>OY998167.1:109258321-110628946 GCA_963921995.1 Oxystoma pomonae
TATCAAAACTATATAAACATTAAATGGGATGAATTGATTAATTTTTTATTGCCACCACCTCTCTATCTATAAGTGAACAAAGCCAGTTAACTCCTACCGCCTCAGTGCCCTTTAGCCTACTGTGGCTGCCATTTTTATAACCAAATTGACAAGTAAAACATGGATTTTCTGTCGAGTTTGGTGTCAATATGGCACCGATCATAGGCCAGAGGATACTAAAACGAAAATGAGTTGAGAACGGTGTTGAGTCAACAACCTTTATCACCTAAGTTTCAATAAAGTCCTCCCTAAAACGTCAAAACAAATAAGGTTACTAAAGGACTTTTCATATATCTTTTAAAAAACAAGGATTTTTTTTTCTTTAAAATGCGTAATATGTCAATTTAACAGGACTTATTTTTGCTTAAGTACTAAAATTATGTTGGATTTATTTACGTTTAATTAATATTTACTTCCAGTCAACTAAAGTCTAATAACCCGCATTGTTTATTTTCAAATTTATTTTGTAGTTTGGTGGCCAGTTAAATTTTTACAGGGTGTTCAATTGAAAACGTCCCACCCAATATTTACGCGGACACGTCGATTTTTTGTTCGAGGGGGACACATTTTGGTTATCTTTAAATTTTTGTAGCACGCACCACCCTCGCGGGGTAAACTTTACCCCTAAATTTTGATACCTTGGTTTGAAAGTCTCTTAAATGTGTTTACAACCATGTAAATTTTTTTTAAATTATAGATTCGTTTTTGAGATATTTATTTTCATAATAAGCTCAAAATGTACACGTAACTTTGACTACTCGTACCATAGAAGAAAAAATGCGATGATAAAATGGATATTTAACAAAAACAAAGTCGACATATCCCAGAATTTCTCAAAAAAAAATATTTTGTAAAAAAAACTATTTTTGCATTGGTCCATGCAACTGTAAAAGTCTCAGAATAAAAAAATAAAAAGAGATATAACAGTAAACAATAATACCCCGATCAAGTATACGTAAGGTTCAGTTTCCCATAGTGCACGATTGCCAATTTGCCGCGGGATTTGGTAACAACAAAACTAAATACAATGAGCTTCAGGCTACTGCGAACATAGGGAGAATCAAGTCCAATTTACTCTCCGTGCCGTACGACCGAGGTGGATTCGAAGCACGCTGCAGTGTTATCTTTTGGAAATTTATTTTGTTTTTATTATTTTGTTTTATTTCTGCCTTGCTCGAGAAACAGATTGATAAGTTCTTAAGTGAAATAATACATTTTTAAAACTAAAAATAGATGTCTACGAAGTTGTTGAATAAGTTGAGACTTATTCAAAAACTTTTTTTGGAAAATTTTGTAAGTCGCCCATAACCTAGTTATCAACGATTCATAGGTTTGTGCAGTATTTTGAAAATTTTGGTTGTGTAGCGTCAAGAAATCATAAAAAACCCACTGTTTTGAATGACGATGATTTGCGCTGCAGTGGAGGAAAATCGAAAGTTAACTAGCCACGAAATTGCCGAAGCAGTTGATACGTCTTCAGCCACTGTCTTACGTGTTATTAAAAAGAATGGTTATCATTCTTACAAAGCGTCAAAAATGCATCAAATTTTTCCGGAGGACAACTATCGTCGTATAGAATTTTGCGAAACAATGATGGAAAGGGCTAATCGTGATGAAAACTTTCCGAGATCCATTCTTTTCACAGATGAAAGCACTTTTCCATTATTGAATCGTCATAACCCAACACACGTTCGATATTGGTCGAGGGAAAATTTGCATTTGAATTTTGACGTAAGAACACAGTATCCCCAAAAACTAAATGTTTGGGGGGGTATTGTAGAGGAACACGTAATTGGGCCATTTTTTATTAACGGCAATTTGAATGGTCCTACATACTTGGATCTACTGCAGCATCATATTATTCCAACTGCTAGGCAGTTGTTAGGTGTGAGATTTGGTGAAACATGATTTCAACAAGATGGTTGTCTCGCTCACAATGTTGGCCTTGTTAGGGAATATCTTAATAATGTATTTCCTAATCGGGTTATAAGTACACGGGGAACTATTTTATGGCCAGCTCGATTACCCGATCTTGCTCCTAATGACTTCTATTTGTGGAGTTTTATCAAAAATAAAGTTTACGGGCATGAAAGGGGTAATAATTTGGAAGAACTCCGGATTAAAACTGAAGAAGCTTTTCAAACTATCACCCCTAACATGCTTGGAAACGTTAGAAGGGGTTTTTATAATAGGCTCGGATATTGTCTAGCCGAGCAACGAGGACTTTTCGAACATTTGCTTTAATTTTTTTTTTCACTGGGAGAATCTTTTTGGTTTTTAGAATGTATTATTTTATTTTGAGAACTTGCTTTTATTTTGGTTCTCCTTATTATTTTCATTGTAACACGTTGTCAGTGATAAATCTGAGCAGTTGACAACAAAACGCTCTTATTTATCAGAGACAAAAAATAAGAAAATTACGTTATAAAAATTTGCGTATTTATTGACCAAATTCCGGTTTCATTGACTACGCTCCACACAGCACCGTGGTTAGAGGCGTACTAAATACTAGTAAATACTAAGCGCAAGTCACGCAAGTGGCGATCGCAAGCCTGAGTATTGGTTGCTTCACTGATAGGTGTGCGGTGTCCCTGCATGTACGTACACTGGCAAACTGGACTTCTTCCGGCCTATGTTCGCAGTAGGCTGAAGCGGTCTGTATAGTTTTTGAATCGCTTTTTCTACAAGGTAGTTAGTCTCGGACTAATAACTAAATTTTCGAATTTGAGTAATTACTAAAATTAAATTTTGAATGGGTAAAATTAATAGAATTACAAAAAATATTGCTTTAAAAAATACAAACCGGCAACGTTGGATCAAAGATAAACGGCGAATAAATTATGACAAGTCTTTTTCGTTCAAAGCTGACTCGGCGGTGTTTTTAACGGGATTTGGTGGTTTTTTTGTGGTTTTTGACTATTTAAAAAAAAACTACATAAAGCCTTTGTGAGGGCCAGCACAATGCGTGATATGAAAAAAAAACAGAATATTTCTGCCTAGAGTTATTATTTCGAAGGTAAGAGATTGTGTCATTTTAGCTTGGTCATTGGCGTAGTTTTGTAACTTATTATTTTAAATCTAAAATTATAATCTCTTTGTGCAAGGGATATTTTAAAACAACTTTGTACTGTGCTGCCGAGAACTCAGCTGATGTCTAAAGAATTAATTAAAATTCGTACCTACTAACTGGCCATGGCGTCTCGTCGAAATACGCCAACTGCAATTTACTATTTCTTCTTAAATGTCATGGTGGTATGATGGGTAGTGTGTGCTTGCCTTACGAGCGGGAGATTGTAGGTTTTTTTTTGTTTTTTCTTTTTTTTTTTAAATAGGCTACTTAAATGCAATTATTTCATAGGTATTGAAAAGTTGTTGGAGAGAGGTTAGTTGCAAGAAACCCAAAAAATATCAAAATTAGTAATAACGGGTGTCCCATAAGTTTTGGCACAAAATAAAAAATCGTATACTTTTTTAAAAACAAACTTTTTTTTTTAATAAGTTGATTTTCTATGACTATAATTTATCTGTTTTAGTATATGCAGCGGTCCGTGTTCCTCAACAAGCCGCAACTTTGTTCGGATACCTCTCATAAGGGTCTGGCGGCGAGTTTTAAATGGGGAGAGCCTGGGGCAAATTAGGGGATTGTCATTTTTTGGTGCATATGGAATATTATGCTCTTGAAGCCAATTTTGTGTTTCCCTGGCATAATGGCAAGATGCCAGGTCGGGCCAAAACATAATTTCGTCTCCAGCATGATGTTCTTGAAAAAACTTATTGAGTTTCACTAGACAGTTATCAATATAAACTCTGCTAGTTAATGCTTCGCCCCGTACATGTCCTATATATGGTCTTGCTATACCCCTTTCGGAAATTGCACACCACACTAAAATTTTGTCGGCGAATTTGGGTTTTTCTTTGAATCTTACGGTGTCCGGAGTCTCCTCTATATTATCAGTGTAAAATCCTTGATTGCCTGGAATTTCTGCGTTTTCAAAAGTGAAGTACTCATCGTCCATTATGATAGATTTTTTATTCGCAAAATGAACACGTCGAAGAGAACGACAACATCGAGGTATCCAGGCATGCCGATTAGGGGTGTATTTTGGACATTTTTGCTTTTTGCGGTATTTTTGACTATTTCTGCTCAAAATTCTACAAATAGTACTTTTTGAAGTTTGTTTTCTTCTCGCTAGCTTCCTTACACACAGCCGACCTTGTTTTTAGCCAACCTTACCACTCTGTTGCACTGAGGGGGAGTGAAAATCCTTGGTCTTCCACTTTTCGGGAGGTTCATAGAAGGAATACCCTGTTCGCATTCCAATATGGTTCGATAAATGGTTCTCCTGGATATATCTTGGTGTTGAAAGATTCGCACTATTTCAGCTTGGGGCATTTGCCCAACCAAATTATAAATAGATTTTCTTATTTCCAATTTGTAAGACATTTTTTACAAACTGACTTAAAACAAATATGTCAAATTGAAACCTAGGAAACAAGGAAACTTTTGTTACCAAAGCCAACTTGGTAAGTCACTTAGGTATTTCTTTTGAGCTCCTTGAACTTTGTGCCAAAACCTACTGGACACCCGTTACAAGAACAACTCTCGACAGTTGACACCTCGGCGAATACCTTGAATTTTGAACTATTTAAGAAAACGAATTTTAAACTATTGTAGTGGAGCGCTGTTAGTATTGGTCGCAGTTTAAGGTTTTTGTAGTGCTGTCCATGCCAGGCTTCCTTCTTCCACGAAGTAGGAAGTCTTAGACACCACTATAAATTTAACTCTAATTAGGTGGCTAGTATTTTAACTTTGACTTTGACGGTGGCTATCATCAGCGCGATCTACACCCTATCCACTGCCTTTCTGAAAAGTACTAACGCCATACCATTGTCTAAGATTTTTAAGCCATGATATACGTCTGCGACCCGGACCTCTTCTGCTCTCAATTTTTTTGACGCACGCACTGGTGATGGGAAAAGCGACTTACAGTGTTGCCGTTGTATTCGTCTATCTCTTTTCTCCTCATGTATTTGTCTAGAAGGGGTGTTGGATTGTAAACATTAGAGAACTTCCGAAGGGAATGTTTGGTCTCTTTTTTAGTTGTTATTCTGAGGTAAAAGTGAATATCTCAGAAACCAATCGATGTATTTTCGAAAACGCGATGGTAAAGCCATTCGAAAGACCTTCAAAACAAGGTATCACTCGACCCACTTTCGCTATTCAAAACGTAGGGGTAAAACTTACCCTTTGATGGGGGTGTATGAAACAAAACTTTCAGGATAGACAAAATGTGTATGTGTACTAACTTCTTTGCATTTAATTTGTATTTTCTGCTTCTTTTAACGTACTTAACTCAATTGAACTTATTTAAAATAAAGATGAAAATTAAAAAAATACTTTCCATTTAGTGTCAAATATGCGCCTGTAGGAAAAAAATATACTCCACCCTTGCGGAAAGTTCCTTTTCCGTCCTTAATTGCACGCAGGCGAGGCGCCACTTTCCGCACTTAAGAACCACTAAATAAAAACAACTCGAAAGTAAGTTTCTGTGATATATTTTTAAAAAATGCACCTTTTTCACAAGGTAGGAGAAAATTAAAAAGTTACCATAATTTACTACTTTTAATCGTTAAAAATATACATTCTACATGTTTATTTTGTGTAAACAGAATTTCAAAAGAGACATTTAAAAAGAAATAACTAAGGACAGTCCAAAGTCCAATACGCTATAAAAAAAATTACTGTACAAAAGCAAACAAAACTTCTATATTATAATAATAATATAATAAAGTCAATTTCGTGATTTTTCTAATTAAGGAACTATCGAACATTCTGGTGTTGAAACGGCAAAAAAGCAGCCAAATTGCCAGACATTCATCACATCCCATCATAACGAAAATATATACAGGGTGTTCCAACAAAACAGGCGTTTTCGAGTATTTGGAGCGCAATTTCGAAAAATACCTCGAATACGTCGATTTTTTGTTGTAAGGGGAAACTTTTTGGCAATGTTTAAATGTTCCTAGAACACACCCCTTTCAAGGGATGACTTTCACCACCAAAATTTAAATTTGGAAAGTGGGTGATACCTCTTTATTAAGGTCTTTACAAATGTTATATTTAAAAAACTGTACCCCTAGAAGAAAAAATGCCAGGATGAAAACTATTAACAAAAACAAATACTTTAAAAGTAGATATCTCGAACTAATTACTCGATTTTTGAAATTTTACCATATATTTTGGTGGTGAAGCTCACCCTTCGAAAGAAAATACCAATATTGCCAAAAGTGTTCCCCTTGAATTAAAAATCGACGTGTTTTTTTTCGAAACCGTATTTTAAATACCCGTAAACGCGTCTATTTCGTTTTTGTCGGCACGCGCTGTATATAGATCTCGATTTTAATAAAGGGACACGATAATTCCCTGATTACAATTATGACAGGACGGCGTTGACAGGACATAGTTAGCAGTGGTCAAAAAAACAGGTTTTAACCCATTGAAAACGTATTCATACTGTACATTGATAAACAATTATAAAACAAGTCATAATGGAAACCACTGAAACTGCCGCAATTCGTTTACTGTCAAGAAATTGTCGATGCACGACGCAAGAAAAAATAACTGTGATAAAATGGCGTTTTCCGGAATGTAGCAGACCACTTTGGAGCAACATTTTGACAAAACTGTAGACGTTTTGTCATATGCAACTATTTGAAAAAATTTCAAAACAATGACATCATAGTTTGACAAGACGCTGTTGGAAAAGTGATGTCATGGATAACGAGCCGGCAAAATTTATATTTAAACTAATTGTATAAATAATCAAAATACCAAACCTTTTCAACGAATTTACGTAGAAAATGGATACGAAACAACACAACACTTAAAAGACCTAAATAGGTTGGGATGGTGGTTATTTGTACATTTAAGGATCGTTCATACAAAGGATGGGTATTAGTATTTGGTTTAGTTAGGTTATAGTTTTAGTCTCAAAAATTGCTAACTGTTCATACTTTTCTTTGTTATAGCAGAGAGCATATAAATCTAAATAGAGAGGACACACACAGGTAATATCTGACCAACAAGGCAATGGGATTCACAGCGAATTTTTGATTATTAGCTGAATGCGCCAGGATGAACCGGGGTTGAATGAATATCGATTTATCACTAAATGAATTTGTTGCTAAGGGAGATGGCAGAGTTTTTATTGTATATATTTTTCAAGCCTTTGTTACTTGTAATAATTTAGGAAAAAGCATAGAGCATATAATTTAGGTTTTTTCCGCTAAAACATAAGTTAATGAACACTGATCAGTTTAAAAATTAAATGCGAACGAAGTACTCGCCGTAGTAATATTATTCTAATGTGTTTGTTTATGGTTTTTTTAAAGTTTTAATCAAAATTTTACGGTAGTTCTGTAAAAATAATGCCTCTTTACCCAAGGATGACGTCTATTGGCAATAAAATCGACACATGGAACAGCCGTGTTTGCGAAACATTGGCATTTCGAAAAAAGGACGTTTCATTAACAAGATCCCTCAACCCATAAACCTACACCTCCAAAAAAATTAAAAATAGGATCCTTAAACCATTCTACAAGCATTAAAAAAATAAGTGTTTTTTGAAATATTTTGCTATCTAAGGTTAATTCAATTTTGCTATAAAAAAAACAAATATTTCCAGCAAACCACCCAAACTATGCTTCTGTACCAAATTTTAATAACCCAGTCATTTCCGAATGTTTTAAAAATACTTGATTAGGAGATCAGAATGGCTGAGAAGGTATGTGAAAACTGTTGGTCTCATATGATAAATTTCCTTGGATATTCCTTCAATGGTTCTGTTCTCTTAATCCAATTCGGTTCTGACGAAACCGTGTCAATTCCCATCATGGGAGTCTTCTCCAAAAAGGAAGAGACAAAGACATTTTTTCAGAAACTTAACACCTGAGTTTAATTTAAAATAAAAGAAAGAAACTGGCGTCGCAGGGCAACATTTTTGGGGAAGTTGGTACGTAATTTCGGCTGAGAGGGGGTCGATGGCCTCCCTCTGTATTCGCCACCTGTGACTGTACCGGCACGGTTCTGTTTTCTGCAGCGCGGGCGATCGATATTATGGATAGTTCCCAATGCGGAACTCATCCAAAAAATACGATTTTCCTGTGCGCCGCCACTGCTTGGATCGATAAAAATAAGCAAGGTCAAAAGCGAAAGTGGCGCACCAAATTTCCAAATCAAGAACTTAAAAAAAAAACAATAGCTGCGCCACTTGTTTTTCAAGTCAGTTGAATTTACCATTAGGTGTCCTCTCTATTTATATTTATATGCTCTCAGGTTATAGTCATAACGATCACTAAGTGCATTATTTACCCTCATTTGTTTGATGTTTTGTTTTATTGACTTTTTTTTGGTTTGTTTTTAAATGAAATAAGATTTAATAGAAACAATTTTTTTTTTGGAACCTGCAAAATACTTAGCAACTTGTTTTTTGCTTTTAATTTGCCTGTATAAAATTTTTGAAAATGTTGATTTCATTCCTGTTAATATAGTTGGGCGCCATACTTAAAATTTGGAACTCGCGCATGCGCACTTATAGTTGTCATAGTAATAGTCGTAATTTTAATTATAAAAGTTGAAATTTGCCAACTTTTATTAGAACCAAGACTGAACCTATGACAAAACAAAATCAAAAACATTATATGAACACTTTCATAAGAAACAGTGGTTTAAACTATTTTATGATCAAGACTGTAGATAATAAATTAACATTTATTAGTTATTTTTTTCTTGCGTCGTATAAGAGTTCATTTTTAGTTAAAACTTTGTCATTTCAATGGTCTTCATTTTAGCTAATACCCATTATTTTTTACTAAATACAGTTTGATCCACATTTATACAGGTTCTATGTTGCGGAGGCAAACCCGGTATATAAACATTATCAAAAAGCGATAAGTTAGCCCAGAGAAGCTGTGTCCTTCGTTTCGACATCCTGCAGAAAAATTTTCCGTATCGTAATAAACTAAAAAAAACTATACTGTGGTCGCAGCAACAATATTTTTTTCCTTAATACTACTAACTTTGATGCAAGGCATATTGACCGATTGTGACTAAGTGAGATGCAAATGCTCTTGAAATCGAATAAATTAACTTTTAGGTGTCACACCTAGACACCAAAAAATATCCCCCCCCCCCCAATCCAAGACCTCGATGACCCTCCACTACTACCTCAGGATTTCCGATCATTTTTCATTTAAATAAAAACTAGGACCGTTTTTTTGAATCCTCTCTCATTTAAAGTTTCTTTAAAATATTCAAGCAAAACCGGTTTCGTCACTCAGTTCTAAAATTTTAGACATCCTGTACAAATTGTAAAACCATACTTTGTGCAAGACAAAAAACAAAAATTAAACAAACCTAATAAAATTAAAAAAAAAAAAGAAATCAGTATGCCTTGCTCCTATACATAAACTCGGCGCTGGCGCAAAAAAAAGCGCCGTTGAAAATAGCGCAGATAAAGTAGCGCAAGGACAAAACAGCGCAGGCACAAAGCGCACACATACTAAAACCCTTTTGTTGGTAATACACGAAGCTCGGTCAGAATTTGCAAAAGTATTGTTTTATTTGATAGACGAACCATAGAACTAAGCCCCTCTAGTATATTTAGACCAATATTGTACAAAAATAACACGAAAACTACCACTAACCTGATCATTATCATTATCTTTGAAGAGTACCTCTGAATTGGTTATTTTTAAATCGAAGACTACTCTTAGTATAAAAAAATCACCTTCTGAAGTTAATTAAACCCTCACATAACTACACTACTTCTTTAAAAAATTCAAATTCTTTGTTTCACTCGCGTTTAGAGATTTGTAATGTTGTGATTTATTTATTCTTTGTCCTGCGCTGGTTTTGTCCGTGCGCTGTTTTGCTCGTCGCTCTTTTTCTAGGCGCTGTTTTAACCGGCGCTCGTTCCTTCCAGCGCCATATAAAATCTATACTTTTATATACAGGGTGTAAAAGTTAGAAGGGCAAATACTTTAATGGCCGATAGAAAATTAAAAAGTAAGAAAAAAGTTTCCTTAACGTAGGGGTCCCTTTGATTTTTAAAGTGTCGAAGAGCGAGAAAAAAGAGGACATTTCAAAATTACGATCAAGAAATGTTCAGTTTCAGTTAGACAAACGACATTTCTATTAATTTAATTTGAAGAAAAAAAACCTTCATTACCTGGGCCTCATTAAAACCAGAAAAATATTCAGGGGGGTTATTCTTGAATCGAGAGAAAATTTGCTCCCAGGGAGTTAATTCTCTCACTATGCATCTCATTGGTCCAAATCTTCGGTTTAAATCGGTTTCTCTCACTTTTGCCCGATATTGATCGAAAGTAATTCTATTGACTTGAATATCGGGCAAAAGTGAGAGAAACCGATTTTAACCGAAGATCTGGACCAACGAGATGCATAGTAGCGAAAGAATTCGACTCCCTGGGAGCAACTTTTCTCTCGATTCAAGAATAATCCCACAGGAAGGCCCTTTTAGTTTGATTTTTTTTTAATTAGTACCAAAAACCGATATTTTCTTTAAAATTTTTACACCCTGTTTTTTGTTAATTGTATTTGTGCTCAATCATTATTAGCAAATTCTTGTGATTTCTAAACAAGAAAACAAAAAAAACTTTGACACTCGAAAAACAAGGACTTTTTACCCCCATGTTCATTGACTTTTTCCTTTTTTGGCCTTCCCAATCCCCCAGTAAAATATATGCAGTCATATCTGTTACACCCTGTACAGTACTGAAACTTACTTATTAAACAGAGTCGGTAAGGGTCTGCCTCCACGTGGCGTGGAAGGGTATTTTCAAGATTTTCACCCTCGTCGTGGGCAGACTGTTTAATAGCAGCTTTTGCAAGTTGGGGAGGGGCAAAATTTCCACCTGGGGCGGGTTGCACGCGACCGGTATCTCTTTCGAGTGGGTCAGGTCCGGTACCGGTTTGAGGACCGGTATACTGTCTCCGTTGCCTGTAATTAATGTTACAATATCAAGAGGAGCGCCTTAGAACAAAGAAAAAGTGAAAAAAATAGTAGTTTTCAAGATAATTACGTACTTAAAAGAACAAAAATTGTACCTTAGATCCATTTTGGAGAAAAAGTGAATTTTTGCAAGGTTAACTTAATTTTATTTATAATGTATGTTCAGGTCAAATCTTGCAAATCAATTTTGACTAACTTCTAGATTATGTTGGGAATTTGGAACCTTTGGTTGCACTAAAACAAAGTTATGATTGTTTTCCACAAATCAAAACTACACTTTTTTGCACTCGACGCGCGTTTCGCTAACAACGTTAGCATCATCAGGAGACGATAAACAATGAACTAAATTAATCTACGCGCTATCTTATATACAATCCTTTAGTGGGCAGAGATAAGACTAATAATTTGTGATTGATCACGATTTATAATCCTCCTCAACTAAAGAATAAAGTGTACTAAACGGGATGGGTCTTCTATCTTTATTTAAACTGTTTCTGCATTTAATGATTTCCATACTTTCATATGCATTCTAAAGTCTTTTGTTTGGTACACTTTTTAGAAGTTTTAGGTTATCTAATGTGAATCTATGATTGTTTTAAAAAGCATGCTCGGCCACACTTGACTTTTCTGTTCTTCCGTATGCAAGGTGGCCGGTATATTCCAAATGACTCTTTTCCCCTTAAACAAAGAAAGATTTGAAACGGTTACGACGAAGGCTTAATAAATAGACATTCTTTCCAAAAGACCTTTCGGAATTCCACTTTTTTCAGACGAAAAGATACCTGCGACTCAAAACTTGTCTCAATTCCTTATAATCCTAATTATACGAAAGGATTACAAAAAGTATTTAATAACATCGGTCTTAAATTAGTATATCAATCCGGTAACACAATAAGAAGCTTACTAGGAAATCCCAAGGATAAAACTACAGTTCTAGAAAAAAGTGGAATTTACGAAATTAGTTGCATGGATTGTGACAAAAAATATGTTGGCCAAACGAGACGCTCTATTCAAACAAGTTTTAAATAAAACTTAGCACACTTAAAATACGGAAGTAGCACACTTAAAATACGGAAGAACAGAAAAGTCAAGTGTGGCCGAGCATGCTTTTAAAAACAATCATAGATTCACATTAGATAACCTAAAACTTCTAAAAAGTGTACCAAACAAAAGACTTTTGAATGCATATGAAAAAATGGAAATCATTAAATGCAGAAATAGTTTAAATAAAGATAGAGGACCCATCCCGTTTAGTACACTTTATTCTTTGGTTGAGGGGAGATAGGATTAAAAATCGTGATCAATCACAAATTATTAGTCTTATCTCCGCCCACTATAGGATTGTATATAAGATAGAGCGTATATTAATTTAGTTCATTGTTTATCGTCTCCTGATGATGCTAACGTTGTTAGCGAAACGCGCGTCGAGTGCAAAAAAGTGTAGTTTTGATTTGTGGAAAACAATCATAACTTTGTTTTAACTTCTAGATGTCCGATTGAATTCAAATTTGGTATGGGATTATGGTTCCGGTGGTTATTAGGCACCCCCCGCCTAGTTTGTCCGACTTCAACCAAATTGGTATACGGGGGTTTTTGGGGATAAGGAATATGAATTTTCTATCAGATTTTGAAAATTCAATATGGCGGATTCAAGATGGACGATTTTTGGTCATCTTTTGCTAACCAATTTTGCCTGACTTATACACATCCGATTGTCTTCAAATTTGGTATGCGTTTATAGTTCCGGTGACAATACAATAATATGGTATTATCAGGTAGCCACCTCCCCCTAAGGAAAGAAGTGAAGGGGGAAAAAGATCTAGTTTGTTTGATTTTAATCAAAATTGGCATACAGTGGTCTTTAGGGAAGGGGATTATGAATTTTTGATAAGATTTGGAAATTTCAATAAGGCGGATTTAAAATTGACCATTTAGGGTACAAATCATAAAATTAAGAAATAATTTTATGTAAAAAAAAGCTTTTTAAATTATGCTTTTATGCATAAAGTGCACTAAAAAGTCCAAAATAATTTTTAGCATTCTTATATCATATTTATAAAAGTTGAGTTGGGTTGGATTTACTTAATATAATCAATAACATAAATTTATCGGGCCAAGATGGCCCATCTTCCTATAATGCGCCGTCGCTTTTATTATTATGATAGGGTCAAACCATATCAAATCAACCAAAAAAAAGGCACTTTTCGTTTTGACCATCTCCGATTTTGATGATTTTTGGTACACTTATTCTTCTGATCCAAAAACTTAAAAATCCAAAATATTAAATTTTTTGGATAAGCGGTTTTTGTTTTATTGATTTTTGAAAAATAAAGAAATTGACCAATATGCCCTTGACAGGCACTTACAAAAATAGCAATATCTCAAAAACTATTGGTCCTATAGAAGCGAGTTATAGCTTATTTTGAAGGTTTTTTAAAGACCTTTTTAACGATGTGTATCATCATGTAATTTTTTGTTTTTTTTTTAATATTTTTTTTTGAAAAATCTTGAAAACACCATTTTGATTTTTTTTCAAAAAAATACTATTTTTTTTCAGTATTTTTTTAATATTTTTGGAAAATTTCAGGATGGAGAAGTTATTGGTTCTATTTAAAAAAAAATAATATAAAAAACCTTGCAGGAAAAAACCATACATTTTTTGATAAATACCTATATATTTACTCTTTATATCTAGAAATTTGTCAATTGCTCCCAGTCTTGTAAATAAGATACATAAAAGGTTTTTCCAAACTTGTTTATTCCTGCAAAATTTTGAGGATTTCTTCAATTGTCCTCCCCTCCACCCAAGATCTTTTTACCCACCTATTATACATTTAAACATGTTAATTCCTGCAAAATGTTTAGCTCCTCCCATTACTTTTTATTGGCCCTTACCCCTATTTGTATCATTTCTGGTTCAGACAGGAAACGTTTTGACAATGATTAATTGCAAACCTGCGGTTTATGTGATAAATTGCTATTTTTTAATTTAAAACATTTATCGGAGTCGTGTGTTGTAAAATGGCACAAAATAAGCCAAAACAATGGACAAAATTTTTTGTGAGGTGTTGTGATCCATTAAGTCAGGAGAAACATTCCGGAAAGTTACAGAATGTCACAAATTGGATGACTTCCTTTAAAGGGGTGGAGACTGGCATGAAAATTTGTGACAATTGTCGAATGAAACTTTCCAAGGAACTCAAGGAACAGGATGAACAACCATCTCCTGTAGCAGGGTAAGTAATAGTAACGAATACCTACCTACATTTTTACTTGTTTTTTTTTTGTGTGTTGTGGCTCTGCTAATAATTTTAGGGTAATTATTTAGTATCAGGTTTTCTGCCATTTTTGGTTTTAAGTGAAAAATTCTTTATGGGGGCACCTACAGGCCTATAAGTCTGATTTCATCCTTTGCAAAAATTTATGAGTTATTAATACATAAGAGGCTGTTAGATTTTTTTTGACAAATTCACTTTTAAACGATTTTCAACATGGCTTTCTCCCGAAAAGGTCTACAGAATCGGCTCTTTTAGAGTTGAACAAGTCAATAATTTCGACTCTTGAATCTAGGGGAGCGGCCTGTGGACTTTTTTTGAATTTATGAAAAGCATTTGATACAATAAATCATGAAATTCTTTTGGAAAAATTAGAAGCGTACGGGGTTAGAGGAAGTGCTTTGGATTTATTTTGCTCGTATCTGACTGAAAGACCACAAAAAGTTACAATAAATTTGAACAACAATAAAATAATGTCAGAATCAAACGTCATAATGACAGGAATTCCGCAGGGAAGTATTCTTGGTCCTCTGCTCTTTGTTATTTATCTTAATGATCTAAATCATGTCATCAAAAATCCAAACCTTCTGGCCAATAACGCAGATGATGCCAACGTAGTGATGCCGGTTTATCGGGAGGGGAACATCCATGAGGAATATTTTTAGGTACTAGGTAAAGTGTCTGAATACTGTGTTAACAACCAACTCATTATGAACACAGAAAAAACAAAAGCAGTTGTTATCTCTAACATGGACTTTGTCCCTAAAAACCTTACTTACGAAGGAGACACATTAACTTTTGAAAGTCACACGAAGGTATTTGGAGTAACTATTGATAAAGACCTAAATTTTTTTTCACACATCAGAGATCATGTAAAAAACTATCAGCGGCAAGCTATGCTATTAGAGTTTTAAGTAAAATTTTTAGAGGTCACAGTTCATTAAAATCAATTTATTATGGTATGTTTTACTCTCAATTAAAATATGGTATATTACTTTGGGGCCATAGTAGTCACATAAATAACGTTTTTATTTTACAAAAACGTGTTATTAGAATCTTGGTAGGAATCAAGCCATATGCTTCTTGTAGAAATAATTTTAGAGAAAATAAGTTGTTAACGGTCCCGGGTATTTATATCTTGGAATGTTTACTGTAATTGGGAAAAAATCCATTACTTTTTGCTAAATATGCCGGTACTAGAACCTGTAACACAAGAAACAAAAACAACATGTATATATATCGAAAACAAAGACTAAGTATTACTAAAAAATGCCCGGATTATGCTGCAATTAAATTCTTTAATAAACTTCCAAACAAAATAAAAAATATCCAAAGCTACAAACAAAGAAGAAATGACAGATTCCTCAAATATTTTACAAAAAAAAATTAGCAACCTAAATATTTTTTATTGTAAATTTTCTATTATTCTTACTTTTCATTTTTTTGTTATACCCATATTAGGTAAATTAGCCCTGTATTAAATATCTTATTATTTTTTTAAAAGTATGACTCCATTATTTCTCCATCCTAAAATTTTCCAAAAATGTTAAAAAAACATTTAAAAAAAAGAAATATTTTTTTGAAAAAAAAATAAAAAATGTGTTTTTGAGATTTTTCAAAAAAAAATTTTTTTTTTAATTAAGAAAAAAAAATAAACAAACTATATTGTGTCACACATCTTTAAAAAGGTCTTTAAAAACCCTTCAAAATCAGCTATCACTCGCTTCTATAGGATCAATAGTTTTTGAGATATTACTATTTTTGTAAGTGTCTGTCAACGACATATTGGTCAATTTCTTGATTTTCAAAAATCAATAAAACAAAAACCGCTTATCCAAAAAATTTGATTTTTTGGATTTTTGAGTTTTTTGATAAGACGAATAAGTGTACCAAAAATCATCAAAATCGGAGATGGTCAAAACTATTGCCTGGTTGACTTGATATGGTTTGACCCGATATCAGAATGCTAAAAATTATTTTCCACTTTTTGGTGCACTTTATATTTTATAAAAGCTTATATTTAAAAAGCTTTTTTCATATAAAATTATTTGCATTCACGTCAGGGGTTAAAAAGGGGTTTTTGTGACACACACACACACGTGGTTTAATGTGGTAACTTAAAATTTTTGACAACTTACCAGTGGTTTTCTTTTCTTTCTTCTCTTTGGGTTCCTCGCACTGATCGACGAATAATTCCGTGACTCTTAAAAGTTCCAGGGTCACGCCCCAGACGAAGTGAGATAAGCTTCCTGAAAAAATACGAAACATAATATGGAGTTATCGGAATTCTTTTTGACACTAATGACAGATACGCATAGGGCAGTCTAACAGAAATAATAGGGTGTAGGGTAAACAAACCGTTTTCCCATAAGACATAATGCTAACAATTAAAAGTTTGGCAAAGTGGAAAAACACGAAAATTAAGCAAAGTGATTCTTTTATAGACGAATCCCTTTTGAATCGAGGAAAAACAAGCATTTTGCCGAAATTTTAACAATAAACTCAAAATTCACAATTAAACGTGGAAATGTCCCTCTACTTATTTCTGTCGCACCCGTGTAGAATAAAATAGAATTTATTATAATAGGAACAATTATAATAATATATTATACAGACCGCTTCAAGCTACTGCGAACATAGGGCGGAAGAAGTCTAATTTGCCAGTGTACGTACATGCAGAGACACCGCACGCCTATCAGTGAAGCAACCAACACTCAGACGTCCGATCGCCATTCGCTGCCGTTCGCCGCCTTTCGCCTTGTATTTAGTACGCCTCTAACCACGGTGCTGTGTGGAGCGTATTCAATGAAACCGGAATTTGGTCAATAAATACGCAAATTTTTATAACGTAATTTTCTTATTTTTTGTCACTGATAAATAAGAGCGTTTTATTGTCAACTGCTCAGATTTATCAGTGACGACGTGTTACAATGAAAATAATAAGGAGAAACAAAATAAAAGCAAGTTCTCAAAATAAAATAATACATTCTAAAAACCAAAAAGATTCTCCCAGTCAAAAAAAAATTAAAGCAAATGTTCGAAAAGTCCTCCTTGCTCGGCTAGACAATATCCGAGCCTACTATAAAAACCCCTTCTAACGTTTCCAAGCATGTTAGGGGTGATAATTTCAAAAGCTTCTTCAAAAACAGATAGAAGTCATTAGGAGCAAGATCGGAAGATGGAGCTGGCCATAAAATAGTTCCCCGTGTACTTATAACCCGATTAGGAAATACATTATCAAGATATTCCCTAACAAGGCCAACATTGTGAGCGGAACAACCATCTTGTTGAAACCATGTTTCACCAAATCTTACACCTAACAACTGCCTAGCAGTTGGAATAATGTGCTGCTGCAGTAGATCCAAGTATCTAGGACCATTCAAATTGCAATTGCCGTTAATAAAAAATGGCCCAATTACGTGTTCCCCTACAATACCCCCCCCCCCAAACATTTAGTTTTTGGGGATACTGTGTTCTTACGTCAAAATACAAATGCAAATTTTCCCTCGACCAATATCGAACGTGTGTTGGGTTATGACGATTTGACCATTTGACCATCTGCACTTTTTCGGCAACTTCGTAGACATCCATTTTTAGTTTTAAAAATGTATTATTTATTTCAATTAAGAACTTACCCATCTGTTTCTCGAGCAAGAACTTAAAGGCATGGGAAAAAAAGTCTAATTTATTCCCAGAATGACAAATTATTTGAATTGGTTTATTCAAAGAATAATTTATGTTATGAGATTCTAAATAGAAAGTATCTTTATTTCATCAAAATCATAAATCATCAAATCTAAAATTTCTCTACGGTTTTCCAGAGATGGAATGTTCAATAATTTAAGAATGTCAAAATACACAATGTCCTCAGAAAGAATTTTAAGTTTAAATACAATAAAATATAAAAATCTCTTTTGCACTCTTTCTAAATTGTCAATATTACACCTATAGACTAAAATTAGACAAACTTCTCTTAACAAATCCCAACAATTTGAAATCCTTATTACAAATAAATTCGTAATGAGCTTTGAAATTTAGAGTTGGATCAAAGAAGACCCCTAGATCTTTAAAAGTTGATAATGGTTCTAGTAAATTATTGTTGATCGAGTAGTTATAAAAAATAGGATGAGTTTCTGTAAAAACGCATCACTTTGCACTTATCTATATTTAAAGGAAGTCCGTTGTGTGTGCACCACTGTGAAAAAAATGAAGACTGATCTTTAGACAATCTCTGATAAATGGCCACCCTGTGGCACGCCTGCCTTGACAAGTATTTCCTCAGATAAACAATTCTTTATTTTAACTGTTTGCCTTTTGTTAGAGGGATAGCTCCCCAGCCACTCATGCAAAGAGCCATGGATTCCTAATGCTTTAAATTTATATAAGTTAAAAGTTTTATATTTACATGATCAAAGGCTTTGGAGAAGTCAGGGTAACGGGTGTCCTATAAGTTTTGGCACAAAGTTCAAGGAACTCAAAAGAAATACCTAAGTTACTTACCAAGTTGGCTTTGGTAACAAAACTTTCCTTGTTTCCTAGGTTTCAATTTGACATATTTATGTTTTAAGTCAGTCTGCAAAAAATGTCTTACAAATTGGAAATAACAAAATCTATTTATAATTTGATTGGGCAAATGCCCAAAGCTGAAATAGTGCGAATCTTTCAACACCAAGATATATCGAGGAGAACCATTTATCGCACCATATTGGAATGCGAACAGGATATTCATTGTATGAACCTCCCGAAAAGTGGAAGACCAAGGATTTTCACCCCCTCCCTCAGTGCAACAGAGTAGTAAGGTTGGCTAAAAACAAGGTCGGGGTGTCTGTAAGGAAGCTAGCGAGAAGAAAACAAACTTCAAAAAGTACTATTTGTAGAATTTTGAGCAGAAATGGTCAAAAATACCGCAAAAGGCAAAAATGTCCAAAATACACCCCTAATCAGCTTGCCCGGGATACCTCGATGTTGTCGTTCTATTCGACGTGTTCATTATGCGAACAACAAACCTATCAGAATGGACGATGAAAAGTACTTCACTTTTGAAAACGCAGAAATTCCAGGTAATCAAGGATTTTACACCGATAATATAGAGGAGACTCCGGACAACGTAAGATTCAAGGAAAAAGCCAAATTCGCAGACAAAATTTTAGTGTGGTGTGCAATTTCCGAAGGAGTATAGCAAGACCATATATAGGACATGTACGGGGCGAAGCATTAACTAGCAGAGGTTATATTGATAACTGCCTAGTGACACTCAATGAGTTTATTCGAGAACATCATGCTGGAGACGAAATTATGTTTTGGCCCGACCTGGCATCTTGCCATTGAAAACTTTTGGACCCACTTAGCAATGGAAGTGTACGCCGGAGGCTGGACTGCTCAAAATGAAGGCTAACTGCGCCGCAGAATTTTAATCAAGTGCAGAGAAATTAATATTCTCAAAAAACCATGTTGCTCTGGAATAACAATACTCTATTTTATCTCAAATAATGGACTGAAAAATCTTTGAAAATATTGATATTTTAGAAATTGGACGATAGTTATTAATCACTGACCTGTTGCCACTTTTCGGGATAGGTGGAATGTAGCTTTTTTCCATTATAATTAATAAATTAAAAATTTTGTATAAAACAGGAGATAAAACACAGCGACAATTTTGCACAAAAAATGACGAGATATCATCTGGGCCGCAACTTAATTACAGATAACGTCATCTCTCTCAAATCTGATAGCACAACTGTCTCCCTTCAAGCCGATCATGCCGGATCTTCAGGCTGAACTGAGAGAGACAATGCCTATTCACACTGTGCAAGTGCGAGAGAGATAAGTACATGACATTGAATCTTAAACTGCATCTTTTTCCACTTTCCCAGAATTTTTATTTTTATTAGCATTACGTCTTATGGAAAATCGCTTTGTTTACCCTACACCAGAAAACATATAAATCTACATAGAGAACACAAGTAATGGTAATATCCGATCAGCAAGCCAATGCGATTCACCGCGAGTTTTTGATATTAGCTGAATGCGCCAGGATGAACCAAGGTAATATTTATTTAAAATTAAAACGGCAATAATCCCGCTCGTTGAATGAATATCGATTTATCATAGGCGTACATACCTATATTTAATGCAATTTTAAATGAACTTGTTGACTAAGGGAGCTAGCAGAAAGTTTTTATAGTCTATATTTTTCAAGCCTTTATTACTTGTAATAATTTAGGAAAAAGCAGAGAGCATATAATTTAGATTTTCTCCGGTAAAAAATAAGTGTTTTTTATTTATTTTTTAAATATTTTGCTATTTAAGGTTACTTCAATTTTGATATAAAAAAATAAACATTTCCGAATGTTTGAAAAATACATCATTAGGAGATCAGAATGGGTAAGAAGGTGTGTGAAAACTGATGGTCTCATATGATAAATTTCCTTGGATATTCCTTCAATGGTTCTGTTCTCCTAATCCAAAAGAGGCGGTTGTGACGTAACCATGTCAATTCCCATCATGGGAAGTCTTCTCCAAAAAGGAGAAACAAAGAAATTTTTTTCAGAAACACCTGATTATGATTTAAAAAAAATTTTAACCGCCGAAGACGAAACCTTGCAAAAGATTAATGTTTAATTTAAAATAAAAGAAAAAAATTGGCGCCGCAGGGCAACATTTTTGGGAAAGTTGGTACGTAATTTCGTAGGAGAGGGGGACGATCGCCTCCCTCTGTATTCGCCACCTGTGACTGTACGGGTCTGTTGCATAGGTTAAGGAGCTACAATAGATACGACAATTACGTGTTAAACGGTTCGGAACTATTTGGAGTTTGGCGAGTCTGCGCAGATATGCACGCGACCAATAACCATACTTTTATATTGATTTTTCTTTTTTAATTTGTAATACGACCACTAGATGACTCACGGTTAAATTCGCGATAACCGTACTATCGATTTTTTGTTTGTTTGTATTATGACCACTAGATGGTGCTCGCTTAAATTTTCGCTTTTTTTTAAGGACCCTGCACAAATTAAATTGAAAATGGCTGTCGGCTAAATGTCATAATTTTTTTATATTTTGTAGTACTCGATCAACAAAGCACAAAAATAAAAAAAAAACGAGATAGGGAGCAGGATTACTTTCTGAGATATATAGCTTTAAAGTTGACATGTTTTTAGGCTATATTTTTGGACAAGTTTTTTTTTTCACAACTTTGTTGATTTCCGCCGGTTGGTTGGTGGTACCAAAGGACATTTTTACTTGGATGGAAAGGGTGTTTCATTCAGGACAAATACAGAAACGAATTATTTTATTTTGGCGGTAATCAACAAAGTTGTGAAAAAAAAATTAGAACATGTCCAAAGATATAGCCTTAAAACACGTCAACTTTAAAGCTCCATATCTCAGAAAGTAATCCTGCTCCGTATCTCGGTTTTTTATTTTTGTGCTTTGTTTATTGAGTACTACAACATATAAAAAATTATGACATTTAGCCAATAGCCAATTCCAATGTAATTTGTGTAGGGTTCTTTCTTTGCAAGCAATTTGTGTTTAGTTTTTAAAAATATACTTTTTTACTAGACACAAAACAAAATTGTTACTTATGTTAAGTTAAAATAAAAAAGCATATTTTTAAGAAATAAATACAAATTACCCATAATGCACTTGTAGTACTAAACCTCTGGTTGTTTTATTATAAAAGATTATGGCATATTTCGAAACATGTTAGTTTATATTTTTCACAATAAAGAAAATATTACAATATGATCTCGTCTGTGCTTTTTTAAATATTAAACAATTTTCTTTAAAATGTTTATACCTATCTTGTTTTTAGTACATAAAAAACAATAAATGCCACTTTTTTGTATTCCAAACTAAATTTGTGAAACAGAAAAAAATAATTTTAATCTCAAAAAATTTTTACTGTATATGTGGGGCAATTTATGGTAAACCCACACATTAGAAAAAGTCTTGGTGTAAATAATATTAATACCCCTGGTTTGGAATACACAAGTGTCGCATTTTCTAACTTATTATGGTAATTATGCAGTATACGGTTTTCTGCCATTTTTGATTTTTTTTGAAAAATTCTTTATAGGGGCACCTTCTAGGGTCCCTAGGACCCCAAATCCGTCTGCGCCGTTTGGTTTTTTTTATTATTTTTTTAAAATTTTTTTTCACTAAAACAAACCAAACCAGCACAGTCCAACCCAACCTAATCCAAACCAACCCAAAACAATTAAAAAAACACTTTACAACCCCCCCTGGGCACCCTTTTTTCTCGTTAAAAAAAAAAAATCGGGCGCAGGCGGATTTGGGGTCCTAGGGACCCTAGAAGGTGCCCCCATAAAGAATTAAAAAAAAAAAATCAAAAATAGCAGAAAACCGTATACTGCATAATACCATTATTATTGATATACACAAAAATTAGCCATACTAAACTTGTTGAAATAAGGAAAGGGTGTTTTAACACTATATATAAATAGTTAAATGGAGTCCAAATGCAAGTGTGGGACATCACTCTTTAAGACCTCTGCGTCCAGTCTGCAAAATGTCCTCTGGAGCAAAATATTTATCACACACGTAAAATCTGTTATATATTTCATCAGCACTTAGTTTATTCGCGTTTAACGGCTTTACTATACTTCTGAAAAATTACAGGATTGCCTTTGGGGAAACGATGTCTCCCCGTTTTTTTATTGGGATCATGGCATGGCTTTGAATACAACACACTCTAACTCTTTGTTTCTCAGCCATTGTAATCGACGGATAAAATCACAATTTTTTGAACAGGAATAATCACAAAATCACTTTTTAAAAACCTTGGCAAACCTCAGTTTTCAAAATGGAACTCATAAGTTATGAGTCATAACCGACATTCTGTCACTTTTGTCATAATGTGCCCTCTGACGGACAACCCTAGAAGGGGTAAGGGGAGGAGCTGCAGATTTCTAGAAAGAATATTGCCAACCTAAATATTATTATGTTGGCAGTTCCTTTGCACGCGGAAACATAACCGCACTTTTCGCGAAAAATAATTATTGGCGGGAAGGGTGAAGTGACGGATCTATAGTTCCTTAATCTATGGGTCTGTTGTCTGCAACGCAACGCGGGCAATCGATATTATGGATAGTTCCCAACGCGGAACTCGTCCAAAAGAATACGATTTACCTGTGCGCCGCCACTGCTTTGGATCGATAAAAATAAGCAAGATTGAAAGCGAAAGTGGTGCAGCCAAGTCTCCAAGCCAAGAACTAAAAAAACGATAGCTGCGCCACTTGGTTTTCAAGTCAGTTGAGCGGGGTCGCAAATTTACCATTAGGTGTCCTCTCTATTTAGATTTATATACTCTCTGCCTACACCGACCATTTTGGCGACAGCCCTAATGGCGGCGTCGATCAATAGGATCTGTGGGTTTCATTCTATGACTAGTACGTACCTTGCAGCCTTAGAACGCCGGAAAGCACCATATTGTTCGTCGTGGCGCTCTGCGAAATGTACGTGGGAATAATCATGAGCTTTTTTAAGTTCGCGCACGAGCCCAGCGCCTTGTCGAAACCGGACTTGACGTCGAAATTGACCAGTTCCAGCTGTTCGAGTCTGGGCATGTTTTTCACCGCGTCCAGTATCTCGAAGGTGTGACAGGACCCTAAAAAGTGAAGTTCTCTTGTACTAGCTAAGAGGCCCTGTATACGATTTTTGACAGTTGTGATTTTACCAGGGATAAGCAACTCGATTTGGCAGTTGTTAGGGAAACATTGATAATTTTTTAGTGTTGGCAACCATTTGAAATAAATAATTTTGTCAGTGTCACATTTTTGATTAATAAATGTAGAGAAAGTAATAGCTACGCGAGAGTGACCGATACTGTGTTATACTTGGGGAACTTGGCGACACGAGCGCAGCCGGTGGCTACAGGAAGGAACTACTTGAGCAGCCAGACGCATAATACAATACATATATTATTTCGGTTAATTTTTTACAGACACTTATTTAATAATAAAAAGATATGAAAAAACTTAACAGGCGCCGTTTTTCCATACTTTTTAGTGTTAAAAAAGCAATGCTAACCTTAACCAACTTTGTACTGTTCCATGCAGCTAAAAAACTTTCTTTAGCTTACAATATAGAAGGAGGGGGTTATAACAATAGCAAATCCCATAAACTCGCGCGATTTTCAACCAAAACTGATTAAAATAACTCACTTTTGAAAATCTAAAAAAACCGCTTGCCATGCTTGAGAGACTCTGACAAGCGGTATAATGTAAACGGACAAGAAAATATTAAAATTTTAAATTTGTTTTCCGAGTACAAGTACAAAATACATGTATTTTAGCTAGTGAACAACAAAAGTTGACACCTCGTGAGAATCAGCCATATGCGGCTTAAAAATGTAGTATTGCAGTATAAGAAACAGTAAAAATACTCGCCCCCTATGAACTTGTATTGTTTCATTGTTCAATGGAAAAAGAAACGCAAGAAAAATGGAAAAAGATCATGCATTAGCCAAACTGGAAAATTAATAAAAATAGTCGAATTTGAGAGGTAAGTAAGATAAGTTAAACTTAAATAATATTATATATATTATTTTAAGAGAAAGAGGAGTTTTAAATTTCCCGTGAACCTTACTGTTTTTTTTTGCCAAAGATGTACATATTTTACTAACCAAAAAAGTCAACATCATTCAAAAACTATCTGGGGAAATTATAAAAACAGAAAACAAAACACCAGTCTATTTAATAAAATCGGTTTTATATGCCAACATGAAAAAAACTATAAAGAGAAGACAATATGAGTAGCCCACCTCTGGGGGGTTATTCTTGAATCGAGAGAAAATTTGCTCCCAGGGAGTTAAATTCCCTCGCTACTATGCATCTGCAGATCTTGGTTTAAATCGGTTTCTCTCACTTTTGCCCGATATTGATCAAAAGTAATTCTATTTCTTGGTTTTTCAAGGATTGCGGCGATCCTGACTTCGTAAAGAAGGCAGTGGGAGTATCGTCAACTCTTAAAATATCATAATGTAAACTGAGTTCACCTAAACTTGACCAAAATACTACTGTCTATCAAAACACACTTAGTTAATTTTCGGTTTTTATCAGCATTCGTATCCTTCCCAATGAGCATTTTTGTCTATATAGAAGTTACAGCAAATAATATAAAACCTTCATAAAATAACCAAAAGTTATATTATTTAGTGTTGGTGATAATTTTATAACTCTAATACAGGGTTCCTAAGCAAATCCTTAGGGGGCCAAGCAGCCGTGTATAAGACGCAGACAAACGGAAAAGCACATTAGGCAGAAAAGGATGGGCATGGGGCGATGTTGTCACTACATCTTAGACGTAGTAAATCCATTCCAGGTTGTTGTTTTCTAATGTTTTCCATTTTCATACCTTTAGGACTGGAATAAAAATTGTTTTTGCTCGACTTTAATACCAAACTGATGAAAGATATCGTAAAAAACAATATTTTTCGGCTTTTCATTTTGTAACCATTGTCCTTACGCACTGTTTACAGGCTGGAGACTGAGATACATGCAAATGCCTAACCTAAAGCGTTCATACACGGCCGGAGAAATCGACTGAGATATTTCCGTAGAAACTTTATCAAGCAAATAGGACGGGTTAACGCCTTCGAACGTCCAACCCGGGTTTTGCACTTTGATTCGAAATCAAAAAGGAGGAACAGTCAGATGTGGGGCCGTGCACAAATTACGTAACGGTAATTTTACCAATTTTTGACCCCCTCCCTATGTAATGTTTTGTAACGGTTTGGCACGTAACGATTTCAAGACCACTACCCCCCCCCCCCCAAAAAAAAAACTTTTCACTTATTTTCATTCCAAATTTTCTTAGTTTCACACAAATGCAAACGCTGTCGAAAACCCCCCTCCCCCCTACGTAACGTTTTGTAACCCCCCTCCCCCCTATGACCATTACGTAATTTGTGCACGGCCCCTGTAGTCCCAGTGGAAGAGGGCGAGAAAATTGATATTTTTTTCTTAAAAATTATACTCTTTAGACCTATTTCTTTGCGTTCCCGAAATTACGTAATTTTTGAAAAAAAATTGTAAGCGGCGCCATTTTTATTTCGTGCTTTGTTTTTCTAACATTTTTGCGTTCGGCTAATTTAATTGAAAAATTTTTGCCTGCGGCGCCCTTTATCTTCTCACTCGAAACCAAGATCCCCCGTTTTAGGAAAACTGATCCCGTCTCTGTTTCTAAATTTTTTCGAATAAAAGTAGAGTATGACAATGGGGGAAATAATTTTTTTCTACGGTATGACGAAAATTTCGAGAAAGTTGAATAAAAAAATAAAAAAAGTGGCAGAGTTCAAGTTTTTCGTAAAAAATACGTTTTTTGTAAAGAAACAGAGCAAAATAAATCTTTTCACCCCTTTTTGGGTGTTAAAAATATTGGCAGCCCCTTATTTTTCGCTTTTACCCTCCCGCTAGTTTTGAAGAATTGGTTCGCTACATGTTTCGAGATCATGTCATAAAACACCTCGAAAATATCAAATGTAGTGTAGGGCCAGCTTTATTTAAAATCAATAATATCGCAAGCAAAAAGCTCTGCAGGAAAAACAGCGCCGTTTATTGATTTCTTTGACTGCTAGTGCTAGCTGCATGGTTTGGCCGTTTCCGGATAGATGTCACTAGTAGAACAGAATGGAAAGAAATTAAAAGCGAAGATATTTCTTTCTAATGTTAACAACCTCACGAGTTTATCGCTCAGTATCGTAAATAATGGACCCTGCCGCCTCCTTTAAGCAAGAAAAATCTGTGGTTTGGACCTGAAAACATCTAATTTTTAATTAGATTAGATGTTCAAATCTGCCCCCTTCTTGAGCCTCACAATATCCCAATCTATTGTAAAACTCTTGGCGCGTAGCAGCCAACATTTCAGGGGTGAGAGTTGCCCGCCTCCAAAATTTTCGCCCTCAACTCCTGTATAGTCGTAGGCCGTAAGTGAGGGTGTTGGAAAATTTTGTCGTGCCAACAACCCCATAGGAAAGTCATTTGGCGCAAGATCTGGTGATCGAGGAGGCCATCGGATATTTCCATACGTGGAAATAATTCTATCACCAAATACCTGACGAAGGTAATTTGTAGCCTGGCGTGAATTGTGGGATGAACAGCCATCTTGCTGAAACCACAATTCGTCCAAATTTATGTTGAGTTCCCTCAACCGTAGTAAAACCTGGTGTTGGAGAAGATCAACATATTTTTGGCTATTCAAATTCCCTTCAATGAAAAAGGGTCCAATAATGTGATCCCCGACAATACCGCTCCAAACATTTAATTTTTGAGGATGTTGCGTTCTAACACTTGCGTGCAGATGTTTATTTTCGCGGGACCAATAGCGGCTATTTTGTGGATTGTGAGAGCTATTAATTTCAAATGTCTTCTCGTCACTAAACAAAACTTTTGATAGGAAATTTTGGTTCCTGTCACATTTATCTCTCATAACCTCACAATATTCTAACCGGCGAAAATAATCACTTGGTTGCAATTCCTGCGACTTCCCAATCTTAAACGACTTGTAGCTGTATTTTTTTAGGATCCATTGGCAAGTACTGTTGGGAATATCCAGTGCCTCCGCAATCGGTTTCGTCGAACATGGTTCATGTACCTCAACGTAAGCGCATACCATTTCGTCTCGTTCCACCCTGTATGGAAGAACGGGATGCTCTGGTATTTCGCCGTCGTGGTAACACTTTCTACAACCATTTATGCACCCGTACCTTTCAAAACGATGATAAATGTTGTAGACAGTTTGAGCGACAGGAACCGGTCGATCTGGAAACGCAAAAACAAAAAGCCCAATGAACTCGTCCGCACTTTTTATGTAGTTTTTAATAATAAAAATCTTTTCTTCTCGAGTATACGGCATTTTAAAAACACAAAATTTACGAAACTGAAGCGACTCGAAAGGAAATAAAAATGCAATGCCTGTGAATCCCAGTTTTTCCTCGATCATCTCATGGTGTGGCCGCCATCTAGCGGAATTTGCAGACATCTTGTCAACGGTTATTATTGCAACTATGATTTATGCTCACAATGAACGAGTGGCGACAATTTTTCTCATGAAAGCAGTCCGGAGATAATAACAAACTGGCACCATTGCTCAATATACCTGTTTCTTTTGTGCGCGCAGAACTTTCTATGCCATTTCCGTTTGATTTATTGAAATCCTATCCCTAAGGAAAATCTTAGGAACCCTGTATAAAGTTAAAAGAGAAGGTAAATTGATGGTAAACTTGACTTGAGATTCTACTCTGAGGTCCTCGCCTTGTTTGGGCATTTTTTGGTCAACATTGCTTGTCAAAAGTTTTTAATAATGTCGTTTTTGACCTACAGTTAGGTTTTTTTTGGAATAGGTTTTTGGACAAAAATTTGGCTTTTTGACCAAATAAGTACCCTAAAAATATGTTCGAACTTTATGGAAAATTATTCTATTTGACAACAAACCTTTCACAGCATCAAGCAGTTTTTAGAGAAACGTTAAAGAAATTAAAAGTGATAGTGGGGGCCCAACAAGTCCTAGTGGATCTCTACAAGTGCCATATGTCATATGGGCACTTGTAGAGATCCATAAATGTCATATGTCCAGTTATGTTAGTGTGTATTCACATATGACGGAACTTTTTCGAATTGTTTGCTTGCCTAATTGCTCACCAGCGTAAATCCGCCTTTATGTCAACAATCAACATGACAACTGACAACCGAACAATGGGCAGGGTGTGTGCGGGAAACAATTGGCAATGAATTCGAAAAATGGATAAAACGTCCTTGATGCAAAATTAATAAGAAATTTTGGCTTCAACATTGGAAATTTTGTGTTTGAGCATAATTTTGGTGATTTTTTTGTTAAAACTGCATGTTTCGATGGGCGCGTGAATTTTATGGAAGTAAAAGTAAACAATTCAACAAAAACATTTTCGGCGCATGTCGGTTTCCTCCCGTTATTAGTTTAATTTTCTTTTCCAAAGTTGTTGTCAGCCATGGACATAATTATTACGTTTCCCTTTCTTTATTTTCATTTAAAAATGTTTTCATCTCCTTCTATTCTGACACGTAGACGGCGCTTCAGGCACAGACAAACAAGAGGGCACTGAGAGGGCATTCTGTACAATAGGACACTAATTAGGTTGACCATTTATGCAGATGTGTATATGTGTCCCAAAAGTTGGTAAAAAGTATACTCTGGGCAAATTTACCTTCAGGAAAAAAAAAATTAATTACCTATTTTATCCCACCAAATTACCTTGGTTTTTGTCCCCACTTTGGTAAAAAGGCGAGAAATTTCCCTCTTTTTTGACCTCTCAGTTTTTCATAAGAAAAAATTACTATCTTAACCCGGGAATATTTCACCAAATTCCAACCAATAATGTTACTGGACATCGTTTCGTACGCAGGGACGGTCCCTTATCCTAACCAGGTTTTCGTACATTTGATCAGCTGGAGCTGTCACGCATTTGCCATGATTTTAAAAGTGCACCTGCTTGATTGGTCGACTTTGATAGAGATAGGATACGAATGTTGATAAAACTGAAAATTAACTTTAAGTGTCTATTATCTTCACAAGCACAACTGACATAAAAACAATTCAACAAATCCAAACTCCGACGAATTTTTAAACCTCACACACTCACCTTGTCCTTTTTCCAATCGTAACCTGTCCAAATTCTTTAGCTTGCTGAGTATCTCTTTGCCGAAACTCTTCGGGAAATCGGTACACTCCCCAAGATCCAGTTGCTCCAAATGGGTCAGTTCTCCCAACACCGACAGGTTTAACCTGTGCAACTCGTTGACAGACGTCAGAGACAAAACTTTCAAACTGTTCAGCTCTTTCAGAGAGTCTATCGACGAGATGTTGAGCCCGTTGGTCGCCTTCAGACGCAATTCTTTGATTTCGGTCAGATTTTGTAGCGATTCCAGGTCCATGACCTCGCATTTGATCGTAACCGCGTTGATCACTTCCAGTTTGGGATTCGTGACGGCTAGTTGTTCGACCACACTTGCGGGACACCTGTAAACAACACTTAAGGTTAATACCCAATGAGCATTTTCAGAAACTTCTGGTGACAGATATTTATATAATTATTATAAAGAGGGTTCCATTGATACCCTAGGGTATTTAGAAGTTTCCTACAAGAATTGAGTTTGTATGTTTGTTTTATTGAAGGCTCTAAATTGATGGTACCCTAAAGTAACATAAAACTGGCGTTAACAATATTTCCACGGACATCCTTATAAAAATTAAAGTCATCGGTAACAAATGTTATATAAATTGGTGTTAACAATGTTTCCACCAACATATTTATAAAAATATAAGTCATTAGTGACAAAAGTTATATAAATTGGTGTTTGAAATCTTTCTGTCAACCCACCTATAAAACCGTAAGTAACTATCAACTAAAGATATATAATAAATTGGTTTTTAAAATGTTGCTATCAACCCACTTATAAAACTTAATTAACCAACAACAAATTTATATAAGATAAGATTGAAAATATTTCGAGAGACACTTATAAAAACTTGGGAACTCACACACAATAGTTATATAAATTGGTGTCTGTAATATTCTTATGAACTCATTCATAAACCTTTTTTGCTCATAAGGTGTTTTCTATAATGTTGTTATTAATTTCTTTATATAGTGATTATAATACAACTGTTTTTAGAACAAAAAAAACCATTTTAATTTATTTTGGCAATTATAATAACAAAACAAACAAGGTTTTTTAAGGTTAATTTTGTGACATCAAAAGGCGCGTTTTTGCGAAATGAAAAGGAGCGTTTTTGCGACATCAAAAGGTGCGTTTTTGCGAGATACCTTACCATTATTATCTTGTTTTAATTACATCAATCTGAGAGAGCTAACAGATCCAAATCTTCTTGAGATAGTTGCCGATGACAGATATCGGGATCGAATGCATTTTGCACCCGATTCCCACCAGCGTTTCACATGCGCAGTCACCCTGACTCAAAAAACTCATCACGTGGTCCGACATGAAGTTGTATAGGCAAATCTCGCTTAGACCACGTGATACGTGTTTTGATTCGGGGGACCCACGAATGAGAAACGCATAGATGGGAACCGTGTTTTACAAAAAGAGAACAATATAGTAACCGTGTTAAGGTCGCTAAAAATGCACCGTGAAACGTCGAGCGCATACGCTGATACTTCTGGTCGACGGCAAATGTGAACACCCCGGAAAATACTCGCCTGTACACCCTTCGACCCCGCAATCTAACTATATTCTTGAGATAGTTACCTCTGACAGTTATGCGGGCTTGAAGTGTGTGCAGGCGGGTATTTTTCCTGGTATGTGTAGTATGCTGGATCTCTCGAGGAATGCATTTAGGAAAAGCGAACAATGGTAACTATGTTAAGGTCGCAGAAACGGACCATCAGTGTTCAACACTGCGCCATCTGCAGCCCTTTGTTCCAAGTAGCATCATTTTTTAAAAGGGTCATAAAATAGTGTTGATGAGGTAAACAGTGGTATAATTGTATTGTTTTTTTTTATAGAATTGTCGGAAATTTTGGCCATTTTGAATTACAAAAATAGGTTTTTGGCCTAAATAAAAACGTTATTTAAGGGGTTTCAACATGTGTTTCAATCGAAATATTGCTTGTTAGGGTTAAGAACAACATACAAAATTCAATATTTGTCCCAGAAAGAAAAAAACGTGTATGAAAAAAAAACTGATATTTAAATGAATATTTTTTTCCCATTTTCTCAAGTATTTTTGGAGCCCATGAAATTTACGTGAGTGTATTCGAAAACTATACAGTACACACGGGACCGCAGCTGATTTTCGGAGTAGGACGTCTTGAAAAACAGCTTTTATTTGACTATAGTATATAAATATTCATATTCCTGCTTCAGCTTATCTCACTTTCATTTTTATTTATTTTAGAAGATTGCTAAACACCATTTTATAAATTATTTTATTGTAAAAAGAAAAAGAATAATACATAACAAGCAAAGGGAAGAAAGATGGAAAATTTGTATTTCTAAATCCATAAAAACCTTTAATTTGTTATGTAGTGTTGTTAGAAGAGTTGTAAAAGCTTTTTATATTAATCTCTATACTTGAGAGCTCATAAGGAAGTTTTATAAAATCTATATGTTGTTTTTCTATCCATTACTATGTACCATTAATTTTTATAAGCTGGTGTTGAACAGTTGTTTTGAAGTCTTTTTTACTCACTTAAGAGATATATTAGAGTTATAAAATTATCACCAACACTAAATAATATAACTTTTGGTTATTTTATGAAGGTTTTATATTATTTGCTGTAACTTTTATATAGACAAAAATGTTCATTGGGTAAACTTAATAAAAACTTCCAATATTGCCTTAAGGGGAAAACATGATCTACTAGGGAATTCGCTAGGATTACCATAGAAAATATAAACACTTTTAACACCGCAAGTGTTATCAAACATAGCTTTGACAAAAGGCGCAAGACGGACATGATGATCTTAATGCTTTGCCAGCGGCGTCACACAAAAACAACAAAAATCCGGTCAAGCTTCACACAAACCACCGCCACCTAGAGGAATATTTTTTTATCCTTTACCAGCCTGTTCACTCAGATTAGCCTCACTTTGACAGCTATCCACTCTTCACAGCTTCAGTTTCATGTTCTGATTTGATTTTTTTTCGATGACGATAACACAATAACATAATTGTGACACGAACCTTTTTGGAAACGCAAGATACAAAAAAAGACTAGAAAGTTCGGCTGTGTAGAGTACAAGAGAAAAAATGTCTCCTCTAGATGGATGCAGCTAGGTAGTGAATAGGATTCCTATTTCCGAAAGTAAAACACAAAATTTGTAAGATTTTAACAAACTATGGTAGAGCGATAAAATTTGGCACAAATATGCATTAAAGTCCCACCAACACTTCAACATCTGTTACTTACTCAAAGTCCTTCGCTTAGGATCCCAACTCTCGACGTTAAACAAACAAACAGGAAAAACCAAATTAGCAATAGCAGCTCTAAGGAAAAGAGCTATCAGATTTGCCACAAATGATAGAATAATCAAATTTAGTAAAAATGTTTATCGGGCCCTTTGTACCAAATGACATATCCGGATTTCAGCAAAGGACCCCTATTCCCAAAGTTATTTAATGAAAACGCACTTTTAAAGCAAAAAACATTAAACTTACTGATCGTGCTCAGGTATACCAGTAAATATTATTTATTGAATTTTGTAATTTGACTCCTGCTCTCTAGAAATTAACTAAAAATTCTTAAAAACTTTTTAAAATAGCGAGGGTCCTAGTAAATTTTAATATATGTTGCCAATACAAGATCGCTTACTGAGGGCTCCAATTCCCGACGTTGGTACTAACGGGCCCTATGAACATTTGTACCAAATTTCATTATTCTATCATTTTGCGTTTATGAGATATTCAGCGTTGATTTTTTCTGTACAACTTCTGTACAAGAAATATTTGTACCAACTCTCGTAGCTCTATCGCTTTTTGGAAGGTTTCTATTGATATTTTGGGTTTTTCCTGTTTTTTTGTTTAACGTCAGCAAGGGCCTTAAGTAAGTAACTGATTTTAAAACGTTGCTGGAACTTTAATGAACATTTGTGCCAAATTTTAACGCTCTTCCATAATTTATTAAAACCTTACGAATTTTGTGTTTTACTTTCTGGTGAACTTCATGGTGACTCCATATCTCAAAAATTATTTAAGGGTCCACTTAGTATGCAAACATTACAACAAAAAACAAAAATTTGGATGCTTTAAAAACCAAATTGTGTGAGGCACAGCAAAGCGCCAACAGTTGGTTTAAATCAAACCGACTAAAACTCAATGAAAATAAAACTTAAAACATGTCTTTTACACATAAAGATATAACAGAAAAGAACGCTCCCTAAAACCATTAAATTTTTGGGCGTTCACCTAGACTCAAGGGGCAGTACCATGTTGAGGCTCTTTCAAAAAAACTAGCCACAATATATTTGTGGGAAGATCACTAGCAAATGTGGCCCCTCTGAATACCCTAATTTGAACGTGTTTTTGGGTTACAAATAAAGGTTTTCAGCGTAATTTACGGTTTAAACTATCGAGACTATGTCAAATCGGTTTTTGTGGGGGAGGAATACCTTACTTTTGCAAGTTTGTATATTTTCCGGTGTCTAAATCTTGTGCACTCCGACAAACAACAATATAATATAATAAGGTTAACGAAGGCACCCATAAATACAGACCGCTTCAAGCTACTGCGAACATAGGGCGGAAGAAGTCTAATTTGCCAGTGTACGTACATGCAGAGACACCGCACGCCTATCAGTGAAGCAACCAACACTCAGGCTTCCGATCGCCATTTGCTGCCATTCGCCGCCGTTCGCCTTGTATTTAGTACGCCTCTAACCACGGTGCTGTGTGGAGCGTAGTCAATGAAACCGGAATTTGGTCAATAAATACGCAAATTTTTATAACGTAATTTTCTTATTTTTTGTCACTGATAAATAAGAGCGTTTTATTGTCAACTGCTCAGATTTATCAGTGACGACGTGTTACAATGAAAATAATAAGGAGAAACAAAATAAAAGCAAGTTCTCAAAATAAAATAATACATTCTAAAAACCAAAAAGATTCTCCCAGTCAAAAAAAAATTAAAGCAAATGTTCGAAAAGTCCTCCTTGCTCGGCTAGACAATATCCGAGCCTACTATAAAAACCCCTTCTAACGTTTCCAAGCATGTTAGGGGTGATAATTTGAAAAGCTTCTTCAAAAACAGATAGAAGTCATTAGGAGCAAGATCGGGAGATCGAGCTGGCCATAAAATAGTTCCCCGTGTACTTATAACCCGATTAGGAAATACATTATCAAGATATTCCCTAACAAGGCCAACATTGTGAGCAGAACAACCATCTTGTTGAAACCATGTTTCACCAAATGTTACACCTAACAACTGCCTAGCAGTTGGAATAATGTGCTGCTGCAGTAGATCCAAGTATCTAGGACCATTCAAATTGCAATTGCCGTTAATAAAAAATGGCCCAATTACGTGTTCCCCTACAATACCCCCCCCAAACATTTAGTTTTTGGGGATAATGTGTTCTTACGTCAAAATACAAATGCAAATTTTCCCTCGACCAATATCGAGCGTGTGTTGGGTTATGACTATTTGACCATTTGACCATCTGCACTTTTTCGGCAACTTCGTAGACATCCATTTTTAGTTTTAAAAATGTATTATTTCAATTAAGAACTTACCCATCTGTTTCTCGAGCAAGGCAGAAATAAAACAAAATAATAAAAACGTACGGCACGGAGAGTAAATTGGACTTGATTCCCCCTATGTTCGCAGTAGCTTGAAGCGGTCTGTATAATACTGGTCGTCCAGTGACATAAAAATAGATTTTTTATGGCTAAAACACAGTAGGTACAGCCAAACTATTTGGTCCCATCTTTTTGCAATCATCTGCCAGTGCCAATTAAAAATTTTTAAAAAAAGTAATGTTTAAATATTTAGTCACAGAATGCTTCTATTCTTTTGAGGAATTTCTAACCTTACAACCTGATAATTAAAAATAAGTTTTAATTAAAAGATATTATTTTAAAAATCATTGTTTTGGTGTCTACTTAAGAATTTTTTTGAAATTGAAATTCTTAGGATAAAATAAGAATACTTAACAGAATGAGAAATAAATTCCCAATGTCCATAGTGGAGTTAATTTATAATTAAATTAAAAAAAGTTAAACTGAAACCAGTCAGTGGTAAAACTGGTGGAGAAGGCGAAAAATCCAACAGTGTTCTGTTGGTAAAACTCTCTTTTTATTTAAGAATACTTAAGTAATAACTATTATGTTTTAATACAATAAGTATCACTAACATGACTGTAACAATTACCGTTAATAAAGATCCATCTATCTATCATCTAGTTTACACAAAAAATTTATTTTAAAAACCCGACAAAAAAACATACTGTCAAATAAAATAACTTACCTGCACAGTTCAATTTTACGTAATGTGTCAACTTTCTCGATCGCCTTCGAGAATTCCGGCCAAATTTCGTCCCCGCTGTTGGGCAAGAGCATTTTCCTCAAGTCCAAGTTTATTGTGCCGTGACTTTTCAAGGTATTTGCTAAACCTTCGAAACTGTGTACCTGTGAATTCTTCATTCTATAAAAAAAAAAGTTCAAACTTGACAACACTTTATAAGAATAACGGTGTGGCGGGTTGGCTCGGTGTCAATTCGTTTAAGAATTTATCTCAAAACTTTTGCTACAACATTATGTCTGTTTCATGGATTATGAGAAAGCTTTTGGTCGAATCCAACTAGAAAAACTCATAGAATATCTTAAAAAAGTCGGTCTGATTTTTAATTTACACAAACGGATAATGAAGCAGCCGCATTATCTAATAAAAGCCAAGGAGGAAATCTTGTGGACAGACAACCAAGTCAAAATTGTACCAGATACCAGAACACCCGGAGGAATTCTCAGGAGATATTTCGAAGCTAATAATACTCTGATTAAGTCGTTATACTTGATTTATCGCAGATTAAAAATCCCAGCTGACTGGCTGTAATCAAATATTTGTTACCCTGCCCAAAAAACATTTAATTGAAATGAAAAAGGTTTCAGCTTTTTTGAACAATTATTTTTATTTAAATTTTTACATAAAAAGTGCCGACGTTTCGATCCAAATCCGGATCATCTTCAGGGCTGAAAACCCAATGAAGACATTTTTTATTTTTACATTGCAGAAAGCTCGCAGAAAAGTAAGAACACGCATTCTTTTTTTATTATTAAAATTATCATGAATCACTTACCAAGATGCTTCGAAATTTACAAGAGTAAAAATGGTTTTTATGAACTAATAAGATTATAAAATCAAAAAAAACTTGCGTATGTCACAGCAAGATGTCTACAGACTAACACACTAACAGCATTAAAAAACATTTAGTCATTACGGCCTTATTAAATTAGTCATGTGCTGAAAGTCTTTTTAAAGATGATCCATAAAATAATTTATGCAAAATTAAAATCTTGAATTTTGTAGAGTTTGGGCCAAGTAAAATTTATTTTGTTATAGTTTTAGTTCAACATTCTGATAGATAGCATTTGCTGATGATAAAGGATTGTTCATAAAGGGGTCATCTTGGGAAGAGGTAAAAAATAAAGGTTTAAAAAAACTAAATGTCTATCTTTTTTTATTAACGAAAGGACAAACCCTAATTTTAAAAGCCTAATTATACACGAGTGTAATAACGAACAAGGTTGTCATTGTTTGAAAGTTTGAGACAATGATATATTTGAAATTAACTGTGTTTCGGACTTCCATTGTCTATATTTTATTTATACACGACGTTTGAGTATGGTGAATCATACATAGGTGAAACAAAAAGACCACTATCTGTTAGGATTGAAGAACATCAGACGAATACCCAAAGAGGTGAAACAACGAAATCAGGAATCGCCGAACACGCATGGTCAAAACAATACCGAATGAAGTAGACAGAAGCAAAGGTTCTGCACAAGGAGTCACACTGGAAGAAACGAAAATTCCTTGAAGCTGCCTTTATTGGACAGAATCAGGGCGTTTTCAGTAAAACAAGTGTTGAAATTCCAAATAATTGGAAGCCCCTCCTTGGGCGGAGCCAATTTCTTAAACTTCACGTTTGAGTGAAGACGATCAGAGATTGTACTGATCGAAACGTCGTGTATAAATAAAATATAGACAATGGAAGTCCGAAACACAGAGTTAATTTCAAGATTGTCATTGCTCTGAAAATATTGAGGTAGTTGACAGCCTTAAGTATTCACTCAATTTTAAAGAGCACGCTGATAAACTAGCTCCAAAGCTTAGAAAAATAAATTTTTAAAACTTTAAAACCATATATTGTACAATATAGGGGTGGTTTAACGAAAACCACGGTGTACCAAACGACAATTTAAATTGCACAAGAAAATTAAAGAGGGCCCAATATTTACGCTAGACTCACCTGATGTCTCTTCAATCCTAGTTTCCCTGGCCAGGGCTGATGATGCGTGATATTGGAGTTCTTTGGGGGTGAAATTCTTATGGCAAACTCCACCAAGACACTTGCGTGCGGTTCTTCACACAGATTTTAACCGAATGCTCTGATTCGTGTTTTTAAGTTGGCCACCTATGCTTTGGCTCACTGGCCATATGGTAGCTAACGCAATATTGGGCTTTGGACATAAAACTGTAAATTAAGGCTAATGGAAAAAGATACCCAATATTGAACATTCCGACCTCCTCAAAATTAAATAGTTAATTTTGACACTAACTCTAGCGTTAAATTTTGAAAATAGAAAAAAGAAAAAAAATAAACAAAATTCCAATTTCGAAAAAACCCAAAAAATGACTCATATCAACAACAACACAGTCACATTACACAAATAAGAGTAAGCCACCTTTTACTTGTTTGGCAGTGGGCATAATTTGACCACTGGGCGATCAAATATGCTTTTTGAAGTTTTAACCTGAGCTACACGAGCATGACCGTCAGGACTTGAATACACCTTTAAAACGCGCCCCAGTAACCACTTTAATGGGGGTAAGTTTTCATCGCGAATTAAAACCAAGCTACCGACCTCCAAAGGAGCACCGGAGGTATTAGCCTTATGCCGTTGCTGTAGCGTGCTCAAATATTCAGTGTGCCACCTCGACCAGAAATGCTGCTGCAACTGCTGCACCAATTGCCAACGGGTAAGCCTGCCAACCTTCTCAGTAATCAAGTCTTCATCGGGAGGCGCAGTAAGGGGGGCTTGTGTCAAGAAGTGACCTGGGGTCAAACTCTCTAGGTCATTAGGATCACTACTAACACTGCACAACGGTCTAGAATTTAATAAAGCTTCAATCTGACACAATACAGTTGCGAGCTCTTCATAAGTCAAAATCTGTAACCCTATTACCCGAAACAGGTGTGACTTGACCGCCTTCACGCCAGCCTCCCAGAGGCCACCAAAATTAGGCGTGGAAGGTGGATTGAGGTGAAAACTGATGGTACATTGATCAGCAGCCTGCTGGACATATTTAAGAAGAATGGTGTCCGTACCCTTGAAGTTTGAGCCTTGGTCACAATACAAGTCGGTGCAACGACCTCGACGAGCAACAAACCTTCTCAAAGTCGCCAGAAAAGCTTCTGATGTCATATCAGATACCACCTCCAAATGTAAGGCCTTTGTGGCCATACAAACAAAAATACAGATATATGCCTTTTGGCTAACTACACCCCGCCTTTTCCCCAGGGTAATATTTATTGGTCCAGCCAAATCTGTGCCAGTATGCAAGAAGGGTTTGATTTGCGACACTCGCACCTTAGGTAAATCCCCTTGAAAAGGCTGAATATTTTTTGGGGACATTCTAAAACACCGATAGCATTTCGAGAGTGTATGCCGGATGGCCCTTCTGGCTGACAAAATCCAGAATTGTTGACATATTAGGAACAATAACGTTTGAAGACCTGGGTGACAGTTCCTAGAATGAACATCTTCAATCAATAATTTTGTAAATCTATGTTCTCTAGGCAAAAGCATAGGATGTTTGGCATCATAATCCAAGGCAGAATTCCTTATACGACCACCAACACGAATGACTCCCATCTTGTCAAGAAAAGGCGCCAATTTTTGGATTGGCTTAGGACAAGGAGACCCTTGTCTTAATTTTTGCAAGATGTCAGAGAAAACTTCGCCTTGTACAAATTTGACAATTAAAATGAGCGAGTGGTAAAGGTCCTTATAGGAAATACTTTCCTTGATTATCACCTTAGTTTTCAGGAAGTCTATAAAGCGCAAATAATACACGATAAAGCGCTGAATCTTTGGCAAACTGGAATATCTATCAAACAACAAAGATATAACATTTTTAGGGTGTTGAACAGTCAATAAGATCACCTTTTTTGCTTCACTTTCCACATCAGAAAGCTTGGGATTTGGATCGGGAGATTTAGTCCAATTTTCTCGACTCAATTTCAACCAGGAAGGTCCACAAAACCACATAGGATCAGTCAATAATTGGTCAGCAAACAAACCACGAGACAACACATCAGCCGGATTAGAAATCCCTTCCACATGAAACCAAGAACTTGGGGGCAATTTGGACTGAATGTGCGCCACACGATTTGCCACAAATGTCCTCCACTTGTGAGATGGTGACTTTATCCAACGCAAAGAAACTGCCGAATCGGTATAAGCAAAGACATCCTTAATATTAAGGTCAATATAAGAATTTAACACAAATTCAACCAAGTCTGCCAACACAACTGCAGAACACAACTCTAAACGTGGGATTGACACTGTTTTCAGAGGAGCAACTCTATTTTTACTGCACAATAAATTGACACAAACTTCACCAGAAAGCGTAGTTGACCTCATAAAAATAACGGCTCCATAGCCTACCTGCGAAGCATCACAAAATGCATGAAGTTGTAGCTCAGCTAGAGGGTCCAAGACCACTTGTCTTGGAATAGAGAATGACGAAAGGTCAGTAAGACCGGAGGCAAAACGTTGCCAATCTGACACTATATCACTAGGAGGGGTTTCATCCCAACCAACACCTTGGGCCCACAATCTTTGCATTAAAATCTTTGCCACTAGAATTGTGGGTGATACAAAACCAAGAGGATCATACACCTTTGTAAGTTCTGACAAAATATATCGCTTGGTACAAGGTACGTTGATGGACTGTATTTTATAGGAAAATAAATCTTGAGTAGGACACCACTGTAAACCTAATATTTTTAACCCAGCAGAATCCTTTTCACTAAAAGAAATGGGTTGTTGATGAGTCTCAGGCACTGAATCAAGTAATCTAGGTTCGTTACTTGCCCATTTTCTAAGTTCAAAACATCCCTTGGACAATAAACATTCAAGCTCATTTTTCAGACTACTCGCTTCTTCAAGACAAGAAGCAGAACCAATGGCATCATCAATATAGGTCATTGACCTCAATATTTTTGCTGCTCTAGGAAACTGATCATTATAGTCATCAGCTAACTGAAGTAGAGTTCTAATACACAAATAAGGACTACTACTCACCCCATAGGTAATAGTATTTAAAGTGTATTCTTGGATAGGCTGTGAAGAATCAAAACGCCACAATATGCGTTGGAAGTCACGTTGATGTTCTGCAATTAAGATTTGCCTATATGCTTGCCTTATATCGCATGAGAAAACCACTGAGTGAACTCTAAACTTAAGGAGAAGGGTTGCAATATTTGGTTGTAATTTAGGTCCAATTAATAAGCAGCTATTTAGGGAAACATTTTTATCAGTTTTACTTGAAGCGTCAAACACTACACGCAATTTAAAAGAGGGGGGCCTACCTTCGCAAGGAGTTGTGCTGCCTTTGACCACACAATGATGAGGTATAAAATAAGTTAAACCATTATTTTTAACAGATTTGGCCAAAGACATATGCCCTTGTTCTAGATAATCTCTTATAAACTCATGATAAGCTTCCTTTAAAACAACATCCCTATTTAATCTCGACTCTAGGTAGTTATACCTTTTTAGTGCGCCTTTATATGAATCACCTAAATCCACAGAATCAAAACGAAAAGGGTAACTAACCCCATATCTACCATCTGGAGTTCTAAACAAAGTTTTGACAAAAATTTCCTCACAGCAAATATCCTCTGGAGACAAGTGTACCTTTTCTGGAACTGACTCCAACTCCCAAAACTTCTGTAGTGTCACATTAAGACTATTGCAATCAGAGGCGCTACCTAGAGAAGTACACAAACTTAGGGGCTGGTTCTCACTAGACCCAACACTGCCAATAATAACCCAGCCAAAAATAGTTTGAAACGCACTAGGTCTGCCACTTTGACCCTTACGAAGACCTGGCAATAAAATATCACTGTATATGTCAATACCCAAAAGGAGATCAATATCACCAGCTTCACAAAAATATGGATCTGCAAGACGTAAACCCTGAAGATGATTCCACTGTTTTGAATTAATCGTGACTGATGGCAACCTTTCACAAATTGAAGGAATCACTAGGGCCTCAAAAGACAAGCGAGGTTGCACTTGATAATAGGGTGTAACAATACAAGAAACTATACCTAGAGCAGTGAATGTTGACATGCCACTAATGCCCTGTATTGGGGTATTGTTGGGCAGTCGATTCAAAGAAAGTTTACTTGCCATATGCTCAGACACAAAATTTGCCTGGCTTGCTGAGTCTAATAACGCTCTACACTTTACAAAACTACCAGCACCATTCTGAATGAAGACTAGAGCAGTAGCAAATAACACAGACTGAGTCACAGCACGTGTGGATGCACAAAATTTTGTTTCACTATCATTTGAATCAACTTGGGCTGAGCCACTGCTTGGAGAATTTTGATTACTAGTTGATTCTGATACTTCACTTGAATTGTGACTGCTAGAAAAACATAAGAGAGTGTTATGCTTGCGTCCACAATTTTTACACATAAAGGAACTAGTACATCTTTCTAGAGAGTGCGACTTGGCAAAACAATTAAAACATAAACGATGCCTTTTCACTATAGCATGTCGTTGATGAGGGTCAAGTTTCAAGAAATTATCACACTTTAATAATGATAAACATGTTTTTTGACAACAAACACACAAATTAGCTGTAGTCATAAATGATTTTTTTGATGGCATTGCCTTTTTTGACAAATTCTCACTTTTCTTAAAAACACTACAAGATTGGTTGGTTAAAGATGAATTTTCTAAAGCTCTACAATGTTGCTCCAAGTGTTTAGATAAATCCTCATATGTAGGCAATTGAGAAGAATTTTGCTTAAATTCAAAGCTTGTCTTTAACTCGGGACTTATTTTTTGAAGCAATAAGTTTAATTTTGTGAAGTCCCACAAGTCAACTTGAGTTAAACTTAAGGCTTGCAAGTTTTCAGAAAAAATACTTAAAATTTTTCTTAGCTCTTGCCCTGAATCATTTTTCATACATGGAGCACTAAAAATTGATGACCAATAATCAGTCAATAAGACTCTTTCATTTTGATAACGCTTAACCAATGCGTCAAAAGCTGTATTATAATTTACCTCAAGGAGGGGTATATGCTTAACTACCAATGCAGCATCCCCTTGTAAAAGAGAAACCAATATTTGGAATTTTCTTATATTAGAAAACCGAGGATTATTGTGTACAATTACTTTGTATAAGTCAAAAAAGGTAGGCCATTGTTTTATTTCACCTGTAAATTTGGGTATGCAAGCAAGAGCACTGTTATCTTCAGCGCTGGAGCATGGGGGGCTAGGTGCAGCAGCTGCACCAGCAGTTCTAGGGGGTGAAAAGAGCTGTATTGCGGCTGTTTTTATAGAATAAACCATTGAGTCCATCCTAAGTTGACGGCTATGTTCCTTATCTTTATCACCATCGGCCACAAGAGACACGATTTCAAGTTGGATGGAAGAATAGTGCTCACTCAAACGCGGCAGTTCCTCATACGCGCATTGAAACTCCAACTTTTTTGTCTTTGAGGCGTTCTGATCGGTTGCTTTTAAAATAAATTTAAATTCAATTTTATTACAATGCATTAATTAAGAAAATAAAAATCCCAAAGGACTGGTTCAATTAATTTGGCGAGGAGAGACCAAATGTACAATATAGGGGTGGTTTAACGAAAACCACGGTGTACCAAACGACAATTTAAATTGCACAAGAAAATTAAAGAGGGCCCAATATTTACGCTAGACTCACCTGATGTCTCTTCAATCCTAGTTTCCCTGGCCAGGGCTGATGATGCGTGATATTGGAGTTCTTTGGGGGTGAAATTCTTATGGCAAACTCCACCAAGACACTTGCGTGCGGTTCTTCACACAGATTTTAACCGAATGCTCTGATTCGTGTTTTTAAGTTGGCCACCTATGCTTTGGCTCACTGGCCATATGGTAGCTAACGCAATATTGGGCTTTGGACATAAAACTGTAAATTAAGGCTAATGGAAAAAGATACCCAATATTGAACATATATCATGCAATCTTTGAATCAATACTTCAGTATGGAATACTCATCTGGGGAAGTACTTACGACGCGCCTCTCAACAATTTAGAAGTACTCCAAAAAAGACGTATAAAAATAATTTTGCAAAAAAATCAATTGTAGCCAACAGATCAACTCTAACCAATAGAAAACCCGACGCAACACACACAACACAAAATACCGCTGAGATACCAAAGAAACATAAAATATTAACTCAGAAGTGTATAACCTACATGGCACCAAAAATATTTAACCTTTTAACTGCGTCAATCTAATTCGACTAAAATAAATCCATTTAACTTCTTTTTTCTTTTCGATCTTTTTTTATTTATAAACTTAATCTTAAGAAATGATCTAGCATTAGAAGGTATAGTAGTTATTAAGCATAAATAACATATTTATATTGCGCTAAAAGTGGGTGAAGTGAATAAAGTGGGAAAAGCTACGCGCTTCCTACTTTATTCATATTCCCTAAATTTTTATTTAATCAGATTTTATAATATTTGTAATTATTTTTTTGTTAAAGTAACACTCGTGGCATATCGGACAAAGCTTCATTGTTTCTCACTTCATTACGAACAGGCCTCCAAAACCCTTTGTCCAATATGCCACGAGTGTTAGTTTAATTTTTATATGCGGACACGAGATTCACTTTGTTCAAGACTTTGTTATTATTTTTTAGTGTGTGACTTTTTGGCAAAAATATGGACGTTTTAAGAAATTAGGGTTTGCGACCTTAAAAAAATCCCTGTAATTCCACAAAATCTTGCACTTCCATGTACTGAAACACGTAAAGGAAGATATTGTAACCGGACGAAAGATGCATTCCGTATCGAGTTTTTGCGTCCTCAAATCAGCAAAGAGAAGAATATAAGCACTCTAAAATTTATGTGGTAATGTTCTACAGATTGTGGGAAGTCTGGAAATTTTGTACAGCAATTGTGTTCTCCAAAAGTGGAAGTAGAGGCAAAGAAAATTTGTTGGTCGTCCACGATAAGTGGGGTTATGTAAATAAGTCACCTGACCGAAATTCATCAATTTACAATACTCCACCTATTGGTTGGGCGGCACAAACACTTTATCTTTTGCACTGTTGTCCCTAACTCGTGTTCGGGACCTTAAGAAAAACTCTTACCTAACTGTCTTCCACAAAATCGGATGGCTCGCAATATCCCTCCACATGGTGCACACGCATCCCGCCCGTAACAAATCTTGCACTTTCAGGTACTGAAACACGTAAAGCAAGGTATTGTAACCGAACGAAAGATTCTGCAAATAATTCTCCATGAATTTCGTTTCGGTTTTCTCTTCGGTGTGATTCGTAGAATTTGCGTTCGTAATTTTCTTCCCTCGGAGGTTCTTCTTGTTCTTGTTGTTGTTATTAAACCTGGCGATTCTGAAACAAAAGAAAAAGCGCTCTCAAGATTAGACAAATGCGGCCGAGTACGTTGATAAATGATGGACCGAAAAGTTGATTGCAATCGTTGGGTACCTTGCTGGGTCCGTAACGTTACGTACATCAGCTGTTCTGTCATCGCATTTACCAAAATGTAGTATCCTTTGGCTTGGTTTTGAACGCGTTAGTTTGGATGAAATCGTCACCCGATTTGCACGCACAATACGGGTTAGTGTGGCCCATTCTTTATATGGGGTATAAATATGGTGGATGCGCCATTACAAGAGGCCATCACGGTTGAGCTACGGTCCAAATTTTAAACCTACAGTTACCAGAGATAGTTACGGGTTTAAATTTTAGTCCATGAGTCTCGCAGTGTGAATCTGGCAGTTATTTATTTTTATCAGGAATTTGGCGAACCAAAATATCTTAACAACTATTTATATAAATAATAATACATATTTCATGTATCGATATCGGTATAAGCAACCCGACCCATTCCGCCTTTATGGTGGATGCGATGGATGCGTTCTGTCATCGCATTCACGAAAATGTGGTATCCTTTGGCTTTGTTTCGGATGTGTTAGGTTGGGTAAAATCTTCACCCGGTTTGCACGCATAATACCGGGTAGTGTGACCCATTATTTATATTTTTATATGGGGTATATAAATATGGTGGATGCGCCATTACGTTCGGGTTAAAAAAAAGGGCATCACAGTTGAGCTAGGGTCTAAATTTCAAACCTACAGTTACCAGAGATAGATTTTTTATATTTTTATATGGCGTATATAAATATAGTGGATGCGCCATTACGATCGCGTTAAAAAGAGGGCATCACAGTTGAGCTACGGTCTAAATTTTAAACCTACAGTTACCAGAGATAGCCACGGGTTTAAATTTTAGTCTATGAGTCTCGTAGTATGAATCTGGCAGTCATTTATTTTTATCAAGAATTCCGCAAACCAAAATTCGTTTAAATAAAAACGTTAAAAATAATATCTTATCAACAACTATCTATATAAATAATAATATATATTTCAATGTATCGATATCGATATTCGCAACCCGACCCATCCTGGTTTTATGGTGGATGCGATGGGGAAGAGCGGATGTTACGTACATCAGCTGTTCTGTCATCGTATTCACCAAAATGTAGTATCTTTTGGCTCTGTTTTGAACGCGTTAGGTTGGGTGAAATCGTCACCCAGTTTGCACGCATAATACGGGTTAGTGTGACCCATTCTTTACATGGGGTATAACTATGGTGGATGCGCCATTACGTTCGGGTTAAAAAGAGGGCATCGCGGTTGAGCTACGGTCTAAATTTTAAACCTACAGTTACCAGAGATAGCCACGGGTTTAAATTTTAGTCCACGAGTCTCGCAGTGTGAATCTGGCAGTCATTTATTTTTATCAAGAATTTGGCAAACCAAAATTCGTTTAAATAAAAACGTTAAAAATAATATCTTATCAACAACTATTTATATAAATAATAATACATATTGGAACAGATTACGCAAGCGAAAGGATTGGGAATTTTTGGGAGTTAAGGAGATAGACAATGTAAACCTGGAAAATGAAAAATAATTAGAAAAAAAGCAAATTTATATAATCAGTGTTCCAAAACTCGCGCCTAAATCAAAATTAACATGGTTTTAAATATTTGCCTTCCAGATTCACTAGGATTTAACTAATGAACTAAAATTTAATCTCTTGCTATCTTTTTTTTCCTTTCTTTCTTTTCTCACAAGAACGAAGAAAGTGAAAATTTGTATATGGCCCGAGTTTTGGAATCTTCTGGTGACGATTTAACTGTAATAAATTAGATAGATATTAACTAAACGATTTTTAGATGAACCGACACCTCAGAGATAAAATCTTCTCGTCGACTCCTATTTTAGTGACCTTTGGTTCAAATTGGCGGCCATGTTGACCATTAAGTCAACAGTGTCACAAAATGGCAGCTGTTGTAGACCAAAAGGGCACTAAATCGACAGTAGTGGAAAGACCCATCGCGTGTAAGTCAAACTCTTGGGCGTGCTTTCACTAAGATGAAGAGAGTGCCAATAACCGACAAAGATAGCCTGCCGTCTTCTCTCTCGCACCACACCCACGAGTTGAGTTCTATATATCGGAGGTGTCGGATAAACCTAACCATTTTTTTAAACAATTTTTTTCAGTCAAAGTAAGTGAGTAAGATGACACCACCAAGACTACAGATAATTTTTTTATTTAAAACTAGAAGTGGTGTCTATATCACTTTCACCCCCATATCCACCATAAAAAATACTCGAATTAGAGAAAAAAAATTGGATTAGATAGGTAATCGCCATTAAGTGGCTAAGGTGCATGTAGGGTAAATAACTAAGATTTTTAATTTCAAAAATTTAAGCGGATTACTATTTTGTCATCAATTTTGGAGCTTTGTAGTATAAGTATTTGTTAACTTATGTTACAATATGTCATTGTCATGATGACACTTCTTTTTTCAAAGACAAGATGTATGATGATTCAAAAAGGATGAACAGATTGTTATGTCTAATTTTATGATGACAAAAATTTGATTTTTTCCCATGTAAAATGTTCCCCCTCCACTAATAAAAATCGGCTTTTTAGTTCAGACAGACACCATCACAAAACTTTGTATTAAAGTCTATTTTTGACCCAAATGACCTATTTTAGAAATAAAAAAAAATATCGATCCCAATAATAGCCACCGTACTGGTATGGATGGTTAGAAAAGGAAATCATCCTCTACGTATAAAAACTCACTCGTCATCTTCGTTCGACGGGCCGACAGTTTCCGAACAATCCCCTCTCAACTCGGATACGTCCATCGAAACTTCAGGTCGGGGCGAACTATCAGGTTCGATTTTTATTTCCGGTACGACCGCAGAAGAAGGTCCCATGCTGGCCGACTCGGTTGGCGCCGGTACCTCGGTCGGTTGGATGTCGCTCGGTACCACCTGTAACAATAATATTGTTTGTCGTTTAACGCTGTAACCATCCTGCTGCAGATCCTTCTTTAATGTTTCTTATTTCGATATCCAAGTCATGAGAATTGTTACAAATTTGAACAGAGGAGGGGCTTCCAAATATTTGGAATTTCAACACTTGGTTTACTGAAAACACCCTGATTCTGCCGCTGGAGGGAGTCATGGAGTTTTTGGAGTGCTGTCTACGTAACTCTTATTTTCAGGTGAAAGATATGTTTTATGCTCAGGATCACGGTCTGCCAATGGGTTCATCGCTTTCGCCAGTGGTGGTCAATATTTACATGGAATGGTTCAAATCACAAGCGGTTGATACCGCAACATATAAACCTAAGCTCTGGCTAAGATATGTTGATGATACTTTTATTGTCTGGACCGGGAATGACCAATAACTTTCGGAATTTCTTCACCACCTAAATAACATAAGACCCACCATTAAATTCACAATGGAGTTGCAATGCAAATTATCAAATCCCTTTTCTTGACGTACTTGTCAAACGAGTAGAAAACGACATTAGAACAACAGTCTATGGTAAACCCACTCACACAGGACAATATTTAAATCAAGGTTCAAATCATTCTGCTACAACCAAACGAGGCATAATAAGAACTTTGTATAACAGAGTTGTTCAAATTTGTAACAATTCTTATGACTTGGAAATCGAAATAAGAAACATAAAGAAGGATCTGCAGCAGAATGGTTACAGCCTTAAACTCATAAAAGACATTATTTCTAAATTTCCGCAAACAGGACAGAGATTACAAGACCAAAACCAGGTAAATGCATTCCTTACAATTCCATACATTAAAGGAATATCAGAGAAAATTCGAAGAGTATCGAACTACTTTAATATAAAAACAGCTTTTAAATCTAATAATACAATTCGAAGTCTTCTTAGTAAAACAGAACCGGAGAACAAACAAAATAAGGAATACATTTACTCCTTGTGAGTGTGGTGAATCATACATAGGTGAAAAAAAAGACCACTATCTGTTAAGCTTAAAGAACAACAGACGAATACCCAAAGAAGTGAAACAACGAAATCTGGAATCGCCCAACACGCATGGTCAAAACAACACCAAATGGAATGGACAGAAGCAAAGGTTTTGCACAAGGAGTCGAAACTGGAAGAAACGAAAATTCCTTGAAGCTGCCTTTATTGGGCGGAATCAGGGTATTTTCAGTAAACCAAGTGTTGAAATTCCAAGTATTTGGAAGCCTCTCCTTGGGCGGAGCCAACTTCTTAAACTTCACGGTTGGTTAAACTTCACATAGTATATAAGCACGTAGCCTTAGAAATAGATTGTAATTTGCACCTGAAGACGATCAGAGATTGTACTGATCGTAACGTGGGGTATAAATAAAATATAGACAATGGAAGTCCGAAACACAGAGTTAATTTCAGGTAAAATCCATTTTGACAAATAATTTTTGCTTCAAATTTTCGATAGAAAAGCAATTTATACCGAAAAAAAATTCTAAAACATATATTTTTCAAAAAGCTCCTGTAGGTCAAAAATGGGTTTACATACTGACATGATTTTCACCATTAATAATTCCTCAAAGATCAAGCTATGGATTTGAAAGTTGCGACAAGTTGTAGTTAAAATAGGATTGTTAGTTGTCAAAGTAGGTCATTAAAAAAAAGCTATATCTAGGGAACTAACAAACCAATATGTTCATTAGCGACATTTTTGTCAAGAAAAAGTAGTATGCTATAAGTTTATGTAGTGACTTTTTTACTTTGACAACTCTTGTCTGAGAGTCCCCTCGACCCCCTGGATATTGTTGGAAAGATACAAGCATTAACCCGGCCCAAGAGGACCCGCTCCCTTCTCTGAAATCCACTTGGGTAATTCTCAACAGGTGCGTCCAAGTCGCGGGGGTGGACCCGACTGAATAAGTCCGCGACTAAATCGTGTTGGGGAACGTCATACCGCGCCCCCCTGGAACGAAGCTCTTTGGGGTCGGTGTGCCGGAGATAGGGAGCGCTTAGGTGAACCCAACTCTGGCTCACTCCCGAGTTCTCTGAGTGGGGGAACGGGCGCGGAGGCTTTGGCTTAAACGCCAGGGCCGCGTGGATGAGGCACCACAATAAAAACCTTCCTCAGGGAACCAGGCGCACCCTGTTGTATATAGCCACCTCCCCGAAGTGCTGTTTACTCATCTGTGAGAGAACTCCAGAATGGCCCTCCGACAACCAAGAGGTAAAACAGGGAACCGAACAGGTACCCATTGAAACCTCTAAAGATAAGGATCAACACAGAACTGTTCAAGGACCCAGTAGATCTTATTCAACACAAGAGGCCCGACAGGGGAACACTCTGAGCTGACTGAAGACCTTGCTCCACCAAGACAGGAAGGATGTGAGACAAGCAACAGGGCTCCCAACAGGACATTGTTGCCTCAACAAGCACCTAGAGACGCTGGGAATCGCCGAAGACTCAGAGAATGGATGGTGCATGTAGGACGAAGAATCGTCTTTGTATTTTCTGCTGGAGTGTCCGGCCCTGGCCAGCTCAAGAGAGTCGCACCTTGGGAACTATATGTTGGTCCCAGGCGATGTAAGAAGGTTGCAGTCCAGAAAAATATATTCTTTTGCGAAAGAGGCAGGCTTTCAGGGCTAAACCCTGGATAGCGCGCGTGCAACGAGCCCAGCAAGGTGGCTTGCAGCACTTCTACATTCATTCATTCAAAGAAAATAATACCCTAATATAAAAATCAAACAAAAATGTTAAGAAGGGCTATTTTTTTTCGTACGTCAAACACAAAGAATTATATTTAACTAAAGAGCTTTTTCAAAAAAGTTGATCTGACGACCGCCACTGTCTCAAAATTATACGAAAAATGCCACTGATAAAACTAATTTTTATCTTTTTCGTGTTTTTCGCAAAAAATTTAAAAAAGGCGATTTTGGCAAGTCATAGTAAGGACGTAACATACAACTTGCTTCCGAATTCATTCGATAGGCCAAGAGAAACGAGCTTTAACCAAACTTTTTTGTTTCTTTTTGTGGTTATTTTCCTATTTAAGTGGTTTATTTTGCTGAAGGGTCATTCCATATCAAATCAACCAAAAAATCACAAAAATTTTACGCGACCAATTCCAATTTTGATGATTTTTGGTATATATTTTCTTCTTACCATAAAAGTTGAAAATGCAAATTTTTAGATTTTTTTGATTCGTAGTTTTTTTTTTTTTAATTTTTCAAAATAAAAAAGTCAGCATTTTGACCTTAACAAGAATGTACAAAACTAGCAATATCTCGAGAACCACTTACACTAGGAAAGTAATAAATGGCTCATTTTAAAGTCATTTTGAAGCTCTTTTTTATGAAATATCACAACATAATTTTAACAAAAAAAAAATTGAAAATAAAAAATTGAAAAAAAAATTGAAAAATTCAAAAAGGCCATTTTTAATTTTTTTGAAAAAAATATATAATTTTGGTCAAAGTGTTACTTAATTATCAACAAAATTTTATGATGGAGAAATGATGGGTTCAATGTCAAAAAAAATATCAAAAATATTAAGTACATTAAAAATCATGCATTTAAAAAAATAAACATATTTTAGGAGCACCAATAGTGCACTGGATATTAAAATAAATAAATTTGTTGGATGGATACAGGTTTTAAAAAATACCCAGAGGCTTTATCTACAAATTATTTTATTTTAAACTCGCAAAACAAATAAACAAACTTTTCTACTTCGTTGATAAAAATTAGACAGAAAACACTAAGACTAACTATATACCTTAAATTTATTTTTTTAACTTTCTTTTAAGAATTTCTGATGAATCTGACATTTCTTTTTTGCTGACATTGTAAGTTCTGCCAGTAGCAGTGTTGGGTTCAACTTTTTTTATAAGACTTTCTGGTTTAATAATTAAAATATCTTGAGGTGTTGGGTAAAAAAATGATGAGGCAGGTCCTCGTGGATGAAGAAAGCTTACTTTCAGTTCTCCGCTCTCATTATTTTTCCCCAAGACACAAGCCAGCCACCAAGCACTGTCATATTCTACAGTGACAAACCGGCGACACACCAAGAAGCTCCAATGACTTGTTTAAAAGAGTAAATGATTCAGCAGGATCTTGAAAATCTGGATCATTTTCTGGAACTTGACTGGGTCTAAAAAAATTTAAAAAGTTAGTTTTTTATAAGAACTTAAAAAGGGGGTAACAACTCACCCAAAATGTGTACATAATGCCAAGAAATTTGTACATAATGTCTGTATTCTCAAAATGCCATGCAAAATAATGTCATGCAAAATAATGCCATGAGATTTTTCCACTCCGTACTTGACGCAATTGGTTTAGTTTATTAATTTTATATTAAAAAATACTATTTGTTACTTACCCTGCCTCATCTTCTTCAGATGCCTTAAACTCCTTTGAAAGCTTTAGTCTACAACCATCACAGATTTTCATTCCCATTTTGACATTTTTGTAACTGCACATCCACTTGGTCACATTTCTTAATTTCCCAAAATGCTTGATTTTTAACTCTAGTGGATCACAGCACTTTACTTTATATTTAGTCCATCCACTTGCCTCACCCATAGTTGAAACTTTTAAAATTACACAGAGATGACTTCTGATAAACCTTCAGTCGAACTATTATGTATCGATTATTTGAAGCTGTATCAGGAAGATACTTGCCAAAAATTTAAAATCAATTTATGCAGGAATTTTCATGTCAGCAAATCCCCACAATGTACCTAAACAGATCAATAAAATGAAGGAGGTGTGTCCTTAATGTTAAACAGGAATAAACAGGCAGTATTTCACAAAAGTATTGGCAGGTTTATACAGGCATATTTTCCTAAGAATTGGAACATCCAATAGTACGTCTCCGGTGGAAAAGAGGTTTTGTAAGTAAATATTACAATGGGGGGCAATGTTAATCTGATTACTGATACAGAATGAAACGTAGGATATAATTTTTTATTAAATAAAATATTGTTAAATATTTTTATAATATCGCTTTAAACCCCATTATATTCTTCTAATTACCAAAATGCATTGTCTATTTATAGGCGATTTTTCATGCATGTGACATTTTTAATAAATTTTTTCACATTGAACCCATGATTTGTCCATCTCAAAATTTTGTGAATAGTTTAATAACACTTTAAAGAAAATAATATAATTTTTTGAAAAAAATTAAAAATGGCCTTTTTGAAATTTTTCAAAAAAAAAATCAAAAATTTTTTTTTTTATTTTTTTTTTCAATATATGTTATGCAATATTCTCATATGAAAGGTCTTTATAAGAGCTTTAAAATGAACCTTCACCTACTTTTCTATTATAAGTGGTTCTTTGGATATTCCTAATTTTGTGCGCACATGTTAAGGACAAAAACTTTTTCGATTTTCAAAAATTAATTCAAAATAAACAACTGGTCAAAAAAGTCTGAAATTTTGGATTTTCCAGTTTTTTGGTAGGAAAAACATGTATACTAAAAATCATCAACATCGGAGATGGTGTGGTAAAATACCCTGGTTGACTTGATATGGACTGACCCTGAAGAAGATTTAACAAATGGCTAAAAGAAAAGATGCTGTGGCCATCAAACAATCTTCCACAACAAAATGTATTCTATTCCAGAATATTTGTCAACTGGTGTACAAATTTTTCATCACGTGTTGACCCCTCCAACAAACGTAAACATCAGACAGAAATATTCACCTTTGAACCTATGTTTTCGCGATATTCCATTTAGGATAAAAGTTACCCCGGATCGATCGTTTAAATCCATTACAACTGAAAACAACAAAAATTTCAAATCCAACTTACTTGTTTACATTTCTAAAGCAGGACAAAAAGAAAATAGAGGGAGATAGCACTATACCAAACTACAGAACCATGCTACATTCCACGGTATGCAATTTGACATACCAAAAAGGATACGAGAGTCACGGTGACAACATCATTTTTGTATCCGAAATCGGTTGGTAAGCATTTGACAGACCAAACAGGGTACCAAAGCTTGCCAAAATCGCCCAACATGTGGGTTGGATTAGAAGCCCTGTATACGATTTTTGACAGTTTTTTTTTTTACCAGAGGTGAGCAACTGAATTTGACAGTATTTAGGGAAATGTTTAAAAACAAATTGTGTGTTGGCAATGATAGTTGGTAACCCCTGACAATAAATAATTTTGTCAGTGTCAAATTTTTGATTAAGAAACGTCTGGTTTTGATTAAGAAACGTCTGGTTTTCTGGTACACTAACTTGCAGATAAATTGAGTACATTGGAATAGTAAAATTGTTTTTTTTTCTGAGCAGTGTATGTAGATGACAAACATTCATGACAAATAGGTGACTTAGTGAAGACCGGTGGTCGGTGAGAAGAACGGCTGAGCACTATGGTGTTAACAAAGCCACAGTTTGCAGAATAAGTAGCCGTTGGCTGGCTACACAGAGTTTAGAAAGAAAAGAAGGCACTGGAAAGGTTCAAAGACTAGTGAACAAGAAGACGAAGCGTTGCTCATTCACTTGAGGGAAAATCCATTCGACTCCGCAGTGACAAATTTTCCTGCATCCTGCTCCATGGCCAGTAGGAGAATAAAAGGTTCAGAGTTACGTTGCCGTACGTTATCTGAAGCTTCTTTCGGACGTGATGTTGCCATCGGTTGAAGTTCTCTATCCAGAGAACCAATTCATATTCCAGCATGATAACTGCGCCGTGCACACTGCCAATGTTTGCAAGACATGGTTCCAAAACCAGAACATTGAAGTATTAGCATGGCCATCGAACAGTCCAGACCTGAATCCAATGGAGAATGTGTGGGGAAGATTGGTAAAGATCATTTACCAAAGAAATTGGAGGCCTCAAAACCAGGCAGAACTACTAGATGCCATATCGTGAGAGGAGACCGCTGACGATGTTCAGTACTGTCGAAAATTATCAAATTCCATGGTTCAACGTCTACAAAAAGTTCTGGACAAAAATGGTGCTGCCACCGGATATTAAGATTATTTTTTTTTAGTTTGCTTAGTTTGAAGACGATATGTATATTCTCACTTGATAAAAATTCTAACTTGTTACAAGAGCAACAGTGAGCTAATTTTTGTATTAAGGCCACTGATCATGGAACAGTGAGCTGAATTCTATATTGTTGCGTGTTTCGAGATCAGAGGCCTCAATACAGAATTCAGCTCATATTCCGTTTGTTTTTGTTTTTTTTTTTTGACAAAGCTTGACATATTTTACTAACCAATCTTTCAAAAACTGTCTGGGGAAATTATAAAAAGAGACAACAAAACATCAGGCCATTTCATAAAATCCGAGTTACATGCAAATATGAAAAAAACTAAAAAGAGAAGAAAATATGAGTTGCCAACTTCTAGTAAAACAATAACTGTCAAAAATCGTATACAGGCCCTCTAGGTTGGATGAGCTACAAAAGCCCTCTTTGTGATCGCCACTGTAAATGGGTTGGGACGCTTACCGTATCCTCTTCCGACCTCGTCACGTTCGGTGTGATCCTCATCAAATTGCGCTTGGGTATGACCAGAAACTTCCTGCCGTTCATGTACTCCAAGTACTGTGGCCTCAGCACCTCCGTGGACTGGCTGTTGTTGACGATTTTGACGTTGTGAGGTAACCAAGAGGTCACCGCCCCCACCAACGATTTACTGCCCTCCGGCAACACCGCTTGCGAGGATTTGGGGATGAGAACTTGCGAAGCTGACGATGTGTTCGGCTGAAAGGTAAGCATTAAGACTGTGTCTAAATTTTGCAACACTCAAAGTTAACGGGAGAAAAATCATTTAGCCAGCCATTTAGTAATTTAAGACTTAAAATATTTTAGCATAATTTAAGGGGTAACGTTTTTGTTTAAGCAATTTTTACCATGTTTTTGACATTTTTATGCCATGATTTTGCTCACATTGTAAAGATTTCTTTCCAAACTTTCGATTTCTAGAATAAAACTTGTACTTGTCCAGTACTATTATTTTTTTAGGCGGTTTCTTGGGTTTTTTTGAACAGCGAAAAGAACCAAAAAGGTTTTGTTTTTTAGAGCTACGGTTTCGGAAAATTTAGTTCCTTCTTCAGGCTGTCAAAACAAAGTCATAATTTTTAAAAGTTAACAACATTTTATCCACACACAAATAAGTGGATGTCATTTAACTAAATTATTTTAAGGTTCATCATGGCTCTACCATAAACAAGAATTCTGAAAATTGTCAAAGTGACACGGGATGTCGTATTTCGAGTAAAATCTTCGTATATTGTAGACCACCGCCAAGAGTAGAAGACCTTACTTTCAGTTTATTCACGGAGATCACTGCCCTCTTAAATCAAGAAAAAAGCCTTTTACATAATAAGTTTAAAACTAATGTTAAGTAATTAAAATTAAAAATTTGCGGTTATTATCCGAAAAATGATAAAGGAAAAGAATAAAATAACTAATACTTCAAAATATGTGTTGCCTAATTTAATGAAAATATTACGAACAAGGGAGGGTCGAAATTAAAACTAGTCAACATTGGAGTTACACTTGTTTACTTGGTTTTTATTTAAGAAGGTAGTATTCTCGTCCAAATGTCAAAAGTTTAAAGAAAAACCAGCATAATTAGATGTAGTTTTTCATCTTAGTAAATGCCGACCTAAGAGTTTTCAAAAATAAAATCACTTACCCTCATAATATGCGTGGGTCGGGCTACCGTTACTTCGGACACCTGCTGAGGCACTGAAGTCGTTATAATCTGGGCGAACTCAGGTATGGCCGGAATCGTCGTAACCGCCGCCGTCTGTGACACGGACATTTGTATCTGAGGCGTCGGCATTTGTAACTGAGGTACGGACATTTGTACCTGAGGCGCCGGCATTTTTAGCTGAGGCACAGGCATTTGTATCTGAGCCACAGGCATTTTTATCTCAGGCTCGTGCATTTCTATTTCAGGCTCGTGCATTTCTATCTGAGGCTCGTGCATTTCTATCTGAGGCTCGTGCATTTGTATCTGAGGCTCGTGCATTTGTATCTGAGGCTCGTCCATTTGTATCTGAGGCACGGGCAACTCAGGCGAAGGCATTTCGAACTCAGGCTCGGGCGTTTGCAACCGAGGCAAAGGAACCTCTAAATGTGGCAGAGCGACTTGTAACTGAGGCACAGCGACTTGTAACTGAGGCCCAGCGACTTGTATGTGTGGCACAGCGACTTGTAACTGTGGCACGGAGAGTTGTAACTGTGGCATGACCACTTGCGGTGTTTGCGAGGTCGACGGCAGAGGGCGTGGCGTTAATTTTGGCATTTCTGGTAGGACGGTTACCGGGGATAGTACGGGCGGTTGCATTTGTATCGGGGGGGTGTCGCCACCTAGTGAAAAAATAATGAGGTTGGTTATATTTGTTGGGGGAGTCGTCGCTAGTGACTTTCAAAATGAAAATAAGTCAATTAAATAAATTTGCGCGGTAATTTCCCCCAGTTTTGAAGAGCAGTTTTTAAACATAGCAAGAATCAGAAAACCGTTTATAGCCCCTAAATATCAAAAACCTAGGCATATATGTGGTTGCTTAAAAAGGTGGAACAGAAAAAGCAATTCATTAAATTTACCGAGGGGGTAACCACTAGTTCAGAAAATGTGACACGATTGATTAAAGAAATTTCTTTGAATTGTCAGTGATTGCAGGGGACTGCCGAGAGATTTCTAAAGACACCCAGGGACTCTTAGGGTCTGAAAGCCAGGGTTTGATGAGGGTTAGGTAGTTTCAGGTGCTGCAACTGACTGCAAACAGATAACATTTGTGACATGATTGCCAACAGTGGTTACCCCCTCGCCCATTAAGGTTATATCAGCATGTTGTGTTGTTTAAGATTCTTCACCTGGGTTTGTTGGCCTTTGATGCCCGGATTATTTGAGTGTAGGAAAGAGTTGTTGAATCATATTGCAGTTAAACGCCCGCAAAATAAAATACATTAGAGATATCCTGGATGGACTTAATCCTATATAATAATAATCCAGACGCAGCCAGAATAAAATGGCTACTGGGAAGGAATACTAACTGAAGACATCTCCCCGCATGGCTGTGGAGGACGACTCCATGAGTGCCTCATGCAGACAGAGAGACAGAGGGGACATCTTAAGAATGCCGGTAGACAAACTGCTTTCTCTCAAATAAACAGATATACTGGACTTACTACTAAGGTTAAATGTGCTACTAACCATCTGCTCTTGGAATTCGTTGCAGTTTCGGCAAGACGTTTGACACCGAGCCACTGACCGATATTAGCGTATTTATGGGAGTCAGTGGCGGAGGTGAAATCAAGGGCGGCGGCTCGTCTTCCTGATTCTCGTCGGATGTTTGGTCTTGACAGTTCTATAGAAAAATACTTTTTTCAAAAAGAAAGTTGGGTTTGTCATTTTAATGATTTACGATAACTGGTGATATTTTTTATTCTATAAAACCTCATTAATGAGATATAACAGTGTGCTCACCAAAATTTCAAAATCGAAAATCCAGACTGAACTTTTACACGGCGTTTCGATCAGTGCAATCTCGGATCGTCTTCAGGTGCAAACTACATTCTATTCCTAAGGCTACGTACACTTGATTTTAAAAAAAAACGCATACATGCAGTCACAAAATTGATCTTTCTAAAAGTGTATACCAGCTAAAATGCCTATAAAGAGGGCGGTAACCCAATTTGGAGTTGATAAAAATAACAATAATACGATGGAAACAGCGCTGGATTGAAAACAATTCGACGAATAGGAAACTTGGATTATGACAAAAACGATGGTAAACTTAATACTAATTATTTTAACTTAAAAAAGAACTAAAATAAATAATTTAGTATTTAATAGGATCACCATTTTTCTCTATTACAAGCTGCAAACGTCTGGACATTGAAAAGTTTAAATTTTGAAAATACTGATGGTCTTCTGAGAGCTGATCCAATGCGCGATAAATAGCATCGCTTAACTCTTCAGCATTTCGTGGTCTCCAATTCCTTTGGTTTATTATTTTAACGATTCGACTCTATATATTTTCCATTGGGTTAAGGTCAGGGCTGTTGGCTGGCCAAGGAAGTGTTTCTATATTATTATTCTGAAACCATTGGCGAACAACATTAGCTGTGTGTACTGGACAGTTGTCCTGCTGATAAACGAAGTCATTATTTTCATGTAAAGCCTGTACAGATGGCAGCATAACGTCTTCAAGGATTTCAATATATCGCTCACTATAGAATCTTCCTTCGATTCTCCAAAAAAACCCAAACCTCTAGCACTAAACTAGCCCCACATGTTTACAGAGAAATGTACAACTTTTTTAATTTGGTTTGTATATTCGGGTCCAAATCTAGAATTTGGTGGACGATAAACTAAAATTCTTCTGCTGCTTGAAGATGATTGAAACATTTTTTCGTCAGTGAAAATCATCCTCTCCCAGAAGTCATTATCACGAAGAACGTTGTTCAGTGCAAAAATCACTCTGGCCTGTTTTTGTTCTTCTGTTAGAAAAGGCTTCTTTGCAGCAACTTGACAAGACTTCTGATTTCGTTACTCTTCTATTTACTGTTGCTAAACGGAAATAATGTTACATTAGCTGCTTCCGACGACGTTGAAAAAGGATTTTGGCTGAGATGGTCAATAAGTCTCATCTTGCACTTCAGAACTTACTTTTGGTCGTCCTGATCCATCTTTCCTATCCGTAGAATTATTTTCAATCCAGCGCTTTTTCCATCGCATTATCGTCATTTTATCAACTCCAAAATGGGTGGCCGCTCTTCTTATAGACCAGCCGTCTTCTATAACTCGAGTGATAATTTGAACTTTTGTAAATGTTGATATCTGTGGCATTTTTAAGGATCTCACACTAAGCTGGTGGTGCCTTATAATAGTATACACTAATGGAAAGCTAAATTTTGTGGCATAGGAAAAAATGCATGCATACTATGGGAAATCACTCAACCGTGAAGTTTAAGAAGTTGGCTCCGCCCAAGGAGGGGCTTCCAAATATTTGAAATTTTAACACTTCTGCCTAATAAAGCCAACTTCAAGGAATTTTCATTTCTTACAGTGTGGCTCCTTGTGCAAAACCTTTGCTTTTGTCCACTTCATTCGGTGTTGTTTTGACCATGCATGTTCGGCGATTCCTGATTTCGTTGTTTCACCTCTTTGGGTATTTGTCTGATGTTCCTTAAGCCTAACATATAGTGGTCTTTTTGTTTCGCCTATGTATGATTCACCCCACTCATAAGGAACTTGGTAAATGCATTCCTTATTTTGCTTGTTCTCCGGTTTTGTTTTACTAAGAAGGCTTTGAATTTTCTCGGATGCTCCTTTAATGTATGGAATTGTAAGGAATGCATTTGCTTGGTTTTGGTCCTGTAAACTAGGTTCTGTTTGCTGCGAAACAAAAAGACCACTATCTGTTAGGCTTAAGGACGAATAACCAAAGAGGTAAAAAAGAACATGCATGGTCAAAACAACACCGAATGAAGTGGACAGAAGCAAAGGTTTTGCAATAGGAGTCACACTGGAAGAAACGAAAATTCCTTGGAGCTGTGTTGCCAAGTATTGAAATTCCAAATATTTGGAAACCCCCCCTTGGGCGTAGCCACTTCTTAAACATCACGGTTGAGTGATTTCCCATAGTATATAAGTACATAGCCTTAGGAATAGATTGTAGTTTGCACCTGAAGACGATCAGAGATTGTACTGATCGAAACGTCGTGTATAAATAAAATATAGACAATGGAAGTCTAAAACACAGAGTTCATTTCAAACGAGTCAAAAATATCTGAAAAATCAAGGATTCTTGGCAAATTTTCCGACTTTTTCCTGGATATTTCCCAGTTTTCAAGGAAATAAATAAGTGACTTTTACGACCTACCTTGCAAACATAGGGCGCATTCGAATGCGCGCTCACGCCCACGCACTCGTAGTGGTACAGGCACAGGCAGGTGCGGCACTGCAGGGTGGGGATGATCCCCTGCACTCCCTCGCATCTTATCGAGCACGGCTGGTACGGTTTGCTGCAAATCGGTAGTAGAGGGACGCGTCGGGGGAGGAAGGGGGAACGGGAAGAGAGGAAAAATCAAAATAAATATTGTTGCGTAATCTCGGGCCCCAATACAAGAAGGGTGGTTAGTTACTCAGAACTTGGGGTTTCTATTAAAACTGCAAAGTACGGTAAAACACAGATTTAAAATGATTTCAATAACCTAAAAAAAAACATATTTTTTTGGATAAAACTTGTGCAAAAACTAAAAAAAAAATTAGTACATATTAGTAGTCTTACTTTTCTAAAATACTTTTAATTTGATCTCTTGATGAAAAAGACTGATAATAAGCCACAAAAAAAGTTCCTCGACTAGTTTCTGAGAGTGTTAAAAACCACTAAAAATTCGAGGCTTTTTGATCAGGAGGTCAAATACCAGGCTGTAGTAACAAGCAGATAGTATAAAGTAGAGGCCCTCTAGACATTTGACAGTTGTTTTTTTTTACCAGAGGTGGGCAACTCATGTTGTCCTCTCTTTCTAGTTTTTTTCATATTTGCATGTAAAACGGATTTTATGTTTTGTTTTCTCTTTTGATAATTTTCCCTGACAGTTTTTGAATGATGATGACTTTTTTGGTCAGTAAAATATTATTGATCTATCTTTTTATTCCTCTTTTTCGGAATATAATAACAATTTTTTTATTTAAATTTAACTAATCTTACTTACCTCGCAAATTCGACTATTTTTATTATTTATTTCCAATGGATGCCAACACACAGAAAATTTATCAACATTTCCCTAACAACTGCCAAATCGAGTTGCTTACCTCTGGTGAAACAATTACTGACCAAAATTGTATACTGGGCCTCTAGTATAGAATCATCACACACTTTTTTCAACGATTCATTTTGCAATCTTTTTGTAGAATTTTTTTTACGGTTAAACTAATTTTGTAGCTGCAGCCGTTTACGAGAAAACGCGACCCCCCAGCTTAACCGTTAAGTTGAGGAAGCTAGGAAGATTAAGTAAATACTACAAGTTGTAGCTCGGCTTGTTTGACGGAATCACATATAAAAAGTTTTCAAAATAATTCTAGATTTTTTTATTAAATAATATTGCAGCCGTTTTCCAGAAAACTGCTGCAGCTGCAATATTAATTTAAACATAACAAAACAGCTACAAAAAGTATACAAAATGTAGCGTTGAAAATATTTGGGCCCCTTATGATGGTCCCCCCCCCCCAGGTTAACCGACGTAAAACAGATACTCGGATGGAAAAATCCACAGAACGGCTGCAGCTGCACAATTCATTAATCAAAAAATCTACCCAAATAGCATTTATCCGTCTTCCAACCTAATCTGTCATAAAGCGACGTCGTATTAGGTATAAAATAAAGTTGTCTACTAGTAACCCAATGAGCATTTTTAGAAACTTCTGGTGACAGATATTTATATAATTATTATAAAGAGGGTTCCATTGATACCCTAGGGTATTTAGAAGTTTCCTACAAGAATTGAGTTTGTATATTTGTTTTATTAAAGGCTCTAAATTGATGGTACCCTAAAGTAACATAAAACTGGCGTTAACAATATTTCCACGGACATCTTTATAAAAATTAAAGTCATCGGTTCAAATGTTATATAAATTGGTGTTAACAATGTTTCCACCAACATATTTATAAAAATATAAGTCATCAGTGACAAAAGTTATATAAATTGGTGTTTGAAATCTTTCTGTCAACCCACCTATAAAACCGTAAGTAACTATCAATTAAAGATATATAATAGATTGGTTTTTAAAATGTTGCTATCAACCCACTTATAAAACTTAATTAACCAACAACAAATTTATATAAGATAAGATTGAAAATATTTCGAGAGACACTTATAAAAACTTGGGAACTCACACACAATAGTTATATAAATTGGTGTCTGTAATATTCTTATGAACTCATTCATAAACCTTTTTTGCCCATAAGGTTTTTTCTATAATGTTGTTATTAATTTCTTTATACAGTGATTATAATACAACTGTTTTTAGAACAAAAAAACAATTTTAATTTATTTTGGCAATTATAATAAAAAAATTATTTTTTAAGGTTAATTTTGTGACATCAAAAGGCCCGTTTTTGCGAAATCAAAAAGGATTTTCGTTTTACAATTGGTCCTGGTTCTGGTTGAACCAGAACCGCAACCGGTCCTTTCGTTTTAAAACAATGACGTCACAGTTGCAACCCGGTTATGAAATTTTAGAACCAGCCTGGGAGGTTGGTTCGGCCCTTTGGTTGTAAACATAACCCCTAAAATTTTGCAAAAGTATAGATAGTCTTTTTTTGAGTAAAATCAAAGATATCTTGATAATATTATAAATGAAGTCATTATTTTAGAACCGCTGTCAAAATTTAGGTCAACATAATGTCAACCAGAACCAGGACCAATTCTTGAATCGAAAATCCTTAAAAGGAGTGTTTTTGCGACATCAAAAGGCGCGTTTTTGCGAGATACCATACCATTAGTATCTTGTTTTAGTTACATCAATCTGAGAGAGATAAGAGATCCAAATTTTCTTGAGATAGTTGCCGATGACAGATATCGGGATCGAATGCATTTTACACCCGATTCCCACCAGCGTTTCCGATGCGCAGTCACCCTGACTCAAAAAACTCATCACGTGGTCCGACATGAACTTGTATAGGCAAATCTCGCTTAGACCACATGATACGTGTTTTGATTCGGGGGACCCACGAATGAGAAACGCATAGATGGGAACTGTGTTTTAGAAAAAGAGAACAATATAGTAACCGTGTTAAGGTCGCAAAAACGCACCGTGAAACGTCGAGCGCATACGCTGATACTGCTGGTCGGCGGCAAATGTGAACACCCCGGAAAATACTCGCCTGTACACCCTTCGACCCCGCAATCTAACTATATTCTTGAGATAGTTACCTCTGATAGTTATGCGGGCTTGAAGTGTGTGGAGGCGAGTATTTTTCCTGGTATGTGTAGTATGCTGGATCTCTCGAGGAATGCATTTAGGAAAAGAGAACAATGGTAACTATGTTAAGCTCGCAGAAACAGACCATCAGTGTTCAACACTGCCCCATCTGTAGCCCTTTGTTCCAAGTAGCATCATTTTTTAAAACGGTTATAAAATAGTGTTGACGAGGTAAACAGTGGTATAGTTGTATTGTTTTTTTTATAGAATTGTCGGAAATTTTCGCCATTTTGGATTGCAAAAATAGGTTTTTGGTCTAATTAAAAACGTTATTTATGGGGTTTCAACATGTGTTTCAATCGAAATATTGCTTGTTAGGGTTAAGAACAACATACGAAATTCAATATTTGTCCCAGAAAGAAAAAAACGCGTATGAATAAAAAACTGATAGTTAAATATTCATATTCCTGCTTCAGATTATCTCACTTTCATTTTTATTTATTTTAGAAGATTGCTAAACACCATTTTATAAATTTTTTTATTGTAAAAAGAAAAAGAATAATACATAACCAGCAAAGGGAAGAAAGATGGAAAATCTATATTTCTAAATCCATAAAAACCTTTAATTTGTTATGTAGTGTTGTTAGAACAGTTGTAAAACCTTTTTATAATAATCTCTATACTTGAGGGCTCATAAGGAAGTTTTATAAAATATATATGTTGTTTTTCTATCCATTACTATGTACCATAAATTTTTATATGCTGGTGTTGAACAGTTGTTTTTCAAGTCTTTTTTACTCATTTAAGAGATATATTAGAGTTATAAAATTATCACCAACACTAAATAATAGAACTTTTGGTTATTTTATGAAGGTTTTATATTATTTGCTGTAACTTTTATATAGACAAAAATGCTCATTGGGAAGTCAAACGATAAACGTTTTTTGTAATCAAATCCGACGTTTACGTAGTCAGGTACGAATATGCGAACCTTAAACGACGTCAAAATAGGCAACGTAATTTGTACAAATACTTGCCCAGACGGATTCACGTCAAGTTAAGTTTCAAAGCCGACTGGTTTAACTCCTATACCTAAACCGACCACGCAACATCGTCGGCCTTGTTACCTTAATCGACGTCGCATTTCAGGGTCCTTATTTGGATACCTTCCAAAAAAGGAATGAAGAAAAAGAAGCCCAATGAGCATTTTTGTCTATATAGAAGTTACAGCAAATAATATAAAACCTTCATAATGTTGGTGATAATTTTATAACTCTAATATATCTCTTAAATGAGTAAAAAAGACTTGAAAAACAACTGACCAACACCAGCTTATAAAAATGTATGATACATAGTAACGGATAGAAAAACAACATATAGATTTTATAAAAATTCCTTATGAACCCTCAAGTCTAGATATTATTATAAAAAGGTTTTACAACTGTTTTAACAACACTACATAACAAATTAAAGATTTTTATCGATTTAGAAATATAAATTTTCCATCTTTCTTCCATTTGCGTGTTATGTATTATTCTTTTTCTTTTTAAAATAAAAAATTTATAAAATGGTGTTTACCAATCTTCTAAAATAAATTAAAATGGAAGTGAGATAAGTTGAAGCAGGAATATGAATATTTATATACTATAGGTTAAATGAAAGCTGTTTTCCCAGTTATCCTACTCTGATAATCAGCTGCGGTCCTGTGTGTACTGTATAGTTTTCGAAGACACTCACAAAATTTTCATGGGCTCCAAAAATATTTGAGAAAACGGGGAAAAAAATATTCATTTAAATAATACTTTTTTTCACATATGTTTTTGGCTTTCTGGGAGAAATATTGAATTTTGTATTTTGTTTTTAACCCTAAACAAGCCATATTTCGATTAAAACACATGTTGAAACCCCATAAATAACGTTTTTATTTTGGTCAAAAACCTATTGTTGGAATCCAAAATGGCGAAAATTTACGACAATTCTATAAAAAAAAAACGATACAATTATTACTGTTTACCTCTTTCAACACTATTTTATCAACGTTTTAAAACATGATACTAGTTGGAACAAAAGGCTGCAGATGGCGCAGTGTTGAACACTGAAGGTCCGTTTCTGCGAGCTTAACGTAGTTACCATTGTTCTTTTTTCCTAAATGTATTCGTCTGAGAGATCCAGCATACTACACATACCAGGAAAAATACCCGCCTGCACACCCTTCAACCCCGCATAACTGTCACGAGGTAACTATCTCAAGAAGATAGTTAGATTGCGGGCTCGAAGGGTGTACAGGCGGGAATTTCCCTGGTATGCTGGATCTCTCTCAGACGAATGCATTTAGAAAAAGAGGATAATAGTAACTATGTCAAACTTGCAGAAACGGACCTTGAGGCTGCGTTCCGTCGCGTCGTAAGGTGATGTATTCACAATTGCCGCCGACCCGCCGTGCGCACTGTATTCACTCGAAGTTTCACGGTGCATTTTTGCGAACTTAACACGGTTACTATATTGTTCTCTTTTTCTAAAACCCGGTTCCCATCTATGGGTTTCTTATGCGTTGGCTCTCCGAATCAAAACACGGATCACGTAGTCTAAGCGAGATTTGCCTATACAAGTTCATGTCGGTCCACGTAATGAGTTTTTTGAGTCAGGGTGGCCGCGCATGGGAAACGGGTGTAGAATGCATTCGATCCCGATATCTGTCATCGAAAACTATCTCAAGATTTGGATCTCTTATCTCTCTCAGATAGATTGATGTAATTAAAACCAGATAATGATGGAATGGTATCTCGCAAAAACGCACCTTTTAAAGTCGCAAAAACGAGCCTTTTGATGTCACAAAATTAACCTAAAAATCTTGTTTGTTTTGTTATAAATTAAAATTGTTTTTTTTTTGTAAAAACAGTGGTATTATAAACACTATACAAAGAAATTAATAAAAACATTATAGAAAGAATGGGCAAAAAAGGTTTATGAATGAGTTCATAAGAATATTACAGGCACCAATTTATATAATTACCTATTGTGTGTGAGTTCCCAAGTTTTTATAAGTGTCTCTTTGTTGTTGGTAAATTAAGTTTTTATAAGTGAGTTGATAGCAACATTTTAAAAACCAATCTATATATCTTTAATTGATAGTTACTAACGGTTTTATAGATGGGTTAACAGAAAGATTTCAAAAACCAATTTATATAACTTTTGTCACTGATGACTTATATTTTTATAAATATGTTGGTGGAAACATTGTTAACACCAATTTATATAACATTTGTTACAGATGACTTTAATTTTTATAAAGATGTCCGTGGAAATATTGTAACACCAGTTTTATGTTACCTTAGGGTACCATCAATTTAGAACCTTTAATAAAACAAATATACAAACTCAATTCCTGTAGGAAACCTCTAAATACCCTAGGGCATTAATGGAACCCTCTTTATAATAATTATATAAATTTTTGTCACCAGAGGTTTCTGATAATGCTCATTGGGAGGATACTTAACCTACAATTTTGCATCTGGGACATCAAATTAAACAATTTGTTGGCTTGCTGCCCACCAAAAATCTGATGGACCTTCAGCTCGCACTTATATTTCTTCCAGTCCACTTTATCTGGAGCAATACTGATATTGTTTAATGTCGCTTTTTTTATGGGGAACCAACAATTGTTATCCTTCTCCCACATCTGCGGGACAGGTTCGACCTCATTCAGTGCTATTATAAATACAATTTTAAAATAATCGAAGATTTTAAGCAAAAAAACAAGGAAAAACGGAAAATATTTTTGTAGGTTATGTTCAGCTGAACTGTTATTCTTCTCAGTCAGTTTTGGTTACATGGCCAACGAAAAATGGAGGCGGATTCCGAACGTTTGCACATATTACGTAGTTTAACGTTGGCTGGTTAGATTTGGATAAAATTAGGGCTGCAAATCGGTGTCCTTGTCCAAATTGGTGAAAAATTGGTAAAAGTACTATACCAGCCAAAATTCGGCCATTTTGGAGTTGCAAGCTTGGGCAGCCATTATTGACAACAATTTTCTTCTTGTTTTTCTTGAAAAATAACAATAAAAGAGACTTAATAATGTCTTAAAGATGCGTTTAGAATTATTTTTGAGTGATTTTAGTATTAATTACAACCGAAATAGTGCTTTAAAAAAATATATTTTCTTAAAATAATTTTTTCGTTTTGCTTTTTGTGCTAATTTGGAAGGGGGGGGGGGGGGGTTATTTTTCCCCATCTTGACCAACTTTGTCAGTAAACTGGCCCTCGTAGAAATATTTCACTCTAGATTACTTGGTAAAGTGCCCTTTTTAATAACATAACTTTTATTGTTAATGAAATAAAAAGGTGGCTATTTATTTTTTGTGAGTTATAATTCATTAATATATATTTCATCTAAAATTTACTTAACAGCACCACATTAAGCAATCCATTAAATAACATAAAATTACGGACGTAATGAAGTACAATTAGCGACGTCGAGCAGACCCGAATTTGTATTCCCCACTTAGGTCGGATTAGGGTCGTATGGAATGAGATTTGTAGTCCGCTTGCCAACGTCGGGGTTTTTAAACCAACGAGTAGAGTATGTATTTTGACGTCAAAGTGCTACTTGGGTAGAATTATTTTTAAAACTTTTTATATGTGATTCCCTCAAAAAAGCCTAGTTACATCATGTAGAGGTTATTTGATCTTCCTAGCTTTGACAGATATTAAGCTAGGGGGGTCGCGTTTTCTCGAGAACGGCTGCAGCTACAAAATTAATTTGTTGAAAACATTTGAGCCCCTTATGATGGCCCACCAGGTTAACCGACATCGCGAAATGTAATTTTTCAACGAAATGAAACATTATCCCTTTTTTCTACATTCGATTTCGGCTATACCACTAGACCGAATTTGACATTGTCCATGTCCTTCGACGCAGAATTTACTCCTCGGCATTATTGAATAGAATGACATTTTCCGTCCGACGTCCGTTTTCCAGCTACAAGCGAAAAACTCAAAAAAGTGCAAAACTTTGGCGGTTTTTTGGCTATCAAAAGTTAAGCTCACCACCTGTGATGGTGGAAACCAGATTTAGAAACAAATAAGAGGTATTAAAACGATTTCCAGCTCGCTAGGAATTAATTCCTCAAAACGGCCTATCCGAAGTAACATTTTTGGTTAAAATTTGGTAAAATGATCCCGAGTTAAGCTAGTAATTTTTTCTTATGAAAAACTGGGAGGTCAAAAAAGAGGGAAATTTCCCGCCTTTTTACCAAAGTGGGGACAAAAACCAAGGTAATTTGGTGGGATAAAATAGGTAATTAAAAATTTTTTTCCTGAAGGTGAATTTGCCCAGAGGACACTTTTTCCAACTTTTTCGTACCCATGTACACATCTGCATAAATGCTCAACCTAATTTGTGTCCTATTGTACACAATGCCCTCTTGTTTGTCTGTGACTGAAGCGCCCTCTATGTGTCAGAATAGAAGGAGATAAACATTTTTAAATGGAAATAAAAAAAGAGAAAAATAATAATTATGAAAGTAAAACTCGTGGCATATCGGACAAAGCGTTTTTGTTTCTCACTTCATTACGACCAGGCCTCCAATGTCTAATGGAGAATCCATTGAAAAGTGCAACTTTGCACTTTTCAATTTTGATGTTTTTGTTTCTCGGTTTATTCGACAGGTGGCGCACACAGTTACTACGTCCCCAAGGATTACAAACTTTTTGTTTTAAATTCTAGAGGTGTGCATGGTCACTGTGTAGCTTCAACTGCCAGGTATAATCCTATGACTCCCTGATGATTTCCAATAAGGATGAAACAGGTCTGTAGGTGTCTGGATTCTCCATTAGACATTGGAGGCCTGGTCGTAATGAAGTGAGAAACAAAAACGCTTTGTCCGATATGCCACCAGTTTTACTTTCATTTTTATTTGCGGACACGAGATTCATTTTGTTGTTAATAATAATTATGTCCATGGCCTACAACAACTTTGGAAATAAAAAATGGTGATGAAAAATCACAGTTATATTTTAATCATAGCTAGGGGTCAAACTACTATTTTAAACTATTAATGGGAGGAAACCGACATGCGACGAATTTTTTTGTGTTCAATTGTTTACTTTAACTTAATTCACGCGCCCATTGAAACATGCAGTTTTAACAAAAAAATTATCAAAATTATGCTTCGAGAAAACACTAATTAAATATTATTTCCAATTTGTAATCATAATTTAATATTTTTTTTCAATAAAAATAATAAAAACTTGTTAAAAAAAAAGAAAAAACATGGCGCCTTACCTTTTTCTGGCGACCGTGCCCTAAAAGTCGTGGTAAGCATGTTTTTTTCCCTCAAACACAAAATTTCCAATGTTGAAGCCAAAATTTCTTATTAATTTTGCATCAAGGACGGTTTATCCATTTTTCGAATTCGTTGCCAATTGTTCCCCGCACCCCCCCCCCCAACCCATTATCCGGTTGTCAGTTGTCATGTTGATTGTTGACATAAAGACGGATTTACGCTGTTGAGCAATTAAGCAAGCAAACAATGCGAAAAAGTTCCATCATATGGGAATACATGCAATCGTTTACGCTCGCAAATGTCATAACTTGACATATGACATTTGCGAGCGTAAACGATTGTGTGTATTCCCATTGGTTGTGTTCGGCACTTGTAGAGATCCACTAGGACTTGTTGGGTCCCCACAACTTTTCTGTAAAAACCGCTTGATGCTGTGAAAGGTTTGTTTCTTTTTTCTTTTGGCATGTTAAAACACAAAACTGTCAGGATCAACACTACTAGGTAGTACTTTAACACAGAGTATCCTTTTTGACCAAGTTTTACCTAAACATCTACTTTCTTCGTTTGAATGTTGAGCTTCCATCTGGTTTTTCCTATCCCTTTTCATCAAAGGAGGGCAGGTATCTAATAGCCCAAAATCCAAACAAGGGTTGAAGATACAATGGTAATTAAGGAAATATCTTATAATTTGGAAATACCTTTTCTCTTAACTTTATATTCAAAACAACTTTGAAGACATGATACGAGGAAAATAATTCGAAAAATATCCGAAAAGAAAACCTTAAAAATGTCGTGTATATAATGACCGTTTCTTAAGGTTATTTGTTCCAATTTAAATCTTATTTTCAAACCTCAAACTAAAAAGTAATTTTCTGAAGGAAAACGGGGGAAGTTTAGACGTATGATTGGTTATCTTAACCTTCCAACTTCCCAATATGCCCTAAAATGTTACTTGGGATGTGTTGTTTTGCAATTTTTTTCAAATTTTCCTTGACTTTTTCAATTTTTTTTTTTTTGTTAAATTCCCTAACTTGTATGGGATTAAAAATTCTTGCATGTACGAACTGTAACACCGAAATGGGTAAGAATTAAACTTTTAAGTCAGTTTAAAATATCTTTTAGACAGTTTATAACAACCCAGTCGGTTTAAAGCAGCCTTTAGCCGTTTTAAGACCGCCTTCAGTTGGTTTAAAACAAAATTATATGTTCACTTACTTCGTTTTCAACGGTGACAGTCTCACTGGAGAGGGGGACGTATCAACATCCATGGGTTCTTCTGCTTTCACGGGAGTGTTGGCCGACCGGCCTTTTCTTATTGGCTTCGCGGCCACGGCGGTTACGTGAGCCGCTTTTGCGGGAGATTTGGTTTCAGCCGTTTTGGCGGGAGTTTTGGTTTCAGCCGCTTTTGCGGGAGTTTTGGTTTCAGCCGTTTTGGCGGGAGTCTTGGTAGGTTCGACCGCTCGAGACGGCGTTTTCTTCAATACGACCTTGGTGTTGTTCTAAAACAACCAAAAAAATTGAGGTTCATAACTCACAGGACCTAGAATATGGGCCCTTTTCCGCGAAAGGGTACACAATTTGGGGATCTCGCAAAAATATGCGCCTTCAGTTTATGATTTGTTTTGACTCAAGTCTGACACAACACTTCAAAAGCAACAATTATGTAAAAGTGCAAAATACCACGTTTATATACGGGTAGCCAAAAGAATTAGAACAAGTAATGATCAACCTTAAAATATACCTGTTAAATTATTTTTAGATGTGCTAGAATACACTTAGTAGGACACGTTTTGTGGCAAATTTAAAGACTGTAAAGAATTTTGATTGAAAGAAATTAATGCCACCTTATTTCTTACACACTTTATGCTTTGCACAATTTTCGCTGTTTTTTGGATAAAAATGGCAAAATAGAAATCATATACACGACACCACTAAAGACGACAGACAAATGATAAAACAGAAATTTGTATTAAACAATTGCCTAAAATTATTTCCATCTTTCTCTAAAACACTTTTTTATAGTCAGCTGTCTCTCTTTAACAACCGTAAATATTTTTAATTTTAACAGAGAAAAAATGTTTTTTGGCAGTACTTTTTTTGAACGCTTTAAAAACAGGGAAAACTTGAAAAATATGAGTGTTTTACTTTAGAAATCGAAAGTTTGAAGAGAAAGCTTTAAAATGTGAGCAAAATCATGGCATAAAAATGTGAAAAACCTAGTAAAAATTGCTTAAAAACGTTACCCTTTAAATTATAAATTATGCTAAAATATTTTAAGCCTTAAATTACCATCATGGCTTTATCCCTAAAGTGCGAAAAGAAACAACTTTCAATAGATTTTTACAATTATCTGCCTTTCTTGTAAAACTCAACATAAGGATTATTGTAAATAACATGTGCACAAAATTTTAATAAAACCTGTCAATTTATTTTAGTACCAATATAAAAAAAAAATACCTTTTTGTTTGGCAGAGTCTCATTGGCTGCGTCCTTTTTCACTTTAGCTTCCTTAGTAGTGGAAGACTTCAATTCGCTCAATTTCGACTTTTCAACTTTGACCGTCATTACTTTTGGCGACATCACCTTAAAATTTCAGATTTTATGTACAGGATGCTCACCAAAATTTGAAAATCGAAAATCCCGACTTCCCTTGATGAAACTGTAAAACAAAAACATGACTACAAATATATTTGGTTGAAAGACCATAACTACCCAATGAGCATTTTTGTCTATATAGAAGTTGCAGCAAATAATATAAAACCTTCATAAAATAACAAAAAGTTATATTATTTAGTGTTGGTGATAATTTTATAACTCGAATATATCTCTTATTGTCAGAGATAACTATCTTCTTGAGATAGTTACCTCTGACAATTATGCGGGCTTGAAGTGTGTGCAGGCGGGTATTTTTCCTGGTATGTGTAGTATGCTGGATCTCTCGAGGAATGCATTTAGGAAAAGAGAACAATGGTAACTATGTTAAGCTCGCAAAAACGGCTCATCAGTGTTCAACACTGCGCCATCTGCAGCCCTTTGTTCCAACTAGCATCATTTTTTAAAAGGGTCATAAAATAGTGTTGACGAGGTAAGCAGTGGTATAGTTGTATTGTTTTTTTTATAGAATTGTCGGAAATTTTCGCCATTTTCGATTCCAAAAATAGGTTTTTGGCCTAAATAAAAACGTTATTTATGGGGTTTCTACATGTGTTTCAATCGAAATATTGCTTGTTAGGGTTAAGAACAACATACAAAATTCAATATTTGTCCCAGAAAGCAAAAAACCTGTATGAAAAAAACAGTGATATTTAAATGAATATTTTTTCCCGTTCTCTCAAGTATTTTTGGAGCACATGAAATTTATGTGAGTGTATTCGAAAACTATACGGTACACACGGGACCGCAGCTGATTTTCAGAGTAGGATGACTTGAAAAACAACTTTTATTTGACCATAGCATATAAATATTCATATTTCTGCTTTAACTTATCTCACCTCCATTTTTATTTATTTTAGAAGATTGGTAAACACCATTTTATAAAATTTTTTATTGTAAAAGGAAAAAGAATAATACATAACAAGCAACGGGAAGAAAGATGGAGAATTTATATTACCAAATCCATAAAAACCTTTAATTTCTTATCTAGTGTTGTTAGAACAGTTGTAAAACCTTTTTATAATAATCTCTAGACGTGAAGGCTCATAAGGAAGTTTTATAAAATCTATATGATGTTTTTCTGTCCATTACTATGTACCATAAATTTTTATAAGCTGGTGTTGGTCAGTTGTTTTTCAAGTCTTTTTTACTCATTTAAGAGATACATTAGAGTTATAAATAAATAACTAGACCAAAAAGCAAAACATGTATAGATCATTTTTTTATCAAGAGCTCCGCTGATCATTCCAATATAACTTCGTTCGTTCTTGAAAATAACGTAACCTCAGACCACTATCCAATAGCGGTTTCTATACCAGTTGTAAATAAAACTAAAGAAACTAATAAAGTAAAAAAAACACATATTAACTACAAAAGTCTAAAAAATGACCTAAAAAAAGAAATGTGGTTAGATGTATATAACGAAAAAGAAAAAAACGGGGCTGTAAAACTATTTGTAACAAAAATAGCAAACTATATTAAAATAAATACAAAAATAATCGATCAAAATACAAAATTTGTCCTTAAAAAAGATTGGATGACAGCAGGGCTTTTGAACTGCATACATGAAAAACATTGTTTGTATAATCAAACAATCCAAAACCCAACAAATTACATAATAAAACAGCGTTACGCAAATTATAAAAATAGATTAAGACTTTTAATTAGAGATGCGAAAAGGAGTTATACAAAAAAACAAATAGAAAAAAATAAAGCGTCTTCCTCATTGCTGTGGAGTGTGGTAAACTCATTGTGCGGTAAATCAAAAAGTAAAACTAAAATTGAATCTATAAAAACTGAAACCGGAGAAATCTTAACTGAAAAAAAAGAAATTGCAAACGAGTTTAACAAACATTATAGCACACTGGGACAAAAATACGCAGAAAAAATTCCTCTTTGCAACGACCAAAATATACAAATAGAGAGACTGGAAAGCAGTATGTTTTTGTATTTAACCAATCAGGAAGAAATGTTAAATGCAATAAAATCTTTAAAGGAAAAAAAAGCTCCTGGTTGGGACGAAATTAGTACAGACACAATAAAACAAATAAAAGAGGAAATTATAATACCTCTAACTTTTTTAATTAACTTATGTTTTCAAAATGGCAGCTTTCCAGACTGTCTAAAAATAGGAAAAATTAAGCCCATTCTAAAGTCTGGTAGCAGAGACAGCGTGATCAACTATAGGCCAGTGTCTCTGTTGTCTGTATTTGCAAAAATATTTGAAAAAATATTAAAAAATAGGATTGTTAGTTTCCTGTCTAGATTTAATGTGATATCGGAGTGGCAGTACGGGTTCAGAGAGGGAAAGTCGACACAAGACGCAATCTGTAAATTAACGGAACAAATAACTGACGCTTTTGAAACAAATATGCGTAGCCTATGTATTTTTGTCGACCTCTCGAAAGCATTCGACACCATTTCGCATGAGATCTTACTGGAAAAGCTGGAGAGGTATGGCCTGCGCGGAAATGTTTTAAATCTTCTTAAAAGCTACTTGACCAACAGAAACCAATATGTAGAGATTGACGGTGTCAGAAGTGATTACGAAAAAATAAACTATGGTGTACCGCAGGGGACAATTCTGGGTCCCTTGCTTTTTACTTTATATGTAAACGACTTGCTTAAATTAAAAACCATCGGAAAAATAATAAGCTTTGCTGATGACACCGCGATTTTCTACAAGTCAAAATCTTGGGAAAACCTTAAACTATTAGCGGAAAATGATTTTAAAACAATAAGATCTTGGTTGCAAAAAAAACAAACTAACTTTAAACTACGAAAAAACAAAATATTTGCCTTTTGCAATTTATAAAAATGCTTTACCCGAATTTAATTTACTAACAATAGAAAATAAAGAACAAATACCAGAATCAAAATCTATACAATATCTAGGAGTAGTAATTGATAGACACTTAAAATGGGATCTGCAAATAAAAAATGTGGTGAAAAAAATCCGGGGATTACTACCTAAATTTAGATATCTCAAGGAATTTCTGGAGGTAGATCAACTTAAATCGCTTTATCTGTCTCTTGTACAATCTCATCTCTTATATGGGATTCTGGGATGGGGAGCGGTAGCAGACTGCCACTTAACAACTCTTGAGAGTACGCAAAAATGGTTTCTTAAATTAATTTATGGCAAAAGAAGAACATATCCTTCGGACCAGCTTTTCCAGGAAACACAGATTCTTGATATTAGACAACTGTACTGCTTGGAGCTGCTTAAAAACATACACAAAAAGAAAATAAAACTTACAGAAAAAGTGTTAACATACAAAACCAGAAATAAATCAAATGTTGAATATGTTCAGGCTTCCAAAACAATAACGCAACGTTCAATCAAATACTTTGCCCCAAGAATATTAAATAACTTGCCTACTGACTTCAAAAATATACTAAAATTTAGTGTTTTCAAAAAATTAGTCACAAATTGGATTAGAGAAAGTAGAGAGATGTGTAACAATCTAATTAACTTAAATTATATTAGGTAATCAGAAGTAAGATGAAGGTTCTCTAAGATAAATTTTATATGTAAAATCTACCTACTCTAAAATTTTATCATCAATTCGAACTGCTGTGAAAAAAAAACTATTTATCTAAATAATATGGTAAGTCAACAAGCATGTTTATGCTTTTAAGACATTTTTGTGCGTTTATTTTTGCATTTTATTTATACTAGGATTGTAAAATGTTTCTTTACTAAAATAAACGTATTATTTATTATTTATTTATTTATTATAAAATTATCACCAACACTAAATAATATAACTTTTGGTTATTTTATGAAGGTTTTATATTATTTGCTGTAACTTTTATATAGACAAAAATGCTCATTGGGATCGACCCCCTCTCAGACGAAATTACATACCAACTTCCCCTAAAATGTTGCACTGCGGCACCAGTTTCTTTCTTTTATTTTAAATTAAACATTACTCTTTTGCAAGGTTTCGTCTTCGGCGGTCAAATTTTTTTGTGATTAGTAAAAGTAATCAAAACTTTGTATAACAGAGCCGTTCAAATTTGTAACAATTCTCATGACTTGGAAATCGAAATAAGAAACATTAAGAAGGATCTGCAGCAGAATGGTTACAGCCTGAAACTTATAACAGATACTATTTCTAAATTTCAACAAACAGGACAGAGATTACAAGACCAAAACCAGGCAAATGCATTCCTTACAATCCCATATGTTAAAGGAGTATCAGAGAAAATTCGAAGAGTAGCGAAAAACTTTAATATTAAAACAGCCTTTAAATCTAGTAATACAATTTGAAGCCTTCTTAGTAAAACAAAACTGGAGAACAAACAAAATAAGGAATGCATTTACCAAGTTCCTTGTGAGTGTGGTGAATCATACATAGGCGAAACTAAAAGACCACTATCTGTTAGGCTCAAGGAACATCAGACGAATACCCAAAAAGGTGAAACCACGAAATCAGGAATTGCCGAACATGCATGGTCAAAACAACACCGAATGAAGTGGGCAGAAGCAAAGGTTTTGCACAAGGAGTCACACTGGGAGAAACGAAAATTCCTTGAAGTTAATAACAGTAAACCAAGTGTTGAAATCCCAAATATTTGGAAGCCCCTCCTTGGGCTGAGCCAACTTCTTAAACTTCAAGGTTGAGTGACTTCTCACTATATATAAGTACTAAGTAGCCTTAGGAATTGATTGTAGTTTACACCTGAAGATGATCAGAGATTGTACTGATCGAAACGTCGTGTATAAATAAAATATAGACAATGGAAGTCCGAAACACAGAGTTAATATTCTTGCTCCCCAGTTAATTTTACAAAAGCAAAAGAAATGGCTATAGCACACCCACACAGCCAATATATTTTTGCAAACCTAATATTTTTGCATTTGACCACTCTCTACATGTAAACAAAAAATCAGCCAACTCTGAGAGGTAAGGGGACAGGTCCGATTTTGTTTAAATAATAATTTAGCTCATTTTAATATTAGTTATAGACTATTAATAGAGTGTTTTTGGTCAGCATACAAAAATAACAACATTTGTGGTTATCATTTGACAAACCATCAAGAATAAAGTTAAAAAAAGAAGTGACTTCAACCGAAAAGAAACTAAAAAATAAAAGATCAAGAGATCTTGGGTGGAAATAATGAAAGAATAAAGTTATTTTGGTTTATTTTCCCAACTGTTTTTATACCCATAAAATAATATATGAACCCAAGTACCACACATCTGTCCCGAAAACGTCCGTGGGACGTCCACCACCGGATATTCGACGTCCTCGGGACGTCCGTTTCGGGACCTACGACGTCTTTAGGACGTCCCTGGTAGGTCCGATATTTAAAAAAAATTAGTCCACGGGACGTCCGACTAAAGCCTATTTTTCTACATAAATGTAAATTATAGAAAGTCAAAATGAATGTGCTGTAGACGTTTTTGTGTACGTCCGAGAGACGCCTTTGTCGTACGTCCTGTGGACTAATTAATTTGTAACATTGGACCTCCCAGGGACATCCTAAAGACGTCGTTGGTCCCAAGCGGACCATAATGGGACGTCCTGAGGACGACGGACGTGTGCTACTTGGGAAGAGTCCACAAGAGAAGGGCAAAATGTCCATCCGACATTGTTTTGAGAAAATTCCACTTTTTGCATGAATCCTACGCCTTTCTTCACTGTACAGGATATTTTCATATCACATTTACACTGTGATGCCTTGCGTTTCTGCCGTTTTTCAATTCGGCATATAAATCTACTACTAATAGCAGACTTGTTGCCGTGTTTAACTCAAAACTGAAAAAAATGTGACATTTCGCCTTTCTCCTGTGGACTGTTCATATATTCTGCATCTTCCTCAATCAAAAAATAACAATTCTAGTGCATTCTTTAAAAAAAATTAAAAAAATACAAAGTATTTAATATGAATGGACAGAAATAAATATGGTGATAATAAGCAGGCTTTGTGTTATTTATTTTTTTATATTTCCTTTTGTCATTCTATCTCAATTTAATTTAATTAACAAATAATTTAACAAAACAAAAGCTAAAAATAGTTACTTTTTGAATTAAGAAGATGCAGAATATATTGATTTATGGGTTTGTAAGTGTAGAATTGGAAAAATAAACCAAAATATCCTTATATTTGACAGCTTCTCAAATAACGATAACCACTCTATTATACTAAATTGATTTGGTAATTTTTAATGTGGTTTCTTGTAGAAATAAATATGGACAAACAATACAATACCTTCGGCGAACTTATTTTTGGTGAATTAATTTTTGGCGAATTAATTTTCGGCGACATAATTTTCGGCGAATTGATTTTCGGCGACATTATTTTCTTCGACGCGGGCTTGGCAATGTTCTTTACGAGGGGCGAACTGACACTTTTGGTGGCAGAGTTGACGTTTTTGACGGCTGGAGAATCGGATTTGGAGGCAACTTTGGCATCCCTTAAAAATAAAAATTTATTTATTTATGTAAACTACTACACATTTATATTAACAGAATATAATTAATTCTCTATAGGAAAAACAGAAAATAAATCATTTTATTACTTAACTAATTCCTAATATTTAAATTAATATTTCTACTTTCGAGGGTTGTCTCCTTAATTAAAGAATGGTGTGACGCCAATTTACTGTAGTTCAATATTTCAAAAAAAAAAAATTTTTAAATGTGATATAGACAATATAATGTTAGAAAATAAAACACTTTCAAATCCAGAAAATAATAAATTCCTTGGAATATCAATTGATAACAACCTCTGAATTGATGAGCATGTCAAAATCTTAAAAAGTAAAATATCTTCTAAGTGCTTTGCTCTTCGAGTTATTTCAGACAATCTGGACATTAGTGTAACAAAAACTGCCTATTACTTGCTGGTACAGTCCATCTCTCTTGCTCAGAGTATTTATTTAAATCCGTTTTTGTCTCTCTCGGAAATCTGTGTAAAGTAAAAAGATGTCATTCCTGTCGTCCATTGTTTCTTTGTCATAAAATTTTAACATTATGTTGCATATTCATCCTGGAAAGTGTTTGTCTTCATCTTTTAGACTTACCAATCCCCCACCCTGCTTTGATTAAAAACTGTTTTGTTTGTAATGAGAAAAAAATATTTAATCACTTTTTTTTTTAGTTTTTAATTTCCAAAGCTTACTACACACTGGAAGAGTTCTTTACAGAATAACTATTTTGTGATATATTTTATTTTACTTTATTTGTCAAAAACATTAATGTTGTCACTATGAAGCTTTTTTTTATTGTTATTTTAAAAACTTGTTTTGTACTATATTTTAAAAATTGTTTTTGATTGTATTTTAAAAAAATCATCTTAAATGTTATTTTAGAAATTGATTTTGAATGTTATTTTTAAAATGTATCAATTATTATTTCCTTTTAAAAAATGTACCACTGGATTCGACTTATTGATTTATAAATGTGTGACTTCTATTACACTTAAGTTATTCACTTATTATAAGCATGGCTTTGTCAATGTGTACCAAGTATTCAGACAATAAAGCTACTTTTGATTTGATTTAGTGCATCATTGTACTTAAAGTACTGTATGTGCACTCTTTTTCTTGTACATGTATCTCAGAGGTTTTACCACTTTGGTTTAAAAAAAAATAAACAAAAATATATTTTTCTTCTAATCTAAGCTAAGTATAACAAATTTTTGTAATATGGTAGTAGAAATGTGGTAACATTAATTCAATAAGAGATAGTAAAATGAGTAATATGAATAGTAATTATGTGATTAAATAAACTACATAATTAACAACATAATTGCTTTGGAGTATCCACTGTCTTATCTCTTTTTTACATTTAGGATATGGTGTTACTTTAATATTATTAGGAAGGCAGTTAAACACTTTTGGACCAAAACACTAAATATGATTTTGGCAAATGAGGCTTATAACATTTTGGGCATCAGTATTTTCTAGGTAAAGATCTGGCAACACTATGGTAGGGGAAGCTGGGGGGTAAAAATAACCAAGGCAGTTTTTTTATTTAATTTTTATCAAGAAAGCAAATTTTTTTTTGTTTGAAAGTTTGAAATTTCAGACAGAGCAAACCGGTGCTACTTGAACACCCAGGGGCTACTTGAACATAGCTTGACTCATTTTTATATATATATTTCTTTTTACATATAAGGTAAGTATAATTTTGATCTACTGGTATTTCTTTTGTTACACGTATTAAACTAAGCTAAAAAAATGGTCAGAAACTACCAACGAACCCCGGGGTCCAAACCCTTCAGAGAAGAAGATATGGAAAAAGCAGTGCAGGCAGTAAGGGATGGAATTTCACAAAAAGCAGCGGCAGAAACATACAAAATACCACGGATAACTCTTGGTCAAAACTTTTAATGTGTTTGAATAAAGTTCATTTGTAATACTTTTACGAGTTTAACTATACGTTTCCTAAGAAAAAATTAATAATCTTAACCCAATCTAACCCAAAATGACCCCCCGACCCCATCCTTAAAGCAAATTTAGCATATTTCGGGGTAACATGATCACCAGGTAAGTTTTATCGGCATTTTAATGCAAAATAAATTTTGCGTTCAAGTAGCCCCCACCACGGGGCTACTTGAACACCCCAAAAACAATTTTTTTTTGCCTTAATGGCTGATTTTTTTAAAAAGTTTTAAGTTTCTTTTATATCTATTATATTAATTAATATAATTTTTGATAGGTTAGATTAATATTATTGATACTTTGGATGGTAGTCAGAGAGATTTTAGAAGTTTTTTAACTAATTTTTCACAACACGGTTTAAAGTTTAACTTTAGAAGTGTTTCTTTTATAGAAGTAAGAAATATAATTAATACTTTAAAAAACAGTAACTGCAAAGATGCATACGGGCTTAACAAAAAAATTCTAGTTTCAATCAAAAACCAAATAATTATTCCTTTGACCAAACTGATTAATAATTGCATTTTACAAAACATTTTTCCAGATATTTTTAAACTTTCAAAAGTGATTCCTCTATATAAAAAAGATGATGTAAACAGTCCGTCTAACTATCGTCCAATATCAATAATTCCAACTTTTGCAAAAATTTTTGAAAAGGTTCTTAAAATTCAATTAACAGAGTATTTCGAAGGAAATAATCTTTTTTTTGTAAACCAGTTTGGGTTTAGAAATAAACTATCTACTACAGATGCCATAAACAGATTGTTGCAACAGATTAATCAAGGTTTTGAGAACAATGAGCTGGTTTCTGCCCTATTTTTGGATTTGACTAAGGCCTTTGACTGTGTATCGCATGATGATCTTATCGCTAAACTATCATTTTATGAATTCTCACCGGACAGTGTTTTATTAATGAAATCTTACATGTCTGAGAGGGAGCAATTTGTGTCGTTCGCGGGATGTGAATCGGTAAAACTTCCAGTAAAACATGGAGTTCCTTAGGGCTCCGTTTTGGGGCCTGTGTTATTCCTTATTTTTATTAATGACATTTATCAAGCTTGTCCACAAAATAGTATTTTCCTCTACGCGGATGACACAACTCCTGTCTACTCCAACTCATGCAGCAGGCAGCTTATCTGTGGAGCGTCTAATATCCTGAATGCCTTGAAGGACTGGTTTGCCTGCAATAAACTGAGTCTATTTAGGCGTAATACTAGATGTGAAGCTGACTTGGGAGCATCATGCCAATAGTTTGGTTGAGGTGTTGTCCAGAAATACCTACCTACTAAGATGTTTGTCAAAGATAGTCGGTATTAAAACACTTATTACTTGTTATTTTGGCTTAATTCACTCTGTTTTGTCCTATGCGCTGATTGCATGGGGTCATTCAAGTTTTACATGTAACATTTTTAGAATTCAAAGGAGGGCAGTAAGAATTTTGGCAAATCTGGGTTATAGAGACGATTGTAAATCTGCTTTTAAACAGTTAAATATCCTTACTTTACCTTCTCAATATATTCTGCTGTGTTTATTGCATGTGAAACATCACATTAAAGAGTTTAAAACTCATAGTAGCATTCATAATATTCCAACCAGAAATAGTAACAAACTAATTATTCCATTTAGAGGCTAGAAAAAACAAGAATTGGCTCCGACTACTATGGTATTAAATTTTACAATCTTCTTCCCAGCAACATTATAAATCTCGATGCCAAACATTTTAAAGTTATGTTAAAAAAGTTTTTGGTAAAACATGCATTTTATGATATCAATGACTTTCTCGATGCAGATCTCTCTAATATGTGTTAACAAGTAAATTTGTCATGTTTTTCTGTTATTTTGATTTTTTTGTTTTTTTTTGTTTGTTAATTACTGATTTTGTGTGTTTTTTTATTTATTTATTTATTTATTCAAATTTACAAACATTAGCCATGTAGGCTGGTGGTTGCACATAATACAAAAAAAAACAAAAAAATACATAATCAACAAAAACATAAATCTAAAACTTAAGTAATACAGATAAAAACAAAAAAGACTTTATAAGTAATTAATGTGGCAAATTTTTATTATAAAGCGTGAGCCATGCAATATAATATGAAAATCAGTTGTGTTAAGTTAAGTCATATTATTTTTATAATACTTATTTTATGTGTGATAACCTTTTTATATTTATTTAAGTTTAATATTTACTTTATTGTATTTCTTGACTTGCATAAGTGCTTTAAGTATGATAACGCCAATAAAGAATTGAATTGAATTGAATTGAATTATGTTGTATCTGTAATTGGCATTTGATTGTAGATACTTTGCAAATAAAACAAAAAAAATAAATAAAAGCATTATCAAATACTGTACCTTATAACCTCCTTCTCGGGATCGTTCAGGCCAAGCGAGGCTTTGTAATAGGTAAAATTTTCCATTGTCAAAATTCTGTTGTCAATATGTTCGGACACTTCGCGCATGGAGCGCACCTTTTTCCCCGTCGGCGTGTAGTAGTAGATGTCGCCGTTTCGTTTGTCATTAGAGGTCACCGAGCGCCATACAAGCTCTCGTTTCCAGCCTGAAATCAAGTTAAGGTCATATGGGGTTTATACAGAAAAACCTTCATTTTTAGATAGTTATCATTTTCTTTATTGTCTCGTTTATTCTAACTTTGAAAGTTATTTGGAACTATTTTTTTTTACTTTTAAAAAAAATATGAAACAAATTGAGAAAATTTTGATTTTAGGATCATTTTAGAAAAAAAAGAACTTTCTAAATATGCAAATTCAAGTACAAGAATAAGTTTTAAATATCCAATTTAATATTGAAACAAACATTTTTTTTTGTGGTGCATTGTTTTTTATTTCCAGGTATCATTCCAGATTTTTCCCGATTTTAATTTTTTTCTCTGCCCCCACAAAAAGATAATTTAAGTGATATTATTGCAAATATTGAAAGTTCAATCTCTAATCTTTCAGAAGGCACAAAGGGCTATGTGCGAGACGCTTGCCAATATCAGATCTCTCAAAACATCATTCAAAACAACAAAAATAGTACATTAAATCACAATAAAACAATTAAAAGTTTGAGAGAAAAAGATGTTTTCTATCTAAAGGCTGACAAGGGTAATAAAGTTGTTATATTAGATAAAACAGATTATTTCGAAAGGCTAGATTACTTTAAAAAAAAAAAATATGAAACAAATTGAGAAAATTTTGGTTTTAGGATCATTTTAGAAAAAAAAGAACTTTCTAAATATGCAAATTCAAGTCCAAGAATAAGTTTTAAATATCCAATTTAATTTTGAAACAAACATTTTTTTTTGTGGTGCATTGTTTTTTATTTCCAGGTATCATTCCAGATTTTTCCCGATTTTAATTTTTTTCTCTGCCCCCACAAAAAGATAATTTAAGTGATATTATTGCAAATATTGAAAGTTCAATCTCTAATCTTTCAGAAGGCACAAAGGGCTATGTGCGAGACGCTTGCCAATATCAGATCTCTCAAAACATCATTCAAAACAACAAAAATAGTACATTAAATCACAATAAAACAATTAAAAGTTTGAGAGAAAAAGATGTTTTCTATCTAAAGGCTGACAAGGGTAATAAAGTTGTTATATTAGATAAAACAGATTATTTCGAAAGGCTAGATTACTTTAAAAAAAAAAAATATGAAACAAATTGAGAAAATTTTGGTTTTAGGATCATTTTAGAAAAAAAGAACTTTCTAAATATGCAAATTCAAGTACAAGAATAAGTTTTAAATATCCAATTTAATTTTGAAACAAACATTTTTTTTTGTGGTGCATTGTTTTTTATTTCCAGGTATCATTCCAGATTTTTCCCGATTTTAATTTTTTTCTCTGCCCCCACAAAAAGATAATTTAAGTGATATTATTGCAAATATTGAAAGTTCAATCTCTAATCTTTCAGAAGGCACAAAGGGCTATGTGCGAGATGCTTGCCGATATCAGATCTCTCAAAACATCATTCAAAACAACAACAATAGTACATTAAATCACAATAAAACAATTAAAAGTTTGAGAGAAAAAGATGTTTTCTATCTAAAGGCTGACAAGGGTAATAAAGTTGTTATATTAGATAAAACAGATTATTTCGAAAGGGTAGATAACCTTATAAAAAATGGACGCTACAAACAAGTCCCAAAGAACCCCTTACCAAAAATGATTAAAGAAGTAAAAAACACAATTAAAAAATGTAACAATATTATTACTGACAATATTAAATATAAGCTACAAGTAACCAATCCCACTATGCCGAAACTGTATTGTCTTCCGAAAATCTACAAGCCTGGAAAATCGGTTAGACCTATAGTTTCTGCTGTAGGATCACCTACTTACAACATTTTGAAATGACTAGCAAACGAGTTTTACCTATAAAGGAAAAAGGTTTTCTGTTCAAAGTTAAAGATATTTCACTCCAAGTAGGTGAAATTTTAATCTCGTTTGATGTCAGTTCGTTGTTCCCAAGTGTGCCGATCCCCAATACCTTACAATACCTGGAGGAACTACTAAGAAAAAACAATCTAGAAGACAAACAGATTTTAGAATACCTATCTTTAACAAAACTCTGCATGAATAAAATTACTTTCAATATAAAAATAACTACTACCAACAATAAGAAGGAACCACAATGGGTAATAGTTTATCACCTTTTATCGCAAACCTCTTTAGACACTTTAGTTATAAGAAATAAAAATAAAATGGACTTTGACCTATACAGAAAAGGAACGGCCACCAACAGGTATATTCCAAATGACTCTTTTCATTGCTTACAACATAAGCTTGCAAGTTTGCACTTTTTAACATATAGACTAGTAAATTTCCCCTTAAGCAAAGAAAGATTTGAAGCAGAAAACAATAGAAAAGAATAGGATTAGGAATATAGCTGGCGAAAAAGGTTATGACGAAGGCTTAATAAACATTCTTTTCAAAAGACTTTTCGGAATTCCACTTTTTTCAGACAAAAAGATACCTGATACTCAAATTTGTATCAATTCCTTATAATCCTAAATATATGAAAGGATTACAAAGAGTATTTAATAACACCGGTCTTAAATTAGTATATCAATCTGGTAACACAATAAGAAGTTTACTAGGAAATCCCAAGGATAAAACTACAGTTGTAGAAAAAAGTGGAATTTATGAAATAAGTTGCATGGATTGTGACAAAAAATATGTTGACCAAACGAGACGCTCTATTCAAACACAATTTAAAGAACACTTAGCACACTTAAAATATGGAAGAACAGAAAAGTCAAGTAGATAGATTCACATTAGATAACCTAAAACTTCTAAAGTGTACCAAACAAAAGACTTTTGAATGCATATGAAAGTATGGAAATCATTAAATCCAGAAATAGTTTAATAAAGATAGAGGACCCATCCCGTTTAGTACACTTTATTCTTTAGTTGAGGGGAGATAGGATTACAAAGCATGATCAATCACAAATTATTAGTCTTATCTCCGCCCACTAAAAAATAGTATATAAGATAGAGCATAGGTTAATTTAGTTTAATGTTTATCGTCTCCTGATGATGCTAACGTTGTTAGCGAAACGCGCGTCGAGTGCAAAAAAAAGTGTAGTTTTGGTTTGTGGAAAACAATCATAACTTTGTTTTTTTGATTTTTTTTGTTAAATTCCCCTGACCTATTTATGACTTTTGCATGGGATAAAAAATTTTCTGACTTTTCCTGATCTTCCAGATCAATATGAACCCTGCATATAAAAATTATTCAAGCTACAACTTACCATGTTTAAAAGGCTTGAGATACTTGGGATCCTGCAGGTCGGCTGCACTTGACATTCTCCCCTTTTTTGCAGCCGGCGGTTGCGACAACTGTGGACTGCAAACTGAGACTGGAGGCAAATCTACAGGCTCCTCCTTGATAGTAATATTCTCATTGAATTCAATTTCAGTGGCACGGTTTGCGCTAAGGGATTTTCGACTGTTGCTCAGTGCGATTTCACTATACCTAATAAACAAGAAAATACACAAAAATAGTAAATAAAAAATTACAAAAACTTGTTTTACTGACAGTTTTTTAAATGTCCCTATCATAACATTACAAACGAGAAAGTTGTATTGATACCGAAAAAGTTGTAAAAAACTTTATTTAACTTACCTTTTATTTGGCACTCTTGCCCTCTTTCCTTTGCCCATAATGTCAGACTCGGGTATAGATTTTGGTAGATTATCTAAAACAAAAAACAGAAATTTGCCACTCGGATGCATGAAGAATCCCAAATATTTTTTTGTCGTTGCACCAAATTTTGTTTTGTTGCTAGGGTGAATTTATTTTTGATGTAGGTATCAAAAATAGCAGCAGGGTAAAGTAAATTGTCAACAACAACCTGCTACAGACCAATTAAATATGCTCTTTTGGGGGGGGGGGCAAAATATTTGAGCCTATTATAACTAATACTATGCAAAAGTTTGTTTTTTTTGTAACAGAAAATGCAATTAAGATTTTTTCAAATTTTTTCAGTTTATTCTTATTGCCAGCAGGTCCTGAAGTCAAAAAAATATACCTTTTTCGCTGCTTGAAGAGTCCATAAAATGGGCATCCACAAGAGACAAACTTGAGGAGTCATAGGATGCTGGAAATCCTTGAAAACCTAAAAAAACATCAAGAAAGGATAACACCTTAAAATGTAATCAGATTTATAAGTTTATTTATTTAATTCTCTCTCCAGATGACTCAATAAATAGTAAAACTAAACTAACTAAACAAACATAGAAATAAAATGTAGAAACATAAAAAAAATATATTTTTATCTATTTACATTCTACAAATATATTTTAATAACAGGACACACATTTCTTCAAACCGCAAAATGCCGACCACACAACAGGCACACAAAAATTCAAAAAATTTTGTATCCAAACATCTAATACAAGTTCAAAGTAGTCAGAGTGACTGTATAGCCTGTATTCAGTGAGAAAGGCCTTCAATCTTTGCTTGAACATGTCAAAATTTTCCATTTCTCTAATGCTCGCTGGAAGTTTATTAAATGCTTTATTAAAAAATATTACTCAGCCAAAACACCAAATTTTAAAAAAAAAAATTTTTGGAAAATTCAACTGTTAAAATTTTGCATCTTAAACAATTTAAAATGTTTATTAAAATCTTTTTAACAGATATCTGTCCATATAGCTTTAAAGGGATATTAAGCTACAATCAAAAGTGTTTTAGCAGTTTTTTTTTAAGCAATATAAAATCAGAAATAGCCTGCTTGTTGCCTGTTTTCTAAAATGTATACCTTTTGTGTTTATCTCTGTTTTTTTTTTTGATATGGTGAATGACCCCACCTCAAAAAAATCAAAATTTAACCACAAAAATCAAAATTTAACCACACTATAATTATGTGCTAATTTCGTCCCTAATTAAAAAATTTTGTGCTCCTCTGGTTTCTGAGAAAATCGAAAAAGAAAATGGGGTAGCTAGATTAATATTAACGTAGCAACCCCACAAGGAAATATGGCGCCAAACTAAAAATTTTTGATTTTAAAATTAAGTGCTCCACGAATATGTAAGAAAAAAATCGAATTTTCATTTTTAATTACGTTTTTTTTTTAAAAAAAAAAGGGTGGGGTAGCTAGGTTAATATTAACTTAGCGACCCCGCATGTTTAGGTATAACGGAATTTAAAAATTTCAAAAAACAGTATTACCTGCATATTAGGTGCTAATTTCATCCATGATCAAAAAATTTTCTACTCGTCTGGTTTCAGAGAGGCACTTTTCGTTTTGACCAACTCCGATTTTGATGATTTTTGGTACACTTATTCTTCTGATCCAAAAACTTAAAAATCCAAAAAATTAAATTTTTTGGATAAGCAGTTTTTGTTTTATTGATTTTTGAAAATAAAGAAATTGACCAATATGCCCTTGACAGGCACTTACAAAAATAGCAATATCTCAAAAACTATTGGTCCTATAGAAGCGAGTTATAGCTTATTTTGAAGGTTTTTTAAAGACCTTTTTAACGATGTGTATCACCATGTAATTTTTTGTTTTTATTTTTTTTTTAATTTTTTTAATATTTTTTTTTTTGAAAAATCTTGAAAACACCATTTTGATATTTTTTCAAAAAAATACTATTTTTTTTCAGTATTTTTTTAATATTTTTGGAAAATTTCAGGATGGAGAAGTTATTGGTTCTATTTTTAAAAAAATAATATAAAAAACCTTGCAGGAAAAAACCATAAATTTTTTGATAAATACCTATATATTTACTCTTTATATCTAAAAACTTGTCAATTGCTCCCAGTGTTGTAAATAAGATACATAAAAGGTTTTTCCAAACTTGTTTATTCTTGCAAAATTTTGAGTATTTCTTCAATTGTCCTCCCCTCCACCCAAGATCTTTTCACCCACCTATTATACATTTAAACATGTTAATTCCTGCAAAATGTTTAGCTCCTCCCATTACTTTTTATTGGCCCTTACCCCTATTTGTATCATTTCTGGTTCAGACAGGAAAAGTTTTGACAATAATTAATTGCAAACCTGCGGTTTATGTGATAAATTGCTATTTTTTAATTTAAAACATTTATGGAGTCGTGTGTTGTAAAATGGCACAATAACCCAAAACAATGGACAAAATTTTTTGTGAGGTGTTGTGATCCATTAAGTCAGGAGAAACATTCTGGAAAGTTATGGAATGTCACAAATTGGATGACTTCCTTTCAAGGGGTCGAGAACTTTCCAAGGAACACAAGGAACAGGATGAACAACCATCTCCATTGTGTGGCATTTCATCTTTTTTTAAGCCACCTTATGCCTGAACTAAAGAGGCAAATTGATAATTTAGACAAAATTATCTATTTTTTAGACGGCTGTGCCGCACAGTATAAAAATAAAAAAAAATTTTGTTAATATTGCGTACCATCTCGAGGAATTTAAAATTAAAGTAGAATGGAATTTTTTTGCCACCTCCCACGGGAAGAGTGCATGCGATGGACTGGGAGGCACCGTAAAAAGGTTGGCTGCTAAAGCAAGTCTGCAGAGACCATATAATGAACAGATTATGACCCCCGAAGATCTTTTTAAATTTGCAACAACAAATATTGTTCATTGACTACCAGTAATATGAAAAGTTTTTGGAAAAAAGATACCTGGAAGCACAATCGATACCTGGGACTGAAAAATTGCACTCGATTATCCCCCTCAGTAATGAAAAAATTATTACAAAACCATTTTCACTAAGTAAAGAGGAAAATATTCAATGTCTTTTTGCAACCTGTGGTTTGTCAAACACAGAAATTGAAAACATCGACTCCGGTTTTGTAAGCATAAACTATGACTGTCTTTGGTGGATGGAATGTATCATTGGCAAAAATATAGAAAGCAGGGAATTAAAAGTTAGTTTTTTACATCGTCATGGTCCCTCTCCATCTTTTTACTTTCCAAAGCCAAAAGCTGATATATTGGTCATAGATCAAAATTCTCTTTTAAGAAGGGTCAACCCAAATACTGCCACTGGTAGGACATATACGCTAACTGCAGAAGAAATGACAGATTCCTCAAATATTTTACAAAAAAAATTAGCAACCTAAATATTTTATTGTAAATTTTCTATTATTCTTACTTTTCATTTTTTTGTTATACCCATATTAGGTAAATTAGTCCTGTATTAAATATCTTATTATTTTTTTAAAGTATGACTCCATTATTTCTCCATCCTAAAATTTTCCAAAAATGTTAAAAAAACATTGAAAAAAAAAAAAGAAATATAAGAAAAAATTAAAAAAATGTGTTTTTGAGATTTTTTTTTTTTTAATTAAGAAAAAAAAAATTAAACAAACTATATTGTGTCACACATCTTTAAAAAGGTCTTTGAAAACCCTTCAAAATGAGCTATCACTCGCTTCTATAGGATCAATAGTTTTTGAGATATTACTATTTTTGTAAGTGTCTGTCAAGGACATATTGGTAATTTCTTGATTTTCAAAAATCAATAAAACAAAAACCGCTTATCCAAAAAATTTGATTTTTTTGGATTTTTGAGTTTTTTGATAAGACGAATAAGTGTACCAAAAATCATCAAAATCGGAGATGGTCAAAACTATTGCCTGGTTGACTTGATATGGTTTGACCCAAATCAAAAAAGAAAGTGGGTTAGCTAGATTAATATTAACTTAGCAACCACACCAGAAAATATGGCCACAAACTAAAAATTATTGGTTTTAAAATTATGTCACACACATATTCATGGAGCACATAATTTTGTAATAATATATTTTTACTTTGGAATCATACTTCAGATTGGCAATGCTACTTTATTGCAAATCATGTAGCTACCCCACCTCTTTTTTTAAAAAAAACCTAATGTAAAATGAAAAATTCAATGTTTTTCTTATATATTTGGAGAGCACATAATTAGCAATTTTTAGTTTGGCGGCATATTTCCTGGTGGGGTTGCTAAGTTAATATTAATCTAGCTAACCCATTTTTTTTTTCTATTTTCTCAGAAACCAGAGGAGCACAAAATTTTTTGATTGGGGACGAAAACATAATTATGGCATGGCTAAATTTTGATTTTCTTGGGGTGGGGTCGCTAGGATAATTGAACGGCCCTGTGAATGGTGAACATTTTAAAACGTTTTTCTAAGTATTGAAATTAAAATAATTTCATTTACTGGCTCTCAAGCTAGCTATTCTGTTGACAATATCAGGCATCAGCATAAGACAACCCCTATCTATCAAGTAAAAAAAAATTATTTTGTAAAAACGGAAAGGAGCAGATCCTCTAGAACAATAATAGCATTTTTAATATACACTCAAGAACTGCTCTCGAGCAATCTAGTAAAGATTTACATGTTCGATTTAAGAATGGGTCGATTTGTGTCCCAAATCTCTGATGGACTGCTTTTTCTTGCCCCATCAATCTTGACAGATCATTGAGGTGGATTTTTTGTTCCTTTTGGTTTTAAATGTTTATAGCATCTTTTTATCATCTAGACAGAAAGTCAAATTTATGAACATTACGCCTTTAATATGCCTTAGAAAAGGGCAAAAATTATGAATTTTGTGCAGTGGCACCATACACTACCAAACATCCTTTGCATGAACCTCCTTCAGGTCTCCTGAAAAGGATTACAAAAAGTATTTAATAACACCAGTCTTAAATTAGTATATCAATTCGGAAACACAATAAGAAGTTTACTAGGAAATCCCAAGGATAAAACTACAGTTCTAGAAAAAAGTGGAATTTACGAAATTAGTTGCATGGATTGTGATAAAAAATATGTTGGCCAAACGAGACGCTCTATTCAAACATGATTCAAAGAACACTTAGCACACTTAAAATATGGAAGAACAGAAAAGTCAAGTGTGGCCGAGCATGCTTTTAAAAACAATCATAGATTCACATTAGATAACCTAAAACTTCTAAAAAGTGTACCAAACAAAAAGACTTTTGAATGCATATGAAAGTATGGAAATCATTAAATCCAGAAATAGTTTAAATAAAGATAGAGGACCCATCCGGTTTAGTACACTTTAGTTGAGGGGAGATAGTATATAAGATAGAGCGTAGGTTAATTTAGTTTATTGTTTATCGTCTCCTGATGATGCTAATGTTGTTAGCAAACGTACATCGAGTGCAAAAAAGTCTAGTTTTGGTTTGTGGAAAACAATCATAACTTTGTTTTAGTGCAATCAAAGGTTCCAAATTCCCAACATAGATTGCAAATCAAGTGTTTATATTTGGAATCACCCTCATATCTCTCCCAGACAGATTTGTGACACCACTGCTCTCGCTGGCGGTGATCTGAGAGCAGTGTAGATCAAAAACATTATAACTAAATGCAGAATTTGAACATGTAGCCACTCTGGCAAATTGCGTCACAAATTGACTACACTAGGTCTAAACCTGACAAAACTCTGATGTTTTTGTATTTCTTTAAATACTGATTGACAATGAAATACCCTCAAAAAGCAGTTGAGTTTGGACTAAGATTAGGACCATTCAGCTAAAGTCATAATCTGAAATTAATTTTTTTGCAAGACATTATAACCTCAACCTAGAGGCACTGTATATGATTTTTGAGTTATAGTTTTACCAGAGGTGACCTGGTGTAGGTAGGTGAACAACTGGATTCGACAGTTGTTAAGGAAATGTTTAAAATTGTATGTTGGCAATGATAGTTGCTAACCCCTGACAATAATCAGATTTTTGATTAAGAAATGTCAGGTTTAAAAATGGAATTTTGCTGTATCAAAACTGTGAAAATGTGCCTCGACGAATTTGTATTGTTCCTTTGTCCAACGGAGAAAGAAACATGTACGTCATTAATAAATACCACATTATGTTTCCATGTTTTCTTGTAAGAAAAAACAAAAATATAGATCATAGGGGTCTTATATTTTAACTATTATTTACATTTTTAATATCTACCATGTGTATTCACTGTTTGTTTTTGTTTTTTTTTGTCAAAGCTTGACATATTTTACTAACCAAAAAAAATCAATCTTCAGGGATACCACCAAATTCTAATTTTCAAATTGCCTGACTTTTCCAGGTTTTCCTGGACCATTAAAAAAAAAATTCCAGGTAGACTTTTACCATAACAATTTTTGAAAGCTCAAATTAACAGGTATTTATATTATTGAGATAAAAAGGTAAAAAGCAGAAAAATAGGGCGAGAAACTTTGCTTGAAACTTTATTTAAAGACAAAAATCACAGGACTTGAATTCGTTAAATCCTAAAAACAAATCAGGTAGGTACTTAATTAAAAATAAAAGACTAATTTTGCCTAGTTTTTTTTGGTTCATTTAGCAAGTTATAAAACTAAATTTCACGAAGTGTTAATATATGTAGATGCTCATGTGCACATGAACATGATAAAGAAGACCAGCATATTATAAGCTGGAATACAGAAAAACTCAAGACAGAACAAACACAGGAAATATACCAGAAACCAATTACTAAAGAAATAAAAGAACTGCCATGGGGCTACAATGTAAAGGAGCTTTGGAAGAACATCCAAGAAACAGTAACTAGGGTGGCTAGTCAAGTGCTCGAGAAAAAGATAAAATAAAGAAGGAAGTAGTTTGATGATGACTGTAGTAGAGCGACGGAGACGAAATATGACCAGGAAAAAAATGCTTCAACACCCAACAGCATCTAATATAGAAGAGTGTAAATAAACAACACAAAGATCTGAAGCATGCCTAATGATATAAAGGAAAAATAGAGACCACCATCTAAATATAATAAGAGAAATGGAGGAAAGCAGACAAAACAACAGAATAAAAGAATACTTTCAGGGAATAACAAATCACAAAACAGGATACCAACCCAGAACCAAAAACTTTCTCTCACCAAACAACGGACAACTAACTAACTAACCACATGGAAAAACTACTTTTGAGAACCACTCAACAAAGAGGTAAAGACCGATACTACACCCATAAGCATATTGACAGCTGAAATAGAGATACCAACACCAACATATTATGAAGAAACAGTTAGTCATAAAAAAGCTAAATTACTTCCCTTTAGCGAGGAAAGTAAAAACAACAAAGCTGCATAGGGCCAACCATAAGCTCATCCAAAATATTTGGAACACCAAAATGCTACCGGATCCATGGAAGGAAGGAGTCCCCATCCATAAAAAAGGAGATAAAAAAACTCTGCTTAATACATGCTATAAGGTCCTCTCCAGTATCCTGCGCGAGAGAATTGAACCATACAAGGAGATAGTCAGGGAATGCCAGTGCGGTTTTAGACCTAAAAGGCCCACTATAGACCAGATATTCACCGTTAGACAAATAATGGAAAAATGCTGGGAATTTGACAGAAAATTTCACCAGATGGTTATTCATTTAAAACAGGCATTTGACAGATTATGTTGAGCAAAGTTGTAAGAATCAATGCAGGAACTGGGCTTTCCAAAAAATCTGATATCCCTGGTAAACATGTGTATGGAGGATACAAGCTGCAAGATAAGGGTGGAACAGAGCTACTCTGATTTCTATGGTATCAACAATAATCGGCTTAAGCTCTTTCACCCCAACTCTTTAACATAGCATTAGAATATGCAATTAGGAAAGCGAAGATTGAGACACCAACGGCTATATTCCACCCAACCTACTACTGACCTTCGCAGATGATGCATGATGTGGACATAATTGGCAACAGCAGGATTAATCTTAATAATAAGAAAAGTTTACAAAAAAGGAGTAGAAGCCTTTTTGGCAGTGGAAGCAGTTGGTGTAGATGCTGGTCCATTGTCATATTGGGACAAGACTTGATTAACAAAGGCAATTTCCTTAAATTTTTTTTCAGCTGACACTTACTTTACATGACCACTGCTCTTAAAATGGCTCAAGATTGCCTGACGCCTCATATTACTCAATTAAATATTTTTTAAACACTGCCACTCTGGTGGACTTATGGAGGGAATTATCCAGTCTAAATTAGAAACTGTTTTTTTTTTAGACATTTTGGATCCTTGCTCTTAAAAAGATTGAAAATTCTCGAAATCTCGTATTGCAGTTGCACCCCGTCATTTTAAGGATAGGAATAAATACATTACATGACAAATATTGTCAGATTAGAAAAAACGCGCTAGCCTACACTTGAAAGTTGTAACAGAAGATAGCATGATGTGGGCTTAGAACAAGGAGAAATTATACCAAGTTAATTATTTAAAAACAAAAACCAAATGGGTTCAATAAAAACAACCTGCCACCGTAAGTAATGATGCAGTTCTTGTCCTACACATTTTAAAAAGCTTTCCCCTCTCTTTTCTCTTGCTCTTGGATTTTAGGTGGACTGGAACTAATTGATCGTGAAACAGATGTTGAGCATATATAGGAGGTGAGCAGAGAAGAACTCACATAATATTTTTTATCGAGTTGGTTTAAAAAATAGGTTGATAAAGAGAAATTCCAGGTTTTGTGTGCCAATTCCCTGACTTTTGAGGATTTTTTGGTCATTTCCTGACTTTTCCAGGTAGCTCTCAAAATTCCCTGACTTTTTCAGATTTTCCAGGTCAGTGGGAACCCTGATCTTTCCAAAACTGTCTGGGGAAATTATAAAAAGAGACAACAAAACATCAGTCCATTTCATAAAATCCATTTTACATGCAAATATGAAAAAAACTAGAAAGAGAGGGCAATATGAGTTGCCCACCCTTGGGGTGCATTCAGATTGAAGAGTCCGGGTGAAGTCTGGTGCAGAGTGTTACCCGATAGAGAGTGCACTTCGAGTGTGCCCAGAGATTTGTCAAATATGAACGGACAAAACGCCTTATCATAGTAATTAAGTAATAGTAAATGCGTTTATAAATGAAGAACTACTTGTTGAACAAAATTTCCTTCCTCGTCCAAAATCAAATTATGGCAATGTGTATTGATTCTTTCTATTGCCAAAAACTAGATTTCAAATTTAAAAAATACAAATACAAAAAATATTGTGCATTTGATCTGCACTTGCGGGACAAATTTTATCAACCCATTTCATGAGGGAGCGAAAGTGCAAGTTTGGGTAGCGTCCGGTAAAAATCTACCGACAATCTGAACAGCCGGGTAAATTTTACAAGAGTAATCTGAATGGCCAGGGCACACTCGAGCATCACCCGAAATTCAATCTAAACATACCCCTGGTAAAACAACAACTGTCAAATGTATAGAGGGCCTCTAACTCAATCAACACTCCGCCTTTAGACTGAAATCAATAGAAGATAAATACTAGAAATGACATAAGAAAAATAATATATATAAAATAACAATGCTATTTCGTAACTGATGCTGACTACACTTGCATAGTATAGCAGTTGGGTTGTATTATGTTGGGTTGGACTGAATTGGATTGGTGAAAAAATTTTTTAAAAAAAACCAAAAAAAAAAAACGAAAAAAAAAGCCCCCATAAAGAATTTTTTATAAAAAATCAAAAATGGCAGAAAACCGTATACTGCATAATTACCTAAAATAGATCTAATGAGACTCACCTTCACTGTCATCTTCTGTCTTTAACTCTAACTTTATTTCTAAGTTATTCTCGCTTTTACTAGAATCAACTTCTGGTGTTTGCATTTCTTGCAATTTACGTTTTGATGCCCTAGTGGGAGTTTTGGGCTTTGTCTCAACCTTTTCACTCTCGTCAATACTCTCTTCTTTTGGGTTCGTGTCTTTCTCAGACTCTTTCTCTTTGCTATCAGTGTGATCACTGCTATTTTCTTCTTTCTCTTTTTTTTGAGTATTATCACTGGCACTGTCCTTTTCTGTTGGTAAAGTTAGACTTTCGTCTTCGCTTGTTTTACCATTTGCTTGATCTAGTTGGCCATTGCTGGTGCTCTCGGATGTTTCTTTCTCCTTTTTAGAACTGGCCGTCTCCGTACTTTCAGTATCTGAGGATTTTTCGTCTTTTGTTTCATCTTTTGATGTCATTTTATTTGGAAAGTTAAACTATGAAAACAATTTAAAAGCCACTAGGTAGTGAAATTTTCACTTTTCCTCAACCTCTGTATTTTTTCGAATGCGCGTCATTCGTTTAGTAAACGAGTACCGGGTTGACTTTATTTCCGACACAATAAAATTACTACTCGTTCAGCAGATTTTTTGTAAAATATAATTTTCACTTGTTTTCACGATATTACCGACAAAAACAAAAGAAAAATTTCAGAAGTCGGTGTGTTTTCTGAAAAATTGAAAATGGCAGCCAAGCCAGAGGGCGCCACTGTTTTGGTGATTGCGCGTCATGAAACTGAAAAGGCGGGAAAAATAAATATGAACATAACTTTTATTTTTACTTTTAATATAAAATAAAAAACACCATAAAACAGGGCTTGTCGAAATTAGTCTTATTTCAATTACGTTATTGTAGGAAATTCCAATAAAGAAAATAAAACATGCTACTTGAAGTTAGAACATTACGTTACGGGCCTTTTGGCCCCAACACACACCGCATGAAGATAGCAGTAACAGCAGCCTGGAAAAAAGCAATTTTTGGCGCTACTGCTTTACCTTACCGGTCGTTACTTTGCGCTTGCCAAGGTCGGAAATTTGTCTTATGTAAGGGCCAATTGCACCCTACTTACGAGCTACGACTTGCAGTACAAGGGACTGAACCTAAATAGTCGTTTTTATAACCACCCAGGCAACCAAAAGACGTAAATTATACATCGAATAGATGTCAAAATTCATCTATTAACCCATGGTTTTGTTATTTGTGGATAGTGAATAAAATGTTGAGTGAATGAATGAGTTTTTGATGAAGATATAAAATAAAGTCATCACGTCAATTTTTTTATATTACTATACATATATCTACAGAAAGTTTAGCAAATAAATGTGTCCAATATGAAAAGTTATTTTTCGAGAGATCGCGGAAGATGTAGGCACGGCTACCTCATGGATCCACGTACTATCATACCCTCTGTGCCCCACAATATTTTCACGTAGTATTTACGCCTAAGAGCGTTAGCTTCAATAACAGCAGGCTCAAAGGAAAGCTTTACCGATAAACCTGATTTTAAAAAAAAATGAAATGTTGGTTTACGACATGTTAAACCATCAAATTTTTCTCTCTTGGATTAATGATGGCAGTTTTTTTAAACAAAATTTGATATATGAATGAATTAATGTAGAAGTGCGGGAGGGATAACTCCCATTTACGTAGGCTACCTTGCTGGACCCGTTGTACGCTCATTATCCATGGTTTAGCCCAGAAAGCCTTCTTCTTTCGCAAAAGAACAGATTTTTCTGGGCTGCAACCTTCTTACATCGCTTGAAGCCAACACATGCACACAGCCAAAGTGCGATTCTCTTAACCTGGCTAGAGTCGGACACTCCAGCAGGATATACAAGGACAATTCTTGGTCCTCCATGCATCATCGACTCTCTGATGTATTAGAATCAGTGGCGTAGTAAGAAAAAATTTCGGGGGGGGGATGATTGATTAGTGTTCCCGAAATTTGTTCAGACGTCATGATCTTTTTTTTTCAGAATAAATACATTTTTCTAGATCGCAGAGAACTTCGGGTAGTAATGGAAGGGTTGTCCTCAAACCCTCCCATTACTAGTCCACTGATTAGAATCGTTGTTTTTTTAGTTTTTTCCACGTAACCTTGTACTCTAACAAAATTCTGTGTACTGAAAAAGGTGCATTTTCAAGACGTTTTTGAATGGGGGTACTAGACTTGCGCTAGGATCAGTCGTTCTTTTTCACCGCGTGCTTAAAATGCTTAATGATAGTATTATAGAACCTTCTGATTCCGCTTGATCATCTTCTGTGTTATTAATCCGCAAAAGTGTTGATAGGTAGAGGCTTGGCGTGGATTATCGTGCTTTGAATCGCATTACCTGTAAAGATGCATATCCAATACCAGTTATTTCGAGTATTTTAGATGTTGGTCGCTGTCATAGAGCAACCACAGATTTATTTGCAATCTGACTGATCTGTCAACATCGGTTGGAATGATCGCGGCGTTACTCTGCGTGACACTGTGCCCCATGGTAGCAGCTGCCACTGATTTAATAATAAAAAACAAAATGAGAAAATTGTTAAGAATATTCAATTCAATTCAACCTAATGAGATTTCAGCACTAATTATCAGTTGAAACTGGCAATGATTTTTTTTCGAATGTTAGCCGTTTGGCGTGTGCCAAAAGTTTAACATTTTTTTACGCACGCCAAGTACTTTGACAGGTATCCCAGCCGACCAATCAAAAATTTGGGGGTAATGATGCGATTGACTGTTTCATAGCTTAAAAGGCATAACGGTTGGGGAAACGTTACTTTTTCTATGCTTTGACACAAGGGGTTTACAAAGGTTTTTCAAAATCTCGTATTTTATTGTTGTTTTCGTTGCAATAATTTTGTTACATTTAAAAAAAAAATTGAATAATTTACGCTAGCCAGTGAGTTTAGAATTAAAAATAAAGACAGGAATTTAAGCTACGAATTAACCTTTAGCATACCTCATCTGTTCTTTGTAGAGCATACTTACTTTTTGTGGAATTTTTATACAGTCCGCCCAGCAGGACAGCTCTAGAAGTTGAAATGGAGCCATTTATTAGATATTTTAGAGAAAGTCCAAAGTAACAATTTTCTGACCAATGACCACATACTTCACCTAAATGGACGTTAATTTGGGTGTATAAATTAGTGATCTTCAGACGGTCTTACATATTACGACAAAATTCCGTTGCTCTAACGTTAGATAATACTGCAGTAACATTGTTACCGTCAACCCAACGTTTAGCCGACCTGTCAAGCGTTGGTGCATTTTCTAGTAAACCAGTGACGTCGTGTGGACGTTTTTATGAGACTCTAGTTCTGTTCCGCCAACGTATCAACGTCTAAACAACTTTCACATTACGTGAACTTGCGACGTTTCCGGAATTTCTTGTGAAGAAGAAAAGTTTCCAAAGGACCTAATGCTATTATATTCTCCTTCTCTGCCGCACTTATGTACGGCAGATCGCCCTATATCTCTCTAGATTTTAAATAAATGACTCATCTGGTCAAAAGAGAGATGATATTATCCTACAAGTATATGGGCGAAAGAGAAAGACTGGTGCTCTTTAAACGGTAACGTCTGATCCACAGCTTCCACACTTCTTGCCGCTCACTAAAAATACTTTTTGCTTTTGCTTCCAAGAAGTAGGATCTTTGAAGTGTCCTGCCATATTTGAAAAAACTAAATTTTATTTCACAGTTCACCGAACATTTATTTAGAAAAATCGAATAAAAAGTAAGGTTATGGGGACTGTCAACTGTCATCGGCGGAATTGTTGGAGCGTTTTCCAGTCGCATGTTGGGTTTATGGTAACCAAAGGTCGTGGCAAGTGGTTCATTTGGGAATGTTTGACGACTATAGTCCATTTACGTGTATTTTTTGGGATTCTCAGAATATTCGCCATTTTTGATGCAGCCGTTTATGTTCGAAGTGACCGCCATTGTTTATATTTACTAAACACGCAAAACATACCACAAACACCATTGAATGGCATTTTGGAGACGTTTTATGTTTCGGGCGAGATAGGTATTTAACCATGGAATCCTAAAAAGAGGGCTTTAGTAGCATCCATTTTTTTTACATTAAAAAAAAGCAATATTTTTCGTTTAAACACAAACCGAATTGTGTTTTTAAATTTTGCTCCCATAGTGGCCATATAAATACTATTTAATAAACGGTATTTTCTATAGTGTATAAAAATAAGTTCATTTTTGTAACCGAGAATCCCAAAGTTTGAAATGGGCAACATTTTGGGTAGTGAAACACCACCAAAAAATCAATAACAAAGAGGGCGCTAGTGTAGTCATTTTGGGTCGTATTTTACGACGTAACGAGAACGATTACTATTCCGACTCCAGTCACTGCACAACAACGTAAGGACTCAAAAACCATCCACCATTTTGGTGTAAATCTGGGTCGGCATGTAGGCTAAAACGACGCCGCATTCCCTATACAGACCGCTTCAAGCTACTGCGAACATAGGGGGAATCAAGTCCAATTTACTCTCCCTGCCGTACGACCGAGGTGGATTCGAAGCACGCTGCAGTGTTATCTTTTGGAAATTTATTTTGTTTTTATTATTTTGTTTTATTTCTGCCTTGCTCGAGAAACAGATGGGTAAGTTCCTAATTGAAATAATACATTTTTAAAACTAAAAATGGATGTCTACGAAGTTGCCGAAAAAGTGCAGATGGTCAAATGGTCAAATCGTCATAACCCAACACACGTTCGATATTGGTCGAGGGAAAATTTGCATTTGTATTTTGACGTAAGAACACAGTATCCCCAAAAATTAAATGTTTGGGGGGGGGGTATTGTAGGGGAACACGTAATTGGGCCATTATTTATTAACGGCAATTGCAATTTGAATGGTCCTAGATACTTGGATCTACTGCAGCAGCACATTATTCCAACTGCTAGGCAGTTGTTAGGTGTAAGATTTGGTTAAACATGGTTTCAACAAGATGGTTGTTCCGCTCACAATGTTGGCCTTGTTAGGGAATATCTTGATAATGTATTTCCTAATCGGGTTATAAGTACACGGGGAACTATTTTATGGCCAGCTTGATCTCCCGATCTTGCTCCTAATGACTTCTATCTGTTTTTGAGGAAGCTTTTCAAATTATCACCCCTAACATGCTTGGAAACGTTGGAAGGGGTTTTTATAGTAGGCTCGGATATTGTCTAGCCGAGCAAGGAGGACTTCGAACATTTGCTTTAATTTTTTTTTGACTGGGAGAATCTTTTTGGTTTTTAGAATTTATTATTTTATTTTGAGAACTTGCTTTTATTTTGTTTCTCCTTATTATTTTCATTGTAACACGTCGTCACTGATAAATCTGAGCAGTTGACAATAAAACGCTCTTATTTATCAGTGACAAAAAATAAGAAAATTACGTTATAAAAATTTGCGTATTTATTGACCAAATTCAGGTTTCATTCAGCACCGTGGTTAGAGGCGTACTAAATACAAGGCGAACGGCAGCGAATGGCGATCGGAAGCCTGAGTGTTGGTTGCTTCACTGATAGGCGTGCGGTGTCTCTGCATGTACGTACACTGGCAAATTAGACTTCTTTCGCCCTGTGTTCGCAGTAGCTTGAAGCGGTCTGTATATATGTCCTATTTTCCTTGGGGATTCTAAAATAATGCAGCATCTACTTTGTATATATATTTTTAGTAGCGTTGGATAACGGCTCCTCGATACCATCAGCGAACTTGTCCTTGTGGAAAGAATAGGGAAAGATTCAACATCATCGGAAGGCGCTAATTTTTGAATTTTGATTATGATGTTTATATCCTTTTATTTCCAACCACTGGGCATGCTCAAAAGATATTATGACAGTTTCAGAGCCTGTTATTGGTCGAAATTATAAGAATGTAAACGTTCTAATGGGATAGGATTGCTCAAGAGTAAAAAAAAATATATAAAGCCCAAAATAAACCCGGATCACTGTTACGCGCGTCTCGTAAAAAGTTACACATAAACAGAACACACGTCTTACATTTTTTTTAATGCGCCCTCTTAGCCGAAACCTAGGTTATTAATCAAGGTTATTTTGACGATTTTTAGAATATTGATTATCGCACTGGTACCAACTTAAGCACATAAATTCATTTCCATATTAAATCAAAATTATAAAATTAAAAACGTTTGTTTTTATTTATATATTTGAAAATGTTGGCTGCAATGAAATTTTCCTTCAGAAAAATGTGCTAGAATTGTGGCATAGCCACGGAAGAAAGAAATAAAATGACCGGATTGACCGCCACATGACATTTGTGAGCCTAAATCAGTGGGTATTGACAAAATTCCATTAATTCTGAGACTAATAATTAAAAGTTATCGCACAGCACTTATGAAAGGCAAAAAACTAATAATTCCGGTTGTATAACAGCACTGAACAAATTAAAACACTATATTTTTAGCAAAAATACGCAAAAAAGCCGAAGACACTTTATTTTGACTAAAAAAAACACGCAGTAACATTTTAGTAACTTTTGGTTTGGTTCAAACAAGTGTGTGGCTAATAAAAAAAGCAGGCAAATATATATCATGTTTACAGGGGGACTTGAAACCCATCTAAAAATGATATAACTTTACTTTTTCTATTAACAAACATTTAAAAAACAAAATTTTAATATATTACGAAAAATCATGGTACAAAATACCATTTACTGATTGTGGAAAAGACACATCGGAAAAAAAATTAATGTCAAGTGGATTCGATTGATGTAACTACGTTCTTTTAGGATCATAACTGTCACCTACATAAGGCGGTCATTTTTGTGAAATTTCTCAGGGGATATTATCATTTATTCATATTTGATGCATAATTTGATCCTAGCCTTACATAGGGTGTTCCAAATTTGATACCCACCATGGGGATCTCCTAAACGGTAGGAGATACAAAAAGGTTTAAATTGGGGAAAAGTTCCGCAATTTGATGCTTTGCTCAAAACTAAAAAAAAACAAATAGCAAATTTTATATTTTTAGTTTTTATTTATCTGCGTCTTTATTTTTAAAGCTGTCGAAAACCGCTTCTTTCTACAGGAACTTTTTTAAGATCTACCCTAATATTTACAGGCCCATTTTTAAGATTTGACATTTTAGTGCACGGAAAAAAATACCTGTACAATTTTTTTAATTGAGTTTTGTAATTAAAAATTGTGTAGACCTGTTACAAAATTGTTTATAAAATATACACAAATGTTTGTAAAATATACAATAAAATGTGGTTTTATTATACAATTTTATGACCAGTACACATCCTGTTACAATCTGAGTCAAAAAATTTCGAATTGTTTTTCCGCGTGGTTGGTTCATGAAGGATGACCAGATATTCTGCAACCTTATTCTGACAAGTCATCTGGCGTCCTGGGTTAATTGACCCTCAGCAGCCCAAATTCAATTTTTGCTTTTAACTTACTCAAGACATTTTGAAAACCCGCTTGTAGTACATTTTTGACATATTTAAAATATTTTAAAAGTAACTTTTTACTTTGTTTATAATTATAAAATAATTGTATATAAATTTTAGTAGGATAAGTTCTAAAATTTATGAATTAAAAACAAAGAAAAAAACGTATGTTTAAAATATGTCGCAAAATTATTTTGTTAAAAAACTGCCATTTTTGAAATGTTTGTTGTTGTTTTAAAAAAAAGCAGGTACTGCAAGCAAGTTTCCAAAATTTCTTTAGCACACGTAAAAAGCTAAAATTCAATTTGGGCTGATGATGGTCAATTCACCCAAAACGTCAGGTGCGACTGGTTAAAATAAGGTTGCAAAATATTATCTGTCATCCTTTATGAAAGGCGCGGAGAAATAAAAACAAAAAATGAAAATTTCGGTTTTCTTCGCCTATCTCCGGAATTACTCGGTTTTTGTAAACTTTTTTTTTAGTTTTGGAAAAAAGAACAAATGGCGCAACTTTTTTAGGAGATCACCATGTTGAGCATCGAATTTGGAACACCCCGTATCAGTGGCGGTCGCAGTTTCCCCAAAAGGGGAGGGGTCAGGTCGAAATTTTGTAAAAGCAAAGAATAAGTTTTATGCAAAAAATCTAAAATTAACCTAACCTCCGACTTAATAGGGCGCCGCAGGCGCAAATTTTTATAAAAATATCAAAAATTTTACTGGTTTTATGAAAAACCGGCGATTTTTTAAATAAATTCTCAAAAAAGGGGGGGGACGATCGCCACTGCTGTATACCCCCCCCCCTGCGATCGCCACTGCTGTATACCCAATAATTTAGACTCTGATAAGATAAATTTAAAATAACTTAAATTATCATTGCATGACCTAAAATATAAAAAACTAACCTAAAAAACAAAATGCTTACTCTTGGAGCACACTGTATACAGGAAAATGCAGTTATCTATCTTAATGTGAAAACCGCGTGTCGCTAGCTTCTGGCAAGAGGATAGGAGGGGGGGATTAAACTTTTTAAAAAAATGTAACTCACGAATCGTAGCAGCTAGCGACACGCGGTTTTCACATTAAGATAGATAAATTGAAAAATTTTTTGAAAATATTTTTTCTTGAAAACTTTTGAAAAAGATTTTTTTAGAAAATTTTTGAAAAACATGGCGCCTGCTGGCGCCATGTTTTTTTTATATATTTATGTATTACTTTTGTATAGTCCAATTAATACACACTAAAATTATCTGACGGGAGTGGTGAAACATCCTGTATACATGTCTATATACTAAACCAAACTTATGATATAATAGATAAGCCGAATTGTGTCATTTAAAAAAAAAACTAAACAAATAGCAAAAAAATATCTTAAGTACCTGGAACATATTGTAGCCTTGGAACTTCTCTTGAGGTAGGTAAATACGGTGATTTGTAGATTCATAATTGCTCCGTGAGAATCACTATCACTGTACTAATCCTTGTAGCTCGTGTTCTAAAAAATCGGAACCATCAACAATAACAATAACCATGGTTAATGTTGCTACAAAATTTGCTTTTATTTCTTTCAATAGTCAAAGGAAAAGTTGTAAAATATGGTGAAAATTTTATATGGAAATAAATATTTTACATTTGGGGTTTTAGGGTTCCCCCCCCCCCGAGAAGTCTGGTTATGGTCACATTTTTACTTCAAATTAAGTTTTGTTTATTATTTATCCCTAAAACGCCCCCCCCCACCGCAGTCAATTCCTGGGTGCGCTACTGCTTACGGTAGTGGTAAGTAGTGGTTAATTCCCACAACGGAATAACGTTTAGCTAATGCGCAGACGCAGTAATTACCACAACCACTAGGAAGTGTCAAATAAGAGTTCCAAAATATCCCTGTTTATTCCTAATATTTTGTAAGTACATACATACCTAAAACTGAGCTACATCGTTTGCTGTTAGTTCCATTTTCGACCATCGACGGATTTCTTACCAGCTCTAAAATAAGAGGACAAAAAATATAACACCTGTGGAAATGTAGAAAAAAAGAAAGGGTGGGAGATATTGGCAAAATGTGCAAAGAGAAAAAAGGTAGTACTTTTTTACAAACATACAGAGCGCTTCAGACTACTGCAAACATAGGCCGGAAAAAGTCCAATTTGCCAGTGTACGGACACGCAGGGACACCGCACACCTATCAGTGGAGCAACCATCACTCAGGGTGCAATGTCAAGTGCAGTCCATGAAACCGGAATTTGGTTAATAAATACGCAAATTTTGATAACGTAATTTTCTTGTTTTTTGTCACTGATAAATTAGAGCGTTTTATTTTCAACTGCTCAGATTTATCACTAACAACGTGTTACAATGAAAATAATAAGGAGAAACAAAATAAAAGCAAGTTCTCAAAATAAAATAATACATTCTAAAAACTTTTTTGTAGATATTTTGTTAAAGAACTCAACCGTCAAACTGAAATTTCCCTAACGCATGTAGTTTCTGAGATATAACCTAGAGTTGGTATTTTTCTTATGTAATGACCTTTTTTTCTTTGATTTTTTAAATCATATGTCACACTTTATGTTTTATTTTTTGTATTTTTTATATTTTTATTTTTTCGATATTTATTTATTTTTAAAATTTTTTTCTTTTAAACTTTTTAAACGTAATTTTTACTATAAAGTAAAATTAAAAAGATAAAATAAATATAAATATTCGTAAAAAGTAATAACAATATAATAAAATACATAAAAATAAAAAAAATCAAAAACATAAAACACAAAGTGTATATCTCAAAAACTAGTTCTTTGTTAAAATATCTTCAAAAAAGCTATTACATGAAATGGTAAGACATCAAGATGCAGTTTTCGTATTTAAGCTTGCCTCAAAAATCGAGCCTAGGACATGCATACTATTTTTTGGCTATCTTGCCTAGAAGTACCTCAAATCCCAGCCTAGTCCACCCTGTACATGTAGCGGTCTGCATTTTGGGATGAGGTCTATAACTTTGTTATTTATGGGAATATTCTTTCCATGTAAAAAACTTTTTTGTAGATATTTTGATCCGTCAAACTAAAATTTCCCTAACGCATCTAGTTTCTGAGATATAACCTAAAGTTGGTATTTTTTTATGGGATGACCCTTTTTTCTTTGATTTTTTAAATCGGCATAAAATTCCCTTTAAAATGATATGTCACACTTTATGTTTTATGTTTTGTATTTTTATATTTTTATTTTTTCGATATTTATTTATTTTTTAAATTATTATCTTTTAAATTTTTTTAACATAATTTTTACTATAAAGTAAAATTAAAAAGATAAAATAAATATAAATATGCGTAAAAAGTAATAAAATTGTAAAAAAATACATAAAATCAAATAAAAATACCAACTTTGGATTATATCGCAAAAACTAGATGTGTTAGGAAAAATCCAGTTAGAAGGTTAAGTTATTTGTTCTTCAAAAAATCTATTTACATAAAATCCATATTCCTATAAATAACGAAGTTATAGACCCCATCCCAAAATGCAGACTTTTCAAAATGCCCCTGTAGCTCGAAAATGGTAAGACATATCAAGATGCAGTTTTCGTATTTAAGCTTGCCTCAAAAATCGAGCCCAGGACATGCATACTATTTTTTGGCTATCTTGCCTAGAAGTACCTCAAATCCCAGCCTAGTCCACCCTCTACATGTAGCGGTCTGCATTTTGGGATGAGGTCTATAACTTTGTTATTTATGGGAATATTCTTTCCATGTAAAAAACTTTTTTGTAGATATTTTGACAAAGAACTCATCCGTCAAACTAAAATTTCCCTAACGCATCTAGTTTCTGAGATATAACCTAAAGTTGGTATTTTTTTATGGAATGACCCTTTTTTCTTTGATTTTTTAAATCGGCATAAAATTCCCTTTAAAATGATACGTCACACTTTATGTTTTGTATTTTTATATTTTTATTTTTTCGATATTTATTTATTTTTTAAATTATTATCTTTTAATTTTTTTTAACGTAATTATTACTATAAAGTAAAATTAAAAAAATAAAATAAATATAAATATTCGGAAAAAGTAATAAAATTGTAAAAAAATACATAAAAATCAAATAAAAATACCAACTTTGGATTACATCGCAAAAACTAGATGTGTTAGGAAAAATCCAGTTAGAAGGTTAAGTTATTTGTTCTTCAAAAAATCTATTTACATAAAATCCATATTCCTATAAATAACGAAGTTATAGACCCCATCCCAAAATGCAGACTTTTCAAATGCCCCTGTAGCTCGGAAATGGTAAGACATATCAAGATGCAGTTTTCGTATTTAAGCTTGCCTCAAAAATCGAGCCCAGGACATGCATACTTTTTTTGGGCTACCTTGCCTATAAGTACCCAAAACCCTCAAATCCCAGTGAATTTAGCCCACCTTTTACATGTAGCGGTAATTTTCGTTAAAGGCTATTATCATTCCGTCTATTTATACTTCCGTATGGGTAACAAAATGTAAAAAACCACTTACTTTGATCTTCCAAACTAACTTCGATGTGGGCAGTCGAGGGTTCGGAAAATCCAGTCCTATGGGCCTCGGCTTCTGCTGCTTTCTTCGTGTACGGGACCTCGTGAGGAATGACCTCGTCCCAGTACATGTCTTTGATTATTTTTGGATTACTCTTCATCATCTCGTCTACTATGCAGTAAGAGACCTGTGGCAAAATAAATTGACATTATATAAAATATTTTTTTATACATTCATCAAAAACATGATTTTAGTAACTGGCTGCAGATAACTAAAGCATGGCTTTTTTGGTTAACGAAAAAAAGATTTCTATCCGTTTTTTACCCAAAATTAAAGAGAAATAGCGGAAAATACCCACATAACATTGGAGGAATATTCATAAAATTAACTCTGTGTTTCGGACTTCCATTGTCTATATTTTATTTATACATGTATGTGTATAAATAAAATATAGAAAATGGAAGTCCGAAACACAGAGTTAATTTCAAACACATCATTGTCTCAAACTTTCAAACAGGAATATTCATGTTGTAGGAATGTTCCAGACCTATTTTTTTTCGAATATTCTCTAAGAGTTTGTGATAGTTAAATTTCTTCTGGTAATCAGATAATAATATTCCCATGATAACGTGATAATCAAGTTATTTTTATGAATATTCCCAAAAAGAATATTTTTGTCCGGATTTTGGCATGTTTGCTGAAAATATTACTATCTTGTGAAAAGAACGCGATTTACATTATTTGTAAATATAATTTAGTTTAATGTCATCGATTGTAGGTAGATGGCACTGGAATCAATATGTTCTCTATGTAGCAGGTAATATTATTGTACATATAAGACAGCAAAAAGTTATTTAGGTAATCTTTTGATAACTAATCTCAATTAGTACATCAACATGATGCAATGGTGATACATTGATATACCTAATTTTTAATTGCAGTTTAGTGGAAGACTAATGCATATTTGGTGGATATTCATGTGGATATATATCCACTGCATATCTTAGGATATCCGTCTCGTGGCCATCTGGACATGTTTTGAATCACAAAATCATATCCATGCAATTTTCAATATGGATAAATATTTGCGTTCTGGTCGTATTATAGTACTGTTTTACGACACGTTTCTATCACATTTATATCACCTGTGTGAGCTAGAACGTAACTTATTGCCGGCATGTGTTAGTAATATTCCCAATGGTAAAATTTAACATTCCTATCACATTCTTTGTTCCCTAAGTATATTACTCTTACATTACAGGAATGTTTATTGTTATGTGGGTAGTAATATTGAAAAAATCTAATTATTCTGGCCTAAAAATTAAGCCATTTCCGCCAGTATTTACGAAAGAATCATTTAAAAATATCGTCAAAATATCAAACTGTCAAAGATTAAAATATCGTAACAATTAATGGACTTCACCGAGTAAAAACGCACATCGCTATGGAAACCATTGATATTTCATTTACCAGCCGGTTTTCTAAATAATAACAACATAATTTAGAAAATCCTTTAGATAAAATTGACTAGCTTTGAATAACTAATCAAATAAAAATTATTTTTTTCCTCAAAAGCCAAAACATGAAAAGACTAAACAAAAAGTGATGTGATCATTGTATATTCCATTATCATCCTATTTCTCAAAGTCTATGGTAAAACATTTTGCATAGAGTATTATTAGTGAGCATGTAGAAAAATTTTTCAACTTTCATTATTTTTTTTTCTTTATAGTTATATATTTTTTAATCCCTTTTACGTTAATGCATTGCTGAATTTTAAGAAAATATTTTTTTTAACTATTTTTACATTTTTTTAACTTTATCGGCTTTCTTCCTACCTGTAAATTCCTGTCAACCATGCTGTTTATGTCAAAATCATCATCGTCATCACCGAACGGATTGATTAAACTCAAAGCCACTTTCAACCACCCTAAGTAAACAAGAATTGAAACACAATTTTAATAAACAATTCGTCAAATTACACGCCAATACAAAAAAAAAATAATGTATGAACGCAGGTTGTGGAAAATTGTTTTTTACCTAAGTAAAGAAAAATCTTGAGCAAAGTAAAAAGGGGAAAGTAGATCCTGTCGTTTTTTCCATTTTCCGAGAATGCGTCTGTCATAAACCATTGGTCACCCACTAGCGCGGTGAGGAAGTAGCTGTAGGTTACTAACGTGACGACCTAAAAAATAAATAATTAAAAACAATCATTAATAATATAAATCACTTTTGTTTTTAACTTATTTGATTTTTGAACACTTTTAACTTTTTTGAGCTTTTCTCCAGTTTTTTTTTAAGTTTTAACTTTATTTAATTTTTTATTCTCATTTATGGTTGGTTTTTCGTTTATCCACTTCTAAAATTTGTTTAATCATTTTGGTTTTGCTAACTTTTTTGCATTTTGCGACCTTGATCCGATTTTATCAGCTTTAATATATAATATTTCGAAACTAAATATAGGGTGGGTGCGCCGGTTACCCGACCAGAGCCGGTTTTCGACTATTTTCAGGGTTTTTGCCCAAAAATAAGAAACCAGGAACCATATGTCTTCCGCGAATCATTTCCACGCATTCTTCAATGCGCTCTTCACCACCCAAATAAAAATGACAGTCCTCCCTCCTAAAATAACATCAGTATAGGCTGTTTTCTCGAGACGTGTAGACGCTAATTTGAAAAATTCGATTTTAGTAGTTTTTTACTAGTGTGCAGTGTCGGTGAAAATAGCGGGTAAGTAATAGAGATTAGTATTTTATTATAATTTTTTGTGTTTTTTATATACAAACATGTTTTTTTAATCAGATACACATATTTTTTTTGGTGAATTTGTATTTTTTTTTTGAAAAATAAAGGTAGTCGGATAACCGGAATATGAAAAAATCCAAAATCCGTTTTTCGACCAAATGGTCGAAAAATGAAAAAATGACGGTTATGTTTTGAGCTCTCTCACGCCCATAATATTTTAGATATGCATTCCCTTTTTAGCACAATTAGATCTTCTGGTTGCGAAGAATCTTAAGTCCGGTTTCCGACTACCCTTTTTTGACGTAGTTTAAGAAATAAGAAGCTTTAAAATTGGTAAATTTTAGGTGGTCGAAAAACCGGCCTATTGTTCGACTACTTTTGAGTTAGGTGGTCGAGAAATGACCTGTTTCTTGCCCCCTAATATTTTAAAGGCTATTTTAGTAGTCGAGAAATAAGTCTGCTCCTCGTCCATATTATTTTATTTGCTATTTTGGTGGTCGAGAAACTAGCGTGTTTTCAGACCACAGCAACTTTGAATAAATTATGTATTATGACAAGGATAACAGTACATTATACACCTAGGGACTAAAGTGGTACTTTTAATCCCGAGACAAAGAGTTTATAGCCCGACCACGACGGGAGGGCTATAATTTGTCGAGGGACTAAAAAACACCCCTGAGTTGTTTACACTATTTTAAAAAAAATAGGGATTAAATTTTTAATTTATTTCTCTAAGGATTACATTTTTTCAAAGCAAAACTCGCGTGTTTGTTTTTCGATCGTCAGATGGCACCCAAAAAAAAAGGAGAGATCCAGAAGAAATTTATCCTTCAACAAAAGATGACCATTCTAATGGTAAGCAAATGTGGTTACTTTTTTAAATAAAAAATACGCGTCATAAATTTTGGTTTTCTACAAACCTGTTATTCCAAACACCACTTGTGTACATTATTGCAGTGGCACCCCTATAAACAGACACTTAAGCAGTTACCAGCTTAGATTAAAAAGCAGCAACCCACCCCGTTCCAATTTAAACTGATAAAAATTTACATTTTAAAGTAGAAAAAATAATCTACTCGTCTCGGTACTTGTGAAAAACCACAGAAATCTTTATACTCGGGTGAACTTTTTCAATTTCTTCCCTTGATGCCTAGTTATCTACTATATTATTAACGTTTTTTTTCAGGTACCCCAAAAAAGGAAAAAGGAACTAAGAAAAAGACAGCAACGAAAAGAAAATTTTTTCAATACAGCTCTATGCAATTTAAATAAATCGATTTTTACCTGGTTTTTAGATACCTATTAGTACCCATAGGTATTTTTAATTTGGAATTTATTGTTGTTTTAGTTTGTAAGACTTAAAAAACTGTTTTTAGTACCTTTAAGTACTGTTTGCAACCTAACCAGAGCATGAGTTATTTAAGTACCTTATATTTAGAGTTTCTTAAATTAAATTAATCTATGTGCAGTACCTGGTCTATAAAACTTATCATAGAATCGAGGGGGGGTAACCACTCCGCGAAATCGCATCACATTTTGTCTGCGAAATCCTTGCTAAATTGCGCGAAATCCTTGCGAAATCACGCGAAATTTTTGCGAAATCGCCCGAAATCCTTGCGAAATCCCGCAAAAGTCTTTGCGAAATCACGCAAAATCATAGGAAAAATATGTTAAACGCGAAATCGCGTCACAAATTTCACACTAGTGAATACCCCCTCGCATAGAATAGATAATGGTTGTGTAACTTTTGGTTTGTAAGATTTAAAAAAAAAGCAGTTTTAGTTCTTATAAGTACCGTTTGTTAACCTATAAGTATTAGTTATGTACCTTAAAACTAAAAGTATTAAAAAAAATCTATTTGTGCTGCCTGGCTAGAAGACTCATTTATAAAATACATATTATCTCTTTGGAGTTTTTTGTTAAAATTTTGGTTGTTTTGATTTAAAAAAACACAGTTTTTAATACGAATCTAATCAGTATTTTAGTTACGTATATAACCTACTTTATTTTTTGTTAAAATTATCTACCTATAGCTATGTAGTACCTCTATACCTAAGGCGTTTTATAAAACACCTACCTACCTAGGTATTTTTCTTGAGTTTATTTGTTAAATTTTTAGGTATAAAGTAGAATTTTTTACCAACCTTGTAAAATTAAGAAATGCTTTTTTTAATAAACGGTAGGTTGTTTACTGTTTTTAGTAGTAAATTAAATGGTCGACGATGTCCCAGTTTTTCGACCTATAATTTTGTTAATAAATTTAAGAAGGTCGAATGATACCCAGTTTCTCGACCTAGGCCAAAGTCTCAGTTTTTTTCGTTAGTCAAAAACGGGTCTATTTTCGACACCCCTCAGTCGAAAACTGGGATATTAGCGGTCGGTTCGAGGGAAGTGCTGGTCGAAAAGGGGTAAAAATGACATTTGTTAAGTTTTTATTATTTAACTTCTTAACTTTATAACGGAAAAAAAGAAAAATATTTTTTCTGTAATCTCGATTAAATTTAGAATCCATCGGTATTCATATTATTGCCTCAAATGGCCGAGAAGCCCAAAAATTTTGCTTCTAAAGTCAAAATTTTCGTTAATTGGTCGAAAACCGGCGCACCCACCCTATTTTTTACAAGCTTTTATTTAACTTGCATTGTATGCATGTAACTATGTTTATTCGTGTGGAACCTTGCATCTTAATTTTGACCAACTTCCCGACATTCGATCGGCTTCAACTTTGGCATGCTTATATAGTTGCGGTGACAACATAAGAATATAGTGAGATGAAATTGACAGCTATCCCCTACTCGAAGGGGGTGGAGGGGGTACAGTTAAAGTTCGCCCGATTTCGTTGAAATTTGGTGCGTTGGGGCGCTTAGGGATGGAGATAACGAATTTCTAATCAGATTTTGAAAATTCAATATGGCGGATTCAAAATGGACGATTAAGGGTACAAATCTAAAAATTAAGGGTGTGTGTTTTTTTTAGATATGTTAAAAAAAAATAATTTTTAGATATGTGAATTGAATTATATTGAAATTTTCAAATCTGATCAAAAATGCATACTCCCCCTCCATAAAAACCCCTGTATGCCAATTTTGATTGAAATCGAACAAACTAAATCTTTTTCCCTATAAATGCATACCATATTTCAACACAATCGGATGTGGATAGCAAAACAAATTAGTATTCCTCATCCCCAAAAGCCCCCGTATACCGATTTTGGTTGAAATCGGACAAACTTAGCTGTCCCTAATAATGACATATATACTATTGCATTATCAAATTTGAAGGCAATCGGATGTGTACAAATTGATTAGCAAAATATGACCAAAAATCGTTCATCTTGAATCCGCCATATTGAATTTTGAAAACCTGATTAGAAATTCGTTATCGCCATCCCCAAGTGCCCGAACCCACCAAATTTCAACGAAATCGGGCGTACTTCAACTGTACCCCCCTCCACACTATATTCTTATCTTGTCACAGCAACTATTGCTATGTTTTCATGGGTATTGAGTTCGTTTTCAAAACTCATTCTATCTTTTTCTTTTATATAGCGTGTTCTTGGTCTTGATAAAGAACACGCTATATAAAAGAAAAAGATACAATGAGTTTTGAAAACGAACTCAATACCCATGAAAACATAGCATATATAAGCATGCCAAATTTGAAGCCGATCGGATGTCAGAAGAAGGAACAATCATATCTAGTTCGTAACATAGATACATTGCAAGCGTTGTATGAACAGCTTATTGCAAGTTAAATCAAAGCTTGTAAAAAAGTGGACCCCATTGGAACAGCAGCACCGACTCAGTTGTGCACCAGTTATGCCAATGGGAACCGCTATTAACTTTGATTATATTTTTTGATCTTTCAATCTTTTTTTCACTTTAAAACCTATTTTTCGGTTTTTTTCAACAGCTCACTATTGAGGATATAGTCGCAGTAGAATAATAAACTCACGGAAACTTTAACTGGTATTTATTTTTACTATAAAACTACTTAAAATGGCATTGGTTTTTTACGTTATTAACAAGGGTATTCACACACGTAATCATTGTTGCCAACTATCAAAAATATTACTACCAAAAAGGATATGCAACTAAACATACAAAGAAAGCTTTACCATTGCACTAATAGATGGCGTACTATGTATCTCTAACCAGTACCCTCTCCAGATAGGCCGATCAACTCATACCGATTTAGTGTCCTTTTATCCACCTTCGCCGCCATTTTCACTCAAAAGTGACAGATAATCCATTAGTTTTCTGTCAAAATGGCGGCGAAGGTGGATAAAAGGACACTAAAACGATAAGAGCTGATTGGTCTATGTGGAGAGGGTAATTCTCTAACACTCACCTGCGTATAAACTAACGGGACGCAAATACCGTCATATTTCAAAAGAGTTCCACACGATGCCCTTATCGCGTCCAGCTTATCCAACAAGGTTTTGACGGCATGGTCAGCTATTATTCTGTTACCTTTTTTCGCTTTGGTCACCACGCTTGCTGCCCATACTATAGGAACCCTATAGAAAAATTTGAAATTAAAGAAAAATGGCGCCATGACAACCCAGCAAACACAAATCGTCGGCATTGAATCGGGCCAATGTCGACAACGTCCGTCGCTCCGAAGTTGGACAGATTGCGATTTTCAGTTTTTGGTCAATAATTGGCAACTGACGGAGGTCCACATTACAACAGTCGACTTTATGCCGACACCACTTTAGGACCGACGATGATCCGATTGGAACTTTGTTTAATCGGTCGAAAATCGGCTATTGACGATGGCCCGATTTACTATAGTCGAGTTTATGCCGACGCCCACTTTATCTGTTTTAGGGCCGATGACGGTCCGATTGGAACTTTGTTTAATCGGACGAGAATCAGCAACTGACGTTGACCCGATTTACTATAGTCGACTTTATGCCGACACCACTTTAGGACCGACGATGGTCCGATTGGAACTTTGTTTAATCGGTCGAGAATCGGCAACTGACGATAGCCGATTTACTATAATATAGTCGACTTTATGCCGACTACCACTTTATCTGCTTTAGGGCCGACGATGGCCAGATCAGATTTTTGTTCGATTGGTCAATAATTGGCAACATACGATGGTACGTCATATTAAAATTTTTAAACTGCTTAATAGTTTCTTCCTATATGTGTTCCCTGTACAGTGGAAGATATTATTATATATACAGGGTTCCTATGCAAATCCTTAGGAGGCCAAGCAGCCGTGTATAAGACGCAGACAAACGGAAAAGCACATTAGGCAGAAAAGGATGGGCATGAGGCGATGTTGTCACTACATCTTACACGTAGTAAATCCATTCCAGGTTGTTGTTTTCTAATGTTTTCCATTTTCATACATTTAGGACTGGAATAAAAATTGTTTTTGCTCGACTTTAATACCAAACTGATGAAAGATATCGTAAAAAAAAAATATTTTTCGGCTTTTCATTTTGTAACCATTGTCCTTACGCACTGTTTACAGGCTGGGGACTGACATACATGCAAATGCCTAACCTAAAGCGTTCATATACGGCCGGAGAAATCGACTGAGATATTTCCGTAGAAACTTTATCAATTAAATAGGACGGGTTGACGCCTTCAAACGTCCACCCCGGGTTTTGCACTTTGATTCGAAATCAAAAAGGAGGAACTGTCAGATGTGGGGCCGTGCACAAATTACGTAACGGTGATTTTACCAATTTTTGACCCCCTCCCTATGTTTGTAACGGTTTGGCACGCCACTCCCCTAATATTACATAACGATTTCAAGACCACTACCCCCCCCCCCAAAAAAAAAATTTCCACTTATTTTCATTCCAAATTTTCTTAGTTTCACACAAATGCAAACGCTGTCGAAAACCCCCCTCCCCCCTACATAACGTTTTGTAACCCCCTCCCCCCTATGACCATTACGTAATTTGTGCACGGCCCCTGTAGTCCCAGTGCAGGAGGGCGAGAAAATTGATATTTTTTTCTTAAAAATTATACTCTTTAGACCTATTTCTTTGCGTTCCCGAAATTACGTAATTTTTGAAAAAAAATTGTAAGCGGCGCCATTTTTATTTCGTGCTTTGTTTTTCTAACATTTTTTCGTTCGGCTAATTTAATTGAAAAATTTTTGCCTGCGGTGCCCTTTATCTTCTCACTCGAAATCAAGATCCCCCGTTTTAGGAAAACTGATCCCGTCGCTTTTTCTAAATTTTTTCGAATAAAAGTAGAGTATGACCATGGGGGAAATAATTTTTTTCTACGGTATGACGAAAATTTCGAGAAAGTTGAAGAAAAAAATAAAAAAAGTGGCAGAGCTCAAGTTTTTCGTAAAAAAACGTTTTTTTGTAAAGAAACAGAACAAAATAAATCTTTTCACCTCTTTTTGGGTGTTACAAATATTAGCAGCCCCTTATTTTTCGCTTTTACCCTCCCGCTAGTTTTGAAGAATTGGTTCGCTACATGTTTCGAGATCATGTCATAAAACACCTCGAAAATATCAAATGTAGTGTAGGGCCAGCTTTATTTAAAATCAATAATATTGCAAGCAAAAAGCTCTGCAGGAAAAACAGCGCCGTTTATTAATTTCTTTGGCTGCTAGTGCTAGCTGTATGGTTTGGCCGTTTCCGGATAGATGTCACTAGTAGAACAGAATGGAAATAAATTTAATTAAAAGCGAAGATATTTCTTCCTAATGTTAACAACCTCACGAGTTTATCGCTCAGTATCGTAAATAATGGACCCTGCCGCCTCCTTTAAGCAAGAAAAAGCTGTGGTTTGGACCTGAAAACATCTAATTTTTAATTAGATTAGATGTTCAAATCTGTCCCCTTCTTGAGCCTCACAATATCCCAATCTATTGTAAAACTCTTGGCGCGTAGCAGCCAACATTTTAGGGGGTGATAGAGTTGCCCGCCTCCAAAATTTTCGCCCTCAACTCCTGTATAGTCGTAGGCCGTAAGTGAGGGTGTTGGAAAATTTTGTCGTGCCAACAACCCCATAGGAATAAGTCATTTGGCGCAAGATCTGGTGATCGAGGAGGCCATCGGATATTTCCATACGTGGAAATAATTCTATCACCAAATACCTGACGAAGGTAATTTGTAGCTTGGCGTGAATTGTGGGATGAACAGCCATCTTGCTGAAACCACAATTCGTCCAAATTTATGTTGAGTTCCCTCAACCGTAGCAAAACCTGGTGTTGTTGAAGATCAACATATTTTTGGCTATTCAAATTCCCTTCAATGAAAAAGGGTCCAATAATGTGATCCCCGACAATACCGCTCCAAACATTTAATTTTTGAGGATGTTGCGTTCTAACACTTGCGTGTAGATGTTTATTTTCGCGGGACCAATAGCGGCTATTTTGTGGATTGTGAGAGCTATGAAGTTCAAATGTCTTCTCGTCACGAAACAAAACTTTTGATAGGAAATTTTCGTTCCTGTCACATTTATCCCTCATAACCTCACAATATTCTAACCGGCGAAAATAATCACCTGGTTGCAATTCCTGCGACTTCCCAATCTTAAACGACTTGTAGCCGTATTTTTTTAGGATCCATTGGCAAGTACTGTTGGGAATATTCAGTGCCTCCGCAATCGGTTTCGTCGAACATGATTCATGTGCCTCAACGTAAGCGCATACCATTTCGTCTCGTTCCACTCTGTGTGGAAGAACGGTATGTTCTGGTATTTCGCCGTCGTGGTAACATTTTCTACAACCATTTATGCACCTGTACCTTTCAAAACGATGATAAATGTTGTAGACAGTTTGAGCCACAGGAACCGGTCGATCTGGAAATGCAAAAACAAAAAGCCCAATGACCTCGTCCGTACTGTCACTTTTTATGTAGTTTTTAATAATAAAAATCTTTTCTTCTCGAGTATACGGCATTTTAAAAACACAAAATTTACGAAACTGAAGCGACTCGAAAGGAAATAAAAATACAATGCCTGTGAATCACAGTTTTTCCTCGATCACCTCATGGTGTGGCCGCCATCTAACGGAATTTGCAGACATCTTGTCAACGGTTATTATTGCAACTATGATTTATGCTCACAATGAAAGAGTTGCGACAATTTTTTCTCATGAAAGCAGTCCGGAGATAATAAGAAACTGGCACCATTGCTCAATATACCTGTTTCTTTTCTGCGCGCAGAACTTTCTATGCCATTTCTGTTTGATTTATTGAAATCCTATCCCTAAGGAAAATCTTAGGAACCCTGTATATAATAAGCAAAGATATTTCAAAACTAGAATGCGGACTTGACAAGATGGTGGTACTTCTCCACAAGAATCACCTCTTCCTCAACTAAAGCAGCCCGACTGGTTCTTTATTATTATTATTATTATTCACTCATTATCGGACCTTTGTGGTTTTCCATTGTCGGGCCGCTTTAACTTACCACCGACGGACCTTCGTCAATCGCCGACGTTGGACCGCTTTACGAAACCAATGTCGGATTTGAATAGCTTACCGATGACGGGCCGAGGCCAGCTTTTTTTTTAAATTAAATAATTTGCCTTGAAATTTTCGACCTTTCACAAAACAACGGGTTTTACGAATTTCGGTTTTGAAAAATAATGGTTTGAGAAATTCCGGGTTTTATTAAAAATGGGTTTTACCAATTACGAGTTTGATATTGAATGAGTTTGATGAACAATTGAAAACTTTACTTGGAAGGAGCAAGGTAAATATGTAACAGATAGAATTAGAAAATTAATCTTTAAATTTTATGAGTTAAGAAACATTCTACCTTTAAAAACTCTTAAAATGGTTTATTACGCTCTTGTGGAATCAATTGTAAACTATGGATTGATTGTATGGGGTAGTGCTGGTACAAGCTTTATGACTAAATTGGAAGTAGCCCAAAAATGGATAATTAAAATAATGCTTTTTAAAAACAAAACCTATTCCACTCAGTTATTGTATAAAGAAAGTAACTTATTAACTACAAATCAGCTTTTCATAAAGTCAATAATTAGATTTATGTTAAAAAATTCTGATTACAAAGCAACTCATAATCATAATGTTAATACAAGAAATGCAATGCAAAGAAATGTTCTTCTACAAAACCCTAGACACACTCTATGCCAAAGCCATATTTACTGTGTTGGACCAAAGATTTATAATGATTTGCCAGTTGGTATTAGATCAAAACCGTATCATCTAATCAAAAAAGACATTAATAAATGGTTAATTGATAGTAATTATAGTATAAATTATATTATATAATAAAATTTGCAATAAGTTAATTAGTTAAAATGAGAGTACCTCAATAGGATAATTTATTAAGTTTAATAAGCACACCCACAGTATTTTAAATACCATTGTGTGCTTCATTTTTGCAATAGCGAGGAATTTATGATTTTAGTTTTATTAGAATAATAAATTATCTTTTGTTACTTATATATATTTTTGTATTTTCTTTATGTATTTTGCTATTGCCAAATAAACAAATAAACAAAAAAAAACGGGTCATATAAATTGGTTTAACAAATTGCAGTTTTTATGGTGAATCGTTCTTACGATGAAAATTTTTATTAAATACGGTCTGAAAAATCATAGGCGTTCTATCATGTACCAACAACACTATGACCCTTACCAATGTTTCGGATATTTCGGAAACTTTTCATCAAGTTCGTCCAATATTTCTTTCTCACTTTTCTGTAGCAATCCGGCGTCTACAAAATGCGCAGTCGTCGGAAATCGGTACTTCACCCTCGGGCAGATCAACGAAAAGGTCATCGTGATGCTCAGACATACGTATCGTAAAATGGTCCTTCTCATCAGTTTACTTGTTTCATCCTAAAAATAAGGGGCCCAACTATTTTCAATGCTACATTCCCAAGTAACAATTGCCCAACTAGCAATTTTTAGTTGTGCAAGTTGTAAAAATTAGAATTGCACTAATTTTAACCGTTGTTTTACAGATAAAGAATAGCTATCATGGCGACGGTCGACAACGTCGACTATTATACGACGCCTAAACGTTTATCACAACTTCAGTCACCATCACAACTATTTATGACCGTCTATTGTACTAACAGTAATTCCTTAGTTGTGAAGGCGCCGACTACAAACCGGTGTGTGCTAAACCAAAAATTGATCAATTTACTCCACGTTTTCTGGCCGGTTTGTTGGAGACGCGGGCGTGCCTATTTTCATCTAACCAATTTTTCTGTTATGTTTGCAACAAACCAATTTTGAAGCACTGCTGTCTGTCATACAAACGTCAATTAATTCAGTAAAAGTAACTAATAAGTGTTTTGTAAAGTTTCTATTAGTTTTGTTTGAACATTTTTCACTATGAAAAGGAACAAATGGTATAAATATTCTTCGATATTTTGACATGTGACAGCTGTCATTGAAGGTGATTCCCCAGTGTGGCGGAAAAAAAGAGGAAGGTCCTGTGTAAACAACAAGGATGGAAATTAGGTGAGCAGCAGAAAGCCAAACTGTGGAGCAATTTCAATTGGGTAAAAATTGAGGCGTGTTCGCGTCTTTTAAGTTAGGGATCCGTTCAAAACACAGTTAAGTAGTTAAAGCAGTCGAGACACGGGACTCCTTTGGTTGTCATAGAAACTAATAAGTGCCGCCATGATTGATTGTTAAAACTATTGTATGCTAATTTGTAAACAAACATTAAAAATTATTTTTTTGCTTTTTTCCACAATAAACTACGATCTTTTTGCATATAAAAATCCGTATTTTGTTCTTAGGAATCCTAAGCAACATCTTTAGAGGATTTTCGAAGCGATTTTTAAATCATGATTTTTTTTTAATTTCATAAAATCATCTGAATCGAGGGCGCGCTTGTTTTTTAGAGCTACGAACTATACATTTGACAGTAAACTACCGTCTGTTTATATATTTTGGCATTGGTTCGCATGTTATGATGATGCAAAACATTATATATGACAGAATATCATTTCCCGCCAATAATTATTTTTTTGCGAAAAGTGCGGTTATGTTTCCGCGTGCAAAGGAACTGCCAACATAATAATATTTAGTTTGGCAATATTCTTTCTAGAAATCTGCAGCTCCTCCTCTTACCCCTTCTAGGGTTCTCCGTCAGAGGGCACATTATAACAAAAGTGACAGAATGTCGGTTATGACTCATAACTTATGAGTTCCATTTTGAAAACTGAGGTTTGCCAAGGTTTTTAAAAAGTGATTTTGTGATTATTCCTGTTCAAAAAATTGTGATTTTATCCTTCGATTACAATGGCTGAGAAACAAAGAGTTAGAGTGTGTTGTATTCAAAGCTGCGGAGACCGTGCCATGATCCCAATAAAAAAACGGGAGACTTTTGCTATGTTTTCATGGGTATTCAGTTCGTTTTCAAAACTCATTGTATCTTTTTCTTTTATATAGCGTGTTCTTTATCAAGACCAAGAACACGCTATATAAAAGAAAAAGATAAAATGAGTTTTGAAAACGAACTCAATACCCATGAAAACATAGCAATCGTTTCCCCAAAGGCAATCCTGTAATTTTGCAGAAGTATAGTGAAGCCGTTAAACGCGAATAAACTAAGTGCTGATGAAATATATAACAGATTTTACGTGTGTGATAAATATTTTGCTCCAGAGGACATTTTGCAGACTGGACGCAGAGGTCTTAGAGAGTGATGACCCCCTTGCATTTGGACTCCATTTAACTATTTATACCTATGTGTTAAAACACCCTTTCCTTATTTCATCAAGTTTAGTATGGCTACTTTTTGTGGATATCAATAATAAGTTAGAAAATGCGACACTTGTGTATTCCAAACCAGGGGTATTAATAATATTTACACCAAGACTTTTTCTAATGTGTGGGTTTACCATAAATTGCCCCACATATACAGTAAATTTTTTTTGAGATTAAAATTATTTTTTTCTGTTTCACAAATTTAGTTTGGAATACAAAAGAGTGGCATTTATTGTTTTTTATGTACTAAAAACAAGATATAAACATTTTAAAAAAAATTATTTAATATTTAAAAAAGCACAGACAAGATCATTTTGTAATATTTTCTTTATTGTGAAAAATATAAACTAACATGTTTCGAAATATGCCATAATCTTTTATAATAAAACAACAATGTGAGGTTTTGTACTACAAGTGCATTATTATGGGTAATTTGTATTTATTTCTTAAAAATATGCTTTTTTATTTTAACTTAACATAAGTAACAATTTTGTTTTGTGCCTAGTAAAAAAGCATATTTTTAAAAACTAAACATAAATTGCTTGCAAAGAAAGAACCCTACACAAATTACATTCGAAATGGCTATTGGCTAAATGTCATAATTTTTTTATATGTTGTAGTACTCAATAAACAAAGCACAAAAATAAAAAACCGAGATACAGAGCAGCTTTCTGAGATATGGAGCTTTAAAGTTGACGTGTTTTAAGGCTATATCTTTGGACATGTTCTAATTTTTTTTTCACAACTTTGTAGATTACCGCCAAAATAAAATAATTCGTTTCTGTATTTGTCCTGAATGAAACACCCTTTTCATCCAAGTAAAAATGTTCTTATATGGGTCCTTTGGTACCACCAACCAACCGGCGGTAATCAACAAAGTAGTGAAAAAAAAACTTGTACCATGTCCAAAAATATAGCCTAAAAACACGTCAACTTTAAAGCTATATATCTCAGAAAGTAATCCTGCTCCCTATCTCGTTTTTATTTTTGGGCTTTGTTGATCGAGTACTACAAAATATGAAAAAATTATGACATTTAGCCGACAGCCATTTTCAATGTGATTTGTGCAGGGTCCTTTAAAAAAAGCGAAAATTTAAGCGAGCACCATCTAGTGGTCATATTACAAACTAACAAAAAATCGATAGTACGGTTATCGCGAATTTAACCGTGAGTCATCTTGTGGTCGTATTACAAATTAAAAAAGAAAAATCAATATAAAAGTATGGTTATTGGTCGCGTGCATATCTGCGCAGACTCGCCAAACTCCAAATAGTTCCGAACCGTTTAACACGTAACTGTCGTATCTATTGTAGCATTACCCTCTCCACATAGGCCGATCAGCTCTTATCGTTTTAGTGTCCTTTTATCCACCTTCGCCGCCATTTTGACAGAAAACTAATGGATTATCTGTCACTTTTGAGTGAAAATGGCGGCGAAGGTGGATAAAAGGACACTAAATCGGTATGAGTTGATGGGCCTATCTGGAGAGGGTACTGATTGTAGCTCCTTAACCTATGGTTTGTATTTCAAGTCTTATCATCAACACAATACACAACCTCACTTTTTTTATTTTTCATTTAATTTTTTATTGTAAATTTTATTTGTTGCATAAGGCCCATTTACTGAAGTTTTAATGGCTAATCCTGAACGCGTAATTTTTCTTCTCTCTCTCTACTTTTTGAAGGGAAATAGAAATTTAAGCATTAGGCATTAAAACTTGAGTAAATTGGCCCTTACGAACGAAGTAAAACTAGAAACTATTGCTATTCTATTTGTGTCAAACTTTTAAAAAATATGTATTTATTAAAGAAAAAGAAAACCTTTCTTCTGACCAATTTTAATACAAAATACACATTGCACAAACAGTACAAAACACAAAGTACGTACGTAGATTGTAGCTTCTTTAAAAGTACAGAACACAAATAATACAACATTTTAATGAATAAACTACAAGAAAGAAAAACCTTTTTTTTCTTAATCTATCTAATTATAAAACTAACCTAAACAAGAATAAAGAATTTGAAAAAATATTACAAAGCTTTTTTAGTACGTATAGTAAAGGTACTCACACAAATACCTAAATACTAGCATAGCTCCAATATTCAGCACTAAGAGGCTGATAGCCCCCATTGGAAGCCGGCCCTGGGATGAATATTGTAGCTCTGCAAGTATTTATTTGGGTAGTGCACCTACTTATTATTTAGAAATCTCAACTAGGTATGTAAAAAAATACTAGTATCTACTTAAATGATCAAAGGATTATCCCCTTTTTCAAGTTCTTTATCCAAAGTATTGTTTTCCTCTTTAGATCCAGTTGATATTTCATCAGCCTTCAGTGTAACTCTCTTTATGTAGGTCTTTAAGGTGGTCCAGTTTTATATCCATATTGTCAATTTCTTTGCACCTGAAAAAATAAAAGAAAAGTTAAGTAAAATTAAAACAAAAAAGAGTACTCAGGGAATTTTTAAATTATATTAATTAATATAAAACTTCCATGACTGAACAAGCTCTGCTTACCTATGCTTTTAATCCTCATAAAGCAAAAATTCTGAGAGAACCGGTGGTAAAATTTTATGTTTTATATTAAAACTTTATTTGTCAAGACCCATTTCAAACCCTGATTTGTGTTAATCATGTTTAAAGCTTTATGACTGTATCTCATATGAATCTGTCATTTAAGCCTTGACAGTTTACCGTCAATAAAAATCAAACAGATGGATACTGGGTGTTTACTAAAAATAAAAGAAAACCAGTAAAGTTGTAGTACTTACATGTAGCTATGAGGTTGCAAAGTTCGTTAAGCTTCTCAAGAACATCTGAACTTTTGTTACAATCATCAGGTGTGCGTGTGGGACTTCATTATAGTGTTTCTGAACTTTCTGCTTGTTGACCATTAACTTTGCATAATGATTCCATATGTGTGGCTCTGTCTCTGTGTTAAGCCTACAACAGTTTTTACCAACTTTTACTGGGAATGAATCTGATTTTCTTGCAGCTATTGCTTTGATGGTCCAGATTAGGATTTTATAACTTTATTCACACCGGCAGCTTCTGTAACTTCCACCGGCAGCCTCGATCTGTAACTTCCTTTTTTGTTGAGGTTTTTTACAACACACGGGTAGGTACTGGTTTCATGGGCAGAGCTCTGGTACCATCAGACTGAAGTCTTCTCAACAACCTCAAAGGTGCCGGCGAATAGAGGTGACCCTCGTTTCCCATGAATGTGAAACAAGCTCCACTTTGTCAATTTCCAAAATATGGACCACTTTAAACTAGCTCCGGTCCATTTTTTTATTTGGCAAAAAACATTTTTTTTTAAATCGCGGACAGATGAAATTTGGCAGTCTGTCAGCTGTCACCCAAAGAAAAGATATAGGTTAAGGAGCTACAATAGATACGACAGTTACGTGTTAAACGGTTCGGAACTATTTGGAGTTTGACGAGTCTGCGCAGATATGCACGCGACCAATAACCATACTTTTATATTGATTTTTCTTTTTTAATTTGTAATACGACCACTAGATGACTCACGGTTAAATTCGCGATAACCGTACTATCGATTTTTTGTTAGTTTGTAATATGACCACTAGATGGTACTCGCTTAAATTTTCGCTTTTTTTTAAGGACCCTGCACAAATTACATTGAAAATGGCTGTCGGCTAAATGTCATAATTTTTTTATATTTTGTAGTACTCGATCAACAAAGCACAAAAATAAAAAAACGAGATAGGGAGCAGGATTACTTTCTGAGATATATAGCTTTAAAGTTGTCGTGTTTTTAAGCTCTATTTTTGGATATGGTACAAGTTTTTTTTTTTCACAACTTTGTTGATTACCGCTGGTTGGTTGGTGGTACCAAAGGACCCATACAAGAACATTTTTACTTGGATGGAAAGGGTGTTTTATTCAGGACAAATACAGAAACGAATTATTTTATTTAGGCGGTAATCAACAAAGTTGTGAAAAAAAATTAGAACATGTCCAAAGATACAGCCTTAAAACACGTCAACTTTAAAGCTCCATATCTCAGAAAGCTGCTCTGTATCTCGGTTTTTTATTTTTGTGCTTTGTTTATTGAGTACTACAACATATAAAAAAATTATGACATTTAGCCAAGAGCCATTTCCAATGTAATTTGTGTAGGGTTCTTTCTTTGCAAGCAATTTGTGATTAGTTTTTAACAATATGCTTTTTTACTAGACACAAAACAAAATTGTTACTTATGTTAAGTTAAAATAAAAAAGCATATTTTTAAGAAATAAATACAAATTACCCATAATAATGCACTTGTAGTACAAAACCTCTGGTAGTTTTATTATACAAGATTATGGCATATTTCGAAACATGTTAGTTTATATTTTTCCCAATAAAGAAAATATTACAATATGATCTTCTGCTTTTTTAAATATTAAATAATTTTCTTTAAAATGTTTATATCTTGTTTTTAGTACATAAAAAACAATAAATGCCACTCTTTTGTATTCCAAACTAAATTTGTGAAACAGAAAAAAATAATTTTAATCTCAAAAAAATTTTACCGTATATGTGGGGCAATTTATGGTAAACCCACACATTAGAAAAAGTCTTGGTGTAAATAATATTAATACCCCTGGTTTGGAATACACAAGTGTCGCATTTTCTAACTTATTATTGATATCCACAAAAATTAGCCATACTAAACTTGATGAAATAAGGAAAGGGTGTTTTAACACTATATATAAATAGTTAAATGGAGTCCAAATGCAAGTGTGGGACATCACTCTCTAAGACCTCTGCGTCCAGTCTGCAAAATGTCATCTGGAGCAAAATATTTATCACACACGTAAAATCTGTTATATATTTCATCAGGACTTAATTTATTCGCGTTTAACGGCTTCACTATACTTCTGAAAAATTACAGGATTGCCTTTGGGGAAACGATATCTCCCCGTTTTTTATTGGGATCATGGCACGGTCTCCGCAGCTTTGAATACAACACACTCTAACTCTTTGTTTCTCAGCCATTGTAATCGACGGATAAAATCACAATTTTTTGAACAGGAATAATCACAAAATCACTTTTTAAAAACCTTGGCAAACCTCAGTTTTCAAAATGGAACTCATAAGTTATGAGTCATAACCGACATTCTGTCACTTTTGTCATAATGTGCCCTCTGACGGAGAACTCTAGAAGGGGTAAGAGGAGGAGCTGCAGATTTCTAGAAAGAATATTGCCAACCTAAATATTATTATATTGGCAGTTCCTTTGCACGCGGAAACATAACCGCACTTTTCGCGAAAAATAATTATTGGCGGGAAGGGTGAAGTGACGGATCTATAGTTTAATCTATGGAAAAGATTTTGTTACGTTGACATTAGGCGCATTTTGGTGAAGCAGCTGTCGAACCTGTTACCAAAGGACGTTTTTTGGTTGACAAACGGTAAGTACGAAACGACGGATAAGCGCCATGTTGCTTTTTGCAATCACCTTTTTAATTTGAAGCCATATTGTCAAACAGAATGTAAACAAACGCGTTAGGAGCCTTTTATTAGTTTTTCCTAGCAATTCGTAGCTGTTATTACTGTTAAATCACTAATTTAGTTGTATACAGACGTAAAAGTAGTTCTGCAACAATTTTTTGCCTTATATAAAATTTAAAAAAAAAAAACTTTTTTTCTAAATCTGCCATATATTTCAGTCCCTCAGTTTTTTTGGACCTAAAAATATCATATTTGACAGTACACTAAGTTTTCGATTTTAGTGTACAGAACGCCTTAAAAACGTACATCTTGTTCATGATTATTAATTTGAAAAATATTGATTATTATTACTCTGAATCTTATGATAGATGTTTTTGGTGGAGAAAAAATATAAAATGTTGACTAAAGGTTATATTTTGGGCAATAATAAACACCTCTGGCGCACTTCTAACAAATAACATATTGTAGGTGGCGCTGCAGACAAGGTTGTCATCTTGGTAATTTTTTGACTTGGATGCATACCAAAGGTTGCGAGCAACGTTAAGACAACTCGAAAAGTATTTACCAAATTGGTGTAAAATGGGGTTGACAAAACGTTTCCTACAACGTCGCATCGCAACGTTGTGGTTGCATTTGGAAATGTTGTTGCGTCGACAAATTGTTACTTGGGTTTTGTAGCCTTTTTGTAGCTATTTGGTTACGGTTAAATTAATTTTGTAGCTGTAGCTGTTTTCGACACGAAAAATTGTGTTGATTTAGTGCTCTATACGAAACAAAAATACTTATTTTTAAAAGCAAGTCTCATCTAATCTCATTTGCTGATTTTTTTTACAATTAACCCTTAAATGCGCCGCAGGCAAAATTTTCGAAAAAATTACACTAAAATGTTATTTTTTACGCGTTTCAAATGTCGTTGACAAAAAATTGGTTAAAATTAAACAAAACTGTACCAATATTTAATATTGGCATAGCGCCGCAGGCGTAAACTTTGTCAAAAGAAAAACAAAAAATTCTCTAAAAATTTTCATCTCTTATGTTCTTGTAAAATATTTTTGAAAAAGTAGATTGAGTTAGATGCCAGGTGGGTTGTGGTGGTTATATAGATTTGTTGCCAAATTATAAATGCGACGTATATGAAAGTTTGAAGAAAAATTATACTGAGAATGCCATTTATTACACGTGTTGAATGCTGGTGATAAAAATTCCTTAGAATTATACTAAAATTGTAACAATTAATGACGTCAGGTAAAATTTTTAAAATTTAAGACATCACACCAAACACACGTTAGACAGTGGCGGTCCCAGGGGGGAGGGGCGATCACCCCACTTTTTGCTCCAGAAAAAAGTAGACAACAACAACAAAGATGCCGGTGGTAATAACCTTGAAGAAGAAAAAACGAGAAATTGCAGAAAGTTCCTTTAAAAACATTCTAGAATCCCTTCACAATATTTTGGGACAGTTTGTCCTTCAATCCGTCAGACCAAGAATATACAAACGCATGACGAACTTACCGCGAAAACCATTAAAAATACAGAACAGCATTATAGAGTTTCTATTTATAAATAAGTTTTAGACAAAATCAATTCGGACATAAAAAAGTATTTTTGACCTGAACATATTCATACCAAGTGTAACATGAAGCCAACAGCAAGGCAAAATTAACTATAGTCGTTTCTAAATACTATAAACTGTTTTATTAATCCAAAACACAAATTCTTGAACTTTTATTGGGAGAAGTCAGTATTTGCAAACAATATTGGTCAGAAGTAGGCAAAAGCTTAAATCAAAACATACCTGATGACGTTTTCGAGGCAATGAACAAGTGTGGCAATATTTTTCCGTTGATTAGAACATTCTTGGATGTTTGCCAGTAAGTAATTCCTCGTCAGAAAGAAGCTTCTCATGCCTCAGAAGAGTGAAAACATAAGTACTTAAAAACACTATGACGGAAATTTGTTTGACGGGCTTAGCGTTGCTGCATATCAACAGACATATTGAAATTGACATTGAGCGAGTCAAAATTATTTTTTTTTTGAGTTGGGCATCTTATGTTTGAGCATTACCCTCTCCACATAGGCCGATCAGCTCTTATCGTTTTAGTGTCCTTTTATACACCTTCGCCGCCATTTTGACAGAAAACTAATGGATTGTCTGTCACTTTTGAGTGAAAATGGCGGCGAAGGTGGATAAAAGGACACTAAATCGGTATGAGTTGATCGACCTATCTGGAGAGGGTACTGGTTTGAGATTTGCGATATAAAAGGTAATGTTTCAGCAAAATGTTTTTAGACCTAGGTTTTGTTTGTGGTTTGTTTGTTATCTATGTTTTTTATATTTCAGGAGGATAGGGGGGTAGTTAAACCCCCCCTCCCTACCCTGGCTTTAAATTTTTTATGAAAACATTTAGAAAATCAAAAGTAGGGCATAAATTGCTGCGCTATAACACCTTTGATATTTACGGTCTTAGTTTAATTTTGTGTTGAAAATGGCATTTTTAGTGTCATTTTCTTAAAAATTTTCGCCTGCTGCCATTGACATATTTACAATTTTAGTTTAATTTCAAATAAAAAAACGCATTTTTTAAAGTAATTTTCTCAAAAATTTTCTTAAACATTTTTTTAAATAAAAATGTATGAAATAAACGACTTCAAATATGCGTACCCCCCCCCCCTAGATTTGAGATCAAATGTTCCTCCTCCTCATAAAAGCTATGCTTTTATTCAATTTTTTTTTCGTATCGAAACCGCCCCCCCTTTTCAAATGGCTGGGACCGCCACTGCGTCAGAGCTATAGCTCGCCCACTTTTTTTTAGGCTGCATTGATCATGATTAATTTATTTTAGATTGGGTTGGACCTCCTGGGGGGGGGGGTTAAACTCCAAAACACCCCCCCCTGGCTACGCCACTAGTTTATTTGAACTTTCTAGCTTTAGGAGAATTAGCAGAATGTCTTAACCTGTATGCTGGTAACAGCTTGTTGAATTAATAAACTGATTTATAAATAAGTTTAAAAAAAGCGAACCTGCCAATCAAGGGAAAATTTACAGCCTTTGCTGTAGACCAAACTGTTTAATGGGTCGACGCAGATGTTGACAGACTTGCTGTGAGTGTACGGGAGGAGTAGTTTTGAAACAATCGTTTGATGCTAATCGTTTAACACTAAATGTTTCTAAGCCAAATATTTTAAATTTTAAGTGTGAGATTGACAACATTCAAATAAAACAAAATTATGATTGTTTTCCACAAACCAAAACTAACTTTGTTGATAAATTCAAGGGAATTTTGAACAGAAAATCAAATTTCCCACTATTAAATTTACTTATGAAACAGAGAACAACGGTACACTGCCATTTCTAGACACTTTAGTTATAAGAAATAAAAATAAATTGGACTTTGACCTATACAGAAAAGGCACGGCCACCAACAGGTATATTCCAAATGACTCTTTTCATTGCTTACAACATAAGCTTGCAAGTTTGCACTTTTTAACATATAGATTAGTAAATTTCCCCTTAAACAAAGAAAGATTTGAAGCAGAAAAGAATAGGATTAGGAATATAGCTGGCGAAAACGGTTACGACGAAGGCTTAATAAATAAGCTGATAAATAGACATTCTTTTCAAAAGACCTTTCGGAATTCTACCTTTTTCAGACAAAAAGATACCTGCGACTCAAAATTTGTATCAATTCCTTATAATCCTAATTATACGAAAGGATTACACAAAGTATTTAAGAACACCGGTCTTAAATTAGTATATCAATCCGGTAACACAATAAGAAGCTTACTAGGAAATCCCAAGGATAAAACTACAGTTCTAGAAAAAAGTGGAATTTACGAAATTAGTTGCATGGATTGTGACAAAAAATATGTTGGCCAAACGAGACGCTCTATTCAAACACGTTTTAAAGAACATTTAGCACACTTAAAATAGGGAAGAACAGAAAAGTCAAGTGTGGCCGAGCATGCTTTTGAAAACAATCATAGATTCACATTAGATAACCTAAAACTTCTAAAAAGTGTACCAAACAAAAGACTTTTGAATGCATATGAAAGTATGGAAATCATTAAATCCAGAAATAGTTTAAATAAAGATAGAGGACCCATCCCGTTTAGTACACTTTATTCTTTGGTTGAGGGGAGATAGGATTAAAAATCGTGATCAATCACAAATTATTAGTCTTATCTCCGCCCACTAAAGGATTGTATATAAGATAGAGCGTAGATTAATTTAGTTCATTGTTTATCGTCTCCTGATGATGCTAACGTTGTTAGCGAAACGCGCGTCGAGTGCAAAAAAGTGTAGTTTTGGTTTGTGGAAAACAATCATAATTTTGTTTTAGTGCAACCAAAGGTTCCAAATTCCCAACATAACATTCAAATAGACAATGAAAATATGAAAAAGTCAGACTCTAACAAATTTCTAGGCTTTACAATTGATAACAATATAAAATTTCAGCAACATATTATTGAAACACTAAATAGCAAAATTGCATCAAGCTGTTATGCCCTCGGAGTAATAAATGATCACCTCGGATTTGATGTAGCAAGATGGGCATATTTTTCACTAGTGCAGTCTCACATTAGTTATGCTACTTGCTTTTGCGGCTCATGCATTGGCTATTTGTTCAAATCCGTTTTCACCATGCAAAAAAGGGCAATTAGGAACTTATGTAAAGTAAAAAGATGATGTTCCTGTAGACCCCTTTTCCTGCAGCATAAAATGTAAACTTTGTGCTGTCTTTTTATATTGGAAACTGTGTGTCTAGTCTTTAAAAAGTATAAAAGCGAATCAGACAGATCAAACAACTATAGTGATCGACGCTCCTATACTTTGCAGTTGCATAGGAAAAAAATATTTGCCACCAGAAATAAGACAAACACCACAATACAAAAAATTTAGAAATATGACAAAAAAATGTATTATAACTTGGAAGAATTCTTTGAAGTGACGGAAAGCTGAGGCTTCTGTTGCTGCATATATTGTAAGTATCATACAACATTTGTAATTTGCTTTTATTTTATTTTGTGTCTTGGTTTTAATCGTTTTATTGTAATTTTGTTTTTTAGGATTTTTTTTGTCTGGTTTTATTGCTTTTGACCATAGTTGTTTCTGTGCAGCTTACGTTATGTAGAGATTAAATAGTTTAAGTCTTTTGAGATATAATTTTTATTTTTGACCTATATTTTTTCCTTTTCTTCATTCTTTTTCTCTTAATTTTGTAAATTTGACGTAAACCTAAAATTTTATGATTTATTTATGCACAAATCTTTTATGTCTATAATCTTAAGCTACTCGCTAGATTAAGTATAACGCCGCTTTGTCAATGTACCCCTGTATAATGATAATAAAGCTATTTTGAATTTGAATTTAAGATTGGCACTTGTTAGGTAAATAACAAATACATTCAACTAAAATAGAACCATCAAGTCATTCAAAAATTACATTTACCAGCTCGATTCTACTAAAGCGGCAACTCCGACAACAAATGATGAATGAGGCAGCGTAGCACACGGTTATATAAGTGACCCGCTACAAGTGCGAGGTTGTCACATTGTGTAGGTTTTATTCCCAATATATATTGGAGAATTAAACTAATAATTTTTTTGGTCAAAATATCAGATATTTACCAAATATTTCGACCGAGAAAATGAGGGACATATTACCCAACTAGCAATTTGTCGACGTCTCAACGTTGTGCACCGCGTGCTAACGTTGCGTCGCAACGTTTACTTTTACTCAAACACCACCCACTTTTGCACCAATTTGGTGAATGATTTTTTGATTGAGTCAACGTCGCGATCGCGACTACAGTTGAAGTAATAGTTCAATGGGTTTTGGAGTACAATTATTTGTTCAAAATACTATTCATTACGTAAAATGATAAATACACTATTCGACTACAAATTAAACTATTTCTAACACCATCATATTATTAAAGTAAAATGATATTCAATGTCATATATCATGTTTTGCATCATCATAACATGCGAACCAATGCCAAAATATATAAACAGACGGTAGTTTACTGTCAAATGTATAGTTCGTAGCTCTAAAAAACAAGTGCGCTCTCGATTCAGATGATTTTATGAAATTAAAAAAAAAATCATGATTTAAAAATCGCTTCGAAAATCCTCTAAAGATGTTGCTTAGGATTCCTAAGAACAAAATACGGATTTTTATATGCAAAAAGATCGTAGTTTATTGTAGAAAAAAGCAAAAAAATAATTTTTATTGTTTGTTTACAAATTAGCATACAATAGTTTTAACAATCAATCATGGCGGCACTTATTAGTTTCTATGACAACCAAAGGAGTCCCGTGTCTCGACTGCTTTAACTACTTAACTGTGTTTTGAACGGATCCCCTAACTTAAAAGATGCGAACACGCCTCAATTTTTACCCAATCGAAATTGCTCCACAGTTTGGCTTTCTGCTGCTCACCTAATTTCCATCCTTGTTGTTTACACAGGACCTTCCTCTTTTTTTCCGCCACACTGGGGAATCACCTTCAATGACAGCTGTCACATGTCAAAATATCGAAGAATATTTATACCATTTGTTCCTTTTCATAGTGAAAAATGTTCAAACAAAACTAATAGAAACTTTACAAAACACTTGTTAGTTACTTTTACTGAATTAATTGACGTTTGTATGACAGACAGCAGTGCTCCAAAATTGGTTTGTTGAAAACATAACAGAAAAATTGGTTAGATGAAAACAGGCACGCCCGCGTCTCCAACAAACCGGCCAGAAAACGTGGAGTAAATTGATCAATTTTTGGTTTAGCACACACCGGTTTGTAGTCGGGGCCTTCACAACTAAGGAATTACTGTTAGTACAATAGACGGTCATAAATAGTTGTGATGGTGACTGAAGTTGTGATAAACGTTTAGGCGTCGTATAATAGTCGACGTTGTCATCATAACTATTCTTTATCTGTAAAACAACGTTTAAAATTAGTGCAATTCTAATTTTTACAACTTGCACAACTAAAAATTGCTAGTTGGGTATATGTACCATAATATGTACACTTACTGTTACTACTGTTAAAAAAACGGGGGCATTACGTACTCAAATGTCAAATCCGTGTCTCCTTTTTTATGAACAGATGGGTACCTACTCATTATCAAAGGCGCCTATACTCACAGGTGAGCCCAACATTTACAATATGGCGTTGTTACGTCACGTGGGTACCGATTGAAATTTTAATTTTCTTTGCTTTTAATACTTTTTTTTAAATAGAACATTTTTAATATAATTTTTCAGAATAAAATTTAATTAAAATCAATTTGTCTAAAAAAGCACTTGTGGTTCTCTCCGGCACACACTGCTTGCGTGAGCTCGTCAGTGGTTCCACCGGTCACCCTCCCCATACATCATTAAACACCATCATACACTTTGATTTCCAACTTTGAATCACTCACAAATAGGCATCGTTCCGTACTGGTACTTATCCAAGTTACCGGATACGGATTCGTCCAACCACAACACACACTATAGTGGAAATATTAATTAACACGCCAGGACGAATCCGTATCAGGTAACTTGGATAAGTACCAGTGCGGAACGATGCCTATTTGTGAGTGATTCAAAGTTGGAAATCAAAGTGTATGATGGTGTTTAATGATGTATGGGAAGGGTGAACAGTGGAACCACTGACGAGCTCACGCTGGTTACCCAGAGCGAAACATCGTTTAATCATCTTTCTTTTCGCGTTGGTTCTTTGTGTGTTCCTTGTGGGATGCTCATCCAGGTTTGAATTTTCGTTATTTCCACCCAAGATCTTTTACTTTTAGATTCTTTTCGGTTGATATAACTGATTTGGAGGTTTCTTAACTTCTTTTTTGGTCTCTGTTTTAGTTATACCTTTACGCTAAATAACTATATACGTACCTTGCCCTGAATAGTGGCGCTGACAGTGATAGCTATCGAGTCAGGCATAGGAATCGCGGTATACTGATTCCACCATCTGCCCATGATCACGCTCACGTAGAAACCGAGAACAAACGACAACGGCAGAGCTGAGTCATATTTGCTACAAGCTTTTGTTAGGATTTCAAAATTTCTGTAACACAATGTAATGGAGTGTTAATTTTAATTAGCTAGATACGTTTAAATAATAATAGCTTAATATCCCTAATATCTTTCATATTAGGGACTTATTGGACGTACATTTTCGCGTTCCCTTATTAAGGAAAATTGACATTTGACATCTTGGCATGCGCGTGACCTGCGTTTTTATTAAGGGAACCGTAATGAAATACGGTGTTCCCTTAATTCGGTACACTTACCGTACGTCCCTTATCTTTAAACATAACCTCAATTAGCATGGATAATAGTGATGGTTGGTTTTTTTTTCGACACAATATTCTTTGCATTTTTAGTTTTTTTGTTTATAAACAAAAACAGTCTTGTGGATTTTTAAAATTTATGTGAAAAAATGAATGAATTGGAGAAACCTACAAGGTTGAGGTTCAGCTACACTGACGATGTAATTATTTTGCGAGAATTCATCAGGGAAAATCCCTACAAGGTTAGAAATTTTAGGTTAGGAATAAGGAAAAGTAATGCGACTTCCAATAATATGGAATTATTAAAATACGGCCGCACTGGATAGTGCCTACTTAGCGCCGACCTTAACACAGGCTGTGCCTGGCTCTAAAAGGTGCAAATTATCGAATTATTGAACGCGCCTCTAGCAAAACGGTGACGACGACTTTATTTCTAACCTACAAATATATGCTTCCTGTTTTCGAAATTCTGTGTTTTTTTTTTTATATTTTGAGTTATCAAAAGCACGGGTGATGTGTTGGAAGCAGAGGTCTTTGTGGAGGGTGGAGAGAAGGACCATTTAGAGTTCTGAAGGGATTTTGTTGAACTACTTCTCGTAGCAAACAAATATTGTCTTCATCGGTAAAACGAAGTATTCAAGTTCAAGTTCAAAAGTAGCTTTATTGTCAGAAATTAATAAATTATAGACAAAGCCATGCTTAACTTAAATTAACATTTAAAATAAAACAGTAATGTAAAACTACTTAACAGCTATTTGTTGTTGTGAAAATAGTAATTTGTATTTTGAGTATTTATTATTATTTGTATTTGAGCCTTGCTTTCTTTAATTTTCTTGTGCTATGTCATCCGATTTCATAAAAATATCACTATTTTGTCCCAATTTTGCTTTTTTGGCCGTCACAACACAAAAAATTCCCGAAAGTAGGGTTAAGGTAAAAAAATGGCGAATAGTTGTCAAAAATGTCAAATACGGCTAGACACAGCCAAGATGCGGCCCAGTATAATTCCTCCAAAAATAAGGGTAGGTCCTAACCTTATTAGTGTCGGCACTAAATGAGGTCGTTCTTGCGCATGCGTATCTGTCAACAGCGTCAAAATAGTGCCTGGCCTTATTAGTGCCGGGCCCTAACTGCGTTTCAATAATTCCCTATTACTTTTTTTTAAAGTATGGTTAAGGTTCAACCTAAATAAAATACGGTTTTCCCTTATTATGGTAAAACCTTATAGAGTAACGTCCAATAAGTCCCTATTAAAGGGTATAAGTTGGAAACAAAATTAAACTTACCGTTTTCCTCCTTCGGGTAAAACGAATACGTAGAATATGTGGAGTGAGTAGAAGAATACTAAAAAGACAGACACGTCCATACATATCAGCTTGTAGATACTTGCTCTCCATCTGGAATAAAAATATTTATTATAGTATGTTTTCAAATCGTACTCAATACGTACTGAAAAGATTGCCTTCTTTCCGTTGATTGTCTGTTCCGACAAAGAGCGTGATAGATGAAAGAACAAGTTGCTTGACTTTCGATGCGTATTGAGTACGATATGAAAATATATTTATATATAGTTTACCTATAGTAAATAAATATATATATTATATATAGTACACATAGTTTACATATAGTTTAGTTACGTTACAGGTATTTTTTTCACAGCTAGGTATGGTTTCCTTCTGACACTGCACCCCACATACAATGCCGGCATGGCAAAGTGCCTTACAAGTATTGGAATCTATTGGCAATGAGAATTTGACGCACGGCAATCTGTGCGTTATAAATACCTTAAACACTCCTGTGTGAGCCACCGGTCGAGCGACGGCAACGAATACGTTTAAAATGATGGCAAATACACACTTAGCATGGTTTAAATGTAGAGGAGCACTGCATACTAAATACCGGCATTGCAGGCAATATTGGCAAAAAATGTATGGGGTGATTCACCATATTTTCCCACTACATAGCTCATTTATTATTAGAGATAGAAAAATAGTTTAAATACAAAAGTTGATTAGTTCTTCACAAATTTTAAGAAAATTCAATACAAATTTTGAAAATGTCAAATTTAGAATATTTTTTTAAATTTCGGTAGATCTTGTAGGGTTTATCTTAAGCAGTTGCTCTTAAGTCAACGTTTTTCTTGAAAAATATACAGGGTTTTCCTTTTGAAATAAGAAAGTTGATGTCGAAATTTGATATTTTGAAAATTTTGGTTAAATTTTCTTAAAATTTGTGAAAAACTAAGCAACTTTTGTATTATTTTTTTTCTATCTTTAAGAATAAATGAGTTATGTAGTTGGGAAAATATGGTGAATCACCCTTACCACTAAGTGCCAAACCCACGCAAAAATTAAAAGTTTAAAAGTGCACCTCCTTGATTGGTCGGCTCAATAGGGATACAGATGCAAATTCCGATACCACTGATAATTGGCTTTTTCTTCCTATTTAAAGTATTTATGCATAAAATAAAAATTGTAATGATTGTGGATTAAAAATAAAATAATGCACATAATTTACGAATGCACATTTATTTTATGTTATCCTTAAACGAACAAAAATTCCTAGAAAAACCAATATGTAATAAATAAATAAATGTTACTATAAACAAACACTTATACACTTATATTTATATCCTAACATGAAGACAGGAATGGAAACCATATGAATATATGTCGTCTTGGTCATGCCAAAGATAGAGAAAAATTCTTTCATAAATTGATTTAAATATTTATTAAGAGGAGGTTTTCCATACAACAGTAAATTGCCAAAAATTTAAAAACTTAGTACTTCCTTCTTCTTGTTATAAGATAAGATGAAGATTTATTCAGCATCTTTTTTCCTGGATGTTCTGCCCCCTTTTCAGTCACAGGCACCCCGTAACCAAGCCTTAGTAGCATCTTCAACGACAAAATGAGGAAAAGTTGGTTGACTTCTTAAAGGATTTTTTACAGAATCTAAAAAAGTTAAAATTTTGGTAAGTATAGCTGTAAATTATTTTTTTTTGGATAAACCAGTATTTTGTTTTAGGAAAAAGTAGCTCTTTTTGCTTAAAAAGTGGCAAAATATCAGTTTCTCAAAAAAAAAAAATAAAATAAAAACTCTAATCTAGTTGTTTTATTGGCAAATTTACGTTAAAATAAAAAAATAGTTTTATACTATACAGACGAGTTTTTTCAAATTAATTTTAAAAAAGATTTTAAGATATTAACTAAAGACCGCTCGGTTTCACAAAAAAATTTAAGGGTCATCATTCTCTGGGTCAGCAAGAGAAATTTCAGTGTTAGAAAATGACTTGGACGTAGACTGAATTGATGAATCTTTAGATGGCTCGATCCAACACTTCAACTAAAAAGCCAGTTAACTCTTTTTTGATATAGTATCCTTTAGCCTACTATAGAGGCCATAGTGACACCAAACTGAGAGAAAATTCATGTTTTACCTGTCAATTTGGTTATAAAAATGGAGGCAACAGTAGGCTAAATGGCACTGAAGGCTGAACACAGGTAGGAGTTAACTGGTTTTTAAGTTGAGAACGGTTTTGCTCGATTACAAAAGAAATTTGTAAATTATTAGTGTCAGTATCACTTAAGCATTGTAGATCATAATGTGACCTTTGATTTTCTTGTAAAGTGGCGTCTAGATCACGATTTAATGCTGGGTTCATACAGGCAAATCAAAATGAAAATTAAAAAAAAATAATAATTATAATTAAAATAAAAGTTGCTTATGGGGAACAGTGTAGGCATTTATACAGCATAAATAAAAAGATAAGTAAATTAACATTTATTTTTATCTTAAAACGGATTTGAGCATGCCCCTTTGACACACATAACCTCACTTTCATTTGTTTTTGTAATTTAAATGGGGTTTTTTGCAGTTTTTGGTTTGTTTTTAACAGATATTAGTAAGGAAATCAGCATGATGGAGTTTAGTTTACCTATTTGGTAATTATGCAGTATACGGTTTTCTGCCATTTTTGATTTTTTTTGAAAAATTCTTTATGGGGGCACCTTCTAGGGTCCCTAGGACCCCAAATCCGCCTGCGCCCGATTTTTTTTTTTTTTTTTTTATTGAGAAAAAAGGGTGCCCAGGGGGGGTTGTAAAGTGTTTTTTTAATTGTTTTGGGTTGGTTTGGATTTGGTTGGGTTGGACTGTGTTGATTTGGTTTGTTTAAGTGAAAAAAAATTAAAAAAAAAACAAAAAAAACAAAAAAAAAAACCAAACGGCGCAGACGGATTTGGGGTCCTAGGGACCCTAGAAGGTGCCCCCATAAAGAATTTTTAAAAAAAAATCAAAAATGGCAGAAAACCGTATACTGCATAATTACCAATTATTTCAACTATTGGTGTCATTCACTTTTGTATACATGTGCAGAAGCTGTGTGCTGTTCGGTTCAAAGTTATTATTTTTTATTTTAATTTTTATATGCCTGTATAAACCCAGCAAAAATGACGATTTTTGGTCGCTTTACTGGTAGTTCTGAACATTTTTAAGTCCACTCTAGGCCGACCTTATTTAAGAACAAAAGAATATTAGTACTTACGCAGTATCGGCTTCCACATCCATGGTGACTTGAAACTCAAACTAAATTTAAGCCAATTTTAAAAGAAAACTTGCAAAACACAAAAAGGAACCCACATAGGAAGAATCCCCAGAATATTATTAAAATGGCGTTGGCAAATACGTCAAGTTGTCAACCGCACGACAGATGTCAATCGCGCGGGAAATTTAAAAAATGCGTTTGATCGGACCGGAAAGGTGGTTTAGAAATGCATGCAATTTTTAAAGGAACGATTGCGTTGCACTTGGTATGTAAAACACGTTTTTCAGTTATTGGCAAAATAACATAAATTTGCCAATACATCAGCACTAGTAAATAATCATTGGCAAAATAGCGCAATTTTGCCAATAATACTACTGTAGTAAATAACCATATTGCCAATATTGCCAATAAAGCAAATACACCTTACCACCTTTCATTGTGGTAGTTTTTCTTTGACTGCATTAGTGCAGGGGCGGATACCTACATGTAGCTCCTCAAAAATGGGAGTGTTCATTTTATTTTAAATAATAATTAAGCCGTGCTCGTCAAACTTTAACTCACTGATAAAAAAGATTAGTGGCCATAGAAGATATGCTGTAAAATGACTTGCTGCGTGTAATTTTACAAAAAGATTGTGAATTTACCTTACAATATACATTCCTGAGAGTGTATATTCACACTTAATATTTTTGTAGATTTATAAAGTGCATTGCTACTTTGTCTAAAATATAATTTTACCTAGGTAAAACATAATTTCACATTTTAGATTAGATTAAATAGCCTGCCAAAAAAATCTCATAACAGATAAAACATCATAAGTTTTCATAATCTACTCATATAAACTTATGATATTTTATAATTTTTGCCTAGTGAAAGTGAAACACAAATCCCGCATAGGAGTTCATCATATTTTATCCGGCAGTTGGCTTGTAAAAGTTTACAATATTTTATGATTTTTAATATGACAATTCCTTATAAGGGTTTAAAAGATTTTATAAGATCTACCTGAAACATTCTAAAATAAAAAATTACGGCACAACTTTAGCAGTTATAGTAGTAGTAATAATAGTAGAAGTAATGTAAAAGGGATTAATATACAATCAAACTAAACTATAACCTAACCTAAACTATAAACTACGACGACCTAACCCACTATAATACAATAACACTCCTTGTGCTTGCACAATATCCACATATCCAATAGAAAATTGTTCTCGTATTAAGTGCTTATTTATCGCCAGGAGCTGAGAGAGATGTTAAGTTGATAAATTTCTATGAGATTGTTTGAGGCATTGTTTATAAAATTTTACAACATTTCATAAGCCAAACACAATTTTTTTGTTGTAAAAGTATTTACCACATGATTATAGTTTTTTAATAAGATTTTATAAGTTCCGGTGGGCGACGACTTAATATATTTGTTTCAAAGGGCATATAAGTTAGGGCAGGTAAAATTTTGTTACTTTGATAAGTTTCTATGAGATTTTATAATATTTTATAAGATTTCCCCATACAGCCATGGTACGTAAACGTATACTTAATGGTATATCCTTTGAATGTGGCACAGTACGTACGTAAAATATTGGACGTAAACTGATTGTGGATTCGTACACTTTGTTAATTAGGCACTATGGACGTACATTTTTGTACATGGACATAGTAAGTCTCTAATTGGTCCCGGGACGTATCGAATTAAAATGGACATAAAATGTACGTCCCTGGGACAAAGAGTGCTGTATGGGATCATGCGGCAAAAACAATTTTTTTGTAGAAGTAAGTAAGTATACTAAGTATAGCTTTTTGAATTAGTTTTCAGGTAGTCGCAAAAACTGATAAAAATCAGGTGTGTTTCTTATGAGATTTAATGAGGTTTTTTTGGCAGGGTGTAGGGTTGTAAGTTTGTCTGTCTATTAAATCTATTTGAAGAATTGTTTTTACCAACTCATAGAAAATTATAAATGTTCATAGAAATCTGTCAAATTCCATGAGTTGGTCTGATCATAAAATATGCCAAAATCTCATAAAAAAAAGTTTTTTACAAACTCTTAAAACATTTTAAAAGAACAAGGGTGTAATCATAGAAACCCATAAAATATTTTGAGTTGTTTTGACTATAAAACCTCTCAGAAAACTCATAAAAACATCGGTTTATATAATCCCATAATACATTATAAAAGAAAAAGAATGTAATTATAGAAACCCATAAAAGTTGATGTGTCGGTTTGATTATAAAATTTCTTAGAAAATGGTGCTTTTATAAAACCATAAAATATGTAAAAAAAAATATCTGCACTTGTCAAATTTTATAAACATTCATAAGTCTGTCTGATTATAGGATCAGATAAAAAACACACATATAAAACCACATAAATTCTTACCAAAATCAAAGAGCTACCTCATAAATTATTACAAACTTTTATAATCCTAAAATTTTGCCTCAGAAAAGCTTATAAACCTTATAAAAACTGATAAAAATCAGGTGTGTTTTTTATGAGGTTTAATGTGGTTTTTTTGGCAGGGTACAGAATCATTTCTAGAGGTGTTGGATTCTGATATTTTTTAATTTGATTAAAAACTTTTGTCCCTTTGTTATTAGAGAGTTTTTGGGCCACCGAAAATAAGATCGAATTTGTCAGTTGTTATGCTTATTTTTTATTAAAGATAAAGATAACATTAGACACATTTTTAAGAGGTTTTGGGCAGTTAAAAGTTACGCGCTGTCATCAGTTGAATGGAATTTATTTGAGTGATGATAGCGTTCTTTTATTTCTTCTTCTGAACACTGACGGTAACCCAAATTAGAAAATGTTTTCTTATTTTTTCAAAAACATCGTCAAAATGAAAATAGCATATAACAATTTAAGGTTAGAAATAAGCACATTTCATTTACCTCCCCTATTTTTGCTAAGTCCGCAGCGGCACAAAATGGCATAAATACCAAAAAGACCCATCGAGAAAAAAATTAAAATAGTTTTTTGTAATTCGCTGTGTTTAATTCAAATTTTTAACAAAAAGGGGAAACCTATTATGTTTATTGGGAAAAAAGTCTTATTTTCTAACACCCTGTACATTTTACTAAAAACGTGCACTAGGCTTACCTTACTAGTAATCGGAAAAACGCATGTAAACCAGCACAAGAAGCCAAGTCCCTGGTATAATTCACAGTCATATTTTATTATTCTTTTTAATTATCAACTAGAAAAACTAGAGGTTATCACCATATAAATTAAATTATTAAATAAATCACAGTTTTTTTTCAACTTTTGTGTGGTTTTCTTTTATTTGGCGAACCAAAATTGTACACAAAACAATATTACCGTATAAACGCACATTTTTTATCATGTTACCACGACCCGTTTTAAACTTTAAAAGTACGTGATATTTTCCAATAACAATAATAATAATCTACCAACACGCGGTCAGTAAGTACTTATACCATTGGTAATATTCTATTCTTGTACTATGCAATAAATAATTCTCTGAAAAACTAGGTACCGCCGACTAAATTTAATTCTAAAATATGTGTGGTTATTTAACCTTAAACATCTTAAGAAATTCGTCCAACGAGCGCCTTTGACCTCGGCCCAAGAAACGATATGGTGGGAACTTGTTTTGATTTTATTTAATTGTTATGATTGCGAGATGTAGGAAGAGTTTTTATACGTAGGTACTCTCGTTTAAAAAAAACCCATACATGCATTTTTTCTTATATCTGCTTGTAATGTCTGACAGCATTAAATTCGGTATTACGATGACGTTATATCATAAGGATAAAATCAAAAATAAAAAGGCCTTTGTAAATCAAAAAATGCCTTAATTTAAAACAAATAACCTTATTACCCCCCGATTACGCAACGCAAAGGAGGTGTTTGAGTTTAGTTTCTTGTTTCTAAAATCAATTCAATTCAAAAAGTACCTTATTGTCAACAAACTTTTTCGACCAAGCAGGCTAAATGCTAAACTAAATTTAAAAAATAAATAAATTAAACTAACACACAAACATAATACATAACAGTCAAGTAATGTCTTAAAATATTATAATTAAACAGAATATAATTTTTCAAAAAATCATTATTTCTAATCAAATCAAATAAAATAAGTTTTATTGTCAGAAATTCCTAAAATCTTTTGACAAAGCAAAAAAAGAAAGAGAAGTAATCATAGCTACTATATGCTAACCCTTATACGAAAAAAAATATCAAATTTAAAATCGGAAATTTGGGTGCCACGTCGTCCGCAGCGCCACCTATCCAAATTTTTTTTTATAATATCAGTTGACCTTGATAATTGTAATAATCGTACCAAATTTGACATTTTTTCCTCAAAACCTAAAAAAGATACGGATGATAATGCAGTTTTTTTTTAAATCTTACTTTGACTGGCCTGGTATAACTAAACCAATCACCCTGTAAGCAAAAAGTCAATTGGAAAAGTTATTTCGATGTTCTTTCTAAATTACAAAATTACAATGAAAGACCTCTCGCGACTTGATAGATAAAGATAGATCCTCCTGTGTGGTAGTGCTGAAGAGAGAATTGTTTGCAGATTTAAAAAATTGCAAAATATACAGGGTGTCCTATTTTTTAAAAAAATGCCATACCTCGTAAACTAAATTTCATAGACAAAATCCAAGATAGCACGATTAAAGGAAATTAAAAATCTCAGTTGACGTGTTTTTAGATTTTTTTATAAAACCAAATTCTAACCCGTTAGAAGCATCGTTTCGTTTAAAGAATCCACCCTGTAATTGGCCTTAAAATCCTCAATGCTAGAAAGATGCCCTCCAGTGCACATAATCGTAGGGTTCTCAGTATAATTGAAGATTGTTAATTGTTTCTAAAAAATAAACAGTGATATTTATTTTAATTAAACTAATAAAACAACAAAAAAACTTGCATAAAAATATGTGACTATAAAAACTTGAAGCCATCATCCATTGGGGCATCATTGACTGGTCCTAAACTTTGTAAGTCATTCGTCTTCGAAACGTCCTCCATCTAACTCCAACTGTTCTTGGCAAAATATTTCGAACTCTTGGTTTGGTTAGCCGGAAACGTTGAAAAAATCTAAATCTAAATCTAGACCCTTCTGGCAAAACCATTTTCAATTATATTCAGCACATCCAAATCGTCATTTAAAAATTCCATTTTTATTTTTTTTACCGTTTTCGAGTTGACAAAAAATGAGGTTAGAATTCTCTCCTAAGGATGATTTAAGGCTCGATATCTGGCATCTTAAATTTAGGTATTCCTTAGACTACAAAGAAAAGCTGAGCAAACCAAATCAGCTACTTAGCACCGTTAAGAGATCCTTAGCGCAAAGGAATCCTTAAAGAAATCGCAGAGCAAATGGACATAAGAGATAGAGATAGCGGAACACAGCCGTATTTAACAGCGATTTGCCAGCTTGAATTTGAATATTTTTCAAAAATCGCATTTTTCCCATATGAATAAAGGAACTATAGATCCGTCACTTCACCCTTCCCGCCAATAATTAATTTTCGCGAAAAGTGCGGTTATGTTTCCGCGTGCAAAGGAACTGCCATCATAATAATATTTAGGTTGGCAATATTCTTTCTAGAAATCTGCAGCTCCTCCTCTTACCCCTTCTAGGGTTGTCCGTCAGAGGGCACATTATGACAAAAGTGACAGAATGTCGGTTATGACTCATAACTTATGAGTTCCATTTTGAAAACTGAGGTTTGCCAAGGTTTTTAAAAAGTGATTTTGTGATTATTCCTGTTCAAAAAATTGTGATTTTATCCGTCGATTACAATGGCTGAGAAACAAAGAGTTAGAGTGTGTTGTATTCAAAGCTGCGGAGACTATGCCATGATCCCAATAAAAAAACGGGGAGACATCGTTTCCCCAAAGGCATTTTTCTGAAGTATAGTGAAGCCGTTAAACGCGAATAAACTAGGAGCTGATGAAATATATAACAGATTTTACGTGTGTGATAAATATTTTGCTCCAGAGGACATTTTGCAGACTGGACGCAGAGGTCTTAGAGAGTGATGTCCCACACTTGCATTTGGACTTCATTTAACTATATATATATATATATATATATATAGTGTTAAAATACCCTTTCCTTATTTCATCAAGTTTAGTATGGCTAATTTTTGTGGATACCTATCAATAATAAGTTAGAAAATGCGACATTTGTGTATTCCAAACCAGAGGTATTAATATTATTTAATGTGTGGGTTTACCATAAATTTCCCCACATATACAGTAAAATGTTTTTGAGATTAAAATTATTTTTTTTCTGTTTCACAAATTTAGTTTGGAATACAAAAGAGTGGCATTTATTGTTGTTTATGTACTAAAAACAAGATATAAACATTTTAAAGAAAATTATTTAATATTTAAAAAAGCACAGACAAGATCATATTGTAATATATTAATTATTGTGAAAAATATAAACTAACATGTTTCGAAATATGCCATAATCTTTTATAATAAAACAACCAGAGGTTTTGTACTACAAGTGCATTATTATGGGTAATTTGTATTTATTTCTTAAAAATATGTTTTTTTATTTTAACTTAACATAAGTAACAATTTTGTTTTGTGTCTAGTAAAAAAGCATATTTTTAAAAACTAAACACAAATAGCTTGCAAAGAAAGAACCCTACACAAATTACATTGGAAATGGCCATTGGCTAAATGTCATATTTTTTTTATATGTTGTAGTACTCAATAAACAAAGCACAAAAATAAAAAACCGAGATACGGAGCAGCTTTCTGAGATATGGAGCTTTAAAGTTGACGTGTTTTAAAGCTATATCTTTAGACATGTTCTAAATTGTTTTCACAACTTTGTTGATTACCGCTAAAATAAAATAATTCGTTTCTGTATTTGTCCTGAATGAAACACCCTTTCCATCCAAGTAAAAATATTCTTATATGGGTCCTTTGGTACCACCAACCAACCGGCGGTAATCAACAAAGTTGTGAAAAAAAAACTTGTACCATGTCCAAAAATATAGCCTAAAAACACGTCAACTTTAAAGCTATATATCTCAGAAAGTAATCCTGCTCCCTATCTCGGTTTTTTTTAATTTTCGTGCTTTGTTGATCGAGTACTACAAAATATAAAAAAATTATGACATTTAGCCGACAGCCATTTTCAATGTAATTGTGCAGAGTCCCTAAAAAAAAGCGAAAATTTAAGCGAGCACCACCTAGTGGTCATATTACAAACTAACAAAAAATCGATAGTACGGTTCCGAACCCTTTAACACGTAACTGTCGTATCTATTGTAGCTCCTTAACCTATGATCTATACGCAAAACAGTACCTTTTTTCGGTTGTCGTTTTTGTAAATTTTACGTTTTTTTTAACTTTGCGGCTTATAGGAAAACGGTTTGTGCATGTGCTCGCCACAGACGTCAACATAACCTCAATTTCACGTGACCTAAAATACCTAATATTAAACTTTCGTGTTCTATTTAAAATAAAAAGTGGATGTCAAAATTTTTCAGATGTGACAACTGCTCTTAATTTTTAAGGACGTCGTTTGAAAGTTTACAAAAAAATTATGCAACTTCTGCACATAAAACTTTTTTCCCGCTCTAATAATAAGGGAGGTAAGGGGGGCGGGGGAAATATGTTTTTTTTTCCTTGTATAAGACGCCCGAACTACTTTCCTGCCAGAGTCATTTCTCCTCTACCAGGAAAGCCCGGGTAGCGTCGGATTCCTACCGACTAAAACCCCTCGATTGTGACTCCAACCTGCCAGGTGGCAAGCCACAGTCACTGTACTGCAGCCATTACTGGCTTATTGTGCACCCTCTTGGTTCCTAGGCCAACCACTCCATTAATTTTATCCCCTGCGCAAGGTTGTACAGGTCCTTAATGGAGTAGTCCCCAGTTAATATTGGGTCTAGCTTAACTAGCCCAAATATTAGTTGCCTTTTGCGATCCAGTGCCTCGCATTGGCATATTACATGTTCTACTGTTTCTGATTCCTGATTGCATAGTCTGCAGCTCAGGTCTCCGTGATACAGGCCCATGTTGTTTAGGTGAACTTTAACCGCCATATGACCGGTCATAATTCCTATTATAGTCCTCACTTGCATCCTACTATACTTTAGCAGAGATTGACATTTAGGCCTTTGATAAAGGCTCTGCTGTGTCTTAGCCCCTGTCGTCCTAGTCAGTGGCTTTCATGTTTTTCCCTTATCCAGAGTTTGACCTGTGACCTTATTGTACACTTTGGTACCCCAGGGCTGGCTCTGGTCCGATGAATTTTCATTTTCATTGCTTTTTTAATGCCCATACTAATTCTATTTTATTATGTTCCGCCAGTTTCAGTAGTTCATCAAGGCATTCCCACACTAGCTTTGAGTCAAATAAGCGCTCTAAGGGCTGCCTGGCTATCTGAGTATATAGATATGGTCGGACCGAAGTAACCCATTCTATTACTCTCTCGCACATTTTAGGATGGCAAAGATTTCTGTTTGGAATACTGTCGTGCACGATCCCAGTGAGAAATACAGATCTCTCCTAGGTCTTTCCCCGAATATTCCTGCCCCACTACCTTCGTCAGTTTTTGATCCGTCTATATTTCAGATCAGTCCTTCCTGTGGCAGCGGGTTGTTTGGTCCGGACCACGTTACTCTATCCTGTATAATTACTTCTAGAGTTGGTCCTACAGGTACTTGGATGACCTCTCCTCTCCTCTCTAATATGCATTCTTGTCTGTGGGTTCATAGTTTTTTGAAGACGATAGAGTCCGATGTTTACCTCTCCCTGTATCACCAAATGAAGTGGGGGAAGGTCTAAGAGCACCTCCATCGAAGTTGTTGGTGTAGATCTCATTGCACTTGTAACGCTGAGGTAAGCAAGTCTTTGCACCCTGCTTAGTCTGGGGGAAATATGGTGAATCACTCTGTACTGCATACATCACCCTTTACTGGGACTTTTATGCAAATATTTTTTTAGACTGCGGGATTATTATAAATACGAATGTATTCTCCAACACCGGTGCGGGCGCGAAAACGGCACACAGTCAGTCATAAAATCCGGTTCCCACCTACGACTTTTTCGTGCGTTCTCGCGCATAACATTTCATTATGACATCATGTGACGCGTGAGTGCGTGTGCACTCACGAAAGAGTCGTAGGTGGAAACCGGGTGTAAGGGCCCAGTAAACACGCTTGCTACAGGAAAAGTCCGGCCCAATGAAGGACACTCCGGGGGATGGTTGGGCCACACTTTGCTAGTAAAAGCCTTTTGGTTGATACCCGGTGATACCCCGGCTCATTTTTTAAGCAAAGGCCTGAAAGTGATCCGCAGTCACTACCCCGAAGTTTTTCTTCTATCAGTTTTGGGAGCTGCAAAAAATAATAATAATTTTTTTGAAGGCAGCCAACGTTTTTTGATAATAATTCAAAAACCACATTCTTCTATCAGTTTTGGGATTTGCAAAAAAATAATAATTAGCGAATAGGCTAAAAACCACATATTTTTAACGGTTTTTTGCTTTTAAAAAATTACAGAAACACGCTAGACACAAGATGATAATTTTTTTGAAGGCAGCCAACGTTTTTTGATAGTAGTTGAAAAACCACATTCTTCTATCAGTTTTGGGATTTGCAAAAAATAATAACAATAAAAAATAATAAAACCACATTTTTTATCGGTTTTTGCTTTTAAAAAATTACAGAAACACGCTAGACAAAAGGCGATACTTTTTTTGAATAATCTAAAATCCACATTTTTCTATCAGTTATAACAAAAATTAGCAAATAGGCTAAGTTTTGGGATTTGCAAAAAATAATAATAATTAGCGAATAGGCTAAAAACCACATATGTTTATCGGTTTTTTGCTTTTAAAAAATAACAGAAACACGCTAGACAAAAGGCGATACTTTTTTTGAACGCAGCTAACGTTTTTTGATAATAATCTTAAAACCACATTCTTCAATCCAAAACTGATTGAGCACCTTCTTCTATCAATTTTGGGATTTGCAAAAAATAATAAAAATTGGCGAATATTCTAAAAACCACATATTTTTATCGGTTTTTTGCTTTTAAAAAATTACAGAAATACGCTAGACAAAAGGTGATAGTTTTTTTTAAAGGCAGCCAACGTTTTTTGATAATAATTCAAAAACTACATTCTTCTATCAGTTTTGGGATTTTCAAAAAATGATAATAATTAGCGAATAGGTTAAAAACCACATATTTTTACCGGTTTTTTGCTTTTAAAAAATTACAGAAACACTCTAGAGAAAAGGCGATACTTTTTTTGAACGCAGCTAACGTTCTTTGATAATAATCTAAAATCCACATTCTTATATCAGTTTTGGGATTTGCAAAAAAAAATAAAAATTAGCGAATAGGCTAAAAACCACATATTTTTATCGGTTTTTTGCTTTTAAAAAATTACAGAAACACGCTAGACAAAAGGCGGTACTTTTCTTGAACGCAGCTAACGTTCTTTGATAATAATCTAAAATCCACATTCTTCTATCAGTTTTGGGATTTGCAAAAAATAATAAAAATTAGCGAATAGGTTAAAAACCACATATTTTTATCGGTTTTTTGCTTTTAAAAAATTACGGAAATACGCTAGACAAAAGGCGATACTTTTTTTGAACGCAGCTAACGTTCTTTGATAATAATCTAAAATCTACATTCTTCTATCAGTTTTGGGATTTGCAAAAAATAATAAAAATTAGCGAATAGGCTAAAAACCACATATTTTTATCGGTTTTTGCTTTTAAAACATTACAGAAACACGCTAGACAAAAGGCCATACTTTTTTTAACGCAGCCAACGTTCTTTGATAATAATCTAAAAACCACATTCTTCTATCAGCTTTGGGATTTGCAAAAAATAATAAAAATTAGCGAATAGACTAAAAACCACATATTTTTATCGGTTTTTTGCTTTTAAAAAATTACAGAAACACGCTAGAAAAAAGGCGATACTTTTTTTGAACGTAGCTAACGTTCTTTGATAATAATCTAAAATCCACATTCTTCTATCAGTTTTGGGATTTGCAAAAAATAATAAAAATTAGCGAATAGGCTAAAAACCACATATTTTTATCGGTTTTTGCTTTTAAAACATTACAGAAACACGCTAGACAAAAGGCGATACTTTTTTTGAACGCAGCTAACGTTCTTTGATAATAATCTAAAATCCACATTTTTCTATCAGTTTTGGGATTTGCAAAAAATAATAAAAATTAGCGAATAGGCTAAAAACCACATATTTTTATCGGTTTTTTGCTTTTAAAAAATTACGGAAATACGCTAGACAAAAGGCGATACTTTTTTTGAACGCAGCTAACGTTCTTTGATAATAATCTAAAATCCACATTCTTCTATCAGTTTTCGGATTTGCAAAAAATAATAAAAATTAGCGAATAGGCTAAAAACCACATATTTTTATCTGTTTTTTGCTTTTAAAAAATTACAGAAACACGCTAGACAAAAGGCGATACTTTTTTTGAACGCAGCTAACGTTCTTTGATAATAATCTAAAATCCACATTCTTCTATCAGTTTTGGGATTTGCAAAAAATAATAAAAATTAGCGAATAGGCTAAAAACCACATATTTTTATCGGTTTTTGCTTTTAAAACATTACAGAAACACGCTAGACAAAAGGCGATACTTTCTTTGAACGCAGCTAACGTTCTTTGATAATAATCTAAAATCCACATTTTTCTATCAGTTTTGGGATTTGCAAAAAATAATAAAAATTAGCGAATAGGCTAAAAACCACATATTTTTATCGGTTTTTTGCTTTTAAAAAATTACGGAAATACGCTAGACAAAAGGCGATACTTTTTTTGAACGCAGCTAACGTTCTTTGATAATAATCTAAAATCCACATTCTTCTATCAGTTTTCGGATTTGCAAAAAATAATAAAAATTAGCGAATAGGCTAAAAACCACATATTTTTATCTGTTTTTTGCTTTTAAAAAATTACAGAAACACGCTAGACAAAAGGCGATACATTTTTTGAACGCAGCTAATGTTCTTTGATAATAATCAAACAACCACATTCTTCTATCAGTTTTGGGATTTGCAAAAAATAATAAAAATTAGCGAATAGGCTAAAAAACACATATTTTTAACGGTTTTTTGCTTTTAAAAAATTACAGAAACACGCTAGGCAAAAGGCGATACTTTTTTTGAACGCAGCTAACGTTCTTTGATAATAATCTAAAATCCACATTCTTCTATCAGTTTTGGGATTTGCAAAAAATAATAAAAATTAGCGAATAGGCTAAAAACCACATATTTTTATCGGTTTTTTGATTTTAAAAAATTACGGAAATACGCTAGACAAAAGGCGATACATTTTTTGAACGCAGCTAACGTTCTTTGATAATAATCTAAAATCCACATTTTTCTATCAGTTTTGGGATTTGCAAAAAATAATAAAAATTAGCGAATAGGCTAAAAACCACATATTTTTATCGGTTTTTGCTTTTAAAACATTACAGAAACACGCTAGACAAAAGGCGATACTTTTTTTGAACACAGCTAACGTTTTTTGATAATAATCTAAAATCCACATTTTTCTATCAGTTTTGGGATCTGCCAAAAATAATAAAAATTAGCGAATAGGCTAAAACCACATATTTTTATCGGTTTTTTGCTTTTAAAACATTACAGAAACACGCTAGACAAAAGGCGATACTTTTTTTGAACGCAGCTAACGTTCTTTGATAATAATCTAAAATACACATTCTTCTATCAGTTTTTGGATTTGCAAAAAATAATAAAAATTAGCGAATAGGCCAAAAACCACATATTTTTATCGGTTTTTTGCTTTTAAAAATTACAGAAACACGCTAGACAAAAGGCGATACTTTTTTTGAACGCAGCTAACGTTCTTTGATAATAATCTAAAATCCGCATTCTTCTATCAGTTTTGGGATTTGCAAAAAATTATAAAAATTAGCGAATAGGCTAAAAACCACATATTTTTATCGGTTTTTTGCTTTTAAAAAATTACAGAAACACGCTAAACAAAAGGCGATACTTTTTTTGAACGCAGCTAACGTTCTTTAATAATAATCTAAAAACCACATTCTTCCATCAGTTTTGGGATTTGCAAAAAATTATAAAAATTAGCGAATGGGCTAAAAACCACATTTTTTTATCGGTTTTTGCTTTTAAAAAATTACAGAAAGACGCTAGACAAAAGGCAATACTTTTTTTGAACGCAGCTAACGTTCTTTGATAATAATCTAAAATCCACATTCTTCTATCAGTTTTGGGATTTGCAAAAAATAATAAAAATTAGCGAATAGGCTAAAAAATACATATTTTTATCGGTTTTTGCTTTTAAAAAATTACAGAAACACGCTAGACAAAAGGCGATCCTTTTTTTGAACGCAGCTAACGTTCTTTAATAATAATCTAAAATCCACATTTTTCTATCAGTTTTGGTATTTGCAAAAAATAATAAAAATTAGCGAATAGGCTAAAAACCACAATTTTTTTATCGGTTTTTGCTTTTCAAAAATTACAGAAACACGCTAGACAAAAGGCGATACTTTTTTTGAACGCAGCTAACGTTCTTTAATAATAATCTAAAAACCACATTCTTCTATCAGTTTTGGGATTTGCACAAAATAATAAAAATTAGCGAATAGGCCAAAAACCACATATTTTTATCGGTTTTTTGCTTTTAAAAAATTACAGAAACACGCTAGACAAAAGGCGATACTTTTTTTGAACGCAGCTAACGTTCTTTGATAATAATCTAAAATCCACATTTTTCTGTCAGTTTTGGGATTTGCAAAATATAATAAAAATTAGCGAATAGGCTAAAAATCACATTTTTTTTATCGGTTTTTGCTTTTCAAAAATTACAGAAAGACGCTAGACAAAAGGCAATACTTTTTTTGAACGCAGCTAACGTTCTTTGATAATAATCTAAAATCCGCATTCTTCTATCAGTTTTGGGATTTGCAAAAAATAATAAAAATTAGCGAATAGGCTAAAAAATACATATTTTTATCGGTTTTTGCTTTTAAAAAATTACAGAAACACGCTAGACAAAAGGCGATCCTTTTTTTGAACGCAACTAACGTTCTTTGATAATAATCTAAAAGCCACATTCTTCTATCAGTTTTGGGATTTGCAAAAAATAATAAAAATTAGCGAATAGGCTAAAAACCACATATTTTTATCGGTTTTTGCTTTTCAAAAATTACAGAAACACGCTAGACAAAAGTCGATACATTTTTTGAACGCAGCTAACGTTCTTTGATAATAATCTAAAATCCACATTCTTCTATCAGTTTTGGGATTTGCAAAAAATAATAAAAATTAGCGAATAGGCCAAAAACCACATATTTTTATCGGTTTTTTGCTTTTAAATATTACAGAAACACGCTAGGCAAAAGGCGATACTTTTTTTGAACGCAGCTAACGTTCTTTGATAATAATCTAAAATCCACATTCTTCTATCAGTTTTGGGATTTGCAAAAAATAATAAAAATTAGCGAATAGGCTAAAAACCACATATTTTTATCGGTTTTTTGATTTTAAAAAATTACGGAAATACGCTAGACAAAAGGCGATACATTTTTTGAACGCAGCTAACGTTCTTTGATAATAATCTAAAATCCACATTTTTCTATCAGTTTTGGGATTTGCAAAAAATAATAAAAATTAGCGAATAGGCTAAAAACCACATATTTTTATCGGTTTTTGCTTTTAAAACATTACAGAAACACGCTAGACAAAAGGCGATACTTTTTTTGAACGCAGCTAACGTTCTTTGATAATAATCTAAAATCCACATTTTTCTATCAGTTTTGGGATTTGCAAAAAATAATAAAAATTAGCGAATAGGCTAAAAACCACATATTTTTATCGGTTTTTTGCTTTTAAAATATTACAGAAACACGCTAGACAAAAGGCGATACTTTTTTTGAACGCAGCTAACGTTCTTTGATAATAATCTAAAATCCACATTTTTCTATCAGTTTTGGGATTTGCAAAAAATAATAAAAATTAGCGAATAGGCTAAAAACCACATATTTTTATCGGTTTTTGCTTTTAAAACATTACAGAAACACGCTAGACAAAAGGCGATACTTTTTTTGAACGCAGCTAACGTTCTTTAATAATAATCTAAAAACCACATTCTTCTATCAGTTTTGGGATTTGCAAAAAATAATAAAAATTAGCGAATAGGCCAAAAACCACATATTTTTATCGGTTTTTTGCTTTTAAAAAATTACAGAAACACGCTAGACAAAAGGCGATACTTTTTTTGAACGCAGCTAACGTTCTTTGATAATAATCTAAAATCCACGTTTTTCTATCAGTTTTGGGATTTGCAAAAAATAATAAAAATTAGCGAATAGGCTAAAAATCACATTCTTTTTATCGGCTTTTGCTTTTAAAAAATTACAGAAACACGCTAGACAAAAGGCGATCCTTTTTTTGAACGCAGCTAACGTTCTTTGATAATAATCTAAAAGCCACATTTTTCTATCAGTTTTGGTATTTGCAAAAAATAATAAAAATTAGCGAATAGGCTAAAAACCACATTTTTTTTTATCGGTTTTTGCTTTTCAAAAATTACAGAAACACGCTAGACAAAAGGCGATACTTTTTTTGAACGCAGCTAACGTTCTTTAATAATAATCTAAAAACCACATTCTTCTATCAGTTTTGGGATTTGCAAAAAATAATAAAAATTAGCGAATAGGCCACAAACCACATATTTTTATCGGTTTTTTGCTTTTAAAAAATTACAGAAACACGCTAGACAAAAGGCGATACTTTTTTTGAACGCAGCTAACGTTCTTTGATAATAATCTAAAATCCACATTTTTCTATCAGTTTTGGTATTTGCAAAAAATAATAAAAATTAGCGAATAGGCTAAAAACCACATTTTTTTTATCGGTTTTTGCTTTTCAAAAATTACAGAAACACGCTAGACAAAAGGCGATACTTTTTTTGAACGCAGCTAACGTTCTTTAATAATAATCTAAAAACCACATTCTTCTATCAGTTTTGGGATTTGCAAAAAATAATAAAAATTAGCGAATAGGCCAAAAACCACATATTTTTATCGGTTTTTTGCTTTTAAAAAATTACAGAAACACGCTAGACAAAAGGCGATATTTTTTTTGAACGCAGCTAACGTTCCTTGATAATAATCTAAAATCCACATTTTCTATCAGTTTTGGGATTTGCAAAAAATAATAAAAATTAGCGAATAGGCTAAAAACCACATATTTTTATCGGTTTTTTGCTTTTAAAACATTACAGAAACACGCTAGACAAAAGGCGATACTTTTTTTGAACGCAGCTAACGTTTTTTAATAATAATCTAAAAACCACATTCTTCTATCAGTTTTGGGATTTGCAAAAAATAATAAAAATTAGCGAATAGGCCAAAAGCCACATATTTTTATCGGTTTTTTGCTTTTAAAACATTACAGAAACACGCTAGAGAAAAGGCGATACTTTTTTTGAACGCAGCTAACGTTCTTTGATAATAATCTAAAATCCACATTTTTCTATCAGTTTTGGGATTTGCAAAAAATAATAAAAATTAGCGAATAGGCTAAAAACCACATATTTTTATCGGTTTTTTGCTTTTAAAACATTACAGAAACACGCTAGACAAAAGGCGATACTTTTTTTGAACGCAGCTAACGTTCTTTGATAATAGTCTAAAATCCACATTTTTCTATCAGTTTTGGGATTTGCAAAAAATAATAAAAATTAGCGAATAGGCTAAAAACCACATATTTTTATCGGTTTTTTGCTTTTAAAACATTACAGAAACACGCTAGACAAAAGGCGATACTTTTTTTGAACGCAGCTAACGTTCTTTGATAATAATCTAAAATCCACATTCTTCTATCAGTTTTGGGATTTGCAAAAAATAATAAAAATTAGCGAATAGGCCAAAAACCACATATTTTTATCGGTTTTTTGCTTTTAAAAATTACAGAAACATGCTAGACAAAAGGCGATACTTTTTTTGAACGCAGCTAACGTTCTTTGATAATAATCTAAAATCCGCATTCTTCTATCAGTTTTGGGATATGCAAAAAATATTAATAATTAGCGAATAGGCTAGAAACCACATATTTTTATCGGTTTTTTGCTTTTAAAAAATTACAGAAACACGCTAGAGAAAAGGCGATCTTTTTTTTGAATGCAGCTAACGTTCTTTGATAATAATCTAAAAACCACATTCTTCTATCAGTTTTGGTATTTGCAAAAAATAATAAAAATTAGCGAATAGGCTAAAAACCACATTTTTTTTATCGGTTTTTGCTTTTCAAAAATTACAGAAACACGCTAGACAAAAGGCGATACTTTTTTTGAACGCAGCTAACGTTCTTTAATAATAATCTAAAAACCACATTCTTCTATCAGTTTTGGGATTTGCAAAAAATAATAAAAATTAGCGAATAGGCCAAAAACCACATATTTTTATCGGTTTTTTGCTTTTAAAAAATTACAGAAACACGCTAGACAAAAGGCGATACTTTTTTTGAACGCAGCTAACGTTCTTTGATAATAATCTAAAATCCACATTTTTCTATCAGTTTTGGGATTTGCAAAAAATAATAAAAATTAGCGAATAGGCTAAAAACCATTTTTTTATCGGTTTTTGCTTTTCAAAAATTACAGAAACACGCTAGACAAAAGGCGATACTTTTTTTTAACGCAACTAACGTTCTTTAATAAGAATCTAAAAACCACATTCTTCTATCAGTTTTGGGATTTGAAAAAAATAATAAAAATTAGCGAATAGGCTAAATACCACATATTCTTATCGGTTTTTTGCATTTAAAAAATTACAGAAAGACGCTAGACAAAAGGCGATACTTTTTTTGAACGCAGCTAACGTTCTTTGATAATAATCTAAAATCCACATTTTTCTTTCAGTTTTGGGATTTGCAAAAAATAATATAAATTAGCGAATAGGCTAAAAACCACATATTTTTATCGGTTTTTTGCTTTAACGAAATTACAGAAACACGCTAGACAAATGGCGATACTTTTTTTGAACGCAGCCACCGTTCTTTAATAATAATATATAAACCACATTCTTCTATCAGTTTTGGGATTTGCAAAAAATAATAAAAATTAGCGAATACGCTAAAAATCAGATATTTTTATCGGTTTTTTGCTTTTAAAAAATTACAGAAACACGTTAGAAAAAAGGCGGTACTTTTTTTGAACGCAGCTAAGGTTTTTTGATAATAATCTAAAAACCACATTCTTCTATCAGTTTTGGGATTTGCAAAAAATAATAAAAATTTGCGAATAGGCCACCACATATTTTTGTCGGTTACAAAAGGTGATACACCCTCTGTACACTCTGTACAGTCCTGTCCTGTTGCTACAGCAAGGATTTTTTCAGGAAATCTATGACCTACAATCTCCCAATAACCAGACGTTATCATCAAACCCCTCCACATCCATCAATAGCCATCAGCCCTCGGAGCCGATTGCAATTGTTGGCATCAAGTCGGTTGCATCGGAAATCCCAAAGGACTCGTTTGATGGCATCGGGACGTTTCAAGAACTTGTTTGATGCATCGATTGCTCAATCGATGAGATTATAAACTCGCTACTATTACGTAAAAAATACTACAACACCATCAAGATTTTTTTTTAGGTTCGGTTTAGTGTCGGCAAACGTACGGTTAGGGGACCAAAATCGATTCCCTAGATTTAATGCCTACGGTACATATAAGGGTAAATCCCTAGGATGTCTAACCTCTAAATGCACCGTAGGCACGTAATCGCGATTGACTGGGGTCCCATAGTTTGTACAAAAATACATTTTACAAAGCGTATTTAACACAAACGTACATTGCGCAAACAATACTTTCCGCAAATCGTAAAATAGCATAACGATACTTCGCACAAAGGATACTTTTTGCAAACCGTACATCGTACAACTCGTACTTTCTACAAACAATACATCTTACAAATCGTACAGTGTAGAATCCGTCCGACATACAATTTTTGTTCTCTGCTGTTTGAATTTAAGCTCAGAATAAACATCCAATCTTAGAAGGAGAAGATATATTCTTTTTTTTTGAATTTTATAAAAAATATAGGTTTAAATAAATATAGGTATATAGAATCCAAAAGACATTAATATGCAGTGTGGGAACTTTAGCGGAATCAAATCCTCTAGAGCTTTAGGATAAAATATACGCAACCCCCCCCCCCTTAGAAGCCTGGTTATGGTCACATTTTGACTTCAAATTAAATTTTTTTATCACTTATCCTTAACCCCCCCCCCCGAAGTCAATATCTGAGTGCGCCACTGATTATTGAAATTTTTTTTAAATGTGATGATATACCTATAGGTAAACTATTTTGTGACACCTTGACTGCAATGGTTTTTTGATGTGAGTTAATTTTTAATTAAAAAAAAAAACCTTTAGATGTAAAAATCAAATTACTATTGCTTTTTTCTTTCATAAACTTCGGCAAAATAGATTTTTTTAGCTGTAGGTTGTTTTACAACTCTTTATACAGTGTGTCTCAAAAGTCTGGAATAATGGATTTTTTGGGAGAACGCTTTTTTCAAAACAAACTTATATAGGTATAGAATCATTTTAGGAAAAATAGCGGTTTCGAAAAATGTATACTCTTTTTTATACACGGTGGACACCTTGTATTGAGTAGTGTTGGGTATTTTTGAAAAGGTTATTTTTTAAGGATCCAGAAAATGAGATAATATACAGGGTGTCCAATTTAAAAAAGAGATAAGGTGACGTATTTTATTTTTGGGACACCCTGTATAAAATGGTATATATTTTTAGAAACCGCTTTTTCTACTTTAAAATGATCCTACATAAGTTTTTTTTCAAAAACCCATAGTTATCCATTATTCCAGACTTTTGGGATACACTCGGTATAGTTTAGTAAGTTTTTAAGATAATTCGGTCAATAAAATTTTTACACATATTTTATGGTCTATCTATTTTTAGCCATCCATGCATTCATAGTACCTGATCTGATAATTTGGGAGGGTGGGGATTTAACCTCACAGCACCTAGGCCTCATTTGACCCGTTGCGCATTTTCATAGTACCTATCGAGGCTATTGGGATCGTCAAAAATACCTAAATACAAAATTTCTTCATGGTGTCTGTCTGTCGGTCTGTCTGTCTGTCGGTAACACGATTACTCAAAAACTGCTAAACCAATTCTTATAAAATTTGGCATCAAAATTCTTTGTCACCCTACGCAGAGTTGATTAGGTTCTGGTGGGGGTGGGGGGGTTGGCAAGACGATATTAGGGGGGATTAAACTTAACTCACTAACCGTATAGCAGCTAGCGACACGCGATTTTCACAATATAGGTTAGATAATTACATTTTCAACCAAAAATTTAAAAATATTTTTTTTTTGGTTGAAAATCCAATTATCTAAGTTAATATAAAAACCGCGTGTCGCTTGGCAAGAGGAGGAGGGGATTAAGCTTTTAATAAAATTGTAACTTCAAAAGTATTATAACCCTTTTAAGAAAATTAAGTGGGTTAGAGAGGTTTCACCCTTTAAAAAGGGAATTTTTTATATAACTGGAAAGCCCATAAAAAATCTCAGTTGTCGTGTTTTTGCGTTTTATCCGCATATTTTTTCTATAAACACAAATCGTCGAATAACTCATAAAATCGTGCCAACGTTGGTATAACGTCAGCAGTGCGTTAGCGATGGCCCGATTTTATGTCGGTTATATGTGTTTTTAGGGTTATCCTGAGGCTCTAGCGAAATTATTCTATTTAAAGTTCCCACCATATATAGAAGGGCCCAAGGATATTCTGATAGTATACGAAAACTTCTCCTCCAAAGCTGACAGCCAAGAGTGTAACTTATTTATTCCCACGAGAGGGACGTTGACAGTTCGTTTTTTTATCCTGCATAGAAATCGGTTCACTCGATTACCATTTGTAATCACACAGACTACATGGTCCAAAAAAGTGAAACCTATGATGTCAAATTCGCTGCTCACCATGAATATCTCCTAAACGGTAGGAGATACGAAAAGGTTTAAATTAGGGCAAATTTGCGCAAATTTGATGCTTGCTGAAAACTAGGAAAAGTTTACAAATTCCGGATAGTTCTGGAGAAAAAACGGTAATCTTTAATTTTAGTCTTTATTTTTCTGCGCCCTTATTCTTTTAAAGCTGTCAAAAAACGCTTAAAACTTATTTAACAGGCAGTTTTTTGAAATCTACCCGACAGGTTCGTTTTTTAGATTTGACATTGCAGTGTGAGAGGGGAGCTCTGGCAAGTTCATTTTTGGTCCATAAAGGATGACAGATAATATTTTGCAACCTTATTTTGACAAGTCACCTGAATTTTTGGGTTACTTGATCATCATTAATTATTGTGTCTACATAAAATCCAAACACTTATCTTTCGACAAAATAATTAGAATAATCACTTCAGTTCCCAGAAGTGAGGATCAAGCTAAATTGGTATATAAATAGATTATTATGTAATAAGACACCAAAGTTGAAAATTTCGATGACTGATTGATTAAAAAGTTATACAGACGAAGCATCAAGGCAAATAAAGGAAACCGAAACAGACACAAATTATTTACTATTTACCTGTACAGGATGATTTTTTCTTAAATATTAAAATTAAAGTAAAAATCACTATTTTGGAACTGACTCTGTATAATATTTTTTCTACTAGCGTGCGGAAAACATACTTTTCTGCACGAGTGCGGAAAAGTTAACTTTAACGGCCATTCATAGCGGTTGGACGGGAAAAAAGAGTAACCCATTACTAGAAAAACCAGCTGTGACTTCTATATGATTAAAATTATGACTACATTTTCTAATAAATAATTTCCTAAAACCTTGGGTTATGCAAAAAAATAGTTTAGAATAGGGTGTTTCAAAAAAAAACCGACTTTTTGGATTGCCTATAACTTTCACGTTAATTATCCGAAATTCGAAATTTAGCATTTTTTTGAAAAAGAGGACTTAATATTTTATGCAACTAATGTCGAAACTGACATTTCCTTAAAATTGAAGATGGCGGACAGTTTTGAAAAATGGTTAATTTTAATCCATTGAAAATTTTTATGCTCGCCACTGTAATAAAACTGAGATGTTCGCTAAAAAGCCTTATTCTTAAATAGCCTTATTCTTACGTACGTAACATTTGTTTAAATCGGTTAAGAATAAAAAAGTTCTACAGTTTTACATTTCATGCTCTTTGTGTGATAAAAGACTTTCTCACTTAAGTCAACTTTATTCGACGGGATACAGGTTCGTCAAAAAATATCGGAAAAAATTCTAAAGTCTCTTTGGTATTTTTAACCCTTATTGGAAAATAAAATGTGTACGCTGCTGTAATAAAATTGATATGTGCACTAAATAGTATTATTCTTTCAACGCATACACATGTAACGCTTGTTTAAATCGGTTAAGAAATAAGACTTTCCATGAAGCCGTCCGCCATCTTGAAATTTAAAGAGATGTCATTTTGACATCAGACACATAAAAGTTAAACTTTTAGCTTGTCAGAAAGTTTTAAATTTTTGGCAAAACTGTATCCCGTCGACTAAAAAACGACCTATCGGTCGGAGGCATCAAATGTAAAACTGCCGAACTTTCTTATTTTTTAACCGATTTAAAGAAACGTTACATGTAAGAATAAGGCTATCTAGCGCACGTCTCAGTTCTATTACAGTGGCGTACATACAAAATTTTCAGGGGAGTCAAAAATACCCATTTTTCAAAACTGCCCGCCATCTTAAATTTTAAGAAAAATGTCAATTTTGATGATGAAAACATTAAACTTCAAATTTCGGAGAATTAATGTGAAAATTATAAGCAATCTAAAACGTCCGGTTTTTTTTTGGAACACCCTATATATTTCAATTTTTTAGAAAAACGCTTTATCATGGTTTTTCCAAACTAAACAAAAGGCATTGGAATTAAAGGAGAAAGCAATAAGTTGTTAACAATTATGTTAAAAATTATTTTGAAGCATGAACCAGTAAAGCTTTTCTTTTGGGTTGGACGGGACAAAAAATAAATAATCGAAAAAATATTATTTTCTTTAGGTACGAAACTGTTTGTAAACCAAAAAGGAGTGTTACAGTCGTTTTATGATTTGGAGTTATTTCAAGATTTTTAACAAAAACCGATAGATCGTTAAAGCTTTTTTCCTTTTTTTAATAAAATTACATTTGCTTGAAATGGCCCTTTATGGTACTTTTCCGCACTCAACCAAAAATAAAATATAAATATATTGCTATATTTTTAAAAATTTTCTTTTTTGTGTTAGTAAACGTTTTAGTCAGGATAAATAAAGAGTAACATTTTTAAAATTCCTTTTATTGGGTTAAATGAATACTTAAGTCAATTAAGCGAGCTGAAAAAATATTTTACCCTGCAACTCGCGTAAAGTGACTTTTCCGCACATAATTGCTGCAATCGCGTGCGGCAAAGTGACACTTTCCGGAATTGTTAGATAAACAGCTATTTATTTCTACGACCGTGCGGGAAAGGGGTGTTTTTTAGTTTGGAAAGTATCACTTTCCCACACTGAGTACAAAAAATATTTATCCTAACTCATGTGTCAAGTTTCTTTCCCATCCTTGCTGCTTTCCCGAACTCCGGTCCGCGTTCGTTCTCAGACAAACGAATGTCCCGTGTGGGGAAGATTAAATTTTCGCACAAGTTATGTAAGATAAAAACTATAATTTTCAGATTTTGCGCATATGTGCAAAATATAACTTTGCGCACTGTAATCGTAATGTCAAAACCATTTCTTCGCATTGTCAGAGCATACGTCAGTAGGCTTTAAAATGCCTTGTATCTAGTTTTCATACTTTTTATTTAAATTTTTGAAAGCGATTATCTCACAAACTAAATAAGATCACCTATGATGTTGGATGTCATTTTAAAGAGTTTTTTTGAGAGAATCTACAGATAGTAACATTTATAAAATTAAGCCCCTTTATCAACATTTTTTAACAAATGACGTAAAAATGACCAAAAATGGATAAATTGCATTTGTAAATGTGTAATCGCCCAAAATCTACCATTTCTGAATTTTCCTTAAAAAATCCTTTAAAATGACACTGAACATCCTAGGGTACCTTATTTAGTTTTTACGCCTTTTCCGCAGTTATTTGCGTGTGGAAAGTAGCAGTTTCCCGCACAGCGTGCACGAAAAAATTTTGTTTGCGAGTTTGAGGAAAATATAATTTTGCGCATTGGATGTTACGTTACTATGCCACACTAGTGTGCAAAACCACTTTATTTTAATGTTATAATAACATTTTTATGAAACACATTTTACGCTTACGCTCTTAGAAGAACAATTGTTCCTAATGCTTGCAGAAATAATTTCTTCCACAGTCGACTGCTTGACCGAACTTCTAAATCCTTCGGCCAATGAGGCAGTCTCGTACGGAAAAAATGGCTTTTCCGCGTGCATATTTTTTTTACAAAATTATGCACAGCAACAAGTTGTTCTTAAAAAAGAGAAGATCAAAAGATCTTGGGAGAAAAGAACGAAAATTCAAAATTGTATGAGTGTCCCACAAGGAACACACAAAAGACTAAAGCGAAAAGAGGAACAATTAAACGATGTTTCGCCCGGGGTGACCAGCGTGGGCTCGTCAGTGGATTCACTAGTCACCCTCAATCCAGACATCATTTAACACCATCGCAAACTCTGACTTCCAACTCAGAAACACTCACAAATAGGCGTCGTTCCGCATGGTACTTATTATAAGTCACCTGATCCTAGGACAAGTCTTAGGAGCATATTCCTATTGGAAAGATTAACACGCCAGGACGAACCCGCATCAGGTGACTTATAATAAGTACCATGCGGAGCGACGCCTATTTGTGAGTGTTTCAGAGTTGGAAGTCAGAGTGTGCGATGGTGTTAAATGATGTCTGGATTGAGGGTGACTAGTGAATCCACTGACGAGCCCACGCTGGTCACCCCGGGCGAAACATCGTTTAATTGTTCCTCTTTTCGCTTTGGTCTTTTGTGTGTTCCTTGTGGGACACTCATCCAATTTTGAATTTTCGTTTTTTCCTCCCAATATCTTTTGATCTTCTCTTTTTTAGATTCTTTCCGGTTGATGTAACTGATTTGGAAGTTTTAACTAAGATGTTTTTAATTGTCCGCACGCCCTTAGGAAAAATGTTGCACCCAATTTATTTATTTATAGTGGGTATAAGATTTTCTTTAAATCCCAGTTAACAAAATTTAGATGTAATATAAATTGTTTACAGAGGGGGTTTTTCATGTACTATTAATATGAATAAAATATAAATATATATATAAATTTTATTTGCCACAACTTTGACAAAAACTTGTGAAAACATTTTACGAAATACCTGAAAAATATCATATTTTCTGTCTATACTTAAAAAAAAATCGTCAGCGGCGCTATAACATCATTGGTTGTTACAATTTTAGTTAAGTAATTTAAACAATTTTTATCAGCAACATTATTTAACAATCGTAAAAAATTAGAATAATTTTTAAAATTTGCGCGTTCGGCGTATTTATACAAGCAGATTTAGAATTAAAACTAGACCCAACGGAGGTTTCCACCCCTGCAAACCCAACCCCAACACCTACTAAAGCGCCCCTCTCCTTTGAAATCCGCTTTACAAAAATTCTACAATTTTTGAAACACTTGAAACAGGATCTAACAACATAAAATCGTTCTTTTTCATTATGTTTTTGTAATTTTCTTGGATTTCTGTGAACATGACATTCAGAAAAAATATCGGTGAGGAGGCGCCAAATTTATGTCAACGGCATTCGCGTGCGGGAAAGATTAACTTTCCGCACTGGTTATACATAATAACTATTTTGATGGGATTTTTGAGTGTACTTTATAAAAAACTAACCCTTTAAATATAAAAAAATGGGCACTTTTAAGACGATTTTAGAATGGGCACGAATTCTTTACTAGGTTTTGTGGTTTTTGAGTAATTATAAAAAACCGAAAAATTAGTAAATATGCATTTTGTTGTCTACCCTCATTTTTTCGTGAGTCATCAAAAAAAGTCGACAGTACCTACTACGCTACATCAACACCGTTATGAATTAAAAAGCCAATTAACTCCTATCTCGCTTGTGCATGCCCTTTAGCCTACTGCTGCCGTCATTTTAACCAAAAAACATGGAATTTCTGTCAGTTTGGTATCAATATGGCCGCGACATTAAGCCAAATTTAAGGATACTAAAACGATAAAGAGTTTTAACTGGCTTTTTACTTGAGATAGTGTTAGCTAAATATGGCGGTTCAAAGATGGTCGACATGCGATTTACAAAAGCTGCTTTTTTCTTATGTGCATGATTCGGCTAATTTTTTTATATTTACGGTGAGCCAGATATTAGGCCGTTTCTTACTAAACTTTCTTCGCTTACACGAAAACTATGGGTCTTACATTTTTGATGTTAGTACTATAATACACGTATATGTATAGAGGGTAAGGGTGAAGGTGGATGCCCCCAGGGTAGCTGTTATTGTCTCCCCACTTGTGGTGCCTAATAATGGATGATCTACTAATTTTCCTGACGCAGGAGGAGTTCGACGGACAAGCATATGTGGACGACCGTGTAGTGCCGCTTTCTAGCCACAGTCTGCGAAAGAATGCAAAGGTCGGTAAGAATCATAGAAGACTGGTGTAGGCAGAATGGTCTTTCAGTGAATCCTGAAAAAACCGAGATGCTCCTATTCACCAGAAAGAGGAAACTAGAGGGATTCAGAGCTCCCATAATGTATGGCAGACCCCTAACTTTCGTATCACAACTTAAGTATTTGGGAGTGACGCTTGACAAGGGACTCAACTGGAGCGAGCATGTTGCCAGAATGACTGTTAAAGTCCAGGCACCATTGTGGCAGTTGCGCCGAGTGGACGGTCGAATCTGGGGCATTAGCCCGAGGATCCTACACTGGATATACATGGCCATCATAAGAACAAGGATCCAATACGGATCAGTGGTCTGGTTGCCCGCTGTAGAGAAGCTGACCATATCCAAAAAGCTTACGAGCACACACCAATATGGTATGGGGAACTATTAAAATCGTGAAATTTTGACTTTTCTAAATTTTATCAAAAATGAGTTACTAAGGTTTCAAAACACCTTAATCAACGAAAAAAAAAAAGTTGTCTGTCTGTATTACACGATAACTCAAGAAGGTCTTATTCGATTTTAACGAAATTTGGTATCAAAATCCTTTATCGGCTGACCATGAACTGATTAACTTTTGGGTAGTGTGGTGTGGTACGTGGTTAAAGGGGGGAAAAGGGGAATAAAATATTTTTAAAAATTGTAACTTTGGAACAAAAGCAAGCAGTAGCGACATACGGTTCTCAGATTTAAGTTTCCATGAATATGAACTACAAATTTTGTTATAAAATCCAAATTCGTTGGAGCTTTAGTTTCCGAGTTATTTGAAAAAACGTTAAAGCATGTCAAAATCATAACTTCAGAAGTAAAGCAGCTATTGATATGAGGTTTTCAGATTTTGGTTTTCGTAAATATTACCCAAAAATTTTGTTATAAGGTTCAAATCTTTCAAAGCTACAGTTTTCAAAATATTTTCATTTTCTTTCAACATAAAATAATTGATTGTATGGTGGACTATCCGTGCTTTCTAGGGGACTATTAAAATCGTGAAATTTTGACTTTTCTTAATTTTATCAAAAATGAGATATTACGGTTCCAAAACACCTTAATTGACGAAAAAAAAAAGTTGTCTGTTGTCTGTCTGTAAACGATAACTCAAGAACGCCTTAATCGATTTTAACGAAATTTGGTACAAAAATCCTCTATCGGCTGACCATGAACTGATTAACTTTTGGGTAGGGTGGTGGGGGATTAAAGGGGGGAAAAAGGGATAAATTATTTCAAAAAAATTGTAACTTTGGAACAAAAGCAAGTATCGATATACGATAGCGATATATTTAACAAAATTTTTGGTTAATATTTACGAAAACCAAAATCTGAAAACCGCATATTTCAACGTTTTTTCAAATAACTCGAAAACTAAACCTCCCACGAATTTGGACTTCATTACAAAATTTGTAGTCCATATTCGTAAAAACTTAAATCTGAAAATCGTATATCGCTACTTGCACTTGTTCCAAAGTTACAATTTTTTACAATACTTTATCTCCCTTTTCCCCCCTTCAACCCCCCACCTCCCTACCCAAAAGTTAATCAGTTTATGGTCAGCCGATGGAGGATTTTTGTACCAAATCGTATATAGAAAGACAACAGACAACTTTTTTTTTCGTCGATTAAGGTTCCATTTTGAGTAACTCGATCAATTTTGATAAAATTAAGAAAAGGCAAAATTTCACGATTTTAATAGTCCCCCATACCATATTGGTATATTGGAATAAAAACGGCAATTTTCCTAACTTTTATCCCTAATTTATGAATAAACCTGTACTAATTGGGGGGGGGGCCTAGGTATATGACGAGATTGCTTTATTTTGGCATAGGTATTTCATATGAAAACAACCCCTAAGGGATACAGTGATTTAAAGTTTTATACCCGACAAAAAACTGCCTAGAACAGTTTTTTCTTTGATCGTGACACGTACCCATTTAGAAGCTCCAAAACCAGGACGCGTCACGTGATGCGGTTTTAAGTTTCTACATCCGTGGTTTTTAGAGTCAAACTGGTAGTAAATATTTAAAAAATTTTAGACAACAAAAACATCCTCTAACATTCTTTTTATTCTGAGCTTAGATTTAAACAGCTGTCCGTCGAGCACAGAACACAATTTGTATGTTGGACGGATTCTAATATATACGATTTGTAAGATGTATTATTTGTAGAAAGTACGAGTTGTACGATGTACGGTTTGCAAAAAGTATGCTTTGTGTGATGTATCGTTATGCTATTTTATGATTTGCATAAAGTATTGTTTGTGCGATGTATATTTGTTTGAAATACGTTTGTAAAATGTATCTTTTGTAATAATTATGGGGACCCGATTGACTATCTAGGGCCACTTTCTCACCTTCCACTTAAGTTCTAAGTGCCACTTATCCTACAATCTGTCTTTTTCTCACTTTGCTTTTTAAAAAGAGATAGCAAGAGCTTAAGTCTAAGTTATAACTTAATCCAAAGTGAGAAAGTGGCCCCTAACCAATTATTTGTCTCTCTTGATCCACATAAATGAACAAAGAAGAAGCATGGATTAGCTAAACTAATCCGAATATTTTTACGGTGCATCTGGGGGTAAACCACACCGCCGATAACGGTTAAATCGAAGTTTGTTGGTTAACGCACCCATAAAACAAAAATGACGGCATCCGTGCTTTAAACCTAGGTTTAACGATTAATCTTTACTTGTGAAATCGCGCTTAAGCCCTGAAGAATCCATTTTTCTGGCCTGTATTGTTAATTATATGGTCAATTACGGTTTTCTTCAAGCCGGTGGCCGGATGGCGCAATCCTTAATTCAAAAAGAAGAAGAATTATGAATTTGAAGGATCTCTTTTGTTTGTTTTCATTTCACAGTTTTTCATTAGTTTCCGTATGATTAGTACATATTTTTTTGTGCTTATTTTTAAACAATTTAAAAACTTTGTTCGGAAAATTTTAAGTACACCTTCGTGCCAATTATCAAATTATAAAAATCGCGTGTTTCATTTACAGTGAACTATTTTTTAACGATGATGTAGTTTTGTTTGGTAGATATCTTTTGTGACTTTATTTTTGTCAATGTAGATAACAAAAGGCTCTTGGATCTAAAATTTGTGTGGGTGCCATAAAATCCATTTTAAAATTTAATGTGACAAACTATCACAAAATTCCTTTTATGTTACTTTTGCTGTAACTTTTTCCTTTAGCATAAATCTCATGTATGCAGATGTGGATGTTCATGCTTGTTCTTTTTCCACATCTCTTTCCTTAAGCTTGAAGGAATGACTTTGAAAGTTAACCAATATTTAACTTAGGGAAAAATCAGGTAATTATGCAGTATATGGTTTTCTGCCATTTTTGATTTTTTTTGAAAAATTCTTTATGGGGTCCCCTTCCAGGGTCCCTAGGACCCCAAATCCGTCTGCTCCGGTTGGTTTTTTTTTTGATTTTTTTTGTTTTTCTTTATTTTTTTTTCACTAAAACAACTCAAACCAACACAGTCCAACCCAACCTAATTCAAACCAACCCAAAACAATCAAAAAAACACATTACAATCCCCCCTGGGCACCCTTTTTTCTCGTAAAAAAAAAAACAAAAAAAAAATCGGTGGCAGGCGGATTTGGGGTCCTAGGGACCCTAGAAGGTGCCCCCATAAAGAATTTTTCAAAAAAAATCAAAAATGGCAGAAAACCGTATACTGCATAATTACCAAAAATCATGTTGACTTTTTAATTGTTTTTTTTTTAAATATTTCAAGCAGTATATTATAGTTATTACAGAAATGGATATTGAACATTTAATAGATTTTGTGAAAGAGTTTCCACATTTGTGGGACAAATAAAAGAACCTCAAATTTTGGAAACAAAATGCCAAAATTAACATTAATGACTAAAGGCAATTTTTTTTTCTGTCAGACCTTAGCTCAGAAAATATTAAAGTGATATTGGCAAATAAGCTAAAATTTCTTTCTAAGGTCCCCAATTTGAATCAGTTGCCTAAAAAAAAATTTAAATTTTTACTCATTTGGCAAAAAATCATACAATTGTGTTACTTCAAAATTTCCTGAGTTTAGGTCTCTGAGAGAAAAAAAAGAGTCTTTTCTTTAGTTATTTAAAGTGGCATATAGCAAAAAATAAACCCAAAAGGCTGGCACAAACATTATCAATCCATAATTAAGGCTTTGGTACATAAATAAGCAGTTGTTTAGTTTTTTGTGTCATGATATGTAATTTTTTGACCAAGTGTACTTAAATAAACAATTTCCTAGTGTTTTATAATAAAAATAATAGAAAATGACTGTGACATATACTGGTGAAGTAGCCACTTGCCGGGGCTTGGGCTGCTTTTTAAAGTTGCTGGCTAGGTGAGTATTGTTACCATTAAAAAAAAATGCTTTTTTTAACAATAAACTGAGAAGAAAATCAGTGTTTTTTTTTACTCCTTTGTTTTGTCTGATTTTTTGGTCAATCAGACTTTTCATCTTGAATGTCTTTTTGTTGAAAAAATCCTTGGAAAAATCTGTTTAATTAGGAAATGTTAGGCAAAATATTTAAAGGATTTTTTGGTAGAACTATAATAGAAATCATTAAAAATTTGCTTATAAAATGTTTAAAATGTTTTACTTAGGTAATACCTGGGTTACTTGAGATTTTTATTTAATTTTTTTTCTCACTTTGTGTCAGTTTTAAAAATAAATTGCCTGTATTGTTAAGCAAGCTTTTTCAGTTTTTCCCGAGGTTTTTCCCTATTACAATATGTTTCAAAAATTTGTCTTTTTGGAAAGTGACTTTTAAATATTTTTGTGTGTTATTCAGTCAAACCTTTAATAACTCTTCTCTGACTCAAACATTTTTGATAGGTAGTCCTGTCAGGTTCAAGTTATAGGGATTTGATTGTATTTCATTTAATAGAGATTATACACAAAAACATTCACATAAAAAATGATATTTTATTTATTTTAGATGGAGAGGTAGCATCTACAAGCTAGTCTGGATGGATTTGATCATATTTTTGTTAATTTATTACAGTTTAAATCTAACTTATAGATTAATATTAGACCCAGCAGGCAAGCTGTAAGTAAATCTGAAATTTAATTTCCTGTTGTGTTTTTTTTTCTTTTAAAAATAAACAAAAAGGGATTTCAAATGAATGAAAATGCTTTGCATCATTTATTTATTTATTGATTTACCCTTGGATTTATCTATCATGTTTTGCTCACATAGCTTGTGTGGAGAACGAAAAGTAAATAAATAGTGGAGAGTGACCAAAGCATTTTCATTTATATAAAATTATTATTAATTAGTTGGCAGGCTAACCAAGCATGAATGTGATAATTGCAGGTTGTTTAAATGTGGTAAAAAAACTTTTTTCTACTATTTTATTCTTTTTTTTCTTCCCTCCCTCCTAAATCTACAAGTTTACATTTTTTTACGAAAAATTTTAACAATTTAAATTGTAGACCTAATTTTTTCTTATAATAACACAAAAAAAAAGGACCCGATTTTTTAAGATATTCAACTCCGTGTTGTTTGTTTTAGGGTTTTCGAGAACATAGTGAAATACTGCTACGATTTTGGCAGCTTAATACCCCTGTCTTTTGTGCTCGGTTTCTATGTAAGCGTTGTGATGACAAGATGGTGGAGTCAATACACTGCCATCCCTTTTCCCGACCCTTTAGCAGTGTTTGTTAGTGCAACGATTCATGGGCAGGTAAGTAAGTTCCAGAACAAGTTGACAACTATGTTGTATTTGGACACAGGGTTTCTAAAAACACATGCTTTTCATATTTTTGTTGGCAATAAATTTATCATTTTTTTTCATATTCATTTTATATAAAAGATAATGAAATAGAAGACAAGCTAAGACAAGAAAAAACCAATTTTATTTTTACACACCCTGTACCTTAAAACCTTGTACAATCTTGCTTATCCTCAAAATCTTCAGGGGGGCAGAGTAAATCCCTTTTTAAAATTAATGGAGGAACACTTTGAAATTTCTTATTATTTAACTTTATTTAATGTCTTTTTGTATATCTTGTATCTTAAAAACAAAAACGGCTTCATAGAAATATTTAAATATTTTTAAGGTGAGGTAAACAATTTAACAAAATATCACAAAAGCCTTTATCCCATTTCCTTTTTTTGAATACAGGCGATTGATAAACAACCACTCCTCTGACAATCGTTTTTTTCTACTTAGGATGAGAGAGGGAGGGTCATGCGCCGAACCATCATGCGATATGTCTGTCTGTGCGTTACAATGACATTTACCATGATATCTCCACGAGTGAAAAAGAGATTTCCCACTTTGGATCATTTGGTGGAGGCGGGGTTGCTCCATAGAAGTGAGAAGGAGATAATGGACGTGCTTAATGGAAAGTTTCCAAGATATTCGAAGCACTGGTGAGTTATTTTATTTTTGTTTTTGCTATCATTGTCATCAAAAAATTCAAAAAGCTGAAAAAACATACAAAAAACTAGAACCATTGGTTGGCCATTTAATTTTTTGACAATTACAAAAATTATATATTGTTACCAATGGTAAAAAAATCTTTTCCATTGGTCACCAAAAATGCCAGTTTCTTGTAATTCGCAGGCAAATGAGTAAAATCTTGTTTTTGATGATGATTGATGTATGCAAAACAATGGCTTTTTTTGAACATAGATGTAAAATAGTGTCTTTATGAGTGACTAATTAATACTCTTTGTATACTTTTAGCAAAAAGTCTGAAAAAAAAGCGAAAATATACAAGAATGAAACAATAGTACTTTTCACAACTGGTGGCTAAAATAGTGCTTTTTTTTACAAGCGTTGGTTTAAATAACGAGCACAGGGAGGTATTTAAAAACGCTAGTAAAAAAAAGCACAGTTTAGCCATGAGTTGTGAAGACCATTTTTTTAATACCTTTATCAAAAAAATCCCATAAAAGCATAGCTTTTTTGGTTACCGATGCAAAAAAATTTTTTTCATTGGTAATCAACAACGTGTCTAAACTGTGTTTTTTTTTACTCGCGTTTTTAAATGCCGCGTTCCGTTCGTTATTTAAACCAGCGCTTGTAAAAGAAAGCACTATTTTAGCCACTAGTTGTGAAAACTACTATTAAAAATCTCAAATGAAGAGCACTTCTCGTAACACACCATCTTTGCACTATAAATCAAGGCGGCGCGCGGCGGGTAAATGAAATAACAATGGTTTCCATGGCGATGTGCGTTTTTACTCAGTGATGTTCATTGTTGCGACATTTTAGTCTTTTACAGTTTGATATTTTGATGATGTTTTTAAATGATTTTTTTCGTAAATACTTGGTGAAAACTGGCGAAAATGGCTTAATTTTTAGGCAAGAATAATTCGTTTTACTCAATATATTAGAAGTCAAAATTCTTCTAAAATTGTTAAAAAAAAATTGGCTTCTTGGATAGAAAATAGCATAAAATCATAACATATTACCCAATTAAGTGCTTTATTTGACCCCTCCCAGTGAATTGAATTGAAATTGAATTTCACAAAAAACATTAAAGAGATCATTTAAAATGTGTTAAAAATGGCAAAAATTTCACCTGCGCTGCCTTTATGACAAGATGTTGGCAACAATTCTATGATTGAAACTATGTCTGACCCCTCCTCAGCTGTTGGGCCAACCCACTTTTTAAAAATATTTCACAAAAAAACTGGAAAAAATATTAAATTAAAAATCGTTCATTGTTTGTTACGAATTTGGTTTAATTTTTTTTCAACAACATTAAAAATGTGTAAAAATCAATTTTTTTTATTATATTCATTAAAAAGAGACTAGGATCCGCCAATGCTATTAAATATATCTCCTAGACAGCCCTCCTTTTCAAATAAAATCTCTGATTGCCCCCATAGGTCAAGACCGCCACTGTACCCTCCTGGGGACAAAAAAGTAATCCATTTTATCTTTGAAAGTTAGCTAATGACTTTTTTACTTTTAAAGAGGGGTTTTATAAAGTAATAGAAACCTCGACTTTTTAATAAACACTCTAAAAAATTAAAACCTAATTGCGATACGTTCTTATACAGGATATGTCAAAAAAACGTGACTTAACCCTATAAACAATTTGTCAGGTATAAATATTGACCCAATATAAATTTAACATTTAAAATCAACAAAAAAAAATATCAACGCTATAACTGGACCATTGCGGCTATAGGAAAACTTCCATTTTTTCGGTGTAATGTTTTGGCTGAAGAAAGACGTAGTTTTTTCTACAATGGCCCAACAACAAAGCTTCGTGTATCTGACTTCGTCAATTCACATCCTTTTCAATTAGAGTTGGCAAAACAACTGTATTACGATAGTAAGTAATGTAACATCAAATTAGTATTGACAAAACAACTGCGTTGGCACATCAACTGAAGTTATTCAGTGAGCCAATAATATATGCTCCAGTGTCAGAGAGATGTAGTTTTTTCTTCAATGGCTCAAAGATTCTTCTCCGTCGATTCAACATAGAATAATGGTAAATGCTTCTACTTGGGAAACTCAAAGTCATAAAGTCTCAAAATCCAAAATTTATTCAAAATTTGGTAGGTTACACGTGTTTCGCCTACATAGGCATCTTCAGACCTGGTATATAAAACGTCACGGTAGAGATTAACATTTAAAGAACATTACAAAAGTACATTTTACAAACAAAAACAAACAAAAAAAAAATTTTTTTTTGAGACTATGACTTTTCTCTCTGAGAAAATGGACGATCCTTTTCAATTTGAATAATGGTAAAGCCATGATGGTAATTTAAGGCTTAAAATATTTTGGCATAATTTAGGGGGTAACGTTTTTGATTAAGCAATTTTTACTATGTTTTTCACATTTTTATTCTATGTCTTTTAAAGCTCTCTTTCCAAACTTTCGATTTCTAAAATAAAACACTGAAATTTTTCAAGTTTCAACTATTTCTTAGGCGTTCAAAAAAAAGTGCTGCCAAAAATTATTTTTTCTGTGTTAAAATGAAAAATATTTAGAGAGAGAGAGAGCAGAATTTTAGAGATAGATGGAGAGATAATTTAGTGACATGCTAAAATATTTAAGATTGTTGAAGAGAGAGCAGGCTATAAAAAAGTATTTTAGAGAAAGATGGACATAATTTAAGGCAATTGTTTACTAGAAATTTCTGTTATGTCATCTTGAGTTGTGTCGTGCAAAAATTGTAATTTTTCAAAGCGTAAAGTGTGTAAAACATAAGGTGGTATTAATTTCTTTCAATACAGTATTTAAATTTAACAAAAAACGTGTCCTACTAAAGTGTATTTTAGCACATCTAATAGTAAAGCCATGATGACCCTTAAAATAATTTTCTTACATACCTCTTAAAATATATAAGTAGAAAAGTTGTTGCCAAGTTTTCCGGCAAATGGCAACACTGCAAATATGAGAGTATTTCATAAGGATAATTTAAATGGACTTATGTTAGAATAGAAAGTTTGAAAAGTTTCCATTGTATAGTTTCCAAAATATTCTAGTAGGTTACTCACCTTGGGACACCCGGTATAGTAAATCAATCAATTAATCGCCCTATTTGTCCTTCTAATACAGGGTTCCTAAGATTTTCCTTAGGGATAGGATTTCAATAAATCAAACAGAAATGGCATAGAAAGTTCTGCGCCCACAAAAGAAACGGGTATATTGAGCAATGGTGCCAGTTTGTTATTATCTCCGGACTACTTTCATGAGAAAAAATTGTCGCCACTCTTTCATTGTGAGCATAATTCATAGTTGCAATAATAACCGTTGACAAGATGTCTGCAAATTTCGCTAGATGGCGGCCACACCTAATTAAAAATTAGATGTTTTCAGGTCCAAACCACAGCTTTTTCTTGCTTAAAGGAGGCGGCAGGGTCCATTATTTACGATACTGAGCGATAAACTCGTGAGGCTGTTAACATTAGGAAGAAATATCTTCGCTTTTAATTAAATTTCATTCCATTCTGTTCTACTAAAACGGAAACGGCCAAACCATGCAGCTAGGACTAGCAGCCAAAGAAATCAATAAACGGCGCTGTTTTTCCTGCAGAGCTTTTTGCTTGCGATATTATTGATTTTAAATAAAGCTGGCCCTACACTACATTTGATATTTTCGAGGTGTTTTATGACATGATCTCGAAACATGTAGCGAACCAATTCTTCAAAACTAGCGGGAGGGTAAAAGCGAAAAATAAGGGGCTGCCAATATTTGTAACACCCAAAAAGGGGTGAAAAGATTTATTTTGCTCTGTTTCTTTACAAAAAATGTTTTTTTTACGAAAAACTTGAGCTGCTACTTTTTTTATTTTTTCTTCAACTTTCTCGAAATTTTCGTCATGCCGTAGAAAAACATTATTTCCCCCATGGTCATACTCTACTTTTATTCGAAAAAATTTAGAAACAGACGGGATCAGTTTTCCTAAAACGGGGGATCTTGGAGTGAGGAGATAAAGGGCGCCGCAGGCAAAAATTAAATTAGCCGAACGCAAAAATGTTAGAAAAACAAAGCACGAAATAAAAATGGCGCCGCTTACAATTTTTTTTTCAAAAATTACGTAATTTCGGGAACGCAAAGAAATAGGTATAAAGAGTATAATTTTTAAGAAAAAAATATCAATATTCTCGCCCTCCTCCACTGGGACTACAGGGGCCGTGCACAAATTACGTAATGGTCATAGGGGGGAGGGGGGTTACAAAAAGTTACGTAGGGGGGAGGTGGTTTTCGACAGCGTTTGCATTTGTGTGAAACTAAGAAAATTTGGAATAAAATAAGTGAAAAGTTTTTTTTTTGGGGGGGTAGTGGTCTTGAAATCGTTACATAATATTAGGGGAGTGGCGTGCCAAACCGTTACAAAACATTACATAGGGAGGGGGTCAAAAATTGGTAAAATCACCGTTACATAATTTGTGGACGGCCCCACATCTGACTGTTCCTCCTTTTTGATTTCGAATCAAAGTGCAAAACCCGGGTTGGACGTTCGAAGGCGTCAACCCATCCTATTTTCTTGATAAACTTTCTACGGAAATATCTCAGTCGATTTCTCCGGCCGTGTATGAACGCTTTAGGTTAGGCATTTGCATGTATCTCAGTCCCCAGCCTGTAAACAGTGCGTAAGGACAATGGTTACAAAATGAAAAGCCGAAAAATATTTTTTTACGATATCTTTCATCAGTTGGGTATTAAAGTCGAGCAAAAACAATTTTTCTTCCAGTCCTAAAGGTATGAAAGTGGAAAACATTAGAAAACAACAACCTGGAATGGATTTACTACGTGTAAGATGTAGTGACAACATCGCCCCATGCCCATCCTTTTCTGCCTAATGTGCTTTTCCGTTTGTCTGCGTCTTATACACGGCTGCTTGGCCCCCTAAGGATTTGCTTAGGAACCCTGTATACGTGGAACGACTAAATGAATATCCTGTACATATGACTCATTTTATGGACAGCGATTTAAACATCTTTCGGCAAAAGCCAAATATTTGCATGACACATCATCGATTTTTATTTGCTTAGCGGTTTAGTATTCATAATTAGTTTAGTAACGGTTTGGTGTTAATTAAATAAATGTTTATTCTAGGAAACCTGCATAGTAAATTATCAGTGGCGCACCGAGCAGCTTCAAATGAAGTTTTCTTTATCATTTATCCTTAACCCACCCGCTCCCAAAGTCAATTCCTGGGTGCGCCACTGAAATTATTAAAACAAAATTATGATTGTTTTCCACAAACCAAAACTACACTTTTTTGCACTCGACGCGCGTTTCGCTAACAACGTTAGCATCATCAGGAGACGATAAACTAAATGATGAACTAAATTAATCTACGCTCTATCTTATATACAATCCTTTAGTGGGCGGAGATAAGACTAATAATTTGTGATTGATCACGATTTTTAATCCTATCTCCCCTCAACCAAAGAATAAAGTGTACTAAACGGGATGGGTCCTCTATCTTTATTTAAACTATTTCTGGATTTAATGATTTCCATACTTTCATATGCATTCAAAAGTCTTTTGTTTGGTACACTTTTTAGAAGTTTTAGGTTATCTAATGTGAATCTATGATTGTTTTCAAAAGCATGCTCGGCCACACTTGACTTTTCTGTTCTTCCGTATTTTAAGTGTGCTAAATGTTCTTTAAAACGTGTTTGAATAGAGCGTCTCGTTTGGCCAACATATTTTTTGTCACAATCCATGCAACTAATTTCGTAAATTCCACTTTTTTCTAGAACTGTAGTTTTATCCTTGGGATTTCCTAGTAAGCTTCTTATTGTGTTACCGGATTGATATACTAATTTAAGACCGGTGTTATTAAATACTTTGTGTAATCCTTTCGTATAATTAGGATTATAAGGAATTGATACAAATTTTGAGTCGTAGGTATCTTTTTGTCTAAAAAAGGTAGAATTCCGAAAGATCTTTTGAAAATAATGTCTATTTATCAGCTTATTTATTAAGCCTTCGTCGTAACCGTTTTCGCCAGCTATATTCCTAATCCTATTCTGTTCTGCTTCAAATCTTTCTTTGTTTAAGGGGAAATTTACTAATCTATATGTTAAAAAGTGCAAACTTGCAAGCTTATGTTGTAAGCAATGAAAAGAGTCATTTGAAATATACCTGTTGGTGGCCGTGCCTTTTCTGTATAGGTCAAAGTCCAATTTATTTTTATTTCTTATAACTAAAGTATCTAGAAATGGCAGTGTACCGTTGTTCTCTGTTTCATAATTAAATTTAATAGTGGGAAATTTGTTATTTATTTTTTCCATAAAATTTTCAACACTAGTTACTTTAGTGTTGAATACTGCAAACACATCGTCTACATACCTAAATCATACTCTGGGGAAATACTCAAATTCTTTACTTATATCTGATTCAAATTTGCTAATAAATAGGTTTGCGATAAAAGGTGAAAAACTATTACCCATTGTGGTTCCTTCTAATTGCTGGTAGTAGTTATTTTTATATTGAAAGTAATTTTGATTCATGCAGAGTTTTGTTAAAGATAGGTATTCTAAAGTCTGTTTGTCTTCTAGATTGTTTTTTCTTAGTAGTTCCTCCAGGTATTGTAAGGTATTGGGGATCGGCACACTAGGGAACAACGAACTAACATCAAACGAGATTAAAATTTCACCTTCTTGGAGTGAAATATCTTTAACTTTGTTGATAAATTCAAGGGAATTTTGAACAGAAAAACCTTTTTCCTTTATCGGTAAATTTTCAAACTCGTTTGCTAGCCATTTCGAAATGTTGTAAGTAGGTGATCCTACAGCAGAAACTATAGGTCTAACCGATTTTCCAGGCTTGTGGATTTTCGGAAGACAATACAGTTTCGGCATAGTGGGATTGCTTACTTGTAGTTTATATTTAATATTGTCAGTAATAATATTGTTACATTTTTTAATTGTGTTTTTTACTTCGTTAATCATTTTTGGTAAGGGGTTCTTTGGGACTTGTTTGTAGGGTCCATTTTGTATTAGGTTATCTACCCTTTCAAAATAGTCTGTTTTATCTAATATAACAACTTTATTACCCTTGTCAGCCTTTAGATAGAAAACATCTTTTTCTCTCAAACTTTTAATTATTTTATTGTGATTTAATGTACTATTTTTATTGTTTTGAATGATGTTTTGAGAGATCTGATATCGACAAGCATCTCGCACATAGCCCTTTGTGCCTTCTGAAAGATAAGAGATTGAACTTTCAATATTTGCAATAATATCACTTAAATTATCTTTTTGTGGGGGCAGAGCAAAATTAAGACCTTTGTTTAAAAGTGATATTTCTTTGTTATTAAAAGTTTGAGAGGATAGGTTTTCTACAATGTTTGCGATTTCCTTCGACTTTTTTGGTTTTGGTTCAGAACGTTTTAACTTTTGTAGCTTTCTATTAAGTGAAGACATCTTCTTCGTAAATTTTTTCTCAATTACTACAAACATATGTCTTTGGAAATCGCACCATTCTTCAAAGACATATGTTTGTAGTAATTGAGAAAAAATTTACGAAGAAGTTGTCTTCACTTAATAAAAAGCTACAAAAGTAAAACTTGTATATAAGATAGAGCGTAGATTAATTTAGTTCATTGTTTATCGTCTCCTGATGATGCTAAAGTTGTTAGCGAAACGCGCGTCGAGTGCAAAAAAGTGTAGTTTTGGTTTGTGGAAAACAATCATAATTTTGTTTTAGTGCAACCAAAGGTTCCAAATTCCCAACATAACTGAAATTATTATTTTTTGACAGTGTGTGAGGACTTCCTCATTTTTACGTTTAAAAATGTACCCCAGGAAGGTTATTCATTCATAATAATTAAACTGTGATATTCAAGTTCGTGAGGAACATAGACAAGAAAACCAATCGACCCAAATCCAATGAATACAGTAGTGAAAGTCTCAAAATCGGTTCAGTAGTTTGTGCGTGATGCTAAAAAAAACTCTTAAAATTTGATTTTAACTAGATCTTTCGTTAAAAGTCAACACGAACTAATAAAATAAATCGAGTAAAGGTTTACTCTAAAACTTCCCTCGCTCAAGAACATGCATGCAATTATCTTGCACGCAATTCTCTTGCATGTAAATCTCTTACTTGCGTGTATTTCTCATGCATCCATGTGTATCCAGAATTTCTTTCGAGCAGACCTACTTTTCCAATACATTTTATATGTGCTATATATACTGGGTGGATTCTTTGCTTCTACCGGCTTTAGGGAACAGGTTTTAAAAACAGCTAAAAACCAATCTCTAATCATTTTTTACGGACTTAGCGCCCATGATAAAAAAGCTTTAGGGCCCCCAACTGGAGGCCCAGGGCCTACCAACTATTTTGTAAAAAAGAGAAGGTACCACTTGAAAAAGAAATTTAACGCATTAGTTTTTTTTGACATCTGTTACCCAATGTGTCAAAAATTTAAAAAATCTTATTTTTTTGTCAATTGTTTTACCTTCAAAATAAACTACATATTTCTCTATTTACTAAGTGTAATAAAGAAAATACCACACAAGAACATTATTAGCGGCCCATTTGGGCGCCCTCACTGAAGGTCCGGGGCCTATCAACATTTTTTTCATGAGGAGGTACCATTTGTGGCACGTTTTTGGAAAGTTTGTTAAAAGAGAAATTCGATTAAGGCCACAAAAATGGCATAGAATTGACAACACTGCTTTGCTGTTTTTGGGCCAGTCTTTACCGGGCAGAATATCGGAAACGAGAAAACGGAATCTGTTGAAATTTGGCAGGAATGTTTATTTTTGAATTCCTCACAACCGTATCTAGACAGTTTTTTGCTGGACTCTCTCATTTTCGAAATAAAATAAACACGCCTAACAATAGGCAAAAATCTGACCTGGCTTTTTCTTTAGCCTCGTCGATAATACAGAAATCTGTAACAGCAATTTCTGGATTTTCTTATTTTTTGGAAAAAATACACCAAATTTTGAAAAATCCTTTGGATACGGTTGTAGATTTTTATAAATCGTATTATCAATATTAAAGCAAGCAAGCAATATTCTGCCGGAATTCCGAAACGCCATTTAGTAGGCCCAAGGAAACTTACTTACTTTTTACCTTTTTACCAGAATTTGTCATCCGGCAATATTTTTAGACTGATACTGAATGTATACTCCCCCCTACCCCACTCACCAGACCGGTCTGATGAGCACCCCCTAAAGCTAGGAACACACGATGCATCTTTTTCATGCATCAAGTTTTCTAATAACAGGTTAAAAGGAGACACAATCTGCTTGCGTCTTTTTTTATCTTGTGAAAACTAAATTTGATTCATGGAAAAGTTGCATCGTGTGTTCCTAGCTTAAGAAGGCAGTTTTCTTTTCCTGTGGGGTTATTCTTAAGTCGAAAGAAAATTTGCTCGATCAATATCGGGCAAAAGTGAGAGAAACCGATTTAAACCGAAGATTTGGACAAATGAGATGCATAGTAGCGAGGGAATTTAACTCCCTGGGAGCAAATTTTCTTTTTCATGTTGAATAATGATTTTTCTTTTGATTCTTTTTAATTTCGAGACATTGCAATCCATAAAGCATGAAGCCGAGCATCTTTTAAAGAAGCATTAATAAATGGTTTCTAATAAGTTATACTTTTCCCCACATATGGTATGCTACCTATTGTTGATTTAAAAAAAAATATAGCAAAGCGGTGTTATCAAATCTATGCCGTTTTTGCGGCCATAAATAAATTTTTTTGACATCTGTCAACTCATGTGTTAAAAAATTTTACGCCAACCTTGTGTGGTAGTTTCTTTATTTCACTTCGTAATTAAAAAAGTAGGTAATTTATATTGAAGCTAAAACAATTGACAAAAAATAGTTTTTTTTTAAACATTTTTGGCACTTACTAACTGTACTAACTGTCTGCAGATAACTAAAGCATGGCTTTTTCCCAACTAGCAATTTTTAGTTGTGCAAGTTGTAAAAATTAGAGTTGCACTAATTTTAAACGTTGTTTTACGGATAAAGAATAGTTATCATGGCGACCGTCGACAACTTCGACTATTATACGACGCCTAAACGTTTATCACAACTTCAGTCACCATCACAACTATTTATGACCGTCTATTTTACTAACAGTAATTCCTTAGTTGTGAAGGCGCCGACTGCAAATCGGTGTGTGCTAAACCGAAAGTTGCTCAATTTGCCCCACGTTTTCTGGCCCGTTTGTTGGAGACGCGGGCACGCCTGTTTTTATCTAACCAAGTTTTCTGTTACGTTTGCAACAAACCAATTTTGGAGCACTGCTGTCTGTCATACAAACGTCAAAAGTGTTTTGTAGAGTTTCTATTAGTTTTGTTTCAACATTTTGCGCTATGAAAAGGAACAAATTGTATAAATATTCTTCGATATTTTATAGTCGCAGAAGACTTTAGCCTAGCATTTAGCTGATATACCGGATCAAAATGTGTCATCTTCTGTGTGGCGGAAAAGAAAAAGGAAGGTCCTGTGTAAACAACAAGGACGGAAATTAAGTGAGCAGCAGAAAGCCAAACTGTGGAGCAATTTCGATTGGCTAAAAATTGAGGCGTGTTCGCGTCTTTTAAGTTAGGGGATCAGTTAAAATCAAAGTTAAGTAGTTACAGCGGACGAGATACGGGACTCCTTTGGTTGTCATAGAAACTAATAAGTGCCGCCATGATTGATTGTAAAAACCACTGTATGCTAATATGTAAACAAACATAAATTTTTTTTTTTACCTTTTTCTACAATAAACTACGATCTTTTTGCATGTAAAAATTCGTATTTTGTTCTTAGGAATCCTAAGCAACACCTTCAGAGGTTTTTCGAAGCGAGTTTTAAGTCATGATTTTTTTTTTAGTTTCATAAAATCATCTTAATCGAGGGCGCGCTTGTTTTTTAAAGCTACGACCTGCACATTTGACAGTAAATTACCGTCTGTTTATATATTTTGGCATTGGTTCGCATGTTTTGATGATGCAAAACATGATATATGACATAGAATATCATTTTATTTTAATAATATTATGGTGTTAATTATCATTTTACGTAATGAACAATATTTTGAACAAATAATTGTACTCCAAAACCCATTGAACTATTACTTCAACTGTAGTCGCGATCGGGACGTTGACTCAACCAAAAAATCATCCACCAAATTGGTGCAAAAGTGGGTGGTGTTTGAGTAAAAGTAAACGTTGCGACGCAACGTTGGCACGCGGTGCACAACGTTGAGTCGTCGACAAATTGCTAGTTGGGTTTGGTTACCGATACAAAAATTTTTTTTTTTTTTGTCACGGGTGCAAAAAAAGATTTCTGTCCGTTTTTTACTCAAAATTAAAGAGAAATAGCGGAATAAAGTAATATTGAAAAAATCTATTTAGTCTTTCCTAAAAATTAAGCCATTTCCCCCGGTTATTTACGAAATATCATTTAAAACCATCGTCAAAATATCAAACTGTCAAAGATTAAAATGTCGCAACAATGAACGTCACCGAGTAAAAAGGGACATCGTTATGAAAACCGCATTGTAAAGATGGTGTGTCGCGAGAAGTGCTCTTCGTTTGAGATTTTTAAAAGTATTTTCCTGTTTTTCTTGGATATTTTGATAAAGGTATTAAAAAAATAGGGTTAACAACTCGCGGCTAAACTGTGCTTTTTTTACTCGTGTTTTTAAATACCTCGCTGCGCTCGTTATTTAAACCAACGCTTGTAAAAAAGCACTATTTTAGCCACTAGTTGTTAAAACTGCTATTTTAGGGATGAAGTTTTTTGGTGGTAGCTCCAAAAGGTGTAATAAGCGCGTCAACACGAGTAATCACTATGTGAAATTTTGTTATGATTGGTGCAGGGGTTTTTAAGTTAGAGTGGCTACAAAGTAGGCGATATACAGATCGACAGACCGACCGACAGACAGAGCGACGGCGCTGCGTCTGGATTCGTGCTTATCGCTATTCGGAACCTCAAAATTCGGGGAGGATCATGAAAATCGCACTTTGAGGAAATTAAAAATTTAATGTCCTATATGGTCTATCTACAGATTTATTATACAGACCGCTTCAAGCTACTGCGAACATAGGGCGGAAGAAGTCTAATTTGCCAGTGTACGTACATGCAGAGACACCGCACGCCTATCAGTGAAGCAACCAATACTCAGGCTTGCGATCACCACTTGCATGACTTTCCTTTGGTATTTAGTACGCCTCTAACCACGGTGCTGTGTGGAGCGTAGTCAATGAAACCGGAATTTGGTCAATAAATACGCAAATTTTTATAACGTAATTTTCTTATTTTTTGTCACTGATAAATAAGAGCGTTTTATTGCCAACTGCTCAGATTTATCAGTGACGACGTGTTACAATGAAAGTAATAAGGAGAAACAAAATAAAAGCAAGTTCTCAAAATAAAATAATACATTCTAAAAACCAAAAAGATTCTCCCAGTCAAAAAAAAATTAAAGCAAATGTTCGAAAAGTCCTCCTTGCTCGGCTAGACAATATCCGAGCCTACTATAAAAACCCCTTCTAACGTTTCCAAGCATGTTAGGGGTGATAATTTGAAAAGCTTCTTCAAAAACAGATAGAAGTCTAGGAGCAAGATCGGGAGATCGAGCTGGCCATAAAATAGTTCCCCGTGTACTTATAACCCGATTAGGAAATACATTATCAAGATATTCCCTAACAAGGCCAACATTGTGAGCGGAACAACCATCTTGTTGAAACCATGTTTCACCAAATCTTACACCTAACAACTGCCTAGCAGTTGGAATAATGTGCTGCTGCAGTAGATCCAAGTATCTAGGACCATTCAAATTGCAATTGCCGTTAATAAAAAATGGCCCAATTACGTGTTCCCCTATAATACCCCCCCCCCAAACATTTAGTTTTTGGGGATACTGTGTTCTTACGTCAAAATACAAATGCAAATTTTCCCTCGACCAATATCGAACGTGTGTTGGGTTATGACGATTTGACCATTTGACCATCTGCACTTTTTCGGCAACTTCGTAGACCTCCATTTTTGGTTTTAAAAATGTATTATTTCAATTAAGAACTTACCCATCTGTTTCTCGAGCAAGGCAGAAATAAAACAAAATAATAAAAACAAAATGAATTTCCAAAAGATAACACTGCAGCGTGCTTCGAATCCACCGCGGTCGTACGGCACGGAGAGTAAATTGGACTTGATTCCCCCTATGTTCGCAGTAGCTTGAAGCGGTCTGTATGGTATAGAGATTATGTCGCTACATTTGGAGAGTCATACATAGAATCTAATTTTTTTCTTCTGATTTACATGACCAGCGCGGTTCCTGAACGATAAGTAGAATTCACTAACAATTAAATGTGATAATAAACAGAATTTTTAGGTATTAAAAATATACGTCACTATCTGGTCATAAATATTATCACAAAAAATAAATCAAATATATTTTGTTACTTTTAGTATAAAAAGTCTTTAAACCAATTGTTTTTGGTGCAGTTGCTTTGAATTTTTGGGTAAAAAAAATTTGCAGGTTCATTGTTTTTGAAATATTACCAAAAGAGCGTAATTTGGGTGAAAGTAACAGTGCGCAAATTTGAAAAAAAATCGACCAATCAAGCAACTTAATGGTCAAGCCATGATGGTAATTTGAGGCTTAAAATATTTTAGCATAATTTAAGGGGTAACGCATTTTTATGCCATGATTTTGCTCACATTCTAAAGCTTTCTTTCCAACGTGTGTGAAGTTAGCAACGAAAACTCAGCAACGAATTGGGGATATTGCTATTTGCACCAATACATATTTTCAAAAATTGAAAAGTCTCAAATTTGAACTTCCAAGGACTCTTTCATGCCTCAAAAAATATCTACCTTTTCCATAGCACAAAATACACCTCTTTTAGATACAGAATATCATAATGATAATGTGACTCTTAAAAATAATGTAACAAAGTAAAACACAAACAGTAGGTTCCTCTCTCGATGGAGAATCATCCCTCAAAACCTCAATTCCTCCCGACCCGTCGAAGGTACCAAAAACGTATTTCCTAGTTCCAGAATGTAAAAAAATGAAACAACGAAAAAGATTATTCAAAAATGATGTAACAAAATAAAATTCATACAGTAGATTCCTCCATCGATGGAGAATCATCCCTCGAAACCCTAATTCCTTCCACCCCGTCGAAGGTACCAAAAACGCATTTTCTAGTTCCAGAATGTAAAAAATTCAAACAACGAAAAAAATTATTCAAAAATGATGTAACACAATAAAATTCATACAGTAGATTTCTCCATCGATGGAGATTCATCCCTCGAAACCCTAATTCCTTTCACCCCGTCGAAGGTACCAAAAACGCATTTTATTGTGTAACATCATTTTTGAATAATCTTTTTCGTTGTTTGAATTTTTTACATTCTGGAACAAGAAAATACGTTTTTGGTACCTTCGACGGGGTGGAAGGAATAAGGGTTTCGAGGGATGAATTTCCATCGATGGAGGAATCTACTGTATAAATTTTATTGTGTTACATCATTTTTGAATAATCTTTTTCATTGTTTGAATTTTTTGCATTCTGGAACTAGAAAATGCGTTTTTGGTACCTTCGACGAGGTGGAAGGAGTTAGGGTTTCGAGGGATGATTCTTCATCGATGGAGGAATCTACTGTATGAATTTTACTGTGTTACATCATATTTGAATAATCTTTTTCGTTGTTTGAATTTTTTACATTCTGCAACAAGAAAATGCGTTTTAGGTACCTTCGCCGGGGTGGAAGGAATTAGGGTTTCGAGGGATGAATCTCCATCGACGGAGAAATCTACTGTATGAATTTTATTGTGTTACATCATTTTTGAATAATCTTTTTCGTTGTTTGAATTTTTTACATTCTGGAACTACGAAATGCGTTTTTGGTACCTTTGACGGGGTGGAAGGAATTAGGGTTTCGAGGGATGATTCTCCATCGATGGAGGAATCTACTGTATGAATTTTATTTTGTTACATCATTTTTGAATAATCTTTTTCGTTGTTTAATTTTTTGACATTCTGGAACTAGGAAATGCGTTTTTGGTACCTTCGACGGGGCGGGAGGAATTGAGGTTTTGAGGGATGGTTCTCCATCGAGAGAGGAACCTACTGTTTGTCTTTTACTTTGTTACATTATTTTTAAGGGTGACATTATCATTATCATATTCTGTATCTAAAAGAGGTGTATTTTGTGCTATGGAAAAGGTAGATATTTTTTTTTTCTAAACTTTTTTTTTAGATTTACAGATGTATTCGAAAAACGCTTTGAGGCATGAAAGAGTCCTTGGAAGTTTAAATTTGAGGCTTTTCAATTTTTGAAAATATGTATTGGTGCAAATAGCAATATCCCCAATTCGTTCGTTTTCGTTGCTAACTTCACACACGTTTCTTTCCAAACTTTCGATATCTAGAATAAAACACTCAAATTTTTCAAGTTTTCATGTTTTTTTAAGCGTTCAAAAAAAGTACTGCCAAAAAAAACATTTTCTCTGTTAAAATGAAAAATATTTAAGGTTGTTGAAGAGAGACAGCAGGCTATAAAAAATTATTTTAGAGAACAGTGTTCCCACTGACCTGGAAAACCTGGAAAATCTGGAAAAGTCAGGGAATTTCGAGAGCTACCTGGAAAAGTCAGGGAATGACCAAAAAATCCTCAAAAGTCAGGGAATTGGCGCACAAAACCTGGAATTTCTCTTTCTCAACCTATTTTTTAAACCAACTTTGCAAAAAATATGTGAGTTCTCTGCTCACCTCGAATATAAGCTCAACATCTGTTTTGCGCTCAATCAGTTCCAGTCCACCTAAAATCCAAGAGCAAGAGAAAAGAGAGGAAAGCTTTTTAAAACGTGTAGGACAAGAACGGCATCATTACTCAGGGTGGCAGGTTGTGAAATAATAAATATCATCGGGTATAATTTCTCCTTGTTCTAAACACATCGCGCTATCTTCTGTTACAACTTTCGAGTGTAGTCTAGGGCGTTTTCTCTAATCCCACAGTATTTTTCATGTACTGTGTTCCAAACCTTAAAAAAACAGTTTCTAATTTAAACTGGATAAGTCCTCCAATAAGTCCACCAGAGTGGCAGTGTCACAGGCTGTGAAAACCAATAAATATCACGTATATTGTAAGTTTTGTTTAAAAAATATTTAATTGGGTAATATGGGGCGTCAGGCCATCTTGAGCCATTTTAAGAGCAGTAAGTAAGTGGAGCAGCGCAGTGGGCAGCGTACCTGCCTGCCGCACGGAAGGTTCCGGGTTCGAATCCCGGCTAGGTGCATGGATATTTTGTGTTTGTATTTCACTTTGCATAACTTTGGCTTTGTTAATTAAGAAAACTATCAGTCTTGGCCCAAGATGACAATGGACCTACATCTACAATAACTACTGGAAGTGAAGGAATCTCCACAGCAACTGCTTCCACTGTCAAAAAGGGTTCTACTCCTTTTTTGTAATCTTTTCTTATTAAGCAATCAGTTATGGATGCAGAAATAGTGTGGTTCAAGGAATCTTTAAGATTAATCCTGATGTTGCCAATTATGTCCTAATCATCTGCGAAGGCTAGTAGTAGGTTGGGTCCGTCCTGGTGGAATATAGCCGGTGGTGTTTCAATATTGACTTTCCTAATTGCATATTCCAATGCTATGTTAAAGAGTTGAGGTGAAAAAGAGTCACCCTGCTTAAGCTCATTGTTGATACCAAAAAAATCAGAGTAGCTCTGTCCCACCCTTATCTTGCACCTTGTATCCTCCGTACATGTTTTTACCAGGGATATCAGCTTTTTTAGAAACCCCAGTTCTTGATTTGCTTCCCATAATTGCTCTATATAATCTGTCAAATATCTGTTTGAAATCAATAAATCTCATCAATACAGTTCTCTCTGAAATTTCCAGCATTTTTTCATTATTTATCTAACGGTGAAAATCTGGTCTATAGTGGGCCTTTTAGGCTAAACGCGCACTGGTATTTCCTGACTATCTCCTTATATGGTTCAATTCTCTCTCGCAGGATACTGGAGAGGACCTTGTAGTATGTATTGTATTGTAGTATGTATTCCACGATAATTGGAGCATTTCTTTTAATCTCCTTTTATATGGATGGGGGACTCTCACGCCTTCCTTCCATGAATCCGGTAGCATTTTGGAGTTTCAAATGTTTTGGATGAGATGTATGGCCCTATGCAGTGTTTTCTCCACCATATTTTATACATTCGGAAGGTATGCCGTCACTACCAGCAGCTTTGTTGTGTTTTAGCTTTTTTATTACTTTAACTGTTTCATCATATGTTGGGGTGGTATCTCTATTTCAGCTGTCAATATGCTTATGGTTGTAGTAACGGTATTTACTTCTTCGTTGAGTAGTTCGCAAAAGTAGTTCTTCCATGTGGTTAGGATCTCTCTTTCGTTGGTTATCAGTTATCCGTTGTTTGTTGAGAGGAAGTTTTCGGTTCTCGGTTGGTATCCTGTTTTGTGCTTTGTTATTCCCTGAAAGGATTCTTTTCCTGTTGTTTTGTCTGTTTTCATCCATTTCTCTTATTATATTTAGATGGTGGTCTCTCTTTTTCCTTTATATCATTCTGCGTGCTTAAGATTTTTGTTGTTTATACTCTTCTGTAATAGAACTGTTTGGTTTTTTCCTGGTCATATTTCGTCTTTCCGTCGCTCTACTACAGTCTTCATCAAAATACTTTATTCTTTGTTTTCTCTTTTTGTCGAGCACTTACTAGTTACCCTAATTACTGTTTCTTGGATGTTCTTCCAGATTTCGTTTACATTGTATCCCCATTGCGGTTCTTTTTATTTTTTCAGTAATTAGTTTCTGGCATATTTCTTGTGTTAGTTCTGTCTTGAGTTTTTCCCTATTCCAGCTTATGCTGGTCTTTTTTTTCGTGTGAATGTGCACATGTGCATATATATTAACACTTCGTGCAATTTAGTTTTATAACTTGCTAGACGGACCAAAAAAACGTTGGTAGAACTAGGCAAATTAGTTTTTTTTTAATACTGTTTTTACGATTTAATGAATTCGGTTCCTGTGATTTTTGTCTTCAAATAAAGTTTCTAACAAAGTTTCTCGTCTTATTTATCTGCTTTTTACCTTTTTATCTCGATAATATAAATACCTGCAAAATTCGAGCTTTCAAAAATTGTCATGGTAAAAGTCTACATTTACTTGGTATCCACGTAGACCAGCAATTTATATCCAAAAAATACCTGGAATTTTTTAAAAAATGTCCAGGGAAAACCTGGAAAAGTCAGGGAATTTGGAAATCAGAATTTGGTGGGAACCCTGGAGAAATATGGAAATAATTTAAGGCAATTGTTTAATAAAATTTCTGTTTTTTCATCTGTCTGTCATCTTTAGTGGTGCCGTGTATATGATTTTTATTTTGCAATTTTTATCCAAAAAACAGCAAAAATTTTAATTTTTCAAGCGTAAGACATAATGTGGTATTAATTTCTTTCAATCAAAATTCTTTATAGTCTTATAATTTACCAAAAAACGTGTCCTACTAAAAGTGTGTTTTAGCACATCTAATGGTAAAGCTACGATGACCTTTAAAATAATTTAGTTAAATACCTGTTAAATGATTTTTAGATGTGCTTAAATACACTTATAGTAGGACACGTTTTTTGGTAAATTAAAAAAGACTTGAAAAAAGAAATTAATACCACCTTATGTCTCACACACTTTATGCTTTGAGAAGTTACAATTTTTGTTCTTTTTTGTATAAAAATGAAATGACAGACATACAGACCGCTTCAAGCTACTGCGAACATAGGGGGAATCAAGTCCAATTTACTCTCCGTGCCGTACGACCGAGGTGGATTCGAAGCACGCTGCAGTGTTATCTTTTGGAAATTCATTTTGTTTTTATTATTTTGTTTTATTTCTGCCTTGCTCGAGAAACAGATGGGTAAGTTCTTAATTGAACTAATACATTTTTAAAACCAAAAATGGATGTCTACGAAGTTGCCGAAAAAGTGCAGATGGTCAAATGGTCAAATCGTCATAACCCAACACACGTTCGATATTGGTCGAGGGAAAATTTGCATTTGTATTTTGACGTAAGAACACAGTATCCCCAAAAAGTAAATGTTTGGGGGGGGGGGGTATTATAGGGGAACACGTAATTGGGCCATTTTTTATTAACGGCAATTGCAATTTGAATGGTCCTAGATACTTGGATCTACTGCAGCAGCACATTATTCCAACTGCTAGGCAGTTGTTAGGTGTAAGATTTGGTGAAACATGGTTTCAACAAGATGGTTGCTCCGCTCACAATGTTGGCCTTGTTAGGGAATATCTTGATAATGTATTTCCTAATCGGGTTATAAGTACACGGGGAACTATTTTATGGCCAGCTCGATCTCCCGATCTTGCTCCTAATGACTTCTATCTGTTTTTGAAGAAGCTTTTCAAATTATCACCCCTAACATGCTTGGAAACGTTAGAAGGGGTTTTTATAGTAGGCTCGGATATTGTCTAGCCGAGCAAGGAGGACTTTTCGAACATTTGCTTTAATTTTTTTTTTGACTGGGAGAATCTTTTTGGTTTTTAGAATGTATTATTTTATTTTGAGAACTTGCTTTTATTCTGTTTCTCCTTATTATTTTCATTGTAACACGTCGTCACTGATAAATCTGAGCAGTTGACAATAAAACGCTCTTATTTATCAGTGACAAAAAATAAGAAAATTACGTTATAAAAATTTGCGTATTTATTGACCAAATTCCGGTTTCATTGACTACGCTCCACACAGCACCGTGGTTAGAGGCGTACTAAATACCAAAGGAAAGTCATGCAAGTAGTGATCGCAAACCTGAGTATTGGTTGCTTCACTGATAGACGTGCGGTGTCTCTGCATGTACGTACACTGGCAAATTAGACTTCTTCCGCTCTATGTTCGCAGTAGCTTGAAGCGGTCTGTATGACATAACAGAAATGTTTAGTTAACAATTGCCTTAAATTATTTTCATCTTTCTCTAAAATACTTTTTTATAGCCTGCTGTCTGTCTTCAACAACCCTAAATATTTTTGCACTTCACTAAATTATCTCTTCATCTACATCTAAAATTCTGCCCTCTCTCTCTAAATATTTTTCATTTTAACAGAGAAAAAAGGTTTTTTGGCAGTACTTTTTTTGAACGTCTAAAGAAACAGTGAAAACTTAAAAAATTTGAGCGTTTGTTTCTAGAAATCGAAAGTTTGGAAAGAACATAGTGAAAATCATAGTAGAAATTGCTTAATTAAAAAAGTTACCTTTTAAATTATGCTAAAATATTTTAAGCCTTAAATTACCATCACGGCTTTACCATAAACATAATTATTTTAAGGTTCATACGTATATCAAGATAATAAACGTCTTCTAGAAATGAGCTGGAACCTTTTTTGTCCATCCTGTTTTACTTACATATTGAGCTTTGCCTGTTTTGTTTTTCAAAATCGAAAGAAATTTGAATCAGGTGTAAATACGCTCATACATGATACCAGATATTTGGAGCTCATTTTTAAACGGTTACTTCATAATTAAAAACAGTTCAAAAACACAAATACCTTCTCATTCGAAACCAGTTTATTAATCTTGACCTGTTTTTGGAAAAATAACGAATTAGTTTGATTGGCTTTCTAGTGGTTTAATAGAATTTTTTTATAACACATTATAAAATATTTTTCTACTAAAAATGTCGCTTATCACTTAACAAAATCTCAAGTAATTCTAAATACAAATAAATCTCCCCGTGTGTACTTAATCCGTATAAATAAATCAAGATGTGAAATAAATCCAGTAAAATCCTAAAATAAATTCAGTTTTATCTGATAACTATATATTACAACATGTGTGACATAATATTCTTTAAGTTGAAAAACGCAATTGTTTTCACCTTGGGGCTTTTTTACATTAATAAAAAAATTATATGTTACAAATCAATGATTATAGAAAATAACTTTAAAGAAAGCACGCCGCCAATGTGTACAGGGTGTTTCACAATTCAGTGTCAAGATTTTATGAGCGTATTTTTCAGGTCAAAATGAGTTACTAAGGTTCCAAAGCATCTTAACGAAATTTGGTACAAAAATCCTCTATTAACTTTTGGGTAGGGTGGTGGGGGGTTGAAGGGGGGAAAAGGGGGCTAAAATATTTAAAAAAAATTGTAAATTTGGAACAAAAGCAAGTAGTGATATACATATATATATAAAAAACGTTAAGATATAAAAAAAATCATAACTTTAGAAGTAAAGCAGCTGTTGATATGTGATTTTCAGATTTTGGTTTTCGTAAATATTACCCAAAAATTATGTTATAAGGTTCAAATCTTTCCAAGTTACAGTTTTCGAGATATTTTCATTTCCTTTCAACATAATTGTTTCAACAATTTTTTCTATAGACATGAGTTTTCGCAAACGGTTATTACCGATCTACAGAGTGTTACAACTTTCAAGGTTTTTGTTTACTTAGGTTACGCATGTCAAGTAGTTGTAAGAATCTGCAGGGATAATATTTTTTTCAAGGGTCAAGCCTCAGATTAATAAAAAAAAGAGATATAACAGTAAACAATTAGTACTCCGATCAACCGTCCATAAGGTTAATTTTCCTATAAAATGCATGATTGCCAATTCACGGCCGAGTTTTCAGGGAACAAAATAATTCATAAACTTCTTAATTGATTTTCTTTTTATAATACTATTTACTATTTTATATATTTTTTTAGAAGATAAATTTTTAATAATTAATAATTTAGGGGTAAATAACTTAATTTTTAATCTTAGTAATTATTACCTTTTTTAAATTTTTAATCTTTAGAATTTCTAGATTCACTTAAAAAGTAGGCGACGTTGTTTCTACGAGTCCCGAATAAATTCCGACATTTTTGTTTGCTGCTGACGATGACGGCGGCGTGGTTAACGGAAGTTGGTGGTGTTTAATGATTTTTGAATTTTATCTTGACTATTTGTGAAAAAAGAACTGCATAAAGCCATTTTGAGGACCAACAAAATAGTTTACCGTATTATAGGAAGTTTGGCCATGTTGACTCGATAAATTTATGTTATTGATTATACAGGGTGGATTCTTTAAACGGAACCGTGCTTCTAGCGGGTCAGAATTTGGTTGAATAAAAAAATCCAAAAACACGTCAACTGAGAACAAATTTTTTTTTTAAATAGGACACCCTGTATATTTTGCAAATTTTGAAATCTGCAAACAATTCTCTCTTCAGCAATACCACACAGTAGGATCTATCTTTTTGGATCTATCTTTTGGGTCAAACCATATCAAGTCAACCAGGCAATAGTTTTGACCATCTCCGATTTTGATGATTTTTGGTACACTTATTCGTCTTATCAAAAAACTCAAAAATCCAAAAAATCAAATTTTTTGGATAAGCGGTTTTTGTTTTATTGATTTTTGAAAATCAAGAAATTGACCAATATGTCCTTGACAGACACTTACAAAAATAGTAATATCTCAAAAATTATTGATCCTATAGAAGCGAGTGATAGCTCATTTTGAAGGGTTTTTAAAGACCTTTTTAAAGATATATGACACAATATAGTTTGTTTAATTTTTTTTTTCTTAATTAAATTTTTTTTTTAAATCTCAAAAACACATTTTTTAATTTTTTTCAAAAAAATATTTATTTTTTTTTCAATGTTTTTTTAACATTTTTGAAAAATTTTAGGATGGAGAAATAATGGAGTCATACTTTAAAAAAATAATAAGATATTTAATACCTGTATAATACCTGTATTAAATATCTTATTATTTTTTTAAAGTATGACTCCATTATTTCTCCATCCTAAAATTTTCCAAAAATGTTAAAAAACATTGAAAAAAAAAGAAATATTTTTTTGAAAAAAATTAAAAAATGTGTTTTTGAGATTTTTCAAAAAAAAAAAAAATTTTTTTTAAATTAAGAAAACAAAAATTAAACAAACTATATTGTGTCACACATCTTTAAAAAGGTCTTTAAAAACCCTTCAAAATAAGCTATCACTCGCTTCTATAGGATCAATAGTTTTTGAGATATTACTATTTTTCTAAGTGTCTGTCAAGGACATATTGGTCAATTTCTTGATTTTCAAAAATCAATAAAACAAAAACCGCTTATCCAAAAAATTTGATTTTTTGGATTTTTGAGTTTTTTGATAAGACGAATAAGTGTACCAAAAATCATCAAAATCGGAGATGGTCAAAACGAAAAGTGCCTTTTTTTTGGTTGATTTGATATGGTTTGACCCTTTTACGATAATCAAGATATTTTTATTTAAATCTGTATGGAAAACTTGGATATTCATTCAAATATCCCCCGTAAAATAGGGCATAGACAACAATTCCATGCAAGTTTAAATGCCTCTATCTTGGAAACCATAAGAGATAGAGTATGTGGTATTGTCAAAAAGATAAATTTGTTTAGAATTCAAAAATGTCAAACTATACACCCAAGCAGCATTTTTCTGACTTCCGACTAATTACAACCTAACATGACGTTGGTTTTGGCCAAAATTTAGGTCGGCAGTTGGTTTTTCCATCAAACAACGTATTTTTTACTAAGACCTGACGTCGCCAACAACTAGTGCATCAGTTGTGACGTCGATATTTACCAAAACTGACGTAGCCAAATGTTGGTGATACTCGCTACTTATCAGCGACGTAAATTAACGTTAATTACGGCGACGTAATTTTTAGAATAAAATTCAAGGTCGGGCCAAAGTGAAAACGGATGTCAATAAATTTAGTTGTTGCCAAGATTTCCTCTAAATGGTTACACTGCAAATACGAAAGTATTTTATAAATATACTTACATGGACTTATGTTAGAATAGAAAGTTTAAAAGTTTCTATTGTATAGTTTACAAAATAATCTTATAGGCGACTCACTTCGGGACACCCGGTATAACGTCCAATTCATGAGACGTTATATTTAGTATGAGTTTTAAAGTAGAATTGTAATAAAATTGACGTTGCCAAACTTTTATTTATTAAATGTAACTATTCCGAGGTCCACCGACGTGGGTGCGTGACCTACAATTATACTACAATATTCTAGGTCGGGTCGTTCTACAAGGCGACGTCGCAGGAGGTGTTCTTGTCCGAATAGGTAAATAGTCATTACAAATTTGGTCGGCGCCCGAAACGCCATTTTAAACGTTTAGCATCGATGCGCCATTACAACAGTACATTTTATTTTTTCATTTTAAAGGCTTGATATGTAAATTTACTCATTTGTTGGCAACTAAAATGCATTTTTTAAATGCCTATAATGTTTTACTATAAGAAACGGGCATCCTTGATTTTATTTTTAGGTTAATTTTTTTCAAAATTAATTTCTTAATATTTTTGAATTATTTTTGTGGGTTTCTGTTTTTTTAATGTCTATTTTAATTATATTATCAGTAAACTGACCTTCGTTGGAAGATTTGGATCCATAGAATGTGTAAAACTAACTTTTTTCAGTTACCTACAATAACTAAGATAATAATTATTGTCATCCACAGTTCATTGAGATGTGTTTGTTTAAACATATAAAAGTTTTACCTAATAAGTTTAAACTTGGTGTGCACAGTAAAACTTTGGGTCGTGGGTCTACGTAATTTGACGTAATATTTGACCAAAACACTGTGCAGCACCCGACGTTGAAACGACTCGAATTTTGATTCCCCACTTAGGTGCTAAATCGAGTCCTCAGGAAGACTGATGGATGTCGGAGTCGACGTCAAGTATTTCTTGCCCTACGTGACCATAACGTAATATAACGTCCAAATGCTTGTTGGGCAGGGTGTTCTATTTAAAAATATATATTTTTTTGCCATACCTCGTAAATAAAACGACATAAAAAAAATCCAAGCTAGCACGATTAAAGAAACTTAAAAATCTCAGTTGATGTGTTTTTGGATTTTTTTATAAAACCAAATTCTAAACCGCTAGAAGCACCATTTTGAGAGCTACCTGGAAAAGTCAGGGAATGACTAAAAAATCCTGAAAAGTCCGGGAATTGGCATATAAAACCTGGAATTCCTCTTTCTCAACCTATTTTTTAAACCAACTTTGTAAAAAATATTCTGTGAGTTCTTCTCTGCTCACCTCGTGTATAAGCTCAACATCTGTTTCGCACTCAATTAGTTCCAGTCCACCTAATATCCAAGAGCAAGAGACAAAAAAGAGGAAAGCTTTTTAAAACGTGTAGGACAAGAACTGCATCATTACCCAGGGGAGCAGATTGTGTTTATTGAACATATTTGGTTTTCGTTTCAAAATAATAAATATCACCTGGTATTATTTCTCCTTGTTCTAAGCACACATCGCGCTATCTTCCATTACAACTTTCATGTGTAGTCTAGCGCGTTTTTTGTAATCCGACAATATTTGTCATGGAGTGTATTTATTCCTAACCTTTAAATGATGTGGGGTGCAACTGCGATCCGAGATTCGAGAATTTTTAATTTTTTTAAGAGCAAGAATCCACATCTAAAAAAACAGACTGGATAAGTCCTTTCATAAGTCCACCAAAGTGGCAGTGTCTAAAGGTTGTGAAAACCAATAAATATCAAGCATATTGTAAACTTTGTTTATATATGGGCGTCAGGTCATCTTGAGCCATTAAATTGCTATTGTTAATCAAGAAAACTGATACACTATCAGTCTTGGCCCAAAATGACAATGGACCTACATCTGCACCAACTACTGGAAGTGAAGGAACCTCCACAGCAACTGCTTCCACTGCCAAAAAGGGTTGTCCTTTTTTGTAATCTTTTCTTATTAAGCAAAAGTTATGGATGCAGAAATATTGTTGTGCAAGGAGTCTTTAAGATTAATCCTGCTGTTGCCAATTATGTAGGTAGGTTGGGCCCTTCCTGGTGGAATATAGCCGTTGTTGTCTCAATCTTGGCTTTCCTAGTTGCATATTCTAATGCTATTTTGAAGAGTTGGGGTGAAAGAGTCGCGACCCTGCTTAAGCCCATTGTTGATACCAAAGAAATCAGAGTAGCTCTGTTCCACCCTTATCTTGCACCTTGTATCCTCCGTACACATTTTTTACCAGGGATATCAGTTTTCCCACAACAATTTGACAGTTTCCAGCATTTTTACACTATATGCTTATACAGGGTTCCTAAGATTTTCCTTAGAGGTAGGATTTCAATAAATCAAACAGAAATGGCATAGAAAGTTCTGCAAAAGAAACATGAGAAAAAATTGTCGCCACTCTTTCATTGTGAGCATAAATCCTAGTTGCAATAATAACCATTGATGAGATGACCATGAGATGATCGAGGAAAAACTGTTGTGTGTTGTGTTTTTAAAATGCCGTATACTCGAGAAGAAAAGATTTTTATTATTAAAAACTACATAAAAAGTGACAGTGCGGACGAGGTCATTGGGCTTTTTGTTTTTGCTTTTCCAGATCGACCGGTTCCTGTGGCTCAAACTGTCTACAACATTTATCGTGGTTTTGAAAGGTACGGGTGCATAAATGGTTGTAGAAAGTGTTACCACGACGGCGAAATACCAGAGCATCCCGTTCTTCCACACAGGGTGGAACGAGACGAAATGGTATGCGCTTACGTTGAGGCACATGAACCATGTTCGACGAAACCGATTGCGGAGACACTGGATATTCCCAACAGTACTTGCCAATGGATCCTAAAAAAATACGGCTACAAGTCGTTTAAGATTGGAAGTCGCAGGAATTGCAACCAGGTGATTATTTTCGCCGGTTAGAATATTGTGAGGTTATTAGGGATAAATGTGACAGGAACGAAAATTTCCTATCAAAAGTTTTGTTTAGTGACGAGAAGACATTTGAACTTCATAGCTCTCACAATCCACAAAATAGCCGCTATTGGTCCCGCGAAAATAAACATCTGCACGCAAGTGTTAGAACGCAACATCCTCTAAAATTAAATGTTTGGAGCGGTATTGTCGGGGATCACATTATTGGACCCTTTTTCATTGAAGGGAATTTGAATAGCCAAAAATATGTTGATCTTCTCCAACACCAGGTTTTACTACGGTTGAGGGAACTCAACATAAATTTGGACGAATTGTGGTTTCAGCAAGATGGCTGTTCATCCCACAATTCACGCCAGGCTACAAATTACCTTCGTCAGGTATTTGGTGATAGAATTATTTCCACATATGAAAATATCCGATGGCCCCCTCGATCACCAGATCTTGCGCCAAATGACTTTTTCCTATGGGGTTGTTGCTACGACAAAAATTTTCCAACACCCTCACTTACGGCCTACGATTATACAGGAGTTGAGGGCGAAAATTTTGGAGGCGGGCAACTCTATCACCCCTAAAATGTTGGCTGCTACGCGCCAAGAGTTTTACAATAGATTGGGATATTGTGAGGCTCAAGAAGGGGACAGAAAAATTAGATGTTTTCAGGTCCAAACCACAGCTTTTTCTTGCTTAAAGGAGGCGGCAGGGTCCATTATTTACGATACTGAGCGATAAACTCGTGAGGTTGTTAACATTAGAAAGAAATATCTTCGCTTTTAATTAAATTTCTTTTCATTCTGTTCTACTAGTGACATCTATCCTGAAACGGCCAAACCATGCAGCTAGCACTAGCAGCCAAAGAAATCAATAAACGGCGCTGTTTTTCCTGCAGAGCTTTTTGCTTGCGATATTATTGATTTTAAATAAAGCTGGCCCTACACTACATTTGATATTTTCGAGGTGTTTTATGACATGATCTCGAAACAATAGCGAACCAATTCTTCAAAACTAGCGGGAGGGTAAAAGCGAAAAATAAGGGGCTGCCAATATTTGTAACACCCAAAAAGGGGTGAAAAGATTTATTTTGCTCTGTTTCTTTACAAAAAACGTTTTTTTTTACGAAAAACTTGAGCTCTGCCACTTTTTTTTATTTTTTTCTTCAACTTTCTCGAAATTTTCATCATACCGTAGAAAAAAATTATTTCCCCCATGGTCATACTCTACTTTTATTCGAAAAAATTTAGAAACAGAGACGGGATCAGTTTTTCCTAAAACGGGGGATCTTGGTTTTGAGTGAGACGATAAAGGGCGCCGCAGGCAAAAATTTTTTAATTAAATTAGCCGAACGCAAAAATGTTAGAAAAACAAAGCACGAAATAAAAATGGCGCCGCTTACAATTTTTTTTCAAAAATTACGTAATTTCGGGAACGCAAAGAAATAGGTCTAAAGAGTATAATTTTTAAGAAAAAAATATCAATTTTCTCGCCCTCCTCCACTGGGACTACAGGGGCCGTGCACAAATTACGTAATGGTCATAGGGGGGAGGGGGGTTACAAAACGTTACGTAGGGGAGAGGAGGGTTTTCGACAGCGTTTGCATTTGTGTGAAATTAAGAAAATTTGGAATGAAAATAAGTGAAACGTTTTTTTTTTGGGGGGGGGGGGGGTAGCGGTCTTGAAATCGTTACGTAATATTAGGGGAGTGGCGTGCCAAACCGTTACAAAACATTACATAGGGAGGGGGTCAAAAATTGGTAAAATCACCGTTACGTAATTTGTGCACGGCCCCACATCTGCATGTTCCTCCTTTTTAATTTCGAATCAAAGTGCAAAACCCGGGTTGGACGTTCGAAGGCGTCAACCCGTCCTATTTGCTTGATAAAGTTTCTACGGAAATATCTCAGTCGATTTCTCCGGCCGTGTATGAACGCTTTAGGTTAGGCATTTGCATGTATCTCAGTCCCCAGCCTGTAAACAGTGCGTAAGGACAATGGTTACAAAATGAAAAGCCGAAAATATATTTTTTTACGATATCTTTCATCAGTTTGGTATTAAAGTCGAGCAAAAACAATTTTTATTCCAGTCCTAAAGGTATGAAAATGGAAAACATTAGAAAACAACAACCTGGAATGGATTTACTACGTGTAAGATGTAGTGACAACATCGCCCCATGCCCATCCTTTTCTGCCTAATGTGCTTTTCCGTTTGTCTGCGTCTTATACACGGCTGCTTCGCCCTCTAAGGATTTGCTTAGGAACCCTGTACATAGGTGTAGTATCGGTATTTACCTCTTCGTTGAGTTATTTACTCGGTTATTTACTTAGTTATTTATTTATTTCTTCAGTAATTGGTTTCTGGTGTATATCCTGTGTTTGTCTTGAGTTTTTCTGTATTCCAGTTTATGCTGGTGTCCTTTTTCGTGTGCATGTTTGCATCCGCTTTTATATAGGTAACTTATTTTTTAACAGTTCATTGTTTTTATAAAACATGGTGGTGGGAGTGAGGGAAGGAGAGGGGTAACAAAAAATAGAAAAAATCATAGAAGAAGCACTTTCCTCGATTCCGGACTGATAGCACACAAACCATGTTTTAGTCGGAATTAAATATGGGGTTGGGAGGGTGGACGGGTTATAAACAATTGGAAAAGTTATTGAAAAAACACTTTTTTTTTATTCCGGACTTTATTTCCTTCAGTTTGATACCCAACAACGCATATTTTAACAGATCAAAACTTTAATCAAATATTAGTTATAGGGGCTTGGTAGAAAAACGCTGAAACACGTGTCCATCTATTTTAATTATTAGTAGAGTCTATAATACCAATTTCTAAACCTCTGTGACTTTTTTCTTCTGAGATACAGAAGATCCCTTTAACCCCTTCGAAATCGAGTTACCCCTATTTCTCCACCCTCAGTTGCAGATCTCTGCGGCTTTTCGTTTCCGAGATATAGAAAACTTCTTTAAAACTATTTTGACCTCCTTAGGGGTAAAATTTTCAAAAATCCATTCCTAGCGACCGCCTACATCACAAACCCAATATGTCCTTCAAATTTCATGACTGCAGGTCAAGTGGTTTGTCTTAGGTAACGATGTTTATTTTTTTTGCTTTTTTGAATTTGTTGGAGGGGGTCGCAAAAAAAAATGCCGACGTTTCGACCTTTATTAGCGTGGAGGATGACCTAATAAAGGTCGAAACGTCGACATAAAAGAAAAATTAAGTTCCTTTCTTTTTTTCGACCCCGTCTAACAAATTCAAAAAAGCAAAAAAATTAAAACTGGGTCACGAAATCTTCTGATAAAAAAACGATGTTTATGTTGACTACCGTTCTTTTATTAATATAGAGCCTGAATTTGAAAAGCTGTAGAATTATTTTTTGGTTTTTAGATTTGTACCCTAAATCGTCCATTTTAAATTCGCCATATTGGAATTTTCAAATGTGATTAAAAATTCATAACCCCCTTCCCTAAAAACCCCTATATGCCAATTTTGATTGAAATCGAACAAACTAAATCTTTTTTCCCCTCCACTTCCCTCGTTAGGGGGAGGTGGGTACCTGATAATACCATATTATTGTATTTTCACCGGAACTATAAACGCATACCAAATTTGATCGAATGTGTATAAGTCAGATAAAATTGGTCAGCAAAACATGACCAGAAATCGTCCATCTTTATCCGCCATATTCCTTATCCCCAAAAACCCCGGTAAGCCAGTTTTGGTTGAAATCAGACAAACTTGTTTTTTCCCCCTCCACTCCCCTTGTAGGGGGGCAGGGGCGTACCTAATACTGTCATATTATTGTATTGTCACCGAAATTATAATCGCATACCAAATTTGAATTTCATCACACATCACAATCAAGTTAGTCAAAATTGAGTTGCAAGATTTGACCCGAACATAAAAACATACGTACATAGAGGTGAAGTTAAATAAAAGTTTGTAAAAAGTCTTCTTTTGACCTGAATATTGAATCACCCCGTATATCGCAACTACTTAAATCGATTTTTTTCCTCTATTTTGCATGAGAATTTATTTAAATGATAGACAAGTGTATGGTTACTTTTTGAATTATCGCGAACTCGTTGAAAAGTATTGCTTATGGTAGTGTGCTATTACATCAGTGGCGTGCGGTGAAATGTCAAGTAAGAGAAGCAATTTTTAAAAGTTTATTCTCGTTTGTTTGAAAGTTTGAGACAATGACTTCCATTGTCTATATTTTATTTATACACGACGTTTCGATCAGTACAATTTCTGATCGTCTTTAGGTGCAAACTACAATCTATTCCTAAGGCTACGTACTTATATAATATGGGAAATCACTCAACCGTGAAGTTTAAGAAGTTGGCTCCGCCCAAGGAGGGGCTTCCGAATATTTGGAATTTCAACACTTGGTTTACTGAAAACACCCTGATTCTGCCCAATAAAGGAATTTTCGTTTCTTTCATTGTGATTTCTTGTGCAAAACCTTTGCTTATTTATGTCCACTTCATTCGGTGTTATTTTGACCATGCGTATTCGGCGATTCCTGATTTCGTCGTTTCACCTGTTCGTCTGATGTTCTTTAAGCCTAACAGATAGTGGTCTTTTTGTTTCACCTATGTATGATTCACCACACTCACAAGGAACTTGGTAAATGCATTCCTTATTTTGTTTGTTCTCCGGTTTTGTTTTACTAAGAAGGCTTCGAATTGTATTATTAGATTTAAAAGCTGTTTTAATGTTAAAGTTGTTCGCTACTGTTCGAATTTTCTCTGATACTCCTTTAATGTATGGAATTGTAAGGAATACATTTGCCTGGTTTTGGTCTTGTAATCTCTCTCCTGTCTGCTGAAATTTAGAAATAGTATCTGTTATAAGTTTAAGGCTGTAACCATTCTGCTCCAGATCCTTCTTAATCATCTTCTTTTTTCAGAATTTTTTTATGTTTATGGCAGGCATTTATACAAAATAAAGTTATTGATACGCAGAAAAACTGTTTGGTTTTTGAACAGTAAACACTATTGTCAACGTGAAACGTGACATTCATATGCCATCGGCCATCGCAGTGAATAAAATCGCGCATGCGTAAAACGGCTGAAATTTCAAAAATTTTCATAGCCTCCTGGATTTAAATTAATCTTGCTTACAAAAATTTTCACAGAGATGCATTGTAATGCCGTGTATATTAATATATAACTTTTTTGTTCGTAAGGTCACCGGTTCTTTAGAAAAAATATTTTTGCTTTGCGATCCGAGCATATTATGCGTTACAATAAAAAAAAATTGACTATATCTTTACAGTTTTCCAGGCTTCCGATCGTGTGGGCGTCGAGCATCATAACCAGAGCCCGCAAAGAAGGAAGGATTAGGGACGATTTCGCTGTTAAGACGCTCATAGACGAGCTGAACAAGTTCAGGGGACAGTGCGGACTGTTGCTGAGTTATGACAACATTAGCGTGCCTTTGGTTTATACGCAGGTAAATATCTTTTTTTTTCTATCTTTTTTATCCCCCAAAATTTACTTTTATAAAGGATACGTACACTTCCCTCCACATAAAGTGGTACAGCAGAAGGTAGATGCAAATACGACTTTTTATATGATCATATGTGCAACACTGACTTTTTGACTTTGTCATTTTAGGTTATATTTTTGACATATATAAACTTTTTATAAGGAGACGGTTTGTTTATTTTTTACTAATTCAAAATATAAGGCCACTAAAAATAAAAACCACATTTTAAAAAAGCAAAAATGTTTTATTAACTAAACAAGAGTTACGCATTAAATGATCTATTCGACTAGCTGATTATGAAAGAAGCAAAGTTATGATTGTTTTCCACAAACCAAAACTACACTTTTTTGCACTCGACGCGCGTTTCGCTAACAACGTTAGCATCACCATGAGACGATAAATAATAAACTAAACTAACCTACACTCTATCTTATATATTATCTTTTAGTGGGCGAAGATAAGACTAATAATTTGTGATTGCTCACGTTTTATAATCCTATCTCCCCTCAAATAAAGAATAAAGTGTACTAAACGGAATGGGGCCTCAACCTTTATTTAAACTATTTCTGGATTTAATGATTTCCATACTTTCATATGCATTCAAAAGTCTTTTGTTTGGTACAATTTTTAGAAGTTTTAGGTTATCTAATGTGAATCTATGATTGTTTTCAAAAGCATGCTCGGTCACACTTGACTTTTCTGTACTTCCGTATTTTAAGTGTGCTAAGTGTTCTTTGAATCGTGTTTGAATAGAGTCACAATCCATGCAACTAATTTCGTAAATTCCACTTTTTTCTAGAACTGTAGTTTTATTCTTGAGCTTTTCTAGTAAACTTCTTATTGTGTTTCCGGATTGATTATGAAATACTTGCTATCCTTTCGTATAATTGGGATTATAAGGAATTGATACAAATTTAGAGTCGGAGGTATCTTTTTGTCTGAAAAAAGTGGAATTCCGAAAGGTCTTTTGAAAAGAATGTCTATTTATCAGCTTATTTATTAAGCCTTCGTCTTAACCGTTTTCGCCAGCTATATTCCTAATCCTATTCTTTTATCCTTCAAATCTTTCTTTGTTTAAGGGGAAATTTACTAATCTATATGTTAAAAAGTGCAAACTTTCAAGCTTATGTTGTAAGCAATGAAAAGAGCCGTATCTTTTTTGTATAGGTCAAATTCTAATTTATTTTTATTTCTTATAACTAAAGTGTCTAGAAATGGCAGTGTACCGTTGTTCTCTGTTTCATAAGTAAATTTAATTGTAAAATTTGTTATTTATTTTTTCCATAACAGTTTCAACACTAGTTACTTTAGTGATGAATACTGCAAACACATCGTCTACATACCTGAACCATACTCTGGGGAAATACTCAAATTCTTTACTTATATCTGATTCAAATTTGCTCATAAAGAGGTTTGCAATAAAAGGTGATAAACTATTACCCATTGTGGTTCCTTCTAATTGTTGGTAGTAGTTATTTTTATATTGAAAGTAATTTTGATTCATGCAAAATTTTGTTAAGGATAGGTATTATAAAGTCTGTTTGTCTTCTAGATTGTTTTTTCTTAGTAGTTCCTCCAGGTATTGTAAGGTATTGGGATCGGCACACTAGGGAACAACGAACTAACATCAAACGAGATTAAAATTTCAACTTCATGGAGTGAAATATCTTTGTTGATAAATTTAAGGGAATTTTGAACAGAAAAACCTTTTTTCCTTTATAGCTAAATTTTTAAACTCCTTTGCTAGCCATTTCGAAATATTGTAAGTAGGTGATTTTACAGCAGAAAGGTTTAACCGATTTTCCAGGCTTGTGGATTTTCGGAAGACAATACAGTTTCGGCATAGTAGGATTGCTTACTTGTAGCTTATATTTAATATTGTCAGTAATAATATTGTTACATTTTTTAATTGTGTTTTTACTTCGTTAATCATTTTTGGTAAGGGGTTCTTTGGGACTTGTTTGTAGCGTCCATTTTTTATTAGGTTATCTACCCTTTCCAAATAATCTGTTTTATCTAATATAACAACTATATTACCCTTGTCAGCCTTTAGATAGAAGCCATCTTTCTCTCTCAAACTTTTAATTGTTTTATTGTGATTTAATGTACTATTTTTGTTGTTCTGAATGAAGTTTTGAGAAATCGGCAAGCATCTCGCACATATTTGTGCCTTCTGAAAAATGAGAGATTGAACTTTCAATATTTGCAATAATATCACTTAAATTATCTTTTTGTGGGGGCAGAGCAATATTAAGACCTTTGCTTAAAAGTGATATTTCTTTGGTATTAAAAGTTTGAGAGGATAGGACTATTTGGTTTTGGTTCAGAAGCTTTTAAAATCTGGATTTTCTAGAAATAGTTAGTTATAGAGGCCCCATTCCGTTTAGTACACTTTATTCTTTAGTTGAGGGGAGATAGGATTATAAAGTGTGACCAATCACAAATTATTAGTCTTATCTCCGCCCACTAAAATATAGTATATAAGATAGAGTGTAGGTTACTTTAGTTTATTGTTTATCGTCTCCTGATGATGCTAACTTTGTTAGCGAAACGCGCGTCAAGTGCAAAAAAGTGTAGTTTTGGTTTGTGGAAAACAGCATAACTTTGTTATAGTGCAACCAAAGGTTCCAAATTCCCAATATAGATGAAAGAAGCAAGTCTACGATAGTAACCATAATAAATCGATTTCAAGAAAAAGGAACTGTCCGTCGAAAGGACGGCACCAGTTTGACGAAAGTTACTAGCCCAAAACAATTAAAAGGCCAGATCAAATTGGCGCTTCATTACACTGTTAGCTGCAGTGATGTTTTGAAGTCTTCTGGGTATTGAATTGGCAAAATTTTCAAATAAGTTGGATAGATATCTTCTTGGAATACAAAATGATCTGGATAAGGAAGTCTCACCTCTGGAACCATTACATTTTCCAGCATATTAACGTAAACTTCGACTGTAAATCGTCCATTAATTCCAAATAGAGCGCCATGTCCTCTAGCCGATATCCAGCTCCAAACAGTCACCGAAAATCTTCCCGCCCGATCTTCGTTTCCAGCAATATATCGTTCTTCGTATGGGGAATTTGTTTTTATCGCTGTGGGACTTAAAGATCTTTTCATCTGTGAAAACCACTTCCTGCCAAAATTCTTCGTCCCTCAGAGAATAATTCAATGCAAAAACTAATCGAGACTGTTTCTTTTCCTCACTTATTTTAATTTTTGTTTGCCGCAATGCGACACCTTAGCCTCGAACGTTTAATCCTCCTGCCTAATGTTATGGATCCTGAAAAATTTGATTTAATTTTTACTTCTTTTGCTTTGGCAAACGGACGATTTTCCAGAAAATTTATTGCTTCTTGGTCTTCCTTTGGGCTAGTAACTTTCGTCAAACCGACGCCTTCCTTTCGGATAGTTCCCTCCTCTTGAAATCGGTTTTTTATGTTTACTATCGCAGACTTGCTTCTCCCATAATGAACAGCTGCTTTCCGAAAAGACCAACCACCGTCTAGTTTTGCTAAGATTTGAACTTTATCAAATTCGGAAAGATGCGGCGTCATTTTTTAAAATTTGGACGACATGCAAAATATGATGTTGTCGTGAGTCTGCGACATTATCACTCATAGAAAGACAATGCCGTACTATAAAAATTTTAAAAACTAAACAGGCTGCTAACTTCTGCTTTACCAGTTTTATGTGGAGAGTGTATTTTATTCACCAGTTTAAAATAGCTGACGGTATGCGTCAAACTGATTTTGACAAATTTTTAAAGTCAAGAATACCGCAAATTACAACATTTACACAAAGCACAAATTTTCTATAAGGAGAGCGGCCACTTATTTTGGGATTGATAAAATGACGAAAAAACGGTGGATACAAAATAATGTGATGAATAGAAAACATGGATCCGGACGAAAGTTGTGAGATACAAGATGAAAGGCTTATCGATCACCTTAGACAAAATCCTTTTGCCACATCCGTTGAAGCATCTAATGTAACGATGTTCCCAGGTTCCTTATCAACTATTAACAGAAGGATTAAATAATTGAAATTTCCTGTCAAGTTGCTGCAAAAAACCTTTTTTAACGGAAGAACAAAAACAAGCCACGGTTATTTTTGCATTAAATAATGTTCTTCATGATGATGACTCCTAGGAGAGGGTGCTTTTCATAGATGAAAAGATATTTCAGTCATCTTCGGGTAGCAGAAGAATTTTAGAGTATCGTCCACGAAATTCTAGGTTTGATCCAAAATACACCAACCAAATTAAGAAAGCTGGATATTTTTCAGTGAATATGTGAGGCTGGTATAGCGCTAGAGGTTTGGGTATGTTTTGGCAAATCGAAGGAAGATTCAACAGTCAAAGTTATGTTGAGATTCAAGGATATTATGTTGCCATTTGTGCAGATGTTTTACGAAAACAACGACTTCCTTTACCAGCAGGGCAAGTGTCCCGTGCCCACGGCTAATGTTCGCCAGTGGTGTGAAAACAATAATATTGAAACTTCTTTGGCCATCCAACAGCCCTGATTTCAACCCAATAGAAAATATATAGGGCCGACTTGTCAAAATTATTTATCAGAGAAACTGGGGGACACAAAATGCTGAAGAGTTAAGCGATGCAATTCATGCGCATATCGTGAATCGTGAGTATTTTCAAAATTTAAATTTTTCAATGCCCCCATTTTGTTGTTGTTTTAAGAAATATTTAATATTTAGTTGTTTCCAATCCGTTGTGATATTTTCAATCCATAGTTTTTTTAATTTTATTATCGTCATTTTACCAATCCCAAAATGAGTGACCGCTTTCCTTATACACTAGCCAGCCGTCTTCTGTAACTCGAGTGATAATTACTTGTTTTGCAATAAGGATTGTTTGGTAATATTAAATAATTATATGCGAGATTAAAACTCATTTTAGAAGCAAGAAACTAAACTCAAAACCCTCCTTTGCATTGCGTAGTTGGGTAATAAGGTTATTTGTTTTAAATTAAGGCATTTGTTTGATTTAGAGGCGTTGTTATTTTTGATATGTTCAATATGACTGATCGTAATACCGAATTTAATGGTGTCAGACATTACAAGCTAGTGGTGTGTTGGGGTATACACTAATAAAAAGTCAAAGTTTCAGATATGGTAAAAAATGCATGTATGCGTTTTTTTTTAAACAAGAGTACATCTGCCGATTCTGCAATTTGACAGATGGTTGATTCAGATTTTTTATCATCATTTTATCTCCTAATTTCTAGCACCGTACTAATGAGCACCACAAATGCGAATACCGGGTCTACGGTTACCACTACCTTTTTTAAAGAAGTAGCAGAGAAAATTCGAAGAGTAGCGAACAACTTTAATATTAAAACAGATAAACAAAATAAGGAATGCATTTATCAAGTTCCTTGTGAGTGTGGTGAATCATACATAGGCGAAACAAAAGGGCCACTATCTGTTAGGCTTAAGGAACATCAGACGAATACCCAAAGAGGTGAAACAACGAAATCAGGAATGAAGTGGACAGAAGCAAAGGTTTTGCACAAGGAGTCACACTGGCAGAAACGAAAATTCATTGAAGCTGCCTTTATTTGGCAGAATCAGGGTATTTTCAGTAAACCAAGTGTTGAAATTCCAAATATTTGGAAGCTCCTTCTTGGGCGGAGCCCCATAGTATATAACTACGTATTCTTAGTAATAGTTTGCACCTGAAGTCGATCAGAGATTGTACTGATAGAAACGTCGTGTATAAATAAAATATAGACAATGGAAGTCCGAAACACAAAGTTAATTTCAAACACATCATTGTCTCAAACTTTCAAATAAACCTAACCTAGTAAAGGAGAGGTTGCCATCTGAGAACTGAGGAGGGAACTATCCACCGAAAGGAAGGCACCGGTTTGACGAAAGTTACTAGCCCAGAAAAAGACCAAGAAGCAATCAATTTTCTGGAAAATCATCCGAATGCCAAAGCGAAAGAAGTAAAAATTGACTCAAATTTTTCAGGATCCATAACAACATTAGCCAGGAGGAATAAACGTTCGAGGCTAATGTGTCGCATTGCGGCAAAAAATAATCTAAATAAGGAAAAGAAGCAGTATCGATTAATTTTTGCGTTGAATTATTCTCTGAGGGACGAAGAATTTTGGCAGCATGTGGTTTTCACAGATGAGAAGATCTTTAAGTGCAACAGCGATAAAAAACAAATTCTGGTTTATCGATCGCCAAGAACCCGATACGAAGAACGATCTATTGTTGGAAACGAAGACCGGGCGGGAAGATTTTCGGTAAATGTTTGGAGCTGGATATCGGCTAGAGGCCATGGAGTTCTATTTAGAATTAATGGGCGATTTACAAGTTTACCTTAATATGCTGGTAAATGTAATGCTTCCAGAGGTGAGGGTCCCTTATCCAGATCATTTTGTATTCCAACAAGATAACTGTCCAGTTCATACGGCCAGAATTGCGCAGCGATGGTTCCAGGATAATAGTATCGAAGTTTTGCCTTGGCCTGCAAAAACCTCTCAATGCGATTCCATTAGAGAACGTTTGGGGACTTATCGCAAAGAAATTAGCAAATTTTAATATCACTCCCAGGAATTCAGAACATCTAATGGAAGTCATCGTAAGGGCATATAGGAAAGTTATTGCTGAAAATCCAAACTTATTTGAAAATTTAGCCAATTCAATGCCCAGAAGACTTCAAAACATCATTGCAGCCAACGATGCAATGACGCGCTATTAAAAATAAGTATTTTTTTAAATATTTTTAGTTAATAAAACATTTTTACTTTTTTGAAATGTGGTTTTTATTTTTAGTGGCCTTATGTTTTGACACTGGCGCACCGAAGGGGGGGGGGTTTGGGGTTAAACCACCCCCCCCCTATAAGCCTGGTTATGGTCACATTTTTACTTCAAATGAAGTTTTTTTTAAATTTACTTTTTGAAGTTTTTTTTATTATTTATACTTAAACCCCCCCCCCCCCAAGTCAATTCGCGGGTGCGCTAGTGATCTTCAATTAGTAAAAAATAAAAAAAATAAACGAGCAGTCTCCTTATAAAAAGTTTATATAGGCCAAAAATATACCTAGAATGACAAAGTCAAAAAGTCAGTGTTGCACATAGGAAAATATCAAAAATCGTATTTGCAGCTATCTTCCGCTGTACCAGTTTTATGTGGAGTGAAGTGTACATGTATAATTGTATTTCAGGTTGTGACCTTGGCTGTTTACAGTTACTTCGCCACAACAGTGATGGGCCATCAGTGGGTAGAGAACAGCAAGTACAAGTTCGATTTCTACTTCCCGATTTTTACCACGCTGCAGTTTTTTTTCTACGTGGGCTGGCTTAAGGTACTGATCACTTCATTTGGTAGTAGATATAGCAGTGGCGTAGCCAGGGGGGGTTGTAATTAACCCCCCCCCCAGGAGGTCCAAACCAATCTACAATAAATTAATCATGATCAAGGGCCCCAGGCAGAGCTATAGCTCCCCCACATTTTTTACCCTTTATTCCGGTTTGTGAAGCGTGTTTGGTGTGATATCTTAAATTTTACCGGTGCACGGTGGTCCTACTCAATGAGCATTTTTGTCTATATAGAAGTTACAGCAAATAATATAAAGCCTTCATAAAATAACCAAAAGTTATATTATTTAGTGTTGGTGATAATTTTATAACTCTGATATATCTCTTAAATGAGTAAAAAAGACTTGAAAAACAACTGACCAACACCAGCTTATAAAAATTTATGGTACATAGTAATGAATAGAAAAACAACATATAAATTTTATAAAAATTCCTTATGAACCCTCAAGTCTAGATATTATTTTAAAAAGGTTTTACAACTGTTCTAACAACACTAAATAACAAATTAAAGGTTTTTATCGATTTAGAAATATAAATTTTCCATTTTTCTTTTTAAAATAAAAAATTTATAAAATGGTGTTTACCAATCTTCTAAAATAAATTAAAATGGAAGTGAGATAAGTTGAAGCAGGAATATGAATATTTATATACTATAGGTTAAATAAAAGCTGTTTTCCCAGTCATCCTACTCTGATAATCAGCTGCGGTCCCGTGTCTACTGTATAGTTTTCAAATACACTCACAAAATTTTCATGGGCTTCAAAAATATTTGAGAAAACGGGGAAAAAATATTCATTTAAATAATACTTTTTTTTTCACATGCGTTTTTTGCTTTCTGGGAGAAATATTGAATTTTGTATTTTGTTCTTAACCCTAAACAAGCAATATTTCGATTAAAACACATGTTGAAACCCCATAAATAACGTTTTTATTTTGGTCAAAAACCTATTGTTGGAATCCAAAATGGCGAAAATTTACGACAATTCTATAAAAAAAAAACAATACAATTATTACTGTTTACCTCTTTCAACACTATTTTATCAACGTTTTAAAACATGATACTAGTTGGAACAAAAGCCTGCAGATGGCGCAGTGTTGAACACTGAAGGTCCGTTTCTGCGAGCTTAACGTAGTTACCATTGTTCTCTTTTCCTAAATGTATTCGTCTGAGAGAGATCCAGCATACTACACATACCAGGAAAAATACCCGCCTGCATACCCTTCAACCCCGCATAACTGTCAGAGGTAACTATCTCAAGAAGATAGTTAGATTGCGGGGTCGAAGGGTGTATAGGCAGGTATTTCCCTGGTATGCTGGATCTCTCTCAGACGAATGCATGTAGAAAAAGAGGATAATAGTAACTATGTCAAACTCGCAGAAACGGACCTTGAGGCTGCGTTCCGTCGCGTCGTAAGGTGATGTGTTCACAATTGCCGCCAAATAGCTGTGCGCACTGTATGAACTCGAAGTTTCACGGTGCATTTTTACGAACTTAACATGGTTACTATATTGTTCTCTTTTTCTAAAACCCGGTTCCCATCTATGGGTTCCTTATGCGTGGGCTCCCCGAATCAAAACACTGATCACGTAGTCTAAGCGAGATTTGCGTGATATGTTTTTTGAGTCAGGGTGGCCGCGCATGGGAAACGCTGGTCGGAATCGGGTGTAGAATGCATTCGATCCCGATATCTGTAATCGAAAACGATCTCAAGAAGATTTGGATCTCTTGATCTCTAAGATTGATATAATTAAAACCAGATAATGATGGTATGGTGTCTCGCAAAAACGCGCCTTTTGATGTCGCAAAAACGCACCTTTTAAAGTCGCAAAAAGGATTTTCGATTTACAATTGGTCCTGGTTCTGGTTGAACTAGAACCGAAACCGGTCCTTTCGTTTTAAAATAATGACGTCACAGTTGCAACCCGGTTATGAAATTTTAGAACCAGCCTGGGAGGTTGGTTCGGTCTTTTGGTTGTAAACATAAACCCTAAAATTTTGCAAAATTATAGGTAGTCTTTTTTTGAGTAAAATCAAAGATATCTTCATAATATTTTAAATGACGTCATTATTTTGGAACCGCTGTCAAAATTTATGTCAAAATAATGTCAACCAGAACCAGGACCAATTCTTAAATCGAAAATCCTTAAAAACGAGCCTTTTGATGTCTCATAATTAACCTAAAAAATTTTGTTTGTTTTGTTATAAATTAAAATTGTTTTTTTATTGTAAAAACAGTGGTATTATAACCACTATACAAAGAAATTAATAAAAACATTATAGAAAGAATGGGCAAAAAAGGTTTACGAATGAGTTCATAAGAATATTACAGGCACCAATTTATATAATTATTGTGTGTGAGTTCCCAAGTTTTTATAAGTGTCTCTTTGTTCTTGGTTAATTAAGTTTTTATAAGTGAGTTGATAGCAACATTTTAAAAACCAATCTATATATCTTTAATTGATAGTTACTTACGGTTTTATAGATGGGTTAACAGAAAGATTTCAAAAACCAATTTATATAACTTTTGTCACTGATGACTAATATTTTTATAAATATGTTGGTGGAAACATTGTTAACACCAATTTATATAACATTTGTTACCGATGACTTTAATTTTTATAAAGATGTCCGTGGAAATATTGTTAACGCCAGTTTTATGTTACCTTAGGGTACAATCAATTTAGAACCTTTAATAAAACAAATATACAAACTCAATTCCTGTAGGAAACCTCTAAATACCCTAGGGCATTAATGGAACCCTCTTTATAATAATTATATAAATTTTTGTCACCAGGGGTTTCTAAAAATGCTCATTGGGTATAACGTCAATAATTTTAATAACAATTTTAGTTTAATTCTACGGAATTTTTCTCACCAGCAGTATTCAAATCGTGTAATAAATCGCATTCTTAGTATAATTTTTCTTAAAATTTTCATCTGCGGTGCATTTATAATTTGGCAACAAATCTATATGTACCACCGCAACCCAATCTATTTTTCCAAAAATATAAATATACATTTTTAAAGAATTTTTTGTTTTATTTTTGTCAAAGTTTTCGCCTGTGGCGCTACGCCAATCTTAAATATTGTTATAATTTTGCTTAATTTTAAGCATTTTTTTTGTCAACAACATTTTAAACACGTAAAAAATAAGTTTAGTTTAGTTAAAAAAATTTGTCTGCGGCGCATTTAGAGGTTAAATGTAGAACAAATCTGCACCTATTAAACTGCCCCTATCCTCTCTCTTTAATCAGTGACGGTCCCAGCCACTTGAAAAGGGGAGGGGGCGGTTTTGATACGAAAAAAAAATCTGGAATAAAAGCATAGCTTTTATGAGAAACATATCAATATATGCAAACAAAACTTAGTAACCTTTAGGGGGGGGGGGTACTCTATTTGTTAAAATGCGCCGAAAATTTTTGATAAAATTACATTAAAATGCAATTTTTGAGTCGAGTTAATCTAAAATCGTAAATATCAACGTTATCATTGGGCCGCAGGAGAAAATTCTTAGGAAAATTGCACTAAAAAATATATTTTTTGATTTAAAATTAAACTAAAATTGTAAATATATCAATGGTTTCAAAGCGCAGCAGGTGAAAATTTTTAAGAAAATCCCACTACAAAATAAATGCCACTTTTAACATAAAATTAAACTAATACCATAAATCTGGACCTGAGTCTAAAAAGGGCCAATCTCCATTTTTGCCCTATCACTGACATAAGCACATTCAAAACTGCAGGTAGAAAAAAGTTGCTGATCTAATTAATTCTATTAATTTTGGCCTATCTCCCATATACATACACATAAGAACGGAACTTTAACTAACGATTACTCAAAACACGAAAAATGGAGTTTGGCCATTTTTATATTCAGGTCTAGAAATATCAAAGGTGTTATAGCGCCGCAATTTATGCCCAACTTTTGATTTTCTAAATGTTTTCATAAAAAATTTAAAGCCAGGGTAGGGGGGTTAACTATGTATAATTTTTTTTAGTTATAAAAAACATGGATAACAAATAAACCACAAACAAAATGCCACATACTTTTTTTTTGACGTCTAAGAAGCTTTTTAAGTTCACATATTACCTTTTATATTGCATATCTCAAACATAATAAGATGCCTATCAAAAAAAATCGTCTCTTGGGCAAATCGGTCAATGACTCGCTCAATGTCAATTTCAATATGTCTGTTGATATGCTATTTAGAATAATAACGTGCCGCCGATGACAAAAGCGAGGCAAACAAATCAAAAATGACAACGCAAGTGTCAAAATAAATGTCAGGCTTCGCTTCCTTTAGAGTTTGCTCTAGGATTAGTGTCCTTAGGATCTACAATAGCAACAAAAAAGTAAACGTCAGACCAGTACCCTCTCCAGATAGGCCGATCAACTCATACCGATTTAGTGTCCTTTTATCCACCTTCGCCGCCATTTTCACTCAAAAGTGACAGATAATCCATTAGTTTCTTGTCAAAATGGCGGCGAACGTGGATAAAAGGACACTAAAACGATAAGAGCTGATCGGCATATGTGGAGAGGGTAATGGTCAGACTGAAAATTTTTGTTGACAGTTGACGTCAATCAATGTTTATAAATCTTGGGTGGCATGGCGTCTTTAGGCATGATGACATGTATATATGTAACAGTGTCAAATTTGACAATAGGACACAGTTTTAAGCTTTTATTAGTTGCACTCGGTATTTCAATAATTGTATTTCTTTTATAGGTGGCCGAAAGCTTGATTAACCCTTTTGGAGATGATGACGACGATTTTGAGGTTAATTGGATGGTCGACAGGAATTTGCAGGTTGGTGTTAATTTTCACACTTTAGGGATGAAAAGTGCGTTTCGTGGATAAAAGTAACACCTTTTATCCACGAAAATATTTTGCCGGGCTAAAATGCTAATTTAGTCCCTAGGAATGATACCCAAGCAACAAACTCAGTAGCGACGTGGTGGCCGTTTCCACGCCCTATCCCTTATAGAGTTGTGGCGTCATATTACGGCGACGGTTTTACTACTACTATGCCTCGAGGTGAATGAATGAATGAATGTAGAAGTGCGGGCGGGACAATTCCCATGTACGTAGGTCACCTAGCCTGCCTCTTTCACAAAAGAACAGGTTTTTCTGGGCTACCACCTTCTTACATCGCCTGGGGCCAAACAGATGGTTCCCAAGGTGCGACTCTTGACCTGGCCAGAGCCGGACACTCTAGCACTCGTCCTCCATGCACCATCGACTCTCTGAGTCCCCCAGCGTCTCTGATGCATTTGTAGTGTCCAATGGGTACTTTTGCAGTTCCCTGTTGGGCCTCTTGTGTTGAAAAAGATCTACTGGGTCCTTAAACAGTTCCTTGTTGATCCTTATCTTTAGAGGCTCCACTGGGTACCTGTTCGGTTCCCTGTGTTACTTCCTGGTCGTCGGAGGGTCCTTCTTTCTGGAGTGCCCTCACATATGATTCAGTCAGCTCTGTTTCGGTTGGACCGTCCATGCTGACCACGATTTTGACCTGGAGCTTCCTGAGCTCTTTGGCCAATTTGTTTACATCAGCGGCATCCGTAGGCGCCTCTGATGCGTTTGTAGAGTCTGTTCGGTTCCCTGTGTTACCCCTGGGGCTCGATTCTGGGCGTAAGAGAACGATCATACCCTGAGAAGTGATCAATCGCACAAAAGTCATTCGAAAGACGCACGGTGGTCGATGTTCCGGAAAACGCGGACATAAATGGAAAAATTAAAAAATTCAAAATGTATCTAAATTTGCCCCTATATGGTTGTCAAGATACTAGGTGAATAGTTGGCCAAAGATTAAACCATGCTTTTTTCGAATTTGACATTACGCCCAATGAGCATTTTTGTCTATATAAAAGTTACAGCAAATAATATAAAAACTTCATAAAATAACCAAAAGTTATATTATTTACTGTTGGTGATAATTTTATAACTCTAATATATCTCTTAAATGAGTAAAAAAGACTTGAAAAACAACTGTTCAACGCCAGCTTATAAAAATTTATGGTACATAGTAATGGATAGAAAAACAACATATAGATTTTATAAAACTTCCTTATGAGCCCTCAAGTATAGAGATTATTATAAAAAGGTTTTACAACTGTTCTAATAACACTACATAACAAATTAAAGGTTTTTATGGATTTAGAAATATAGATTTTCCATCTTTCTTCCCTTTGTTTGTTATGTATTATTCTTTTTCTTTTTGCAATAAAAAAATTTATAAAATGGTGTTTAGCAATATTCTAAAATAAATAAAAATGAAAATGATGATATGAATATTTATATACTATAGTCAAATAAAAGCTGTTTTTCAAGTCATCCTACTCTGAAAATCAGCTGCGGTCCCGTGTGTACTGTATAGTTTTCAAATACACTCACGTAAATTTCATGGGCTCCAAAAATACTTGAGAAAACGAGAAAAAAAAATATTAATTTAAATATCGGTTTTTTTTTCATACGCGTTTTTTTCTTTCTGGGACAAATATTGAATTTTGTATGTTGTTCTTAACCCTAACAAGCAATATTTCGATTGAAACACATGTTGAAACCCCATAAATAACGTTTTTATTTAGGCCAAAAACCTATTTTTGTAATCCAAAATGGCGAAAATTTCCGACAATTCTATAAAAAAAACAATACAACTATACAACTGTTTACCTCGTCAACACTATTTTATAACCCTTTTAAAAAATGATGCTACTTGGAACAAAGGGCTACAGATGGCGCAGTGTTGAACACTGATGGTCTGTTTCTGCGAGCTTAACATAGTTATCATTATTCTCTTTTCCTAAATGCATTCCTCGAGAGATCCAGCATACTACACATACCAGGAAAAATACCCGCCTCCACACACTTCAAGCCCGCATAACTATCAGAGGTAACTATCTCAAGTATATAGTTAGATTGCGGGGTCGAAGGGTGTACAGGCGAGTATTTTCCGGGGTGTTCACATTTGCCGCCGACCAGCAGTATCAGCGTATGCGCTCGACGTTTCACGGTGCGTTTTTGCAACCTTAACACGGTTACTATATTGTTCTCTTTTTCTAAAACACGGTTCCCATCTATGCGTTTCTCATTCGTGGGTCCCCCGAATCAAAACACGTATCACGTGGTCTAAGCGAGATTTGCCTATACAAGTTCATGTCGGACCACGTGATGAGTTTTTTGAGTCAGGGTGACTGCGCATCGGAAACGCTGGTGGGAATCGGATGTAAAATGCATTCGATCCCGATATCTGTCATCGGCAACTATCTCAAGAAGATTTGGATCTCTTATCTCTCTCAGATTGATGTAATTAAAACAAGATAATAATGGTATGGTATCTCGCAAAAACGCGGCTTTTGATGTCGCAAAAACGCTCCTTTTGATTTCGCAAAAACGCGCCTTTTGATGTCACAAAATTAACCTTAAAAAATCTTGTTTGTTTTGTTATTATAATTGCCAAAATAAATTAAAATTGTTTTTTTTGTTCTAAAAACAGTTGTATTATAATCACTGTATAAAGAAATTAATAACAACACTATAGAAAAAACCTTATGGGCAAAAAAGGTTTATGAATGAGTTCATAAGAATATTACAGACACCAATTTATATAACTATTGTGTGTGAGTTTCCAAGTTTTTATAAGTGTCTCTCGAAATATTTTCAATCTTATCTTATATAAATTTGTTGTTGGTTAATTAAGTTTTATAAGTGGGTTGATAGCAACATTTTAAAAACCAATCTATTATATATCTCTAATTGATAGTTACTTACGGTTTTATAGGTGGGTTGACAGAAAGATTTCAAACACCAATTTATATAACTTTTGTCACTGATCACTTATATTTTTATAAATATGTTGGTGGAAACATTGTTAACACCAATTTGTATAACATTTGAACCGATGACTTTAATTTTTATAAAGATGTCCGTGGAAATATTGTTAACGCCAGTTTTATGTTACTTTAGGGTACCATCAATTTAGAGCCTTTAATAAAACAAATATACAAACTCAATTCTTGTAGGAAACTTCTAAATACCTAGGGTATCAATGGAACCCTCTTTATAATAATTATATAAATATCTGTCACCAGAAGTTTCTGAAAATGCTCATTGGGTCCAATGAGCATTTTTGTCTATATAAAAGTTACAGCAAATAATATAAAACCTTCATAAAATAACCAAAAGTTATATTATTTAGTGTTGGTGATAATTTTATAACTCTAATATATCTCTTAAATGAGTAAAAAAGACTTGAAAAACAACTGTTCAACACCAGCTTATAAAAATTTTTGGTACATAGTAATGGATAGAAAAACAACATATAGATTTTATAAAACTTCCTTATGAGCCCTCAAGTATAGAGATTATTATAAAAAGGTTTTACAACTGTTGTAACAACGCTACATAACAACTTAAAGGTTTTTATGGATTTAGAAATATAGATTTTCCATCTTTCTTCCCTTTGCTTGTTACGTATTATTCTTTTTCTTTTTACAATAAAAAAAATTTATAAAATGGTGTTTAGCAATCTTCTAAAATAAATAAAAATGAAAGTGAGATAAGCTGAAGCAGGAATATGAATATTTATATATTAAAGTCAAATAAAAGCTGTTTTTCAAGTCATCCTACTCTGAAAATCAGCTGCGGTCCCGTGTGCACTGTATAGTTTTCGAATACACTCACGTAAATTTCATGGGCTCCAAAAATACTTGAGAAAACGGGGGAAAAAAATATTAATTTTAATATCAGTTTTTTTTTTCATACGCGTTTTTTTCTTTCTGGGACAAATATTGAATTTTGTATGTTGTTCTTAACCCTAACAAGCAATATTTCGATTGAAACGCATGTTGAAACCCCATAAATAACGTTTTTATTTAGGCCAAAAACCTATTTTTGTAATCCAAAATGGCGAAAATTTCCGACAATTCTATAAAAAAAACAATACAACTATACCACTGTTTACCTCGTCAACACTATTTTATAACCCTTTTAAAAAATGATGCCACTTGGAACAAAGGGCTACAGATGGCGCAGTATTGAACACTGATGGTCCGTTTCTGCGAGCTTAACATAGTTACCATTGTTCTCTTTTCCTAAATGCATTCCTCGAGAGATCCAGCATACTACACATACCAGGAAAAATACCCGCCTCCACACACTTCAAGCCCGCATAACTGTCAGAGGTAACTATCTCAAGTTAGATTGAGGGGTCGAAGGGTGTACAGGCGAGTATTTTCCGGGGTGTTCACATTTGCCGCCGACCAGCAGTATCAGCATATGCGCTCGACGTTTCACGGTGCGTTTTTGAGACCTTAACACGGTTACTATATTGTTCTCTTTTTCTAAAACTCGGTTCCCATCTATGCGTTTCTCATTCGTGGGTCCCCCGAATCAAAACACGTATCACGTGGTCTAAGCGAGATTTGCCTATACAAGTTCATGTCGGACCACATGATGAGTTTTTTTGAGTCAGGGTGACTGCGCATGGGAAACGCTGGTGGGAATCGGGTGTAAAATGCATTCGATCCCGATATCTGTCATCGGCAATCTCAAAAAGATTTGGATCTCTTATCTCTCTCAGATTGATGTAATTAAAACAAGATAATAATGGTATGGTATCTCGCAAAAACGCGCCTTTTGATGTCGCAAAAAGGCTCCTTTTGATATCGCAAAAACGCGCCTTTTGATGTCACAAAATTAACCTTAAAAAATCTTGTTTGTTTTGTTTTTATAATTGCCAAAATAAATTAAAATTGTTTTTTTTGTTCTAAAAACACTTTATAAAGAAATTAATAACAAAATTATAGAAAAAAAACCTATTGGCAAAAAAGGTTTATGAATGATTGCATAAGAATATTATTAGACACCAATTTATATAACTATTGTGTGTGAGTTCCCAAGTTTTTATAAGTGTCTCTCGAAATATTTTCAATCTTATCTTATATAAATTTGTTGTTGGTTAATTAAGTTTTATGAGTGGGTTGATAGCAACATTTTAAAAACCAATCTATTATATATCTTTAATTGATAGTTACTTACGGTTTTATAGGTGGGTTGACAGAAAGATTTCAAACACCAATTTATATGACTTTTCTCACTGATGACTTATATTTTTATAAAAATGTTGGTGGAAACATTGTTAACACCAACTTATATAACATTTGAACCGATGACTTTAATTTTTATAAAGATGTCCGTGGAAATATTGTTAACGCCAGTTTTATGTTACTTTAGGGTACCATCAATTTAGCGCCTTTAATAAAACAAATATTCAAACTCAATTCTTGTAGGAAACTTCTAAATACCCTAGGGTATCAATGGAACCCTCTTTATAATAATTATATAAATATCTGTCACCAGAAGTTTCTGAAAATGCTCATTGGGCTGTATAAAGCTTTAAGCGAAAACGCAGAAAAATAAAAACTAAAAATGAAGATATCGATTTTTTCCGCCTATCTCCGGAACTATCCGGAATTTGTAAACTTTTTTTTTAGTTTTAAGCAAAGCATCAAATTTGCGCAACTTTTAGGAGATCCCCATGGTAAGCATCGAATTCGAAACACCCTGTATGCACATTTATTTCTTACTGCGTGGTAGACAGGCGACCGTGTAGATTCCACCTTTGTAGTTTTGTATTGAGTAGAGGCTACTGAATTGCAACCTCGTAAAAGTAGTATTAAAGAAATGTATGTTGGGAATGGAACCTTTGGTTGCACTAAAACAAAATTATGATTGTTTTCCACAAACCAAAACTACACTTTTTTGCACTCGACGCGCGTTTCGCTAACAATGTTAGCATCATCAGGAGACGATAAACAATGAACTAAATTAATCTACGCTCTATCTTATATACAATCCTTTAGTGGGCCGAGATAAGACTAATAATTTGTGATTGATCACGATTTTTAATCCTTTCTCCCCTCGACCAAAGAATAAAGTGTACTAAACGGGATGGGTCCTCTATCTTTATTTAAACTATTTCTGGATTTAATGATTTCCATACTTTCATATGCATTCAAAAGTCTTTTGTTTGGTACACTTTTTAGAAGTTTTAGGTTATCTAATGTGAATCTATGATTGTTTTCAAAAACATGCTCGGCCACACTTGACTTTTCTGTTCTTCCGTATTTTAAGTGTGCTAAGTGTTCTTTAAAACGTGTTTGAATAGAGCGTCTCGTTTGGCCAACATATTTTTTGTCACAAATTTCGTAAATTCCACTTTTTTCTAGAACTGTAGTTTTATCCTTGGGATTTCCTAGTAAGCTTCTTATTGTGTTACCGGATTGATATACTAATTTAAGACCGGTGTTATTAAATACTTTGTGTAATCCTTTCGTATAATTAGGATTATAGGAATTGATACAAATTTTGAGTCGCAGGTATCTTTTTGTCTGAAAAAGGTAGAATTCCGAAAGGTCTTTTGAAAAGAATGTCTATTTATCAGCTTATTTATTAAGCCTTCGTCGTAACCGTTTTCGCCAGCTATATTCCTAATCCTATTCTTTTCTGCTTCAAATCTTTCTTTGTTTAAGGGGAAATTTACTAATCTATATGTTAAAAAGTGCAAACTTGCAAGCTTATGTTGTAAGCAATGAAAAGAGTCATTTGGAATATACCTGTTGGTGGCCGTGCCTTTTCTGTATAGGTCAAAGTCCAATCTATTTTTATTTCTTATAACTAAAGTGTCTAGAAATGGCAGTGTACCGTTGTTCTCTGTTTCATAAGTAAATTTAATAGTGGGAAATTTGTTATTTATTTTTTCCATAAAATTTTCAACACTAGTTACTTTAGTGTTGAATACTGCAAACACATCGTCTACATACCTGAACCATACTCTGGGGAAATACAATCCTAATTATACGAAAGGATTACACAAAGTATTTAATAACACCTGTCTTAAATTAGTATATCAATCCGGTAACACAATAAGAAGCTTACTAGGAAATCCCAAGGATAAAACTACAGTTCTAGAAAAAAGTGGAATTTACGAAATTAGTTGCATGGATTGTGACAAAAAATATGTTGGCCAAACGAGACGCTCTATTCAAACACGTTTTAAAGAACACTTAGCACACTTAAAATACGGAAGAACAGAAAAGTCAAGTGTGGCCGAGCATGCTTTTGAAAACAATCATAGATTCACATTAGATAACCTAAAACTTCTAAAAAGTGTACCAAACAAAAGACTTTTGAATGCATATGAAAGTATGGAAATCATTAAATCCAGAAATAGTTTAAATAAAGATAGAGGACCCATCCCGTTTAGTACACTTTATTCTTTGGTTGAGGGGAGATAGGATTAAAAATCGTGATCAATCACAATTTATTGGTCTTATCTCCGGCCACTAAAGGATTGTATATAAGATAGAGCGTAGATTAATTTAGTTCATTGTTTATCGTCTCCTGATGATGCTAACATTGTTAGCGAAACGCCCGTCGAGTGCAAAAAAAGTGTAGTTTTGGTTTGTGGAAAACAATCATAATTTTGTTTTAGTGCAACCAAAGGTTCCAAATTCCCAACAAAGTATGGAAATCATTAAATCCAGAAATAGTTTAAATAAAGATAGAGGACCCATCCCGTTTAGTATACTTTATTCTTTGGTCGAGGGGAGAAAGGATTAAAAATCGTGATCAATCACAAATTATTAGTCTTATCTCCGCCCACTAAAGGATTGTATATAAGATAGAGCGTAGATTAATTTAGTTCATTGTTTATCGTCTCCTGATGATGCTAACATTGTTAGCGAAACGCGCGTCGAGTGCAAAAAAGTGTAGTTTTGGTTTGTGGAAAACAATCATAATTTTGTTTTAAAGAAATGTGACAACTATGAAGTAAGCCTCGGACCATAGACAAACTACTTGTAGTTTTAGACCTTTTTCTCTTATGGAAAAGCCTAGGTATAATTATTTCGGGGCCTAGTAATTTTTTTTTTACTAGATGGCGATAGCAGTACAAAAATTCTAAATTTGTCATATCTCTCCCTTATCTCACGCCAGCGCGTAGAGGCGAATTTATTGATTTTTAGCCAACCACGGCAATATGGCGTTTTTTGAGGTTATTTCTATGATGCCTTTGTTTTTTTGAAAAGAAAGGAATTATTATAAGCCACAGGATTTTATGATAGTATACGATGGGTAAAATAAAGTGTAGTATGAGGTGTAGAATAATCGTATATCAAATTCAAGCTACGTTGTATAAAATATTAGAGGTGACAGGATGATGGGGCAACCCAGAAAGAAAGGCAGGTAAGTTTTTTTTAAATTTTAGTAGGTACCAAAACTGTTCACAAAGATATTATACCCATGGTCAAAAAGTATTGAGAAGTTTGGTTTTACTTTGTACTTTGTAAAGAGAAATTCCCAACATAGTTGTAAAGAGGGACTAATCTTATGTGTCTTTAGTAGTGCTCCTGCCTATACATTAAAGTGTTGTATGATAAACTGATCATAAAATGATTAGGTCGGGTTTATCCAACTTTTCATATTGATAATTCATAACTTTAATTCATAGTGTATAAGCACAATTTTAGTGTTAATACATAATTTAATAGCACCTGTTTATCCAACGTAACCTCAACAGGTTAGGTATTCTTCCTTCTTGCTAAATTTCTGTGTCATAATATCAGCTAAAATCAATCACTCCCATTTTAAAATCACCCAACCTAAATGTTTTCTTAAAGTTAAAATTAATCAACTTTTAAATTATGCACTGTGCTTATGAATTGTGAATTATAACTATGGAAACTTGGGTAAACACTTCTATTATTTCTATAAAATTGTGCTTAGGTTATAAATTATCAATATGAAAAGTTGGGTAAACCCGCCTTTTATGTTATGAAATAAAAAAAAACCTGCCTATTCCAGTACTTAGAAGTGTTTAAAGTACCTACCTTAAACTGAGGCTTAAACAGAAGCCATGCTTACTTTTCTTAGTACCGCACGAAGTCTATCTATTGCATAATTAAATAACTACAATGTATTGCATATATTTATATATTTATTTTGTTTTTTGAATTTTAAAGTTTTTCTCACAATGGGTTTTAGCCTCTCTTTCTTTTTCCAATATGGAAGAATGGTCCATTACTTTGGCCTAGTCTCACTTCAAAAAATTTTGGTACTTTACCAAACCTGCTGCTGGTTACCTTAAGAAAGACCAATTTGTCAAATTTAATGTATTTATAAATGTTATTATATTATATAACTTTTGTTTTATTTCTTTTTATAGTTAAAAGAAGGCGCTATTGATAGTAGTAAGAGATAGCATATGAGCAGTGATTATGTGCAGTAATTCCAGAGAAGATTAGCACTCGCAAAAAATGCTATTTTCATTAAAAAGACATTATGGAGAAGGTAACTAATGCCACTTATGCATTTATTATGTGCCATATTAGGGTAAAGCAGTAGAAACCTAAAGCCAGAAGACTTACTTTAGAAGAAAAGATTCTTTCCCTCAGTATTTTTAAATCAAGTGGTAAGACTTACAGGCTATTGTCTAAGATTTTTGCTTTGCCAAGTAAAAATTAATTAAAAAATCTGTGAAGTTTGCAGGAGTAAACTCATAAGTCGTGATAATGATGTTGACAATGAACTTATTGATGCCTTGCAGTATAAAAACTGTAAGTTGACAAAACCAGGAACATACTTGAATTTTTTATTTGGCAAGACACAAACTTTATTATATTTTTAAATCCCTAAAGTGACCGCAATAATAAAGTTAATTATGAGGTGTTAAAAAAAAACAAAAGATCAAAAGATCTTGGGTGGAAATAACGAAAATTCAAACTTGGATGAGTATCCCACAAGGAACACACAAAATATCAAAGCGAAAAGAGAAATGATTAAACGATGTTTCGCCCTGGGTAACCAGCGTGGGCTCATCAGTAGTTTCACTGGTCACCCTCCACTATACATCATTAAACACCATCATACACTTAGATTTGGTGTTTGTTCTAGTGGTGTAAGCAAGTTAATAAGATTTGTAAGATTTTCTAAAAGTCTAAAAAGAGGAGATTATTGCGATAAAGAAAAAATCAGCATGTGATAAGTGGCAAGCCAAACAAAAAAGATTTGAAAAAAATAATGTTTTCTTGCTTGAGGCTTTATTGAATTTTGTGTACTAAATTATTACTAAAGGCAATTATCCTCGCAATTATCTGTGGAATGATTTTAACAATAATTATTTCTAGGTAATTTATTTTCTTTTTAAATAATTTTTACCTCGATTTTTACTATAAGGTAATATTTTATGTTTTTACTTATTTTACCAGGCGATTCATTATATTTTTCACCTCCTCTTTATTCCCATAGCATTGGAGGGATAACAAATGTTAATCTTTGTAAAAAAAAGAAAGGAATTCTTGTGTTCAACACTTCAATAATGAGTTAAGGGAGTGAAAAATATAATGAACCCTTGTATTGTTTTTAAACCTGCATTTGGGAAATGTACTTCCATTTTTTTTTTTAATTACACATACTTATTTATCATTTGTCTTTATCTTTCTCAATGAAACTATACAATAAAGGGTGTTGTAAAAGGACCTCACCTATGAAATTAAAAGGCAAAATGTTTTTTTCATAACATTTCATTTGGTTCAAAAGTACATAAACACATTTGTCTTTTAATTTCAGTGCGCCCAAAGACAAAAAAGTTTAACTATCTTGGAAATTTGGAACCTTTGGTTGCACTAAAACAAAATTATGATTGTTTTCCACAAACCAAAACTACACTTTTTTGCACTCGACGCGCGTTTTGCTAACAACGTTAGCATCATCAGGAGACGATAAACAATTGTTTGTTGTTGCAAAAAAGTGTAGTTTTGGTTTGTGGAAAACAATCATAATTTTGTTTTTTTTGACAAAAAAGTTTAAAAAATTCACAAAAACGCCAACTTTTGATTTATCTTTTAAACTTTTTTTGTTTTTTTTTGGGCACATTGTGGTCCTTGTTGCTATGCCAAGAAAAATCAATATTCTTTTGTAGTATTAATTTTTTGGTTATCATGTGTGGTGCTCCATCTATTCGTGTTTCACTGAACTATTTCTATGTCGGGCGCCAAGGTCATAATTAGTTCCGTAGCACAGTACAGCAGATAAGATTCTGTTCTGCCAGCCAGACCGAACCCAATTCTTTTTCTATGCCTCGGACTGCAAAGTTTTTTCGTGCTTCTAGTAATGATATATAGTTATATAGTGGAATATACAGGGTTCCTAAGATTTTCCTTAGGGATAGGATTTCAATAAATCAAACAGAAATGGCATAGAAAGTTCTGCGCGCACAAAAGAAACAGGTATATTGAGCAGCGATGCCAGTTTGTTATTATCTCCGGACTGCTTTCATGAGAAAAAATTTTCGCCACTCTTTCATTGTGAGTATAAATCATAGTTGCAATAATAACCGTTGACAAGATGTCTGCAAATTCCGCTAGATGGCGGCCACACCATGAGATTTGAACATCTAATCTAATTAAAAATTAAATGTTTTCAGGTCCAAACCACAGCTTTTTCTTGCTTAAAGGAGGCGGCAGGGTCCATTATTTACGATACTGAGCGATAAACTCGTGAGGTTGTTAAAATTAGAAAGAAATATCTTCGCTTTTAATTAAATTTCTTTCCATTCTGTTCTACTAGTCACGTCTATCCGGAAACGGCCAAACCATGCAGCTAGCACTAGCAGCCAAAGAAATCAATAAACGGCGCTGTTTTTCCTGTAGAGCTTTTTGCTTGCGATATTATTGATTTTAAATAAAGCTGGCCCTACACTACATTTGATATTTTCGAGGTTTTTTATGACATGATCTCGAAACATGTAGCGAACCAATTCTTCAAAACTAGCGGGAGGGTAAAAGCGAAAAATAAGGGGCTGCCAATATTTGTAACACCCAAAAAGGGGTAAAAAGATTTATTTTGCTCTGTTTCTTTACAAAAAACGTTTTTTTTTTTATGAAAAACTTGAGCTCTGCCACTTTTTATATTTTTTTCTTCAACTTTCTCGAAATTTTCGTCATACCGTAGAAAAAAATTATTTCCCCCATGGTCATACTCTACTTTTATTCGAAAAAATTTTGAAACAGAGACGGGATCAGTTTTCCTAAAACGAAGGATCTTGGTTTCGAGTGAGAAGATAAAGGGCGCCGCAGGCAAAAATTTTTCAATTAAATTAGCCGAACGCAAAAATGTTAGAAAAACAAAGCACGAAATAAAAATGCCGCCGCTTGCAATTTTTTTTCAAAAATTACGTAATTTCGGGAACGCAAAGAAATAGGTCTAAAGAGTATAATTTTTAAGAAAAAAATATCAATTTTCTCGCCCTCCTCCACTGGGACTACAGGGGCCGTGCACAAATTACGTAATGGTCATAGGGGGGAGGGGGGTTACAAAACTTTACGTAGGGGGGAGGGGGGCTTACGACAGCATTTGCATTTGTGTGAAACTAAGAAAATTTGGAATGAAAATAAGTGAAAATTTTTTTTTTTGGGGGGTAGTTGTCTTGAAATCGTTACGTAATATTAGGGGAGTGGCGTGTCAAACCGTTATAAAACATTACATAGGGAGGGGGTCAAAAATTGGTAAAATCACCGTTACGTAATTTGTGCACGGCCCCACATCTGACTGTTCCTCCTTTTTGATTTCGAATCAAAGTGCAAAACCCGGGTTGGACGTTCGAAGGCGTCAACCCGTCCTATTTGCTTAATAAAGTTTCTACGGAAATATCTCAGTCGATTTCTCCGGCCGTGTATGAACGCTTTAGGTTAGGCATTTGCATGTATCTCAGTCCCCAGCCTGTAAACAGTGCGTAAGGACAATGGTTACAAAATGAAAAGCCGAAAAATATTGTTTTTTTACGATATCTTTCATCAGTTTGGTATTAAAGTCGAGCAAAAACAATTTTTATTCCAGTCCTAAAGGTATGAAAATGGAAAACATTAGAAAACAACAACCTGGAATGGATTTACTACGTGTAAGATGTAGTGACAACATCGCCCCATGCCCATCCTTTTCTGCCTAATGTGCTTTTCCGTTTGTCTGCGTCTTATACACGGCTGCTTGGCCCCCTAAGGATTTGCTTAGGAACCCTGTATAACTTTCGCGTATAACTTCAATAATGACATTTTTCCCATAAATACGTTTTTATAGGAAATATTACTACGGCAATGATAGTGGCACCAGTGAAACTGACTAGGGTAGAACATTTAATAAAAACACAAATTTAAAGTGCAAAAAATATTATATATTGTGCTGTGTAACATATCATCATCGGTCATAAAAACCTAATTTTTCATCAATTGAAGAAAAACTACGTAATACGTTGCCACCACCGAGAAAACGGAGCACACGGTGGTTTTGTTTATCTGAAAAAAGTCGGCGGCCGTGATCTTAAACTTGCTGTTTGCTATGAAATTCGTCAAACTTCGGATGTTTTCGTATTCCGTCGTCTGCACCGGATATTTCAGTTGCAACTCGAAACAAGCCGTTACCAAATCGTCGCATTGCGTTGTTATTTCGTCGCAGAAGAAGGTGATCGTTATCATGCAGATCTGAAAGATAAGCGGCACAGTAGAGGAAGTATGGATTTTTCTAAGAACACCAGAAAAGAAAAAAGAGTCAAGATGAATTTAAACGAGACAGCGAGCTTTTTATAGCCGGGTCTTTCTCAATATGACTTTATTGTCTCAAGAAACTTAAATCTTATTGACAAAGTAGTACCTAAAATAACAACATGATTTTTAAAAAAATATTAACAAAAAAATAAATAAATCTATAACATTAGGTGGTCAAACTATGAACATAAAAAAAATCAAAAAACCAAACGTAAGAACATAAAAAAGAGTACAAAAAAAATATTAAGAAACCACAAGTTACAACAACAATTAAAATATAATAAAATTGAAAACAAACTGCATAAAAAATATAATAAATAGGATTAAAATATAAATTAATATTACGTCGCTAATTCTTTAACAGATTTTTTTAAATAATTTAATTGATTTGATCTCTTGAATGGCAAGGCAAAATATTATAAATTTTTATACCGCCATATATAAGTGATTTTTTTATGAGTTCATTTTTGGGTATAGGAAGGCTAAAGTAATTTTCTTTTGCAGTTCTTGTGTTATAAACCTGAGGGTAGCTGCTGGTAGTAAGGTAAAAACTTACTTTAATCCCCCGAACGATTTGTTTCAAGTCTGGTCTCGTTTAAAAGGCCATGCATTAGTCTACAGAGAAAAAAATTGAAATCAGAGTTACACTTTATTGTGTGCTGTTTTCGATGGTAGTTTTCCGCAAGCTTAGCCTTATTTTAAAGGTAGTGAAATACGCTACAGGGGTGTATCTAAAATTCTATCTTAGCGAAGTCATAAATACCTGGAGAGGTTCATATAAATTAATACAAAATGTAAGTGGGCTTTGACTTTGAATAGAAAAAAAAATGATTTTTATTAATCAAAATAAAAAAAATTGTATGCGCGCGTGTTTTTTAGGTTTTTGATATGTACTTTAACAGTAAAGTTGGCGCCGCATGTAGTTTTAGGGGGTGAAAATGTCTTTAAAAATCATTTTACTATCGCATCATCATCATGTTTTTTATTACGCATTCATAATTACTTTTTTAGAATCTTAGAATTTTCAAAAAAATGTCTACTGCAGTTTCTTATAGAGGGCGCTGAACTCGGGTTACTTTATTTCGTTTCGTAAAGGTTGCGGACACTTTCCTGTACACACAAGGTAATATAAAAGTTATAAGAAGGTTCTCACAGGCAACGTCTAGGTTTTTAAGGAGTTTATAATAAGGTGGCCACTACCTTTATAAGATCCACCAGTTAAGGCCAATAAGAGGGTAATAAAGGTTCCGGGAAGGTTCTTGTTACTTCTCTATAAAAATTTAAAGTTTATAATTTGGTGGTGGTAACTTGCTAGCAACCTCTATAAAAAATGAAATGTTACTTGGGCTACAACGCTGATAAATATTAAGGACGTTGATAATTATTAAGGACGAATTGTGACGGGTGTGAGATTTTCTGTCATAGGTAAATAAATACTTAACTGGTTTATACTTACCCACGAATGACTACCAGCTATAAATGCATTAATAAATGGTCGACTGATTAAAAGGTTATGTATATTTTCCAGCTGCATTAATTTAATGGTCGCCATTGTTAAAATGTTGACGAACTGCAGCGTCGAACTGCAGATCATGAACAGCAACTGACTTCCAAATATTTTATTTATGTTTTTAACCAAAACACTGAGAAGGACGTACAGTTGTCTAGCCTCGAACACATACCGTACAATATTTGATTGACATGTTTCGTGGCTCAATAGCTTCAATATTTTCCCTTGAGTTTGGATGATTTGTAAAAAAATAGGACAGAGCAAAATTGTAATGCCAATACGACTAATTCCATACAGCTGAGCTATCCCAAGCAATCTTAAACTCATAATGTTGTAACTTTCTACCACTTGGTGGACACAGGAAGTCATCAACACGCCAAAAAGCAGTGTTTGTGTCACAGCAAACGATGACTTTGAATCGGTAAAAAACAAACCTTTTTCGATTTTGGAAATTTGGATAAAGGCGGATTTCCAATATTTCCTGCATTTAAAAGATTTCCAAATGGAATTGGTGATCATTAAAAATCCGGAAAGTTGCTCCAAATTAGCCGAAATGATGTAGAGGAAATGATACCTTTCAAAGTAGAAGTGATAGAAATTTCTGCTGTATAAACTAAATACCTCGGAAATGGATATGAACTTTATTAAAAAAGTAACGAAGGCTAGGTTTAATTTTTCGTTGCAACATTCCATTCTGTTGAAATTAAAAAACGGGACAAACCCAACCAACTGAAAAAATTTAATTACTTTCGGAAACCGCATAATTTTTATAATTTTATGGAGCTCCGCTTTTTTTAAAATAATAAAGCACAACCTAAATGTTTTCAGATATAAAAAGTCTTTTTAATCAATGTAATCGTTTTAAATTAACCTAATTTAAAATAATACAATCAACTGATGAATAAATTAATAAAATATAGGCATGTGCTAACAAGTAATAGCTTGATTATGTTGGTATAACTGTATTTAAGGACACTGATCATACAAAAAATATTCTTATATGGATAATGGTGCATTTTTGTTTGACACGACGAGATAACTCAAAAATTGTCAGAAAATCTCGCCCTTACAAAAAATCTCACGTTTTTTAAACACAATTTACACTGCTTAGCTGCTTTTTTGTTAGGAGTAATCCAGTCCAGTTATCAGAGATTAACCTTTAATAAGCGGATGGAAATAGACCCCAATTCGGTTTTGATTTATTAATTTGTGATACTGTTTTGTTAATATTTTTTCTTCAATAAATTAAGTAAGACTCAGTTTTGGCACATATATTTTCAAAAAACAACATACCTAAAAAGAATAATATAGTGTTAAACTAACATTTTGAAAATAAAACCTAACTTAAAATAAGAATTCAAAACATTTAAAATATTTGAACGAAACTTTTATTCATTTTGGCAGCCGGTATTATTTGAATAAGAGAGTGGTCTGGACATACGTATTTGTTGCATTTGGTACACACTTTTTTATATTTTCTATCTTTGGTTCTGTTGCAAAGATGGCATCGTGCTCTAACATTTGGCGTAAGTTGATTTTCAGTCGATTCAGCCTGATTTTCATCTTCTCGGGATAGATCGGGAAAAACGGCAGTCATATATCTTTTCTTGGCTATTTGAATCTGTTTGTTGCTGTATCGCCGAGTAACATTCTGTTCTTTGAGCTCTTTTCTCAAGTCTAGAAGAAATAATTTACGTTTCTGCGGTTTCGCTTTATTCCAATCTGGAAATTTCATCAGCCCTAATTTCAACCCGTTGATACCAGCAACATTTAGAAGATATGAAAATATTTCACAGAGTACTCGCCAGCCAACTGTCAACAGATCCTTTCGTTCTGTTATAATGAAGAATAATCTCGGGCTTATTGCAGAATTCTTCAGCAGATACTTCATCCTTCATATGCTCAGTCGACAGCAGAATAACGGTCGCATTTTTCTTCGGGACATGTGACCCCAAAGTGCAATTTTTGTTAAAAGCAAACATTCTTAAATTTACATCTTTATACGGAGCTGGTCAAAGTTCTGATGGTATGAAAGTCTTGTTTTTTCGAAGAGTTCCACACAAAGTTAGCTTTCTCGCCCAGAGCTTTTCAGCAAGTTCCAAACTGGTGAAAAAATTATCTGTCGTAATGCCATAGCCGCTTTCCAAATGACTGACCAAATCCATTACTACTTTTTGGCCTTGACCCTTTTCTGGATTCTTTTGTTGTTTTCCTGAAACAAACAATCGCTTTCCTACAGTTTCTGATAGGGATTTCCTACAGTTTCTGACGAATATTTCAAATATGTCTCGTATAGGAGCTAATTTATCAACGGCTTTCCGTGCTGCTCTCATCTCAAAGTTGTCAAACCTCAGAAAAGATGTTATTTCTTTGAAAAGGTCCCTGGACATCATAACTGGGAAGCCCTTTAGAAGAACGAAGAGCACCAAGTGTTATCAAAAGGCCGAGGTATGCCTCAATCTCTGAATCATCAACAGGTGTAAATTTTCTTCTTTTGTCTGGATGATCTTGATTCCATTTATCAAAAATGGCTTGTGCTTTTTTGTTTGTCTCAACAACTATTTTTGAAACAATATCTGGAGACATAAAAAGTGAAAATACTTCTTTTTTTGTTGAAAAATTGCTACTGTAAAGGGTAAGTCCCAACTTTTTAGTCAATATATTAGCGTTCTGGCGCTTGACTGTACCATTCTTCGCCACATAAATTGGGTCTTTTACGATTATCAGCATTATTTGGGACGGAATCAGAAGTATCAGTTTTACGGTCGAATTCTATCACATCCTCCGCAGATTGATCCTCTTCGACAATATCTTCATCTTCTAAATCGCTCGCAGCATCTTCGTTTACCCACGTATCAAATTATGGGTCGTCGCTCTCAAGAAGATATAACATCTCCCTATCCGTCAACGGCCTGTGAGTAGGCAAATTTATACTCGTTTTTTTAGTTGCATGTGCTACGCACTCCAGGACAGATACAACTAAACTGAAACGTTTGGATAACAGACTTTTTATAACAAATGCATGGGATTGCCCGTACTAAAAATAAATGTATGAACTACCGAAAAGAACTAGAAATAAATGGGTAATATACCACAAAAAGTTGAGTTTTTTCTACGTCATGAACTGAAATTTTTTTTTTATAATTTATAACATACATGGCGGACTGGGGTCTTAAGGGACCCCAATAACAAAAAATGGACGACTAATGTCAAAATTCAAAATTCAAAATATACAATCCATAGTAGACCAAAAAATATGCACATTGAGTGAAGGAGTTTTTATAAGTCAAAAAAATATACGAATTATCCACAAAAAACACATCTTGGGGTTCCAAAAGACCCCAGTCCACCTATTAAAGGTTAAAAAAGACCATCAGCTTGCAAAAAGGTGGGATAGTAGGGATTTTGACATATGTTGTTATTAGGTATAGGATACAAATTCGATATACAATTTTTGTTTGTAGCTGTTGGCTGTAATGAGCTACAGCTTTACAATGCCAGATTTTTGAAAAAAAGTTGAGGTTTTTTTCGGTTTTTTTGACGACTGACTGTTTTTATTACTAATATAATATCTACTTACATATTTCAATGTATTATATATATATAACCAGTGATATATTTAAAATATTGATAATTATATAACGAGAAGTTGCACTTTTTCGAAAAAATGTAAATAATGTAATGTAAATATATGTTATATAGGGTAGGTACCTAATATTATTAGGTTTTATATACCTACTTACGGACGCGAAATAATATACCAATTATACATATAGGTATATCATATTATAATAACATAAACCTCCAGAATACTCATTTCCGGAAGTAAAAACGCAAACCAAGGAACTGCCAACAGCTAGCAGTTGTGAAATCCTTCCACATTAGAAGATTGTAACCGAAGCTCATCATAAAAGTGCCCAGAAAATTGGATAACAAACCAGACGTAGATTCTCTACGTGTCTGTAGCTTTCTGGTCGTCAAGAATACTGCCCTGCTGAGATTTGCTCTCGTCTGGAGTATTAGGCCATCAGGTCAGCAGCAGTCAATCTCCTCGAATCGTTACTGGTTCATTATGGTTCTGTGTTTATTGCTGCTGAATATATTGATCTTTTAGTTCTGCTAACGGCATTGGCTCCATATCAAGGCAACATCTTCCTTCTCAAGCCAGGACAGGGAAAGATATTAGAGAAAATGTATTTACCAATTTGTCAGGGAAAAACAAAATTTTTACCACTCTTAAAAAAAATAAGTCTTTGTGCTGATATTCAAGTTTTTAACAACCAAGATGCTAATCCTGACGAAGTTGCAAAACGATTCCAGGTAGTATTGTATGGTGGTGATATTTCTGACAGCTTAGAGAAAGTCCGATACCTATCAAATCTTTAATAAAATTCAAAGTCAGCCTTGTATCGTTACCACCTACAAAAGATGCTGCCCGTTGCCATTCGTTGCGAACGTACCACCAAATTCAAAAATGGAGCGGTAGCAAAAAAAATCCAGAAGATTGGGGCTGGAAACAAAGCCTGAGTTGATAATTAAAAGTAATTTTATGCAATTGCAAAAAAGGCTGGTACTGAAGTTTGTAGTTGCCGAAAAGCGGGCCTCAAATGTTCCATTGTTTGTGGATTTTGTAATGGACAGGCGTGCGAAAATCGAGACCAACATTTTTCTATTGAAAGTGAAGATGAAAATGAAATAGACATTGTAGAAGATCCATATAATGAGAATCAATATTCGTTGCTTTAAATAGCTAATATTATATGTGGATAAGGTCTACTGGAGATATCAAAATAAAAAAAAACGCACCGTTTTCTCTACCTCTTGGTGCTGTGTAAATCATAGAGAAAGTAATAGCTACGCGAGAGTCACCGATATTGTGTTATACTTGGGGAACATTGTTTATCGGCGACACGAGCGCAGGCAGTGGCTACAGGAAGGAACTACTTGTACAGCCAGACTCATAATAAAATACATATATTTTGGTTAATTATTTACAGACACTCGCTTATTTAATAATAAAAAGATATGAAAAAACTTAACAGGCGCAGTTTTTCCATACTTTTTAGTATTAAAAAAGCAATGCATTCGCGAAAGGTTTTAGCTCTATACAAACCTTAACCAGCTTTGTACTGTTTCATGCAGCTAGAAAACTTTCTTTAGCTTACAAAAAGTTTTTGGACCCTTTAAAAGTCTAAAATGGGAGGAGAGGGTTATAACTATGTTGAGGAATATTATCAAATATAAAAGGTAACAACATTTTATTATGTTATTTTCTTTTATTAATTGGGAAAAAATCCCAGTATAAAAGTCTTACAGATTTTGTAAATGTTTTAACCTATATCTCTTTTTTTTTTGTTGTATTTTAACCTATTATCTTCTTGTTTAACTCTGAATAAATCATCACAACTCACTTTTGAAAATCTAAAAAAAACCGCTTGCCAGGATTGACAGACTTTGGCAAGCGGTGGCAAAAACCGGCAGGTACTAAATTAAGATTGTGTGAAATATATTTCGACATTGAAAAATGTTCTGTCTTTCTTTCATGATCATATAGAAAGATATGGACGGGGCAAGGTAGGTGTTGACTTAATACAAGCATTACTTTGACTCTCCGCCGCAATGCACTATGCGCTACAGGAACGTAGTTCCTGCGCGGCCCTATCTTTCTCCTAGTCTCCGTAAGTTATTAGGTTGTCTCTGGTGTAAATGAGTGTTTATTATGTATAGTCATTATAATAATACTCGTGGCATATCGGACAAATCTTTTTGTTTCTCACATCATTACGACCAGGCCTCCGATGTCTAATGGAGAATCGAGACACCTACAGACCTGTTTCATCCTTTAGGAATCATCAGGGAGTCATAGGATTGTACCTGGCAGTTGAAGCTACACAGGCACCATGCGCACCTCTCGAATTTAAAACAAAAAGTTTTTAATCCGCGGAGACGCAGTACCTGTGTGCGCCACCTGTCGAATAAACCGAGAAACAAAAACATCAAAATTGAAAAGTGTAGAATACGGTAAATACAGAATCCTGTACCTTTCAGCAGGTTATAAAGACGAAACCTGTAAAAGTATAAGGTCACTGGAACATGAATCTTAAAAAGAGGTAACGTTTGCAGCAGCACCGCCCCCCAATTGGAGCTGCATACCACGTGGCCCTAATTTTAAGGCGTCAGCAAGCAATCACTCCGGCGGAGGCTTGCTGCGCAGAACTAAAAAGCCAAAATGTTTAAAAAACAACAAAATGAATCTTGTGTCCGCAAATAAAAATTAAAGTAATACTCGTGGCATATACAGACCGCTTCAAGCTACTGCGAACATAGGGCGAAAGAAGTCTAATTTGCCAGTGTACGTACATGCAGAGACACCGCACGCCTATCAGTGAAGCAACCAACACTCAGGCTTCCGATCGCCATTCGCTACCGTTCGCCGCCTTTCGCCTTGTATTTAGTACGCCTCTAACCACGGTGCTGTGTGGAGCGTAGTCAATGAAACCGGAATTTGGTCAATAAATACGCAAATTTTTATAACGTAATTTTCTTATTTTTTTGTCACTTATAAATAAGAGCGTTTTATTGTCAACTGCTCAGATTTATCAGTGACGACGTGTTACAATGAAAATAATAAGGAGAAACAAAATAAAAGCAAGTTCTCAAAATAAAATAATACATTCTAAAAACCAAAAAGATTCTCCCAGTCAAAAAAAAATTAAAGCAAATGTTCGAAAAGTCCTCCTTGCTCGGCTAGACAATATCCGAGCCTACTATAAAAACCCCTTCTAACGTTTCCAAGCATGTTAGGGGTGATAATTTGAAAAGCTTCTTCAAAAACAGATAGAAGTCATTAGGAGCAAGATCGGGAGATCGAGCTGGCCATAAAATAGTTCCCCGTGTTCTTATAACCCGATTAGGAAATACATTATCAAGATATTCCCTAACAAGGCCAACATTGTAAGCGGAACAACCATCTTGTTGAAACCATGTTTCACCAAATCTTACACCTAACAACTGCCTAGCAGTTGGAATAATGTGCTGCTGCAGTAGATCCAAGTATCTAGGACCATTCAAATTGCAATTGCCGTTAATAAAAAATGGCCCAATTACGTGTTTCCCTACAATACTCCCCCCAAACATTTAGTTTTTGGGGATACTGTGTTGTTACGTCAAAATACAAATGCAAATTTTCCCTCGACCAATATCGCACGTGTGTTGGGTTATGACGATTTGACCATTTGACCATCTGCACTTTTTCGGCAACTTCGTAAACATCCATTTTTAGTTTTAAAAATGTATTATTTCAATTAAGAACTTACCCATCTGTTTCTCGAGCAAGGCAGAAATAAAACAAAATAATAAAAACAAAATGAATTTCCAAAAGATAACACTGCAGCGTGCTTCGAATCCACCTCGGTCGTACGGCACGGAGAGTAAATTGGACTTGATTCCCTCTATGTTCGTAGTAGCTTGAAGCGGTCTGTATAGGTACTACGTCTCCGCGGATTACGAACTTGTTGTTTTAAATTCGAGAGGTGTGCATGCCTGTGTAGCTTCAACTGCCAGGTACAATCCTATGACTCCCTGATGATTCCTAAAAGGGATGAAACAGGTCTGTAGGAGTCTGGATTCTCCATTAGACATTGGAGGCCTGGTCGTAATGAAGTGAGAAACAAAAAGATTTGTCCGATATGCCACGAGTATTACTTTAATTTTTATTTGCGAACACGAGATTCACTTTGTTGTTTTTTAAATATAGTCATTATATTATATTAATGTATATATAAGATTAATATACTTAAAACATTAAACCTGTGATATATGTCAGGATAAACAAAAAAAAAGAGAAAAAATCAGAAAAAATCTGGCTTTGTAAAGTTGTAGCTCATTACAGCTAACAGCTACAAAAAAAGAGGCCCAATCTAAACAACATATTGCAAGCTAGAATTCTCTGACGACTGGGCTATTGGTAATATTTCTTAAAATTTAGTTTCTTAATACTGTTGTAGTACATGAAAAATATGCCAATTTTAATTTTTGTAGGCAGTTTTTATAAAAAACCCTTTTTTTAATTTAAAAAAAAATTAGGCTCAGTTTTTTGTGTAAACAAACCTTTCAAACTTTTATCGTACAAAACCATAGATAAAATCTCACCCGTCAGAATTCTGGAAAGTAGCGATTTTTAGTTATAGCCTCATTTAAAATAAAAACACGGCGTCCTTAATATGTATCCTACCGTTGTAAAAAAAAACGTTTTATGGCGGAGCTACATTGCTACTATGCTTACCAATAAACGTAGAATTTGGATGACTTTTCTGAACTGGTGTGTGACATATTCCACGGTTTTGTATGTTAAAAGTTTTAAAGCTTTGCTTACACACACAAAGATAACATATTTTTAAATAAAAAGGGAGTTTTCACAAAAACTGTCTACAAAAATTAAAGTTGACATATTTTTTAGTTATTGAGAAATTACGGGCCAATTACGGGCCAATTATCTACCGCTAAAACAATTTTGGTCTCATCTCCTTATATAATCTTTTAAAAGTTTAAATTCCGGGGCGCAGCTGCATGTGCAGCCCCATCCCGCACACACTAACAATAGCAGTACCGAAACAAAAAGTATTTGGGTTTGACTACCAAGCCCGTAATTCTGAGATACTTCTTGTTTCAGTGTTGCTATTATTAATGTGAGCGGGGTGGGGTTGCACATGCAGCTGCACCCCGCATTTTAAACTTTTAAAAAAATCAGGTAAGGGCATGAGCCCAATTTTTTTTAACGCAGATGATTAGCAAAGTTATGATTGTTTTCCACAAACCAAAACTACACTTTTTTGCACTCGACGCGCGTTTCGCTAGCATCATCAGGAGACGATAAACAATAAACTAAATTAACCTACACTCTATCTTATATACTATCTTTTAGTGGGCGGAGATAAGACTAATTATTTGTGATTGGTCATGCTTTATAATCCTATCTCCCCTCAACTAAAGAATAAAGTGTACTAAACGGAATGGGGCCTCTATCTTTATTTAAACTATTTCTGGATTTAATGATTTCCATACTTTAATATGCATTCAAAAGTCTTTTGTTTCACTTTTTAGAAGTTTTAAGTTATCTAATGTGAATCAAAAGCATGCTCGGCCACACTTGACTTTTCTGTTCTTCCATTATTTAAGTGTGCTAAGTGTTCTTGGAATCGTGTTTGAATAGAGTGTTTCGTTTGGCCAACATATTTTTTGTCACAATCCATGCAACTAATTTCATAAATTCCACTTTTTTCTAGAACTGTAGTTTTATCCTTGGGATTTCCTAGTAAAGCTCCGGATTGATATACTAATTTAAGACCGGTGTTATTAAACACTTTTTGTAATCCTTTCGTATAATTAGGATTATAAAGAATTGATACAAATTTAGAGTCGGAGGTATCTGTTTTTCTGAAAAAAGTGGAATTCCGAAAGGTCTTTTGAAGAGAATGTCTATTTATCAGCTTATTTATTAAGCCTTCGTTGTAACCGTTCCGCCAGCTATATTCCTAATCCTATTCCTTTCTGCTTCTAATCTTTCTTTGTTTAAGGGGAAATTTACTAATCTATATGTTAAAAAGTGCAAACTTGCAAGCTTATGTTGTAAGCAATGAAAAGAGTCATTTGGAATATACCTGTTGGTGGCCGTTCCTTTTCTGTATAGGTCAAATTCTAATTTATTTCTTATAAGTAAAGTGTCTAGAAAGTATAGTAGTAATAACACCGGTCTTAAATTAGTATATCAATCCGGAAACACAATAAGAAGTTTACTAGGAAATCCCAAGGATAAAACTACAGTTCTAGAAAAAAGTGGAATTTACGAAATTAGTTGCATGGATTGTGACAAAAAATATGTGGGCCAAACGAGACGCTCTATTCAAACACGACTCAAAGAACACTTAGCACACTTTAAATACGGAAGAAGAGAAAAGTCAAGTGTGGCTGAGCATGCTTTTGAAAACAATTAGATAACCTAAAACTTCTAAAAAGTGTACCAAACAAAAACTTTTGAATGCATATGAAAGGATGGAAATTATTAAATCCAGAAATAGTTTAAATACAGATAAAGGCTCCATTCCGTTTAGTACACTTTATTATTTAGTTGAGGGGAGATAGGATTATAAAGCATGACCAATCACAAATAATTAGTCTTATCTCCGCCCACTAAAAGATAGTATAGAAGATAGAGTGTAGGTTAATTTAGTTTATTGTTTATCATCTCCTGATGATGCTAATGTTGTTAGCGAAACGCGCGTCGAGTGCAAAAAAGTGTAGTTTTGGTTTGTGAAAAACAATCATAACTTTGTTATAGTGCAACCAAAGGTTCCATATTCGCAACATAGCAGATGATACTGCTATTGTTAATGTGTGCGAGGTGGGGCTGCACATGCAGTTGCACCCCGCATTTTAAACTTTAAAAAAATCAGATAAGGAGATGATCCCAAGACGATTATGATATATTTCTTTTTTAGGGACCGCTATTATTAATGGATGTGTTTAAAAATCGTCAGATTTTTTTTATAAAGGCGAGATTTTCTGACGGTTTTTGAAGAATCGCGTTCATTTTCGTCACTTTTAAATGTTTGTCGTTATGCGTAGTAGCAAATTAGCTTCGCCGTAAAACTAGACCTGAAGAATTTCTTTAAATTAAATTTACAAAATGTTACTAGTAAAACCTTATCCCAAAGGTAAATAATACTAATTATACTCACCCACGAATGACTACCAGCTATAAATACATTAATAAATTGTCGACTGATTAAAATGTCATGTATATTTTCCTCCTGCATTAATTTAAAAGTCGATATTGCTAAAAAGTTGATAAACTGCAGCGTCGAACTGCAAAACATGAACAGCAACTGACTTCCAAATATTTTATTTACGTTGTGAACCAAACCACTAAGTAGAACATACAGTTTTTTAGCCTCGATCATGTACCGTACAATATTTGATTGACATGTTTCATGGCTTAATAGCTTCAATATTTTCCCTTGAGTTTGGATGATTTGTAAAACAATAGGAAAGAGCAAGATCGTAATGCCAATACGAGTAATTCCATACAGCTGAGTTGTCCCAAACAATCTTAAACGCATAATGTTGCAATTTTCTACCACTATTTGGACACAGGAAGTCATCAACACGCCAAAAAGCAGTGTTTGTGTCACAACAAACGATGATTTTGAATCGGTAAAAAACAAACATTTTTCGATTTTGTAAATTTGGATAAAGGCGGATTTCCAATATTTCCTGCATTTAAAAGATTTCGAAATGGAATTGGTGATCATTAAAAATCCAGAAAGTTGCTCCAAATTATCCGAAATGATGTAGAGGAAATGATACCTTTCAAAGTAGAAGTGACTGAAATTTCTGCTGTATAAACTAAATACCTCGGAAATGGATATCAACTTTATTAAAAAAGTAACGAAGACGAGGTTTAATTTTTTGTTGCAACATTCCATTGTGTTGAAATTAAAAAACGGGACAAACCCAACCAACTGAAAAAATTTAATTACTTTCGGAAACCGCATAATTTTTATGATTTTATGGAGCTCTGCTTTTTTTTTAAATAATGAAGGACAACCTAGATGTTTTTAGATATAAAAAGTTTTTTTAATCAATGTAATCGTTTTAAATTAACCTATTTTAAAGTAATACAATCACCTGATGAATAAATTAATAAAATATAGACACGTGCTAACAAGTAATAGCTTCATTATGTTGGTATAACTACTGTATTTAAGGACACTGATCATATAACGAAATATACACTTCCGGCCACATAAAATGCGTACGCCGATTTTATACAATAAGCTTCAGGCTAATGCGAACATAAGGGCAATCAAGTCCAATTTACTTTCCGTGCCGTACGACCGAGCAACACCGTACTCAACTAAAAAGCCTGTTAACTCCTACCGCTTCAGTGCCCTTTAGCCTATTGTGGCTGCCATTTTTATAACCAAACTGACAAGTAAAACATGGATTTTCTGTCAGTTTGGTGTCAATATGGCGCCGATCATAGGCCAAAGGATACTAAAACGAAAATGAGTTAACTGGCTTTTTAGTTGAGTTGGATCGAGGTGGGGTCGAAGCACGCTGCAGTGTTATCTTTTTGAAATTTATTTTTTTTATTTTTTTGTTTTATTTCTGCCTTGCTCGAGAAACAGATTGGTAAGTTTTAACTAAAAATGGATGTCTACGAAGTTGCCGAAAAAGTGCAGATGGTCAAATGGTACTATCAAGGCAGACCATTGAGACTTATCCAAGAACTTTTTTTGGAGAATTTTATAAATCGCCCAGAACCTAGTTTATCAACGATTCATAGGTTTGTGCAGAATTTTAAAAAGTTTGGTTGTGTAGCGCCAAGAAACCATAAAAAAAACCCCACTGTTTTGAATGACGATCAGGAAGTACGAGATGTGATGATTTGCGCTGCACTGGAGGAAAATAGAAAGTTAACTAGCCACCAAATTGCCGAAGCAGTTGATACGTCTTCAGCCACTGTCTTACGTGTTCTCAAAAAGAATGGTTATCATTCTAACAAAGCGTCAAAAACACATCAAATTTTTCCGGAGGACAACTATCGTCGTATGGAATTTCGCGAAACAATGATGTAAAGGGCTAATCGTGATGAAAATTTTCTGATATCTATTCTTATAGATACTTGGATCTACTGCAGCAGCATATTATTCCAACTGCTAGGCAGTTGTTAGGTGTGAGATTTGGTGAAACATGGTTTCAACAAGATGGTGGTTCCGCTCACAAAGTACACGGGGAACTATTTTATGGCCAGCTCGATCACCCGATCTTGCTCCTAATGACTTCTATCTGTGGAGTTATATCAGAAATAAAGTTTACGGGCATGAAAGGGCTAATAATTTGGAAGAACTTCGGATTAAAATTGAAGAAGCTTTTCAAGCTATCACCCCTAACATGCTTGGAAACGTTAAAAGGGGTTTTTATAATAGGCTCGGATATTGTCTAGCCGAGCAAGGACTTTTCGGACATTTGCTCTAATTTTTTTTTGACTGGGAGAATCTTTTTGGTTTTTAGAATGTATTTTTTTATTTTGACAACTTGCTTTTATTTTGTTTCCCCTTATTATTTTCATTGTAATACGTTGTTAGTGATAAATCTGAGCAGTTGAAAATAAAACGCTCTAAATTTGCGTATTTATTGACCAAATTATGGTTTCATGGACTACACTTCACATTGCACCGTGGTTAGAGGCGTACTAAACGCAAGCTGTGATCGAAAGCCTGAGTATTGGTTGCTGGCAAATTGGACTTCTTCCGGGCTATGTTCGCAGTAGGCTGAAGCGCTCTGTATAGTGTATTATGTGCCTCGCAACTCAGTAATCTTTTAGGTATTTCAAATTGACAAAAAATGTTACCGTCAGATTTTGTTGTTGTCATACGCTTATATTTAAAAATGCCCCAACTAAACGAATTCGAAAAAGCCCAAATTTTGGAAAAATTAGACGGTGGTTGGTCAATTCGAAGAGTAGCGGCCCATTATGGACAAAAAGCAAGGCTACAATTGTAAGAATAAGAAGCAAGTACTGAAAAAACGTTTTCGTGTTTTTTTCTAATTTACGTAGTTTTTTTAATAATTTCTTATTTCTTATTTCTTTCAAATTTACCGATCCTGCAGAGGTGTGCTCCTGTGATAACTGCTTTCCTTTCGCCAAACAGATCCTTCTTTTTGCGGTCTTGTTTCATACATAATGAGCTTCAAGAATAAGGTTTTATAATAATTTTAAAAAATTGTTTAATTCATTAGTACAAAATATCATATATCATAGAATTAGAACATTAAACTAGTAGAAGGAGTCTGGTCTATCTGGTTACACTGGTTGTTTGAGTGCAACATCTACAGTGGGGAAAGGGGTGGAAGAAATCTGTGTTGCCAATTTTATTAACAGAATTATGCAGCAAAAAACTTATTAAGTTTGGATTAAGTTTGGACGCTTATTTATTAATTAATTAATAAGGTTTAAGATGTATGTTGAAAAAGCTAATATACACAATATATGAAAATTTAACATGTGTTTTCCTTAAACATCTTCTTTTGTAGTCAACGTGGCAACATTGATTGTTTATTGAGGTTTCTCGATTTTTCCTGGAATGTCATTATTGTTTTGAAAGTGAAAGTTTCAGCACTTGTCAATAGTGTTTTTTTGATATTTTTGTGAAAAGTTTGTGGCGAAAAATGGTTCCGAAGTGTTTTATTATATGCAAGTTGAAACAGAAGCCGGGGGGCCGCAGTATTTCGTTTCACAGGTACGTTAAATTAAAATATTAACTAAATATTAGGTTAGGATTCGTCATATTTGGCAATTATTGGTAAACAAAGGCAGGAAATCTGTGTTGCCGGCTTGTCATTAATTTCAGTGTAAATAGGGATTTCCATAGCACCTTTTTCTTATTTTTATACATATATACATTTGAATACATTTTTAGGTTTTTTTTATAGAAACATAGATTTTTATTATTATATCTAGACCATTTAATTAAACAGAACTAAAAATTATTGAAGGTATTTTAAATAATATTAAAAACAGGGGAAAACGTATTAGGTTAACATGAAAACAATAGGATGAAGCCCTAGGTCTGAAAAAAAGCTCCTTGTAGTAGTTCAATGTTCTAAGATATTAGTCCAACACCGTTCTCAATTAAAAAGCCAGTTAACTCTTATCTCTTCAGTACCCTTTAGCCAAAGATTGCCGCCATTTTTATAACCAAATTGGTAAGGATTTTCTGTCAGTTGGGTGTCAATATGACCGCTATAGTAGGCTAAAGGATACTAAATCGAAACAGAGTTAACTGGCTTTTTAGTTAAGCAGGTGTTCATTAGTCTTTTAGTAAAGCGTGGCCAGTCTCCTTATTTTTGTGTTTACAATGTCAAAAGATCTAACCTGTAATTCGGAAACGTCAGTTACAATAAGCAACGCAATTAGCAAAACTTAAATTCAACAGACCTGCAGCTAACTTCTGCTGTACGCATTTTATGTGGCCAGAAGTGTACTTATAAGGATAATTGTGTTGTTTTCAATAAGCAACATTGCGGTGGCTGTTTTATAACAAACGATGATTTTGAGCCCCTAATGAAGACAGATTTCCAATATTTTTTGAGTAAAAGGTTTCCAATTGCCCAGATAAAAGGAAATGTGATAGAGAATATGATACTTTGCGGAGTAGAATTCATAGAAATTTCTGTTGTATAGACCGCTTCAAGCTACTGCGAACATAGGGCGGAAGAATTCTAATTTGCCAGTGTACGTACATGCAGAGACACCGCACGCCTATCAGTGAAGCAACCAATACTCAGGCTTGCGATCACCACTTGCATGACTTTCCTTTGGTATTTAGTACGCCTCTAACCACGGTGCTGTGTGGAGCGTAGTCAATGAAACCGGAATTTGGTCAATAAATACGCAAATTTTTATAACGTAATTTTTTTATTTTTTGTCACTGATAAATAAGAGCGTTTTATTGTCAACTGCTCAGATTTATCAGTGACGACGTGTTAAAATGAAAATAATAAGGAGAAACAAAATAAAAGCAAGTTCTCAAAATAAAATAATACATTCTAAAAACCAAAGATTCTCCCAGTCAAAAAAAAATTAAAGCAAATGTTCGAAAAGTCCTCCTTGCTCGGCTAGACAATATCCGAGCCTACTATAAAAACCCCTTCTAACGTTTCCAAGCATGTTAGGGGTGATAATTTGAAAAGCTTCTTTAAAAACAGATAGAAGTCATTAGGAGCAAGATCGGGAGATCGAGCTGGCCATAAAATAGTTCCCCGTGTACTTATAACCCGATTAGGAAATACATTATCAAGATATTCCCTAACAAGGCCAACATTGTGAGCGGAACAACCATCTTGTTGAAACCATGTTTCACCAAATCTTACACCTAACAACTGCCTAGCAGTTGGAATAATGTGCTGCTGCAGTAGATCCAAGTATCTAGGACCATTCAAATTGCAATTGCCGTTAATCAAAAATGGCCCAATTACGTGTTCCCCTATAATACCCCCCTCCAAACATTTAGTTTTTGGGCATACTGTATTCTTACGTCAAAATACAAATTCATATTTTCCCTCGACCAATATCGAACGTGTGTTGGGTTATGACGATTTGACCATTTGACCATCTGCACTTTTTCGGCAACTTCGTAGACATCCATTTTTGGTTTTAAAAATGTATTATTTCAATTAAGAACTTACCCATCTGTTTCTCGAGCAAGGCAGAAATAAAACAAAATAATAAAAACAAAATGAATTTCCAAAAGATAACACTGCAGCGTGCTTCGAATCCACCTCGGTCGTACGGCACGGAGAGTAAATTGGACTTGATTCCCCCTATGTTCGCAGTAGCTTGAAGCGGTCTGTATACATTAGGGAGTTTTTGTATGGTGATCGTTATTTGACAAGCCATCAAGAATAAAGTTATTTCGGTTTATTTTCCCACCTATTTCTACACTTACCCACAAAGGATTTACTAAAAAGGTTTAGTCTATTTTAGAACGGTCCTTGGTTTAAGTGAAATATTTTGTTTTAACCATTTTAAACCAAATCTCCTTGAGTTTTGGACAGAAAGTTTAATTTGGAAGAAAATAAAATAAAAAAGTTTAAATCCACGCTGGGTTTAAATAGTAAACACTCTGTAGAACAAATTAAAATTGGGGTTATATGTCACTCTAATTAAAACTTACCCTCGATAATTATTTTTTTCAATTAATACTTGATGTCACACAATAATTTAAATGGGTAATAATAAAATAAGGAGTAGATAATTTTCTTATTTATTTAAAAGGTGTTTTTATTTACGAAATGTATTAAAAAACTTAAATAAAAGTTTTTTTACATTTTTGTCACTGTCGAAATGTCAGTTTAAAAATATTACCGCTGCGTTCAATCATAAACAGCGAGTTCGGATATTTTACATCTGCTTGCACCTTGGCTTGTACCAACCTCTACTGATGAAAGCTACATCTTTAAAATGAGTGGGCTTTGAGTAAGGAAAGTTTTTTTGACTGAGCTTTTAGATAACCTCAACATGTTACTTTCAGTATATTAATTATATACTTGTTTTGGGTTTTTTGACTTTGGTATATTTTTCGTGCATAATCAGTGAGCTTCACTTATGTTTGCTTTGCCTCGTAGTACCCTCATAAATATAAATTTTTTGTGCTGAAAACGGGTTCAAAATATGGCGTTTTTCTGGACAAAATAGGAGGTGTTTTATTGGGTAATGAACAATTTAATTATAAACGAACTTATTACCAAATGCCCCAAAACAATCCTTTCTGGGGGCTATAAATTTAAACCACCCCCCTGAAGTGGTTTAAAAAGTCACCAACTTTATAACCTCAAACACAAATAATGAAGCTATTATGTGCCAAATTTTTGGCGTATTCGCCAGTTGCCATTTGGGAACCTGTCACAAAAAATTAGTTTTAGGGCATTTTCTTCTAAAATATGGTGTATTTTGAGAAGAAAATGTTTTTCAGTGGTATTCTGCAATAACAATACAAAATAATCAATATCTTTGTGTCTTTTCTGTATGGGTAAGTGTTTTTTGAAAATTGATTTTAAAGTTTAGTACCTCCCTCAGGTTTAAATATTTAGACCTGTGGGGGGTTCTATTTTAGATCTTAGTAAATCCCACTGTTAAGCTTTCTTATCGTTGTTATTAACTTCAAGGCGTGCTTATTACCGCCAAAATTGCATTATTTTTGTGGATAACTTTCTTTTCTTTATATTTACTTCTGTCAATTTACGTCAAGAGAGACAGAATTGTTACTTTCTGATTAAGAAAAATCCACAGTACATTGCTTGATGGGTAAAACAAAAAATAACTTTATTATAGAGTATGTTTTATTCAATATTAAATTTCGCGATTATCCAACATGACAATGGACCAAATATTTGACGACTATAGAATAAGCAACAAAATTAGTTGCGAAAACTTTGATCGAATAGCTCGATTTCCAACTTTTTGAACTTTTTTGAAAGACAAGACATGAGACTTTTCCGATTCGGTTCAAAATTTGACATTTCGCAAAAATCCAAGATGACGGACCGTTTTGAATATCGGGTAATTGTCACCCCCCTGAAAAAAAAATACGTGCAGCACTGGAGAAAATCTAAGTCATTGCGACAAAAGACTGCTTTTTATACCAAGGCATTACCTAATAAAATCTCTGAAATAAGTGATTTTTGACTCGACATTGTAATTTGCAAAAAAATCGCAGTTTTTGCATTTGCTTTAACTTTTGATTGGATTACTTGATTTTAAACATTTTTACATTTTTGGGCGAACAAAGCTTGCGGCTTTGACATTTTTCGAACATCCAAGATGGCGGACAGCTTTAACACGCTTTAACCATCGGGTAATTTCACTCCTCTAAAAAAGTAGCAAAACAAAATCAAGGCCATTCTAACTCCCATCTCTGAAATAAGTGATTTTTGACTCGACATTGTCATTTGCAAAAAAATCGCAGTTTTTGCATTTGCTTTAACTTTTGATCGGATTACTTGATTTTAAACATTTTTACATTTTTGGGCGAACAAAGCTTGCGGCTTTGACATTTTTCGAACATCCAAGATGGCGGACAGCTTTAACACGCTTTAACCATCGGGTAATTTCACTCCTCTAAAAAAGTAGCAAAACAAAATCAAGGCCATTCTAACTCCCATCTCTGAAATAAGTGATTTTTGACTCGACATTGTCATTTGCAAAAAAAATCGCAGTTTTTGCATTTGCTTTAACTTTTGATCGGATTACTTGATTTTAAACATTTTTGGGCGAACAAAGCTTGCGGCTTTGACATTTTTCGAACATCCAAGATGGCGGACAGCTTTAACACGCTTTAACCATCGGGTAATTTCACTCCTCTAAAAAAGTAGCAAAACAAAATCAAGGCCATTCTAACTCCCATCTCTGAAATAAGGTATTTTTGACTCGACATTGTCATTTGCAAAAAAAATCGCATTTTTTGCATTTGCTTTAACTTTTGATCGGATTACTTGATTTTAAACATTTTTACATTTTTGGGCGAACAAAGCTTGCGGCTTTGACATTTTTCGAACATCCAAGATGGCGGACAGCTTTAACACGCTTTAACCATCGGGTAATTTCACTCCTCTAAAAAAGTAGCAAAACAAAATCAAGGCCATTCTAACTCCCATCTCTGAAATAAGTGATTTTTGACTCGACATTGTCATTTGCAAAAAAAATCGCAGTTTTTGCATTTGCTTTAACTTTTGATCGGATTACTTGAGTTTAAACATTTTTACATTTTTGGGCGAACGAAGCTTGCGGCTTTGACATTTTTCGAACATCCAAGATGGCGGACAGCTTTAACACGCTTTAACCATCGGGTAATTTCACTCCTCTAAAAAAGTAGCAAAAAAAAATCAAGGCCATTCTAACTCCCATCTCTGAAATAAGTGATTTTTGACTCGACATTGTCATTTGCAAAAAAAATCGCATTTTTTGCATTTGCTTTAACTTTTGATCGGATTACTTGATTTTAAACATTTTTACATTTTTGGGCGAACGAAGCTTGCGGCTTTGACATTTTTCGAACATCCAAGATGGCGGACAGCTTTAACACGCTTTAACCATCGGGTAATTTCACTCCTCTAAAAAAGTAGCAAAACAAAATCAAGGCCATTCTAACTCCCATCTCTTCTAGGTATATAGAGATATCACTTGCTTAAATCAGTTAAGAAGTAAACAAGTTAGTGTCATCATTTCCAGCGTTTTCAATAAAAATTGTGAATTGTAATAAAATTTAAAAAATTGCTGTGGTTATTTGGCCGAGCTTAAGTTCAGTTTACTTTGTTAATAATCATCAAACACTTATATTTTTTGTTAATTATTTTGTACACTTGTACACACTTTTCTAAGCTGATCCCCATGTGTTCTTAAGACAGTACACAAATCGTTAAGCCATTTATTAAAAGCATTGGTAATGATTCTTTGGGCCAAACTTCGAGTTCGTTAATGTCGCCGTAGCTGCGGCCATTTCTGTACACTTCTTTTTCTAAATCTCCCCAATAATGGCTACCAGATTCAAATCGGGGCCTAATAAAATCTGCGACCTTTTCCAATATGCAGAAACAGGCAAATTTTAAGCAAAGGGGCATTTAGTATGTCTCCATACTTGATGATCAATTTTTAATTTCTTAACCGATTTAATTTAGTGATACCTTCATATATACAGCAGGGAGGGAAATTTTATCGCATTAATTTAGATTTTGTTCAGTATAGGTACCAAACACAATTTTTTTTGCGGGAAGGGGGGGGGTGAAAATTACCCATTATTTAAAACGGTCCGCCATCTTGGAGTTTTAGGAAATGTCAAATTGTGGACCGGATCGGAAAAGTCTCGGTCTCGTCTTTCGAAAAAGCCAAAACATTTTAAAATCGACCAAATCGATCAAAAGTTATAGCAAATTCAAAAGTGTGCAAGATTTTTTGGCCCACCCTTTATTTTGATAACTCACATAGAGGGATACACGAAAACTTTGACAATTTACTTTTATTGCTAGAGAATATAGGGAAAAAAATCGATTTAATAATTATGTCTGGAACTCGTAACATAAAAAATATATAACACCTTCAAACAGCAATAAAAAATATGAAAGAATTTAATATACAGACCGCTTCAAGCTACTGCGAACATAGGGGGAATCAAGTCCAATTTACTCTCCGTGCCGTACGACCGAGGTGGATTCGAAGCACGCTACAGTGTTATCTTTTGGAAATTCATTTTGTTTTTATTATTTTGTTTTATTTCTGCCTTGCTCGAGAAACAGATGGGTAAGTTCTTAATTGAAATAATACATTTTTAAAACTAAAAATGGATGTCTACGAAGTTGCCGAAAAAGTGCAGATGGTCAAATCGTCATAACCCAACACACGTTCGATATTGGTCGAGGGAAAATTTGCATTTATATTTTGACGTAAGAACACAGTATCCCCAAAAACTAAATGTTTGGGGGGGGGGGTATTGTAGGGGAACACGTAATTGGGCCATTTTTTATTAACGGCAATTGCAATTTGAATGGTCCTAGATACTTGGATCTACTGCAGCAGCACATTATTCCAACTGCTAGGCAGTTGTTAGGTGTAAGATTTGGTGAAACATGGTTTCAACAAGATGGTTGTTCCGCTCACAATGTTGGCCTTGTTAGGGAATATCTTGATAATGTATTTCCTAATCGGGTTATAAGTACACGGGGAATTATTTTATGGCCAGCTCGATCTCCCGATCTTGCTCCTAATGACTTCTATCTGTTTTTGAAGAAGCTTTTCAAATTATCACCCCTAACATGCTTGGAAACGTTGGAAGGGGTTTTTATAGTAGGCTCGGATATTGTCTAGCCGAGCAAGGAGGACTTTTCGAACATTTGCTTTAATTTTTTTTTGACTGGGAGAATCTTTTTGGTTTTTAGAATGTATTATTTTATTTTGAGAACTTGCTTTTATTTTGTTTCTCCTTATTATTTTCATTGTAACACATCGTCACTGATAAATCTGAGCAGTTGACAATAAAACGCTCTTATTTATCAGTGACAAAAAATAAGAAAATTACGTTATAAAAATTTGCGTATTTATTGACCAAATTCCGGTTTCATTGACTACGCTCCACACAGCACCGTGGTTAGAGGCGTACTAAATACAAGGCGAACGGCAGCGAATGGCGATCGGAAGCCTGAGTGTTGGTTGCTTCACTGATAGGCGTGCGGTGTCTCTGCACTGGCAAATTAGACTTCTTTCGCCCTATGTTCGCAGTAGCTTGAAGCGGTCTGTATAGGGATACACGTTATTGTATAACTTAAGCAAGATAAATTCTTGGGATGGGTACATGGTTTATGTTAAAAGCGAAATATTGGTTAGCTCCGAAATTGTTATAGTAGATGAATGTAAGTATAGGTTTTATGCTTCTTATAGTAAGTACAGTAACATTGCTTAAATTAAGGAAAATATTTACCTTCCTGTTAACCTATTCCTAACTCATAGGCATCTATCCTAGTCTGGTACGCCTCAGACAAATCCTAAAATCTTGTAAATTAAAAGTTGGGTGTTGGAGCTGAAAAGCCCGAAGCTCATTGTCTACAGTGAAGAAGGAAGAAGTTTATTAAATGTTTTATTAGAAAAAATTACAAGCAAATCGATTTAACCGCAATTCATAGATCTCACATGATACCCTAAAACCAATTTTTACTTAAAAAACTTGAAACCTGTCTAAAACAAATTGCAAATACCAAATTCTAGTATGAAATATTTACAGAAGATATTAACTACAAATACATATTTGAATGCCAGCAAGGTTATTTTTCGCTAATAAATGACGCGGTTAATATTAATGATAGAAAAAAAAATATGTCCAATTTTGACATCAACTTTCTTATTTTAAATTGAACACCCTGTATTTTTTTATTTTGTTAAGTTTTGTTTTCCCTTCTTATTTCAAAAGTATATCAATTGTCTAGGTGCGGTAAACAGTTTTCGAGATATTGCATGTTTTTGGTGGATTTTTGCACTCCCGTTAATGCTCTTAATATTAAAGATAGAAAAAAATTGGAAAGGCAAAAGTGGTTCAGTTTTTTATGGAATTTGTATATATTTTCTCAAAAAAATGTCAAATTTTCATTTTTATGTCAAATGTATAAATAACTATACTAAATTAGGATTACTCTATTTTTAAATACGAACGACAACAACAACGACAACAAAAAATTTACTTATCTAACAAATGCTCGAACACAGCATCATTTACTTTAACACAAAGTTCATAACGCCTTTTTAGGCCAGAAATCGTGTTGATTATTTTATGTCTCAGGTTTCTATTAATATTAGTTGCTTCATTATTTCCTCGATTTAGACAATTTGTTATTGCTCAAGTATTGTGAATTGATACCCCGCCCTGGACCGGTATTCTCGTAATACGTAACGTTTTGAAGTCGCTAAGCGAAACGAATAGCGAACAGCGCGCTCAGCGGCACGCTGACCAACGACTTTTCGTATTCGCTCTGCGGAACGCGCTGCCCTGCGAGCAGACAGAATCAAATTCGCTTAACACATCTTGGCATCACCGAATTTTGCATTTTTATTTCTTGTTAGTCTTGTCGCTGCTTTTCTTTTTCTATGTGTAAGAAAGAGGCCATTACGTGATCGATTTCGATCCGTAGTTCAGAAAGGGGTAAATCAAATGGTGACTTGCACAAGTGCATGTTGATCCTTTAAAAAATTACTTGATGGTTTGGTTTAGCTCAGTTAAACCCGCCCTTTGACCCTGTGATATAAACTAGTAGCACGTTCCGGCACAGTGTGCGGGAAAATGTTTACCCCGAGACTTAACCGCACACCTACAAAAAAAATTCCGCACTCAGTGCGGGAAAGTTTAAATTTATTCCGGCACTCAGTCAGGGAAAGTGGTGTTTCCGGCACGGTCGTATATTGATATTGATACTTTATTATGTAGCATTTGTGGTTAAAATGGTTTCACAATAGTTACTTATATATCTAGTAAGTTATACCTTTTAATTATAGCGAACATGCGTATTCTACATTTTAAGAAACAGAAAATAAAACTAAGGTATTTGTTACCCAAAAAATAACCTAACCAATTCAACAACAAACACAGAATTCATACATCCACAAGAGAAACCTCGCGCGTGGAAAAATATGTTTTCATGGAACTGTTGAATTAAAAAAAGAAAATAGTAATTTTTAGTACATTTACGAATAAATAAAATGACAAAAGATAAAAAACATAAAAATGGTAATTAATGTGAAAAATGTGATATTTCAGAAAAGCAAAGAAAATACAGACGAAAACACAGAAATAAAGAGAGTTACCTATATTGTTTACTAATTATTTTTTATATCAATTAAGCTATTTATTTCATGTTTGCTAATTTCATATCTCATGAAAGCTTTTAGTTTATTTTTGAAAGAAAACAATTAATGTAGGCAGAAGTTTAACAAAACCAGATATTTTTTGGTACACATCCGATGAAAGATACAAAAAGCACCGCTAACCAATGGCTTTTTTTACCCTTGGTTTTACAGAATTTTGATTGCTTCTATTTCTAGTATTATACGGATGCCCAATTATTTCCATGTCGATTTTGATAAGAAAAGTTTTTGTTGCAATTTTTTGGAAAAAAAGTTGTCTTACATCGAGCATCAAATAGTAAGGTTGATGTGTACGTGTTTGTCACCCGTCCCCAAGCTACTAATAGGAGATTTTTATTTTTCTAATTATTAATAAAAACGCAAACTGAAAAAACTACTATATTTTCTGCAGCACTCTACAAAGTATTGTAGGGTAGGAAAATCGTACGCGCGGAGGGCAAAACAGCTGGCAAATGTTAGGTGTTTCTCAAACGGTCGCCACGCGCTGAGCGCACTTCGTCGACGCCTTGCGTTCAATATACGTGAATACCATTTTTGTTACTTTGGCCACGTGGTATGCTAATATTACGTTATCATACGGTCAGCGAGTACGAAACGCCGAGCGTATTTAGTTACGAGAATACCGGTCCTGCTGCCATATTATTGGGTTCTCTTAGATATCCAATGGAAGGTTATTGATGGAATTTTTTTAACAAGGAAATTTTAACGGAATAAGATATTTAACATTTTGGAAGGTGATATTGAAAATTCCATCAATAACCTTCAGCAGTAACAAATTTTCTAAATCAACATTATCTTGATGGCTTGATTCAAATGGGACGTGTTGAAGTAAATCGTGATGTGTTCGAGCATTTGTTAGATTAGTAAACTTCTTGTGGTCGTTGTTGTTGTCGTTCGTATTTAAAAATAGATTAGTCCTAATTTAGTTAAACATAAAAATGACACTTGACATTTTCTAGCAAAAGATATGTAAAGTCCTTAAAAAATTCAACAACTTTTGTTTTTAATTTTTTTTTATCTTTAATAATAACGGCACTAACGGGAGTGCAAAAATCCACCAAAAATGTTTAATATCTCGAAAACTTGATATATTTTTGAAATATGAAAGGAAAATGAAACTTGACAAAATAAAAAAAAATCAGGGTGTTCAGTTTAAAATAAGAAAGTTAATGTCAAAATCTGACATATGGAATGACATTTGACAGCTTTCGGCAGTTTTCAAAAAATTGGGACGAAATTATTAAAACATTTTTTCTATCTCCATCTAAATCCGAGTAGATCGGTCAACGACGTTATTTATAGGTCATTATATATATTATTTATATATATATATATATATATATATATATAAATTTTATTCTGAAAGACGACACAACTGACCACTACCCTATGTTATTAAATATTGAACTTAGCAGCTCAGAATGCAGCAAAATTTACAAGATTAAAAAAATTTATAAAATAAACTATGGACTCAATATTTCAATAGAATCATTTATAAACACAATAAAACAACATATGGCTGAATCAAAGTTATCGATAAAAATAGCTTAAAAGAAATACAAAGTCGTGGATTACAACAGGTCTAATATCTTCCATTCGGGAAAGAAACAGACTAAAAAAGTTGAACAGTACTAAACCCCATAAATCCAACCTTTTTAAATGAATATAAAAGTTACCAAAATCTTTTAACGAAGCTTATATAAAAACAAAAAAAAACAAGCCTTATTCAGTCCTCACTAATTAACCCTAAAAAAAACATGGAAAACTATTAAAACCATTACTACCAATCATATACAACAAATTACCGGATACATTTAAACAGAAAAATTACAACAAAATAAAAAACAAACTGACAAAATGGATAATAAGCAATAATATTGATACAAAACTATCCTATGGATAAATTTTATTTTATAAATTTTTAGTTACTATTTTCAATTAAAATTTAAGAATTTTTTATTGTACACTATCGGCATCATAAAAGTGGTACACAATACTTTTGATTGTAATACCTTGGTCTAGTTTTACAAACAAAGTCACCCATTATTGTATTTTTCTTAAACTGTCAAAGTATGTCATTCTGTATTTCAGTCTGACAAATAAATAAAAAATGCCTCCACAAATTTCTTTATTTGATAAAGTCCAACTCCTGGCAAAACTACAACTAGGATGGTCAATTAGGGACGTGGCTATACATTATGGACGCAGTAAAACCACGATTAAAAATTAAAAAACGATGGGAAGAAGATCAGACAATGGACAGAAAACAAGGGACTGTTTTATTGAAAGTTTCAACTGATGAACAAGATTATGAACGCCTTTATGGAAGAAAACCCTTTCGAATCTGTTGCCCAGGCAAAGAGATTAACCCAATTTACAGGATGTGTAAGAGTGGCACGAAATCGCGTAAGGAAAGGCTCTAATTTAAGATGTCGTGTAGCCGCTAAAAAAATTAAACTTACGAATGAAAAAAAAACAGGCTAGGTTACTTCTTGCCCTTAATTACTCTCTAAAGGAACCAGACTTTTGGCGAAAGGTAATATTTTCCGATGAAAAAGTTTTCCAGTCCTGTAGTGACAGAAAACAAATTCGGGTGTATCGTCCACCCAGAACGCGCTATGAGATCGCGCTGGAAGATTTTCGGTAAAAATGTGGGGTTGGATTTCTGCTAGAGGGCATGGTGCTCTATTTCGAATCAATGGAAGGCTCACAGCACAGCTTTACATAGACATTTTAGAGAACACCATGCATCCAGCCGTCACAGAACTTTATCAAGAACAGTTTATTTTTCAACAAGACAACTGCCATGCTCATACGGCCAGAATTTGCCAAATTTGGTTTCGGAAGCAAAATATTGAATTTCTTCCTTGGCCCAGACGCCAATCCTATGGAAAATATCTGGGGTTTAATTTCAAAAAAGCTGGAAAGCTTTAATATTGTGCCGGGAAATCAACATCACTTGGTCCAGTTAATAGTAAATGCTTATGAAGAAGTGATTGGTGAAAATGAAAACCTTTTTGAAATTTTGGCTGATTCTCTACCAAGAAGGTTAAACGGTATAATTGAGGTGAATGGCGCAATGACTAGATATTAAAATTTATATACCTAATAATTTGTCCCTATTGTTTTATAATTTTCGTTACAGTTGTGTTTTTAAATTTTTGTTACAGTTGTTTTATGCGTTAGCGTATTATTGTAATATAAAAATTATTTTTGAAAGTAATCTTTGATGTCAATATTTTCACATTTTAGTACCAGTCTGTCACAAAATATAATCCGGTAGTTAACCATACAATTTAAAAAATACCTATGTTTATCACGTACCACTTTTATGATGCCGATAGTGTATTTTATACTTATAATACTATATATACATATATATATATATATATATATATATATACCACTATTGTATCTTGTAATATTTTGGAATTTTTTAACTAGACAAATTTTGTATCTGTTTTATAAATAAATAAATATTGACGGCTTGTCAAATAATAATAACCACAAAGGTTGTTATTTTTGTATGTTGACCAAAAACTCCCTACTAAATGCGTCGGAAATAGATATCACTTTTATTAAAAAAGTATAAAGTAGACGATGTTTGATTTTTCGTTGCAGCATTCCATGGTATTGAAATTAAAAAACTAAACAAACAAATTGAAGATCACAGATTTTAAGAAAAAAATGTAATCTTTTCGAAAGTTATATTTTTGTGTAGGTGCCGTCCCTAAATAGTTATTCTGATAAAAATTAAAATCTTCTATATACGTCCTACTGTCAAAACCTGGCAAAAATATGTAATTTTTTCCCAAAATGTAAAAAAAAAATATTTTAAAAAAATAAAAATTAGGGCTTATAGAGCATTTCATTTTAGACAAAAAAGTCAAACAAGCATTTTTTAGTGTCCTTTTTTCCACCTTCGCCGCCATTTTGACAAAAAACTAATGGATTATCTGTCACTTTTGAGTGAAAATGGCGGCGAAGGTGGAGAAAAGGTCACTAAATCGGTATGAGTTGATCGGCCTATCTGGAGAGGGTACTAATTTTAATGATGTTAATTAAAAAAAATATATATTTTCTGAAAAAGCGATGTGAAACCTGAAAGAGAACATATTTTCGCTAAAAAAACGTTACAATGTTTTTTACATCACTTATAGTTTCTATATAAAAATAAAATTAGTTGAAGAAAATGCTAAAATCACGTCGATTCGATACCTCCGACATGGAGGCCAACCAACATCTTCCGTTCGGAGCTTTACGGTAACATATACAGACCGCTTCAAGCTACTGCGAACATAGGGGGAATCAAGTCCAATTTACTCTCCGTGCCGTACGACCGAGGTGGATTCGAAGCACGCTGCAGTGTTATCTTTTGGAAATTCATTTTGTTTTTATTATTTTGTTTTAATTCTGCCTTGCTCGAGAAACAGATGGGTAAGTTCTTAATTGAAATAATACATTTTTAAAACCAAAAATGGATGTCTACGAAGTTGCCGAAAAAGTGCAGATGGTCAAATGGTCAAATCCTCATAACCCAACACACGTTCGATATTGGTCGAGGGAAAATTTGCATTTTTATTTTGACGTAAGAACACAGTATCCCCAAAAACTAAATTTTTGGAGGGGGGTATTATAGGTGAACACGTAATTGGGCCATTTTTTATTAACGGCAATTGCAATTTGAATGGTCCTAGATACTTGGATCTACTGCAGCAGCACATTATTCCAACTGCTAGGCAGTTGTTAGGTGTAAGATTTGGTGAAACATGGTTTCAACAAGATGGTTGTTCCGCTCACAATGTTGGCCTTGTTAGGGAATATCTTGATAATGTATTTCCTAATCGGGTTATAAGTACACGGGGAACTATTTTATGGCCAGCTCGATCTCCCGATCTTGCTCCTAATGACTTCTATCTGTTTTTGAAGAAGCTTTTCAAATTATCACCCCTAACATGCTTGGAAACGTTAGAAGGGGTTTTTATAGTAGGCTCGGATATTGTCTAGCCGAGCAAGGAGGACTTTTCATTTGCTTTAATTTTTTTTTGACTGGGAGAATCTTTTTGGTTTTTAGAATGTATTATTTTATTTTGAGAACTTGCTTTTATATTGTTTCTCCTTATTATTTTCATTGTAACAAAAAATAAGAAAATTACGTTATAAAAATTTGCGTATTTATTGACCAAATTCCGGTTTCATTGACTACGCTCCACACAGCACCGTGGTTAGAGGCGTACTAAATACCAAAGGAAAGTCATGCAAGTGGTGATCGCAAGCCTGAGTATTGGTTGCTTCACTGATAGGCGTGCAGTGTCTCTGCATGTACGTACACTGGCAAATTAGACTTCTTCCGCCCTATGTTCGCAGTAGCTTGAAGCGGTCTGTATACAGGCGAATACTTGCCCCAAAAGAAGTACTTAAATTCTTACCATAAACTAAATAACTATATACCTATATCTTTAAAAAATTATTTTTTTTACCAAGAATAGCTAAACTCGACTAAAGATCAACTTTCACAACGCCGTAATAATTTTTTTAATAATTCCGGATATAAAATGGGACACACAAGTTCACACACCAGGCACGCAAATACACAAGGAATCGAATTTATACTTCCACTTTATTAAGCACTATCGTCGGGGCAAAAATAGGTACTGTTATAAGACTTGCCTCACAAACCCTTAAATTTTCGTGCTGCTTAAAGTCTTGTCCGAATTAAGGCTTCCAGCCAAGCTCTCCTTCTATTGCTGTTTGATTTTCCTAATAAAAATACCTCTTCACTCATTATAACTTACCTTTAATAGGTACTTGAAAGAGCTGAACTCCGTCGCAGGACTATTTTTTGCAGCCTGGCACACAACAGGAATAAATAAAATTAAATCCTTTGATAAAAAAACTATATATTTCCTTTAGAGCTTGCTCTAGGATTAGTGTCCTTAGCCCAACGTGGGTTCAAGCTCCATATTTTTTTGGACTACCTGATGCAGTCACCCTATGATTAATTTTTTTTTTAATTCTGAGAACCCACCTCGTACCGATTTGCCCTTATTTTATGGAATGACCCAAGATTTAATTCAATCAATATTTTTAAAAAAACGCATGGACTTACCGACAAATGACTTGCTGCCAAAATTATTTGCAGCGGAGCGTGATTCCACTTGTAGTCACGTATATGCGCATCATCTACTAATCTATAAGTGGTGAAAGTGAGAATGTTTATCAACTGCAGCGCCACACTAAACAAGATGCCCAACAATTGACTTCCGAATACTTTGTTTATATTTTCAACTAGGCCAGCCAGTAGAGTATACAATTCTTTAGCCTTAAAAATGTCGCATGATGCATTCGAAGGCCTAGCTTTAACTTTAAGTAGTTGCAGTATTTTCCGTTGGGTTTGTAGGACTTGTATAAAAATGGTAGAGATCAGGATTATAATGGCAACACGTGTTAGACTATATAGCGATGTGGTTCCGTATATTCTTAGATGGATAATGGAGTAGTTTTCTGACACTATTGTAATACAGTAAAGCATCAGTACGCAAAAAACTAGGGCTACTTTCATTACAAATTTTTTTGAGTGATTCCACATTAACCTTTTTTTGATTTCTTTCATTTGAATAAAGGCGGATTTCCAATATTTCCTGCATTTTAGGGACTTCCAAAGGGCCATCGTTAAAGTCAAAAATCCTGTAAGCTGTTCCAAATGTTCCGTAAATATAAAAAGAATAGGTTGTTTCGTAGAATAAAAATCATAATCAAAATGTCTGTGGTATTCAATCAATGCTTCGAAAATGGTCGCTAGCATTATTAAAAAAATAACGTAGGCACAATTTAATTTTTTCTTGTAATAATCCATCGTATTGAAATCAAAAAACGGGACGAAACCAACCCACTGGAAAAAGTTCATCACTGTTGTAAAGCCCATAATTTTTGTGGTAAGTGTGGTTTTATTTTGGTAAGCACAACCTAGATATTGTGAGTTGGAAAATGTGTTTTTTTATTACCTAATATACTCTTGATAGATTAGTCTAATTTAAAATAACAAATTAAGCTAATGGATATGTGTTTTTTTGTGACGTACAAAAAATACAGAGTACAATTTTTTTACTAATCCTTTAAACAGGGACATTTAGAACATCTGGCAGGGTTAAGAAAAAATTAATTTTCTTTAAAACTTACTGTAGATCTTCAACTTTCCACCCTCTACCAACCAAGCCATCCAAGAAATAGCGCTTTGTTTGAATGTTTGAGGCTACGTACTTATATAATATGGGAAATCATTCAACCGTGGAGTTTCAGAAGTTGGCTCTACCCAAAAAGGGGCTTCCATATATTTGGAATTTCAACACTTGGTTTACTAAAAATACCCATTCTGCCCAATAAAGGCATCTTCAAGGAATTTTCGTTTCTTTCAGTGTGACTCCTTGTGCAAAACCTTTGCTTCTGTTCACTTCATTCGGTGTTGTTTTGACCCTGCATGTTCGGCGATTCCTGATTTCATTGTTTCACCTCTTTGGGTATTCGTCTGATGTTCCTTAAGCCTAACAGATAGTTGTCTTTTAGTTTCGCCTATGTATGATTCACCACACTCACAAGGAACTTGGTAAATGCATTCCTTATTTGTTTTAATATTAAAGTTGTTCGCTACTCTTTGAACTTTCTCGGATACTCCTTTAATGTATGAATTTGTAAGGAATACATATTCCTGTTTGCTGAAATTTAGAAATAATGTCTGTTATAAGGATAAGGCTGTAACCATTCTGCTGCAGATCCTTCTTAATGTTTCTTACGTCGATTTCCAAGTCATGAGAATTGTTACAAATTTGAACGGCACTGTTATACAAAGTTTCTATTATGCCTCGTTTGGTTGTAGCAGAATGTTTTGACCGTCATCCTGTACTATCTTCTACCTGAAAATAAGAGTTATGCAGCACTCTAACAATTACATCACTCCCACCAGCAGCAGACTGGTACGTTCATAAAGGAATTCGTCATCAACCAGTCTCTGTTTAATAATATCTAGCGATTCCTTTATCGTACAAATCTATTCTCGGGTCCTAAAACAAAACATGGAGTTGGAGCAAAATTGACAACTCTGTTTTCTTCATGTACTTGTCAAACAAGTAGAAAGCGACATCAGAACAACAGTCTATCGTAAACCCACTCACACAGGACACCATTTAATTCAAGGTTCAAATCATTGTGCTACAACCAAGCGACGCATAATAAGAACTTTGTATAACAGAGTCGTTCAGATTTGTAACAATTCTCATGACTTGGAAATCGAAATAAGAAACATTAAGAAGGATCTGCAGCAGAATGGTTACAGCCTCAAACTTATAACAGATACTTTTTCTAAATTTCGGCAAACAGGACAGAGATTACAAGACCAAAACCAGATAAATTAAAGGAGTATCGAAACGAAAATTCCTTGAAGCTGCCTTTATTGGGCAGAATCAGGGTATTTTCAGTAAACCAAGTGTTGAAATTCTAAATATTTAGAAGCCCCTCCTTGGGCGGAGCAAACTTCTCAAACTTTACGGTTTCGTGATTTTCCATAGTATATAAGTACGTAGCCTTAGGAATAGATTGTAGTTTGCACCTGAAGACGATCAGATATTGTACTGATTAAAACATCGTGTATACAATGGAAGTCCGAAACACAGAGTTAATTTCAAACACATCATTATTTCAAACTTTCAAACAAATAGTTCCTGTAAGTTGAAAGTGTCATTAATAACGTTTTTCTTGCAGGTTTCCTACCTGATCGTAGACGAAATGCACCACGATCATCCCGAACTGGTCAGGGATCAATATTGGGACGAGGTCTTCCCTCAGGAATTGCCGTACACTGCCGCCGCCGCGCAGGCGGAGTCCATGAGAAATACGCACCCGTTGCCGTCAACCGCCAATATTTGCGTCAAGCCTGACGATCAGGGTAAGACGCATGTAAAAATTCGAAATATTCGATCGTTTGAGTCGGTGGCCTTAGAAATAAGTAACCATGCACAATTTAAATGGAAGCTTGATCTCGGTTGGATTTCAAAGCCATTTAAGTATGTTATTGGGATAGTCCCTGACAGCATTTTATCTCATGGGCACAGGGTGAGCCAATAATATCTGTCAAAGTTTGGGATTACCTTACTGTTATCATACTTATGATGATGGATATGGGCAAAAAACCATCAATTTCCACTAAATTGAGGTCGATGAACTTAAAAACGCCATTAATTTTGGCACCTGTCAAACCCTGTCAAAATAACGAATAAATAATTTATAAACATGGAGGTTGGGCAGAAGCGAATACCTTCTTTTTACTCTGTTGAAGATTTGAATAGGACACCGTAAAACAAAGTGACAGTTGTCGTAACTGTCATTTACTGTCATGGGGAAAAACACTGGTGCGATGACAAATATTTGCGAGTGGGGACTCGAACTACACTAAATTGAGGTCGATGAACTTAAAAACGCCATTAATTTTGGTACCTGTCAGGTTGGGCCCAATGAGCATTTTTGTCTATATAAAAGTTACAGCAAATAATATAAAACCTTCATAAAATAACCAAAAGTTATATTATTTAGTGTTGGTGATAATTCTATAACTCTTAAATGAGTAAAAAAGACTTGAAAAACAACTGTTCAACACCAGCTTATAAAAATTTATGGTAAATAGTAATGGATAGAAAATCAATATATAGATTTTTTAAAACTTCCTTATGAGCCCTCAAGTATAGAGATTATTATAAAAAGGTTTTACAACTGTTCTAACAACACTACATAACAAATTAAAGGTTTTTATGGATTTAGAAATATAGATTTTCCATCTTTCTTCTCTTTGCTTGTTATGTATTATTCTTTTTCTTTTTACAATAAAAAAATTTATTAAATGGTGTTTAGCAATCTTCTAAAATAAATAAAAATGAAAGTGAGATAAGCTGAAGCAGGAATATGAATATTTATATACTATAGTCAAATAAAAGCTGTTTTTCAAGTCATCCTACTCTGAAAATCAGCTGCGGTCCCGTGTGTAATGTATAGTTTTCGAATACACTCACGTAAATTTCATGGGCTCCAAAAATACTTGAGAAAACGAGAAAAAAAATATTAATTTAAATATTGTTTTTTTTTTCATACGCGTTTTTTTCCTTCTGGGACAAATATTGAATTTTGTATGTTGTTCTTAACCCTAACAAGCAATATTTCGATTGAAACACATGTTGAAACCCCATAAATAACGTTTTTATTTAGGCCAAAAACCTATTTTTGTAATCCAAAATGGCGAAAATTTCCGACAATTCTATAAAAAAAACAATACAACTATACCACTGTTTACCTCGTCAACACTATTTTATAACCCTTTTAAAAAATGATGCTACTTGGAACCAAGGGCTACAGATGGCGCAGTGTTGAACACTGATGGTCCGTTTCTGCGAGCTTAACATAGTTACCATTGTTCTCTTTTCCTAAATGCATTCCTCGAGAGATCCAGCATACTACACATACCAGGAAAAATACCCGCCTCCACACACTTCAAGCCCGTATAACTATCAGAGGTAACTATCTCAAGAATATAGTTAGATTGCGGGGTCGAAGGGTGTACAGGCGAGTATTTTCCGGGGTGTTCACATTTGCCGCCGACCAGCAGTATCAGCGTATGCGCTCGACGTTTCACGGTGCGTTTTTGCGACCTTAACACGGTTACTATATTGTTCTCTTTTTCTAAAACACGGTTCCCATCTATGCGTTTCTCATTCGTGGGTCCCCCGAATCAAAACACGTATCACGTGGTCTAAGCGAGATTTGCCTATACAAGTTCATGTCGGACCACATGATGAGTTTTTTGAGTCAGAGTGACTGCGCATGGGAAACGCTGGTGGGAATCGGGTGTAAAATGCATTCGATCCCGATATCTGTCATCGGCAACTATCTCAAAAAGATTTGGATCTCTTATCTCTCTCAGATTGATGTAATTAAAACAAGATAATAATGGTATGGTATCTCGCAAAAACGTGCCTTTTGATGTCGCAAAATTAACCTTAAAAAATCTTGTTTGTTTTGTTTTTATAATTGCCAAAATAAATCAAAATTGTTTTTTTTTGTTCCAAAAACAGTTGTATTATAATCACTATATAAAGAAATTAATAACAAAATTATAGAAAAAACCTTATGGGCAAAAAAGGTTTATGAATGAGTTCATAAGAATATTACAGACACCAATTTATATAACTATTGTGTGTGAGTTCCCAAGTTTTTATAAGTGTCTCTCGAAATATTTTCAATCTTATCTTATATAAATTTGTTGTTGGTTAATTAAGTTTAATAAGTGGGTTGATAGCAACATTTTAAAAACCAATCTATTATATATCTTTACTTGATAGTTACTTACGGTTTTGTAGGTGAGTTGACAGAAAGATTTCAAACACCAATTTATATAACTTTTGTCACTGATGACTTATATTTTTATAAATATGTTGGTGGAAACATTGTTAACACCAATTTATATAACATTTCAACCGATGACTTCAATTTTTATAAAGATGTCCGTGGAAATATTGTTAACGCCAGTTTTATGTTACTTTAGGGTACCATTAATTTAGACCCTTTAGTAAAACAAATATACAAACTCATTTCTTGTAAGAAACTTCTAAATACCCTAGGGTATCAATGGAACCCTCTTTATAATAATTATATAAATATCTGTCACCAGAAGTTTCTGAAAATGCTCATTGGGGGGAAAAGCGAAGAACGAATGACGAGAACTGTCACTTTTTTACGGTTTTCAATTCGATCTCGTCACCAGAGTAAAAAAAAGGTGTTCGCTTTTCCCCAACCTCCATGTTTATAAATTATTTATTCGTTATTTTTGAGTTCATCGACCTCAATTTAGTGTAGGTCGAGTTCCCACTCGCAAATATATGTTATCGCACCAGTGGTTTTCCCCATGACAGTTAAGACAACTGTCACTTTGTTTTACGGTTTCCTATTCAAATTTTCAACAAAGTAAAAAGAAGGTATTCGCTTTTCCAAAAACCAAGTTCATCAATTATTTTTCCACTATTTTGACAGGGAGTTCAGTTCAGAGGCGTTTTCAAAAAAGCGGCACTCGGGTCGCGATTCTTCAAAAACGACAGAAAATCTCACACGTCACAATTCTGGAAAGTGTCGATTTTTACTGCCTTATTTAAAGTAAAAATACAGCATCCTTAATATTTATCCTAACGTTGTAAAAGAAACTTATTAATATTTTTGATAACATTTTGTAAATTTAATATTTTAAAGATATTCTGTAAAATGAAAGACAGAATTTGTGTGACTTTTCTGAACAGTGACAGTGACATATTCCATGGCTATCTATGGTTTTGTACGTTAAAAGTTTTAAAGGTTTCTTTACACACAAAAATAAGCTTGATAAAATAAATTTTTAAATAGAAAAAGGGTTTTTCAAACTGCTTGCAAAAATTAAAACCGACATATTTTTTATTTGCTGGAACAGTTTTAAGAAACTAAATTTTAAGGAATATTGGCAAATAAGTCCCGACAAAAGATCAGATCAGTAAACTTGTGTTTAAAAATCGTCAGATTTTTTGTGAGGGCGAGATTTTCTGACGGTTTTTGAAGAATCGCGACCTCGGTGCCACACTGAAGGAACAGGAAAACTGAAAAAGTGCCTGTCAATGGAACACAAGAACCGAACCAGTTGCCCACCAATTGCCTGTGTTTTTTTCAGAACTGATAACGCCTTCATCTCTCAAGATTGACGGGTTCCAGAGCTTCATGCAGGACAACATGCAGAGCGGACCGATAATGTTCTCTGCCAAGCAACCGAGCTTTAAGAGTCGGAAAAATTCTAAAAACAGTTTAATGGGTCAGTCGGTTCCGGGTATGTTAATTCTTTAAGTTTAATTAAATTACCAAAATCGTTTTCTATACATGGTCTTTATCTTAGATGAACTACTTAAAGATAACCGATAGTTACGGAGACTTTGGTTCTATTATTATCTGACAAACCTTGGGATCTAATTTTCGAAGCCGCGAGAGGTATCGATCACTCAATAGCCCAAGCACATCAAATGCATGCACACAGTTCAAGAATGACCACTACGTTGGGAATTTGGAACTTTTGGTTGCACTAAAACAAAATTATGATTGTTTTCCACAAACCAAAACTACACTTTTTTTGCACTCGACGCGCGTTTCGCTAACAACGTTAGCATCATCAGGAGACGATAAACAAAATTCCCTTGAATTTATCAACAAAGTTAAAGATATTTCACTCCAAGAAGGTGAAATTTTAATCTCGTTTGATGTTAGTTCGTTGTTCCCTAGTGTGCCGATCCCCAATACCTTACAATACCTGGAGGAACTACTAAGAAAAGACAAACAGACTTTAGAATACCTATCTTTAACAAAACTCTGCATGAATCAAAATTACTTTCAATATAAAAATAACTACTACCAGCAATTAGAAGGAACCACAATGGGTAATAGTTTATGACCTTTTATCGCAAACCTATTTATGAGCAAATTTGAATCAGATATAAGTAAAGAATTTGAGTATTTCCCCAGAGTATGGTTCAGGTATGTAGACGATGTGTTTGCAGTATTCAACACTAAAGTAACTAGAGTTGAAAATTTTATGGAAAAAATAAATAACAAATTTCCCACAATTAAATTTACTTATGAAACAGAGAACAACGGTACACTGCCATTTCTAGATACTTTAGTTATAAGAAATAAAAATAAATTGGACTTTGACCTATACAGAAAAGGAACGGCCACCAACAGCTATATTCCAAATGACTCTTTTCATTGCTTACAACATAAGCTTGCAAGTTTGCACTTTTTAACATATAGATTAGTAAATTTCCCCTTAAACAAAGAAAGATTTAAAGCAGAAAAGAATAGGATTAGGAATATAGCTGGCGAAAACGGTTACGACGAAGGCTTAATAAATAAGCTGATAAATAGACATTCTTTTCAAAAGACCTTTCGGAATTCTACCTTTTCCAGACAAAAAGATACCTGCGACTCAAAATTTGTATCAATTCCTTATAATCCTAATTATACGAAAGGATTACAAAAATTATTTAATAACACCGGTCTTAAATTAGTATATCAATCCGGTAACACAATAAGAAGCTTACTAGGAAATCCCAAGGATAAAACTATAGTTCTAGAAAAAGGTGGAATTTACAAAATTAGTTGCATGGATTTTGACAAAAAATATCTTGGCCAAACGAGACGCCCTATTCAAACACGTTTTAAAGAACACTTAGCACACTTAAAATACGGAAGAACAGAAAAGTCAAGTGTGGCCGAGCATGCTTTTGAAAACAATCATAGATTCACATTAGATAACCTAAAACTTCTAAAAAGTGTACTAAACAAAAGACTTTTGAATGCATATGAAAGTATGGAAATCATTAAATCCAGATATAGTTTAAATAAAGATGGAGGACCCATCCCGTTTAGTACACTTTATTCTTTGGTTGAGGGGAGATAGGATTAAAAATCGTGATAAATCACAAATTATTAGTCTTAGTTCATTGTTTATCGTCTCCTGATGATGCTAACGTTGTTAGCGAAACGCGCGTCGAGTGCAAAAAAGTGTAGTTTTGGTTTGTGGAAAACAATCATAATTTTGTTTTAAGAATGACCACGGCAAAACACGCTCGCTCTGCCATTCACCTGTTCATTTAGGCTTGTTTTCGCGGCTGCGTCGCTCCCTACATATCTCCGTTGCTTTCCGTCTAACGTTTAGAACGATATGGAATTTATTCCAACTCATTGTTTTGATTTTGTCGCGTGCTGGCAAATTTTATAAATAAAGAGTGATTATTATTTTGCCAACGAGTCTTCGTTGGACCAGGTATCTTTTCTTTTTTTATCTAAAATCTTTATAGATTCAGTAGTAGTAGTACTAGAATAACTCTACGCGAACTCTTTTCGCCACCCCCCAGAGCTCCCTCCTGACGCTCCCACTCCAGCACGGTCGAACCGTCCTTTGGATAAAGGTCAGGATATCCGACCAATTCAGCGTCGGAAGGTGTTCTGGCTCGAACACTTCCCTCTCTGATTCCTCTGTAGGCCGGACACCTTGCAAGATAGTGGTGTGAGGATTCATCTTCTTCACAGCACTCTCCGCAAGTTGAGTCTCGCACTACCTTCATCCTTGCCAAGTGCTGTTGGAGCGCGCAGTGTCCAGTGAGGACTCCTATTAGGGGTCCTATTTCTGTACGATTCCTGCGCAGCAACCATTCCCTTCTTCTCTACCTGTAGACCTGGATGAGCTCCTTGACCTGCCTGGCGTCCCCTGTGTGTTGCCACTCCTGATTTAGTCTTGTGTAGGTCCATTCCTTCGTGGCAGATTTCATCTGACCTCTGGTAAAACCCAGACAAGCTTCCGGTCCGACGTATGCTTGAGCTGACCCTTTCCTTGCAAGCTCGTCCTCCATCTCGTTACCTGGGATCCCCATGTATTCTGGAACCCAGACAAGTTCAACTTTTTTTGCCCTGCTAGATCCTGGAGGGCGTCCGAGCACTCCTGGACCAGTCCTTTTGGCATTGTAGGTTTACAAAGTGCTTTTATGGCAGCCTGGCTGTCCGTGCATATGTAGACCTTATCTTCTGCTCCGGCCCTTAATTCTTCTTTCTTAGATTTAGGGTCAAACCATATCAAGTCAACCAGGCAATAGTTTTGACCATCTCCGATTTTGATGATTTTTGGTACACTTATTCGTCTCAAATTTTTTGGATAAGCGGTTTTTCTTTTATTGATTTTTGAAAATCAAGAAATTGACCAATATGTCCTTGACAGACACTTACAAAAATAGTAATATCTCAAAAACTATTGATCCTATAGAAGCGAGTGATAGCTCATTTTGAAGGGTTTTTAAAGGCCTTTTTAAAGATATGTGACACAATATAGTTTGTTTAAAAATTAAATTAAAAATCTCAAAAACACATTTTTTAATTTTTTTCAAAAAAATATTTCTTTTTTTTTTCAAGCTTTTTTTAACATGTTTGGAAAATTTTAGGATGAAGAAATAATGGAGTCATACTTTAAAAAAATAATAAGATATTTAATACAGGGCTAATTTACCTAATATGGGTATAACAAAACAATGAAAAGTAAGAATAATTTACAATAAAAAATATTTAGGTTGCTAATTTTTTTTGTAAAATATTTGAGGAACACTTTACCTAGTATGTCAAAATATTCCTCATGGATGTTCCCCTCCCGATAAACCGGCATCACTACGTTGGCATCATCAGAGGACCAAGAATACTTCCCTGCGGAATTCCTGTCATTATGACGTTTGATTCTGACGTTATTTTATTGTTGTTCAAATTTATTGTAACTTTTTGTGGTCTTTCAGTCAGATACGAGCAAAATAAATCCAAAGCACTTCCTTTAACCCCGTACGCTTCTAATTTTTCCAAAAGAATTTCATGAATTATTGTATCAAATGCTTTTGATAAATCCAAAAAAAGTCCACAGGCCGCTCCCCTAGATTCAAGAGTCGAAATTATTGACTTGTTCAACTCTAAAAGAGCCGATTCTGTAGACCTTTTCGGGAGAAAGCCATGTTGAAAATCGTTTAAAAGTGAATTTGTCAAAAAAAAATCTAACAGCCTCTTATGTATTAATAACTCATAAATTTTTGCAAAGGATGAAATCAGACTTGTAGGCCTGTAGGTGCCCCCATAAAGAATTTTTCACTTAAAACCAAAAATGGCAGAAAACCGGATACTAAATAATTACCCTAAAATTATTAGCAGAGCCACAACACACAAAAAAAAACAAGTAAAAATGTAGGTAGGTATTCGTTACTATTACTTACCCTGCTACAGGATTCGACAATTGTCACAAATTTTCATGCCAGTCTCCACCCCTTTAAAGGAAGTCATCCAATTGTGACATTCCGTAACTTTCCGGAATGTTTCTCCTGACTTAATGGATCACAACACCTCACAAAAAATTTTGTCCATTGTTTTGCCTTATTTTGTGCCATTTTACAACACACGACTCCGATAAATGTTTTAAATTAAAAAATAGCAATTTATCACATAAACCGCAGGTTTGCAATTAATTATTGTTAAAACTTTTCCTGTCTGAACCAGAAATGATACAAATAGGGGTAAGGGCCAATAAAAAGTAATGGGAGGAGCTAAACATTTTGCAGGAATTAACATGTTTAAATGTATAATAGGTGGGTGAAAAGATCTTGGGTGGAGGGGAGGACAATTGAAGAAATACTCAAAATTTTGCAGGAATAAACAAGTTTGGAAAAACCTTTTATGTATCTTATTTACAAGACTGGGAGCAATTAACAAGTTTTTAGATATAAAGAGTAAATATATAGGTATTTATCAAAAAATGTATGGTTTTTTCCTGCAAGGTTTTTTTATATTATTTTTTTAAAAATAGAACCAATAACTTCTCAGTCCTGAAATTTTCCAAAAATATTAAAAAAATACTGAAAAAAAATAGTATTTTTTTTGAAAAAAATTCAAAATGGTGTTTTCAAGATTTTTCAAAAAAAAATATTAAAAAAATTAAAAAAAAAAATAAAAACAAAAAATTACATGGTGATACACATCGTTAAAAAGGTCTTTAAAAAAACTTCAAAATAAGCTATAACTCGCTTCTATAGGACCAATAGTTTTTGCTATTTTTGTAAGTGTCTGTCAAGGGCATATTGGTCAATTTCTTTATTTTCAAAAATCAATAAAACAAAAACCGCCTATCCAAAAAATTTAATTTTTTGGTTTTTTAAGTTTTTGGATCAGAAGAATAAGTGTACCAAAAATCATCAAAATCGGAGATGGTCAAAACGAAAAGTGCCTTTTTTTTGGTTGATTTGATATGGTTTGACCCTTTAGTAAAAGCATTCAATTTGGCCAACGGAGAAGTTATTTGGAAGATAAGTTGAGTGAGGTCTCCAGAGTGAAGATTTTTCTTATTAAGACGGCAAGGAAAATTCCTATTAATTCTTCCTGTAGTGTTAAGAAATTTCTGTTTTAAAATGTGTCTACTTTACTGGGTTATATACGGGTCAGTCCATATCAAGTCAACCAGGGTATTTTACCACACCATCTCCGATGTTGATGATTTTTAGTATACATGTTTTTCCTACCAAAAAACTGGAAAATCCAAAATTTCAGACTTTTTTGACCAGTTGTTTATTTTGAATTAATTTTCGAAAATCGAAAAAGTCACTTATTTGTCCTTAACATGTGCGCACAAAATTAGGAATATCCAAAGAACCACTTATAATAGAAAAGTAGGTGAAGGTTCATTTTAAAGCTCTTATAAAGACCTTTCATATGAGAATATTGCATAACATATATTGAAAAAAAAAATAAAAAAAAAAATTTTTGATTTTTTTTTTGAAAAATTTCAAAAAGGCCATTTTTATTTTTTTTCAAAAAATTATATTATTTTCTTTAAAGTGTTATTAAACTATTCACAAAATTTTGAGATGGAAAAATCATGGGTTCAATGTGAAAAAATTTATTAAAAATGTCACATGCATGAAAAATCGCCTATAAAATGTACTTAATATTTCTGATATTTTTTTTGACATTGAACCCATCATTTCTCCATCATAAAATTTTGTGGATAATTAAGTAACACTTTGACCAAAATTATATATTTTTTTCAAAAAAATTAAAAATGGCCTTTTTGAATTTTTCAATTTTTTTTTTTCAATTTTTTATTTTCAATTTTTTTTTTGTTAAAATTATGTTGTGATATTTCATAAAAAAGAGCTTCAAAATGACTTTAAAATGAGCCATTTATTACTCTCCTAGTGTAAGTGGTTCTCGAGATATTGCTAGTTTTGTACATTCTTGTTAAGGTCAAAATGCTGACTTTTTTATTTTGAAAAATTAAAAAAAAAAACTACGAATCAAAAAAATCTAAAAATTTGCATTTTCAACTTTTATGGTAAGAAGAAAATATATACCAAAAATCATCAAAATTGGAATTGGTCGCGTAAAATTTTTGTGATTTTTTGGTTGATTTGATATGGAATGACCCATACCGCACTTTGTAAATGTGTTAGATATGTGATCCAACTCCCCCCTTGACGATGACGTCGAAACCATTCGGGGATTTCAGATAAAATTTGTAAAGAATTAATAGGATTTTTCCTTGCCGTCTTAATATTTCGAAGATATTGGCAAAGATGGGATGTCCTCAAAAGTACACTCGGGAGGGGAAATCCTGTACCGACTTGATGGTGGTTTATTTAACCTAAGCAGATTACGAGCCAAGACAATAGTATCCGCGATATCGGTAATTGAACTTCAGTATACGAATGATAACGTTGTTTGCATGAATGTATTCAACTAGGCATATAGAATCATAGGCCTAAATACTATTCAGCTTTATGATAATTGGGGGAAATCACTCAATCGTTAAGTTTAAGAAGTTGGCTCCGCCCAAGGAGGGACTTTCAAATATTTGGAATTTCAACACTTGGTTTACTGAAAATACCCTGATTCTGTCCAATAAAGGCAGCTTCAAGAAATTTTCGTTTCTTCCAGTGTGACTCTTTGTGCAAAACCTTTGCTTCTGTCCACTTCATTCGTTGTTGTTTTGACCATGCATGTTCGGTGATTCCTGATTTCGTTGTTTCACCTCCTTGGGTATTCGTCTGATGTTCCTTAAGCCTAACAGATGGTGGTCTTTTTGTGTCGCCTATGTATGATTCACTACACTCACAACATCTTTAACAACATCTTGCCATCTGTCAACTTGATAAATTAATGCGGTGTCGTTCGCGAAACAATCCACGCTGCCTTTTCCGACAGTTGATGGAAGACCATCAATATAAATGGTAAATGGGGCCCAGGACAGTGCTCTGCAGCAGACCGAACTCGGTCGGTCGACTATCACTAGGGGTGTCACCAATTCTCACATGTTGTATTCTATTTTTAGTGCAACGTCCCAGACACCCTTAGCTTCAAACCGCCTCAACAGAATCCGGTGTGACGCAATATCAAAGGCGCTGGCTAAGTCCAGAAATATTATTAATGTCTTCTTATTTTTGTTAAACATCCTGATTCTTAGATCTTCTTTTTCCCCTTAACTTTTTTTTTCTGTAAGACGTACTTCCGTAGTTGGATTTGTTGCTGTAAAACAGAGAAGGACGGAGTCACGCCTAACTCATCCATATCACCTCGAGGATGATATGATCGGTTAATTCTGATTTTGCATTGTTTTGATAAAAAAAATTTAACGTTTCTGGTTTCGAATATTCTAACAAACTCTGTGTCCCCCTTGCTTTTCAGATAACATGCCGAGGGTTTCTTCAGTGACCAGCGTTCTCAAAAGGCTGTTCAGTAAAGACGATAGCAAAGGCGATTCGAGAGGTGAAAACATGCAAGAAACTGAGCTACACAACCTGGTGTCGACGTCCGGTCTGAAATATGGCGGAAGCACCAAGAGGATGACTGACGAAGTTATAGAGGAGGTAGATAATAATTTTTTGCAATGTAGAAAACGCTAAAATTCGTGTTATTTGCAATAACTCCTTCAAAGTTTTTATGAATTGATAAAACTTCAATATTGTCATAAAATTTACACAAAAAACTGAATATTTTAAGTTTAGTATAAACAAATTTAGTTAGACGCAACTTCTGATACAAACCGCTCATCAAATTTTCAATCACACCAAATTAGTGCAGGCATACCGGGTGTCCCAAGGTTCAAACTCTCTATTCTAACATAGGTCCATGTAAGCTATCTTTATGAAATTCTTTCATATTTGCAGTGTTGCCATTTGCGGGAAAACTTGGCAACAACTTTCTTATTTTAAATTGAACACCCTGTATATTTTTGCATTTTTTTTTTACTTTGATAGCCTGTAACATCGAAACGTTTAAGGATAGAGCAAAACGGTTTTTACATTCCTATCTTGGTTTTTCACAAGGTATCGTTTTATATCTAAACCCAGGGTTAAAATATCCCAAGGTTATTTTAACCCTTGTTTTAAAATAGTACATAACTTGATTTGAAAGAATAAGGTACTTTCTTTTATTATTTATGTTTATGTAATATTATGTTTTTCCAGAGCATCTTGTTATTTATAATTTTTTGTTCTTTTGTATTGTTAGGTTGATGAGCAACAGACCATAACCTCGCAAAGATCTGCAAAAGAATCTCGACCGACTGTGATGGGCTTTTTTGGGCCCCCGCCCCCCTCCATGCCGATAAAAGTACCTCATTCTTCGAGTTATACCCATGAGTAAGTATAGTTCATTTTCTGTCTGGTCAATATTGGATGACGAGGAGAAAGAGGTCGCATTTTTTTTCAGGAAATTTTTCGCATGAAGCTATTTTCAGGGTTCCCACTGACCTGGAAAATCTGGAAAAGTCGGAATTTTGGGAGCAACCTGAAAGAGTCAGGGAATGACCAAAAAATCCTCAAAAGTCAGGGAATTGGCACACAAAACCTGGAATTTCTCTTTCTCAACCTATTTTTTAAACCAACTTTGTAAAAAATATGTGAGTTCTTCTCTGCTCACCTCGTAGATAAGCTCAGTATCTGTTTCGCGCTTAATCAGTTCCAGTCCACCTAAAATCCAAGAGCAAGAGAAAAGAAAGGAAAGCTTTTTAAAACGTGTAGGAAAAGAACCGCATCATTACCTAAGGTGGCACATTGTGTTTATTAAACACATTTGGCTTTCGTTTCGAAATAATAAATATATCCTGGTATTATTTCTCCTTGTTCTAAGCACACATCGCGCTATCTTCTAATACAACTTTCAAGTGTAGTCTAGCTCGTTTTTTCTAATCCGACTTAACATGATGTGGGGTGCAACGGTGATGTGAGATTTCGCAAGAATCCAAAATATTCGAAGAAAACAGTTTCTAATTTAGACTGCACAATAAATATCAAGCATATTGTAAGCTTTGTCGGGCCATTTTGAGCCATTTTAAGAGCAGTGGTCATGTAAAGAATGTGGAGGCTGAAAAAAATTCAAGGAAATTGCCTTTGTTAATCAAGAACTATCAGTCTTGGCCCAAAATGACAATGGATCTACATCTACACCAACTACTGGAAGTAAAGGAACCTCCACAATAACTGCTTGCACTGCCAAAAAGGGTTCTACTCCTTTTTTGTAATTTTTTCTTATTAAGCAATGAGTTATGGATACAGAAATATTGTGGTGCAAGGAGTCTTTAAGATTAATCCTGCTGTTGCTAATTATGTCCACATCATCTGCGAAGGCCAGTAGTAGGTTGGGTACTTTCTGGTGGCCGTTGGTGTGTTAAACTTGGCTTTCCTAATTGCATATTCTAATGCTATGTTGAAGAGTTGGGGTGAAAGAGAGTCACGACTCTGCTTAAGCCCATTCAAATCAGAGTAGCTATATTCCACCCTTATCTTGCACCTTGTACATGTTTTTACCAGGGATATCAGCTTTTTTGAAAAGCACAGTTCCTGCATTGCTTCCCACAATTTTGCTCTACATAATCTGTGAAATACCTGTTTGAAATCAATAAACATCTGGTGAAGTTCTCTGTCAAATTCACAGCATTTTTCCGTTATTTGTCGAACGGTGAAAATCTGGTCTATCCCAATGAGCATTTTCCGAAACTTCTGGTGACAGATATTTATATAATTATTATAAAGAGGGTTCCATTGATACCCTAGGGTATTTAGAAGTTTCCTACAAGAATTGAGTTTGTATATTTGTTTTATTAAAGGCTCTAAATTGATAGTACCCTAAAGTAACATAAAACTGGGGTTAACAATATTTCCACGGACATCTTTATAAAAATTAAAGTCATCGGTTCAAATATTATATAATAATATTTATAAAAATATAAGTCATCAGTGACAAAAGTTATATAAATTGGTGTTTGAAATCTTTCTGTCAACCCACCTATAAAACCATAAGTAACTATCAATTAAAAATATATAATAGATTGGTTTTTAAAATGTTGCTATCGACCCACTTATAAAACTTAATTAACCAACAACAAATTTATATAAGATAAGATTGAAAATATCTCGAGAGACACTTATAAAAACTTGGGAACACACACAAAATAGTTATATAAATTGGTGTCTGTAATATTCTTATGAACTCATTCATAAACCTTTTTTGCCCATAAGGTTTTTTCTATAATGTTGTTATTAATTTCTTTATACACTGATTATAATACAACTGTTTTTAGAACAAAAAAAACAATTTTAATTTATTTTGGCAATTATAATAACAAAACAAACAAGATTTTTTAAGGTTAATTTTGTGACATCAAAAGGCTTGTTTTTGCGAAATCAAAAGGAGCGTTTTTGCGACATCAAAAGGCGCGTTTTTGCGAGATACCATACCATTATTATCTTGTTTTAATTACATCAATCTGAGAGAGATAAGAGATCCAAATCTTTTTGAGATAGTTGCCGATGACAGATATCGGGATCGAATGCATTTTACACCCGATTCCCACCAGCATTTCCGATGCGCAGTCACCCTGACTCAAAAAACTCATCACGTGGTCCGACATGAACTTGTATAGGCAAATCTCGCTTAGACCACGTGATACGTGTTTTGATTCGGGGGACCCACGAATGAGAAACGCATAGATGGGAACCGTGTTTTAGAAAAAGAGAACAATATAGTAACCGTGTTAAGGTTGCAAAAACGCACCGTGAAACGTCGAGCGCATATGCTGATACTGCTGGTCGGCGGCAAATGTGAACACCCCGGAAAATACTCGCCTGTACACCCTTCGACCCCGCAATCTAACTATATTCTTGAGATAGTTACCTCTGATAGTTATACGGGCTTGAAGTGTGTGGAGGCCGGTATTTTTCCTGGTATGTGTAGTATGCTGGATCTCTCGAGGAATGCATTTAGGAAAAGAGAACAATGGTAACTATGTTAAGCTCGCAGAAACAGACCATCAGTGTTCAACACTGCGCCATCTGTAGCCCTTTGTTCCAAGTAGCATCATTTTTTAAAAGGGTTATAAAATAGTGTTGACGAGGTAAACAGTGGTATAGTTGTATTGTTTTTTTTTATAGAATTGTCGGAAATTTTCGCCATTTTGGATTACAAAAATAGGTTTTTGGCCTAAATAAAAACGTTATTTATGGGGTTTCAACATGTGTTTCAATCGAAATATTGCTTGTTAGGGTTAAGAACAACATACGAAATTCAATATTTGTCCCAGAAAGAAAAAAACGCGTATGAAAAAAAAAACTGATAGTTAAATGAATATTTTTTTTCACGTTTTCTCAAGTATTTTTGGAGGCCATGAAATTTACGTGAGTGTATTCGAAAACCATACAGTACACACGGGACCGCAGCTGATTTTCAGAGTAGGATGACTTGAAAAACAGCTTTTATTTGACTATAGTATATAAATATTCATATTCCTCCTTCAGCTTATCTCACTTTCATTTTTGTTTATTTTAGAAGATTGCTAAACACCATTTTATAAATTTTTTTATTGTAAAAAGAAAAAGAATAATACATAACCAGCAAAGGGAAGAAAGATGGAAAATCTATATTTCTAAATCCATAAAAACCTTTAATTTGTTATGTAGTGTTGTTAGAACAGTTGTAAAACCTTTTTATAATAATCTCTATACTTGAGGGCTCATAAGGAAGTTTTATAAAATCTATATGTTGTTTTTCTATCCATTACTATGTACCATAAATTTTTATAAGCTGGTGTTGAACAGTTGTTTTTCAAGTCTTTTTTACTCATTTAAGAGATATATTAGAGTTATAAAATTATCACCAACACTAAATAATATAACTTTTGGTTATTTTATGAAGGTTTTATATTATTTGCTGTAACTTTTATATAGACAAAAATGCTCATTGGGATATGCTTATGGGTGTAGTATCGGTATTTACCTCTTCGTTGAGTAGTTCGCAAAAGCAGTTCTTCCATCCATCCATCTTTCGTTGGTTATCAGTTATCCGTTGTTTGTTGAGAGGAAGTTTTCGGTTCTAAGTTGGTATCCTGTTTTGGGCTTTGTTATTCCCTGGCAGTATTCTTTTATTCTGTTGTTTTGTCTATTTTCCTCCATTTCTCTTATTATATTTAGATGGTGGTCTCTTTTTCCTTTATATCATTCTGCGTGCTTCAGATCTTTGTTATTTATATTCTTCTATATTAGATGCTGTTGGACGTTGAAGCATTTTTTCCTGATCATATGTCGTCTTTCCGTCGCTCTACTATAGTCGTCATCAAACTACTTCATTCTTTGTTTTCTCTTTTTGTCGAGAACTTGACTAGCCACTCTAGTTACTGTTTCTTGGATATTCTTCCAGAGCTCGTTTACATTGTAGCCCCATTGCGGTTCTTTTATTTCTTCAGTAATTGGTTTCTGGTATATTTCCTGTGTTTTCCATATTCCAGCTTATGCTGGTCTTCAAATAAAGTTTCGAACAGAGTTTCTCGTCTTATTTAACTGCTTTTTACCTTTTTATCTCGTCTACATTTACTTGGTATCCACGTAGACAAGCAATTTATATAAAAAAAATACCTGGAATTTTTTGAAAAATGGTCAGGGAAAACCTGGAAAGGTCAGGCAATTTGGAAATAAGAATTTGGTGGGAACCCTGATTTTTCTCTTGCTTAATGTTGCTAACTTCGGTTTGATCATTTTTAGAACCCCTTCCCCTATCCTCTATTTACCCTATCCACTGTCCCGATCAACCCCCAATGCTGATCGTAATGGAGATACCACAGGAACGATAGATCCCGGTCATGATGACGCAATTATATTTCAAACAAATTTCAGCATTGGAAAGGACGCAGACGATAAGTAGTAAAACATTAGAAACGTTTTTTTTACACCTTCGTCACGTTAAGCTCAAAAATTTGTGATGTTTATTTACTTCTACTATTATTTTATTTTGTTGGTTATTTCACTTCAAATTCCACGTAACCTGGTCGCTCAGTATTGCCAATCTTAGAGCATTAGGGCGCGAGTTCAGATTTGGTAAAATTCAAAATAAATAAGGCGCCATCTTGCCAGAGAAGCAAGCAAAGAAAGTCTCAAGTCTATTTTAAGTAGCTTTAAATAATGAACTAATTGGCTCTGTTTTGTTCTGGCCTTCTATAAAATAAAGCAAGGTAGTTAAATAATAAATTATAATTTATTTTAAAAATATAATCTTTGATATAATTCACAAGTCCTTAAAATGTACACAGGGTTTTAAAATGAGTAACAAAGGTTATAAAATACCTATTTTTTTAAATGGGCAAAAATTACAAATATTCACACAAGGAACTAACATGGAATAAAGTTTGACTTATGCCAAAAGTAAAAATTGCAAATATTCCCACAAGGAAACTAACAGGGAATTAAGTTGACTTATACCGAAACTAAGGGAAAGCTCGGCAAGTAAAAACTTTACATAAATCATTACACAAGTAACATTTAGGTATAGTAATGCTTACTGTATTCTCGCCTTAGGGAATTTCTAATAAGGAATTAAAATCTAAACTTACTCGCATAGCGCCATAAATATCTTAATCGCAATTTTCATACAAAAAATAGCTAAAACTAAGTCGCAAAGCAAGCAAAATATAATACAACGCCACCAGGCAAATACTTAACTTTTAAAATAAGGCCACACGGCACAACCTACCAATAAACATTACGAATATGTACAACAAAATATGTAACATGACATATTGCCCATAAATGAGTCTATAAAAAATATGATCCTTAGATCTGAAATCGGCAAAAGCCTACAGCCCAATGAGCATTTTTGTCTATATAAAAGTTACAGCAAATAATATAAAACCTTCATAAAATAACCAAAAGTTATATTATTTAGTGTTGGTGATAATTTTATAACTCTAATATATCTCTTAAATGAGTAAAAAAGACTTGAAAAACAACTGTTCAACAACAGCTTATAAAAAATTGGTAGTGGCAGATTTCTGGCCTGTCTGGTGATTCTGCCTCCATCTTTATAATTCCCGTACCTTTTATGGACAAGACAGACATTCTCTAAGACAAAAAGTGAGGGAAGAGTAAGTATCTTAGAAGAAATAAACAATGGTTTGCAGTGATCTCTCCGCCTCCTCCCATGCAAATAGCGAATGGCTCGCTTCTGCAAAACAAAAACGGAATCAAACACGAATTTGGCACATAAACCCCAAAATGCCAATCCATAACGTAGCAATGAATCCACAAGGGAAAAATATACCATCTTGGCAGATGAGTAGCCCAACTCTGAAGCTGTAGTTCTAATTGCAAAGCATCCAGATGCTAATTTGGATTTTAGTTTGTCAACATGTTGAGTAAACTTTAAATTTTTGTCAACTATAAGGCCTAAGAATTTTACCTGAGGTGTGCAATCCAAAACATGATTTTCTAAAGCAATTGGCCCCATGGAAATTTTAAATGACAAAATACTTGTTTTGGAAATGTTGAAGCATAAGCGGTAGCTATCACACCAGTTTTTTATTATTTTTAGATCCTAAGAGATAATGTTATTTAAATTAGCTTTAGGACCGCGCCAAAGAGCGGTGGTATCGTCCGAAAAACGCGTAAGTTTGCAACGAATAGGCAGTTTTGAAAGGTCTTCTACGTAAATTGAAAATAAAAGAGGACCAAGGACTGATCCTTGAGGAACGTCCCTGTGGTTGATTAGAGGACTTGACAATATGTTGTTACAAGATACAAACTGAAATCGAGAAGAAAGAAGAGACTCGATCAAAGACAATGAATCCCGGCGAAAGCCATACCTGTCAAGTTTCTGCAGCAGTATTCTGTGATCCACGCAGTCGAAAGCCTTCGAAAAATCACAGAACTCTGCCGCTACAGCGTCTGACCTGGAGTTAAGCCCCATGTATGTCTGGCATCCAACAGGTTGAATATTGCGTCGCTCGTATTTTTTCCTGCCTGGAATCCAAATTGGCTATCAGAAATAATATGGTGTTTATCAAGATGGACTAGCATTCTCGTCTTCATGAGCCTTTCAAAAACTTTCGAAATTGATGACAGCAAAGAAATTGGTCGAAAATTCGAAGGGTCGTCGACCTCTCCACCCTTATGCAAGGGAATAACGAGGGCCGGCTTCAGACAGTCAGGAAAAATGCCAGTGCTAAACGACCGATTAATCAAAACCGCCAGGACCTCCATTGCCGAGTCCGGAATATTCCCAAGCACTCCCAATGAGCATTTTTAGCTATATAAAAGTTACAGCAAATAATATAAAACCTTCATAAAATAACCAAAAGTTATATTATTTAGTGTTGGTGATAATTTTATAACTCTAATATATCTCTTAAATGAGTAAAAAAGACTTGAAAAACAACTGACCAACACCAGCTTATAAAAATTTATGGTACATAGTAATGGATAGAAAAACAACATATAGATTTTATAAAACTTCCTTATGAGCCCTCAAGTCTAGAGATTATTATAAAAAGGTTTTTACAACTGTTCTAACAACACTACATAACAAATTAAAGGTTTTTATGGATTTATAAATATAAATTTTCCATCTTTCTTCCCTTTGCTTGTTATGTATTATTCTTTTTCTTTTTACAATAAAAAATTTTTTAAATGGTGTTTACAAATCTTCTAAAATAAATAAAAATGAAAGTGAGATAAGTTGAAGCGGGAATATGAATATTTATATACTATAGTCAAATAAAATCTGTTTTTTAAGTCATGCTACTCTGAAAATCAGCTGCGGACCCGTGTGTACTGTATAGTTTTCGAATACACTCACATAAATTTCATGGGCTCCAAAAATACTTGCGAAAAAATATTCATTTAAATATCACTTTTTTTTCATACACGTTTTTTGCTTTATGAGAGAAATATTGAATTTTTTATGTTGTTCTTAACCCTAACAAGCAATATTTAGATTGAAACACATGTTAAAACCCCATAAATAACGTTTTTATTTAGGCCAAAAACCTATTTTTGTAATCCAAAATGGCGAAAATTTCCGACAATTCTATAAAAAAAATAATACAACTATACCACTATTTACCTAAAACACGGTTCCCATCTATGCGTATCTCTTTCGTGGGTTCCCCGAATCAAAACACGTATCACCTGTACAATAACACGAGATTTGCCTATACAAGTTCATGTTGGACCACGTGATCAGTTTTTTTGACTGCGCATGGGAAACGCTGGTGAGAATCGGGTGTAAAATGCATTCGATCCCGATATCTGTCATCGTCAACTATCTCAAGAAGATTTGGATCTCTTATCTCTCTCAGATTGATGTAATTAAAACAAGATAATCACACAAAATTAACCTTAAAAAATCTTGTTTGTTTTGTTATTATAATTGCCAAAATAAATTAAAATTGTTTTTTTGTTCTAGAAACAGTTGTGTTATAACCACTATATAAAGAAATTAATAACCACATTATAGAAAAAACCTTATGGACAAAAAAGGTTTATGAATGAGTTCATAAGAATATTACAGACACCAATTTATATAACTATTGTGTGTGAGTTCCCAAGTTTTTTCAATTCTTTCTTATATAAATTTGTTGGTTATTTAAGTTTTTATAAGTGGGTTGATAGCAACATTTTAAAAACCAATCTATATATCTTTAATTTATAGTTACTCACGGTTTTGTAGATGGGTTGACAGAAAGATTTCAAACACCAATTTATACAACTTTTGTCACTGATGACTTATATTTTTATAAATATGTTGGTGGAAACATTGTTAACACTAATTTATATAACATTTGTTACCGGTGACTTTAATTTTTATAAAGATGTCCGTGGAAATATCGTTAACGCCAGTTTTATGTTACTTTAGGGTACCATCAATTTAGAGCCTTTAATAAAACAAATATATAAACTCAATTCTTGTAGAAAACTTCTAAATACCCTAGGGTATCAATGGAACCCTCTTTATAATAATTATATAAATTTCTGTCACCAGAAGTTTCTGAAAATGCTCATTGGGCTTTAAGGGAGATTCCGTCCATGCCACAGGAATTTTTATTTTTAATGGAAATAAAAACGTGTCTAAGTTCCATTGCATCCGTAGGCTTAAAGTAGAAGTCTTCCTGAATATCAATGTGACTAAAAAATTGCTGCGGGTCGGTATCTGTTTTATGATCTGAGGTTAACTTATCGGCTATACTACAATAAAACTATTTCAGAAGGTTCGGCTCCAAATTAATTTGACCACCTTTGCTTTGATTGGCTTTGCTTCGCAAGCTATTTATGATGTTCCAGTTTTCTCTGGGTTTGTTGAGTGCGTTACTTATTCTATTATTATAATACATTTGTTTAGCAAGCTTCAACAATTTATTAACGTAAGAAATTAAAAAGTCACTAACAAAGTACTTACGGAGGGCCCAGAGAAACGTTAAATTTTTAGCAGAAGTTTTAATTCCTTTTGTAACCCATGGTTTTTTTTCTTTGGCTTTATTTTACCTAAGGGAAAAGACTTATTAAATAATTTAACTAATTCCAAATAAAATTGTTCAAAGGGATTTGAAAGAAGCAAAATGTCGTACCAAGGAAAAGCGGAACATTCTGCACAGAACTTGTTAAAATTTACAGCACTGTATATCCTACCCAATTTGGAAGCCTCATATGAAAGAAACAGCAAGATATATTAGGCAGTTATTGTAATTTCGTTCCCAAGGTCTTACGTTAAACTTGTAACGATCAAAATGAACGTTACAATTTTTTTCTACTGTTGTATACTGGTGCAATGGCGGATACAGGGGGGGCGAGCGGACGATCCCCCTTCCTCCCTTCGTAGCTGCCCCAACCTAGAGGCCCTGTATACAATTTTTGACAGTTATTGTTTTACCAGAGGTAAGCAACTTGATTTGGCAGTTGTTAGAGAAATGTTGATAATTTTTTTGCGTGTTGGCAACCATTGGAAATAAATAATTTTGTTAGTGTCACATTTTTTATTAATAGACCCATCAAATTTAAATTTGATGAAATACTCGCGCTTATGACTTATTGTTCCATTGTCCAAAGAAGAAAATTCGTAAAAATAGTCTAAAGCATTTTTAATATCTATCTGTGTATCTACCGCATATTTTTTTGTGAAAGTTTGGTTTGGAAAATCGGTTTTACATGCAAATATGAAAAAAACTAGAAAGAGAGGACAATATGAGTTGCCCTCCTCTGGCAAAACAACAACTGTCAAATGTATACAGGGCCTCTACCCCAACATATATTTTCTTAAATAGTTCATTACGAAAAAACGAAAGATATTATTAACATTTCTAGCTTAGGTTTCAAAAAGTTTTACCTACAGCGCTATAAAGTTGTTCGCGTTACAATTTTAGTTTAATTTTTAAACCATTTTCTGCGTATTCTGCAAAAGAATTTTGCCTGCGGCGCGACAACACATTTGATTGTTACAAGTTGTCAATGGCATTTACTTGGAAACAGTGGCATTTTTTTGCGAAATTTTGGCCTGCGGCGAACTTATGACATAGTTTTAGCGACAAATATCGAGTTGAGACCAGATCCCACATTATTATGGCAATGACAATGGCACCAGTCAAATTGACTATAATTTTTGCTTGGGAAACTGCATAAAGTGGCAACTTTAGAATAGTTGTCAACAGTTAAAGCACTGATCGAACCCAACACCCAAGGCGATTTCGGCAAGCTTTGGTACATGGTTTGGAACCCTGATTTCGGATACAAAAATGATGACGTCACCGTGATTCTGGTATCCTTTTTGGTATGTCAAATTGCATACCGTGCAATGTATCCCTTTATTTGTCCTGTTTTAGAAATATAAACAAATAAGATGGATTTGAAATTTTTGTTTTCAGTTGTAATGGATTTAAACGACCGATGCAGGGTAAATTTTTTCTTAAATTGAATATCGTTTACTTTTATCGAAAACGCTGAGTTACCCCATAGTTGACTCAGAGGGGAATATTTCGGTCTGATGTTTACGTTTGTTGGCGGGGGTCAACAGGTGATGAAAAATTTGTACACCAACTGATAAATATTCTTGAATAGAAGAGATGTAAAGGTTATGGAAGATTGTGTGATAGTCACAGCAGGTTTTCTTTTAGAAATTTGTTAAATTTACCGCAAAAAACAAACAAAAAAGTTTGGTTAAGGCTCTTTTCCCTTGGCCTACCAAACGAATTCAGAAGAAAAATTCTGGAAAGTGGCGATTTTTTACGCCTTAGTTAAAATAAAGAACACAGCGTCCTTCATATTTATCCTAACGTTGTAAGAGAAACTGCGTCATTTTGTAAATTTAATATTTTAAAGATATTCTGCAGGACTAATTTATGGCGGAGCTAAATTGTTACTACGCGTATCAATAAACTTTAAAAAGTGTCGAAAATTCTCACCATGTAAAAGGAAAAACAGAATTTGTGTGACTTTTCTGAACAGTGACAGTGAAATATGCCATGGCTATACAGACCGCTTCAAGCTACTGCGAACATAGGGGGAATCAAGTCCAATTTACTCTCTGTGCCGTACGACCGAGGTGGATTCGAAGCACGCTGCAGTGTTATCTTTTGGAAATTCATTTTGTTTTTATTATTTTGTTTTATTTCTGCCTTGCTCGAGAAACAGATTGGTAAGTTCTTAATTGAAATAATACATTTTTAAGACTAAAAATGGATGTCTACGAAGTTGCCGAAAAAGTGCAGATAGTCAAATGGTACTATCAAGGCAGACCATTGAGACTTATTCAAGAACTTTTTTTGGAGAATTTTGTAAATCGCTCAGAACCTAGTTTATCCACGATTTATAGGTTTGTGCAGAATTTTGAAAAGTTTGGTTGTGTAGCGCCAAGAAACCATAAAAAACCCACTGTTTTGAATGACGAGCAGGAAGTACGAGATGTGATGATTTGCGCTGCAGTGGAGGAAAATCTAAAGTTAACTAGCCACCAAATTGCCGAAGCAGTTGATACGTCTTCAGCCACTGTCTTACGTGTTCTCAAAAAGAATGGTTATCATTCTTACAAAGCGTCCAAAACGCATCAAATTTTTCTTGAGGACAACTATCGTCGTATGGAATTTTGCGAAACAATGATGGAAAGGGCTAATCGTGATGAAAACTTTCTGAGATCTATTCTTTTCACAGATGAAAGTACTTTTCCATTATTGAATCGTCATAACCCAACACACGTTCGATATTGGTCGAGGGAAAATTTGCATTTGTATTTTGACGTAAGAACACAGTATCCCCAAAAACTAAATGTTTGGGGGGGTATTGTAGGGGAACACGTAATTGGGCCATTTTTTATTAACGGCAATTTGAATGGTCCTAGATACTTGGAGCAGCATATTATTCCAACTGCTAGGCAGTTGTTAGGTGTGAGATTTGGTGAAACATGGTTTCAACAAGATGGTTGTCCCGCTCACAATGTTGACCTTGTTAGGGAATATCTTGATAATGTATTTGCTAATCGGGTTATAAGTACACGGGGAACTATTTTATGGCCAGCTCGATCACCCGATCTTGCTTGCTCCTAATGACTTCTATCTGTGGAGTCATATCAAAAATAAAGTTTACGGGCATGAAAGGGCTAATAATTTGGAAGAACTTCGGATTAAAATTGAAGAAGCTTTTCAAACTATCACCCCTAACATGCTTGGAAACGTTAAAAGGGGTTTTTATAATAGGCTCGGATATTGTCTAGCCGAGCAAGGAGGACTTTTCGAACATTTGCTCTAATTTTTTTTTGACTGGGAGAATCTTTTTGGTTTTTAGAATGTATTATTTTATTTTGAGAACTTGCTTTTATTTTGTTTCTCCTTATTATTTTCATTGTAACACGTCGTCACTGATAAATCTGAGCAGTTGACAATAAAACGCTCTTATTTATCAGTGACAAAAAATAAGAAAATTACGTTATAAAAATTTGCGTATTTATTGACCAAATTCCGGTTTCATTGACTACGCTCCACACAGCACCGTGGTTAGAGGCGTACTAAATACCAAAGGAAAGTCATGCAAGTGGTGATCGCAAGCCTGAGTATTGGCTGCTTCACTGATATGCGTGCGGTGTCTCTGCATGTACGTACACTGGCAAATTAGACTTCTTCCGCCCTATGTTCGCAGTAGCTTGAAGCGGTCTGTATATGGTTTTGTATGTTAAAAGTTTTAAAGGTTTGTTTACACATAAAAATAAGCTTAATAACATACATTTTTAAATAAAAAACAGGGGTTTCAGAAAAAAGCCTACAAAAATTAAAACTGACTTATTGTTTATTTACTAGAACAGTATTAAGAAACTAAATTTTAAGGAATATTAGCCAATAGTCCTGACAAAAAAGCATTTCTTGTGTGTACATAAACTTGTGTTTAAAAATCGTCAGATTTTTTGTAAGGGCGAGATTTTCTGACAGTTTCTGAAGAATCGCTACCATTACGTTATTACTATGACGTCACAGGTACCAATTAGTTAACCAAATGATATATCAAGGAAAGCTTTCCGAAATCGCCTCTAATAAAACGCCCCCCCCCCTCTTTGAAATCGGCTGGATCCGCCTTTGCTGGTGCAAAAAAAAAATAAGTGGGCCTCCACCACCTGTTTTTTACCCAATTGATAGGGCAATCTAATGAATTGGCAAATAAATGGCGGTTGTGGGGCCAACACAATATTTTTCCATAAGGCTTAATGCTAGTGTCGACAGACATATAAATTACAATTTTGGAAAATTGGATAAGGATCCTTTTTGAATCAGAGAATTTTGTTAAAATGTTTAAAGAGGCAGTCTTGTACTTTTAGCTCTGTCGCACTCGAGTACTGTAACTGTTTAAAAAAGCAGTGAGGTTACTTGGAAAAAACAAATACTGCTTTAAAGAACCGCTTCTCGAAATGTTTACGATCCCTTTCCAGCAGTGGTGTCGCGCTCGGCGCCCGGTAATGACACAGTGGGGGACGGGAATGACACCATAGATCACGAAAATGACACCATAGATCTTGACAACGACAAAATAATTAAAATAATTTGATTTTCTTAGAAATTACCCATTTTGCGCCATTTTTTTAAATCGGGTAAACAGTGTATGAAAAACTGCAGCGGTATCCAAAAAATCCATGGTTTGGTTATTTGTAGACAGTTACATAAAATCGGGTTTTCGATGAAGATATAAAACAAATTGTATTTCACTTCAGAACCGCTTCTCGAAATGTCTACGATCCCTTCCCAGCAGTGGTGTCGCACTCAGCGCCCGGTAATGACACAGTGGGGGACGGGAATGACACCGTAGATCGCGAAAATGACACCATAAATCTTGACAACGACAAAAATAATTAAAATAATTAGATTTTCTTAGAAATTACCCATTTTGCGCCATTTTTTTTTAATTGGGTAAAAAGTGTATGAAAAATTGCAGCGGTATCCAAAAAAGCCATGGTTTGGTTCTTTGTAGACAGTTACCAAAATCGGGTTTTCGATGAAGATATAAAACAAATTTTATTTCACTTCAGAACCGCTTCTCGAAATGTCTACGATCCCTTCCCAGCAGTGGTGTCGCACTCAGCGCCCGGTAATGACACAGTGGGGGACGGGAATGACACCATAGATCTCGAAAAGGACACCATAGATCTTGAAAACGACAAAATAATTAGAATAATTAGATTTTCTTAGAAATTACCCATTTTGCGCCATTTTTTTTTTTAATTGGGTAAAAAGTGTATGAAAAATTGCAGCGGTATCCAAAAAATCCATGGTTTGGTTATTTGTAGACAGTTACCAAAATCGGGTTTTCGATGAAGATATAAAACAAATTGTATTTCACTTCAGAACCGCTTCTCGAAATGTCTACGATCCCTTCCCAGCAGTGGTGTCGCGCTCAGCGCCCGGTAATGACAGTGGAGGACGGGAATGACACCATAGATCGCGAAAATGACACCATAAATCTTGACAACGACAAAATAATTAGAATAATTAGATTTTCTTAGAAATTACCCATTTTGCGCCATTTTTTTTTAATTGGCTAAAAAGTGTATGAAAAATTGCAGCGGTATCCAAAAAATCCATGGTTTGGTTATTTTTAGACAGTTACCAAAATCGGGTTTTCGATGAAGATATAAAACAAATTGTATTTCACTTCAGAACCGCTTCTCGAAATGTCTACGATCCCTTCCCAGCAGTGGTGTCGCACTCAGCGCCCGGTAATGACACAGTGGGGGACGGGAATGACACCATAGATCACGAAAATGACACCATAGATCTTGACAACGACAAAATAATTAAAATAATTTGATTTTCTTAGAAATTACCCATTTTGCGCCATTTTTTTAAATCGGGTAAACAGTGTATGAAAAACTGCAGCGGTATCCAAAAAATCCATGGTTTGGTTATTTGTAGACAGTTACATAAAATCGGGTTTTCGATGAAGATATAAAACAAATTGTATTTCACTTCAGAACCGCTTCTCGAAATGTCTACGATCCCTTCCCAGCAGTGGTGTCGCACTCAGCGCCCGGTAATGACACAGTGGGGGACGGGAATGACACCGTAGATCGCGAAAATGACACCATAAATCTTGACAACGACAAAAATAATTAAAATAATTAGATTTTCTTAGAAATTACCCATTTTGCGCCATTTTTTTTTTAATTGGGTAAAAAGTGTATGAAAAATTGCAGCGGTATCCAAAAAAGCCATGGTTTGGTTATTTGTAGACAGTTACCAAAATCGGGTTTTCGATGAAGATATAAAACAAATTGTATTTCACTTCAGAACCGCTTCTCGAAATGTCTACGATCTTTTCCCAGCAGTGGTGTCGCGCTCGGTTCCCGGTAATGACACAGTGGGGGACGGGAATGACACCATAGATCTCGAAAAGGACACCATAGATCTTGAAAACGACAAAATAATTAGAATAATTAGATTTTCTTAGAAATTACCCATTTTGCGCCATTTTTTTTTTAATTGGGTAAAAAGTGTATGAAAAATTGCAGCGGTATCCAAAAAAGCCATGGTTTGGTTCTTTGTAGACAGTTACCAAAATCGGGTTTTCGATGAAGATATAAAACAAATTTTATTTCACTTCAGAACCGCTTCTCGAAATGTCTACGATCCCTTCCCAGCAGTGGTGTCGCACTCAGCGCCCGGTAATGACACAGTGGGGGACGGGAATGACACCATAGATCTCGAAAAGGACACCATAGATCTTGAAAACGACAAAATAATTAGAATAATTAGATTTTCTTAGAAATTACCCATTTTGCGCCATTTTTTTTTTAATTGGGTAAAAAGTGTATGAAAAATTGCAGCGGTATCCAAAAAAGCCATGGTTTGGTTCTTTGTAGACAGTTACCAAAATCGGGTTTTCGATGAAGATATAAAACAAATTTTATTTCACTTCAGAACCGCTTCTCGAAATGTCTACGATCCCTTCCCAGCAGTGGTGTCGCACTCAGCGCCCGGTAATGACACAGTGGGGGACGGGAATGACACCATAGATCTCGAAAAGGACACCATAGATCTTGAAAACGACAAAATAATTAGAATAATTAGATTTTCTTAGAAATTACCCATTTTGCGCCATTTTTTTTTTAATTGGGTAAAAAGTGTATGAAAAATTGCAGCGGTATCCAAAAAAGCCATGGTTTGGTTCTTTGTAGACAGTTACCAAAATCGGGTTTTCGATGAAGATATAAAACAAATTTTATTTCACTTCAGAACTGCTTCTCGAAATGTCTACGATCCCTTCCCAGCAGTGGTGTCGCGCTCAGCGCCCGGTAATGACAGTGGAGGACGGGAATGACACCATAGATCGCGAAAATGACACCATAAATCTTGACAACGACAAAATAATTAGAATAATTAGATTTTCTTAGAAATTACCCATTTTGCGCCATTTTTTTTTAATTGGCTAAAAAGTGTATGAAAAATTGCAGCGGTATCCAAAAAATCCATGGTTTGGTTATTTGTAGACAGTTACCAAAATCGGGTTTTCGATGAAGATATAAAACAAATTGTATTTCACTTCAGAACCGCTTCTCGAAATGTCTACGATCCCTTCCCAGCAGTGGTGTCGCACTCAGCGCCCGGTAATGACACAGTGGGGGACGGGAATGACACCATAGATCTCGAAAAGGACACCATAGATCTTGAAAACGACAAAATAATTAGAATAATTAGATTTTCTTAGAAATTACCCATTTTGCGCCATTTTTTTTTTTAATTGGGTAAAAAGTGTATGAAAAATTGCAGCGGTATCCAAAAAAGCCATGGTTTGGTTCTTTGTAGACAGTTACCAAAATCGGGTTTTCGATGAAGATATAAAACAAATTTTATTTCACTTCAGAACCGCTTCTCGAAATGTCTACGATCCCTTCCCAGCAGTGGTGTCGCGCTCGGTTCCCGGTAATGACACAGTGGGGGACGGGAATGACACCATAGATCTCGAAAAGGACACCATAGATCTTGAAAACGACAAAATAATTAGAATAATTAGATTTTCTTAGAAATTACCCATTTTGCGCCATTTTTTTTTTAATTGGGTAAAAAGTGTATGAAAAATTGCAGCGGTATCCAAAAAAGCCATGGTTTGGTTATTTGTAGACAGTTGCTTATATGTGTGATGAAGGTATAAAAAATATGTATTTCATTTCAGAACCGCTTCTCGAAATGTCTACGATCCCTTTCCAGCATTGATGTCGCGCTCGGCGCCCGGTAATGAAACAGTGGGGGACGGGAATGACACCATAGATCACGAAAATGACACCATAGATCTTGACAACGATAAAGTTAGCATCGGGTCGGCGACTGACGACGAAGACGACGAATTCGAGAATTTGAAGAGACAGAGAGAGGAAGAAAGACTGAGCAGGTGCGTTTAAATGAAAATTATAGTTGGGAATTCCACGCGTAAAAGAGGTTTTGATTTTTGTATCGAAAAGACACTCACTAGCCAAAATATAGGTCAACAAAATATTAAGTTTTTTTTATAAGAAATGTCCCATAAGCTATGACAAAATAGCATTTGACGTAAAATCAAGCATCTGATAAGCCATTTTATAATATTTAGGGAACAGAAATACATTTTGAAAAACCTAATTTAAAACTAAACTAGAATTTGCTTTTATTTTTAAATTATTTTGATCAACCCTCTACAGAATGCATTAAAATTAATTATTTACGATTTATCCCGTGACTTATGGAATTGCCCATTGGTAACTTTAAAATTCACGAAAATTTTGATCAAAGTTAAAAAAGCAGATGGTTTCTTGCCGAGTTTTGAGAAAAAATATACAGTTGTCAATTATTTGGTTTCGAGCAAAAATTGTTTTTTCTTTTTATTTAAGATTGCCAAAAGTTGTGTTTGAAATGTAGAGATGGTGGCAAAATTTTCGGTAATATTGTTTTAATTATTATTAATCAGCGGCGTGCGGTAAAACAGTAAAGGAAGCAATTTTCTAAAACTTACCCTATATGTAATGTAATTCGATTCTTCGATCACTTTTTGCAAATTTTTTGCTTTGCAGAAGTTTGTTTTCAATGGACAAAAGCGATATTTGCGAAAGTCTCTTCTGACCTCACGAAATTTTTTATACGTTTAAGGGTTGAGAAACCCTTTATTATTAAGACACACACCACACATTAACACACACTCTTCTTATTCCCGTCAGCTCGGTTGTTATTGGAGATATAGACATGCGGTTTTCGCATTACTTTTTTGAGCTTTAAAAAATGGTATTAATAGATTTATTCAGTCCCTTGTAGTTTTTGAGCTTCAGGGGAAAGTTAAAAAAATGGTCGGAATTACCAATTGATGATATCTTCATTAATTTAAGAAATAATTGAGTTCCTTAAAAACCATGTCTGCACAATGAGCATTTTCAGAAACTTCTGGTGACAGATATTTATATAATTATTATAAAGAGGGTTCCATTGATACCCTAGGGTATTTAGAAGTTTCCTACAAGAATTGAGTTTGTATGTTTGTTTTATTGAAGGCTTTAAATTGATGGTACCCTAAAGTAACATAAAACTGGCGTTAACAATATTTCCGCGGACATCCTTATAAAAATTAAAGTCATCGGTAACAAATGTTATATAAATGGGTGTTACCAATGTTTCCACCAACATATTTATAAAAATATAAGTCATCAGTGACAAAAGTTATATAAATTGGTGTTTGAAATCTTTCTGTCAACCCACCTATAAAACGGTAAGTAACTATCAATTAAAGATATATAATAGATTGGTTTTTAAAATGTTGCTATGAACCCACTTATAAAACTTAATTAACCAACAACAAATTTATATAATATAAGATTGAAAATATTTCGAGAGACACTTATAAAAACTTGGGAACTCACACACAATAGTTATATAAATTGGTGTCTGTAATATTCTTATGAACTCATTCATAAACCTTTTTTGCTCATAAGGTGTTTTCTATAATGTTGTTATTAATTTCTTTATATAGTGATTATAATACAACTGTTTTTAGAACAAAAAAAAACAATTTTAATTTATTTTGGCAATTATAATAACAAAACAAACAAGATTTTTTAAGGTTAATTTTGTGATATCAAAAGGCGCGCTTTTGCGAAATGAAAAGGAGCGTTTTTGCGACATCAAAAGGCGCGTTTTTGCGAGATACCATAACATTATTATCTTGTTTTAATTACATCAATCTGAGAGAGATAACAGATCCAAATCTTCTTGAGATAGTTGCCGATGACAGATATCGGGATCGAATGCATTTTGCACCCGATTCCCACCACCGTTTTCCATGCGCAGTCACCCTGACTCAAAAAACTCATCACGTGGTCCGACATGAACTTGTATAGGCAAATCTCGCTTAGACCACGTGATACGTGTTTTGACACCCCGGAAAATACTCGCCTGTACACCCTTCGACCCCGCAATCTAACTATATTCTTGAGATAGTTACCTCTGACAGTTATGCGCGCTTGAAGTGTGTGCAGGCGGGTATTTTTCCTGGTATGTGTAGTATGCTGGATCTCTCGAGGAATGCATTTAGGAAAAGCGAACAATGGTAACTATGTTAAGGTCGCAGAAACGGACCATCAGTGTTCAACACTGCGCCATCTGCAGTCCTTTGTTCCAAGTAGCATCATTTTTTAAAAGGGTCATAAAATAGTGTTGATGAGGTAAACAGTGGTATAATTGTATTGTTTTTTTTATAGAATTGTCGGAAATTTTGGCCATTTTGAATTACAAAAATAGGTTTTTGGCCTAAATAAAAACGTTATTTATGGGGTTTCAACATGTGTTTCAATCGAAATATTGCTTGTTAGGGTTAAGAACAACATACACAATTCAATATTTGTCCCAGAAAGAAAGAAACGTGTATGAAAAAAAACTGATATTTAAATGAATATTTTTTTCCCATTTTCTCAAGTATTTTTGGAGTCCATGAAATTTACGTGAGTGTATTCGAAAACTATACAGTACACACGGGACCGCAGCTGATTTTCGGAGTAGGACGACTTGAAAAACAGCTTTTATTTGACTATAGTATATAAATATTCATATTCCTGCTTCAGCTTATCTCACTTTCATTTTTATTTATTTTAGAAGATTGCTAAACACCATTTTATAAATTATTTTATTGTAAAAAGAAAAAGAATAATACATAACAAGCAAAGGGAAGAAAGATGGAAAATTTGTATTTCTAAATCCATAAAAACCTTTAATTTGTTATGTAGTGTTGTTAGAACAGTTGTAAAACCTTTTTATAATAATCTCTATACTTGAGAGCTCATAAGGAAGTTTTATAAAATCTATATGTTGTTTTTCTATCCATTATTATGTACCATTAATTTTTATAAGCTGGTGTTAAACAGTTGTTTTTCAAGTCTTTTTTACTCATTTAAGAGATATATTAGAGTTATAAAATTATCACCAACTCTAAATAATATAACTTTTGGTTATTTTATGAAGGTTTTATATTATTTGCTGTAACTTTTATATAGACAAAAATGCTCATTGGGTGTGGCAACCTTTTTGGAAAAATACAACGGTATTTTCAAAATTTTAATCCGACGTTTCGTTTCGTAGACACCATCATCAGGATCAAAAAGTTAAATACGGACCAAAATGTTTTACCTCATATTTTAGTTTCTTTTTAAGTTTGTTTGATAATAAAATATAATTTTTTATTTATTTTAAAGTTTTTTTCTGGTACGGCCCTGTACCATTTTAATTTATTTTTTTTGAGACCAATTATATTTAACTATTAACGGGTGGGCCATAAAAAACCGGACAAAATGTTTTCCGTTATAACTTTTAAACCATACCACCGATTTTAATGCCACAAACTGTTCTTTGCAGGGAATTGAGCAAGACTTTAATTAGAAGTATTTCTTTTTCCGCCATCTTAAAATCTAAATTGATACTTTCGTTTACACTTAGGTTTCAAGAACGAATGATAAAAATCGGTTTAGTGGTTCTCAAAAAATTAGTTTTTCTTTTAATCATTGTTGCCTCATAAACTCATTATTACTGAACCGATTTAGATAAAATAAAAAACATCTTGGTAAGAATCGATTTCTCTTTAAAGATCGCCATTGAAACTTGCCACCATTTAAAAAAGCCGCTTTTTTTTGTTTAATTTTTTTACCCTTTTTTGAATTTATAATAATTTTTTAGGTTTGCCACGCCCCGCACCATGCATAACGAAAATCGCCTTAGTAGGTCTTAAGATATCAGTGTTTTCTCTAACGATTGTTTGCATTTTAGACTCTAGACATTTTTGCATTGATTTCTTTATAAAATCATTATTACTAAACCGATTTTAATGAAATACAAAGCATCATGGTAACAACCGATCGCTCACAAAAATCACGAAAGAAAAATGCCGCTTAAAATTCAAGATCTCCATAAGAATCGTTTCTTTTTATGTTGTGAGAAAGCTTCTTTGAAGAGATAAATTTAATTGTGTCTGCCATCTTGAGTTTCAAAATGGCGAAAAATTTCGATAAGAGTTTTTGATCTTCGCCATGATGCTTTTTATTTTATTGAAATCGGTTGAGTATCAATTTGAGAAGGCATTCGTATATAATCTGGAAAACAGTGATGGAAACAAAAATTAATTTTTGGAGAACTACCAAACCGATTTTGAAGATTTATACCTCGTTGTGCGTGGTGAAAGCAGAACCCTTGTACAAATAAAAGTTTACAGAACACATAAATTTTAATAGCATTAGTTCGCCATGAGGCTTTTTATTTCATCAAAATCGGTTTAGTAATAATGAATTTATGAATTGAGACGGCAATCGCATAATCCGTAAAACACTAATTGAAATTTTTTTATTTTTTTTTGGGAACCACTTAACCGATTTTAATGATTCGTACCTTGTTCTGCGTGGCAGAAACAAAGCTTTTTTACGACTTTATAAAAAAATCCAAAATTTCCGTAACATAAGAATAAACGAGGCTCTTTAAAGGGTGAAGTTTGTTTCTGTCCGCCATTTTACATATTAAGATGGCGAAAAAAAAATACTTCTAATCAAAGTCTTGCTCAATTCCCTGCAAAGGATAGTTTGTTGCGTTAAAATCGGTGGTATGGTTTAAAAGTTATAACGGAAAACATCTTTTCCGGTTTTTCATGGCCCACCCGGTATATAGTAGACCTCCCAATGAGCATTTTCAGAAACCTCTGGTGACAAAAATTTATATAATTATTATAAAGAGGGTTCCATTAATGCCCTAGGGTATTTAGAGGTTTTCTACAGGAATTGAGTTTGTATATTTGTTTTATTAAAGGTTCTAAATTGATGGTACCCTAAGGTAACATAAAACTGGCGTTAACAATATTTCCACGGACATCTTTATAAAAATTAAAGTCATCGGTAACAAATGTTATATAAATTGGTGTTAACAATGTTTCCACCAACATATTTATAAAAATATAAGTCATCAGTGACAAAAGTTATATAAATTGGTTTTTGAAATCTTTCTGTTAACCCATCTATAAAACCGTAAGTAACTATCAATTAAAGATATATAGATTGGTTTTTAAAATGTTGCTATCAACTCACTTATAAAAAACTTAATTAAACAACAACAAAGAGACACTTTTATATAAATTGGTGCCTGTAATATTCTTATGAACTCATTCATAAACCTTTTTTGCCCATTCTTTCTATAATGTTTTTATTAATTTCTTTGTATAGTGGTTATAATACCACTGTTTTTATAACAAAAAAACAATTTTAATTTATAACAAAACAAACAAGATTTTTTAGGTTAATTTTGTGACATCAAAAGGCTCGTTTTTGCGACTTTAAAAGGTGCTTTTTTGCGACATCAAAAGGCGCGTTTTTGCGAGATACCATCCATCATTATCTGGTTTTAATTACATCAATCTGAGGAGAGACATAAAGGATTTTCGATTTAAGAATTGGTCCTGGTTCTGGTTGACATTATTTTGACATAAATTTTGACAGCGGTTCTAAAATAATGACGTCATTTAAAATATTATTAAGATACCTTTGATTTTACTCAAAAAAAGACTATCTATAATTTTGCAAAATTTTAGGGGTTATGTTTACAACCAAAGGGCCGAACCAACCTCCCAGGCTGGTTCTAAAATTTCATAACCGGGTTGCAACTGTGACGTCATTGTTTAAAAACGAAAGGACCGATTGCGGTTCTGGTTCAACCAGAACCAGGACCAATTGTAAAACGAAAATCCTTATAAGAGATCCAAATCTTCTTGAGATAGTTTTCGATGACAGATATCGGGATCGAATGCATTCTACACCCGGTTCCGACCAGCGTTTCCCATGCGCGGCCACCCTGACTCAAAAAACTCATCACGTGGACCGATATGAACTTGTAAAGGCAAATCTCGCTTAGACTACGTGATCCGTGTTTTGATTCGGGGAGCCCACGCATAAGAAACCCATAAATGGCAACCGGGTTTTAGAAAAAGAGAACAATATAGTAACCGTGTTTGCAAGTTCGCAAAATTGCACCGTGAAACTTCGATTCACGGTGCATACAGTTCGCACGGCTGGTCGGCGGCAGTTGTGGCTGTTTCTACGAGTTTGACATATTCACTATTATCCTCTTTTACTAAATGCATTCGTCTGAGAGAGATCCAGCATACCAGGGAAATACCTGTCTGTACACCCTTCGACCCCGCAATCTAACTATCTTCTTGAGATAGTTACCTTTGACAGTTATGCGGCGTTGAAGGGTGTGCAGGCGGGTATTTTTCCTGGTATATGTAGTATGCTGGGCCTCTCTCAGACGAATACATTTAGGAAAAGAGAACAATGGTAACTGTTAAGTTCGCAAAAACGGACCTTCAGTGTTCAACACTGCTCCATCTGCAGCCTTTTGTTCCAACTAGGATCATGTTTTAAAACGTTAATAAAAAAGTGTTGAAAGATGTAATCAGTGGTATAATTGTATTGTTTTTTTTATAGAATTGTCGTAAATTTTCGCCATTTTGGATTCCAACAATAGGTTTTTTGACCAAAATAAAAACGTTATTTATGGGGTTTCAACATGTGCTTTAATGGAAATATTGCTTGTTTAGGATTAAGAACAAAATACAAAATTTAATATTTCTCCCAGAAAGCAAAAAACATATGTGAAAAAAAGTATTATTTAAATTAATATTTTTTTCCCCGTTTTCTCAAGTATTTTTGGAGCCCATGAAAATTTTGTGAGTATATTCGAAAACTATACAGTACACACGGGACCGCAGTTGATTATCAGAGTAGGATGACCGGGAAAACAGCTTTTATTTAACCTATAGTATATAAATATTTATATTCCTGGTTCAACTTATCTCACTTCCATTTTAATTTATTTTAGAAGATTGGTAAACACCATTTTATAAATTTTTTATTTTAAAAAGAAAAAGAATAATACATAACAAGCAAAGGGAAGAAAGATGGAAATTTTATATTTCTAAATCGATAAAAACCTTTAATTTGTTATGTAGTATTGTTAGAACAGTTGTAAAACCTTTTTATAATAATATCTAGACTTGAGGGTTCATAAGGAAGTTTTATAAAATCTATATGTTGTTTTTCTATCCATTACTATGTACCATAAATTTTTATAAGCTGGTGTTGGTCAGTTGTTTTTCATTTAAGAGATATATTAGAGTTATAAAATTATCACCAACACTAAATAATATAACTTTTGGTTATTTTATGAAGGTTTTATATTATTTGCTGTAACGTCTACATAGACAAAAATGCTCATTGGGCTGGACAACCAAGATATATTATATGAACGTATGATAAGACAAATAGGCCTTTTGAAAAAAAAAATCGCTTTGCCGCCATATTTAAATCCAAGATGGTGGAGAAAATCAAATGCCTACATTTTTTAAACCTCTTTTTGTTATATGTTGCGATTGTTTTTTTTTCAAAAGGCTTATTTGTCTTATCATACAGTTTTTTTTGTTGAAATTGTTAAAGTTATAGCATAAAACAATTTGTTCGGATTTCACGGTTCACCCGGTATGTTCATATAATATAGGGTGGGCCAAAAAATCTTGCACACTTTTAAATTTGCTACAACTTTTGATCGAATAGCTTGATTTCAAATTTTTTAAACTTTTTTGAAAGACAAGACACGAGACTTTTCCGATCCGGTTCAAAATTTGGCAGAAATTCAAGATGGCGGACCGTTTTGAATATCGGGTAACTTTCACCCCCCCCCCCCCTGCAAAAAAAATACGTGCCGCACTGGAAAAAATCTAAGCCATTGCGACAAAAGCCTTATGTATGCTTTATATACCAAGCTATTACTTAATTAAATCGATTGAGAGATAAGAAAACTATAAACCTCTGAAATAAGTGGTTTTCGACTCGATATTGTCATTTCGCAGTTTTTGCATGTGTTTTAACTTTTGATCGGATTACTTGATTTTAAACATTTTTACATTTTTGGGTGAACAAAGCTTGCGGCTTTGACATATTTCCAACATCTAAGTTGGCGGACAGCTTTAACACGCTTTAACCATTGGGTAATTTCACTGCCCTAAAAAAATAACAAAACAAAATCAATGCCATTCGACCTCCCATCTCTGCTAGTTATATGGAGGTATCACTTGCTTAAATCGCTTAAGAAGTAAACAAGCTAGTTTCATCATTTCCAGCGTTTTCAGTAAAAATTGTGACTCGTAATAAAATTTAAAAAATTGCTGTGATTTTAAACTACTGATTTTTTAGCTAGAGTGGCATGTATTGGTTATTTGGCCGAGCCTAAGCAGAGTTTAGTTTGTTATTAATCATCAAACACTTATATTTTTTATAAATTTTTTTGCACACTTTTTTAAATAAAAGTAACCATTAGTTAACGTATAATAATTTAGATCGTGCTGTGATGCCTTGGCACAGTTCGTTAATGTCACCGTAGCTGCGGCCATTTCTGTACACTTCTTTTTCCAAATCTTCCCAATAATGTCTGTTTACCAGATTCAAATCGGGGCTGTTAGCAGGCCATTCAACGGGCCTAATAAAACTTGCGACATTGTCCTATATGCAGAAACAGGCAAATTTTAAGCAAAGGGGCATTTACTTTATGTCACCATACTTGATGATCAATTTTTAATTTCTTAACCGATTTAATTTAGTGATAACTTCATATATGCAGCATTTAGATTTTGTTTAGTATAGGTAAAAATGTCCGCCATCATGGATTTTTGAGAATTGTTAAATTTTGAACCACAACTTAAAAGCCTTAAGTCTAATTAATGAAGATATCATCAATTGGTAATCCCGCCTATTTTTTAACTTTCCCCTGTAGCTCAAAAACTACAGGGGGCTGAATAAATCTGATAATACCATGTTTTAAAGCTCAAAAAAGTAAGACTATAATGCGAAAACCGCATGTCTCTATCTTCAATAACAACGGAGTTTCCAATTGAATATTTCCAATTGAATACCATCGAAAATGGGACACTCTGTACACTCCGATAGCCGTTTAAACCTACAAATAACCTACTCCGATGATAGGGACCGCGGCTCGATGCGCGAGGCATTCAGCAGGTTCAATGACCTCTCGACGCACAGGAAAGCAGGCATACTGGTTCCCTTGCTTCCATGGACCGCACGCCGCTGTTACTATTAGATAGTTGATGCACTTCTTTGACATCAGAATAATGAAGCACAGCTTTGGCATAAAGGATCCTTAAGCTTAGGTAAAGTCTGGTCACACTATTTGACCATTTTCTGAGTGTGACAGGGTGGGTAGCAAAAAGGTTTGCCACCAAACTAAAACAAAATGACCACAACCAAAATAAAAAAAATGACAAGTAAATTTTGGCGGAACCCTGATATTCGACATAACCAAACTTTAATGTTTTTAATTTGCGAAAGTAAACAAATGGGCACTCAGTGAATTTAAGTTAAAATTTACATAAGAACAGGTATAGTGTGATAAAATCCCCGTGGGGTCACTGCTGCAGAGTGAGAACCATGAAAAGCTGGTTTAAAGATCAGCTCATGCTCCAAAACATGTTCAAAAACAAATTGTAAAGATTTAGCTTCTTAGAAATGGATAGCATATACAGACCGCTTCAAGCTACTGCGAACATAGGGCGGAAGAAGTCTAATTTGCCAGTGTACGTACATGCAGAGACACCGCACGCCTATCAGTGAAGCAACCAATACTCAGGCTTGCGATCACCACTTGCATGACTTCCCTTTGGTATTTAGTACGCCTCTAACCACGGTGCTGTGTGGAGCGTAGTCAATGAAACCGGAATTTGGTCAATAAATACGCAAATTTTTATAACGTAATTTTCTTATTTTTTGTCACTGATAAATAAGAGCGTTTTATTGTCAACTGCTCAGATTTATCACTGACAACGTGTTACAATGAAAATAATAAGGAGAAACAAAATAAAAGCAAGTTCTCAAAATAAAATAATACATTCTAAAAACCAAAAAGATTCTCCCAGTCAAAAAAAAATTAGAGCAAATGTTCGAAAAGTCCTCCTTGCTCGGCTAGACAATATCCGAGCCTATTATAAAAACCCCTTTTAACGTTTCCAAGCATGTTAGGGGTGATAGTTTGAAAAGCTTCTTCAATTTTAATCCGAAGTTCTTCCAAATTATTAGCCCTTTCATGCCCGTAAACTTTATTTTTGATATAACTCCACAGATAGAAGTCATTAGGAGCAAGATCGGGTGATCGAGCTCGCCATAAAATAGTTCCCTGTGTACTTATAACCCGATTAGGAAATACATTATCAAGATATTCCCTAACAAGGCCAACATTGTGAGCGGGACAACAACAACTGCCTAGCAGTTGGAATAATATACTGCTGCAGTAGATCCAAGTATCTAGGACCATTCAAATTGCCGTTAATAAAAAATGGCCCAATTACGTGTTCCCCTACAATACCCCCCAAACATTTAGTTTTTGGGGATACTGTGTTCTTATGTCAAAATACAAATGCAAATTTTCCCTCGACCAATATCGAACGTGTGTTGGGTTATGTCGATTCAATAATGGAAAAGTACTTTCATCTGTGAAAAGAATAGATCTCAGAAAGTTTTCATCACGATTAGCCCTTTCCATCATTGTTTCGCAAAATTCCATACGACGATAGTTGTCCTCAGGAAAAATTTGATGCGTTTTTGACGCTTTGTAAGAATGATAACCATTCTTTTTGAGAACACGTAAGACAGTGGCTGAAGACGTATCAACTGCTTCGGCAATTTGGTGGCTAGTTAACTTTCGATTTTCCTCCACTGCAGCGCAAATCATCACATCTCGTACTTCCTGCTCGTCATTCAAAACAGTGGGTTTTTTATGGTTTCTTGGCGCTACACAACCAAACTTTTCAAAATTCTGCACAAACCTATAAATCGTGGATAAACTAGGTTCTGGGCGATTTACAAAATTCTCCAAAAAAAGTTCTTGAATAAGTCTCAATGGTCTGCCTTGATAGTACCATTTGACCATCTGCACTTTTTCGGCAACTTCGTAGACATCCATTTTTAGTTTTAAAAATGTATTATTTCAATTAAGAACTTACCAATCTGTTTCTCGAGCAAGGCAGAAATAAAACAAAATAATAAAAACAAAATGAATTTCCAAAAGATAACACTGCAGCGTGCTTCGAATCCACCTCGGTCGTACAGCACAGAGAGTAAATTGGACTTGATTCCCCCTATGTTCGCAGTAGCTTGAAGCGGTCTGTAGACTTTTTACTGTTCAGCACTTCAATGTGTGGATATGCCATTTCCAATGTTGGTATGCTCATGGAAGTTAAAAGTTTAAAAGTCAGAGCTCCGTAAAGTAAGAAGTAACCCCGCGGGGATTTTATTACACTATGCTTACCTTTAGTTTTTATGTAAATTTTAACATAAATTCACTGAAGTGATCGTTTGTTATTTTCGCAAATTAAAAACAAAAAAGTTTGGTTGTGTCGAAAATAAGGGTTTCCGCCAAATTTACCTGTCAATTTTTTTTTTGTTGGTGATTTTTTTTTAGTTTGGTGGCAAACCTTTTTGCTACCTAGCCTCCCAATGAGCATTTTTGTCTATATAAAAGTTACAGCAAATAATATAAAACCTTCATAAAATAACCAAAAGTTATATTATTTAGTGTTGGTGATAATTTTATAACTCTAATATATCTCTTAAATGAGTAAAAAAGATTTGAAAAACAACTGTTCAACACCAGCTTATAAAAATTTATGGTACATAATAATGGATAGAAAAACAACATATAGATTTTATAAAACTTCCTTATGAGCCCTCAAGTAAAGAGATTATTATAAAAAAGTTTTACAACTGTTCTAACAACACTACATAACAAATTAAAGGTTTTTATGGAATTAGAAATATAGATTTTCCATCTTTCTTCCCTTTGCTGGTTATGTATTATTCTTTTTCTTTTTACAATAAAAAAATGTATAAATGGTGTTTAGCAATTTTCTAAAATAAATAAAAATGAAAGTGAGATAAGCTGAAGCAGGAATATGAATATTTATATACTAGTCAAATAAAAGCTGTTTTTAAAGTCATCCTACTCTGAAAATCAGCTGCGGTCCCGTGTGTACTGTATAGTTTTCGAATACACTCACGTAAATTTCATCGGCTCCAGAAATACTTGAGAAAACGAGAAAAAAAATATTAATTTAAATATCGGTTTTTTTTTTCATACGCGTTTTTTTCTTTCTAGGACAAATATTGAATTTTGTATGTTGTTCTTAACTCTAACAAGCAATATTTCGATTGAAACACATGTTGAAACCCATTAAATAACATTTTTATTTAAGCCAAAAACCTATTTTTGTAATCCAAAATGGCGAAAATTTCCGACAATTCTATAAAAAAAAACAATACAACTATACCACTGTTTACCTTGTCAACACTATTTTATAACCCTTTTAAAAAATGATGCTACTTGGAACAAAGGGCTACAGATGGCGCAGTGTTGAACACTGATGGTCTGTTTCTACGAGCTTAACATAGTTACCATTGTTCTCTTTTCCTAAATGCATTTCTCGAGAGATCCAGCATACTACACATACCAGGAAAAATACCCGCCTCCACACACTTCAAGCCCGCATAACTATCAGAGGTAACTATCTCAAGAATATAGTTAGATTGCGGGGTCGAAGGGTGGTCAGGCGAGTATTTTCCGGGGTGTTCACATTTGCCGCCGACCAGCAGTATCAGCGTATGCGCTCGACGTTTCACGGTGTGTTTTTGCGACCTTAACACGGTTACTATATTGTTCTCTTTTTCTAAAACACGGTTCCCATCTATGGGTTCCTTATGCGTGGGCTCCCCGAATCAAAACACGGATCACGTAGTTTAAGTGAGATTTGCCTATACAAGTTCATGTCGGACCACGTGATGAGTTTTTTGAGTCAGGGTGACTGCGCATGGGAAACGCTGGTGTAAAATGCATTCGATCCCGATATCTGTCATCGGCAACTATCTCAAGAAGATTTGGATCTCTTATCTCTCTCAGATTGATTTAATTAAAACAAGATAATAATGGTATGATATCTCGCAAAAACGCGCCTTTTGATGTCGCAAAAGGCGCCTTTTGATGTCACAAAATTAACCTTAAAAAATCTTGTTTGTTTTGTTATTATAATTGCCAAAATAAATTAAAATTGTTTTTTTTGTTTTAAAAACAGTTGTATTATAATCACTGAAGAAATTAATAACAACATTATAGAAAAAACCTTATGGGCAAAAAAGGTTTATGAATGAGTTCATAAGAATATTACAGACACCAATTTATATAACTATTTTGTGTGAGTTCCTAAGTTTTTATAAGTGTCTCGCGAAATATTTTCAATCTTATCTTATATAAATTTGTTGTTGGTTAATTAAGTTTTATAAGTGGGTTGATAGCAACATTTTAAAAACCAATCTATTATATATCTTTAATTGATATTTACTTACGGTTTTATAGGTGGGTTGACAGAAAGATTTTAAACACCAATTTATATAACTTTTGTCACTGATGACTTATATTTTTATAAATATGTTGGTGGAAACATTGTTAACACCAATTTATATAACATTTGAACCGATGACTTCAATTTTTATAAAGATGTCCGTGGAAATTTTGTTAACGCCAGTTTTATGTTACTTTAGGGTACCATCAATTTAGAGCCTTTAATAAAACAAATATACAAACTCAATTCTTGTAGGAAACTTCTAAATACCCTAGGGTATCAATGGAACCCTCTTTATAATAATTATATAAATATCTGTCACCAGAAGTTTCTGAAAATGCTCATTGGGTTAGAAGATCTTCAGATTATTTTTATTTATTTGATACTGAAATGATGCAACTAAAATATCACAAAATATTTTTTATGTAAGACCTGAAGAAATCGCGAATCTGAGGAGGGAGCGGAGCTCCGTTTCCTTCAGTTTTTGTAGACAGCCCTCTGTTATTAAATTTAATAACAGCTTTAAATCCGTATTAAAGTTAAACGTGTCGTGAACACGGGACAAAAAGTAGTAGAAAAAGTAGAGGGTTTCAGATTGAAAGACTGTGCTACGTCGTTTTAATTTTTTTTAGTCTTTTAAAAAAGTATAATTTGTTTTAAATTTATTTCAACAAAATATTTCGTGAGAAGGCGAGACTGCTGCGATAAATTGTCTCGTAGATTCGGGACTTTAGCGTAACTGGCTATGGGAGGTCAGCCTCAGACTTTTTGCAGCTTTATTGAAAGAGCAATGTCAATCGGTAGTAAAAGTTTGTGGATAATTTAGCGAAATCTAATTTTAAACTAAAATAAGAATATACTCATATAATCACTGTTTACGCCCTTTGAAGACAACATTTATCATTAGATTTGACGACTTGGGAATCTTTCAGTTAATTGTGGGTGAAATCGTCAACAGCGTTTCTCAAGTTTATTACCTCCCAATGAGCATTATCAGAAACCTCTGGTGACAAAAATTTATATAATTATTATAAAGAGGGTTCCATTAATGCCCTAGGATATTTAGAGGTTTCCTCCAGGAATTGAGTTTGTATATTTGTTTTATTAAAGGTTCTAAATTGATGGTACCCTAAGGTAACATAAAACTGGTGTTAACAATATTTCCACGGACATCTTTATAAAAATTAAAGTCATCTGTAACAAATGTTATATAAATTGGTGTTAACAATGTTTCCACCAACATATTTATAAAAATATAAGTTTTTGAAATCTTTCTGTTAACCCATCTATAAAACCGTAAGTAACTATCAATTAAAGATATATAGATTGGTTTTTAAAATGTTGCTATCAACTCACTTATAAAAACTTAATTTACCAACAACAAAGAGACACTTATAAAAACTTGGGAACTCACACACAATAGGTAATTATATAAATTGGTGCCTGTAATATTCTTATGAACTCATTCATAAACCTTTTTTGCCCATTCCTTCTATAATGTTTTTATTAATTTCTTTGTATAGTGGTTATAATACCACTGTTTTTACAACAAAAAAACAATTTTAATTTATAACAAAACAAACAAGATTTTTTTAGGTTAATTTTGTGACATCAAAAGGATCGTTTTTGCGACTTTAAAAGGTGCGTTTTTGTGACATCAAAAGGCGTATTTTTGCGAGATACCATTCCATCATTATCTGGTTTTAATTACATCAATCTGAGAGAGATAAGAGATCCAAATCTTGAGATAGTTTTCGATGACAGATATCGGGATCGAATGCATTCTACACCCGATTTCGACCAGCGTTTCCCATGCGCGGCCACCCTGACTCAAAAAACTCATCACGTGGACCAACATGAACTTGTATAGGCAAATCTCGCTTAGACTACGTGATCCGTGTTTTGATTCGGAGAGCCCACGCATAAGAAACCCATAGATGGGAACTGGGTTTTAGAAAAAGAGAACAATATAGTAACCGTGTTAAGTTCGCAAAAATGCACTGTGAAACTTCGAGTGAATACAGTGCGTACGGCTGGTCGGCGGCAATTGTGAATACATCACCTTACGACGCGACGGAACGCAGCCTCAAGGTCCGTTTCTGCGAGTTTGACATAGTTACTATTATCCTCTTTTTCTAAATGCATTCGTCTGAGAGAGATCCAGCATACCAGGGAAATACCTGCCTGTACACCCTTCGATCCCGCAATCTAACTATCTTCTTGAGATAGTTACCTCTGACAGTTATGCGGGGTTAAAGGGTGTGCAGGCGGGTATTTTTCCTGGTATGTGTAGTATGCTGGATCTCTCTCAGACGAATACATTTAGGAAAAGAGAACAATGGTAACTATGTTAAGCTCGCAGAAACGGACCTTCAGTGTTCAACACTGCGCCATCTGCAGCCTTTTGTTCCAACTAGTATCATGTTTTAAAACGTTGATAAAATAGTGTTGAAAGAGGTAAACAGTGGTATAATTGTATTGTTTTTTTTATAGAATTGTCGTAAATTTTCGCCATTTTGGATTCCAACAATAGGTTTTTGACCAAAATAAAAACGTTATTTATGGGGTTTCAACATGTGTTTTCATCGAAATATGGCTTGTTTATGGTTAAAAACAAAATACAAAATTCAATATTTCTCCCAGAAAGCCAAAAACATATGTGAAAAAAAAAAGTATTATTTAAATGATTTTTTTTCCCCGTTTTCTCAAATATTTTTGGAGCCTATGAAAATTTTGTGAGTGTATTCGAAAACTATACAGTACACACGGGACCGCAGCTGATTATCAGAGTAGGATGACTGGGAAAACAGCTTTTATTTAACCCGTGGTATATAAATATTCATATTCCTGCTTCAACTTATCTCACTTCCATTTTAATTTATTTTAGAAGATTGATAAACACCATTTTATAAATTTTTTATTTTAAAAAGAAAAAGAATAATACATAACACGCAAAGGGAAGAAAGATGGAAAATTTATATTTCTAAATCGATAAAAACCTTTAATTTGTTATGTAGTGTTGTTAAAACAGTTGTAAAACCTTTTTATAATAATATCTAGACTTGAGGGTTCATAAGAAATTTTTATAACATCTATATGTTGTTTTTCTATCCATTACTATGTACCATAAATTTTTATAAGCTGGTGTTGGTCAGTTGTTTTTCAAGTCTTTTTTACTCATTTAAGAGATATATTAGAGTTATAAAATTATCACCAACACTAAATAATATAACTTTTGGTTATTTTATGAAGGTTTTATATTATTTGCTGTAACTTCTATATAGACAAGAATGCTCATTGGGCTCCTTCGCACTCATTTACTAGCCATTGCGCTTCTTTTTCAATACACGCTATTTCGGCACCATAGACAAGAACTGTCGGACCCTGTATATTCGCTTTTAGCAAGTTTAGTGTTGCTTACAGTTGCTTACCATTTATCTAAGAGGCGAAAACTTCCTGAAGAACGTTTCATTCCTAATGCAGGGTTCCCACTCTTTCCGAACTCTCAGTGAAAGTAAGTAAATGACGAAATTGGACCTTGAAGTCAGTGAAAGTTAGTAAATTCGCTCCTTTTGACCTTGACGTTCGAAAAATTAAAAAAATTAAAATCATCCTCAAAAAAAACTGACTTATTTATGCCACTTTTGGAACTAGACTCGATTTTATGGTGGAGGCGATCACTTAACAGCTGACTGCAATCGCTGCGTGCGTTGCTGTTGTCGCAACTACGTTTCGTAATCGAGCCTCGTTCGAAACATGGCATGCACAAGTCAAAAATAATCATACGGATACGGTTAAATAATAGGTAGTGTTTCTACTTCGGTTTCAATGGCCTTTTATTATTTGTGGCGGTCATTTTGACGGTGTAGGGTAAACAAACCGTTTTTTCATAAGACGTAATACTAACTTAAATCTAAACTAACTTAAATCAAAAATAGAGTATGTTGGGAATTTTTGAGTGCAAAAAAGTGTAGTTTTGGTTTGTGGAAAACAATCATAATTTTGTAAAAGTAGAGTAATCCTGAGTTCCACCAATACTGGAGAGAATTGCCGGGACTGGCACATTCCAAAGAGTTCATTACAGAACCCTGCAGAAAGAGGACCGGGAAACTCATTGAGCTTGACAATGGTTGATCTACACACAGGGTCTAAGTGAGACTACCGAGTGTAGGCTCTGTATGAAGTATGATGATACGGCCAGACAAATGTGCGGCCATTGCACGTCAGCGTCAGCGTATCTTCGGTAAACCACAGATCAACGGACTGGATCTGAATAATGCTTCACGAAAGCAAGTTGCGAGCCTCTTTAAGGAGCTGAATATTCTATAGCAACAAAAAATGTTAAAAGTGAGCCACAATAGACCCAATAGTGGTCGCAGTGGACAGTGTCATACTGGCACACTCACAACCGAATCAATCAATCAATCAATCCTTTGTGAATCGGGGGAAAACAAGCATTTTGCCGAAATGTTAACAATAAACCCAAAATTCCCAATTAAACGTGAAAATGTCCCTTTATCTATCTCTGTCGCACCCGTGTAATTACAGATACGTCATCTCTCTCAAATCAGATAGCGTATCTGTCTCTCTTCAAGCCGATCTGTCCCGATCTTCAGGCTGAACTGAGAGAGACAATGCCTATTCACACTATGCAAGTGCGCGAGAGATAAAAGTTTATCACATTGCCTCTTTAAACTGCTTGTTTCTCCCGATTCAGAAAAGTTAACTCTATAAAATAGTCACTTTGTTTCATCTGCATCTTTTTGCACTTTCCCAAAATTTTCATTTTTATTACGTCTTGTTTACCCTACACCCACCATTTTTAAAGGGCCATCACGTGATTAATGCGTGTAATAACTGTCAACAGTGTCAAAAATGGCGGCTGCATGTGATAAAAATCGTTCTAAATCGGAAGTCGATGGCTGGCCTGTATATCGGAGTTAGCACACTGTTATGTAATGTAAATTTAAATCAAAGATACCTGAGCCGGATAGAGTAAGCAGCTTATAGCCATTACTAAAGTAAGATAAGAGGTTAGAATTTTAATTTTACAACAGCAATCAATTTTTTTTTGGCGATTTTTTGTTTGTTTTTTAACTTTATTATGAGTCACGAAAAATGGCGAAAAAGAAAACGTACTTCCAGGATAGCTGGTAAACCGAATTTTCAGGTATGTTACCCCTATACCAGAAGACCGAACTCAGTTTCGATGTCAATGACAAAAATGACTATAAGAAGCCATATTACAATACCCCAACTCCGGCTGTCACGCTGATGGTAGAAAAAAATTATATATAGACCTTGAGAGTGGGAACCCTGTAATAGTACAATCCTTCGTAGTTCAAATTGTGACTAAGGGATCAGCGCACCAGCTTAAGCTGGAGGTTCTGTGATGCATCCCCCATCATTTTTGCATGTATAATATAGTAGTAGCTCCTGACCAAAAATAAACTGGCGTGCCTGATCCTGTAAAAATTGTCTCGCCAACTGTTAATATTTTTACCTAAAAAGACATATTATAGATAAAACCTGATGTTAAAAAATCAATCAAAATATTTTCACTAAGATGCGATCCTCTCCTTACCCCAAGGGGGTATGCACCCTTAGAGTTATGACCCGAGACCTTCATCATCTCGGCAAAAAAGTGGTGAAGATTATTCTTGCTCTATAAGGTTTTATTACCAATTGTTTTTGCACTTTTGATGAAGTTTTATAAAAATGTTATGTTTTATCATTTCCTTTTTTTTTTCCTGATTTGAACCAGACTAAGGCTAAACTTGGCGCGATCGATAAGTTCACGCCCGGACGACACGGAAACAGAAGTTTTACTGAGGAGACGTTCGTCCACCGTTTCGACACCGCAAACGCCTCAATCGCCCTTTCCGCCGTTGTGATGCACAGATAAGTATTAACCGCACACACTCAAACAATCATTTTAATAGTGACACCAAGGATTCACAAGAACGGAAACCCACTCAAGCACTGCCAGTGCTCTCCATACATCTAACGTGAGGACCGGCGCCTCCGCCATTTTACCAAATAAGGATTTTTCCGGCGCCGGAGGGTCGTTAAGCCCGGACTTATAGCCAATTGCATCAACGTACATAAAGCCTCCTTAGGGTCAAACCATATCAAGTCAACCAGGCAATAGTTTTGACCATCTCCGATTTTGATGATTTTTGGTACACTTATTCGTCTTATCGAAAAACTCAAAAATCCAAAAAATCAAATTTTTTGGATAAGCGGTTTTTGTTTTATTGATTTTTGAAAATCAAGAAATTGACCAATATGTCCTTGACAGACACTTACAAAAATAGTAATATCTCAAAAACTATTGATCCTATAGAAGCGAGTGATAGCTCATTTTAAAGATGTGTGACACAATATAGTTTGTTTAATTTTTTTTTTCTTAATTAAAATTTTTTATTTTTTTTTTTTTAATCTGAAAAACACATTTTTTAATACAGGGCTAATTTACCTAATATGGGTATAACAAAAAAATGAAAAGTAAGAATAATAGAAAATTTACAATAAAAAATATTTAGGTTGCTAATTTTTTTTGTAAAATATTTGAGGAATCTGTCATTTCTTCTGCAGTTATCGTATATGTCCTACCAGTGGCAGTATTTGGGTTGACCCGTCTTAAAAGAGAATTTTGATCTATGACCAATATATCAGCTTTTGGCTTTGGAAAGTAAAAAGACGGAGAGGGACCATGAGGATGTAAAAAACTAACTTTGTATTCCCCGCTTTCTATATTTTTGCCATTGATACATCCCATCCACCAAAGACAGTCATAGTTTATGGTTACAAAACCGGAGTCGATGTTTTCAATTTCTGTGTTTGACAAACCTCAGGTTGCAAAAAGACAATGAATATTTTCCTCTTTACTTAGTGAAAATGGTTTTGTAATAATTTTTTCATTACTGAGGGGGATAATCGAGTGCAATTTTTGAGTCCCAGGTATCGATTGTGCTTCCAGGTATCTTTTTTCCAAAAACTTCATGTTGCTGGTAGTCATTTAATGAACAATATTTAAATGTAATACCAGGAATGTTTTCTGTTGCAAATTTAAAAAGATCTTCGGAGGTCATAATCTGTTCATTATATGCTCTCTGCAGACTTGCTTTAGCAGCCAACCTTTTTACGGTGCCTCCCAGTCCATCGCATGCACTCTTCCCGTGCGAGGTGGCAAAAAAATTCCATTCTGCTTTAATTTTAAATTCCTCGAGATGGTACGCAATATTAACAATTTTTTTTTTATTTTTTACTGTGCCGCACAGCCGTCTGAAAAATAGATAATTTTGTCTAAATTATCAATTTGCCTCTTTAGTTCAGGCATAAGGTGGCTTAAAAAAAAGATGAAATGCCACAGTGTTGTGTACCAAACAGTCTGAAATGAATATATAATTTAAATGACCCAGTTTTCCCTCATGAGTTTTGTAATATATTACAAAAGGATGTAGTGTTGCCTGGCTATTTGTCCAGTGATAGGACTGCACTTCATCCTGCAAAATAAATGAATAATTTTCAGCGAAGTCGCATGTGATTAGTGCTTCTCCCTTTTTTAAATTGTGTTGTGGTATTCTTTTTGCATGTGAGTGTAAAAAGAATGAGATTTTAATTTAATCAAGTTGTTTGAAAATTCTTCAATGAAGTCCTCTGCTGGTTTAATTAATGTCTCCATATTGCATCTATCTACAGATATCCACTTCTTAAAAGTCACATTGTCAATAATTGCTTCTTCGAACTTTTGTCCAAAAAGCAGTGATCTTGGGTGGAGGGGAGGACAATTGAAGAAATACTCAAAATTTTGCAGGAATAAACAAGTTTGGAAAAACCTTTTATGTATCTTATTTACAAGACTGGGAACAATTGACAAGTTTTTAGATATAAAGAGTAAATATATAGGTATTTATCAAAAAAATGTATGGTTTTTTCCTGCAAGGTTTTTTTATATTATTTTTTTAAAAATAGAACCAATAACTTCTCCATCCCGAAATTTTCCAAAAATATTAAAAAAATACTGAAAAAAATATTATTTTTTTGAAAAAAATTCAAAATGGTGTTTTCAAGATTTTTCAAAAAAAAAAATATTAAAAAAATTAAAAAAAAAAATAAAAACAAAAAATTACATGGTGATACACATCGTTAAAAAGGTCTTTAAAAAACCTTCAAAATAAGCTATAACTCGCTTCTATAGGACCAATAGTTTTTGAGATATTGCTATTTTTTAAGTGCCTGTCAAGGGCATATTGGTCAATTTCTTTATTTTCAAAAATCAATAAAACAAAAACCGCTTATCCAAAAAAATTTATTTTTTGGATTTTTAAGTTTTTGGATCAGAAGAATAAGTGTACCAAAAATCATCAAAATCGGAGATGGTCAAAACGAAAAGTGCCTTTTTTTTGGTTGATATGATATGGTTTGACTCCTTAGCGTTATGCAGATCTTAAGTTAGGAATTTTATTTGCACCAACTTTAAAGAAAGCACTTCTTATGGATTTTCTTTTGAAAGTCCAGACCAGTTATTCTCTCCTTAACAGAAAATATTAATTTTTTACACTTTTTTATTGCGCTTAAAGACGTCCCGAAGTAAAGTCTAGGACATAGGCATCTGTATTTTTTTTTACGTTTTATGCCAAATGAAGTCGATTGTCATTAACACTACTGGAGGGCGGAGGAAACATCCCGTCACCCTGATAGCAGAGGGTGACGCATACACAACCCAAGTAGCATTTGGACGTGAAACTACGTCCTCCACTGGCTGGCTTAAAAACCCCGACGTTGGCAAGCGGACTACAAATCTCGTTCCATACGACCCCAATCCGACCTAAATGGGGAATACAAATTCGGGTCGGCTCGACTTCGCTAATTTTACTTCAATGGTATAGTAGTTTACCTATGACGACGTGCTAATACGTTCGGCAGCTTACGTAATTTTATATTATTTAATTGATTACTTAATGTGGTACTTGTTTCGTAAATTTTAGGTGAAATATATATTAACGAATTATCACTTTTTATTTCATTAACAATAAAAGTTATGTTATTAAAAAGGGCACTTTACCGAGTAATCTAGAGCGAAATATTTCTCCGAGGGACACTTTACTGATAAAGTTGGGGTCGAAAAATAACTCCCCCCCCCTCCTTCCCAATTACCACAAAATAGCAAAAAGAAAATTATTACATTTTTTTTAAAGCAATATTTCGGTTGTTAATTAATGCTAAAATCACTCAAGAATAATACTAAACGCATCTTTAAGGCATTATTAAGTCTCTTTTATTGATTTTTTTTCAATAAAACAAGAAAAAAATTGTTGTCAATAATGGCTGCCGAAGCTTGCAACTCCAAAATGGCCGAATTTTGGCTGGTATAGTACTTTTACCAATTTATCACCAATTCGGACAAGGACAGCGACTTGCAGCCCTAGTTTTATCCAAATCTGACCAGCCAACGTTAAACTACGTAGAATGTGCAAACGTTCGGCATCCGCCTCCATTCTTCGTTGGCCATGTAACCAAAACTGACTTAAAAGAAGAATGACAGTTCAGCTGAACATAACCTAGACAAATATTTTCCGTTTTTCCTTGTTTCTTCCTTAAAAACATGGATTATTTTCAGATTGTGGGAGGAGAATAACAATTATTGGTTCCCCATCAAAAAAGTGACATTAAACAATATCAGTGTGACCCCATTATTAATGCCCCAGATAAAGTGGACTGGAAGAAATATAAGTGCGAGCTGAAGGTCCATCAGATTTTTGCTTGGCAGCAAGCCAACAAATTGTGCAATTTGATGTCCCAGATGCAAAATTGTAGGTTAAGTATCCTTCTTTTTCATCAAATCAGGAACTTGAAATGCGACGTCGATTAAGGTAACAAGCCCGACAATGTTTCGTGGTCGATTTAGGTATAGGCGTTAAAACAGTCGGCTTTCAAACGTAAACTGACGTGAATCCGTCTGGGCAAATATTTGTACAAATTACGTTGCCTATTTTGACGTCGCTTTATGACAGATTAGGTTGGAAGACGGATAAATGATACTTGGGAAGGACGAAGGACGGCCGAATCTGGACTTTGTGAAGAGATCAGGGAGACCCGCAGAGCCAGCCGCCGTATAGGTACGGCAATAAAGAGATATATTCCTTGGCAAAAAGGGACCGTTGGGGCCTTGGTTAGGGCCTATTTGCCAGGCCTTCAGGCCGACCCTTTTCTCTACGACTACTAGTAATTCTCAGCAGTCCTATGAATGCTCTCTTCAGTTGCTGAATTAAAGGCACTGGTTATCTGTTTCAAGTCGCTTAACATAGCCATGAGAAAAATAGTTTGCCTTGGAGTGAAATTGGCACGCCCTTTTTATTTATATCTATAAATTATAGTTTTTAAATTCAAAATAAAACAAATTGAGTTAAGGAAAATTTTTTTTTTGGTCACATACACTTCCGGCCACATAAAATGCGTGCAGTAGAAGTTAGCTGCAGGTCTGAAAATAAATAAATTGGTCACAAATGAAGGTTACCAGATTTCTGTAACGCTGCCAGATTTTAGAGCGGCTCAGCTTAGCAAACCTCAGAAACGAATGGTGCAAACCAAAATCAGTTGTGAGGATTCCTTACATTTAAGGTTCCTTAATTGTACTTTCCTTAAGTGAATGTTGGTGCAATTGGCTATTAATATCACAACCAAACAAAATGGTTTCTCTTTAGCCTGTGGTTTAATAGCTTTTTTACTTTAAACGCTTGGAAAACTAGGTTAATAAATTAGCTTTAACATCTTTAAGTAGTGTTTAATAAATTTTTCCCGATTTTACTGGGAAATTGAGCGATAGTGGTGAAATTGAAAATTTGACCGAGGAGGGCTCTGCACGGCCACCTAAACAAAGAAATTTGTCAAGTGAGAAATGGTTATCACGGTTCTAGTTTAACTTGGTTTTAAACTTTCCTAGAAGTATAAGCAAAATAGGGAGACCTTCATTTTGTAATATCTTTAAATATTGTGTTAATTTACGGATAAAAAGTCTTTTATTTGTATGAATTTCGGGATTGAAATTTTTAAAAATGAAAGAGTTTTGGTCACATACACTTCCGGCCACATAAAATGCCTACAGTTAGCTGCAGGTCTGTTGAATTTAAGTTGTGCTAATTGCGTTTCTTATTGCAACTGACTTTGAAGTTTTAGAATTACAGGTTAGATCTTTTGACATTCTAAACACAAAAATAAGGAGACTGGCCACACTTTACTATGCTTTACAGTTTCTTCTTCTTGATACTTTCTTCTTATTCTTACAATTGTAGCCTTGTTTCGTCTATAATGGGCCGCTACTCTTCGAACCGACCAACCACCATCTAATTTTGCCAAAATTTGGGCTTTTTCGAATTCGTTTAGTCGAGGCATTTTTTAATAAGCGTTTGACAACAAAAAAACCTGACGGTGACATTTTTTGTCAATTTGAAATACCTACGGCGTACGCATTTTATGTGGCCGGAAGTGTACATATTTAAATAAAACAATTATCGTTCATTTCACGATAAACTATTTATAATTATATTAAAGTTATAAAAGACGTACTAGATTTATGATGTGATAATTTTATGGTATTTTAATTTTAACACATCGTACAAATTTGATACACACAGTTTTTTTTCTAATTTAAATAGAAATAAGAAATTCTCGAAAAAAAGTTGTTTTTTTTTTAAATAATCAGACGGCTCAATACGTTTTTTGTTTTAAATCATTATGTATGTACTCTTCTTTTCAAAAAAACGCGTACATGCATTTTTTCTTGTATCTCAAACTTTGAATTTTTATTAGTGCATACTCACTATCAGCTTGTAATGTTATATTGATAAAATCAAAAATAAAAGGGCCTCTAATAATTAAGTTTAGTTTTTTGTTTCTAAAGTCAATGTTTTAAAATTATTTAATGATACCAAAAATATATTTAAATACAATCTTTATTGCGAATGAGTAATTATCACTCGCATTACAGAAAATAACTGGTCTATAAGGGGTTTTGGGTTTGATGAATTGACGATAATAAAATGAAAAAAAACGACGGATTCAAAATAACACAACGGATTGGAAACAACTAAATATTAAATATTACTTAAAACAACAACAAAAATTTGTATTTAGTGGGCGCACCGTTCTTTTTAAGTTCTACAGTTTATCTAATAAATAATTTTGACAAGTAGGCCACATATATTTTCTATTGGATTGAAATCACGACTGTGAACGAAGTCGTTTTTTTCGTAAAATATCCTCAAGAATCTTAACATATCTTTCTTCGATTTGCCAAAACATACCCAAACCTCTAGCGCTAAACCAGCTCCACATATTCGCTGAAAAATGTCCAGCTTTCTTAATTTGGTTGATGTATTTTGGATGAAACTCAGAATTTGGTGGACGATACACTAAAATTCTTCTCTACCAGACATGAAGAACATTATTTAATGCAAATTAACCCTGGCCTGCGTTTGTTCGACCGTTAAAAAAGGTTTTTTTTTGCAGGACCAGATTTTTTAATCCTTCTGTTAATAGTTGATATTAGATGCTTCAATGGATGTGGCAAAAGGATTTTATCTAAAGTGATCGATAAGCCTTTCATCTTGTATCTCAGAACTTACAGGCTTTCATCCTGATCCATGTTTTCTATTCATCGAATTCTTAGAACATTGAACTACTAGAAAGAGCTTTTTTTCAGACCTAGGGCAGGGTGTTTGAGTTCAACATCTTCATCCCATTGTTGTAATGTTAACCTAATACGTTTTCCCCTGTTTTTAATATTATTTAAAATACCTTCAATAATTTTTAGTCCCGTTTAATTAAATGGTCTAGATATAGTAATAAAACTCTATGTTACTATAAAAAAAAATCTAAAAATGTATTCAAGTAGGATGTACAACTATAAAAATAAGAAAAAAGGTGTTATGGAAATCCCTATTTACACTGAAATTAATGACAAGCCGGCAACACAGATTTCCTGCCTTTGTTTACCAAGAATGGCCAAATATGAGGAATTCTAACCCAATATTTAGTTAATATTTTAATTTAACGTACCTGTGAAACGAAATACTGCGGTCCCCCGGCTTCTGTTTCAACTTGCATACAGACCGCTTCAAGCTACTACTTCAAGTCCAATTTACTCTCCGTGCCGTACGACCGAGGTGGATTCGAAGCACGCTGCAGTGTTATCTTTTGGAAATTCATTTTGTTTTTATTATTTTGTTTTATTTCTGCCTTGCTCGAGAAACAGATGGGTAAGTTCTTAATTGAAATAATACATTTTTAAAACTAAAAATGGATGTCTACGAAGTTGCCGAAAAAGTGCAGATGGTCAAATGGTCAAATCGTCATAACCCAACACACGTTCGATATTGGTCGAGGGAAAATTTGCATTTGTATTTTGACGTAAGAACACAGTATCCCCAAAAACTAAATGTTTGGGGGGGGGTATTGTAGGGGAACACGTAATTGGGCCATTTTTTATTAACGGCAATTGCAATTTGAATGGTCCTAGATACTTGGATCTACTGCAGCAGCACATTATTACAACTGCTAGGCAGTTGTTAGGTGTAAGATTTGGTGAAACATGGTTTCAACAAGATGGTTGTTCCGCTCACAATGTTGGCCTTGTTAGGGAATATCTTGATAATGTATTTCCTAATCGGGTTATAAGTACACGGGGAACTATTTTATGGCCAGCTCGATCTCCCGATCTTGCTCCTAATGACTTCTATCTGTTTTTGAAGAAGCTTTTCAAATTATCACCCCTAACATGCTTGGAAACGTTCGAAGGGATTTTTATAGTAGGCTCGGATATTGTCTAGCCGAGCAAGGAGGACTTTTCGAACATTTGCTTTAATTTTTTTTTGACTGGGAGAATCTTTTTGGTTGTTAGAATGTATTATTTTATTTTAAGAACTTGCTTTTATTTTGTTTCTCCTTATTATTTTCATTGTAACACGTCGTTACTGATAAATCTGAGCAGTTGACAATAAAACGCTCTTATTTATCAGTGACAAAAAATAAGAAAATTACGTTACAAAAATTTGCGTATTTAATGACCAAATTCCGGTTTCATTGACTACGCTCCACACAGCACCGTGGTTAAAGGCGTACTAAATACAAGGCGAATGGCGGCGAACGGCAGCGAATGGCGATCGGAAGCCTGAGTGTTGGTTGCTTCACTCATAGGCGTGCGGTGTCTCTGCATGTACGTACACTGGCAAATTAGACTTCTTTCGCCCTATGTTCGCAGTAGCTTGAAGCGGTCTGTATTTATAATATACAGACCGCTTCAAGCTACTGCGAACATAGGGCGGAAGAAGTCTAATTTTCCAGTGTACGTACATGCAGAGACACCGCACGCCTATCAGTGAAGCAACCAATACTCAGGCTTGCGATCACCACTTGCATGACTTTCCTTTGGTATTTAGTACGCCTCTAACCACGGTGCTGTGTGGAGCGTAGTCAATGAAACAGGAATTTGGTCAATAAATACGCAAATTTTTATAACGTAATTTTCTTATTTATTGTCACTGATAAATAAGAGCGTTTTATTGTCAACTGCTCAGATTTATCAGTGACGACGTGTTACAATGAAAATAATAAGGAGAAACAAAATAAAAGCAAGTTCTCAAAATGAAATAATACATTCTAAAAACCAAAAAGATTCTCCCAGTCAAAAAAAAATTAGAGCAAATGTTCGAAAAGTCCTCCTTGCTCGGCTAGACAATATCCGAGCCTATTATAAAAACCCCTTCTAACGTTTCCAAGCATGTTAGGGGTGATAGTTTGAAAAGCTTCTTCAATTTTAATCCGAAGTTCTTCCAAATTATTAGCCCTTTCATGCCCGTAAACTTTATTTTTGATATAACTCCACAGATAGAAGTCATTAGGAGCAAGATCGGGTGATCGAGCTGGCCATAAAATAGTTCCCCGTGTACTTATAACCCGATTATGAAATACATTATCAAGATATTCCCTAACAAGGCCAACATTGTGAGCGGGACAACCATCTTGTTGAAACCATGTTTCACCAAATCTCACACCTAACAACTGCCTAGCAGTTGGAATGATATGCTGCTGCAGTAGATCCAAGTATCTAGGACCATTCAACTTGCCGTTAATAAAAAATGGCCCAATTACCGGTTCCCCTACAATACCCCCCCAAACATTTAGTTTTTGGGGATACTGTGTTCTTACGTCAAAATACAAATGCAAATTTTCCCTCGACCAATATCGAACGTGTGTTGGGTTATGACGATTCAATAAAAGAAAAGTACTTTCATCTGTGAAAAGAATAGATCTCAGAAAGTTTTCATCACGATTAGCCCTTTCCATCATTGTTTCGCAAAATTCCATACGACGATAGTTGTCCTCAGAAAAAAATTGATGTGTTTTTGACGCTTTGTAAGAATGATAACCATTCTTTTTGAGAACACGTAAGACAGTGGCTGAAGACGTATCAACTGCTTCGGCAATTTGGTGGCTAGTTAACTTTCGATTTTCCTCCACTGCAGCGCAAATCATCACATCTCGTACTTCCTGCTCGTCATTCAAAACAGTGGGTTTTTTATGGTTTCTTCGCGCTACACAACCAAACTTTTCAAAATTCTGCACAAACCTATAAATCGTGGATAAACTAGGTTCTGGGCGATTTACAAAATTCTCCAAAAAAAGTTCTTGAATAAGTCTCAATGGTCTGCCTTGATAGTACCATTTGACCATCTGCACTTTTTCGGCAACTTCGTAGACATCCATTTTTAGTTTTAAAAATGTATTATTTCAATTAAGAACTTACCAATCTGTTTCTCGAGCAAGGCAGAAATAAAACAAAATAATAAAAACAAAATGAATTTCCAAAAGATAACACTGCAGCGTGCTTCGAATCCACCTCGGTCGTACGGCACGGAGAGTAAATTGGACTTGATTCCCCCTATGTTCGCAGTAGCTTGAAGCGGTCTGTATAATAATACACTTCGGAACCATTTTTCGCCACAAAATTTTCACAAAAATATCAGAAAAACATTATTAACAAGTGCAGAAACTTTCACTTTCAAAACAATAATGACATTCCAGGAAAAATCGAGAAACCGCAATAAACAATCAATGTTGCCACGTTGACTACAAAAGAAGATGTTTAAGGAAAACACGTTAAATTTTCAAAAAACGTCGAAAGTTTTAAATAGGTTAGTAGGTAACAAATAAGCGTCAAAACTTAATCCAAATTTAATAAGTTTTTTGTTGCATAATTCTGTTATTATTTGTTTGTTTGTTGTTATTATTGATGTTGCACTCAAACAACCAGTGTAACCAGACAGAGTAGTTCAATGTTCTAAGATCGAATTATTTTGTATCCAGCAGTTTTTCCATCGTACTATTGTCAGTTTATCAACCCCAAAATGAGTGTCCGCTCTCCTTATAGACCAGACCAAAAATTATTGTCAAAATCAGTTTGACGCATACCGTCAGCTATTTTAAACTGGTGAATGGGATACTTGCATACACTATTAGAAAAGTAAATTTTGCAGAATAGGAAAAACGAATGTATGCGTTTTTTTTTAGAAAACAAGAGTATCCCAGACACCAGAAAAATGTTATTTTGAAAGAAAAATCTGATTTATTTAAATACTCAAAAGCTATAATAGTTTTTTAATTTTGTTAAGAGGTAGCTCATACCTTCGTTTTGGTGGCTAGAAATTAAGATTTTATTTAATAGAAAAGTACACAAAATTAGACATTCTAGGATGTAGTCATTGATAATGGATGTGGAGGACCGGGCTCACAAATGCCTTAGTTTTGTGGTTGAATACTCAAAAACTCTTACTTAATTAAATTTGCTTAGGTCACTGTAAGTGTTGCTGAAATATATAAAATATTTTTCTTATAAATGGTCTAAATAAATAGGTAAATAATATTTACTATAATTTATAATTTGTGAAAAAGACGCATAAAAAAGATGTGTGCTTCTCGGAAAATATGGTCGCCTGTCAGAAATCACGTGACCGAAAATGCCTAATTGTGACATTTTTGCTTAAAGTTGAAAAATAATAATAAGTAAAGCCTTAAACTTTATTCACAAAGTGCTTACGTATTGTGATCGATCTTGAGAAACAAATTATCACAAATTTGTACCGGGTGGTATATAAATGAACTTTAACAGAATCCGCCATTTTACGTTTCAAAATGGCTGTCATTTTGTTTTCTTCGATTTAAAGAATATTTTATTGGTTTTGCATCTGACTATTGATCGACAAAATCGGTTAAGAAATAAAGAAGCATTTATGATAGTCGGCCCCAACCCGATACCTAAATTTTTTAAATTTTAGATATAAAAAAATGATTTTATTGTGGTTGCTCAAAATTGGCTGTCAATTATTTATTAATTACTAGCATTCCACATGTATATTTTTTAGCCCCATACAAATATTTTTAGGAAGCAAATTATGGTTGTTTTATAACGTCGCGTTGGTCCTTTTTTACGTTCATGGACCAACAAAGGGCGTATGTTTTAGTGAAATTAATTTTTTTGTACTTAGCATACTTCAAATTGTAAACCTGCCCAATGAGCATTTTTGTCTATATAAAAGTTACAGCAAATAATATAAAACCTTCATAAAATAACCAAAAGTTATATTATTTAGTGTTGGTGATAATTTTATAACTCTAATATATCTCTTAAATGAGTAAAAAAGACTTGAAAAACAACTGTTCAACACCAGCTTATAAAAATTTATGGTACATAGTAATGGATAGAAAAACAACATATAGATTTTATAAAACTTCCTTATGAGCCCTCAAGTATAGAGATTATTATAAAAAGGTTTTACAACTGTTCTAACAACACTACATAACAAATTAAAGGTTTTTATTTATTTGCTTGTTATGTATTATTCTTTTTCTTTTTACAATAAAAAAATTTATAAAATGGTGTTTAGCAATCTTCTAAAATAAATAAAAATGAAAGTGAGATAAACTGAAGCAGGAATATGAATATTTATATACTAGTCAAATAAAAGCTGTTTTTCAAGTCATCCTACTCTGAAAATCAGCTGCGGTCCCTTGTGTACTGTATAGTTTTCGAATACACTCACGTAAATATCATAGGCTCCAAAAATACTTGAGAAAACGGGAAAAAAATATTCATTTAAATATCAGTTTTTTTTTCATAAGCGTTTTTTTCTTTCTGGGACAAATATTGAATTTTGTATGTTGTTCTTAACCCCAACAAGCAATATTTCGATTGAAACACATGTTGAAACCCCATAAATAACGTTTTTATTTAGGCCAAAAACCTATTTTTGTAATCCAAAATGGCGAAAATTTCCGACAATTCTATAAAAAAAACAATACAACTATACCACTGTTTACCTCGACAAACACTATTTTATGACCCTTTTAAAAAATGATGCTACTTGGAACCAAGGGCTGCAGATGGCGCAATGTTGAACACTGATGGTCCGTTTCTGCGAGCTTAACATAGTTACCATTGTTCTCTTTTCCTAAATGCATTCCTCGAGAGATCCAGCATACTACACATACCAGGAAAAATACCCGCCCCCACACACTTCAAGCCCGCATAACTGTCAGAGGTAACTATCTCAAGAATATAGTTAGATTGCGGGGTCGAAGGGTATACAGGCGAGTATTTTCCGGGCTGTTCACATTTGCCGCCGTATCAGTGTATGCGGTCGACGTTTCACGGTGCGTTTTTGCGACCTTAACACGGTTACTATATTGTTCTCTTTTTCTAAAAGACGGTTCCCATCTATGCGTTTCTCATTCGTGGGCCCCCCGAATCAAATCACGTATCACGTGGTCTAAGCGAGATTTGCCTATACAAGTTCATGTCGGACCACGTGATGAGTTTTTTGAGTCAGGGTGACTGCGCATGGGAAACGCTGGTGGGAATCGGGGTAAAATGCATTCGATCCCGATATCTGTCATCGTCAACTATCTCAAGAAGATTTGGATCTCTTATCTCTCTCAGATTGATGTAATTAAAACAAGATAATAATGGTATGGTATCTCGCAAAAACGCGCCTTTTGATGTCGCAAAAACGCTCCTTTTGATATCGCAAAAACGCGCCTTTTGATGTCACAAAATTAACCTTAAAAAATCTTGTTTGTTTTGTTATTATAATTGCCAAAATAAATTAAAATTGTTTTTTTTGTTCTAAAAACAGTTGTATTATAATCACTATATAAAGAAATTAATAACAACATTATAGAAAAAACCTTATGGGGAAAAAAGGTTTATGAATGAGTTCATAAGAATATTACAGACACCAATTTATTAACTATTGTGTGTGAGTTTCCAAGTTTTTATAAGTGTCTCTCGAAATATTTTCAATCTTATCTTATATAAATTTGTTGTTGGTTAATTAAGTTTTATAAGTTGGTTGATAGCAACATTTTAAAAACCAATCTATTATATATCTTTAATTGATAGTTACTTACGGTTTTATAGGTGGGTTGACAGAAAGATTTCAAACACCAATTTATATAACTTTTGTCACTGATTACTTATATTTTTATAAATATGTTGGTAGAAACATTGTTAACGCCAATTTATATAACATTTGAACCGATGACTTTTATTTTTATAAAGATGTCCGTGGAAATATTGTTAACGCCAGTTTTATGTTACTTTAGGGTACCATCAATTTAGAGCCTTTAATAAAACAAATATACAAATTCAATTCTTGTAGGAAACTTCTAAATACCCTAGGGTATCAATGGAACCCTCTTTATAATAATTATATAAATATCTGTCACCAGAAGTTTCTGAAAATGCTCATTGGGTGTAGTGTACCAACGAACAAAGTAGATTAAGCTGACCATTGTCTCTACAAGGTGATTCATAGATGGAACTTCTTTTAATACTGAAGGCTTTTAAAGTTGAGATAAAGCAGAATATTATAATTTAAAAAAAATGTTACTTTTTTCCTTTTTTTCGGATTTTTCTCTGGTAAAAGGGTATCTTGATACGGTCCCATTGATAGTGGCGACAAAATTCGTTGTTTATTGGTAGTTTTGTGAAAATTAGTCGAAGCCAAAACGGCTCAGCATAATTCTTTATTATCTTTTCATTTTCCCAAGAATACCAACACAGAAAATGTGGCCTTTCCGATCTTATAAAATTCAGTGGCGCACCGACGGGAGGGGTTTCCCCCCGAGAAGCCTGGTTATGTACAATTAGCACAATCAAATAACAGCAGAAATATATATATATACAGGGTGGATTTTTTAAACGGAACGGTGCTTCTGGCGGGTTTGAATTTGGTTGAATAAAAAAATCCAAAAACTTTAATTTTTTAATTTTAATCGATGTTTGATTTTTTTTTTAATTTGGATCACCGTCAGAATGGTTTTTTTGGCGTTTTTTAGCGTTTTTACAAACAAATTAAGGGTAAATAAACAACTCAAATTCTGAGTCAAAAATTGCATTTTAAGTGTTATTTTCTCATTAAACCATTACTTTGACTTCAAATATTGAATAAATAAACAATTTTAAATTTGGTTAACACCCCACCCCCCCCTAAATTTGAGCCCAGGTCCGCACTTGTAAGCACCTGTTTCCTTGTATGGTCAATTATGGTCACATTTTTACTTGTATTTTTTTTCTACGTATAGTTAAAAAGAAAGTCTCAACACATGAATCACCCTGTACAATATACTACGGGTTTATTGATTGGTATTAGCAGTGACAATAGCTTAAGCAAGTATACCAAATAAAATGTCAAACAAATAATACATTTTTGCCTTTTATATTATAAACTTTTTACCTATAGAGTATTACTAGGAAATATTATTTATCTAGCAGGGCTGCCACAATCCTTGAAAACCGGGAAATCCGGAAATGAGTCGGGAATTCGCTGGGATGGGGAAATATCCGGGAAAAGGTCGGGAAATTTGGTAAGAATCCTGGAATTTTTCAGATATTTTTGACCTGGTTGTGATTCACTTGTACCTAATATACCGGGTGTAACAAGGGATAGGTACGGAGACTTAGCATCTTTGTTTTTCAGAATGGAATTCTGAAAATTTGGAATATTAAAGAACTGATAAAAGCACAAAATTTTGTTCTGTTGACATATGTCAAACTCTCACAGTTTCCCTGAAAACGTACTTAACTTTTTATTTATAAATGAAGGCATTCTAAATCCTACGTTTTTTTAATACCTTCATCAAAAACATGATTTTAGTAACTTTCTGACGGTTGGTTACCGATGCAAAAAAACTTTCTTTTTTGATCACGGGTGCAAAAAAAGATTTCGTTCCGTTTTTTACCCAAAATTAGTAATATTGAAAAAATCTAATTATTCTTGCCTAAAAATTAAGCCATTTCTACCATTTTTCCCCAAGTATTTACGAAAAAATAATTTAGAAATATCGCCAAAATATCAAACTGTCAAAAATTAAAATATCGCAAGAATAAACGTCACCGAGTAAAAAGGCAAATCGCTATGGAACCCATATTTATTTCATTTACCTACCGCCTTGATTTATAGTGTAAAGATGGTATGTTGCGAGAAGTGCTCTTCGTTCGAGATTTTTAAAAGTATTTTCCTGTTTTTCTTGAATTTTTTGATAAAGGTATTAAAAAAATAGTGTTAACAACTCGCGGCTAAACTGTGCTTTTTTTTACTCGCGTTTTTAAATACCTCGCTGCTCTCGTTATTTAAACCAACGCTTGTAAAAAAAGCACTATTTTAGCCACTAGGTGTTAAAACTACTATTTCAAACTTGTCAAAATGGCATATGAATGACAAAATAGTAGTTTTAACAACTAGTGGTTAAAATAGTGCTTTTTTACAAGCGTTGGTTTAAATAATGAGCGCAGCGAGGTATTTAAAAACGCGAGTAAAAAAAATTTTAATCTTTGATATTTTGACGATGTTTTTAAATGATTTTTTCGTAAATACTTGGTGAAAACTGGCGGTAATGACTTAATTTTTAGGCATGAATAATAAGATTTTTTTCAATATTAATATATTTCGCTATTTCTCTTTAATTTTGGGTAAAAAACGGGCAGAAATCTTTTTTTGCACCCGTGATCAAAAAAAAGTTTTTTTGCATCGGGAACCAAACAAGCCATGCTTTAGTTATCTGCAGACGGTTACTAAAATCATGTTTGTGATGAAGGTATAAAAAAAATATATTTTTTACATTTTACAGTTTTTCCTAATATTTTTCAATTGGCGGCAATGTGAACGCCAAACCAAAACTTACGGCTTTAAAGGAATCTTTAAAATAAGGGAGAAATTAATAGCTGAAAGTTTCATTTTGCATTTTTCTACTTCAAGACGAATGGAAACCATCTGGTATTCATAAGAATTACTTGAGTAAAGAAAGATAAAATATTTAAACTAATTAAACTTTTAATAGGTAGACAGCACGCCACTGTCACCCAGAAAAAAGACTCTCTTATCAAAAAAATTGTCACTGTCTTCCTTTCTTGGTGACAGTGCCTTGTTGTCTACCTATAAAAATGAAATAAGTTCACATATATTACATTTTATAACTTAAGCAATTTATATTGTAACTTAAATTAAAAACTCAATCTCATGTGTAAGAAAATGTCGTTTTAGAAAAAGTAGTTATACCAAAGGATTTTCATGCGTCATGCGCAGGTATTGATAAATGTTTTTACTGCTGTCAATCGAAACATTGGAAAAAGACTGTAAAAGTAAAAAAAAATATTTTTTTATACCTGTCAGAATGGATGACACAAACATATGTAGAATCTCTTCACATCTTTAGGTATGATGACATATACAGGGTGTTTCATTTAAACATCTGAAGTGAACTGAACAGAACATTTAAAAATCAAAAGTTAACCTAATTTTCCTACAAAATAAGTTTTTATAAAGAGCATTCAAAACGTGTAAAAAATAGCTTTTTTAGTATAACTTTTTCAAAATTTTTGCCTGCGGGCATTTATGACATACTACCAACACATATAGAACTGAGACTAGATCCCACCCTAACTCAGCGTCTCTTACCCCAAATTTTATCTTATAGGCAGGCACTGCAAAAAAAATCTAGAATCGAGACAAAATCCCACACCAAAAATTTTTTTTCAAAATAATTCGGGAAAAACAGGGAAAAAGAAAAATTTTATCTAGGGGATCTTGTGGCAACCCTGTCTAGTGTTTACCATTGCTGGTACCAAAAATTCTTTTTGTAGGTAGGGATACTGAATACTAATTTATAAAAAATAGAACTAAAGGTAATAATATATCTGCTAGCGAACTATGTTTAAATCTTTTTATTTAAACCCGACGGAACCCCTTAAGAGCTTAATAGTAAAGCTTGATATCTGTACAACTGGAATAATAGGGACCAAAGTAGAACTATTTAGCCTAAGGCAAAAAATGCTACAATTCACTAACGGAGAAAAAGACACTTTAGTCACTTCGATTACTTAGAATTTGCAATCTTTTCAATGCATTCAATTTTCCTCCCAAAGCTTTAATTTTATACCCTAAAATTCCATGTTACTCTCAAAAAATAAAAAATGAGGGTTTATTTAACTATAAGAGACCTAAACAGATTTTTTTTGGCCAAGAATAACAAAAATATTTCAAACCAGAGGAAAAAGTATGTTCTTTTATGGACAGTTGCTGTTAATTTTGGTTAATTTCAAGTTAATTGCCACTAATCCGCTGTTACATAAAGCGTGTATTCTTTCAGGCCGCATTTTAAATGGTGCAATAAAAGAATCAGGCCTTATGTTCAATAAGTCGAAAATTTATCTTAATCAACACATAGTGATAATGACGGGTCGTAGTAATTAAAGTGTGTGACAACAACAAGTGCTTCTTTTAGTTCTATACAGGACGAGCCTTGTTCAAATTAATGCAGACTTTTCAAGACTGCACCATATTTTATGTTGCAGCCTACCCTAGTCGTCTAGAAAATAAGATAAGATTTAAGATGATCACCAAAAAATATTGGTTATTTTTCTATGTAATACAAATAAGTAGTATAGTTAAAACTTACTCAGCTTGATGGACAAAAATGTCAAACCATACGCTTCTTGAACCCCTCTCCAAGGGTGCGGTTGTGTGATGGAAACGGCAGGCTATCAAATTCGGTTATGAAGCCGTATAGAGGATCGTATTTAATAGGTAAGAAACTATTTCTTGTGAATGTTTGCTTGTCTTCTTCCTTTATTATTGTGGCTACATGCAAGTTATTTCAGAGGGGTGAAAAATACTCTAGAATGAAACAACGTCTAATAAAATAGCGCAGTATATTACTAATATTTACCAAGGGAAATATTAAAAAACCATAACTAAATAATTCTATCATAACTTGGATGCCACTTGCCCAATTTTAATAAAACAAACTGTAAAAAACCAAAGATCAAAAGATCTTGGGTGGAAATAACGAAAATTCAAACTTGGATGAGCATCCCACAAGGAACACACAAAGGACCAAAGCGAAAAGAGAAATGATTAAACGATGTTTCGCCCTGGGTAACCAGCGTAGACTTATCAGTGATTTCACTGGTCACCCTCCAACTTTGAATCACTCACAAATAGGCATCGTTCCGCACTCGTACTTATCCAAGTTACCTGATACGGATTCGTCCTGGCGTGTTATTATTTCCAATAGGATTATGCTCCTAAGGCAATTAAAACAAAAAAAAAGTTAAAAAAAAACCTCCAAATCAGTTACTTCAACCGAAAAGAAACTAAAAAACAAAAGATCAAGAGATCTTGGGTGCAAATAACGAAAATTCAAACTTGGATGAACATCCCACAAGGAACACACAAAGGACCAAAGCGAAAAGAGAAATGATTAAACGATGTTTCGCCCTGGGTAACCAGCGTGGGCTCATCAGTGGTTTCACTGGTCACCCTCCCCATACATCATGAAACACTACCATACACTTTGATTTCTAACTTTGAATCACTCACAAATAGGCATTGTTCCGCACTGGTATTTTTCATCCTGGTGTGTTCATATTTCCAATAGGATTATGCTCCTAAGGCAATTAAAATAAAAGAAGTAGTTAAAAAAAAACCTCCAAATCAGTTACTTCAACGGAAAAGAAACTAAAAAACAAAAGATCAAGATATCTTGGGTGCAAATAACGAAAATTCAAATTTGGATGAACATCCTACAAGGAACACACAAAGGACCAAAGCGAAAAGAGAAATTATTAAACGATGTTTCGCCCTGGGTAACCAGCGTGGGCTCATCAGTGGTTTCACTGGTCACCCTCCCCATACATCATGAAACACCATCATACACTTTGATTTCTAACTTTGGATCACTCACAAATAGGCATCGTTCCGCACTCGTACTTATCCAAGTTACCTGATACGGATTCATCCTGGCGTGTTAATATTTCCAATAGGATCATGCTCCTAAGGCAATTAAAACAACAAAGAAGTTAAAAAAAACCTCCAAATCAATTACTTTAACCAAAAAGAAACTAAAAAACAAAAGATCAAGAGATGGGCGGAAATAACGAAAATTCAAAAATGAGCATTCCACAAGGAACACAGAATTGTGTGTCAAAGTTGGAAATCAAAGAGTATGATGGTGTTTAATGATGTATGGGGAAAAACAAATAGAAGATAGCTGTGTGCACTGCAAACCTAACAAAAAAAACTAAATCTAAATCTACTACACCGATTTCAGTGATTAATAATTACTTACCAAGGTAAATCAAGGCTATCTACCAGTATTTATTTTATTTCGTAATCTTAGGAATAATTTTAAAAGCAACGAGCATTTTGTATTTCAATATGGCGACCAAGAAAATACATGCAGATATTTTGTTTTGACATTGAACCCATAATTTGGCCATCCTAAAATTTGGTACAGAGTTTATTATTACTTCAAACTTAGGTCTATAAAAGAGCCTTTATCTACTTGTCTAGTACAAGTGGTTCCTAAGATATTGCTAATTTTGTGCGTCTATGTTAAGGACAAACTGGTGATTCGTTATGGTATCTCTACCTTTTTATGTCCGTTTTTCGTCATTTGTTTACATAAGCCTCATTTAAAGCTTTAATGATGTGTGGAATGTGGTCTGCAGTCACTTGATAATGTTGACATATATGTATTTAAAAAAATATTTCAAAATGTCTTTATTTATTTTTTTTTCTTATGATTCTAGCCCGTTTTGACAAATATTAAGTGAACTACGTAGCGCCATCCACTAAACGGGTAAAACTTTTGATTAATTCTTATGTAAAAATCACATTAGATCTCGCCGTTTTTGAGATATGGCGATTTTTGTAGAAATGCATTTTTGTTTAAATTTGTTTGCGTGTTTTTGGATGTTTTGCCCTAAAACTCCAAAACGGTATGTCCTAGAGTACTAAAAACTTATTTAGAAATTATTTTGGAACTTTCTAAAGGAAATAGCAGTTCAGGAACCGTCAAAAAAAGAAGGGGCAAACAAATCTCTCGATCGAGTATTTTTGACTGTTATATTTTACATAATTTTTTAAAAATCCTCAAACCTCAAAAACTAAATACTAATATCCAAAAACCAACTATACAGTCACTAAGCACACGTTCGGCCTTATGATTGTACAAAATTTGGTTTAAATCGGTTGGCTACTTCTCGAGTAATGGTTTGAGTTATTTTACCACATGTCGTAAAATGAGGCCCTGCGGCCTTTAGAAAAGTCTCAAAATTAGTTACTTATCTTCTTCCGATTTAGCCCATTTTCAATATGCTTCGTTACTGTACTTGAGGCCTAACTCGTGCAAAATTTAAAAACAATTAGTCAACTTCCTGGACAGTTAGAGCGGAACAACGGAGGTACATCTTAAAAAGGCATATTTTTGACACTTTCCCATTTATACTGCACTTACCGTTTTCTGATTTTTCTGAAAACCAATAGGCTTCATTTCCCACTAGTGCTTCACAATTGTGCCAAGTTTCATCGCTCTAGATTTTTGGTAGATGGCGCTGACGTAGTTCACTTAATATTTGTCAAAACAGGCTAGAATTTTAAGAAAAAAAAATTAAGTAAAGATATTTTGAATTATTTTTTTAAATTATATGGCATCATGATCACGTGACTGCAGGTCACATTCCACACATTATTAGAGCTTCAAATGAGGCTTATGTGAAAAAATTATACGAAAAACGACCATAAAAAGGTAGAGATACCGTAACGAATCCTCGTTCTTCAGCGATTTTTAAATCGTGCTCAGAACAACTGCAGGATCGTTGAAGTTTATTGAACATTTGGCAACATTGTACAACAAAAAGAATTTGTTTAAGAAAAAAATGTCCGAACAAAAAATGTAGAGAATTTTCTGCTCTACAATGCTTGTTGAAAAAATTTTTATGAAGAAAAACTTTTAAAGAACAAGCTTTTATTAAATGCACTCAAAAGTAGAATAGTAGTTTTAACAACTAGTGGTTAAAATAGTGCTTTTTTTACAAGCGTTGGTTTAAATAACGAGCGCAAAGAGGTATTTAAAAACACGAGTAAAAAGAAGCACAGTTTAGCCGCGAGTTGTTAACAGGAAAATACTTTTAAAAATCTCGAGCGAAGAGCACTTCTCGCAACACACCACTATAAATCAAGGCGGCTGGTAAATGAAATAACAATGCGGTTTCCATAGCGATGTGCCTTTTTAGTCGGTGAAGTTCATTGTTGCGACATTTTAATCTTTGCCAGTTTGAAATTTTGACGATTTTTTAAAATGATTTTTTCGTAAATACGTGGTGAAAACCGGCGGAAATCACTTAATTTTTAGGCAAGAATAATTACATTTTTTTAATTACTATATTCCGCTATTTCTCTTTAATTTTGGGTAAAAAACGCACAGAAATCTTTTTTTTGCAATTTCTAATTTTTATCTTTCTTATACCATAATAAAAGCGATGGGCGCCAATTACAAATTTTAATTTTAGGTATCGTATATCGGTCACATCGACGATTCATCTAAGAAATAGTTGTATTACTCTATAACTTAAGGACATTTTCAAAGACTTGGCAAGCATGTCAATCTCACCCGTTCTCAGCTGCTTTAAATGAAAGCATTATGTTTATCATTCGAATAGAAGAAGAATTTAATTCTTCTTTTGTAGTTCTCTCTTTGTCACCGTACCGTTAAAATTTTTAATTTGCCCCCATCGCTTTTATTATAGTATATTTTATTTTTTTTCCCCCCCCCCCTCCACTTCCTTGAATCCGCCATATTGAAATTTTCAAATCTGATCAAAAATTCATATCCCCCTCCTTTAAAACCCCTGTATATAACTAAATCGTTTTCCCCTCCACTTCCCTCGTTAACGGGAGGTGGATACCTGAGAATACCATATTATTGTGTTTTCACCGGAACTATAAACGCATACCAAATTTGAACACAGTCGGATGTGAATAAGTCAGTTAAAATTGGTTAGGAAAACATGACCGAAAATCGTCCATCTTGAATCCGCCATATTGAATTTTCAAAATCTGATCAAAAATTCGTATTCCTTATCCCCAAAAGCCTCCGTACACCAATTTTGGTTAAAATTGGACAAACTTAGGTGTTTTTCCCCCGTAGGGGGTAGGGGTGCTTAATAATGACATATTGTATTGTCACCGTTAGTTAAAATTGGTTAGCAAAAGATGACCAAAAATCGCCCATCTTGACTCCGCCATTTTGAATTTTCAAAATCTCCATCCCCAAAAAAATTTCAACGAAATCGGGCGTACTTCAACTGTATCCCCCTCCACCCCCTTCGAGTAGTGGGGAGCTGTCAATTTCATCACACTAAATTCTTGTGTTGTCACCGCAACTATATAAGCATGCCAAATTTGAAGCCGATGGGATGTCGGGTAGTTGGTCAAAATTAAGTTGCAAGATTCCACCCGAACAAACATATCTAGTTCGTTCTAGATGAATGGCAGGTTAAATAAAAGCTTGTAAAATCGTTTTATCAGAGTAACAGGAAATTAGAAATAGCGAAAAAACTATTATGATCATTTTGTTTAAATAATGGAATTCTGTGTATAAACAAAAAAGTTACTATCATTTTAAAGGGCGTCGGTTTCTGGTATTGTTTTTCCTACAAAATGCTTTTTTAATTCTTTTCCTAGTGCAAAATTTACAGAAGTTATGTGCGAAATCTATAGTTAAGCTATCTCAGTGGTACCCTACACCCATGTAAAATTTCAGCTTGCCCGCTTTTAGTTCCAAGAAAAGCATTGTGAAAAGTACAATTTGCCTGCACTAAAAATGATGAGTGATAAAATACTCTGGTTGATCTAACATAGAGTGATGTAGTAATGAAATACATTACGTTATTTTAGTGTGGGAGATGAAGGATCATGAAGTTAAACTTCCAAATCATTTACATCAACCGAAAAGAATCTAAAAAAGAGAAGATCAAAAGATCTTGGGAGGAAAGAACGAAAATTCAAAATTGGATCAGTGTCCCACAAGGAACACACAAAAGACCAAAGCGAAAGGAGAAACAATTAAACGATGTTTCGCCCGGGGTGACCAGCGTGGGAATGTCAGTGGATTCACTAGTCACCCTCAATCCAGACATCATTTAACACCATCGCACACTCTGACTTCCAACTCTGAATCACTCACAAATAGGCATCGTTCCGCATGGTACTTATCATAAGTCACCTGATACGGGTTCGTCCTGGCGTGTTAATCTTTCCAATAGGAATATGCTCCTAAGACAATTAAAACAAGAAGTTATACTTCCAAATCAGCTACATCAACCGAAAAGAATCTAAAAAACAGAAGATCAAAAGATCTTGGGAGGAAAGAAGGAAAATTCAAAATTGGATGAGTGTCCCACAAGAAACACACAAAAGACCAAAGCGAAAGGAGAAACAATTAAACGATGTTTCGCCCGGGGTGACCAGCGTGGGCATGTCAGTGGATTCACTAGTCACCCTCAATCCAGACATCATTTAACACCATCGCACACTCTGACTTCCAACTCTGAATCACTCACAAATAGGCATCGTTCCGCATGGTACTTATCATAAGTCACCTGATACGGGTTCGTCCTGGCGTGTTAATCTTTCCAATAGGAATATGCTCCTAAGACAATTAAAACAAGAAGTTAAACTTCCAAATCAGTTACATCAACCGAAAAGAATCTAAAAAACAGAAGATCAAAAGATCTTGGGAGGAAAGAACGAAAATTCAAAATTGGATGAGTGTCCCACAAGGAACACACAAAAGACCAAAGCGAAAGGAGAAACAATTAAACGATGTTTCGCTCGGGATGTCTGAATTGAGGGTGACTAGTGAATCCACTGACGAGCCCACGCTGGTCACCCCGGGCGAAACATCGTTTAGTTGTTTCTCCTTTCGCTTTGATCTTTTGTGTGTTCCTTGTGGAACACTCATCCAATTTTGAATTTTCGTTCTTTCCTCCCAAGATGAAGGATCGTGTTTATAATGTTTTAATCATTTAAAAGAATTAAACATTCCCATGCGTCCACCCTGTATACTAATCGTTTGCCCTCTGAACCCAGATATTCTTAGACGTTGCGATTGACTCGGATGATTACTCAGTTTCAGTGTAGGACCGCAGCATAGCGCTCAGAAATGAAGTTGAAAATATGGCGGTGGTACTTTTTCTACTTTTTCGTGGCGGGTCGCGTCCACTGCATTCCAGAGAGTTTGCTGTTCGACTGGAACGTCACCGAAGCCCAGTTCCTGGATCAGCGTAACGACGTTTCCAGTTATGAGATCAAGCTGGCCACCCCGGTCAGGTTCTATGGAAGTCGGTTTGATTCGATTTTTGTGAGTATAGCTATATATTTTTTCTACTATCCTGTCGATAAGAGGGAGGAAAATGACACGTTACCTCCCTAGGGAGTTTTGTTTTCTTTACCTCCCTAGGGAGTTTTGTTTACTTTACCTCCCGCCGGGAGTTTTTGTTTACTTAACCTTCTTCTCATCAATTTATCAGATTTATTTGGTTGAAAAATTATTTTAATAGAGTTCTTTTATGAAAAAAAAACTGAAAATTAGATATATTCCTCTGGAACACAGTGCTCCCCTTCCTAGGATTTTTTTAGGAGGTTCCAAAAAAATAAAAGTTTGCTATACAGTTAAAAAAAATAACACATTAGGGAGGTACACTCCTGTGCAAAAAATTCTGGTACGATTCTTCAGAGTGCGGAGATTCTTGGAGATTCAGCGAGTACTCCCCGAAATTTAAGTGAGAGCGAGGTGCAGATATACAAATGTTCACAAGTAAAAAGAAGACATGGATACTCTCTTGGCGAGTACTTCCTTCTCACAGTTTTAAGAATCCCCGCACAGAAACGACAGAATATGTCATCCGTCACAATTCTTATGACTGTAGAAAATTTGTTTTTTAAAAGGATTTTGCTTGCTTAGACTTTGGGATATTTAGGATCTTTGTTACTATTTTCATATTTTTTTCCAATAAATTTTATAAATTCCATAATTTTGCCAAAAACTATTTGCTCTATTCAAAATTTTGACGGATAAAGCAAATCAAACAATTATAAATAACATCATATTATGAACATTATGTTCTCAGTTCTTTGTTTTGTTTTTTCACGTTTTAGGGCAGTCACAAAAATTTCTCTGATTCTAAATTATACATAAATAGCCTAAAAATTTACTTTTAAGCAGCAATTCAAAAAAAACTTATTTTATGATAATAGAGACTTATTATATAAGATGTTTTTGTATAATTTCATAATTTTATTATTCTTCAAAGGCTAGAAAAAAGTGTTTTCGATCACAACTATTTTATTGCTTAAAATGTAAATAAAATTAATACTAACAGCAAAATAGGTTATTTGTTAGAATATATTACAGATTAATTAAACATAGAATAGTTGAATAGATAACAGAGAGGGGGCAATAACCCAGATTTTACTTTAAAATGAGTCAATCTTATGTGCAGTTTAAAGTCTTTAATGGGTTGCAGATGTTTAAACCATAAAAATATTAGGCCCTGTATATTTATTTGTTCTATCCTCCTCTCGTATAAATTCTTTAAAATTTTTAATGTTTGTTCGGTTAGCAATTTTACAAAACAAAGTATAGTTTACCCCACTCCTTGAACTTTACAAACCAAATATCTTATTGGGCACAAATGGGTTTTTAAACCCATACATTATAGGAACTTTTTTCTTCGCACCCATTAAAATACCTTTTACACCCTGTATAATAAATCCCAAAAAATCCATAACATTTGACCTAAAGAAACATTGCAATAATAAATACTACACGAACCTATATCCAGAAATATGTACGAGAAAAATTTCTTCGATTTTTTTATCTGGTATTTACCAAATTAAAACCGATAACCTTACGATAGCCTTACCTACATTTTTTAAACATAAGAATCCGTTTTTAGAACATACTTATCGTAATCTAAATGTTATTACGTAATTTTGTGCTTCTTTATTAAGGTGGATTCTAACAGTACTCAACGTAATTTAATTTCACTTACACACCTTTTACAGTTTGAAAAAACAAACCGCAAAAATTGACAGCTAGTTAACTCAGGGGTTATTTTAACTTGGACTTTGGATAAACCGGTCCTTACTGTGTATATATTACTAATTAACAACTTGGTAAATTAAACCTGTGTTGTTTTTCAAGGTTAATTCCAACGGACTCCTATCCTTCCAGACCGAAATTCCCCAGTACATCAACATCGAATTTCCCCTGGTTTATTCGATCATCGCTCCCCTCTATTCTCACGTGGACACCCGAAGAGGGGGTCGGATCTCGTACTACGAGACCCAAGATCCGTATCTCTTGAAGAGGGCGGCCCAGGATGTGCATGAATCGTTTTTGGAGAGTGGGAGTTTTCAGCCTACCAGTTTGTTTATTGCCAGTTGGAAAGGTAATAAGAATCACTGAAAGCCAGGGAAAATAAAACATTTAGGGAAGGGTGTAACAAAATGCTTGGTTAATCCTATATTTAAATATCTAAGTAAATAAAGAGAAATATTGGCCTCTATGGGTTTTTTTTGTAGATCGCCTTATCGCGATTCATTTTTACTTTCATTCCTATAGGTCAGGTTTTTTAGTTTAAATTTATAGTCAGTACGGTTGATGCTGTGAAATTTTTACAAATTTGGGGTGGTTTTCTAATGAGATTAAAGTGTTCGATGAATTTATTAATATTTTCTTTTTGTGACTGGAATTGTATATTTAATTTCTTTGAAAACAGTAAATTAATTCCGGGCTATTTATTTGTAAAAAGTATCAATCAACGAGTGGTAGTTTAAATCATTGTTTCTCTCAAACAACCCACATAAAAAAACCCATTGTTACAAGGGATATCACCAAAGAAAAAGTGGCAAATTGTGAACGAGCGAGTGGAGCAATATGAGAAGCATAACGGTTAGGTAAATTTATATTCCCTGGGTAAATTTGATCTATGGTCTGACTTGACGTATAACCCTACTTTTTTGTTTACTTTTTCTTTTGTGTTGTTTACTTTTTAAAGTTGGAATTTTTTTACCTTTTTTGAGTCTTTTCTCTGAAATATCTAATAAATTGCTCCATTTCAACTTCTATAGAGTTGTCCTGCTTCGCTGATTGTATAAAAAATCCACAAGAAGTAAGTATTTTCCGCAAAGAACAGATGAGATATTAATATTGTTAATTCTAAACTCACTGGGGAAGCGTAAATAACTCAAAATTAAAAAAAAAATGTATGAAAATTATTGCCATGAAAACAACAATAAAATACGCCATTTTGAACAGCCGTTGTCAACCCCTTGTGTCAAAGCATAGAAAAAGTGACGTCCATACCCTATACAATGAGGTACAGGCTACTGCGAGCATAGGGGGGAACTAGTCGAATTTACTCTCGTCGTGCCGTACGACCGAGGTGAGGTCGAAGCACGCTGCAGGGTTATCTTTTTGAAATCTATTTTGTTTTTATTATTTTGTTTTATTTCTGGCTTGCTCGAAAAACAGATTGGTAAGTTCTTAAGTGAAATAATCCATTAAAACTAAAAATGGATGTCTACGAAGTTGCCGAAAAAGTGCAGATAGTCAAATGGTACTATCAAGGCAGATCATTGAGACTTATTCAATAACTTTTTTTGGAGAATTTTGTAAATCGCCCAGAACCTAGTTTATCAACGATTCATAGTTTTGTGCAGAATTTTCAAAAGTTGTGTAGCGCCAAGGAACCATAAGAAACCCACTGTTTTGAATGACGAGCAGGAAGTACGAGATGTGATGATTGTGTTTTCAAAAAGATTGGTTATCATTCTTACAAATCGTCAAAAACGCATCAAATTTTTTCGGAGGACAACTATCGTCGTATGGAATTTTGCGAAACAATGATGGAAAGGGCTAATCGTGATGAAAACTTTCTGAGATCTATTCTTTTCACAGATGAAAGCCCTTTTCCATTATTGAATCGTCATAACCCAACACCAAAATTTGCATTTGTATTTTGACGTAAGACCACAGTATTCCCAAAAACTAAATATTTGGGGGGGGGGGGGAGTTTGTAGGGGAACACGTAATTGGGCCATTTTTTCTTGACGACAATTTGAATGGTCATAGATACTTGGATCTACTGCAGCAGCATATTATTCCAACTGCTAGGCAGTTGTTAGGTGTGAGATATGGTGAAACATGGTTTCAACAAGATGGTTGTCCCGCCCACAATGTTGGCCTTGTTAAGGAATATCTTGATAATGTATTTCCTAATCGGGTTGTAAGTACACGGGGAACTATTTTATGGCCAGCTCGATTACCTGATCTTGCTCCTAATGACTTCTATCTCTGGAGGTATATCAAAAATAAAGTTTACAGGCATGAAAGGGCTAATAATTTGGAAGAACTTCGGATTAAAATTGAAAAAGCTTTTCAAACTATCACCCCTAACATGCTTGGAAACGTTAGAAGGGGTTTTTATAATAGGCTCGCTCTAATTTATCAGTGACAAAAAACAAGAAAATTACGTTATAAAAATGTGCGTATTTATTGACCAAATTCCGGTTTTATTGACTACTAAACGCAAGCGGCGAACGGTGATCGCAAGCCTGAGTCTTGGTTGCTCCACTGATAGGTGTGCGATGTCCCTGCGTGTACGTACACTGGCAAATTGGACTTCTTCCGGCCTATGTTCGCAGTAGCCTGAAGCGCTCTGTATATTTAATATAATTAATTAATTATCACCTACCAGCTATAGCTTTTGCACAGAAATAAATCTGGTTGGTTGCAAAAAATAACCGTTCGGTTATTTTTGGATACGGGAGAAAAATAATCTATTTTGCCTACGGTATCAGCAATTTTGATGGTCTATTAACGCTCTAATAGGTGTAATTACGTAAAGTTATTTTTGTTTTTCTTGTGGCATTAACTTGGCTTTTTCTTAAAATTAAAACTGATAGCCAAATGACATAAAATTAAAAGCTAAGCAATTCTCAGCGTCGAAGTGTGCACTGGTGTGCATTTTTGAGCAGCTTATGTGTAATTTTACAAATTTTGGTTGGTAACACTGCTTTCAGCTGTTTTTACACGCATTATTAGAACATCGCTTAGTAAAACATGTTACATTTCAACCATTTTATTTAAATCCTTTTTTCTCTATTTCCTTCCCAAGTCACTTACTGTGTTTTTTTTTGGGACAGCCGAAATACAGTTCAGTTCAAACTCTTATATTTTTATGCGTTTATCTACTGAACTATTAAAACATGGTTGTAGTAGTAGTAGTAGTAGTAGTAGTAGTAGTATAGGGGCGGCCCGTGGGCCTGGCAATTAGGCCTCTTCATGGGCCCTTTCTGCCATACCCCGTTCCTTAACCCCAACTTCCGCTGCAGCTCTTTCTCCGGGACTCCCTGTCTTCTTGAGGAAGATCCGTATGTCTTGATCTAGCATATGCATCGCACTCTGCTATTAAGTTATCTTCGAGCCTGCAAGCGGGACACGGGATCTCCTGCTACTCTTATTTGCGTCAGCCAATTGTGCCCAGTCAGCATCCCTGTCAGCAGTCCAATGTCCTTTCGGGTCTTGCCTTTGACTCTTGCCTCCAGGACCTCTTCAATTCATTGTTCGCACATTTGTTGAGCTCACCTTGTACCTGTTTCCTTGTTATTCCCAGAAGAGGTTCCGGTTTAAAGCATGGTTACTGAGACAAATATATACCGAAATTATTCTGCAAGTTTTTGGTTTTTCAGATATTTGATAATATTTCCTAAAACTGATTAAATCTGATTTCTTCAAACTTATTTTAGAGGTCGGTTATTACAATCAAGGAAGCGACAAACTAAACACATTCCAAGTGGTCTTGATTACCGATGGACAAGAAACTTACTGTGAGTTACTTTACCCAGAAAGAGGAATCCAATGGATACAGGTAAATAAAAATCAATTTTAAGATAATTTTGGTCCGTTTTTTTTTAAATCTTAAAATTAAATACTTTTGTGATTTTTTCTGTCAGTGGCCTTAGCTCAGAAAATGTCTAAATGACATTTAAAACGGGTCTTGTGATAGCCATACTTTTTGGAGTGAAATAAGAATTGGCCGAACTTTTCACAGAAAGCACATTTAGTAACAACTAAGACACGGCTTAGAGCACACACAAAAATTTATTTTTAAGGTCACCAATTCGAAATATTCAAAAATTTAAGTCGAATATCTTAGAAGGAAATTTTAGTTTATTCAACAAAAAATCAAAAAAGTGCTCCGAGCCGTGTCTTGGTTTTTAATTCAAAGTTCAGCCAATTCTGATGTTTATTTGAGTACAAAAAGTATGGATATCACGTGACCCATTTTGAGCTAAGGTCACTGACAGAAAAAAAATAATCTCTACCCTGATTCAAAACTGATTTATTAATAATATAGTGGAGAACAAAAAAACATGCAACACTAGAAAGGACAAATATTTTTAAAGTAATTTATTTATATTTTAATACACTAGGATGCTTTTAGTAATTGATTACGTTTCCGGGAAGATTCCTCCATGATTATCATCAAAAAATTAATAATGAGTGGCTCCTCCATGGTTACTTATGCACTCGTTTGTTCTATTGGGTATTGACAAAATAAGATGGTCTATATCATATTGAGGAACACTCATCCAAATCCTACTTACGACATGCCCGAGTTCATCTAAGTTTCCAGGGGGACGTGCCCAATGAGCATTTTCAGAAACTTCTAGTGACAGATATTTATATAAAAATTATAAAGAGGGTTCCATTGATACCCTAGGGTATTTAGAAGTTTCCTACAAGAATTGAGTTTGTATATTTGTTTTATTAAAGGCTCTAAATTGATGGTACCCTAAAGTAACATAAAACTGGCGTTAACAATATTTCCACGGACATCTTTATAAAAATTAAAGTAATCGGTAACAAATGTTATATAAATTGGTGTTAACAATGTTTCCACCAACATATTTATAAAAATATAAGTTATCAGTGACAAAACTTATATAAATTGAAGATATATAATAGATTGTTTTTAAAATGTTGCTATCAACCCACTTATAAAACTTAATAAACCAACAACAAATTTATATAAGATAAGATTCAAAATATTTCTAGAGACACTTATAAAAACTTGGGAACTCACACACAATAGTTATATAAATTGTTGTCTGTAATATTCTTATTAACTTATTGATATACCTTTTTTGCCCATAAGGTTTTTTTTATAATGTTGTTATTAATTTCTTTATATAGTGATTATAATACAACTGTTTTTAGAACAAAAAAAAACAATTTTAATTTATTTTGGCAATTATAATACGGTTAATTTTGTGACATCAAAAGGCGCGTTTTTGCGAGATCAGAAGGAGCGTTTTTGCGACATCAAAAGGCGCGTTTTTGCGAGATACCATACCATTATTATCTTGTTTTAATTACATCAATCTGAGAGAAATAAGAGATCCAAATCTTCTTGAGATAGTTGCCGATGACAGATATCGGGATCGAATGCATTTTACACCTGATTCCCACCAGCGTTTCCCATGCGCAGTCACCCTGACTCAAAAAACTCATCACGTGGTCCGACATAAACTTGTATAGGCAAATCGCAAAAACGCACCGTGAAACGTCGAGCGCATACGCTGATACTGCTGGTCGGCGGCAAATGTGAACACCCCGAAAAATACTCGCCTGTACACCCTTCGACCCCGCAATCTAACTTGAGATAGTTACCTCTGACAGTTATGCGGGCTTGAAGTGTGTGGAGGCGGGTATTTTTCGTGGTATGTGTAGTATGCTGGATCTCTCGAGGAATGCATTTAGGAAAAGAGAACAATGGTAACTATGTTAAGCTTGCAGAAACGAACCATCAGTGTTTAACACTGCGCCATCTGCAGCCCTTTGTTCCAAGTGGCATCATTTTTTAAAAGGGTCATAAAATAGTGTTGACGTGGTAAGCAGTGGTATAGTTGTATTGTTTTTTTTATAGAATTGTCGGAAATTTTCGCCATTTTGGATTACAAAAATAGGTTTTTGGCCTAAATAAAAACGTTATTTATGAGGTTTCAACATGTGTTTCAATCAAAATATTGCTTGTTAGGGTTAAGAACAACATACAAAATTCAATATTAGTCTCAGAATGAAAAAAACGCGTATGAAAAAAAAACTAATATTTAAATGAATATTTTTTTTCCCGTTTCCTCAAGTATTTTTGGAGCCCATGAAATTTACGTGAGTGTATTCGAAAACTATACAGTGCACACGGGACCGCAGCTGATTTTCAGGGTCGGATGACTTGAAAAACAGCTTTTATTTGACTATAGTATATAAATATTCATATTCCTGCTTCAGCTTATCTCACTTTCATTTTTATTTATTTTAGAAGATTGCTAAACACGATTTTATAAATTTTTTTATTGTAAAAAGAAAAAGAATAATACATAACAAGCAAAGGGAAGAAAGATGGAAAATTTATATTTCTAAATCCATAAAAACCTTTAATTTGTTATGTAGTGTTGTTAGAACAGTTGTAAAACCTTTTTATAATAATCTCTATACTTGAGGGCTCATAAGGAAGTTTTATAAAATCTATATGTTGTTTTTCTATCCATTACTATGTACCATAAATTTTTATAAGCTGGTGTTGAACAGTTGTTTTTCAAGTCTTTTTTACTCATTTAAGAGATATATTAGAGTTATAAAATTATCACCAACACTAAATAATATAACTTTTGGTTATTTTATGAAGGTTTTATATTATTTGCTGTAACTTTTATATAGACAAAAATGCTCATTGGGTGGTAATCGACTAAGATTGCGCCCTATCATATCCCATACGTGTTCGATAGGCGCTAAGTCAGGCGATCTTGCTGGCCATTCCAAAGTCTCTATGCCAAGTTTATGTAAGAAGTCCATTGTTTCACAAGCAATATGCGGTCTGGCATTATCTTGTTGAAAGATCGTATTTGGGATAGTTTGTAGGTAGGGATGTAAAACTGACTGCAGCACTTGCACACTAGAGGTGATCTGCTTCCTAAATCTATAGCACCCCAAGCTTATGGTATTCCATTCGTCATTCCAGTTTGGCCGAGCTCTGCATCACTCCAAGCGGCGAGCCTTATGTTATGGGATCAAAGGTAGCACCAAAAGCGGACAGTAAGTCCTCAGCCCCATACCAAGCAATCTTCGATTAACTGTCACCCTTGAAAACACTCGTCCTGTAGCTGCAACTAGAACATCTCTTACTTGGCGTATACTCTGTTCCGTCGATTTCTGAGAGCAAGAAGTCTGAGATGCCGTAAATCACGACCTTGTTATAATCTAGGGCGTCTCATCATTGGACCACTTCTTGCAATTTTCCGTAAACCAAAACCAGCCCCTTTCATGCCCACGATGCGTCCTTTCTTGAAGTCGTTTAAATGATGAAATTGTTGTCGACCGCGAACTCTTGGCATTTTTATTCTTTAAGTAAACTAAGCAATCCAAAAAGACCAAAAACTACGAGAAAAATTATTTAAAATTTTCAGAAAAGGTCTTTTATGTGTTGGTTATTTTTGAAAATGAATACAAAAAACCTGTGAAAAAAGGAAAGATTAGAAGACAAAAAATGTATCAAATATTTCTTTTGAGATAAGGTCCCAATGAGCATTTTTGTCTATATAAAAGTTACAGCAAATAATATAAAACCTTCATAAAATAACCAAAAGTTATATTATTTAGTGTTGGTGATAATTTTATAACTCTAATATATCTCTTAAATGAGTAAAAAAGACTTGAAAAACAACTGTTCAACACCAGCTTATAAAAATTTATGTTACATAGTAATGGATAGAAAAACAACATATAGATTTTATAAAACTTCCTTATGAGCCCTCAAGTATAGAGATTATTATAAAAAGGTTTTACAACTGTTCTAACAACACTACATAACAAATGAAAGGTTTTTATGGATTTAGAAATATAGATTTTCCATCTTTCTTCCCTTTGCTGGTTATGTATTATTCTTTTTCTTTTTACAATAAAAAAATTTATAAAATGGTGTTTAGCAATCTTCTAAAATAAATAAAAATGAAAGTGAGATAAGCTGAAGCAGGAATATGAATATTTATATACTAGTCAAATAAAAGCTGTTTTTCACGTCATCCTTCTCTGAAAATCAGCTGCGGTCCCGTGTGTACTGTATAGTTTTCGAATACACTCACGTAAATTTCATGGGCTCCAAAAATACTTGAGAAAACGTGAAAAAAAATATTCATTTAACTATCAGTTTTTTTTTTCATACGCGTTTTTTTCTTTCTTGGACAAATATTGAATTTCATATGTTGTTCTTAACCCTAACAAGCAATATTTCGATTGAAACACATGTTGAAACCCCATAAATAACGTTTTTAATTAGGCCAAAAACCTATTTTTGTAATCCAAAATGGCGAAAATTTCCGACAATTCTATAAAAAAAAAACAATACAACTATACCACTGTTTACCTCGTCAACACTATTTTATAACCCTTTTAAAAAATGATGCTACTTGGAACAAAGGGCTACAGATGGCGCAGTGTTGAACACTGATGGTCTGTTTCTGCGAGCTTAACATAGTTACCATTGTTCTCTTTTCCTAAATGCATTCCTCGAGAGATCCAGCATACTACACATACCAGGAAAAATACCCGCCTCCACACACTTCAAGCCCGCATAACTATCAGAGGTAACTATCTCAAGAATATAGTTAGATTGCGGGGTCGAAGGGTGTACAGGCGAGTATTTTCCGGGGTGTTCACATTTGCCGCCGACCAGCAGTATCAGCGTATGCGCTCGACGTTTCACGGTGCGTTTTTGCGACCTTTACACGGTTACTATATTGTGCTCTTTTTCTAAAACACGGTTCCCATCTATGCGTTTCTCATTCGTGGGTCCCCCGAATCAAAACACGTATCATGTGGTCTAAGCGAGATTTGCCTATTCAAGTTCATCTCGAACCACGTGATGAGTTTTTTGAGTCAGGGTGACTGCGCATCGGAAACGCTGGTGGGAATCGGGTGTAAAATGCATTCGATCCCGATATCTGTCATCGGCAACTATCTCAAGAAGATTTGGATCTCTTGTCTCTCTCAGATTGATGTAATTAAAACAAGATAATAATGGTATGGTATCTCGCAAAAACGCGCCTTTTGATGTCGCAAAAACGCTCCTTTTGATTTCGCAAAAACGCGCCTTTTGATGTCACAAAATTAACCTTAAAAAATCTTGTTTGTTTTGTTATTATAATTGCCAAAATAAATTAAAATTGTTTTTTTTGTTCTAAAAACAGTTGTATTATAATCACTGATTAAAGAAATTAATAACAACATTATAGAAAAAACCTTATGGGCAAAAAAGGTTTATGAATGAGTTCATAAGAATATTACAGACACCAATTTATATAACTATTGTGTGTGAGTTCCCAAGTTTTTATAAGTGTCTCTCGAAATATTTTCAATCTTATCTTATATAAATTTGTTGTTGGTTAATTAAGTTTTATAAGTTTAATTGATAGTTACTTATGGTTTTATAGGTGGGTTGACAGAAAGATTTCAAACACCAATTTATATAACTTTTGTCACTGATGACTTATATTTTTATAAATATGTTGGTGGAAACATTGTTAACACCAATTTATATAACATTTGAACCGAGGACTGTAATTTTTATAAAGATGTCCGTGGAAATATTGTTAATGCCAGTTTTATGTTACTTTAGGATACCATCAATTTAGAGCCTTTAATAAAACAAATATACAATCTCAATTCTTGTAGGAAACTTCTAAATACCCTAGGGTATCAATGGAACCCTCTTTATAATAATTATATAAATATCTGTCACCAGAAGTTTCTGAAAATGCTCATTGGGGTATACACTCAAATAATTTTCATTCAAATAATTATCCATAGTGTTGCATTTTTTTTTGTTCTCCAGTATAATAACTAAAAATGACATTGTTATATTTTTCACCAGAAAAATTCAAGAAACTAAAAACGCTTTTGTTTAATATCACGAGTAGAAACAAAAAATAAAGGGGACTCCAATAGACGCTATTTATATAAGGCAACTTTGTACAACAAATTTTTCTAAGAAAAAAAAACAGATAAAAACTTTTCAAATATTTTTACCTAGGACCAACGAATAATATTAATTTTACGACCATCTCAACACGATTTTAATGGCTTATTTACAGTCCTAGGATAATATAAAGCTTAGACGACCACAAGATGGCGTGACGAGCGATGAGACTTTATTTTATAAGAGCACTAATTGACGTAAAAATGTGAATTATTTTTCTATATTTTTAAGACAATAAATATTTATTAATCGTAAATAAAGAAAATATAAGTTTAGTACGTAACCAAAAATAAGTCCCGTTAAATTAAAAAGATATATGAAAAGTCCCTTAGTAACCTTATTTGTTTTGACGTTTTAGAAGTGGGCAGAAGCAAAGGTTTTGCACAAGGAGTCACACTGGAAGAAACAAAAATTCCTTGAAGCTGCCTTTATTGGGCAGAATCAGGGTATTTTTAGTAAACCAAGTGTTGAAATCCCAAATATTTGGAAGCCCCTCCTTGGGCGGAGCCAACTTCTTAAACTTCAAGGTTGAGTGATTTCTCACAGTATATAAGTATGTAGCCTTAGGAATTGATTGTAGTTTGCACCTTAAGACGATCAGAGATTGTACTGATCGAAACGTCGTTTATAAATAAAATATAGACAATGGAAGTCCGAAACACAGAGTTAATTTCTAAAAAATTATGGTCATACTATACTGACATTTTCATTGGTCGTAGGTAAAGTATAGAACACTAACTCGCATATTATGGTCATTACACGCTCATATAAATTAAAACACTCGCCTGCGGCTCGCGTCTCAAACTTCATCGTCGCGTTTAACGACCATCATAAAATGGTTGTTGTGTAAACTACTATTGTATTTTATTTGAATTAATCCAGTAAAAGAAAGAAGGCAAAAATTTACTAATAAGTGTTAATTGTGCTTTAACGAATTATTTTCAGGGCACTGGTGACGAATCTGGCCTTCCAGACGCTCGAGCTCAGGTCGGTTTTTTGTCGGACAACAACAAAATGTTCACTTTGCCTGGAAGTGGTACGGAGCAAGTTAGAAATCTTGTCAGGTTGGCTAATTTTTGCTTTTTTATGTTATTTAGAAAAATAGGCGAGGACCGATATATATTTTACCCATCCCTCATATAAGCAGGGATCATATTTTAACACAAGCGTACATGTTATGGTACATTATATATCCCTCATTTGTTCTGTCGAAGTATGAGATAAGTATCTGATATTTTGACCAAAGAAATAATTATTTTAATTGTCCAATATATATATTGGGAATAAAACCTACACAATGTGACAACCTCGCACTTGTAGCGGGTCACCTATATAACCGGGTACTGCGCTGCCTCATTATTTGTCGTCGTGTCGCTTTAGTAGAATCGAGCTGGTAAACGTAAGGTGGATGCAGCATGTGTGAGGTGGAGCCTGCTAGTTATTGCCTGATGCAGAGTTGCCAGAGGAGTGGCCAATGGTTTTCCCTAAATCTAGCGACTGATTGCGTTTCAAAACGATTTGATGGGTCTGTTTTAGTTAAATGTTTTTGATTGTCCTTGATATAAGCGATTAAAACCATTCGACTATTGGGATAGGCTACAAAACTTTCTTCTTTCTCATAAAAATAGACGGTCTCTTGTCTGTCTAACACGACAACTCAAAAGCCGTTAGACCGATTTTTATCAAATTTGGCACTGTGGGGGGTTGGAAAGAAAATAGAACGAAGAGCAGTTGGGTTGGGATCATTTTTTGTGCCTCTGGGGAGAGGCTTTGCTATTGTTATTGAAAAATATGCACCAGTTCTATTATTAACCACTATTTTTTCTGATTAGATGGTCTAACATGGGATTCCCGGGACAGTTTATCTATCGAGTCGACGGAGCAGAAATACAGGAGCCCAACTTTCATAATGAAGGTAATCTTCGACTTTTTACAGAGTTCATTTTAAAAAGAAATTGTCTGGTTGTCAAGTTTACTACCAATATTTATGTTATGTTGTTATGCTGTTATCAAACGAAACTGGTAAAGTTTTTTCAGAAATTTGTTCTGGGTTTAAGGCGTTTATTAAATCTTAATTTATTTTTGTAAATCAAACATGAAATTATTATTTGTTTATTTAAACCGCAGCCTAATTTTTATTAAATGTCAAAACTGTCAAAATTTTAAAGATATCAACACAAGACATGGTGAACTTGATTGAAAAGAGGAGCGAAAACGCTATAACTGCCCGGTTGTCGTCCTTTTTGAATCTGTCCTGTAAATTAAAACTTTTCTTACACTTTTTATGGAAAGTACTTATTTTCTCGGCGGTTAAAAGCTTTTGAAATATAAATTTACCTCAACATCTTATAAAAAGTGTGTCGAATGTGTGAAACCTTATCTACTCGATGGCTAACTAATAATAACTTTAAAAAAAGTAGATATTTAGCTTATTCCCTTTATAAGAAATAAATTATTAAACCATTTTTGTTAGTTAGTGTGATACAGGGTTCCTAAGCAAATCCTTAGGGGGCCAAGCAGCCGTGTATAAGACGCAGACAAACGGAAAAGCACATTAGGCAGAAAAGGATGGGCATGGGGCGATGTTGTCACTACATCTTACACATAGTAAATCCATTCCAGGTTGTTGTTTTCTAATGTTTTCCATTTTCATACCTTTAGGACTGGAATAAAAATTGTTTTTGCTTGACTTTAATACCAAACTGATGGAAGATATCGTAAAAAAATATATTTTTCGGCTTTTCATTTTGTAACCATGGGGACTGAGATACATGCAAATGCCTAACCTAAAGCGTTCATACACGGCCGGAGATATTTCCGTAGAAACTTTATCAAGCAAATAGGACGGGTTGACGCCTTCGAACGTCCAACCCGGGTTTTGCACTTTGATTCGAAATTAAAAAGGAGGAACAGTCAGATGTGGGACCGTGCACAAATTACGTAACGGTGATTTTACCAATTTTTGACCCCCTCCCTATGTAATGTTTTGTAACGGTTTGGCACGCTACTCCCCTAATATTACGTAACGATTTCAAGACCACTACCCCTCCCCCCCAAAAAAAAAAAACTTTTCACTTATTTTCATTCCAAATTTTCTTAGTTTCACACAAATGCAAACGCTGTCGAAAACCTCCCTCCCCCCTACGTAACGTTTTGTAACCCCCCTCCCCCCTATGACCATTACGTAATTTGTGCACGGCCCCTGTAGTCCCAGTGGAGGAGGGCGAGAAAATTGATATTTTTTTCTTAAAAATTATACTCTTTAGACCTATTTCTTTGCGTTCCCGAAATTACGTAATTTTTGAAAAAAAATTGTAAGCGGCGCCATTTTTATTTCGTGCTTTGTTTTTCTAACATTTTTGCGTTCGGCTAATTTAATTGAAAAATTTTTGCCTGCGGCGCCCTTTATCTTCTCACTCGAAACCAAGATACCCCGTTTCAGGAAAACTGATCCCGTCTCCGTTTCTAAATTTTTTCAAATAAAAGTAGAGTATGACCATGGGGGAAATAATTTTTTTCTACGGTATGACGAAAATTTCGAGAAAGTTGAATAAAAAAATAAAACAGTGGCAGAGCTCAAGTTTTTCGTAAAAAAAACGTTTTTTGTAAAGAAACAGAGCAAAATAAATCTTTTCACCCCTTTTTGGGTGTTACAAATATTGGCAGCCCCTTATTTTTCGCTTTTACCCTCCCGCTAGTTTTAAAGAATTGGTTCGCTACATGTTTCGAGATCATGTCATAAAACACCTCGAAAATATCAAATGTAGTGTAGGGCCAGCTTTATTTAAAATCAATAATATCGCAAGCAAAAAGCTCTGCAGGAAAAACAGCGCCGTTTATTGATTTCTTTGGCTGCTAGTGCCAGCTGCATGGTTTGGCCGTTTCCGGATAGATGTCACTAGTAGAACAGAATCGAAAGAAATTTAATTAAAAGCGAAGATATTTCTTTCTAATGTTAACAACCTCACGAGTTTATCGCTCAGTATCGTAAATAATGGACCCTGCCGCCACCTTTAAGCAAGAAAAAGCTGTGGTTTGGACCTGAAAACATCTAATTTCTTCCTCGATCATCTCATGGTGTGGCCGCCATCTAGCGGAATTTGCAGACATCTTGTCAACGGTTATTATTGCAACTATGATTTATGTTCACAATGAAAGAGTGGCGACAATTTTTTCTCATGAAAGCAGTCCGGAGATAATAACAAACTGGTACCATTACTCAATATACCTGTTTCTTTTGAGCGCGCAGAACTTTCTATGCCATTTCTGTTTGATTTATTGAAATCCTATCCCTAAGGAAAATCTTAGGAACCCTGTATATGAAAGAACGTGATGTTTGATTTTCGATACGTATTGAATACGATATAAAAACATACTAATCATTACAGAAAGCCATGACATCAATGCAATAAGTCATTGTCAGAATGGTTTGACTATGCCATGGCATACTAGACAGAAATGCAAAATATTAAATATCTCAAAAACGGCTCTACGAAACTATATACAGACCGCATCAAGCTACTGCGAACATAGGGGGAATCAAGTCCAATTTACTCTCCGTGCCGTACGACCGAGGTGGATTCGAAGCACGCTGCAGTGTTATCTTTTGGAAATTCATTTTGTTTTTATTATTTTGTTTTATTTCTGCCTTGTTCGAGAAACAGATGGATAAGTTCTTAATTGAAATAATACATTTTTAAAACCAAAAATGGATGTCTACGAAGTTGCCGAAAAAGTGCAGATGGTCAAATGGTCAAATCGTCATAACCCAACACACGTTCGATATTGGTCGAGGGAAAATTTGCATTTGTATTTTGACGTAAGACACAGTATCCCCAAAAACTAAATGTTTGGGGGGGGGGGGTATTATAGGGGAACACGTAATTGGGCCATTTTTTATTAACGGCAATTGCAATTTGAATGGTCCTAGCTACTTGGATCTACTGCAGCAACACATTATTCCAACTGCTAGGCAGTTGTTAGGTGTAAGATTTGGTGAAACATGGTTTCAACAAGATGGTTGTTCCGCTCACAATGTTGGCCTTGTTAGGGAATATCTTGATAATGTATTTCCTAATCGGGTTATAAGTACACAGGGAACTATTTTATGGCCAGCTCGATCTCCCGATCTTGCTCCTAATGACTTCTATCTGTTTTTGAAGAAGCTTTTCAAATTATCACCCCTAACATGCTTGGAAACGTTGGAAGGGGTTTTTATAGTAGGCTCGGATATTGTCTAGTCGAGCAAGGAGGACTTTTCGAACATTTGCTTTAATTTTTTTTTGACTGGGAGAATCTTTTTGGTTTTTAGAATGTATTATTTTATTTTGAGAACTTGCTGTTATTTTGTTTCTCCTTATTGTTTTCATTGTAACACGTCGTCACTGATAAATCTGAGCAGTTGACAATAAAACGCTCTTATTTATCAGTGACAAAAAATAAGAAAATTACGTTATAAAAATTTGCGTATTTATTGACCAAATTCCGGTTTCATTGACTACGCTCCACACAGCACCGTGGTTAGAGGCGTACTAAATACAAGGCGAAAGGCGGCGAATGGCAGCGAATGGCGATCGGAAGCCTGAGTGTTGGTTGCTTCACTGATAGGCGTGCGGTGTCTGTGCATGTACGTACACTGGCAAATTAGACTTCTTCCGCCCTATGTTCGCTGTAGCTTGAAGCGGTCTGTATATATCACTATATGCTATATTGATTAAAAGGAAATTTCATCACAAATTCAAAAATTAAATAAAATATGGAGTATTCCATCAGAAAAATACTAACTTTGGCTTATATCTTGGAAACTAAAGACGGTGGAAAAAATCTGGAAAGATAGTTACATTCTTTGTCAAAAAGTCTCTAAAAAAGCTCTTTACATCAAAACAAAATTTTCAGTAATAACAAAGTTATAGACCCTCTCCCAAAATGCAAACTTTTTAAAACCCCCCCCGTAGCTTGTAAACGGCTTAACATATCAAGATGCGGTTTCACACCTTCGAACTTCTCTTAAACCCTCCAAAAGTGCCCAATTTGGGACACCCTGTACATCTTATATGGCTTTTTATTCGGTGTTCTTCTAATATTATTTTATTTTGCTGTATAAACCCAGTACTGGTCCTCGAAAACTGTCTTTCAAATAGTTTTAACGCGACTTCTAAACAAGCCTGCAATCGTTATTTAAAAAAACATCGAAAAATTTAAAAACAAAATAATAACAACAAAAACAGCTGATTAAATGACATCAGTGACATTCATCGGGAAGGCCCATCGACCCCCAGAGTCGGTGAGTATCGATGCCATCAATTGGTGAATTGGTGGAATCAATCGGGAAATTTAAGAACCCGATGAATGTCACCAAGAATCATAGATGCATTTACAAACTCAATTGTTTTATGTTTATAGGCAATCCAGTAGTAAAGGACCCCCAAACCTGCTCAGAAGCCGCGACAGCGTGCCACGTCCAAGCGCAATGCGTCGACTTTGATGAAGGATTTTGCTGCGAATGTATCCATAACTACTACGGAAACGGAAAATATTGTATAAATTCAAGTGAGTATAAAATAATTGTATCCATAGGCACTGGTGCGCCACTGATTCGGTTTTTGTGTTCGATTGACAGGCATTTTTTCAGTTTTACTGTTCCATTAGGAAACTGATGACTGTGGTCGAAACGACCGTCTTCACGACGGTCGTTTCGACCACATGTGGTCAAATGTGGTCGAAACGACGTTTTCACGACATTGTGATAGTCATTTTGCTAAACAAAACTGTTTCCAGCCATTAAAATTCCAATTGCGAACAGCGAAAATGGCAAGTGTGAGAGATTTTGGTACATTTTCTTCGCTGCTGAGTAGTAGCAGCGATGAAGACGACGAAGAACAATTTTGTGCCATACATCATTGCACAGAATCCCCTAAAATAAGAACATCGAAGTAAGGTTTATAGGTACTCTTGTTTTTGAAAAAAACGCATACATGTATTTTTTCCTATGTCTCAAACTTTGACATTTTATTAGTGTATACTCAAACAAACCACCACCTTGTAATGTCTGACAGCAATAAATTTCGTATTACGATGAGGTTATGTCATACTGATAAAATCAAAATTAAAAATAACGCCTCTAAATCAAAAAATGCCTTAATGTAAAGCAACTACGCAACTCAAAGGAAGGTTTTGAGTTTAGTTTCTTGTTTCTGAAATCATGTTTTAATCTCGAGTGTATTTATTTAATGAAAAAATCGTCTTTTAAACAGCCCATAAATATATTTTGAAACAATCTTTATTAATTGCAAATGAGTAATTATCAACCGAGTTACAGAAGACGGCTGGTCTATAAGGAGAGCGACCACTCATTTTGGGGTTGATAAAATGACGATAATAAAATAAAAAACACGATGGATTCAAAATAACACAACGGAATGGAAACAACTAAATATTACTTAAAACAACAACAAAAATTAGTGGGCGCATCATTATTTTCAATAACACTGTGCAAACGCCTGGGCATTGAAACTTTTCAGTATTTTGGTGTCTCCAGTTTCTCTGATAAATAATTTTGAGAAGTCGGCCCCATACATTTTCCACTGGGTTGAGATCAAGGCTGTTGGATGGTCAAAGAAGAGTTTCAATATTATTGTTTTCAAACCATTGGCGAACAACATTAGCCGTGTTCACGGGACAGTTGTCCTGCTGGTAAACGAAGTCGTTGTTTTCTTCGTAAAACATCTGCGCGGATGACAACTGTTGACAAGTCATACCCAAACTAGCACTAAGCCAGCCCCACATATTCACTGAAAAATGTCCAGCTTTCTTAATTTGGTTGGTGTATTTTGGTGGACGATACACTAAAATTCTTCTGCTCGAAGATGACTGAAATGAACAGAAGTAATCATCATGAAGAATATTAACGTTGTTTTCCGTTAAAAAAGGTTTTTTTGCAGCAGCTCGATAGGAAATTTCAGATTTTTTAATCCTTCTGTTATTAATTGATAAGGAACCTGGGAAAATCGTTAAATTAGATGCTTCAAAGTGGCAAAAGGATTTTGTCTGAGGATAAGCCTTTCATCTTGTATCTCAGAACTTACAGGCTTTCGTCCTGATCCATGTTTTCTATTCATCGAATTATTCTGTATCCAGCGCTTTTTCCATCATTTTATCAACCCCAAAATGAATGGTCGCTCTCCTTACAGACCAGCCGTCTTCTATCAGTCGAGTGATAATTTGTGCTTTCGTAAATTTTGTTTGACGCATACCGTCTATTTTAAACTACTAGTGAATGGAATACATACACTATTAGAAAAGTAAATTTTGCGAGATAGGAAAAATGCATGTATGCGGTTTTTTTTGAAAACAAGAGTACTTCAAGAAAACAAAACCAAAATTTCAATCCGAAAATGTGAGGTTAACGGTTTTCCAAACTGGAAACAGGCGGCTGCGTAACTGGATTTTACGCTATAAGTTTGGTATTACCTCAATGAGTTTATCTTTCAGACCTTCCTCTACGAGTCATGGGCAAAGTGAACGGTGTTATTAACGGACACCCGTTGGAAAACTTAGACCTTCAGTCGTACATCGTCACTTCTGACGGGAGAACTTATACGGCGCTGTCAAAGGTTCCGGAACCGATCGGTAGAGATATCCAGACTTTGCAAGTATTGGGCGGCAGCATTGCCTATTTGTTTGCCAAACCTTCGAGGGGTGCTCAAAATGGGTAAGTCATTGGATAGTAATAGTTTTATTTTTGTGAAGAACCTCTCATAGGCACCTGATTATAGGTATTGGATTGGGGAATGCGTCGTACCTGCACAGACGTTGGAATTTGTTGAGCGACCATTTCGATAGCTATGTTACAATCATAAACCTTACTTTTTTTTTAAGTGCATGAGATGCTGACTAATAGAACACGAGATCCTCTCAATCCACAACACCAACTAAAAGTCTATAAAACACAACACGTGTTAACCAAAAACTAAAATCAAAAAGATTAAAAAAAACACAGATGAAAGGGAAATAAAAACGTAAACAAAAAAAATACGGTTTTGTAGCTAAAATGGACGTGGGTATTTGCTCACTATTCTTTGATAGTACCCCTATAAGTCGTCCGTTTTTCCTTATTCGCTTTGTTATGTCATGTAGTAATCCATTTTTTTGCGTTTGCAGTCTACCCATGTTTTAATGTCGAGAATAATTCTTTTCGTCTATTGTCTTTTTTCGGTATATCGTACCCATCTTGCTTGCCAGGATTCCAGTGTTTTCTCTTTTGCAGTTTCTTTGTTTTCTTCACTGTGGACATTTTTTATATAACCTGAATGGCTTCCGTTGGTATCGTTCCGTAGCCGCAGGCTACTTTTAGTAAGACTTTCTGTTGCATTCTTATCAACATGGTTTTGTACTTCTTTAGGCGCAGTACTGTACTCCATATCACTGCACCATATGTCACTGTATAGTAACTTCCCTTTGGGTGGTTTATGTTGGGCATAAGTCTTTGTAGTTCAGCGAGTCTTTTAGTTGCCTTTTTAGTGGTTTCTTTTATATGATTTCCGAATTTCCGGTTTTCACCGATGTGGATTCCAACTCAATGTTCTACCCGTCATCCTGAAATGTTTTTGTTTCATCTTTCTTTTTGTTGTACCCATTTGAAGTAACAATCTTCTACTTCAGGTTGTAGTCGGTACTTAACGTTTTTGGTGCAAACAAAACGTTCTAAGTGGGTTCAATTCAATAGGAAGGACCCCAACCAGTGATGATGATCCTCCAAATATCCCAATTTGCACCTGAGGAACTTGCTTCAGGTTCTAGAGGAATCACCTTGAGTGATGGAATTTACCTCTTTACTCTTAGTTATGTTTTACCGTGTGTGTGTTTTTTTTTTAAATCTGATTCTTGTAGACTCCTTCAGATGTACAGAGTCGCGTTTATAATAATTATCTAGGCGACAACTGTCGAATCCTGTATATATGTCTCTTAATTTAGATTTCAGATAACTGGTGGCCATTTCAACTACTCGGCGAAAATTACCTTTGTCGAGACCAATCAAGTTGTCACAATCAACCAGAAATTCTTGGGATTGGATGTACACGACCAACTGAGCGTGGAAAGCACCATTCACGGAGATATACCACGTTTATCACCTGAAGCCCAAGTAAGTAACACAAAATTAAAGAGAGAAAAAAAACCTAAATACAATTTTTTGAAAACTGTTAATCAAACTTTTTTTTATAGGTTATTGTGGATCAATACAAAGAACAGTACACCCAAACTGGATACAACCTAATTCAGATGTCCTCTGATAGAGAATATTCATATTCTACAGTTACAGGTAAGTGAGAATGGGGTTTTGGCACCAACAAAAAAACTACTCCATTGTTTGCCCCTACATCACCTCCTTAATTTCTAGATCTGATAAGCGTTGAACAAGTTTTACGCAAAAAAACTCGGGTTTCAGATTTTAATTTTCAAAATATGTACAAAAAACCCATTCTAAGATGAACTAAATCATGTGTCTTTGCAGGTGAACAAATCAGAGGAGTAATGAAAATTGAACAGACATTTAAGTTCGACTATTGCCCGCACAAAAACAACTCCATCGGAGAGTCTTGGAATTTAAACGTCGAAAGGAACTTCATTAGCTACGAGGACAAGGAGCAAATTATTCGATTCGGATTGACCAATGAGATCACCCCAATTGGAGGTAAGTTTTAGTACTAAACAAGTCTGTCATAAGCCTGAGAGTAAACTAGCGTTTCGAACTTCCATTGCCTTTAGCCTGCATAATTCTTACTTCCAAGAAAACGACAGGTATTTTCGACAGGAAGATGGTCTACCCATGGAATCTCCAATTTCGCCGGTAGTGGCCAACATCTTTATGGAATCCTTTGAAGAAGAAGCTCTGCGAACATCGTCGCAGAGACCAGAAATATGGCTAACATATTTATCATCTGGAAAAAGGACAACAATACACTAGAACAATTCTTCCATCGTGTCAACAGCATAAGAAACTGCATCACATTAACTCTGGAAAAAGAAGAAAGTTGTTAGGTTCTTTTTTCTCGACGTTTCAGTCGCCAAACACAATTTAATCATGACCACTTCCGTCGCAAACCAACTCATATTGGGCAATATTTAAACTTTAAATCAAACCACTCCACATTAACCAAACTGAGAATTGCAAAATCTCTAAAATAGATCGAGCCACCTATATCTGCAATACAGAAGAACCCAATGAGCATTTTTAGAAACCTCTGGTGACAAAAATTTATATAATTATTATAAAGAGGGTTCCATTAATGCCCTAGGGTATTTATAGGTTTCCTACAGGAATTGACAAATATTTGTATATTTGTTTTATTAAAGGTTCTAAATTGATGGTACCCTAAGGTAACATAAAACTGTCGTTAACAATATTTCCACGGACATCTTTATAAAAATTAAAGTCATCGGTAACAAATGTTATATAAATTGGTGTTAACAATGTTTCCACCAACATATTTATAAAAATATTAGTCATCAATGACAAAAGTTATATAAATTGGTTTTTGAAATCTTTCTGTTAACCCATCTATAAAACCGTAAGTAACTATCAATTAAAGATATATAGATTGGTTTTTAAAATGTTGCTATCAACTCACTTACAAAAACTTAATTAACCAACAACAAAGAGACACTTATAAAAACTTGGGAACGCACACACAATAATTATATACACTGCTGCCTGTAATATTCTTAGGAACTCATTCATAAACCTTTTTTGCCCATCCTTTCTATAATGTTTTTATTAATTTCTTTGCATAGTGGTTTTAATACCACTGTTTTTACAACAAAAAAACAATTTTAATTTATAACAAACCAAACAAGATTTTTTAGGTTAATTTTGTGACATCAAAAGGCTCCTTTTTGCGACTTTAAAAGGTGCGTTTTTGCGACATCAAAAGGCGCGTTTTTGCGAGATACCATACCATCATTATCTGGTTTTAATTACATCAATCTGAGAGAGATAAGAGATCCAAATCTTCTTGAGATCGTTTTCGATTACAGATATCGGGATCGAATGCATTCTACACCCGATTCCGACCAGCGTTTCCCATGCGCAGCCACCCTGACTCAAAAAACTCATCACGTGGACCGACATGAACTTGTATAGGCAAATCTCACTTAAACTACGTGATCCGTGTTTTGATTCGGGGAGCCCACGCATAAGGAACCCATAGATGGGAACCGGGTTTTAGAAAAAGAGAACAATATAGTAACCGTGTTAAGTTCGCAAAAATGCACCGTGAAACTTCAAGTGCATACAGTGCGCACGGCTGTTCGGCGGCAATTGTCATCACATCATCTTACGACTCGATGGAACGTAGCCTCAAGGTCCGTTTCTGCGAGTTTGACATAGTTAATATTATCCTCTTTTTCTACATGCATTCATCTGAAAGAGATCCAGCATACCAGGGAAATACCTGACTGTACACCCTTCGACCCCGCAATCTAACTATCTTCTTGAGATAGTTACCTCTGACAGTTATGCGGGGTTGAAGGGTGTGCAGGCGGGTATTTTTCCCGGTATGTGTAGTATGCTGGATCTCTCTCAGACGAATACATTTAGGAAAAGGGAACAATGGTAACTATGTTAAGCTCGCAGAAACGGACCTTCAGTGTTCAACACTACGCCATCTGCAGCCTTTTGTTCCAACTAGCATCATGTTTTAAAACGTTGATAAAATAATGTTGAAAGAGGTAAACAGTCGTATAATTTTATTGTTTTTTTTTATAGAATTGTCGTAAATTTTCGCCATTTTGGATTCTAACAATAGGTTTTTGACCAAAACAAAAACGTTATTTATGGGGTTTCAATATGTGTTTTAATCGAAATATTGCTTGTTTAGGGTTAAGAACAAAATACAAAATTCAATATTTCTCCCAGAAAGCAAAAAACATATGTGAAAAAAAGTATTATTTAAATTAATATTTTTTTTTCCCGTTTTCTCAAGTATTTTTGAAGCCCATGAAAATTTTGTGAGTGTATTTGAAAACTATACAGTACACACGGGACCGCAGCTGATTATCAGAGAAGGATGACTGAGAAAACAGCTTTTATTTAACCTATAGTATATAAATATTCATATTCCCGCTTCAACTGATCTCACTTCCATTTTAATTTAATTTAGAAGATTGGTAAACACCATTTTATAAATTTTTTATTTTAAAAAGAAAAAGAATAATACATAACAAGCAAAGGGAAGAAAGATGGAAAATTTATATTTCTAAATCGATAAAAACCTTTAATTTGTTAATTTGTAGTGTTGTTAGATCAGTTGTAAAACCTTTTTAAAATAATATCTAGACTTGAGGGTTCATAAGGAATTTCTATAAAATCTATATGTTGTTTTTCTATTCATTATTATGTACCATAAATTTTTATAAGAGATATATTAGAGTTATAAAACTATCACCAACACTAAATAATATAACTTTTGGTTATTTTATGAAGGTTTTATATTATTTGCTGTAACTTCTATATAGACAAAAATGCTCATTGGGAAGCTTTAAATAAAGAGAAGGCAAACATTCGATCTGCAAATGAACCGTTTCCCCAACTACACGATCAATAAAACTCTTCAGACCACATCAACATAAAGGACGATACGATCATTCGGACTTTCTTGAAAACAATCACAACAATAAGAAGTCAATTAACAAAATCTAAACCACAACGCCACGACACCAAGAACTGCATTTACCAGGTACCATGGTAGTGTAGAGATATCTACATCGGAGAAACCCATGGAAGTTCAACTTACAGAACACAAACGCAAAACTCGACAAGGGGACACAACTGGATCAAAAATAGCTCAACAATGCTGGGAAAATCAACATCATATGGAATGGAAACAGGAAAAGATCGTCGGCAAAGAGGAAAATCTATTCAAGTGGAAGTTCAAAGAAACATCATTTATACAGGATCATCAAGGATATTTTGAAGCCCATACTTTTTGGAGGTAGCAGATTTCAACTGAGTGTAAACTTCATGGTTCACTGAACACATGCTAGTATATAGGATTAGGTACTCTTAGTTTTTGTCAGTATTCACCTGAAGCCGATTGCAGATACATAAGTATTCGAAACGTTGTAAAAAAAATAAAGACAAAGGAAGTTTCTAGTTTACTCTCAAGCTCAACATTTTCTACCACCTTCAAACAACTGTCATAAGCCTGCTTGAATATAGTGTTTACCCCTAAGCATTAATGTCGAGTTGTCTTCATATTTAGTACCAGTATTTTTATTTCGCTTTATTTGGTTCGGGCAGCAAAATTCGCTGCCTTAGATAGACGTTAAATTACGTGATCTTGGTGGAAAAGCTTTTGCAGGACGACAAAGGCAGTTTTCTGATAACGCTACAATTTTATCTTAACCCTAATTTTATGTCGTATATTTGTAATCCTAAAAAAATTGTAGAGTTAACGGTTCTGACCGTCGAGCTGCCGCTGCTCAAAAGGCAAAAATTCAAAGCTTCACAACGCATCACATTCACAAGATCTATGCTGCCCTCAAGGCTCTAAGTGCACCCAAAATAGTCAGTAGCCTGGTGGAGGAGTGCGCTGAAGCACTGCAAACACTGACTCAAGACAAGAGGGTAACACTGATGTGGGTCCCAGGTCATGAGGGAATACCAGGGAATGAGAAAGCGAACGAACTTTCCAGACTACGGGCCGAAACCCAATACATCGGATTGGAAACTCTTCTGGAAATAACAAGGAACCAGGTACAGAGCGAGATCAACAAATTGGAAACTCTTCTGGAAATAACAAGGAACCAGGTACAGAGCGAGATCAACAAATGGGCAAACGATAAACTAAAGACTTCCTGGAGGCAAGAATCAGAGTGTAGAGAGTCCAAGCTATTCGTGGATGGTCCGAATGTAGCCAGAACTAAATGACTCTTAGGCAAGACCCGAAAGAGCATTGGACTGCTGACAGGGATGCTCACTGGGCACAATCGGCTGAACAAATATCTGACGCAAATGAGAGTAGCAGGAGAACCCGTGTGTCCCGCTTGCGGGCTCTAAGAGGAATCGGCGCAGCACTTAATAGCAGACTGCGATGTATATGCCAGATCAAGGCAGCTCAAGTGGGGATTTCCCACAGTAGAGGAAGAAGAGCTCAAGACACGGTAGCCCGGAGAGCGAGTTGCAGCGGAAGTAGGGGTAAAGAACGGGTTATGGCAGAAAGGGCCCATGCAGAGGCCTAATTGCCAGGCCCACGGGCCGCTCCTATACCACTACTACTATCCTGCGCATGACTTTACCTAACTTGCGCCTCTTAAGCCACTTTTGGCTTATTGTGCTCCCGTCACCCCAGAATACAGGTACCCAAGGTAAAATTTAAAAAGAGGAAATCACTACAGGACCCCTAAAAGAATCGGTCTCTTCGGTTATCAATCTCGAAAAAAAAAACGCGAAAATAGGGTAGAAAATTAAAATTTATGCCCAGGTCTCTACCAAAACGAACATATTCACGGCCTAAAATTCGCCGATCTATTATCTCAGTTTAAAAAAAAAAACGAAACAGAGATTCCTCGTTTTCACACGCTATTACCTTAAAAATCGGCGCTCCCCCGAAAGAGGTTTCGCTTTTCTAAAGTACCTGAATTCAAAAATGCAATTGTTGGTGAACGCGGCTTTGTCCATTACATATTTGTTGCATACTTTGGTCATAACGTATTTGGTGGAGGCGCGTCACATGTGGTGGAGCTAAGAAAAAGTATTTTTGGAGTTAAAAATCGTTCATATTGAATTCCATTGGAATCCCTGTACTGGATAACCTCTCTTTACTTTTAAAACCAGAACTTTAACGAAATTTGGTATTCTTTTAACAAGTATTTTGGTTTGTTATCAAGGATGCTGTTTGAAATTCTAACTAATTTGAAAAATGTGGAAATTAGATACGCCACCGTATGTGGGCCTTATATTACTTCTTATTTCTCTGTTTATATTCATTTTAGGTTATGATCCGTGCGAAGAAGGCAAACACCGCTGCGGCGAAAACAGCAACTGCGTCGTCGAGGGAGACAGATACAAGTGCGTCTGTGTGCCCGGCTACCAGAGCCTCTACGCAGGCGCTGACACCGTCTGCGTCGACGTAAACGAGTGTCAAACCGGGTTGCACAATTGCGATTACAATGCTCAATGTGTCAATAATGTCGGTAAGTACTACCAGTAGTAGTAAATATGGGGTAGCTTTTTGCTTGGAAAGGAGGCCTCTATGTACCCTTTTTACCCTACACCCGTATAAATTCCACTATATCTCTCCATTTAACACTACTACTACTACAATGCAGTTCTTTCAGCGTTTGTGCTAGGGTTCCTACCCAATGAGCATTTTCAGAAACTTCTGCTGACAGATATTTATATAATTATTATAAAGAGGGTTTTATTGATACCCTAGGGTATTTAGAAGTTTCCTACAAGAATTGAGTTTGTATGTTTGTTTTATTGAAGGCTCTAAATTGATGGTACCCTAAAGTAACATAAAACTGGCGTTAACAATATTTCCACGGACATCCTTATAAAAATTAAAGTCATCGGTAACAAATGTTATATAAATTGGTATTAACAATGTTTCCACCAACATATTTATAAAAATATAAGTCATCAGTGACAAAAGTTATATAAATTGGTGTTTGAAATCTTTCTGTCAACCCACCTATAAAACCGTAAGTAACTATCAATTAAAAATGTTTTTTAAAATGTTGCTATCAACCCACTTATAAAACTTAATTAACCAACAACAAATTTATATAAGATAAGATTGAAAATATTTCGAGAGACACTTATAAAAACTTGGGAACTCACACACAATAGTTATATAAATTGGTGTCTGTAATATCCTTATGAACTCATTCATAAACCTTTTTTGCTCATAAGGTGTTTTCTATAATGTTGTTATTAATTTCTTTATATAGTGATTATAATACAACTGTTTTTAGAACAAAAAAAAAACAATTTTAATTTATTTTGGCAATTATAATAACAAAACAAACAAGATTTTTAAGGTTAATTTTGTGACATCAAAAGGCGCGTTTTTGCGAAATGAAAAGGAGCGTTTTTGCGACATCAAAAGGCGCGTTTTTGCGAGATACCATACCATTATTATATTGTTTTAATTACATCAATCTGAGAGAGATAACAGATCCAAATCTTCTTGAGATAGTTGCCGATGACAGATATTGGGATCGAATGCATTTTGCACCCGATTCCCACCAGCGTTTCCCATGCGCAGTCACCCTGACTCAAAAAACTCATCACGTGGTCTGACATGAACTTGTATAGGCAAATCTCGCTTAGACCACGTGATACGTGTTTTGATTCGGGGGACCCACGAAATGAGAAACGCATAGATGGGAACCGTGTTTTACAAAAAGAGAACAATATAGTACCCGTGTTAAGGTCGCTAAAAATACACCGTGAAACGTCGAGCGCATACGCTGATACTGCTGGTCGACGGCAAATGTGAACACCCCGGAAAATACTCGCCTGTACACCCTTCGACCCCGCAATCTAACTATATTCTTGAGATAGTTACCTCTGACAGTTATGCGGGCTTGAAGTGTGTGCAGGCGGGTATTTTTCCTGGTATGTGTAGTATGCTGGATCTCTCGAGGAATGCATTTAGGAAAAACGAACAATGGTAACTATGTTAAGGTCGCAGAAACGGACCATCAGTGTTCAACACTGCGCCATTTGCAGCCCTTTGTTCCAAGTAGCATCATTTTTTAAAAGGGTCATAAAATAGTGTTGATGAGGTAAACAGTGGTATAATTGTATTGTTTTTTTTTTTATAGAATTGTCGGAAATTTTGGCCATTTTGAATTACAAAAATAGGTTTTTGGCCTAAATAAAAACGTTATTTATGGGGTTTCAACATGTTTTTCAATCGAAATATTGCTTGTTAAGGTTAAGAACAACATACAAAATTCAATATTTGTCCCAGAAAGAAAAACACGTGTATGAAAAAAAAACTGATATTTAAATGAATATTTTTTTCCCATTTTCTCAAGTATTTTTGGAGCCCATGAAATTTACGCGAGTGTATTCGAAAACTATACAGTACACACGGGACCGCAGCTGATTTTCGGAGTAGGACGACTTGAAAAACAGCTTTTATTTGACTATAGTATATAAATATTCATATTCCTGCTTCAGCTTATCTCACTTTCATTTTTATTTATTTTAGAAGATTACTAAACACCATTTTATAAATTAGTTTATTGTAAAAAGAAAAAGAATAATACATAACAAGGAAAGGGAAGAAAGATGGAAAATTTGTATTTCTAAATCCATAAAAACCTTTAATTTGTTATGTAGTGTTGTTAGAACAGTTGTAAAACCTTTTTATAATAATCTCTATACTTGAGAGCTCATAAGGAAGTTTTATAAAATCTATATGTTGTTTTTCTATCCATTACTATGTACCATTAATTTTTATAAGCTGGTGTTGAACAGTTGTTTTTCAAGTCTTTTTTACTCATTTAAGAGATATATTAGAGTTATAAAATTATCACCAACACTAAATAATATAACTTTTGGTTATTTTATGAAGGTTTTATATTATTTGCTGTAACTTTTATATAGACAAAAATGCTCATTGGGTAATACTCGGTTCCAAAATGTGCGGAAGATACAGCTTTCGTAAGAGGAACATACAGAGTTGTCCTCCACACCCATGCGGGAGAGTGTGGGGTTACTATGTTTGTGAGCTTGTGTTGGCGGTTGTTTCCCAGTATTAGCCATCTACTTCTGGCTGTGCCTGATGCTTCCACAAATTCCTTGGAGTGTGCACTCTCGTTCTGGGCTCCATGAACTACTCAGTGCCTCATAGGCCCAGTCACTGTACTTGCCGCCTCGTCATTCCTGATGTCGTAAAGTAGGTGCTTCTCTTTTGGGCTCGAACTATTTTTTTCTTATCTATACAGGGTCCTTGTCTAAGGTTCCGAAATAGCGTGTATTGAAAAAGAAGCGCAATGGCTAGAAAAACCGATACGCTGTTGCCGATGTCCTCCACAATTAACTAAAATATTCCCAAGTAAGATCCCGTTAAATTTAATGATAAATGTTGCCTTCAAACAGTGATTATGAGTATTTTCTTATTTTAGTTTGAAATTAGAATCCGCAACAAACTTTTGCGCTACAAGTTACGACTCTACGAGACAATTATCGTAGCAGTCTCGCGTTCTCAGGAAATATCTTGTTGAAATAAATTTAAAACAAAATTATACTCTTTTAAAAGAATAAAAAAGATTAAAAGAACGTAGCCCAGTATTTTATCCTTTATGGGTGACACGCAGTTGGAAAATGCGAATCCTGTATGGGCGACACGCAGTTTGGATTTCGTGGTGGGTTCGGGACAAGAGAGGCTTTGTTTGGCATTCAGGTCTTAGTTCAGCGGTCTAGGGATGTGTCGGTGCCAGTATATGCCTGTTTTATAGATTATGAGAAAGCGTTTGATCGAGTCCAACACGAAAAGCTCATAGAATCGCTAAAGGAGGTTGGTCTAGATGACCGAGATCGAAAGATAATCGCTAATCTATGCTGGAATCAAACTCCTCAAATAAATGTTGATGGCCAACTGTCCGAAGAGGTCCAAATAAGAAGAGGTGTGTGCGCACTTCATAACTGCGAAGAGGGTCTGACACTAAACGGCAAGGAAAGGAACGTCAGAGGCATATTAGAGGTAAATAGCCAGATCGCCGAACGCCTGAATTCCTAAAAACACTTGGGTTGCCTTCTCAATGAGAACAATATGCAAAAAGTTCGTGCAAGAATTGAACAGGCCAGATCACCTTTTATCAAAATTAAATCAGTGTTGTGTAGTCGCGATCTTAATACCACTCTCCGAATTCGTGTGCTTCGGTGTTATGTTTTTAGCATCTTATATTGTCATGGAAGCATGGAAACTGACTGAGACCATGTGCAAAAAGTTGGAGCTATTCGAGATGTGGTGTTATCGTAGAATGCTTATAGGATATCTTGAATGGACAGAGTAATGTGAATGTTTTGCTTAGAATAAATAAAGGTCTTGAAGTTTTATTTACCATCAAAAAACGAAAACTTGAATATTTTGGCCATATTTTGAGAAATGACAAATATAAACTTTTAAAATTGATAATATAAGGCAAAATTGAAAGCAGGAGAGATCCAGGTCGTACGGATATCATGGCTTAAAAATCTCCCAATGAGCATTTTTGTCTATATAAAAGTTACAGCAAATAATATAAAACCTTCATAAAATAACCAAAAGTTATATTATTTAGTGTTGTTGATAATTTTATAACTCTAATATATCTCTTAAATGAGTAAAAAAGACTTGAAAACCACTGTTCAACACCAGCTTATAAAAATTTATGGTACATAGTAATGGATAGAAAAACAACATATAGATTTTATAAAACTTCCTTATGAGCCCTCAAGTATAGAGATTATTATAAAAAGGTTTTACAACTGTTCTAACAACACTACATAACAAATTAAAGGTTTTTATGGATTTAGAAATATAGATTTTCCATCTTTCTTCCTTTTGCTTGTTATGTATTATTCTTTTTCTTTTTACAATAAAAAAATTTATAAAATGGTGTTTAGCAATCTTCTAAAATAAATAAAAATGAAAGTGGGATAAGCTGAAGCAGGAATATGAATATTTATATACTATAGTCAAATAAAAGCTGTTTTTCAAGTCATCCTACTCTGAAAATCAGCTGCGGTCCCGTGTGTACTGTATAGTTTTCGAATACACTCACGTAAATTTCATGGGCTCCAAAAATACTTGAGAAAACGAGAAAAAAAATATTAATTTAAATATCGGTTTTTTTTTTCATACGCGTTTTTTTCTTTCTGGGACAAATACTGAATTTTGAATGTTGTTCTTAACCCTAACAAGCAATATTTCGATTGAAACACATGTTGAAACCCCATAAATAACGTTTCTATTTAGGCCAAAAACCTATTTTTGTAATCCAAAATGGCGAAAATTTCCGACAATTCTATAAAAAAAACAATACAACTATACCACTGTTTACCTCGTCAACACTATTTTATAACCCTTTTAAAAAAATGATGCTAGTTGGAACAAAGGGCTACAGATGGCGCAGTGTTGAACACTGATGGTCTGTTTCTGCGAGCTTAACATAGTTACCATTGTTCTCTTTTCCTAAATGCATTCCTCGAGAGATCCAGCATACTACATATACCAGGAAAAATACCCGCCTCCACACACTTCAAGCCCGCATAACTATCAGAGGTAACTATCTCAAGAATATAGTTAGATTGCGGGGTCGAAGGGTGTACAGGCGAGTATTTTCCGGGGTGTTCACATTTGTCGCCGACCAGCAGTATCAGCGTATGCGCTCGACGTTTCACGGTGCGTTTTTGCGACCTTAACACGGTTACTATATTGTTCTCTTTTTCTAAAACACGGTTCCCATCTATGCGTTTCTCATTCGTGGGTCCCCCGAATCAAAACACGTATCACGTGGTCTAAGCGAGATTTGCCTATACAAGTTCATGTCGGACCACGTGATGAGTTTTTTGAGTCAGGGTGACTGCGCATGGGAAACGCTGGTGGGAATCGGGTGTAAAATGCATTCGATCCCGATATCTGTCATCGGCAACTATCTCAAAAAGATTTGGATCTCTTATCTCTCTGAGATTGATGTAATTAAAACAAGATAATAATGCAATGGAAAAACGTGCCTTTTGATGTCGCAAAAACGCTCCTTTTGAGGTCGCAAAAACGCGCCTTTTGATGTCACAAAATTAACCTTAAAAAATCTTGTTTGTTTTGTTTTTATAATTGCCAAAATAAATTAAAATTGTTTTTTTTTTCTAAAATCAGGTGTGTTATAATCACTATATAAAGAAATTAATAACAAAATTATAGAAAAAACCTTATGGGCAAAAAAGGTTTATGAATGAGTTCATAAGAATATTACAGACACCAATTTATAAAACTATTGGTGTGAGTTCCCAAGTTTTTATAAGTGTCTCTCGAAATATTTTCAATCTTATCTTATATAAATTTGTTGTTGGTTAATTAAGTTTTATGAGTGGGTTGATAGCAACATTTTAAAAACCAATCTATTATATATCTTTAATTGATAGTTACTTACGGTTTTATAGGTGGGTTGACAGAAAGATTTCAAACACCAATTTATATAACTTTTGTCACTCATATAACATTTGAACCGATGACTTCAATTTTTATAAAGATGTCCGTGGAAATATTGTTAAAGCCAGTTTTATGTTACTTTAGGGTAATAAAACAAAAATACAAACTCAATTGTTGTAGGAAACTTCTAAATACCCTAGGGTATCAATGGAACCCTATTTATAATAATTATATAAATATCTGTCACCAGAAGTTTCTGAAAATTCTCATTGGGCTTAGACAATGGTTTGGTGTCATAGTACTACGACACTTTTACAAAAAGCAGTGGACAGGATACAGGATGATAGCCATCGTTCAAAGAGAGCATGGTACTTGAAGAAGAAGAAGAAGTAATAAAATAATAAAAATTATATATACACGGTATAAAAATCAACAAAAGATGCTTACGACACTGTCATAATTGCAGACACGCTAAAAGATCTGCAAGGGTTGTTCAATTGAAAAAACAAAATGGGTGGATATAGCCAAAGAAAAAAACAAGAGAAGTATTTTGATAGTAAATGACAAACAAGTCGAACATGTCCAAACATTTGGGTTGGCAGCCCAATGAGAACTGCAACAAGTTCGTGCAAGAATCGAACCGGCCAAAGTGTTGTGCAGTCTCTATCTTAATACCACTCTTCAAATTCGTGGTTTTGGTTTACTTTATGTATGGCAATTTTTGTTACGGAGTGAAGTCGATCTCTGAATAGGGCTGTGTAACAAATTGTAAAAGTCAGCCATTAATCACGTGATGGCCCTTTAAAAATGGTGGCTGTAGGGGAAGCAAAGCAAAGATGTAATGCTAATAAAAAATGAAGATTTTGGGAAAGTGAAAAAAGATGAATGCGCAGTTTAAAGAGGCAAGGTCATGTACTTTTATCTCTCTCGCACTTGCATACTGTGGATAGGCATTGTCTTTCTCAGTTGCGCTATCTGATTTGAGAGAGATAACGTTATTTGTAATTACACTGATGCGACAGAAATAGGTAGAGGGGCATTTCCACGTTTAGTTGCGAATTTTGAGTTTATATATTGTTAAAATTTCGGCAAAATGCTGTCTGATTCAGAAAGAAATACTCTAGAAGAAATCACTTTGCTTATTCTGCGTCTTTTTCCACGCTTTTGATTTAACTTAGCGTTACGTCTTATGGAAAAACGTTTTGTTTACCCTACAGCGGCCATATTGGATCGGCCATACTATTTTTGTTAGACTGCCCTATTCATTATTTAAATCTTATTTAATTCTAAATTTGTATTACTTTTAGGTAGTTACTCGTGTACATGCAATCCGGGCTACGAAGGAGACGGACGTACATGCCAGAACTCGGCATCGTGTGAAAACGTGACTTGCTCTGAAAACGCCGAATGCGTTGAGTATCCGGGAGGGGCCAGTTGTAGGTGCCTGCAAGGATTTAGAGGTACATAGTAAAAAACTAGAGCCATGTGAATCACTTCATAATATTTGAATTCTTTATAAAATTTACTTTCTCATGTTAAAGCTATGATAGTCATTTAAGTCTTAAAATATTTTAGGATAATTTAAGGGGCAACGTTTTAGTTTTTTACATTTTTATGCCATTATTTTGCTCACATCCCATTTTTGGTTAAAATTTGGTAAAATATTCCCGAGATAAGCCAGTAATTTTTTCTTATGAAAAGCTGGGAGGTCAAAAAAGAGGGAAATTTCCCGTCTTTTTACCAAAGTGGGGACAAAAACCAAGGTAATTTGGTGGGATAAAATAGGTAATTAATTTTTTTTTCCTGAAGGTGAATTTGCCCAGAGGACACTTTTTACCAACTTTTGGGACACATGTACACATCCGCATAAATGCTCAACCTAATTTGTGTCCTATTGTACACAATGCCCTCTCATTGCCGTCTTGTTTGTCTGTGACTGAAGCGCCCTCTACGTGTCAGAATAGAAGGAGATGAAAACATTTTTAAATGAAAATAAAAAAAGAGAAAAGTAATAATTATGTCCTACAACAATTTTGGAAATAAAAAATGGTGATGAAAAATCAGAGCTATCTTTTAATCATAAGGGATAAACTACTATTTTAAACTATTAATGGGAGGAAACTGACATGCGCCGAAAATTTTTTTGTTGAATTGTTTACTTTTACTTCCATAAAATTCACGCGCCCGTTTTTTCAATAAAAATAATAAAGACTTGTTAAAAAAGAAAAAAAACATGGAGCCTTATCTTTTTTTGGCGACCGTGCCCTAAAAGTCGTGTTAACCATGTTTTTTTCCCTCAAACACAAAATTTCCAATGTGAAGCCAAAATTTCTTATCAATTTTGCATCAAGGACGGTTTATCCATTTTTCGAATTCATTGCCAAATGTTCCCCGCACACCCCCTGCCCATTGTTCGGTTGTCATGTTGATTGTTGACATAAAGGCGGATGTGTGTATTCCCATTGGTTGTGTTCGGCACTTGTAGAGATCCACTAGGACTTGTTGGGTCCCCACTATCACTTTTAATTTGTTTAACTTTTCTGTAAAAACTGCTTGATGCTGTGAAAGGTATGTTTCTTTTGGCATGTTAAAACACAAAACTGTCAGGATCACCACTACTAGGTAGGCACTTTAACACAGAGTATCCTTTTCGACGATCAAAACGTGAATGCTCTCTCTTCCTTAAACCCAAATTTTACCTAAACATCTACTTTCTTTGTTTGAATTTTGAGCCTCCATCTGGTTTTTCCTAACCCTTTTTATTATAGGAGGGTAGGTATCTAATAGGCCAAAATCCAAACAAAGATTGAAGATACAATAGTTATTAAGGAAATATCTTATAATTTGGAAATACCGAGAAGGAACATGAAAGTTATGATTATTGATTAATCTAAACAGCTGATCATGACAGTTCGTTAGAGGACACGTAACGCAAAGGAGTTTTCTTGTTTTCTACCAGAACTACTTTCTTCCCATCAAGAAAAACAAAACTGAAGTTTTAACCTAATCAAATCCTAATATTCCATATGGTTAAATAAAATAGAATAATTTTCCATAAAGTTCGAACATATTTTTAGGTTGTACTTATTTGGTCAAAAAAACAAATTTTTGTCCTAAAACTTATTCCAAAAAAAACCCTAACTTTGAGGAATAACTGTAGGTCAAAAATAAGTAACTTTGAGTCCAGTTTTAAACCAAAAAAGTTCTTAACATTGAGGGATTTCTTCAGGACATTAATAAAAACTTTTGACAAGCAATGTTGACCAAGAAATGCCCAAACAAGGCGAGGACCTCAGAGTAGAATCTCAAGTCAAGTTTACCATCAATTTACCTTCTCTTTTAACTTTATATTCGAAACAACTTTGAAGACATGATACCAGGAAAATAATTCGAAAAATATCCTAAAAGAAAACCTTTAAAATGTCGTGTATATAATGACCGTTCCTTAAGGTTATTTGTTCCAATTTAAAACTTATTTTCAAACCTCAAACTACAAAGTAATTTTCTGAAGGAAAACGGGGTATGTTTTGACGTATGATTGGTTATCTTAACCTTCCAACTTCCCAATATGCCCTAAAATGTTACTTGGGATTTTAAAGCTTTCTTTCCAAACTTTCGATTTCTAGAATAAAACACTCAAATTTTTCAAGATGTTTTTTAGACGTTCAAAAAAAGTACTGCCAAAAAACATTTTTTCTCTGTTAAAATGAAAAATATTTAAGGTTGTTGAAGAGAGACAGCACGCTATAAAAAGTATTTTAGAAAAAGATGGGAATAATTTAAGGCAATTGTTTGATAAAGTTTTTTTTTCTTTTTCGTGTCGTGCATATGATTTTTATTTTGTCATTTTTATTTAACAAGCAGCAAAAATTGTAATTGTTTAAAGCGTAAAGTGTGTAAGACATAAGGTGGTATTAATTTCTTTCAATCAAAGTTCTTTACAGTCTTTAAATTTACCAAAAAACGTGTCCTACAATAAGTGTATTTTAGCACATCTAAAAATAATTTAAATCTGGAAAAAACATGTGTTTAGATGATTATTCAATGACCAAATTATTTAAAATTCTTCTTATAAATCAAACTATACCAAAAACTCAAGGAAACTTCGTTTATATCATACATCATCATAATTTTTTAAATATCCTCGTCCGTAACGTGCGGATGGGCCGAAACCAAGCTTATATCGCAAAAACTAAACGATTTTTTTTTTATTTTTTTTTATTTTTTTTTTTTTTATTTATTCAAGTATCAACAGCATTGCCACTTACAGTTACTCACTTAAGTCTAATGCATGCAAATATAATTTACCCTTAAGAAATAAATAAAAATTTTATAAGTAATATTCGTTTAAATTTAAAATTAGACACTTAAATTCGAGAAGTTTTTCTGTAAAAAAGGAGAGAAACAATTAAATGGAATAAAATTGAAACAACCATAAAAAAGAAATAAATATAAAACATCTAACAGTTAATAAATAATAGACAAACTTGGTAGGTGACAAACAATAATAAAATAGTAATAAAAGAGAAGAACAATATACAATAAACAACTAATTGATTAGATCTTAATTAATTTTAGATGAATAATTTTTTTAAAAGATTTAAAACACAATGAGTCAATGTCTACCTCTGCTGCATAAATATTAAAAAGGTTACATAACATATAGATTTGTTCTTGGGTACGCAAGATAGAATAGATTTTTGTTTCTAGCATTTATTCTACTAACTGCAAAGGGTAATTGTTCAAGAATGTTGGGACAATCAATGCTATTTTTGAGAATTTTAAACATTGTACATAAATACATTTTGGTTCTTCTTTTATTTAAAGAAAGTCTGTTAAAAACGCCCAGCAAATAGTCATTGTCACAACCACGCATATTTACGAAAAAACATACATTTAAGAAATTTTCTTTGCACACCTTCCAATATATTGATCCAAATATTATACTGCGGAGACCATATAATACTTCCATACTCTATTATTGGCAAAACCAGGCTATCAAACAAGTGAAGACCTACATCCACACTAAAATTTTTACTGTTTCTTGAAATAAAACCTGCAATTTTTTGAGCACTGTCGATTTTAGTAATAATATGACCTGAGAAAGACAATGACTCATCAAAAATAATTCCTAAGTCTTTTTGTTCGGATGCACGTTTTAGGTTATTGTCATTTATTGCATAATCAAAATTTATTGTGTTTCGATTTCGAGTGAAAGACATACAGGAACATTTACTTAAATTTAGATTAAAACTATTTTCTTTACAATAATTAGATATTACAGAAAGTTTGCCAGGAAAACAGGTAAAAATTTTTGGTTGAGTTATTGTAAAGCCATGATGACCCTTAAAATAATTTAGTTAACACCTGTTAAATGATTTTTAGATGTGTTGAACTTAGATTGAAAGAAATTAATACCACCTTACGTTTCTCACACTTTATGCTTTGAAAAATTACAATTTTTTCTGTTTTTTGTATAAAACTGGCAAAATAAAAATCATATGCACGAAACCACTCGAGATGAAAGACAGATGACATAACAGAAATTTTTATTAAAAAATTGCCTTAAACTATTTTCATCTTTCTCTAAAATAGTTTTTTGTTGCTGTCTCTCTTCAACAACTTTAAATATTTTTGCACTTCACTAAATTATCTTTCCATCTACCTCTACAATTCTGCCCTCTCTCTCTCTAAATATTTTTCATTTTAACAGAAAAACTTTTTTTGGCAGTACTTTTTTTGAACGCTAAAAAACAGTGAAAACTTGAAAAAAGTGAGTGTTTTATTCTAGAATTCGAAAGTTCGGAAAGAAAGCTTTAAAATGTGAGCAAAATTATGGCATAAAAATGTGAAAAATACACTCAAGAAATGCTTAAACAAAAACGTTACCCCTTAAATTATGCAAAAATATTTTAAGCGTTAAACTACCACCACGGCTTCACCATTAGGTTGGGGTTAAAAAATTTTTATTGACTGGCCTAGTAGTCAAATTTCTTTTCTGTTAGGCAACGGTCTAGTTTGCCGTCCCGAGCCCACGCGACCAGTACCTTCACGTCCTCCACCCGTACAAGATTGCAGAGTGACTCAAAATTGTTCGCCGCACGCGCAGTGTATCGTCTATGCTGAGGGTTAGTACAGAGAGTCATTCATCCATTTGTAAAATGTGTAACAATAATAACTTTAAAAAACAAAGAAAGATTCAAAGATTCACCATATTTTCCACCGTCCCTTAACTACCCCCTGCAATATTAGCAGCTAAATAAGTGTTTTAAACACAGTTTCAAATTACGTACCCAATAGTTTTTTGTTCAAAACTATCACTGAAAAACCTTGTATATACGTTTATATAGATCAAAATTAAAAATAAAATACATAAATCACTTTTTTGGAAAACTTTGGGGAAAATTTGGGTTTTCAAGTAACAAAACATGGGTATATCATTTTTTCTAAAAATTTGGGATTTACAAAATGCTGCTATATATAAATAGAAATTTGCTTTGCTTTTTAAATAATATTGGTTCTTCGATAGGTGCTTTGTGTATTTGCGATGGTGGTTACGAAGGCGACGGGTACGATTGTGAGCCCCAAGAGCAGTACCAGAGTACGCAATATCCGGAAGAGGGAACCACTTTGCAGGCACCTACTCAGGGACAAGGTAAACATTTTTAAAATTAGTTTTGGTTTTCATATAAGCACAATAATTTTCTTGGTAGGACAAATGTCGTATACGGATTATATTTCAGCAGAAATTTCGAGAAAAAATAGTTAAAGTTTCTCTAATCCACTAATTAACGCAATTGTTCCCCAGAGCGCCCCACTCACACTTCCACTCTTCCAAGGTGTACTGTCTTGAATTCTTATTGGAAGATTCCTTCTCTGATTTATCTGTAGGCTGGATATCTTGCAAGGTAATAGACTGAAGATTCGTCTTCCTCCCAGCATTCTATGCAAGTTGAGCTCTACCTTTATCCTTGTCAGATGCTCTTGGAGCGCACAGTGTCCAATATCTTGAATGCCCCATAGCGCCCTACGCACCTTTCCTTTCACAGTCGAACCTTTCCGTCCTTCTCTGATTTCTCTGAAGGCGGGACATCTTGCAAGGAAGTGGACTGAAAATTATTCCTCGTCCCAGAATTCTCCGCTAGTTGAGCTCTACCTTTATCCTTGCCAGATGCTCTTGGAGCCCGCAGTGTCCAATAAGAACTTCTATCTTGAATTTGTGTGTGTCTTTATGTTTTTTTGTCAAATTTTTGTTAAAACGACTAAAATTCGTGTAAATCAAGAATGCGTTCCACTCACACTTCCACCCTTCCACGGTCGAAACTTTCTGTCCTTTTGGATGTTTCCGAAGGTATACCTGCTCGAATTCTTCCTCTTGGAAGATTGCTTCTCTGATTTCTCTGTAGGCCGGACAACAATAGTTAATTAAACCACGATTTTCTTTTAGATGATCAGCACAAGATTTACCAATCCTGTTTCTCTGGCGTTTGCTACTGTCCCGAGGGGTATCAAAAGGAGTACGGGACAAGATATTGTCTATTATCGAACGCCCCAGCGCCACAAACACAAACGTCTACTGAATCTGGTGAGTAGCACACTGATTAGAACACCATAAGTCTGTCTAACGAACTGTCAGTATCAGCTGATGAGTGATTCAAGACGGCTAGCCTAGCGCAAATAAATTAGGAGTAAACTACAGTTTTGAACTTCCGTTGTCTTTATTTTTTACTTTTTCACAACGTTTCCAATGCTTATAAATCTGCAATCGTTGTCAGGACAATACTAACAAAAACTAAGACTACCTAATCTTATATACTAGCATGCGTTCAGTTAACCACTTGGTTAGGTCCGCCGCTTCGCAGTTGAAAATACCTTCGATAAGTATGGGTTTCCAAATATCCTTGATGGGAACACTTTGTTGAGAAAATACATTCCGCTTGAATAGATTTTGCTCCTTGGCGACGATCTTTGCCTCTTTTCATTCCATATGATGTTGATTTTCTCAGCAATATTGGGGTCATTCCATATCAAATCAACCAAAAAATCACAAAAATTTTACGCGACCAATTCCAATTTTGATGATTTTTTGTATATATTTTCTTCTTACCATAAAAGTTGAAAATGCAAATTTTTAGATTTTTTTGATTCGTAGTTTTTTTTTTTTAATTTTTCAAAATAAAAAAGTCAGCATTTTGACCTTAACAAGAATGTACAAAACTAGCAATATCTCGAGAACCACTTACACTAGGAAAGTAATAAATGGCTCATTTTAAAGTCATTTTGAAGCTCTTTTTTATGAAATATCACAACATAATTTTAACAAAAAAAAAAATTGAAAATAAAAAATTGAAAAAAAAATTGAAAAATTCAAAAAGGCCATTTTTAATTTTTTTGAAAAAAATATATAATTTTGGTCAAAGTGTTACTTAATTATCCACAAAATTTTATGATGGAGAAATGATGGGTTCAATGTCAAAAAAAATATCAAAAATATTAAGTACATTAAAAATCATGCATTTAAAAAAATAAACATATTTTAGGAGCACCAATAGTGCACTGGATATTAAAATAAATAAATTTGTTGGATGGATACAGGTTTTAAAAAATACCCAGAGGCTTTATCTACAAATTATTTTATTTTAAACTCGCAAAAGAAATAAACAAACTTTTCTACTTCGTTGATAAAAATTAGACAGAAAACACTAAGACTAACTATATACCTTAAATTTATTTTTTTAACTTTCTTTTAAGAATTTCTGATGAATCTGACATTTCTTTTTTGCTGACATTGTAAGTTCTGCCAGTAGCAGTGTTGGGTTCAACTTTTTTTATAAGACTTTCTGGTTTAATAATTATAATAATAATTTTTTTTGTACATATTCTTTTTCAGCTCCATATTTTCTGATAACAACATAATCTTTTTTACCTGGCATGGTCCTGCTAATGTCATCCCTTTGGTAAAAATCTACCACTATTTGGGCCACTCTATCACTAAGGGTCTTTCCCGGTTTGGGGTTAGGAGAACATAATATCCCATTGTCCTTAACTAACTGTTTTACAGCTCTGGCCAAATATTGAGAAACTCCAAATTCTTCTTCAATCTTCTTTCTACTCCAACTTTGAGGTAAACATGATAAAACTAGTATTTTCTCACTCCTCTTTTCGGTTTTTAAAAATTTGTCCTTTAACTGCTTAATCATTTCACTTTCGTCACTCTGGCATTCCTTTACTAGCGTTGAATCTGATTCCTTTGTAAATTCTTTCGCAATTGTATGCTGTACAATATCAATTTTTTCTTTGTATACATTTTTTCTTTTAATCGGCGACACACCAAGAAGCTCCAAAGACTTGTTTAAAAGAGTAAATGATTCAGCAGGATCTTGAAAATCTGGATCATTTTCTGGAACTTGACTGGGTCTAAAAAAATTTAAAAAGTTAGTTTTTTATAAGAACTTAAAAAGGGGGTAACAGCTGACCCAAAATGTGTACATAATGCCAAGAAATTTGTACATAATGTCTGTATTCTCAAAATGCCATGCAAAATAATGCCATGAGATTTTTCCACTCCGTACTTGACGCAATTGGTTTAGTTTATTAATTTTATATTAAAAAATACTATTTGTTACTTACCCTGCCTCATCTTCTTCAGATGCCTTAAACTCCTTTGAAAGCTTTAGTCTACAACCATCACAGATTTTCATTCCCATTTTGACATTTTTGTAACTGCACATCCACTTGGTCACATTTCTTAATTTCCCAAAATGCTTGATTTTTAACTCTGGTGGATCACAGCACTTTACTTTATATTTAGTCCATCCACTTGCCTCACCCATAGTTGAAACTTTTAAAATTACACAGAGATGACTTCTGATAAACCTTCAGTCGAACTATTATGTATCGATTATTTGGAGCTGTATCAGGAAGATACTTGCCAAAAATTTAAAATCAATTTATGCAGGAATTTTCATGTCAGCAAATCCCCACAATGTACCTAAACAGACCAATAAAATGAAGGAGGTGTGTCCTTAATGTTAAACAGGAATAAACAGGCAGTATTTCACAAAAGTATTGGCAGGTTTATACAGGCATATTTTCCTAAGAATTGGAACATCCAATAGTACGTCTCCGGTGGAAAAGAGGTTTTGTAAGTAAATATTACAATGGGGGGCAATGTTAATCTGATTACTGATACAGAATGAAACGTAGGATATAATTTTTTATTACATAAAATATTGTTAAATATTTTTATAATATCGCTTTAAACCCCATTATATTCTTCTAATTACCAAAATGCATTGTCTATTTATAGGCGATTTTTCATGCATGTGACATTTTTAATAAATTTTTTCACATTGAACCCATGATTTGTTCATCTCAAAATTTTGTGAATAGTTTAATAACACTTTAAAGAAAATAATATAATTTTTTGAAAAAAATTAAAAATGGCCTTTTTGAAATTTTTCAAAAAAAAATCAAAATTTTTTTTTTTTATTTTTTTTTCAATATATGTTATGCAATATTCTCATATGAAAGGTCTTTATAAGAGCTTTAAAATGAACCTTCACCTACTTTTCTATTATAAGTGGTTCTTTGGATATTCCTAATTTTGTGCGCACATGTTAAGGACAAATAAGTGACTTTTTCGATTTTCAAAAATTAATTCAAAATAAACAACTGGTCAAAAAAGTCTGAAATTTTGGATTTTCCAGTTTTTTGGTAGGAAAAACATGTATACTAAAAATCATCAACATCGGAGATGGTGTGGTAAAATACCCTGGTTGACTTGATATGGACTGACCCATTGAGCTATTTTTGATCCAGTTGTGTTTCCTTGTCGAGTTTTGCGTTTGTGTTCTGTAGGGCAAACTTCCTGGTAGCAGTTCTTGGTGTCGTAACGTTGTAGTTTAGTTTTTGTTAATTGTATTCTTATTGTTGTGGTCGTTTTGAAGACATTCCGAAGATAGTATTGGTTGCGTATTCTTCTTATCTTTTCTAAAATTCCTATGGTATATGGAATTATAAGGGTTGCCTTTCTTTCAGTTATGTTGGGAATTTGGAACCTTTGGTTGCACTAAAACAAAGTTATGATTGTTTTCCACAAACCAAAACTACACTTTTTTGCACTTGACGCGCGTTTCGCTAACAAGGTTAGCATCATCAGGAGACGATAAACAATGAACTAAATTAATCTACGCTCTATCTTATATACAATCCTTTAGTGGGCGGAGATAAGACTCATAATTTGTGATTGATCACGATTTTTAATCCTATCTCCCCTCAACCAAAGAATAAAGTGTACTAAACGGGATGGGTCCTCTATCTTTATTTAAACTATTTCTGGATTTAATGATTTCCATACTTTCATATGCATTCAAAAGTCTTTTGTTTGGTACACTTTTTACAAGTTTTAGGTTATCTAATGTGAATCTATGACTGTTTTCAAAAGCATGCGCGGCCACACTTGACTTTTCTGTTCTTCCGTATTTGCTAAGTGTTCTTTAAAACGTGTTTGAATAGAGCGTCTCGTTTGGCCAACATATTTTTTGTCACAATCCATGCAACTAATTTCGTAAATTCCACTTTTTTCTAGAACTGTAGTTTTATCCTTGGGATTTCCTAGTAAGCTTCTTATTGTGTTACCGGATTGATATACTAATTTAAGACCGGTGTTATTAAATACTTTTTGTAATCCTTTCGTATAATTAGGATTATAAGGAATTGATACAAATTTTGAGTCGCAGGTATCTTTTTGTCTGAAAAAAGTGGAATTCTGAAAGGTCTTTTGAAATAAATTAGACTTTGACCTATACAGAAAAGGAACGGCCACCAACAGGTATATTCCAAATGACTCTTATCATTGCTTACAACATAAGCTTGCAAGTTTGCACTTTTTAACATATAGATTAGTAAATTTCCCCTTAAACAATGAAAGATTTGAAGCAGAAAAGAATAGGATTAGGAATATAGCTGGCGAAAACGGTTACGACGAAGGCTTAATAAATAAGCTGATAAATAGACATTCTTTTCAAAAGACCTTTCGGAATTCCACTTTTTTCAGACAAAAAGATACCTGCGACTCAAAATTTGTATCAATTCCTTATAATCCTAATTATACGAAAGGATTACAAAAAGTATTTAATAACACCGATCTTAAATTAGTATATCAATCCGGTAACACAATAAGAAGCTTACTAGGAAATCCCAAGGATAAAACTACAGTTCTAGAAAAAAGTGGAATTTACGAAATTAGTTGCATGGATTGTGACAAAAAATATGTTGGCCAAACGAGACGCTCTATTCAAACACGTTTTAAAGAACACTTAGCACACTTAAAATACGGAAGAACAGACCGAACATGCTTTTGAAAACAATCATAGATTCACATTAGATAACCTAAAACTTCTAAAAAGAGTACCAAACAAAAGACTTTTGAATGCATATGAAAGTAAGGAAATCATTAAATCCAGAAATAGTTTAAATAAAGATAGAGGAACCATCCCGTTTAGTACACTTTATTCTTTGGTTGAGGGGAGATAGGATTAAAAATCGTGATCAATCACAAATTATTACTCTTATCTCCGCCCACTAAAGGATTGTATGTAAGATAGAGCGTAGATTAATTTAGTTCATTGTTTATCGTCTCCTGATGATGCTAACCTTGTTAGCGAAACGCGCGTCGAGTGCAAAAAAGTGTAGTTTTGGTTTGTGGAAAACAATCATAACTTTGTTCTTTCTTTCAGTATTTAACTCTGTCGTCCTTCGTGCTGCAAATCGGATCGAACTTTTGACTTTTCTTTATTTAAAGTTTCTGTATTGCAGATGTAGGAGGTCGATCTATAAGGTTTGATTTGAAGTTTAGATATTGTCCAGTATGAGCTGGTTTGCGATATACGGAAGTGATTATGGTAGAATTCTTGTTGGTGAGGGATCAAATTCACTTAGCTTCTTATGCTGTTGACATGATTAAAGAATCGTTCTGATGTGTTGTTGTCCTCTTTCCAGATGATGGGTATGTCGTCTATGTATCTTAGCCATAATTTGGATCTTAGCCATAGTTTGGGTCTCTGCCATGATGTTTGTAGAGCTTATTCTCCAAAGATTCCATGAAGATGTTGGCAACTACCGGCGAAAGTGAAGATCTCATGGGTAGAATTCTTCCTGGCGAAAATATCTATTCTTTTCCTAGAAGTAAGAATTCTTGGTTGTGTCAGAGAGGTTGTTGTCCTTACGTAGCTTCTGTTCAATGATTTGGAGTGATTCTTCCAGTGGTACGTTCGTGTAATTTTGACGACAAAACTAACAAACTGGTCTTCAGGTTGTCGGTTGATGTCTAAGGAGGTTTACGAAGTGTTTTGAATTTTTGACGAATGATTCTTTTTATGGTGGTGGTTGGGTCCTGATTTATTTCTCTGTAATTCTGTAATTAGTAAGTAATAATATTTTCTGGTCGTAGGTGATGGCGTCCATTACTACAGTTGTATTTCCTATTTGTTCTTCTTTCCTTTGGACTAGGTTTTTTCCATTTCTTGTCGTGGGTCTTTTGATGTTCTTTTAAAGACTTCTGATGGCGCTCAATTTTTGTAGGACTGGTTCACAGTCCTTGGTGATGATGTGGTGTCTGATTTTCTCAAAGCATTGTAAAATTCATCTAGGAGTTGAGATTTCTTCCATCTGTGACTGCCAACTAATTTCATGCTGGCTTTGTCTAAGATCTCGCTCGCTCTTGTTCCTTAAATTGGGCTCAGCTTGAAACCATTTGACACGAAGTTGTTGTTTCTGGCTCTTATTAGGAAGGCAATGTGTGCTATTTCTTCGGCTTGTTTAAACTCTTCCTGGTTTCCTATAAGGCTTAATATATATCAATGACTGTATCCCTCCGAAAATATTGACCAATAAAATTGATGCGGTGCGCAGATTTGGTCCAATAGGAGACGAATTACAGCGATAATTTGCACCGGTAGCCCATTTTAAGACAGAGAAGAGAGCTTATTTGTAAAATTACTTTAAATGTTCCTCAAGTCAATACTCTAAATCATCTGTCTTTTCATAGATTATTTTATCGCACTAACTATGGTAAAAACGTATTTTTCCCTAGAACCATGTCATTAGCCAACAAATTTCCTGATTTAGATTTCTCTTGCACAGAAAAACAGAGAAACTAGAAGGCAAACAAACTTTAGAATACCTATCTTTAACAAAACTCTGCATTAATTAAAATTTCTTTCAATATAAAAATAACTACTACCACCAATTAGAAGGAACCACAATGGGTAATAGTTTATCACCTTTTATCGCAAACCTCTTTATGAGCAAATTTGAATCAGATATAAGTAAAGAATTTGAGTATTTCCCCAGAGTATGGTTTAGGTATGTAGACGATGTGTTTGCAGTATTCAACACTAAAGTAACTAGTGTTGAAAATTTTATGGAAAAAATAAATAACAAATTTCCCACAATTAAATTTACTTATGAAACAGAGAACAACGGTACACTGCCATTTCTAGACACTTTAGTTATAAGAAATAAAGGACTTTGACCTACACAGAAAAGGAACGGCCACCAACAGGTATATTCCAAATGACTCTTTTCATTGCTTAGAACATATAGATTAGTAAATTTCCCCTTAAAAAAAGAAAGATTGGAAGCAGAAAAGAATAGGATTAGGAATATAGCTGGCGAAAACGGTTACGATGAAGGCTTAATAAATAATCTGATAAATAGACATTCTTTTCAAAAGACCTTTTGTAATTCCACTTTTTTCAGACAAAAAGATACCTGCGACTCTAAATTTGTATCAATTCCTTATAATCCTAATTATACGAAAGGATTACAAAAAGTATTTAATAACACCGGTCTTAAATTAGTATATCAAGCCGGTAACACAATAAGAAGCTTACTAGGAAAAAGTGGAATTTACAAAATTAGTTGCATGGATTGTGACAAAAAATATGTTGGCCAAACGAGACGCTCTATTCAAACACGTTTTAAAGAACACTTAGCACATTTAAAATACGGAAGAACAGAAAAGTCAAGTGTGGCCGAGCATGCTTTTGAAAACAATCATAGATTCACATTAGATAACCTAAAACTTCTAAAAAGTGTACCAAACAAAAGACTTTTGAATGCATATGAAAGTATGGAAATCATTAAATCCAGAAATAGTTTGAATAAAGATAGAGGACCCATCCCGTTTAGTACACTTTATTCTTTAGTTGAGGGGAGATAGGATTAAAAATCGTGATCAATCACAAATTATTAGTTTTATCTCCGCCCACTAAAGGATTGTATATAAGATAGAGCGTAGATTAATTTAGTTTATTGTTTATCGTCTCCTGATGATGCTAACGTTGTTAGCGAAACGCGCGTCGAGCAAAAAAGTGTAGTTTTGGTTTGTGGAAAACAATCATAACTTTGTTTTACAGAAAAACAGTTCCTCAGTAGGCTGTCTCAACTTATTCCAGTTATATATTCATGAATAATTTATTGTTTAAGTTAAAAAATTATTACAAATTATAATTTAATTAACTAATTTTGTTGCACCTTATAATTTTTAACCTGAAAACCTTAGTATTAACTATTTTTGAAAAAAATTTAATAGGAATGGTCAAATGTATTTAAACACCTTGTACCAGAGATAACAAACCATTATATTTTGACATATTTAAATTATTTTAGCACAGGTAGAAAACTGCGCTCTGCACTACAACTGCGACGCAAACGCGGAGTGTATGCAGGATGGAATTTTTTCAAGCACTTACGCATGCGTGTGCAAAGGGGGTATGTATAAAAAAAATCAATTTGAAATTTTTAAAACGTGCTTAAAGCTGGTTTACATTGAGGACAAATTTTCGATAAAATTCGCGAAAAAAATTTGAATTTGAATGTTTGAATATTTCGAGTTAGTAGACCAAGAAAGACATTTTATTTTGTTCGGCAAAAAATCAAAAAAGTACTCCAAGCAGTGTCTTGGTTTTTACAAAATGTGCCTTCCATTCAAAGTTCAGCCAATTCTGATGTTTACTTGACTACAAAAAGTGTGGATATTACATGACCCGTTTCAAACGTAACTTCGACATTTCCTGAGCTAAGGTCACTGACAGAAAACAATCTCTCCTCTTCATCATTTAGGTTTTGAAGGAGACGGCCACACCTGTCATCCGGAACAAGTGTCGTGCACTAAAGAGGATAACTGTCATGTTGACGCCACCTGTACATACGATGAGCAACTGGGAAAGTCCCGATGTGTGTGCAACTTCGGTTATACCGGGGATGGCTATGATCATTGTGACATCGACTGTAAGTATTTTTTTCTGTGTGTGTGTGACCGCAAGCAAAGAAGCCACTTTGCACCCACTTTTGCTTATTATTACGCAAAGTACCACTTTCCCGCACACTGTGGATTAAGCATGAGAATATGTCATATAAACATGTCATCTAAACATGCTCATATTGTGCCATTCTTAAAGTTGACAAATTAGTCAATGCCGTCCTTTATTAAAGGCAGGCACAAACATTATGACAAAGATGACATATTTAGACAACAATAATGTCAGAATCCTTTTAAACTTCGTGCGGAATTGTCAAAAATAGTGCCGTCTTTATTAAAGTAAGGCTATGCCGACTTTATGTACCGATAAGTCCCTATCATTTTGCTTTTTGCATTTCCAGGCCTACTGGATTGCTTTAGGATCACTTCACACTAAGTTATTTTTGAACAAAAATTCGTTCCGGAAGCCAACCGTGCGTCGCTTCCACTTATAAACCACTAATACAGCAAGAGCCAGCGAAATATTCCCAGCGCCCTCTATGTGAACATTCGACATCCAGGAAGATTAGTACCTAATGCTGACAGTAGATGTCGTAATATAGCTTCGACCCCGATTGTCGTTATATTTTCTATTGCCCTTTAATCCTTGTTGATAAAGAGGGAAAGAGAGTACGTTACGTTGAGATAAGTTACGTCTTGTGCTAGCAATACGTTACAGAAGCAGATACGAGTAAGGGGTTTGCTTATAGCGTCTAACAAGACTTTGTTTTTGCCTTAGCCCCGTGTAGAGCGGACAGCGACTGTGACGAAGCCGAGGAGTGTACCTTCGTGAGTAGCCGATACGAATGTGTGTGCAAACAAGGATACTTCAGAGACTCGCAAAATATCTGCGTACCGTTTGAAGATGAAGATAGTTGTGGAGGTATGTGTAACAATTTTATCTAATTGTAGATTCCTAAAATTCCCTGAAAAGGTTTTTAACAACAGTTTTCAGGCGTCAGTGTGTGCGATGGTGTTAAATGATGTCTGGATTGAGGGTGACTAGTGAATCCACTGACGAGCCCACGCTGGTCACCCCGGGCGAAACATCGTTTAATTGTTTCTCCTTTCGCTTTGGTCTTTTGTGTGTTCCTTGTGAGACACTCATCCAATTTTGAATTTTCGTTCTTTCCTTCCAAGATCTTTTGATCTTCTCTTTTTTAGATTCTTTTCGGTTGATTTGACTGATTTGGAAGTTTAACTTAAGAGTAGTTTTGTTGTTTCCACAGAACTTTAGCAGAGTTTGAAGGCAGTTCCAAACTAAAAGTGATTGGATCTTATTTGGGCTTATTGCTATCTGATATGATTTTGATGCTTCTGTTGGAGATGCCTATAAGATGTCGGCTATTTCTCTTGCACAGAGCTCTATAATCTAAACCTCGGCCTGGAAGATGGTAGCAAGTTTATCGAGTCCAACTGAAATTGTAGCTCTTGAACCCGATACACCCGCTCACACGCCGTCCTTGGTTTTTGATCCGTCCCCTCCCATTCTTCCGTCGTTGGAAACAGAACCTGAAACGGTTTTTCAAAGTTGTATTATGGTAGCCTTTGATCTGTTGGCCTACTGCACAGTTTTCCAATGCCTGACCAGGATTAAGTCTTGCTAAAGTTGCTCTTGCCTCCTTTTCCACCCAGATGTGCAGTAGGGGGAGGTTAAGCATTATTTCCATTGCTTCCAGGGGTGTTGTCTTCATTGCTGAAGGTAGGACTTTACAGGCTGTTCGTTGCACGCCTTCCAGTTTTTGCCAAGCAGTGATCTGCTTGGTTTTGGACCGCCACGCTATAGAGCCATAAGTGATCATCGGTATCACTACCGTTAGTGAAACTAAATAAAATGTTATTTAGAATGTGTTGGACACGCTAATGACTATAATATTTGTTTTATGATACGTCATAAACACCTAAATACTTTTTTTTAGTTTTTAGTCTAAGTGTCATAACCTAAGGTATATTTAATTGAAGATTCTTTCATACTTACATGATAAGAAAGCCCTCTTAAGGTCCAGATCACTAAAATAATTTTTATCATTAAGTTAATTTAGTCTTCGATAAGTGGGGTAGGATAATTATCTTTTACCGTAAGCTTTTTTCAGTTCGATAATCAATAGCCTGTCTAAAATCAGTGGTACGTGCAAGGACCATTCTGAATTTATTTTACATTTTTTTTAAGCAAGTTATTTACAATATCTTACACAACATTTTTATATTGATAGCAATTTACAAGATTTTTGCAAAATGAAGATAATTTTTTGATCTCTGGGACTAACTTAACAAAAACAAACACTTTTGTTTCTCATACGTTAAAGGAGTATCAGAGAAAATTCGAAAAGTAGCGAAAAACTTTAATATTAAAACAGCTTTTAAATCTAGTAATACAATTCGAAGCCTTCTTAGTAAAACAAAACCGGAGAATGCATTTACCAAGTTCCTTGTGAGTGTGGTGAATCATACATAGGCTAAACTAAAAGACCACTATCCGTTAGGCTTAAGGAACATCAGACGAATACCCAAAAAGGTGAAACCACGAAATCAGGAATCGCCGAACATGCATGGTCAAAACAACACCGAATGAAGTGGGCAGAAGCAAAGGTTTTGCACAAGGAGTCACACTGGAAGAAACGTAAATTCCTTGAAGCTGCCTTTATTGCGCAGAATCAGGGTATTTTCAGTAAAGCAAGTGTTGAAATCCCAAATATTTGGAAGCCCCTCCTTGGGCGGAGCCAACTTCTTAAACTTCAAGGTTGAGTGATTTCTCACAGTATATGCAGTTTGCACCTGAAGACGATCAGAGATTGTACTGATCGAAACGTCGTGTATAAATAAAATATAGACAATGGAAGTCCGAAACACAGACTTAATTTAACTTTAATATTTTATTATAGGTGCAAAATGCGTGGAAAATGCTGAATGTCTTTTCGATGAGGTGTACGGAACTAACTATTGCCTGTGCAAGGAAGGCTACATTGGAGATGGTAAGAAATGTTATCTTCTGAAGATGCCGAGTTCGGCGAACTTCTGCAGAACGACGGGCCGACAGCCCGAAAGACAACATATTGCTATTGATATACCCTCTAAATTTAAATAACCTAAATAATCAAATGACCCGTTTTCAATTGACAGCTTATTTTATTTTTCCAGATTGAATAGATGTTAAGGACACTAATCCTAGAGTTAGAGCTTGCTTTAGGATTAGTGTCCTTAATAGATGTCCGTTTTCGCGGTGTTAGAAACTTGCAATAAAAATGGCAAAATGAGAATTAAGAAAATTGGAAAATGATAAGATAATTATTGAAAATTTAGTTCTTTTTAGTCCACCATACCAATATGGTATGGGGACTATTAAAATCGTGAAACTTTTCTTAATTTTTATCAAAAATGAGTTGCTAAGATTCCAAAACACCTTAATCGACGAAAAAAAAAGTTGTCTGTTGTCTGTCGGCTGATCATGAACTGATTAACTTTTGGCTAGTGGTGCGGGGCTGAAGGGGGGAAAAGGGAGATAAAATATTTAAAAAAAATTGTAACTTTGGAACAAAAGCAAGTAGCGATATACGGTTTTCAGGTTATAAGGTTCAAATCTTTCAAAGCAACAGTTTTCGAGATATTTTCATTTCCTTTCAACATAGAATAATTGATTGTATGGTGGACTATCCGTGCGTTCTAGCATCAATTTTTTATTTTTATTAACAGTGCTCCCGCTAAGGGCGCGAAAACACATTTGAATAAATTTAATAAAAATAAAGTAAATGTTATTTTTTAGGAATTACCGAATGCAAACTGAAACCAGTCGGTTGTGATGTTCTGAACAACTGTCATCTACATGCTACCTGTCGTTATGAAGATGATGCTCATACATACGTCTGTCGTTGCAAGCCAGGGTTGGTATAAAAAAAATATATATATAAAAATTGTTATTTTATTACTAGAAGCAGCAAATACAAGCGAAAGGTGTCTTTGGAAATTCAATTTTATCTAGTATAAGATCCCGTGAAAAGCGGGGCCTTTTTTTGTATACAGGGTTCCTAAGATTTTCCTTAGGGATAGGATTTCAATAAATCAAACAGAAATGGCATAGAAAGTTCTGCGCGCACAAAAGAAACAGGTCTATTGAGCAATGGTGCCAGTTTGTTATTATCTCCGGACTGTTTTAATGAGAAAAGATTGTCGCCACTCTTTCATTGTGAGCATAAATTCCGCTAGATGGCGGCCACACCATGAGATGATCGAGGAAAAAATTAGATGTTTTCAGGTCCAAACCACAGCTTTTTCTTGCTTAAAGGAGGCGGCAGGGTCCATTAATTACGATACTGAGCGATAAACTCGTGAGGTTGTTAACATTAGAAAGAAATATCTTCGCTTTTAATTAAATTTCTTTCCATTCTGTTCTACTAGTGACATCTATCCGGAAACGGCCAAACCATGCAGCTAGCACTAGCAGCCAAAGAAATCAATAAACGGCGCTGTTTTTCCTGCAGAGCTTTTTGCTTGCGATATTATTGATTTTAAATAAAGCTGGCCCTACACTACATTTGATATTTTCGAGGTGTTTTATGACATGATCTCGAAACATGTAGCGAACCAATTCTTCAAAACTAGCGGGAGGGTAAAAGCGAAAAATAAGGGGCTGCCAATATTTGTAACACCCAAAAAGGGGTGAAAAGATTTATTTTGCTCTCTTTCTTTATAAAAAACGTTTTTTTTACCAAAAACTTGAGCTCTGCCACTTTTTTTATTTTTTTCTTAAACTTTCTCGAAATTTTCGTCATACCGTAGAAAAAAATTATTTCCCCCATGGTCATACTCTACTTTTATTCGAAAAAATTTAGAAACAGAGACGGGATCAGTTTTCCTAAAACGAGGGATCTTGGTTTCGAGTGAGAAGATAAAGGGCGCCGCAGGCAAAAATTTTTCAATTAAATTAGCCGAACGCAAAAATGTTAGAAAAACAAATCACGAAATAAAAATGGCACCGCTTACAATTTTTTTTCAAAAACTACGTAATTTCGGGAACGCCAAGAAATAGGTCTAAAGAGTATAATTTTTTTAAAAATATTAATTTTCTCGCCCTCCTCCACTGGGACTACAGGGGCCGTGCACAAATTACGTAATGGTCATAGGGGGGAGGGGGTTTACAAAACGTTACGTAGGGGGGAGGGGGGTTTTCGACAGCGTTTGCATTTGTGTGAAGCTAAGAAAATTTGGAATGAAAATAAGTGAAAAGTTTTTTTTTTTGGGGGGGGGGGGGGTAGTGGTCTTGAAATCGTTACGTAATATTAGGGGAGTGGCGTGCCAAACCGTTACAAAACATTACATAGGGAGGGGGTCAAAACTTGGTAAAATCACCGTTACGTAATTTGTGCACGGCCCCACATCTGACTGTTCCTCCTTTTTGATTTCGAATCAAAGTGCAAAACCCGGGTTGGACATTCGAAGGCGTCAACCCGTCCTATTTGCTTGATAAAGTTTCTACGGAAATATCTCAGTCGATTTCTCCGGCCGTGTATAAACGCTTTAGGTTAGGCATTTGCATGTATTTCAGTCCCCAGCCTGTAAGCAGTGCGTAAGGACAATGGTTACAAAATGAAAAGCCGAAAAATATTTTTTTTTACGATATCTTTCATCAGTTTGGTATTAAAGTCGAGCAAAAACAATTTTTATTCCAGTCCTAAAGGTATGAAAATGCAAAACATTAGAAAAGAACAACCTGGAATGGATTTACTACGTGTAAGATGTAGTGACAACATCACCCCATCCCATCCTTTTCTGCCTAATGTGCTTTTCCGTTTGTCTGCGTCTTATACACGGCTACTTGGCCTCCTAAGGATTCGCTTAGGAACCCTGTATATTAGTAACAGTGGCGTATCAAAGAGTTTTCTAGTCAAGAAAATTGAACTATGCCACTGGAAAAACTTAATTTTCTGATATAGTTTAGGACATTGCTCCTATGTTGGGAATTTGGAACCTTTGGTTGCACTTTTTTGCGCCCGACGCGCGTTTCTCTAACAAAGTTAGCATCATCAGGAGACGATAAACAATAAACTAAATTAACCTACACTCTATCTTATATAGACCGCTTCAATCTACTGCGAACATAGGGGGAATCAAGTCCAATTTACTCTCCGTGCCGTACGACCGAGGTGGATTCGAAGCACGCTGCAGTGTTATCTTTTGGAAATTCATTTTGTTTTTATTATTTTGTTTTATTTCTGCCTTGCTCGAGAAACAGATGGGTAATTTCTTAATTGAAATAATACATTTTTAAAACCAAAAATGGATGTCTACGAAGTTGCCGAAAAAGTGCAGATGGTCAAATGGTCAAATCGTCATAACCCAACACACGTTCGATATTGGTCGAGAGAAAATTTGCATTTGTATTTTGACGTAAGAACACAGTATCCCCAAAAAGTAAATGTTTGGGGGGGGGGGGGGTATTATAGGGGAACACGTAATTGGGCAATTTTTTATTAACGGCAATTGCAATTTGAATGGTCCTATATACTTGGATCTACTGCAGCAGCACATTATTCCAACTGCTAGGCAGTTGTTAGGTGTAAGATTTGGTGTAAGCTCTTAATGACTTCTATCTGTTTTTGAAGAAGCTTTTCAAATTATCACCCCTAACATGCTTGGAAACGTTAGAAGGGGTTTTTATAGTAGGCTCGGATATTGTCTAGCCGAGCAAGGAGGACTTTTCGAACATTTGCTTTAATTTTTTTTTGACTGGGAGAATCTTTTTGGTTTTTAGAATGTATTATTTTATTTTGAGAACTTGCTTTTATTTTGTTTCTCCTTATTATTTTCATTGTAACACGTCGTCACTGATAAATCTGAGCAGTTGACAATAAAACGCTCTTATTTATCAGTGACAAAAAATAAGAAAATTACGTTATAAAAATTTGCGTATTTATTGACCAAATTCCGGTTTCATTGACTACGCTCCACACAGCACCGTGGTTAGAGGCGTACTAAATACCAAAGGAAAGTCATGCAAGTGGTGATCGCAAGCCTGAGTATTGGTTGCTTCACTGATAGGCGTGCGGTGTCTCTGCATGTACGTACACTGGCAAATTAGACTTCTTCCGCCCTATGTTCGCAGTAGCTTGAAGCGGTCTGTATACTATCTTTTAGTGGGCGGAGATAAGACTAATAATTTGTGATTGGCCACGCTTTATAATATTTTCAGACAAAAAGATACCTCCGACTCTAAATTTGTATCAATTGCTTATAATCCTAATTACACGAAAGGATTTCAAAAAGTATTTAATAACACCGGTCTTAAATTAGTATAACAATCCAGAAACACAATAAGAAGTTTACTAGAAAATCCCAAGGATAAAACTACAGTTCTAGAAAAAAGTGGAATTTACGAAATTAGTTGCATGGATTTTGACAAAAAATATGTTGAACACTTAGCACACTTAAAATACGGAAGAACAAAAGTCAAGTGTGGTCGAGCATGCTTTTGAAAACAATCATATATTCACATTAGATAACCTAAAACTTCTAAAAAGTGTACCAAATAAAAGACTTTTGAATGCATATGAAAGTATGGAAATCATTGAATCCAGAAATATTTTAAATAAAGTACACGTTTAGTACACTTATTTTTTAGTTGAGGAGAGGATTATAAAGCGTGAACAATCACAAATTACTGTCTTATCTCCGCCCACTAAAAGATAGTATATAGATAGAGTGTAGGTTAATTTAGTTTATTGTTTATCGTCTCTAGATCAACCCTGCCAAGTTTGGTACTCGTAGGTTGAGAAATCTTAATGAAAATGCTAAAAAGGAATATGCAAGAAATTTTTGAAATCGGCATCATTTTTTCTTGGGTTTTTACAATTTTTTTGATAAAAGGAGTGGTTTAAGCATTATCATCATTTAGTTTTTGATAGAGACTTAAATTTGCAACATTTTTCCTATTTGTTACTTTTGACAGTCTTTCACCATTTAAAAGTTATCCAAGAAAAACGTCTTTTTGGAGTTTTTTGGAGGTTAGAAATGACAGTAAGAATGGGGACTTTTAGTATGTCAAACGGTGTACCTTCCTAAGCTTGTTAATGAAAAAAAATTTGGGTTCTAATTTTTTAGCCTATAAAGTGTTACCTAGTTTGTTTGGGGGTATGCTTATAAAAGAAAAGTGTTGGTTTATATTGTACAATATTATTAAGAGTCTCCAAATAAACTATTCGAATCGAATTGAATAAAGAGGTTTTTTGTTCGTATTTTACTTGGAAAATAGGGCTGATAATTATGTTAAAAATTAAATATAAAACGTGGGATATCTCTTGCATTTTTTCAAGCAAATTCATAATTTTTATATTAGTTTTTAGATTTCTGAAAAATAAAAGATAATTTTTACTAGGTTCTATGGAGATGGACTTAACTGCGATCTTGAAAGAAACTGCTTGGTAGAGCCCAGTCTGTGCGATTCCAATGCTGCTTGTGTTTCAGGTAAAAAAATCATTTTTTTGTTTTATCTTTTTTATTTTTAAATTTGTCGAGGGTGGTCTTCAATCGCGCTTATTTTTTTTTACCAACGAATAATACTTCTTTTACGACAATCTCAACACGATTTCAATGGCTCATTTACGGTCCTAGGAAGGATAATAATAAAGTTTAGACGTAAACCACCAGATGGCGTAACAAGCGATGAAACTTTATTTTATAAGAGCAATAATTGACGCATTTTTAAGAAAAAAAAACCTTGTTTTTAAAAAGATATATGAAGAGTCCCTTAGTAACCCTATTTTGATATTTTGAATAATTTCTGATATTTATGATGACTCGTATGTTATGGTCATTACACGCTCAAATAAATTAAGACACTCCCCTGCATCTCGAGTCTCAAACTTCATAACATGCTTCTTATGTAAACTGCTATTTAAACATTACACAGAAAGATATATGTAACTGATTTGGAGAGTTCTTAAAATAGAAAGTTTATTGTTTATCGTCTCTAGATCAACCCTGCCAAGTTTGGTACTCTCAAAAAATTTGGGTTCTAATTTTTTAGCCTATAAAGTGTTACCTAGTTTGTTTGAGGGTATGCTTATAAAAGAAAAGTGTTGGTTTATATTGTACAATATTATTAAGAGTCTCCAAATAAACTATTCGAATCGAATTGAATAAAGAGGTTTTTTGTTCGTATTTTACTTGGAATTACAAATAAAGATATATGTAACTGATTTGGAGAGTTCTTAAAATAGAAATATTGGAAATTTAGTAAAATATTTTAAATTTATAAATATATTTTTTAGATTCCGAAAGAAGATATGCTTGCCTTTGCAATCCTGGATATGTTGGAAATGGAACCGCTTGCAAAGAAATCTCCAATCAGGAAGGCAACTTTCTATTAGTCAACCAAGGTAAGCTGTTTTGATCTAGAAGCGATATGACACCTCTCTGTTCATTTTGTAAATTTCTCTCTTGGTATAAAATATTTAGGATGATCTTCCACACTTACTCTAAAACTTCACACTCCACCAAAATTTTTTAAATTATCTACACGTTTCGCTAACTTAAATTTTAACAATCTATCTATCTAATAAGATTTTCCTTTACATTTTTTACAAGCTTTTATTTAACTTGCAATGTATCTATGTATGTTTGTTCTGGTTGCGGTGACAACACAAGAATATAGTGTGATGAAATTGACAGCTCCCCCTACTCGAAGGGGGTGGAGGGGGTACAGTTGAAGTACGCCCGATTTTGTTGAAATTTGGTGTGTTAGGCGGATTCAAGATGGACGCTTTTTGGTCATCTTTTGCTAACCAATTTTAACTAACTTATAGATATCCGATTGCCTTCAAATGTAGCATGCATTTATAGTTCCGGTAACAATATAATAATATGTCATTATTAGGCACCCCTCCCCCCTACGAGGGGAGTGGAGGGGGGGAAACATCTAAGTTGGTCTGATTTCAACCAAAATTGGTATACAGGGGCTTTTGGGGATAAGGAATACGAATTTTTGATCAGGTTTTGAAAATTCGACTGTGTATGCATTTATAGTTCCGATGAAAATACAATAATATGGTATTTTCAGGTACCCACCTCCTTCTAACGAGGTAACTGGAGGAGGAAAAAGATTTAGTTTGTTCGATTTAAATTAATATGGACATACAGGGGTTTTACGGGAAGAGGATATGAATTTTTGATCAGATTTGAAAATTTTAATATGGCGAATACAAATCTAAAAATTAAAAAATACATTTTTATTAAAAAAAACTTTTAAAGAACAAGCTTCATTAAATGTCAAAAGTAGAAAATAATATTTTACCTTTCTTATACCATAAGCGCTCGGCGCAAATTAAAAATTTTAACTTTACGGTGACAAAAAGAGAACTACAAAAGAAGAAGTAAATTCTTCTTCTATTTGAATGATAAACAAAATACTTTCATCTAAAAAAGCTGAGAACGGGTGGGATTGCCGTGCTTGTCAAGACTTTGAAAATGTCCTGAGTAGTAGTATAGTATAGGGGCGGCCCGTGGGCCTGGCAATTCGGCCTCTTCATGGGCCCTTTCTGCTATACCCCCTTCCTTACCCCAGCCCCTACTTCCGCTGCACCTCTCTCTCCCGAGCCTCCCTGTGTTCTTAACGAAGTTTAGTATATCGGCCCATTTGAGCGAGTGCAGCACTTCTTCCTCTATCGTGGGAAATCCTCACTTCAGCTGCCTTGATCTGGCATATGCATCACACTCTGCTATCAAGTGCTGCGCCGATTCCTCGAGCCAGCAAGCTTGACACACGGGATCTCCTGCTACTCTTATTTGCGTCAAATGTTTGTTCAGCCGATTGTGCATCCCTGTCAGCAGTCCAATGTCCTTTTGGGTCTTGCCTAAGAGACATTTAGTTCTGGCTACATTCGGACCATCCACGAATAGCTTGGACTGTTTGCACTATGACTCTTACCTTCAGGACGTCTTCGGTTCGCCCGTTTGTGGAGCTCACTTATTTTTCCTTGTTATTCCCAGAAGAAGTTCCGGTCCAATGTATTGGTTTTTGGCCCCTAGTCTGGCAAGTTCGTTCGCTTTCTCATTCCCTGGTATTCCCTCATGACCTGGGACCCACATCAGTGTCACCCTTTTGTCTTGAGCCAGTGTTTGCAGTGCTTCAGCGCACTCCTCCACCAGACTACTGACTATTTTGGATGCACTTAGAGCCTTGAGGGCAGCCTGGCTGTCGAAGCATATGTATATGCCCCTCCTGCCGTTTCTGACCTCGGGTAGGGTTGCTGCCGTGATAATGGCATACACCTTCGCCTGAAACACCGTAGCGTGTTCTCCAAGTGGATGAAAATGTCCTTAGGTTATAGACTAATACAACTGTTCCTTAGGTGAATCATCGATGTGACCGATATACGATACCTAAAGTTAAAATTTTTAATTTGCGCCCATAGCTTTTATTATGGTATAAGAAAGATAAAAAATTATTTTCTACTTTTGGGTGCATTTAATAAAAGCTTGTTCTTTAAAAGTTTTTTTTAATAAAAATTTATTTATCCTAGCGTAAATTAAAATTTAAAAAAAATAAGAAAATTTTACGACATTTTAAAAAGCCGTTGTCAACCCTTTGTGTCAAAGCATAGAAAAAGTGACGTATCCCCAAACGTTGTGCCTTTTTAGCTATGAAAGTGCCAATCGTATCGTTACCCCTAATTTTTTAGATTGGTCGGTATGTTCTATTTGGCTGGCCAATTCTGATGTTTATTTGACATTTCCTAAGCTAAGGTCACTGATAGAAAGAAAAGAATCTCTACTCTTATTATTATTATTATAAAATAATTTTGTAGGTATGGCAACGGTAAAAATTCCACTGGAACCATCGAAAAAGAACCAGGGAAAACCTATTCAGGTTCAACTCTTCCAAACAGCCGTAGGTTTAGACATAGATTGCTTAGAAGGGAGAGTCTATTGGAGTGATATTAGCGGAAGGGCCATCCGAAGTGCTACTTATAATGGTAGTGATAAGATCGATTTTATTACGAAGGGTGAGTTTTATTTTTTACTGTCTTTGAATTTATGCATGTTGCTGTTGATATGATGACAGACTGGAATGTTTAATTTGGAAAACACTGTTAAATTTATATGGAATTTATTCGTCATAATTATAATTAATTACACTTAAGTCTACTGAGAGTTCTAATAAAAATCAACACAAATAATTTGCTCTTCAGGCGAATCCCTTGTCATACTTTGCATTAAATAAATCAAAAAGTAACTGAATAGCTAAAAATAAGGTAAGAAACAAAGTTTGTGTCTTTTTTTGACAAAGGAATTCCAATTTTATCTTTGCGGACGCTGCGCCTATGCACTCATGTCATCAATGGCGAAACACCACCTGCCAGGTGACGCTAAAATGTATTCCTAACTTCAATCATAATTTAAATTAATTTTATCCACAGCGGCAACCCTGAATGATACTTTTTTTATATAGATTGTTTATTTCCCAACAAACCTTAATGCCGGTTCCACACTCTCGTCCGAGTGCCCTCGCTATATCTCCCCGAGAATCTCGGCCGAGACTATTTTTGATCAGAGAATATTGCGTGAATAAATATACTTATCTTAAGTTTATATAAGGGTCAAACCATATCAAATCAACCAAAAAAAGGCACTTTTCGTTTTGACCATCTCCGATTTTGATGATTTTTGGTGCACTTATTCTTCTGATCCAAAAACTTAAAAATCCAAAAAATTAAATTTTTTGGATAAAGCGGTTTTTGTTTTATTGATTTTTGAAAATAAAGAAATTGACCAATATGCCCTTGACAAGCACTTACAAAAATAACAATATCTCAAAAACTATTGGTCTTATAGAAGCGAGTTATAGCTTATTTTGAAGGTTTTTTAAAGACCTTTTTAACGATGTGTATCACCATGTAATTTTTTGTTTTTATTTTTTTAATATTTTTTTTTGAAAACACCATTTTGAATTTTTTTAAAAAAAATACATTTTTTTTTAGAATCTTTTAAATACTTTTGGAAAATTTCAGGATGGAGAAGTTATTGGTTCTATTTTTAAAAAAATAATATAAAAAACCTTGCAGGAAAAAACCATGCATTTTTTGATAAATACCTATATATTTACTCTTTATATCTAAAAACTTGTCAATTGCTCCCAGTCTTGTAAATAAGATACATAAAAGGTTTTTCCAAACTTGTTTATTCCTGCAAAATTTTGAGTATTTCTTCAATTGTCCTCCCCTCCACCCAAGATCTTTTCACCCACCTATTATACATTTAAACATGTTAATTCCTGCAAAATGTTTAGCTCCTCCCATTACTTTTTATTGGCCCTTACCCCTATTTGTATCATTTCTGGTTCAGACAGGAAAAGTTTTGACAATAATTAATTGCAAACCTGCGGTTTATGTGATAAATTGCTATTTTTTAATTTAAAACATTTATCGGAGTCGTGTGTTGTAAAATGGCACAAAATAAGCCAAAACAATGGACAAAATTTTTTGTGAGGTGTTGTGATCCATTAAGTCAGGAGAAACATTCCGGTTACGGAATGTCACAAATTGGATGACTTCCTTTAAAGGGGTGGAGACTGGCATGAAAATTTGTGACAATTGTCGAATGAAACTTTCCAAGGAACACAAGGAACAAGATGAACAACCATGTCCTGTAGCAGGGTAAGTAATAGTAACGAATACCTACCTACATTTTTACTTGTTTTGAATGAACTTTTTGAATGAAAAGTTCGAAGAAGCAATGATTGACAATGTGACTTTTAAGAAGTGGATATCTGTAGATAGATGCAATATGGAGACATTAATTAAACCAGCAGAGGACTTCATTGAAGAATTTTCAAACGATTTGATTAAATTAAAATTTCATTCTTTTTACACTCACATGCAAAAAGAATACTACAATGAGGTAAAAGACAATTTAAAAAAGGGGGAAGCACTAATCACATGCGACTTCGCTGAAAATTATTCATTTATTTTGCAGGATGAAGTGCAGTCCTATCACTGGACAAATAGCCAGGCAACCCTACATCCTTTTGTAATATATTACATTTAAATTATATATTTATTTCAGACTGTTTGGTACGCAACACTGTGGCATTTCATCTTTTTTTAAGCCACCTTATGCCTGAACTAAAGAGGCAAATTGATAATTTAGACAAAATTATCTATTTTTCAGACGGCTGTGCCGCACAGTATAAAAATTAAAAAAAATTTGTTAATATTGCGTACCATCTCGAGGAATTTAAAATTAAAGCGGAATGGAATTTTTTTGCCACCTCCCACGGGAAGAGTGCATGCGATGGACTGGGAGGCACCGTAAAAAGGTTGACTGCTAAAGCAAGTCTGCAGAGACCATATAATGAACAGATTATGACCCCCGAAGATCTTTTTAAATCTGCAACAGAAAACATTCCTGGTATAACATTTAAATATTGTTCATTAAATGACTACCAGCAACATGAAAAGTTTTTGGAAAAAAGATACCTGGAAGCACAATCGATACCTGGGACTCACAAATTGAACTCGATTATCCCCCTCAGTAATGAAAAAATTATTACAAAACCATTTTCACTAAGTAAAGAGGAAAATATTCAATGTCTTTTTGCAAACTGTGGTTTGTCAAACACAGAAATTGAAAACATCGACTCCGGTTTTGTAACCATAAACTATGACTGTCTTTGGTGGATGGGATGTATCATTTGCAAAAATATAGAAAGCGGGGAATGAAAAGTTAGTTTTTTACATCCTCATGGTCCCTCTCCGTCTTTTTACTTTCCAAAGCCAAAAGCTGATATATTGGTCATAGATCAAAATTCTCTTTTAAGACGGGTCAACCCAAATACTGCCACTGGTAGGACATATACGCTAACTGCAGAAGAAATGACAGATTCCTCAAATATTTTACAAAAAAAAATTAGCAACCTAAATATTTTTTATTGTAAATTTTCTATTATTCTTACTTTTCATTTTACCCATATTAGGTAAATTAGCTCTGTATTAAATATCTTATTAATTTTTTGAAGTATGACTCCATTATTTCTCCATCCTAAAATTTTCCAAAAATGTTAAAAAAACATTGAAAAAAAAAGAAATATTTTTTTGAAAAAAATAAAAAAAATGTGTTTTTGAGATTTCTCAAAAAAAATTTTTTTTTTAATTAGGAAAAAAAAATAATCAAACTATATTGTGTCACACATCTTTAAAAAGGCCTTTAAAAACCCTTCAAAATGAGCTATCACTTGCTTCTATAGGATCAATAGTGTAATAAGTGTACCAAAAATCATCAAAATCGGAGATGGTCAAAACTATTGCCTGGTTGACTTGATATGGTTTGACCCATAAGTCAGTCAAGTTCAGATACCCAAGAGGACAGTACAAATGAATAGTGGGCTCGATTCAAAATGTTTGTATTAGCATTAAATTAATAGTCAACTTGTTAACCGTTAGCCATTTTTCTATAATGTTTAAATCATTTTGAATGTTTTGTTTCTCTTAATGCGTTTGCAAAATAAATAATAGTTGTATCATTCGCGAATAATTTAATTTTGCCTTTTAATTTTAATTTTCGAATTGAATTAATCTAGATTAAAAACAAAATTGGCGCAAGAACTGATTCTTGAGGGACACCACATTTGATTTCTTTAATGGGCTTTGCTGATTATTAATTTTGACAAATTGTTTTCTGTTCTCTAAATATTTTTTAAACGATTCGAAAATAATATCTCTAATTACATATTTGTATAATCCATTTAATAATATACTGTGATTGACAGTGTCAAATGCCTTTCACATAATATGCAGCATTTCTTGTTTTTGTCAACATTTAGTTGAATGTCTGTTATTACATCTAATGCTGCTGTTTCTGTATCTCTAGATTCTCGAAAACCATATTGACCCTCATACAATATATTATTTTGATCGAGAGAAACTTGCAATTTTCTACGAATAATTTTTTCGAAAATTTTTGATAAAGTTGGTAAAACTAAGACAGGCTATATACAGGGTTCCTAAGATTTTCCTTAGGGATAGGATTTCAATAAATCAAACAGAAATGGCATAGAAAGTTCTGCGCGCACAAAAGAAACAGGTATATTGAGCAAAGGTGCCAGTTTTTTATTATCTCCGGACTGCTTTCATGAGAAAAAATTGTCGCCACTCTTTCATGTTGAGCATAAATCTTAGTTGCAATAATAACCGTTGACAAGATGTCTGCAAATTCCGCTAGATGGCGGCCACACATCTAATCTAATTAAAAATTAGATGTTTTCAGGTCCAAACCACAGCTTTTTCTTGCTTAAAGGAGGCGGTAGGGTCCATTATTTACGATACTGAGCGATAAACTCGTGAGGTTGTTAACATTAGAAAGAAATATCTTCGTTTTTAATTAAATTTCTTTCCGTTCTGTTCTACTAGCGACATCTATCCGGAAACGGCCAAACCATGCAGCTAGCACTAGCAGCCAAAGAAATCAATAAACGGCGCTGTTTTTCCTGCAGAGCTTTTTGCTTGCGATATTATTGATTTTAAATAAAGCTGGCCCTACACTACATTTGATATTTTCGAGGTGTTTTATGACACGATCTTGAAACATGTAGCGAACCAATTCTTCAAAACTAGCGGGAGGGTAAAAGCGAAAAATAAGGGGCTGTCAATATTTGTAACACCCAAAAAGGGGTGAAAAGATTTATTTTGCTCTGTTTCTTTACAAAAAAAGGTTTTTTTTACGTAAAACTTGAGCTTTGCCACTTTTTTTATTTTTTTCTTCAACTTTCTCGAAATTTTCGTCACACTGTAGAAAAAAATTATTTCCCCCATGGTCATACTCTACTTTTATTCGAAAAAATTTAGAAACAGAGACGGGATCAGTTTTCCTAAAACGGGGGATCTTGGTTTCGAGTGAGAAGATAAAGGACGCCGCAGGCAAAAATTTTCCAATTAAATTAGCCGAACGCAAAAATGTTAGAAAAACAAAACACGAAATAAAAATGGCGCCGCTTACAATTTTTTTTCAAAAATTACGTAATTTCAGGAACGCAAAGAAATAGGTCTAAACAGTATAATTTTTAAGAAAAAAATATCAATTTTCTCGCCCTCCTCCGCTGGGACTACAGGGGCCGTGCACAAATTACGTAATGGTCATAGGGGGAGGGGGTTACAAAACGTTACGTAGGGGTGAGGGGGTTTTCGACAGCGTTTGCATTTGTGTGAAACTAAGAAAATTTGGAATGAAAATAAGTGAAGTTTTTTTTTTTGGGGGGGGGGTAGTGGTCTTGAAATCCTTACGTAATATTAGGGGAGTGGGGAGTTACAATTCTCAGTCCCCAGCCTGTAAACAGTGCGTAAGAACAATGGTTCCAAAATGAAAAGCCGAAAAATATTTTTTTTTTTACGATATCTTTCATCAGTTTGGTATTAAAGTCGAGCAAAAACAATTTTTATTCCAGTCCTAAAGGTATGAAAATGGAAAACATTAGAAAACAACAACATGGAATGGATTTACTACGTGTAAGATGTAGTGACAACATCGCCCCATGCCCATCCTTTTCTGCTTAATGTGCTTTTCCGTTTGTCTGCGTCTTATACACGGCTGCTTGGCCCCCTAAGGATTTGCTTAGGAACCCTGTATATACACATGTATATTACTTTTGCTACTTTCATATTTTTTAGAAATTTAGTGTATGGACAAAAAGAACAATTATTGTTTTAAAATAGGAATAAGTTCAAAAAAACAAAAGATCAAAAGATCTTGGGTGGAAATAACGAAAATTCAAACTTGGATGAGCATCCCACAAGGAATACACAAAAGATCAAAGCGAAAAGGGAAATAATTGCTTTAGGAGCATAATCCTACTGGAAATATTAACACGCCAGGACGAATTCGTATCAGGTAACTTGGATAAGTACCGTGCGGAACGATGCCTATTTGTGAGTGGTTCAAGGTTGGTAATCAAAGTGCATGAAGGTGTTTAAACTACTGATGAGCCCACGCTGGTTACCCAGGGCGAAACATCGTTTAATCATTTCTCTTTTCGCTTTGATCTTTTGTGTATTCCTTGTGGGATGCTCATCCAAGTTTGAATTTTCGTTATTTCCACCCAAGATCTTTTGATCTTTTGTTTTTTAGTTTCTTTTCGGTTGAAGTAACTGATTTGGAGGTTTTTTAACTTCTTCTTTGTAGGAATAAGTTCGTTTTTTATATGTTTTACTGTTTAACCGAAATTTCATCGTAACCACTAGCTTTCCTTACGTTTAAGTTTGATATTATTTCATCAATTTAGCTTTCCTCTATATCATTTTTATCGAGGACTATAGAATTTGGTATTGGTCCTTCATCAAGTGTGTTTTCTGGTGTAGATAATTTTTCAATTTTTTCTCATAATACAAGTCCGATTTCAACGAAAAAAATTGTTCATTTCTTCACAGATAAAATCTTGTCTTAAGCGTTCTGATATAACAAGATAACAACCAATTATTATTCCAAAAATTTAGGTATTAGTTGTGATCTTTTATTTTTTGTATTTATTTTTACATAAAAAAAAACTTGCATTTTTTAGAAATTGGTTCACCCGAAGGGCTCGCAGTCGACTGGGTTTCCAGAAACATTTATTGGACCGATTCTACCCACGATACTGTGGAAGTGGCGAATTTGGATTCTAGAAGGAGGAGGACCCTGATCAGATCTGGTTTGGTCAATCCCAGAGGTAAGCCTTTTTTTAGCCCAATGAGCATTTTCGTCTATATAAAAGTTACAGCAAATAATATAAAACCTTCATAAAATAACCAAAAGTTATATTATTTAGTGTTGGTGATAATTTTATAACTCTAATATATCTCTTAAATGAGTAAAAAAGACTTGAAAAACAACTGTTCAACACCAGCTTATAAAAATTTATGGTACATAGTAATGGATAGAAAAAGAACATATAGATTTTATAAAACTTCCTTATGACCCTTCAAGTATAGAGATTATTATAAAAAGGTTTTACAACTGTTCTAACAACACTACATAACAAATTAAAGGTTTTTATGGATTTAGAAATATAAATTTTCCATCTTTCTTCCCTTTGCTTGTTATGTATTATTCTTTTTCTTTTTACAATAAAAAAATTTATAAAATGGTGTTTAGGAATCTTCTAAAATAAGCTGAAGCAGGAATATGAATATTTATATACTATAGTCAAATAAAAGCTGTTTTTCAAGTCATCCTACTCTGAAAATCAGCTGCGGTCCCGTTTGTACTGTATAGTTTTCGAATACACTCGTGTAAATTTCATGGGCTCCAAAAATACTTGAGAAAACGAGAAAAAAATATTAATATAAATATCGGTTTTTTTTCATACGCGTTTTTTTCTTTCTGTGATAAATATTGAATTTTGTATGTTGTTCTTAACCCTAACAAGCAATATTTCGATTGAAAAACATGTTGAAACCCCATAAATAACGTTTTTATTTAGGCCGAAAACTATTTTTATAATCCAAAATGGCGAAAATTTCCGAAAATTCTATAAAAAAAAAAACAATACAACTATACCACTGTTTACCTCGTCAACACTATTTTATGACCCTTTTAAAAAATGATGCTACTTGGAACAAAGGGCTGCAGATGGCGCAGTATTGAACACTGATGGTCCGTTTCTGCGAGCTTAACATAGTTACCATTGTTCTCTTTTCCTAAATGCATTCCTCGAGAGATCCAGCATACTACACATACCAGGAAAAATACCCGCCTCCATACACTTCAAGCCCGCATAATTGTCAGAGGTAACTATCTCAAGAATATAGTTCGATTGCGGGGTCGAAGGGTGTACAGGCGAGTATTTCCGGGGTGTTCACATTTGCCGCCGACCAGTAGTATCACCGTATGCGCTCGACGTTTCACGGTGCGTTTTTGCGACCTTAACACGGCTACTATATTGTTCTCTTTTTCTAAAACACGGTTCCCATCTATGCGTTTCTCATTCGTGGGTCCCCCGAATCAAAACACGAATCACGTGGTCTGAGCGAGATTTGCCTATACAAGTTCATGTCGGACCATGTGATGAGTTTTTTGAGTCAGGGTGAATGCGCATGGGAAACGCTGGTGGGAATCGGGTGTAAAATGCATTCGATCCCGATATCTGTCAGCGGCAAGAAGATTTGGATCTCTTATCTCTCTCAGATTATTAATAATAATTAAAACAAGATAATAATGGTATGGTATCTCGCAAAAACGCGCCTTTTGATGTCGCAAAAACGCTCCTTTTGATGTCGCAAAAACGCTCCTTTTGATGTCGCAAAAACGCGACTTTTGATGTCACAAAATTAACCTAAAAAAATCTTGTTTGTTTTGTTATTATAATTGCCAAAATAAATTAAAATTGTTTTTTTGTTCTAAAAACAGTTGTATTATAATCACTATATAAAGAAATTAATAACAACATTATAGAAAAAACCTTATGGGCAAAAAAGGTTTATGAATGAGTTCATAAGAATATTACAGACACCAATTTATATAACTATTGTATGAGTTCCTAAATTTTTATAAGTGTCTCTCGAAATATTTTTAATCTTATATAAATTTGTTGTTGGTTAATTAAGTTTTATAAGTGGGTTGATAGCAACATTTTAAAAACCAATCTATTATATATCTTTAATTGATAGTAACTTACGGTTTTATAGGTGGGTTGACAAAAATATTTCAAACACCAATTTATATAACTTTTGTCACTGATGACTTATATTTTTATAAATATGTTGCTGGAAACATTGTTAACACCAATTTATATAGCATTTGTTACCGACGACTTTAATTTTTATAAAGATGTCCGTGGAAATATTTTTAACGCCAGTTTTATATTACTTTAGGGTACCATCAATTTAGAGCCTTTAATAAAACAAAAATACAAACTCAATTGTTGTAGGAAACTTCTAAATACCCTAGGGTATCAATGGAACCCTCTTTATAATAATTATATAAATGTCTGTCACCAGAAGTTTCTGGAAATGCTCATTGGGAGGGGTTCTCCATCAAAAATACAAGTGAGGTTTATTTTATAGTAGAATCGATATCACCTCTAGTAATCGAGATATTCAAAAACAAAAAAAAACAATTTTGAGGTATTTGAAGACCAGCTGAGTGGCTTAGGTGGGACACATTTGTAACAAAATTCTGGAAAAAAAAATTATTGGTTCAAAAAGCAAATATTTTTGTTACAGACCTGTCGAAATTGCGGTATTGTTTGGTTTTGAAAATTGGCCATCCTGCAAAGACTAGAGATCGTTTTTTGGATAAAAAGTAGTGTAACGAGACTGCAAACAATTGTTTATTTATATTTTATTTATTGTTAATTGTAAAAGGTACACAAATATTTGTGAGATTTTGTTGTAAAGAAATTATTACAGGGATTCTGTGTAGGTATCGCTGTTCATCCTCAACGTGGAAAGATTTTCTGGACCGATTGGGACAGGACGCATCCCAAAATTGAGTGGGCAAATGCTGATGGAAGCAATCGGCAAATATTTTTAGAAGGTAAGAAGAATTATTATTATAGGTACAAAAACTGGCCCGATTGAATTTGGTGTGTCTGACCCATATACTTATAAACTTAAATGACACGCTCTGGAAGTGGCAAGAAGGCCATGAAAATAAAGTGCATTGAATTCCCGATGCCTAGATTAGCTCAACACCGTTCTCAACTAAAAAGCCAGTTAACTTATTTTAGTTATAGTATCCTTTGGCCTATGATCGGTGCCATATTGACACCAAACTGACAGAAAATCCATGTTTTACTTGCCAATTTGGTTGTAAAAATGGCAGCCACAATAGGCTAAAGGGCACTGAGGCGATAGGAGTTAACAGGCTTTTTAGTTAAGAACGGTGTTGATTAGATTCGGTCTTGTAATTTTAGTAGCTGATTTTTTGTCCGCCATTTAAAAATTGTATGAAGACTTGACATATTAAATTAACTTTTCGGATTTTTCTTTTTTTTTTGTTTAAATGATTGATGCATGCACCAAATAGAAATTATGATCATTGGTTGATAATCGATTCCGTAGAGAAACTCTTCGGATGAGTTGGAATTAATTAGTTCGTGTTCGTAGTTCAGAAGTTAGGTTATGCAGTTGTTATTTTTCCTATTATGGAAGCTATTTTATTTTGTACTTGATTTTTGCCAGGCATTTTTGGGAGAGTAATTGTTTTATTATTTAGAAGGAAAAACTTGTTGTGCATACTATATGCAATTAGTCTGATTGCAAATTTAAAACTATAAGGTGCCTTTTTTTTGTTTTTTTTTTCATTATTTAATGATGACCCTTCACAAAAAAATGCATAAATGCAGCTATGACAAAAATAATATAAGTAGTATCACAGGGCGTTTAATTAGGGCCAGAAAAAATTTGCCTTCCAGTTTATTTTAATTTCTTTGGGGTAAACAAACCGTTTTTCCATAAGATGTAATGCTAACTTAAATCAAAAGTTTGGCAAAGTGGAAAAAGATGCAGAATAAGCAAAGTGATTTTTTTTATAGAGTAATCCTTTCTAAATCGGGGAAAAATAAGCATTTTGCCGAAATTTTAACAATAAACTCAAAATTCCCAATTAAACGTTGAAATGTCCCTCTGCCTATCTCTGCCGCACCCGTGTAACTATAAATCTATAAATCAGTGGCGGCTCGTGACTTTACAAATAGGTGACGCAGCATCGGCGAACCCCCCCCACCTTCACTTTCGATTTGTATTGTGATGTGTACGTTTAATAAGGGGGACGGCTTTTTAGAGTTTAAGAAGTCTTTTTTGTCATCTTTATTCCACCCCTAAAATGCTTTTTCCAGTAAAACACAAGCTCCATCATACACAGGAAACATTGTCAAAAAAAAAAATAATAATAAAAACGAAGACCGTAACTGAAGGGAAACAATTTACTTTATCGCTTATTTCGGGCATGCGCAGTTACGAGGTAATAACGGAATCCCTTACTAATCTATAAAGTTTGACGTTATAATTGACATGGTTGCCGCCCAATGAGCATTTTTGTCTATATAAAAGTTACAGCAAATAATATAAAACCTTCATAAAATAACCAAAAGTTATATTATTTAGTGTTGGTGATAATTTTATAACTCTAATATATCTCTTAAATGAGTAAAAAAGACTTGAAAAACAACTGACCAACACCAGCTTATAAAAATTTATGGTACATAGTAATGGATAGAAAAACAACATATAGATTTTATAAAACTTCCTTATGAGCCCTCAAGTATAGAGATTATTATAAAAAGGTTTTACAACTGTTCTAAAAACACTACATAACAAATTAAAGGTTTTTATGGATTTAAAAATATAGATTTTCCATCTTTCTTCCCTTTGCTGGTTATGTATTATTCTTTTTCTTTTTATAATAAAAAAATTTATAAAATGGTGTTTAGCAATCTTCTAAAATAAATAAAAATGAAAGTGAGATAAGCTGAAGGAGGAATATGAATATTTATATACTATAGTCAAATAAAAGCTGTTTTTCAAGTCATCCTACTCTGAAAATCAGCTGCGGTCCTGTGTGTACTGTATAGTTTTCGAATACACTCACGTAAATTTCATGGGCTGCAAAAATACTTGAGAAAAGGTGAAAAAAAAATATTCATTTAACTATCATTTTTTTTTTCATACGCGTTTTTTTCTTTCTGGGACGAATATTGAATTTCGTATGTTGTTCTTAACCCTAACAAGCAATATTTCGATTGAAACACATGTTGAAACCCCATAAATAACGTTTTTATTTAGGCCAAAAACCTATTTTTGTAATCCAAAATGGCGAAAATTTCCGACAATGCTATAAAAAAAACAATACAACTATACCACTGTTTACCCACAGAAAAAAAATTGGGTTCGGTCTGTCTAGCAGAGTTTACCTCGTCAACACTATTTTATAACCCTTTTAAAAAATGATGCTACTTGGAACAAAGGGCTACAGATGGCGCAGTGTTGAACACTGATGGTCTGTTTCTGCGAGCTTAACATAGTTACCATTGTTCTCTTTTCCTAAATGCATAACTCGAGAGATCCAGCATACTACACATACCAGGAAAAATACCAGCCTCCACACACTTCAAGCCCGCATAACTATCAGAGGTAACTATCTCAAGAATATAGTTAGATTGCGGGGTTGAAGGGTGTACAGGCGAGTATTTTCCGGGGTGTTCACATTTGTCGCCGACCAGCAGTATCAGCATATGCGCTCGACGTTTCACGGTGCGTTTTTGCAACCTTAACACGGTTACTATATTGTTCTCTTTTTCTAAAACACGGTTCCCATCTATGCGTTTCTCATTCGTGGGTCCCCCGAATCAAAACACGTATCACGTGGTCTAAGCGAGATTTGCCTATACAAGTTCATGTCGGACCACGTGATGAGTTTTTTGAGTCAGGGTGACTGCGCATCGGAAACGCTGGTGGAAATCGGGTGTAAAATGCATTCGATCCCGATATCTGTCATCGGCAAGTATCTAAAGAAGATTTGGATCTCTTATCTCTCTCAGATTGATGTAATTAAAACAAGATAATAATGGTATGGTATCTCGCAAAAACGCGCCTTTTGATGTCGCAAAAACGCTCCTTTTGATTTCGCAAAAACGCGCCTTTTGATGTCACAAAATTAACCTTAAAAAATCTTGTATATATCTTTAATTGATAGTTACTTACGGTTTTATAGGTGGGTTGACAGAAAGATTTCAAACACCAATTTATATAACTTTTGTCACTGATGACTTATATTTTTATAAATATGTTGGTGGAAACATTGTTAACACCAATTTATATAACATTTGAACCGATGACTTTAATTTTTATAAATATGTCCGTGAAAATATTGTTAACGCCAGTTTTATGTTACTTTAGGGTACCATCAATTTAGAGCCTTTAATAAAACAAATATACAAACTCAATTCTTGTAGGAAACTTCTAAATACCCTAGGGTATCAATGGAACCCTCTTTATAATAATTATATAAATATCTGTCAACAGAAGTTTCTGAAAATGCTCATTGGGCGATAGTAAAATTTTTGAATGCAAATATGTTCTGTATTATTTTTATTTGTAAAGATAAGTGCCAATTTTAGTTAATCATTTTCTTTGATTCAAACATTGGTTTGCACTGGCAACTATGACAAGTGATTCCGAAGTGTTTATCATAACCTCTCTTTTCTCTGTCGTGTTTTTGAGTTTTTAAAGATTAAAAATAATTAAAATTCACCGTAAAAAACAAGAATAAGATATTCTAAATGGAAAATATTATTGAACAAATTCTTTTTAATAAAAACCGTATAAAGTCGGCCATAAACAAACCAAAGGCGGCGTGCAAACACTTAAAAATAACGTGACGTTAGCTACGTCACAACACGTTATTAAGCGATAAAGTCACCTGACGGAGATTTTTTATACGAGGTGCAAAAGGTCTAATAGCAATTGCCCGGCGCGCGACGCTCGATATAGTCACAAAATTATAATAGAGCCAGCTTAAAAGTTTGCATCACATGCAAACACGCCCAAACCTCGGCGGAAACGAGACGCGCGTCATGGCGTTACTCTATAAGGTTTTACCATAATACATGAAAACCGTATTTTATTAAGGTTGAACCTTAAACATACTTAAAAAAAAAGTATTATTGGAAGTCGCATTACTTTTCCTTATTCCTAACCTAAAATTTCTAACCTTCTAGGGATATCAATAATTCCAACTTTTGCAAAAATTTTTGAAAAAGTTCTTCTTTTTTTTGTAAACCAGTTTGGGTTTAGAAATAAACTATCTACTACAGATGCCATAAATAGATTGTTGCAACAGATTAATCAAGGTTTTGAAAACAGTGAGCTGGTTGCTGCCCAATTTTTGGATTTGACTAAGGCCTTTGACTGTGTATCGCATGATGATCTTATCGCTAAACTATCATTTTATGGATTCTCACCGGACAGTGTTTTATTAATAAAATCTTACATCTCTGAGAGGGAGCAATTTATGTCGTTCGCGGGATGTGAATTAGTAAAACTTCCAGTAAAACACGGAGCTACTCAGGGCTCCGTTTTGGGGCATGTGTTATTCCTTATTTTTATTAATGACATTTATCAAGCTTGTCCACAAAATAGTATTTTCCTCTACGCGGATGACACAACTCCTGTCTACTCCAACCCATGCAGCAGGCAGCTTATCTGTGGAGCGTCTAATATCCTGAATGCCTTGAAGGACTGGTTTGCCTGCAATAAACTGAGTCTAAATGAAGAAAAAACCGAACATATTGTTTTTTCTTTGAAACCGTTTGATAATAGTTCAGGCATTAAATTATCTTCATATGTAAAATATTTAGGCGTAATACTAGATGCGAAGCTGACTTGGGAGCATCATGCCAATAGTTTGGTTGAGGTGTTGTCCAGAAATACCTACCTACTAAGATGTTTGTCAAAGATAGTCGGTATTAAAACACTTCGTACTTGTTATTTTGGCTTAATTCACTCTGTTTTGTCCTATGCGCTGATTGCATGGGGTCATTCAAGTTTTACATGTAACATTTTTAGAATTCAAAGGAGGGCAGTAAGGATTTTGGCAAATCTGGGTTATAGAGACGATTGTAAATCTGCTTTTAACCAGTTAAATATCCTTACTTTACCTTCTCAATATATTCTGCTGTGTTTATTGCATGTGAAACATCACATTAAAGAGTTTAAAACTCATAGTGGCATTCATAATATTCCAACCAGAAATAGTAACAAACTAATTGTTCCATTTAGAAGGCTAGAAAAAACAAGAATTGGCTCCGACTACTATGGTATTAAATTTTACAATCTTCTTCCAAGCAACATTATAAATCTCGATGCAAAACATTTTAAAGTTATGTTAAAAAAGTTTTTGGTAAAACATGCATTTTATGATATCAATGACTTTCTTGATGCAGATCTCTCTAATATGTGTTAACAAGTAAATTTGTCATGTTTTTCTGGTATTTTGATTTTTTTGTTAATTTTTTTGTTCGTTAATTACTGATTTTGTGTGTTTTTTTTATAAGTAATTAATGTGGCAAATTTTTATTATAAAGCGTGAGCCATGCAATATAATATGAAATTCAGTTGTGTTAAGTTAAGTCAAATTATTTTTATAATACTTATTTTATGTGTGATAACCTTTTTATATTTATTTAAGTTTAATATTTACTTTATTGTATTTCTTGACTTGCGTAAGTGCTTTAGGTATGATAACGCCAATAAAGAAATGAATTGAATTGAATTGAATTTTCCTTGATAAATTATCTTCAACCTTGTTCAGTTTTTTCACAAAAATTTTAAAAATCCACAAGACTGTTTTTGTTTATAAACAAAAAGCTAAAAATGCAAAGAATATTAAAAAGCCGTGTCGAAAAACAAACCAACCATCACTATTATCCGTGCAAATTGAGGTTATGTTTAAAGATAAGGGACGTACGTAAAAACGCAGGTCACGCGCATGCTCAGATGTCAATTTTCCTTAATAAGGAAACGCGAAAATGTACGCCCAATAAGTCCCTATTTACAAAATTTCGAAACGTTATTTTATGGAAGCGGAAGGTTTAATTTTTTCAGAAATATTTAAATTATTCAGACGACAAATAAGAGGTCAAGCAGCGCTTCACCTGCGTCATCGGGCGAGCCGCCACTGATAACGTCATCTCTCTCAAATCAGATAGCGCAACTAACTGTCTCTTTTCAAGCCGATCGCTTGCCCGATCTTTAGGCTGAACTGAGAGAGACAATGCCTATCCGCACTGTGCAAGTGCGAGAGGGATAAAAGCACATGACATTGCCTCTTTAAACTTTAAATTTTGAGTTTATTTCTAACATTTCGGCAAAATGCTCATTTCTCCCCGATCCAGAAAGGATTACTGTATAAAATAGTCACTTTGTTTAATCTGAATCTTTTTCCACTTTCCCAAAATTTTTATTTTTATTAGCATTACGCTTTGTTTACCCTACAGCCACCATTTTTAAAGGGCCATTACGTAATTAATGGCTGACTTTCACAATTTGTTAGACAGCCCTATTGTACTATTATTGGTGTCCAGGTCCCGCAGTGTCTCTGCCGAACTCCCTAGCCATCGATTACGACACGGAGCAACTATGCTACTCCGACGCAGGCACGAAAAAGATCGAGTGCGTTTACATCGACAGCAAGCAGATTCAGACCATCGCCGTCAATTGCACGTATCCGTTCGGAATCGCGGTTACGGATAAGAATCTGTATTGGTCCGATTGGGTTTCGTAAGTAAACTTTATTTAATAGTAGTTTACATAACAGGCATGTTATGATGGTCATTAAGCGCGAAGATGAAGTGTGTTAATTTATCTGAGCGTGTAATGACCATAACATGCGAGTTAGTGTCCCAATGAGCATTTTTGTCTGTATAAAAGTTACAGCAAATAATATAAAACTTTCATAAAATAACTAAATAATATAACTTTTATATTATTTAGTGTTGGTGATAATTTTATGACTCTAATATATCTCTTAAATGATTAAAAAAGACTTGAAAAACAACTGTTCAACACCAGCTTATAAAAATTTATGGTACATAGTAAAGGATAGAAAAACAACATATAGATTTTATAAAACTTCTTTATGAGCCCTCAAGTATAGAGATTATTATAAAAAGGTTTCTGTTCTAACAACACTACATAACAAATTAAAGGTTTTTATGGATTTAGAGATATAGATTTTCTATCTTTCTTCCCTTTGCTGGTTATGTATTATTCTTTTTCTTTTTACAATAAAAAAATTTATAAAATGGTGTTTAGCAATCTTCTAAAATAAATAAAAATGAAAGTGAGATAAGCTGAAGCAGGAATATGAATATTTATATACTATAGTCAAATAAAAGCTGTTTTTCAAGTCATCCTACTCTGAAAATCAGCTGCGGTCCCGTGTGTACTGTATAGTTTTCGAATACACTCACGTAAATTTCATGGGCTCCAAAAATATTTGACAAAACGAGAAAAAAATATTAATTTAAATATCGGTTTTTTTTTTCATACGCGTTTTTTTCTTTCTGGGACAAATATTGAATTTCGTATGTTGTTCTTAACCATAACAAGAATATTTCGATTGAAACACATGTTGAAACCCCTTTTAAAAAATGATGCTACTTGGAACAAAGGGCTGCAGATGGCGCAGTGTTGAACACTGATGGTCCGTTTCTGCGAGCTTAACATATTTACCATTGTTCTCTTTTCCTAAATGCATTCCTCGAAAAATACCCGCCTCCACACACTTCAAGCCCGCATAACTGTCAAAGGTAACTATCTCAAGAATATAGTTAGATTGCGGGGTCGAACGGTGTACAGGCGAGTATTTTCCGGGGTGTTCACATTTGCCGCCGACCAGCAGTATCAGCGTATGCGCTCGACGTTTCACGGTGCGTTTTTGCGACCTTAACACGGTTACTATATTGTTCTCTTTTTCTAAAACACGGTTCCCATCTATGCGTTTCTCATTCGTGGGTCCCCCGAATCAAAACACGTATCACGTGGTCTAAGCGAGATTTGCCTATACAAGTTCATGTCGGACCACGTGATGAGTTTTTCGAGTCAGGGTGACTGCGCATGGGAAACGCTGGTGGGAATCGGGTATAAAATGCATTCGATCCCGATATCTGTCATCGGCAACTATCTCAAGAAGATTTGGATCTCTTATCTCTCTCAGATTGATGTAATTAAAACAAGATAATAATGGTATGGTATCTCGCAAAAACGCGCCTTTTGATGTCGCAAAAATGCTCCTTTCGATTTCGCAAAAATGCGCCTTTTGATGTCACAAAATTAACCTTAAAAAATCTTTTTTGTTTTGTTATAATTGCCAAAATAAATTAAAATTGTTTTTTTTGTTCTAAAAACAGTTGTATTATAATCACTGTATAAAGAAATGGTAATTATGCAGTATACGGTTTTCTGCCATTTTTGATTTTTTTTGAAAAATTCTTTATGGGGGCACCTTCTAGGGTCCCTAGGACCCCAAATCCGTCTGCGCCGGTTGGTTTTTTTTTTTATTTTTTTTGGTTTTTTTTATTTTTTTTTCACTAAAACAAACCACACCAACACAGTCCAACCCAACCTAATCCAAACCAACCCAAAACAATTAAAAAAACCCTTTACAACCCCCCCCTGGGCAACCTTTTTTCTCGTTAAAAAAAAAAAAAAAATCGGGCGCAGGCGGATTTGGGGTCCTAGGGACCCTAGAGGCCCCCATAAAGAATTTTTCAAAAAAAATCAAAAATGGCAGAAAACCGGGTATATACTGCATAATTACCGTTTTGGGTTGGGTTGGATTAGGGTGGGTTGGATTAGGTTGGGTTGGACTGTGTTGGATTGGGTTGTTTTAGTGAAAAAAAAAACAAAAAAAAAACCAACGGGCGCAGACGGATTTGGGGTCCTAGGGACCCTAGTAGGGGCCCCCATAAACAATTTTTCATAAAAAATCAAAAATGGCAGAAAACGGTATACTGCATAATTACCAAAGAAATTAATAACAACATTATAGAAAAAACCTTATGGGCAAAAAAGGTTTATGAATGAGTTCATAAGAATATTACAGACACCAATTTATATAACTATCGTGTGTGAGTTCCCAAGTTTTTATAAGTGTCTCTCGAAATATTTTCAATCTTATCTTATATAAATTGGTTGTTGGTTAATTAAGTTTTATAAGTGGGTTGATAGCAACATTTTAAAAACCAATCTATTATATATCTTTAATTGATAGTTACTTACGGTTTTATAGGTGGGTTGACAGAAAGATTTCAAACACCAATTTATATAACTTTTGTCACTGATGACTTATATTTTTATAAATATGTTGGTGGAAACATTGTTAACACCAATTTATATAACATTTGAACCAATGACTTTAATTTTTATAAAGATGTCCGTGGAAATATTGTTAACGCCAGTTTTATGTTACTTTAGGGTACCATCAATTTAGAGCCTTTAATAAAAAAAAAGAAACTTCTAAATACCCTAGGGTATCAATGGAACCCTCTTTATAATAATTATATAAATATCTGTCACCAGAAGTTTCTGAAAATGCTCATTGGGGTACTATAGTTTACCTACGACCAATGAAAATGTCATCATAAATATCAGAAATTATTAAAAATATCAAACGCGAACACTCTTCTCAACAACCTTCATAACCTGAAGTTTTTTTTTTCATATATCTTCTTAAAAATAAGATTTTTTTCTTAAAAATGCGTAATATGTCAATTTAACTGGACTTATTTTTGGTTAGGTACTAAAATTATATTGGATTTATTTAGGTTTAATTAGGGACCTATAAACTTATATATAGGCCCCTAGTTTAATAAATATTTACTGTCTCAATAATATACAGAGCGCTTCAGGCTACTGCAAACATAGGCCGGAAGAATTCCAATTTACCAGTGTACGTACACGCAGGGACACCGCACGCCTATCAGTGGAGCAACCAACACTCAGGCTTGCGATCACCGTTCCCGGCTTGCGTTTAGTATGCCTCTAACCACGGTGCTATGTGGAGCGTAGTCAATGAAACCGGAATTTGGTCAATAAATACGCAAATTTTTATAACGCAATTTTCTTGTTTTTTGTCACTGATAAATTAGAGCGTTTTATTTTCAACTACTCAGATTTATCACTAACAATGAAAATAATAAGGAGAAACAAAATAAAAGCATGTTCTCAAAATGTTCGAAAAGTTCTCCTTGCTCGGCTAGATAATATCAGAGCCTAACCCGATTAGGAAATACATTATTAAGATATTCCCTAACAAGGCCAACATTGTGAGCGGGACAACCATCTTGTTGAAACCTTGTTTCGCCAAATCTCACACCTAAAAACTGCCTAGCAGTTGGAATAATATACTGCTGCAGTAGATCCAAGTATCTAGGACCATTCAAATTGCCGTCAATAAAAAAATGGCCCAATTACGTGTTCCCCTACAATACCCCCCCAAACATTTAGTTTTTGAGGACTCTGTGTACCTCAAAATACAAATGCAAATTTTCCCTCGACCAATATCGAACGTGTGTTGGGTTATGACGATTCAATGATGGAAAAGTGCTTTCATCTGTGAAAAGAATAGATCTCAGAAAGTTTTCATCACGATTAGCACTTTCCATCATTGTTTCGCAAAATTCTATACGACGATAGTTGTTCTCCAGAGAAATTTGATGCGTTTTTGATGCTTTGTAAGAATAATAACCATTCTCTTTGAGAACACCTAAGACAGTGGCTGAAAACATATCAACTGCTTCGGCAATTTGGTGGCTAGTTAACTTTCGATTTTCCTCCACTGCAGCGCAAATCATCACATCTCGTACTTCCTGCTCGTCATTCAAAAGAGTGGGTTTTTTATGGTTTCTTGGCGCTACACAACTAAACTTTTCAAAATTCTGCACAAACCTATGAATCGTTGATAAACTAGGTTCTGGGCGAGTTACAAAATTCTCCACAAAAAGTTCTTGAATAAGTCTCAATGGTCTGCCTTGATAGTACCATTTGACCATCTGCACTATTACGGCAACTTTTTAGACATCCATTTTTAGTTTTAAAAATGTATTATTTCACTTAAGAACTTACCAATCTGTTTCTCGAGCAAGGCAGAAATAAAATAAAATAATTAAAACAAAATAAATTTCCAAAAGATAACACTGCAGCGTGCTTCGAATCCACCTTGGTTGTACGGCACGGAGAGGAAATTGAACTTGATTCCCCCTATGTTCGCAGTAGCCTGAAGCTCATTGTAGAAAAATAATTCACATTTTTGCGTCAGTTAGTACTCTTATAAAATAAAGTTTCGTCGCTTGTCACGCCATCTTGTGGTTTACGTCTAAGCTTTATTATTAGCCTAGGACCGTAAATGAACCATTAAAATCGTGTTGAGATAATCGTAAAATTAGTATTATACGTTGGTCTTAGGTAAAATTCAAACGTTGGCTATCCTCAGCTCGATTGTCTAAGATTTTTAAGCCATGATATTCGTCTACGACCCGGACCTCTTCTGCTTTAAATTTTGCTTTCTGTTATCAATTTTAACAGTTTATATTTGTCGTTTCTCAAAATATGGCCAAAATATTGAAATTTTCGTTTTTTGATGGTAAATAAAACTTCAAGATCTTTATTTATTCTAAGCAAAACATCCACATTAGTTACTCTGTCCATCCACGATATCCTTAGTATTCTAAGATAACGCCACATTTCGAATGCCTCTAACTTTTTCACATGGCCTCAGTCAGTGTCCATGCTTCCATGCCATAATATAAAATGCTAAAAACATAACACCGAAGCACACGAATTCGGCAGGTGGTATTAAGATCACGACTACACATAATCCGACCTGTTTCACCTTTCACGAACTTCTTGCATGTTGTCCCAGCTCTCATTGAGGAAGCAAATCAAGTATTTGCATAAATCCACGCGTTCGACTTGCTGCAACATGCCTCTGATGTTCTTTTCCTTGGATATGACCATCCATTTTGTTTTTCCGACATTTAAGTTAAGCCCGAATTGCAGGCTCTTGCAGGCCTTCCGACGTCTCTGCTATTATGACAGTTATGCAGTTATGACGCGCATTCCCTATTATTTTGCATAGACTGTACTGTTAAAAAAATAAACAGTATGTTTTTTTAAATGTTTGTTAAAATCTGTAAAAATTAATTTGTTTTTCATTCTCCTGACCTTGAACTCACAAAATTGAACAGAAAGTAATTCTGAAGGTCAATAAACAATTAAATATTATTATTTATTCCGTTATTTTTTTTTAGTAAGAAAATCGAACAGGTTGACAAGTACAACCTAAGCAGGCAATTTCCACTGATAGTTCCGCCTCTAGGTGGCTCTGCGAACAAACTCTTTGGTTTGGTGGCAGTACCAACAAGGTGAGAATGTAAATTAATTAATTGATTTTAGGAATGTTTGTGTTATAATGATTTCCATTAAAAAAAAAAGGTAATGTTACATTATAGAAAAAATATTCTCTGAATTTAGTAAAACATACAATTTTTGACATTTGTACACGTTTCTACAGGCATTTAAAATATCTTTAAAAGAAGGTATCACTTTCTCCGCTTTTCGCAAAAAGAGAGAAAAAAAAAATTGACAAATTATTTTATTTTTTTTTTAAATTTTCAGATGCCCACGTTTAACCAACATTTGTGAGTACGGAAGGATGCAGTGTCCTGATGAGCACATTTGCTTGCCAAACGGTTTTGGCGGGAAGAACTGCGCTTGCGCTGCAAGATCTGACTCTGACGAGCTACCAAATTGTGTTCTCTAGGTAGGAAAAATATAGGAGATAAACAAACAAATATGGTGACTTCTACTGTCTCGTACATGACACACATTTTAACCAGGCGCATATTTAATAAATATTTATTTTTACTTTAGATGGATTGCACAAGTTAAGAAAGAATTGAGAAAATATATGAAAATATTTTTTTACAAATTTTAAGGTGCTGGCAAGTCCTCACAAAATACAAGTCGTTGTAATATTTTATAAACCCAAAAACCTTAAAAACTTGCCTTAGGGTTAGATTTCATTTTTTTACATCAAGCCGATGTTTTAGTTTTAATTGTTTTTTATTTGCTCTTAAGGCTATAGTTTCTCCCCAGATTTTAAATAAAAAATAAAAGTTCTTCATCTATCCCAAACACCTCAAAATAATTGCAGTTTAGAACAAACTCGATTTACAAAAAAATAGAGAAATACTCACAATTTCCTCTGAATTACATTTTTCCTTTCTATAAAATAAAAACTAAGTTTCTTTTTTTTCTAAAAGAAAACCGATCACTCAATCACACTTCATTGAATTTGGGAGACACACGCAGTTCAAGTGTTGGCCGATAGACCGCAGAATTTATACGATTCCATGGTAACTGCAGGTGTTTTGTCAACAAACTTTAAATCGGGCCGCAGCGGGACAGAAGAGTATTTTTACGTTTTCTGACAGAAAACCATTCGAGGTTAGGTTTACCTTTCAAAAATGTATTTTTAAAAACATTGTTCTGTAACAAATATGAAACCACTCCGCGTGTGCGGCCGTCCGCCGAAAAAGGCCTAGCGCTGCGCGGGCATTACCCCGAGTCTATCAAAGAACCAAGAGAACTTTACTGGCCCGCTGGTATTACTGGAATTCGTATAGAAACATTCGGCGCCCATAACCCCACATAATTTTGTTTTTATTTTGAATCAACCATTTTTTTTTAAATTAAAATCTCTGGTGTCCTACTGTGGATAAACATAAATAAAGTCTCCGCGTTGCCATGGAAAACAAATTCAATGACGTAAAATTTTGCAAAAAAATCAGGTCGACATAGTTAAATTGATTTCCCGTACAGTGTTGCCAAAACAATTCCCCAGATTGTAACCATACGACCTTAATACATACATTCAGATTTGTACATATTAAGTTATCTTCATGAAGCTGTAAAAGTAGTTTTTTAAGTTAAGTAAGTGCTGATATTTGACCACAGATAGACTGATGTCATTAATCAAGGCAACGTAGTTGTTTATCATTCTGTCCTTGGTTAAGTTTATCAATGGTAACTAATATGCTTTCATTCCCATTTTTTTTTCAATTCACGACCCTACCTTTACAGTCCTTTTTCTTTTTAATTGTAGAATATGTTTTTAGATACTTAAATGTAGTTCACTTATTTTTATTTATATTTTGTAACTTATATAAAGAAAAATAAACTTAATTTGTAAAAATAATGATTTTCATTATTATCACGTTAGTATCAATTTTCTGATAAAATAAACTTTATGTAATAAAAAAATATTTTATTAACACTATTTAACGATACAACTAGATAACGAAGAGATAATATGGCAAGATACAAAAGTAAGAAACAAAAACAATACAAAATATCACAATAACGTAAAAAAGTATCAAACGTTATCTAAATATAATAAAATATATAGAAATTACAGTCTTAAATTTTTAAATGCTATACAATTAAATATGGCCCTCATAAAAAATAACTCCTCGTAAGTTAAAAAATCCATTGCGAGTATTTTAGGAAAATACCAAATAGATCCAGTGTGTTTGTAAGAGTATTTTCAAAAATTAACTACAAAATAATTAATTACAACAATAGTATATTACATAAGAAGAGAAGAAAGTGACAACTTTGACAGGTGCGTGAATGTTGTGAACGAGGCGTCAGCCGAGTGAAACAACACGCGAGTGTAAACAAGTTACTTTCTATCGAGTTAGTTTTCCCACAAACACTTATTCACATGAAACTACTTTTTCGCACATGTGTGGAAAAGTACTTTGCAACACGTGCGGAAAAGTATGATGACAGCTAACGTCACCGTATACTTTTTCACACACTTTCACTCGCGGGTGAAATTAACGTTTTCTAAGGTTGCAAATAGTTGAAAAGTATTCCTAGTGTATGGTAAATTTACCAAAGCTTTATTTAGACGGTGATCGTTTATAAATAGCCCCCCTCCTTAACTTTTTGAGTACTTGTCACAGAAAGTTAAATCAAAAAGTATTTTCTGACGAAAAATTAGGAAAAGAAAAATACTCTGGCGGTTCTTTGTTCAAGACGATACCTGTATGGCAAAGTTTTTGCCAATTATTTCCACGACGGTTAAAGACAAAAAAGACATTAATATATTTTTGGAATCAGGAAAAAATTTTGAAAAATATAAAGGGGTTTTATTAAAAAAGAGGACTTCACCAGCTTTGCACCGAATCATTAAAAAAAAATACTGAAACAGTTAAGGGGGGAAAGTCTTTATAGACCATCACCCTGTACATATTTTACAAACAGAATCTCTTTAATGTTGAATATTCTTAAAGCTTCCCAAGAATGAAACATGCTCCTCGTTAGGAATAATTTAAACGTCTTAAACACAGCAATGTTGGTGCCAAAAACCAAAAAGCCTCGTTAAATTTAACGAAGTAATTAACTTTTAGAGCTAAGAAAACACAGAGAATGTCAAAAAAGTAAGCATTAAGGTAAAGAGCAACTTAACTGGCGTAGCGCTAATTGCGTGTTTATTTATTTTTGTTAATTGTTGGGCTAAATTAAGAACAGATACGAAATAATAGTTTATACAACAAGTGGCTAAAACATTGGTTTTTTACAAGTGGTCGTTTAATAAACGAGTAGAAACGAATATTTTTATTTGCATTATTCTCATAATCTTAAAAGGCTCCATAAAGGATATCGCTCTTTTTAAATGGAAAGTATTCGGTAAAATTGCCTGATTTTTTTTTATGTTAAAGTTGTCAAAGTCGCACTTTTAAGCCATAACTGCCTTTTTCTAAATAAAATTTTAAACGTCAAAATTACACTGCCATCTTGGATCCGCTATATTAAACTTTTTATCTGATTTAAACGAAACTTTTTCTAAATTATAAAACGTTTCCAAGACACCTAACTGCAACAGAAAACTGACAGATGTCAGCTAGTCTCCATCTTGCGTCGCCCGTATTGAACTTCGTTATTTTTGGTCCGATTTAAACAAACTTTTTGTTGTACCTACATTTTGATCCAAAATTGACATACGTCAGTACCCAATGAGCATTTTCAGAAACTTCTGTTGACAGATATTTATATAATTATTATAAAGAGGGTTCCATTGATACCCTAGGGTATTTAGAAGTTTCCTACAAGAATTGAGTTTTTATATTTGTTTTATTAAAGGCTCTAAATTGATGGTACCCTAAAGTAACATAAAACTGGCGTTAACAATATTTCCACGGACATCTTTATAAAAATTAAAGTCATCGGTTCAAATGTTATATAAATTGGTGTTAACAATGTTTCCACCAACATATTTATAAAAATATAAGTCATCAGTGACAAAAGTTATATAAATTGGTGTTTGAAATCTTTCTGTCAACCCACCTATAAAACTGTAAGTAACTATCAATTAAAGATATATACAAGATTTTTTAAGGTTAATTTTGTAACATCAAAAGGCGCGTTTTTGCGAAATCAAAAGGAGCGTTTTTGCGACATCAAAAGGCGCGTTTTTGCGAGATACCATACCATATTTATCTTGTTTTAATTACATCAATCTGAGAGAGATAAAAGATCCAAATCTTCTTGAGATAGTTGCCGATGACAGATATCGGGATCGAATACATTTTACACCCGATTTCCACCAGCGTTTCCGATGCGCAGTCACCCTGACTCAAAAAACTCATCACGTGGTCCGACATGAACTTGTATAGGCAAATCTCGCTTAGACCACGTGATACGTGTTTTGATTCGGGGGACCCACGAATGAGAAACGCATAGATGGGAACCGTGTTTTAGAAAAAGAGAACAATATAGTAACCGTGTTAAGGTTGCAAAAACGCACCGTGAAACGTCGAGCGCATATGCTGATACTGCTGGTCGGCGGCAAATGTGAACATCACAGAAAATACTCGCCTGTACACCCTTCGACCCCGCAATCTAACTATATTCTTGAGATAGTTACCTCTGATAGTTATGCGGGCTTGAAGTGTGTGGAGGCTGGTATTTTTCCTGGTATGTGTAGTATGCTGGATCTCTCGAGGAATGCATTTAGGAAAAGAGAACAATGGTAACTATGTTAAGCTCGCAGAAACAGACCATCAGTGTTCAACACTGCGCCATCTGTAGCCCTTTGTTCCAAGTAGGTTCATTTTTTAAAAGGGTTATAAAATAGTGTTGACGAGGTAAACTCTGCTAGACAGACCGAACCCAATTTTTTTTTCTGTGGGTAAACAGTGGTATAGTTGTATTGTTTTTTTTTTATAGAATTGTCGGAAATTTTCGCCATTTTGGATTACTAAAATAGGTTTTTGGCCTAAATAAAAACGTTATTTATGGGGTTTCAACATGTGTTTCAATCGAAATATTGCTTGTTAGAGTTAAGAACAACATACGAAATTCAATATTTGTCCCAGAAAGAAAAAAACGCGTATGAAAAAAAAACTGATAGTTAAATGAATATTTTTTTTCACCTTTTCTCAAGTATTTTTGCAGCCCATGAAATTTACGTGAGTGTATTCGAAAACTATACAGTACACACGGGACCGCAGCTGATTTTCAGAGTAGGATGACTTGAAAAACAGCTTTTATTTGACTATAGTATATAAATATTCATATTCCTCCTTCAGCTTATCTCACTTTCATTTTTATTTATTTTAGAAGATTGCTAAATACCATTTTATAAATTTTTTTATTGTAAAAAGAAAAAGAATAATACATAACCAGCAAAGGGAAGAAAGATGGAAAATCTATATTTTTAAATCCATAAAAACCTTTAATTTGTTATGTAGTGTTGTTAGAACAGTTGTAAAACCTTTTTATAATAATCTCTATACTCATAAGGAAGTTTTATAAAATCTATATGTTGTTTTTCTATCCATTACTTTGTACCATAAATTTTTATAAGCTGGTGTTGAACAGTTGTTTTTCAAGTCTTTTTTACTCATTTAAGAGATATATTGGAGTTATAAAATTATCACCAACACTAAATAGTATAACTTTTGGTTATTTTATGAATGTTTTATATTATTTGCTGTAACTTTTATATAGACAAAAATGCTCATTGGGTAAAATAGGATGCAAAATTGACATTTGTCAGTAGCCATTCTTGCGTCGGCCATATTGAACTTCGTTGGTTTTTGTCCGATTTGAACAAAAATTTTTTGCACATAAACGAACTTCATTGTTTTTCGTTGGACTTAAACAAAAGTTTTGTTTAAATCGTACAAAAATTAGCGAAGTTTCATATGGCCGACGTCTATCAGTTTTCTGTCATAGTTAGGTGTCTTATAATTTAGAGAAAATTTTGATCTGATAAGAAATAAAAAAGTTCAATATGGCGGATCCAAGATTAAAAACAAAGCATTACAAATTCAAAAAAGAAAATTCAGGTCAGTACAATAATTCAAAAATTGCTCAAAAGTGCGATTTCGACAACTTTGACGTCAATTTTCGGGTACTTCTGGGAGGGGTAGAGAGTTGGTGCAATAAAACAGAAATCTTCTTAGGACGAGGACGATATCCTTTTATAAATTATGAGTAGAGATTTTTTTTTTCTGTCAGTGACCTTAGTTCAGAAAATGTCGAAGTGAGGTTCAAAACGAGCATCTGATGTCCATAATTTTATACAGGTAATGGATATCACCAAAGAAAAAGTATCAAATTTTGAACGAGCGGATGGAGCAATCTGAGAGGCATAAAGGTTAGGTAAATTTATATTCCCTGGGTAAATTTGATCTCTCATCACAATTGGCTGAAAAAAACTAGACACTTAAAGTTAATTTTCAGTTTTATCAGCATTCGTATTCTTATCTCTATGGATTCGACCAATCAAGCAGGTGCACTTTTAAAATCATGGCGAAGGCGTGACAGCTCCAGCTGGTTAAATGCACGAAAACCTCGTTAGGTACGATAAGGTCGTAACGTTATGACCGTCCCTGCATACGAAACGATGTTTTGACGGATTTGATCAGCTGGAGCTGTCGCGCCTTCGCCATTATTTTAAAAGTACACCTACTGGATAGGTCGATTTGATAAAGATAGGGATACGAATGCCGATAAACCCGAAAATTAACTTTAAGTGTCTACTAACACACGGGGTACTTTTTTGATTTTTTTCCAAATAAACTAAAATTTCTTTCTAAGGCCACTGATTCAAATGTTTGAATATTGAAACACCCTGCCCACTTAGCACAAAACAGGACTAACATCAAACCCCGTGAAAAACAACATCTTTCTAACGCTTAATAGTCCGCTTTCTAACGTTTTTTGGTGTTGGAACGTTAGAATCACATTAAAAAAAGTTTCTTTTTATAACTTCATCAAAAACATAATTTTAGTAACAGTCTGCAGATAACTAAAGCATGGCTTTTTTGGTTACCGATGAAAAAACTTTTTTTGATCACGGGTGCTGTCGCATTTGACCCGACAAGAATCAGAAATAATTTTATTTGACGGTCGCTGGTTCCGGATTTGTTCCGGCCTACCTTGTATAGCTTGGTTTTCTCCAGGGCTATTCCAAATCTCCATGCAGTTCCAATAACACAGGAATGTCGAACACTTAAATTATAGATATAAAATCCTAATGCACTATATGTGTGTTGAATGAAAACCGAAAATATAATGCTACGTTTCTCGATAGCCGGCTTTTTCCTTCACCAGCTAAGATAAAAAAAACCCAAAAAAAAAACGAAACAAAACAATTGATCCTTTTCACGGTATAGAATACAATGAGAAATAAAAGTACTCATTTATACAGTGAGAATATTAAATTAAAGAAAAATATATATACAAATGAAAGAAGTTTGAACAGGTGCAAAAAAAGATTTCTGTCCGTTTTTTACCCAAAATTAAAGAGAAATAGCGGAAAATAGTAATATTGAAAAAATCTAATTATTCTTGCCTAAAAATTAAGCCAGTTCCGTTAGTTTTCACCAAGTATTTACGAAAAAATCACTTAAAAACATCGTGAAAATATCAAATTGTAAAGATGAACATCACCGAGTAAAAAAGCACATCGCTAGGGAAACCATTGTTGTTTCATTTACCAGCCGCCTTGTTTATAGTGTGAAGATGGTGTTTTACGATAAGTGCTTTTCGTATGAGATTTTTAAAAATATTTTCCGGTTTTTCTTGGATTTTTTGACAAAGGTATTAAAAAAAATAGTGTTCACAACTCGCGGCTAAACTCGCGTTTTTATATACCTCGCTGCGCTCGTTTTTTAAACCAACGCTTGTAAAAAAAGCACTATTTTAGCTACTAGTTGTGAAAACTACTATTTGGCGTTTTATATACAAAAAAAAAACGTTAGAAAGCCGCCTATTAAGCGTTAGAAAGAAGTTATTTTTCACGTGTTTTGTGCTAAGAATATGTTTTTTTTTAATGAGAAAATCCCCATTGTCTTCTGTTCCAGACGTAATTACTTTTAGACTTTCATTTTTTCCACGAATTTCAAAACATAACTATATCGTTAAAAAGTTGTGCAGTTTTAAGTGCTTAAAGTTAGAGGCCAAATTAAGTTTTCTTCTAAAAATTTCCATCAAAGGAATACTCTAAGAAACACGTTTATCAGAGCGTAAGAAAAAGTTTTTCTCATTAGTATAGTGAACAAGAGTAAAGGAAACAATTTTTGTAAACCTTTTTAGATTTTTTGATGAAGGTTTGAAACAATATATCCATGAAATACATGCATGGAAAATTTTTCTGAAGTTAGTCACTAATTTCAAGAAAAAAGTTAATAAATTGTTTAAATGAGGGCGTTTAGTAAACTAAATTAAGTCAGGCCTAAGAAAAACATTTTTGCTTGGCTAATAACTAAAACGTTTTAACATTTAGCTGTTTTATGTGAATACTGAATATTTTCGAAAAATTCAAGATGTTTCATTTTGGTCTAACTGATTTTGGTTCAGCAAACGAACTAATTTGAACAATTCATAACTGTCTTATTTCTTACTTCTTCTTCTTGTCTAAGAACATAACTTGGGAAGGAAAAAATTATTTTTCAAAAATACGTCTTCAAACTCACTCACCTACGATTTTTAGCTCACCTTGTGCAGGGTGACTGTTTATAAAGTTCCACCTAGGAAAACTTTTTTATTATTCGTCACAAGAATATTAACAAAAAAGTGAATAACTCATGATCGCGCAGAGGTTTTTTTTTTAATGGGAGACCCTGTACATTTTTTAAAATTTAGATAGATCTTTTTTTTTCTGATTCCAAAAATATACCACATGTTGCCATTGTCTTGAATGGTCATTGAGCAAATTCACAAAAACGTTGCCATAAGAGTAATGTGTGGAACAAAGAACCACCTAAAGCAACTTTTGGCTAACACATTGCCCTTCTTCTTCTTCTTCAAGTGCCATGTTCTCTTCGAACGTGGGCTATCATCAGCGCGATGACCGTCCATTTTGTTTTTCCAACATTTAAGTTAAGCCCGAATTGCGAACTTTTGGCAGAAATTTGATTCAACAACTCTTGCAGACCTTCCAGCGTATCTGCTATTGTGACAGTGTCGTCGGCATATGGCAGGTTGTCGATTTTTATGCAGTTTATGGTCAGACCCTCTTCACAGTTATGAAGTGCATTCTCTATTATTTTGTTACTATAGATAAAACAATAGCGGAGATAATATACAACCTTGGTGCACACCACTTCTTATTTGGATCTCTCCGGACAGTTGGCCATCAACCTTTATTTGAGTAGTCTGATTCCAGTATAGATTAGCGATTATCTTTAGATCTCGGTCATCTAGACCAACTTCTTTTAGCGACTCTATAAGCTTTTCGTGTTGAACTCGATCAAACGCTTTCTCCTAATCTATGAAACAGGCATATATCGGCACCGACACATCCTTAGACCGCTGAACTAAGACTTGAATGCCAAACAGGGCCTCTCTTGTCCCGAATCCACCACGAAATCCAAACTGCGTGTCACCCATAAAGGATTCGCATTTTCCATAAATTCTTTTATGGATAATCATTAGGCTGATTAGGCGGTAATCACTACACTTCTTTGCTGAATGGTTTTTAGGCAGTGTAACAAAGGTTGATTGTAGCCAGTCATCAAGGATTTGGATAAATCAAGTTAAAAAGTTTGACCAGAACCGCCAAAGATAAACCCTACATATGATATATTTTTGGAATCAGAAAGAAACGATCTATTATTCATTTAAAATCAATTGAAAAAAAAGAACTTCATGACCACTCTGCGTGTAGAGTTCGATTAAGGAAAAATTTCATCAGTCATTCACTTTTTGATTTATCTTCTTGCACGAATAATAAAAAAAAATTTCCAAGTGGAACTTTATACAAAGTCACCCTATACATATCGAAAGGTCTACCCGAAACAAAAAGTTGGGTAGTAGGTCACTAAAACGATACTCAAGAGTCGATTGGCTTTTTAGTTGAAGCGGCGCTTAACTATTTAACAACAATGCAAACATAACAAGTGGTATGTAGGGTGGACCCTAAAAAAATTAGTTTATTTCCCCCACCGGCCTGATATAGACCGGGGACCTTTTTTGAATCGCAGATTCCGTCTCAGGGGCCTTAGTGGTGGTTTTCTCAAACCTCCTTGCCGCGAAATCTCTGAATTTTTTGATAGCTGGTCTAGAACTTTGGATCAGGTTGTTCACTGCGGTCAGAGTCTTTATTGGAATCTAAAATAAGAAAAAAAAAACATTTTAATTCATCCATCAAAGTTGATACTATAGTTTTTACCATATAACTATGAAACAAAAGATCAAAAGATCTTGGGCGGAAATAACGAAAATTCAAACTTGGATGAGCATCCCACAAGGAACACACAAAAGATCAAAGCGAAAAGAGAAATGATTAAACGATGTTTCGCCCTGGGTAACCAGCGTGGGCTCATCAGTAGTTTCACTGGTCACCCTCCACTATACATCATTAAACACCATCATACACTTTGATTTCCAACCTTGAACCACTCACAAATAGGCATCGTTCAGCATTGGTACTACTTATCCAAGTTACCTGACACGAATTCGTCCGTCGTGTTAATATTTCCAGTAGGATTATGCTCCTAAGGCAAATAAAACAAAGAAGAAGTTAAAAAACCTCCAAATCAGTTACTTCAACCGAAAAGAAACTTTTGATCTTTTGTTTTTTAGTTTCTTTTTGGTTGAAGTAACTGATTTGGAGGTTTTTTAACTTCTTTGATATAACTATGAGATAATATGACGGCCCGACCGTCGCATTTCCCAAGAAAAATGATAGTAGTTAAAGAAACTGACAACCATCTAACAGCGAAAATGTAGGTTTTGTTTAATATTTTTGTTTGCTTTTGGAAAATTTATTCATGGAGTGGACGGTACACACCATAAAAAAAATTAAAAAGTGTTGTCTAGTGTTTCCCGTAATTTCGTATCAATAGAAAATTAGATTCCTCTAGATTTAAACATAGACAAAACAATATTAGAAAACCAAAACCATAATTCTTCTTCAAGTGCCATCCTCTCTTCCAACGTTTGTTTTAAAACCTCAGTGTATACAATACAAAGCAAGACGCCCTACCGCTTTTCTGTTTTTAGCTTAAGATATTGCATATTGTACTTTCTGTGGTGTTATATCTATGCCTTGGTTTGAGAATTCTTCTGGCTGTTCGGATTGGTTATGGGTAAAGAGATGTATTCCGGTATGATTTTGCTCTGATTGTCCAGCTTGTCCTTTATTAAATAATTCCGCTGCTTCCTTTATTCGTTTGCGTAAATTGAAAGTGTCATGTTTAGCATCTAGATCTTTTATTTCTTGACATTCCTGTGTTATCAGGTCTTGTTTTGCTGAGCTTATCTTGTTTTATATTTCTCTGTTGATTTCATGGTACTGATCTCTGCCTTTTTTACTGAGTCTTTTATCCATCAACTCAAGGATTTCATCGGTCATCCAATCTTTTTTTTTATTTCTTGTTTCATCCTTTGTCCAAATTTCTGCATCCTGCTCGGTAGACTCATTAATATCTTCAGGGTTTTTATTAAGATCGACTTTAATTTTAGTTGCTACTAGAGGTCCTATGATTTTTGACAGTTATTGTTTCACCAGAGGTGAGCAACTGGATTTGACAGTTGTTAGGGAAATGTTTAAAAATAAATTAAGTGTTGGCAATGATAGTTGGTAAGCCCTGACAATAAATAATTTTGTCACTGTCACATTTTTGATTAAGAAACGTCCGGTCTAAAAATCGAATTTTGCTGTATCAAAAAATGTAAAAACACGTGCCTCGATGAATTTGTATTGTTCCGTTGTCCAACGGAGAAATAAACTCAAGATATAGTTACCTATTATATATTTTACCTATTATTTATATTTTTAATATCTCCGCGTGTATATTCACTGTTTGTTTCTGGTTTTTTTGTCAAAACTTGACATATTTTACTAACCAAAAAATAACAATCTTTCAAAAACTGTCTGGGGAAATTATAAAAAGAGACAACAAAACATCAGTCCGTTTCATAAAATCGCTTTTACATGCAAATATGAAAAAAAAAACTAGAAAGAGAGGGCAATATGGGTTGCCCACCTCTGGTAAAACTGTCAAATGGATAGAGGGCCTCTAATTGCTACCATGTTATCTTGAAGTTCGTCCAACCTGTGTCTGAGTTTGTTATTTGGGAAATGATTTTATTATTTAACCCTTTTAACATCTGAATTTCCAACAATGCAATATAATATGACTACTTATTTTACATTAAAAATTTTACCATTTTTTTAAATTATATGTAGATACTTCATGAAATTTGATTAGGTTTTTACTATTTTATTTCACATACCGCATAGAAAATATATTAAACCTGGTTAAACACTACAAGATCTCTAAAAACTTTTCAGAGAGTTTTTACGCGGTTTTTTTGGCAGGGCTGAGAGGAATAATCAAACCAATTTTTTGAAAAAAAAAAATCACAAAAAAAAGAATATTACTTTGCACGTTAACTCAAAAGAGTGGAAATTTTTTGGTTATCTTACGGTTAAATTAACCCTAGTAAGAGGCGTGGATTAAATATTGCTTGCGTCATTTTTTTATTTGATTTTTGTTACTAATTCGACGTTTTTGAACTGCGTAAAATACAAAAATAAGATTTTTTTGCCATTTTTAGATCAAGGTTAACTTGACCCAGGGTTTAGATTGAGAAACGGCCCTACGCTCTCTTAATGTGGTTTACTAACCTTAAGATAAGGATGCCGTTCGATTTGTTTGGCCACTGCATTTTCTATGATGTTTTGACCGATACTTTTACTAACAGAATCCCACCCTTGCGAAAATTTTCGAAAACTAAAAACATTTGGCAAGGGTTTTTCTGTGATTAGGTGGCTACTTTTGCGCCTAAACGGAGGTGTCCACTTTGGCCCCGACATCTAAAAATAAAAACAGATCACCTCGCTAGTTAGTGTCAAAAGTAGCCACTTTCATTGAAAAATTACCCAAGGACACCCGAAAACGAAAAAAAAGTGGATGATCCAATGGACTTCAAAAATTGATTTATAAAGAACTGCTTTTTTTCAATTATTTTTTGGATATCCAATTGATAGCGACTTTTTTTTTATACAAAAAACTTTTGAAGTAGCCGACGTGACGTTGAATGCCACGACTACGAAATTACTTTAAACTTCACCAGAAAAGTTTGCGACATCATAATTGCATAATGATGTTGTAGTGTGGAGGAAATAATTTTTATGACCACTTTTAAGTCCCAACTGATTTAAAGTAACATTTGCTACTATCGGGGAATAATGACGTATATTTTATATAAAAATTTCCTTCGCACTTGAGTTTTGACTGTCTACTTATAAAACTATATATATTTTGGATCCAAAAAAATGTGTTTTTGATCAAAAATATCTTTGTTTCGGGTCTGTCCTTACATGTGACCACAGCTCTGCCCAACTAACATTTATAGAAACAGCTCCATTGGTAAAGGCTTCGCTACTTTACTGTAGTAGTAGTGTGGCCGTCAGAACAACAATTTGGGACTTATAGGTTTAAAATACTCTCTAGAATTGCGTAAAAGTGCACCTTACGTAATAATCACCTCCAGAAATGACTTCTGAGTCATATTCTTCTATAGTACCGTTTGAAATAAATCTTTACTACCGTGGGACAACACTAAGTTCCCGTTCCTTCAAGGTACCTTCTCATTCGTGAATTGTTCTAAGCCGCAACTTTTATTCGTTACTTATTTGCCTCAATAAATTTAAGCCTCATTGAAGTAGCCGACGCGATGTTGAATGCCACGACTACGAAATTACTTTAAACTTCAACACAAAGGTTTGCGACATCATAGTTGCATAATGAAGAAAGAACAGTGGATGATCCAATGGACTTCAAAAATTGATTTATAAAGAACTGCTTTTTTTTCAGTTATTTTTTGGATATCCAATTGATAGCGACTTTTTTTTTATACAAAAAACTTTTGAAGTAGCCGACGTGACGTTGAACGCCACGACTACGAAATTACTTTAAACTTCACCAGAAAAGTTTGCGACATCATAATTGCATAATGATGTGGCAGTGTGGAGGAAATAATATTTATAACCACTTTTAAGTCCCAACTGATTTAAAGTAACATTTGCTACTATAGGGGAATCATGACGTATATTTTATATAAAAACTTCCTTGGCACTTGAATTTTGACTCTATACTTATAAAACTATACCGGGTGGGCCATAAAAAACCGGAAAAAATGTTTTCCGTTATAACTTTTAAACCATACCACCGATTTTAATGCAGGGAATTGAGCAAGACTTTAATTAAAATTTTTTTTTTCCGCTTAAAATCTTAAAATCTAAGATGGCGGACAGAAACAAACTTTACCCTTCAAAGAGCCCCGTTTATTCTTATGTTACGGAATTTTTTTAAATTTTTTTATGAAGTCGTAAAAAAGCTTTGTTCCTGCCAAGCAGAACGAGGTGCGAATCTTTAAAATCGGTTAAGTGGTTCCCAGAAAAAATAAAAAAATTTTCTACTCAACCGATTTCAATAAAATAAAAAGCATCATGACGAAGATCAAAAACTCTCAAAATATCATTACCGAAATTTGTCGCCATTTTAAAACCCAAGATGGCGGACACAATTAAATTTATCTCTTCAAAGAAGCTCGTTTCAAGAACCTAAAAATGCCCTTTCTCCAACGCGCATAGCTAGGTACGAATCATTAAAATCGGTTTAGTGGTTCTCAGAAAATTAGTTTTTTAATAACCACTAAACCGTTTTTTATGATTTGTACCTAGTTATATGCGGCGGAGATAAAGCTTTTTTACGAATTTAAAGAAAGTCGAAAAGGTTATCGTAAAATAAAAATAATCGAGCGTCTTTGAAGGGTCAAATTTGATTTTGTCCGCAATCTTTAGTTTACAAATTACGACAAATTTCAACAGTAGTCTTTAAAGTTCAATCAATCTTTGTCATAATGCTTTTTATTAACTTAAAATCGATTCAGTAATTATGAATTTATGAGGAAATTATTGCAGACGGAATTAAGAAGGCAATCGTATAATCTGGAAAACAGTAATGGAAATAAAAATTATTTTTTTAAGAACCACTAAATCGGTTTTAATGATTTATACCTCGTTCTGCGTGGCGAAAGCAGAACTTTTCTACGAATAAAAGAAAAGTTAAAAGTTTTCATAAAATATGAATAAACGAGCCTCTTTGAAGGGTCAAGTTTGATTCTGTTCGCCATCTTAGATTTCAAGAAGGCGGCAAATTTCAATAGCAGTGGTTAAAAAACAATCGATTTTCGCCACGATGCCTTTTATTTCATTGAAATCGGTCTTCTAATAATGAATTTATGAGAAAATGTATGCAGACAGAATTGAGACGGCAATCACATAATCCGTAAAACACTGAATTTTTTTATTTTTGTTGGGAACCTCTTAACCGATTTTAATGATTTGTACCTTGTTCTGCGTGACAGAAACAAATCTTTTTTATGAATTCATAAAAAATCCAAAAATTTTCGTAACATAAGAATAAACGTGGCTCTTTGAACGGTAAAGTTTGTTTCTTTCCGCCGTCTTAGATTTTAATATGTCGGACAAAGAAAATATTTTTACTCAAAGTCCTGCTTAATTCTCTGCAAAGAGCAGTTTGTTGCATTAAAATCGGTGGTATGGTTCGAAAGATATAACGGAAAACATTTTGTGCGGTTTTTTATGGCCCACCCGGTATATATTTTTGTTTCGGGTCTATCCTTATATGTGACCACAGCTCTGCCTAACTAAGATTTATGAAACAGCTACATTGGTAAAGGCTTCGCTACTTTACTATAGTAGTAGTTTGGTCGTCAGAACAAAAATTTGGGACTTATAGGATTAGAATACTCTCTAGTATCGCTTAAAAGTGCACCTTACGTAATAATCACCTCCAGAAATTACTTCTGAGTCGTATTCTTTTGTAGTGCCGTTTAAAAGTATTCCTTACCATTATGGGACAACACCAAGTTCCCGCCCCTTCAAGGTTCCTTCTCATTCCTGAATTTGTATAAGCCCCAACTTTTATTTGTTACTTATTTGCCTCAATAAATTTAAGCCTCATTAAAGTAGCCGACGCGACGTTGAACGCCACGACTACGAAAATACAAAAGTTTGCCACATCATAGTTGCATAATGATGTGGCAGTACTGCAGTATGGAGGAAATAATTTTTATGACTACTTTTAAGTCCCAACTGTTTTAAAGTAACATTTGCTACTATCGGGGAATCATAACGTATACTTTATATTAAAATTTCCTTCGCAGTTCTCTCTACTTATAAAACTTTACAATTTTTGATTGCATATGTAATGCATACCAACCATAACCAAACTAACACATTTGAAGACATCGTTTTGTGTTGTATCACGTATGAATTTCTTTTTCGACTCCATCATATAAAAAAGCGCCTCCACGATGTATCAGAAAAGTGGTTTCGACATAGTAATGTGGTATTTGGTACCTAACTTTGAAGTCGTGGCAACGTAATAATAACCGGAAAATTGTTTGGAATTACTAAGTAAGTTGCGGGTACTTTCAGGAAATTCTATTTCGTACCGGTAGCGTCATGACAACTTTGAATGTTAGTTGGGTGGGTTAGCCCGTGTCTTGAGCTACGGTTACCATTATTTTTTGTCAGTGTACAGGGTGTCCCGTTTTCGATGGGATTTAATATGAGAAACTGCGTTGTTATTGAAGATAGAGACATGCGGTTTTTGCATTACTATCTTGCATTTTTAAGCTTTGAACAAATTCTGTCCCTTTTTGAGCTGCAGGGGAAAGTTGAAAAATGGTGGGAATTACCAATTGATGATATCTTCCTTAATTTAAGAGATAATTGAGTTCTGTAAAATAATGTCTGTGGCAATCTTTTTAGAAAAATACAATGGCTCTTCCGAAATTTTAATCTGACGTTTCGTTTCGTAGATACCATCATCAGGATCAAAAAGTTAAATATGGACCAAAATGTTTCACTTCATATTTTGGTTTCGTTTTAGGTTTATTTGATAATAAAATATAATTTTTGATCAATTAAACCATCTTAAGAAAAAAAAGACATTTTAGTAAAAGTTCAGAGTAAAAGACTGTGCAAGTTATTTAAAATAAAGTTCCATTAAAATTTAAAGAATCTTTTGTTGATGGGCCTTTCGAAAAACCTCAGTGGAATTGGGGGTAAAAAAAGAACAGTAGCTGAGATTATTTTAGTTGAATAAAATGCGTTGAATTAGGTAAGTAGATATTATTGATTTACGGGACCACAAAAAAGAATGGCCGTTTGTAGTTGGTTTTTGCGGCAAGTAGATTTAATTAGTTCTAAATTTTTCCCATTAAATCAATTTGGTGAAATGAAGTTTACTTTACCAGTAAGTAATATACTGGAGAACAAAAAAAAAATGCAACACCATGTATATGGATAATTACTTGAATGAAAATTATTTGTCTGTATCTCAGATTAATAAAAAAAATTAGATATAACAGTAAACAATATTACCCCGATCAACCAGCCACAATGTTTATTTCCCAAAAAATACATGGTTGCCAATTTACTGCGGGGTTTCCCTAGAAACAAAACAATTCATAAACTTCTTGAAGCTCTTTTGATAATATTATTGATTATTTGACATATTTTTATATAGGATAATTTTTCTTATGCTAATAACTTAATTCTTAGTCCTAATTTTTAGTCTCAATAATTAACTTTTTTTAATTTTTAATAAGTAGAATTTCGAGATTTATAAAAAAGAACACAAGCCGGCAACGTTTTTTCGACGAGCTGCGAATAAATGCCGACATGTTTGGTTGCAGCTGACGGCGTTGTTGTTAACGGGGGTTTGTGTTGTTCGGTGATTTTTGAATTTTATTGTGACTATTTGTGAAAAAAGAACTGTATCAAGCTATTTTGAGGACCAACAAAATGGTTTAACATTGCCTGGTATGCAATAAAAGCGGATATTCCAGCCCAGAACTAATATTTCGGAGGTAAGAAAGATCCTGTCATTTTACGTTAGTCATGGGCGTAGTATGAGGTAAAAAACTGCGTAAAAAGCTTATGATTATGCTATTAATACGTCGAAAATCTAAGACTAATACTAATCTTTTTTAAGAAACAAAAGTACCAGATGATTTTGCTCCTTTTGCAGCATGTAAAATATTTATTTATTATAATTTATACATAACAAGAGAAGACAATAAGACCAAGTGCTGATAGTCAGGTACTGGGGCAGGTATTTTTTGTATTTTAATGGGTACCTGGGTACTTTCTATAATGTGAATAAAACCGTTTTGGAGATATTTACTCTGAGCCAATCTTATTTTTATTTTCATTAATATTTATTATTTATTTTTTTGCCTTTTGACTCCTGTTTCCTGAAAAACTACTAGTAATTAATTTTTTACCTCTTCCTTAAATTTTTCTTGTGTTCTGTATTCAGAAATGAACATGCAGCCAATGTGTAAAGAATAAAATTTGTTGGCCTTAAAATTTTCATAATTAACATCACAAAAAGTTCTCTTAATTTGATAAATAAAGTTTATATTCCACTAAAGAAAACTAAAAGAGACATTATTATCATAGTGAAAAAAACGCTTAATAAACCGTTTATTAGCGTGTTTTTTTTTGGACAAAAACGTTATAAAACGGGTTATTAACCGTTTTTTTTTTTGCTATGAAAATATTTTTTTTTACTTTTGTTTTGTGGGATACTGCACAATTAAAAAAAATATATAACAGCCATATTGAATAATTGACCTAAAAATCATTTCAAGTGCTCTTTGGTAAACTTTTGATCTGTTCGTAAATACCTACATTCCTCAAACTAAACTTTATCCTTGAATAAATCTATTTTTTGTGGTTATGCAAGTTCTGGCAGTTAATTCTTTTGAAAAAGAAAATCCGACCAACCCTACCTTATATCTCGTTTTCACATTTATATATTTAAATTAAAATTAACGCCGCCACTGGTAATGGGAAAAGCAATTTTTGACAGTGTTGCCGTTTTATTGCTCTATCTCTTTTCTGTTCATATAATCGTCCAGAAGGGTGTTGGATTGTAAACATTAGAGGATTTTAATAGGGAATGTTTGGTCTCTCTTTATTTATTAGTCTGAGGTCTGTATACATTATCTCAAAAGAAATATTCGATAAATTTTTTGTCTTCTAATCTTTCGTTTTTTCGCCAACAATTTCATCATTTAAACGACTTCGAGAAAGGACGCATTGTGGGCATGAAAGAGGCTGGTTCTGGTTTACGGAAAATTGCAAGAAGGGTTAATGCCAATCCATCAACAGTGTTAAGAGTTTAGAGAAGGTGGTCCAACGATGAGACTTATAGACGTCGCGTCGTGCGGGTTCTTGACGCCCTAGATTATTACATGATTTATGGCATCCGGGACAGAATACACCAAGTAAGAGATGTTCTAGTTGCAGCTACAGGACGAGTGTTTTCAACGATGACAGTTAATCGAAGATTGCTTGGTATGGGGCTGAGGGCTTACCGTTCGCTTTTGGTGCTACCTTTGACCCCCAACATAAGGCTCGCTGCTTGAGGTGGTGCAGAGCTCGGCAAAACTGGAATGACGAATGGAATACCATAAGCTTCAGCGACGAATCCAGGTTTTGTTGAGGCGGCTATGATGGACGCATGAAGGTTAGGCGATTTCGAGATGCGAGACAAAATGTAGACTTTGCTGATGAACGTGATACAGCAAGACAGCAAAGTATCATGGTATGGGGTGCTATATGTTTAGGAAGCAGATCACCTCTACCCAACTAGCAATTTTTAGTTTTGCAAATTGTAAAAATTAGAATTGCACTAATTTTAAACGTTTTTTTACAGATAAAGAATAGTTATCATGGCTACGGTCGACAACGTCGACTATTATACGACGCCTAAACGTTTATCACAACTTCAGTCGCCATCACAACTGTTTATGACCGTCTATTGTACTAACAGTAGTTCCTTAGTTGTGAAGGCGGCGACTACAAACCGGTGTGTGCTAAACCAAAAATTGATCAATTTACTCCACGTTTTCTGGCCGGTTTGTTGGAGACGGGGGCGCGCCTGTTTTCATCTAACCAATTTTTCTGTTATGTTTGCAACAAGCCAATTTTGGAGCACTGCTGTCTGTCATACAAACGTCAATTAATTCAGTAAAAATAACTAAGAAGTGTTTTGTAAAGTTTCTATTAGTTTTGTTTGAACATTTTGCACTATGAAAAGGAACAAATGGCATAAATATTCTTCGATATTTTGACATGTGACAGCTGTCATTGAAGGTGATTCCCCAGTGTGTCGGAAAAAAAGAGGAAGGTCCTGTGTAAACAACAACGACGAAAATTAAGTGAGCAGCAGAAAGCCAAACTGTGGAGCAATTTCGATTGGGTAAAAATTGAGGCATGTTCGCGTCTTTAAGTTAGGGGATCCGTTGGTTGTCATAGAAACTAATAAGTGCCGCCATGATTGATTGTTAAAACCATTGTATGCTAATTTGTAAATAAACATTAAAAATTATTTTTTTGCTTTTTTCTACAATAAATTAAGATCTTTTTGCATATAAAAATCCGTATTTCGTTCTTAGGAATCCTAAGCAACATCTTTAGAGGATTTTCGAAGCAATTTTTAAATCATGATTTTTTTTTTAATTTCATAAAATCATCTTAATCGAGGGCGCGCTTGTTTTTTAGAGCTACGAACTGTACATTTGACAATAAACTACCGTCTGTTTATACATTTTGGCATTGGTTCGCATGTTATGATGATGCAAAACATGATATATGACATAGAATATCATTTTACTTTAATAATATTATTTTGTTAGAAATAGTTTAATTTGTAGTCGAATAGTGTATTTATCATTTTACGTAATGAATAATATTTTGAACAAATAATTGTACTCCAAAACCCATTGAACTATTACTTCAACTGTAGTCGCGATCGCGACGTTGACTCAACCAAAAAATCATCCACCAAATTGGTGCAAAAGTGGGTGGTGTTGTAAAAGTAAACGTTGCGACGCAACGTTGGCACGCGGTGCACAACGTTGAGACGTCGACAAATTGCTAGTTGGGTAGCCCTCATCAACGGCAATTTGACTACTCGGCGATATATCGATAAAGTACTGCAGCCAGTTTTACATCCCTACCTACAAACTATCCCAAATGCGATCTTTCAACAAGATAATGCCAGACTGCATAATGCTCGTGAAACAACCCACAGAGCAAAAAAATATAACACGTATAAGCCATAAATGTACCAAACGGAAAAAGTATATTCTAAAAGAATATATGAAGTATGTACATGTTGTTAAATGGAAGTTCTAATCGTGTGAAAACGACCCCCCCTTTTTCATATACAAGCCATATGCAAAATGGTATATACCACTAGTATATTTATAAAAATAGGCAAAAATATATACATTCATGAATTATGAAAATGAAATTGTATGTGTATTCCTGTTACATATCTTTCAAAATATTTCTTTGTTGTAAGAAATGAATATACATGGTATCTACAACTTAGAATATTCCAAGCAAATACTTTTTGCATATTAAAATAATTTGCAGAGGAAATAAAGCAGTTATATGTGCAACACATACCAAAAAAAATATTTTGGGAAATCACTGAGCAGAGCACTCTTCTGAGGAGGAGGAGCTAAGTCTTGCATACATACATTACTATACAACTCAATAATAAATCCCAAGTTCGCAATTGCCATTTCGACTTTGTAAATTTTAAATATCTTCATTGCTTATATGTATAATATTATTAGGCAAGGCCGAGGAAAAATATTGAAACGAGCGCCATCTATGGCATTAAGTTGCAAACCATTAGTATTAAGCGGTAGATGTAGATAATATACCATTTACCCAACTAGCAATTTGTCGATGTCTCAACGTTGTGCACCGCGTGCCAACGTTGCGTCGCAACGTTTACTTTTACTCAAACACCACCCACTTTTGCACCAATTTGGTGGATGATTTTTTGATTGAGTCAACGTCGCGATCGCGACTACAGTTGAAGTAATAGTTCAATGGGTTTTGGAGTACAATTATTTGTTCAAAATACTATTCATTACGTAAAATGATAAATACACTATTCGACTACAAATTAAACTATTTCTAACACCATCATATTATTAAAATAAAATGATATTCTATGTCATATATCATGTTTTGCATCATCATAACATGCGAACCAATGCCAAAATATATAAACAGACGGTAGTTTACTGTCAAATGTATAGTTCGTAGCTCTAAAAAACAAGTGCGCCCTCGATTCAGATGATTTTATGAAATTAAAAAAAAAATCATGATTTAAAAATCGCTTCGAAAATCCTCTAAAGATGTTGCTTAGGATTCCTAAGAACAAAATACGGATTTTTATATGCAAAAAGATCGTAGTTTATTGTAGAAAAAAGCAAAAAAATAATTTTTATTGTTTGTTTACAAATTAGCATACAATAGCTTTAACAATCAATCATAGCGGCACTTATTAGTTTCTATGACAACCAAAGGAATCCCGTGTCTCGACTGCTTTAACTACTTAACTGTGTTTTGAACGGATCTCCTAACTTAAAAGACGCGAACACGCCTCAATTTTTACCCAATCGAAATTGCTCCACAGTTTGGCTTTCTGTTGCTCACCTAATTTCCATCCTTGTTGTTTACACAGGACCTTCCTCTTTTCCACACTGGGGAATCACCTTCAATGACAGCTGTCACATGTCAAAATATCGAAGAATATTTATACCATTTGTTCCTTTTCATAGTGAAAAATGTTCAAACAAAACTAATAGAAACTTTACAAAACACTTGTTAGTTACTTTTACTGAATTAATTGACGTTTGTATGACAGACAGCAGTGCTCCAAAATTGGTTTGTTGAAAACATAACAGAAAAATTGGTTAGATGAAAACAGGCACGCCCGCGTCTCCAACAAACCGGCCAGAAAACGTGGAGTAAATTGATCAATTTTTGGTTTAGCACACACCGGTTTGTAGTCGGGGCCTTCACAACTAAGGAATTACTGTTAGTACAATAGACGGTCATAAATAGTTGTGATGGCGACTGAAGTTGTGATAAACGTTTAGGCGTCGTATAATAGTCGACGTTGTCGACCGTCGCCATCATAACTATTCTTTATCTGTAAAACAACGTTTAAAATTAGTTCAATTCTAATTTTTACAACTTGCACAACTAAAAATTGCTAGTTGGGTACGTCCTCTATGGTATATTCCAAGAATATCTGATCAGAGCATTAATGTCCAAGAAGTTTAGACATTTACGGGATTAAAATGGGATATATCACTGTAATGGATAAAAAATCATATCAAAATCAAACAGAATAGTCAGATATAAATATACCCAATACGTATGGTAAATATGAAAAGGTTATTGACTATTGATTTATTTTATGGATAAAGCTTTTAGCATAAAACATGTGGTGCTAAAAACACAAATTTTGCATAAACATGCTTAATTTTTTTTTAAAAAGCCCAGAGTGTCAATTACTAGAACAATGTCAATTACTGCTGCGTTTACCCTAGTGCGGATATGAAAGAAAATTTTCAAAAAGCATACAGAACAAATATTCAGATTTAAGTATACCGTATATCAAGGGAATATGTATGAAATCTTATCAAAGACAAATTAAATATTCTGATTTAAATAAACTTCTAATGTTGGGTAAATGTCTAAAGGTTATATTCTTTATTGATTATTTTAGTATATATCAAAGGAATAGACAATGTATATGCATAGAATATTCTGAAAAGCTTAACAAACTCGAAATAGATTATTTAAATCCAAATATGTCCCTTCGGTATCGCTGATTTTCCAAAGTAATATTCTAATTGTTTATTCCAGAATATATAAAGTGAACATTTATCGTATATTTAGCTAATATTCAAAAAATATATCCTTAGTTGACTATTTATAGCATATACCTGGTATATGAATGTACCATGCTTGCTATGTGGGAATGAACTTCTTACATGAATTTGGCATAGAGACTTTGGAATGGCGCAATCTTAGTCGATTACCACGTCCCCCTGAAAACTTAGATGAACTCTGGTATGCCGTAAGGAGGATTTGGATGAGTGTTCCTCAATGTTCCTCAAACGAGTGCATAAATACCATGGAGGAGCCATTCATTATTAATTTTTTGATGATTAGCATGGAGGAATCTTCTTGGAAATGTAATCAATTACTAAAAGCATCCGAATGTATTAATATATATAAATAAATTATTGTAAAAATATTTGTCCTTTCTGGTGTTGCATTTTTTTTGTTCTCCGGTATATAAACTTCATAGTAATACTGAATGGGCCAAAAAAAACGGACATATTGTTTTTCGCTATAACCTAAGATATACTCTCCATTTTCTGAACCAAAATATTCGCGTTCCCGCCAATCCAAAATGTCGCATAAAATCAAATGCGTACCTTTTTTCAAACGTTTGTTTATTGAGATATAAATGTTAATTTTCGACGCATACAAAACAAATTATTTAGAAAAAAAATGGCAACATATCACAAAAAGGGGTTTAAAAAAGGTAGGCAATTTATTTTCTCCGCCATCTTGCATTTAAATGTGGCGGCAAAGCGAATGTTTCTTTAAAAGGCTTATTTGTCTAATAAATACAGTTTTTTTTTATTGAAATTGGTAAAGTTATGGCAAAAAAATTTGTCCGGCTTTTTTAGGTTCACCCTGTATGTTCATCTAATATATCTCGGTTGCCCAGGTCTACTTTATAGGCGTTAAATTTAAATGTTCTCAAAAAAAAATTAAAATAGGACAGGGCCGTACCAGAAAAAAAATGAACTAAAGATGATTTTTTTCGGAATCGAAACTTCAACCATCAAACAAATCTAAAAAGAAAATAAAATATGAAGTTAAATATTTTGGTCCGTATTTAACTTTTTGATCCTGATGATGGTATCTACGAAACGAAACGTCGGATTAAAATTTAGAAAAGAATATTGTGTTTTCCTAGAAAGGTTGCTACAGACATGTTTTTACAGAACTCAATTATCTCTTAAGTTAAGGGAGATATCATCAATTATTGGTATTTCCGACCATTTTTCAACTTTCCCCTGTAGCTATCTTTAATAACAACGGAGTTTCCCATTGAATGCCATCTAAAATGGGACACCCTGTACGTGCCTATTGGTTCTATGCCAAATTTTCATTATGTATGGTTAACCTTATTTCTCAATATAACTTACCTTCAAAACCGAAACACATATTATCAGTCCCATTTTTCACACACCTTTTTTGTGTGTTTGTTAGCTACATGCAAGAAAGTCAAATAAGTCCATCTCTAAGAGGTGCCATGCGCTGCCAATTGTGGTGTACTTTGCCCCTTAGAATTTTCCCAATTTCCGTTAAAAGTAAAGTAGAAAACTAAAAAAATTATTGAATTTGGGTAATTACACATAAGGCCCAATTAGTAGGGGACATGAACCTGGAACAATGTCATCTTTAACTATGGTAATTTGATATACATATGTTTATATATAACACTGTGACACCATTCTTGCCGATTTTTATGTAAAATGACCTCCTGAAAGCAAATATGACCTTCGTTTTGCCCCATCACCCTCCCGTTTTCGAGGGAAACCCCCTACCTATTTTTTTTTTGCTTTTCGATGGTTTGGTGGGAGTAAAAGGATGATTTTGGCCTTTTCATTATTCTTTAGACGGTAGACTTTTTAACTATGTTGGGAATTTGGAACCTTTGTTTGTACTAAAACAAAATTATGATTGTTTTCCACAAACCAAAACTACACTTTTTTGCACTCGACGCGCGTTTCGCTAACAACGTTAGCATCATCAGGAGACGATAAATAATAAACTAAATTAATCTACGCTCTATCTTATATACAATCCTTTAGTGGGCGGAGATAAGACTAATAATTTGTGATTGATCACGATTTTTAATCCTATCTCCCCTCAACCAAAGAATAAAGTGTACTAAACGGGATGGGTCCTCTATCTTTATTTAAACTATTTCTGGATTTAATGATTTCCATACTTTCATATGCATTCAAAAGTCTTTTGTTTGGTACACTTTTTAGAAGTTTTCGGTTATCTAATGTAAATCTATGATTGTTTTCAAAAGCATGCTCGGCCACACTTGACTTTTCTGTTCTTCCGTATTTTAAGTGTGCTAAGTGTTCTTTAAAACGTGTTTGAATAGAGCGTCTCGTTTGGCCAACATATTTTTTGTCACAATCCATGCAACTAATTTCGTAAATTCCACTTTTTTCTAGAACTGTAGTTTTATCCTTGGGATTTCCTAGTAAGCTTCTTATTGTGTTACCGGATTGATATACTAATTTAAGACCGGTGTTATTAAATACTTTTTTTAATCCTTTCGTATAATTAGGATTATAAGGAATTGATACAAATTTTGAGTCGCAGGTATTTTTTTGTCTGAAAAAAGTAGAATTCCGAAAGGTCTTTTGAAAAGAATGTCTATTTATCAGCTTATTTATTAAGCCTTCATCGTAACCGTTTTCGCCAGCTATATTGCTAATCCTATTCTTTTCTGCTTCAAATCTTTCTTTGTTTAAGGGGAAATTTACTAATATATATGTTAAAAAGTGCAAACTTGCAAGCTTATGTTGTAAGCAATGAAAAGAGTCATTTGGAATATACCTGTGGGTGGCCGTTCCTTTTCTGTATAGGTCAAAGTCCAATTTATTTTTATTCCTTATAACTACAGTGTCTAGAAATGGCAGTGTACTGTTGTTCTCTGTTTCATAAGTAAATTTAATAGTGGTAAATTTGTTATTTATTTTTTCGATAAAATTTTCAACACTAGTTACTTTAGTGTTGAATACTGCAAACACATCGTCTACATACCTGAACCATACTCTCGGGAAATACTCAAATTCTTTACTTATATCTGATTTAAATTTGCTCATAAATAGGTTTGCGATAAAAGGTGATAAACTATTACCCATTGTGGTTCCTTCTAATTGCTGGTATTAGTTATTTTTATATTGAAAGTAATTTTGATTCATGCAGAGTTTTGTTAAAGATAGGTATTCTAAAGTCTGTTTGTCTTCTAGATTGATTTTTCTTAGTAGTTCCTCCAGGTATTGTAAGGTATTGGGGATCGGCACACTAGGGAACAACGAACTAACATCAAACGAAATTAAAATTTCACCTTCTTGGAGTGAAATATCTTTAACTTTGTTGATAAATTCAAGGGAATTTTGAACAGAAAAAACTTTTTCCTTTATAGGTAAAATTTCAAACTCAACAAATTTCCCACTATTATATTTACTTATGAAACAGAGAACAACGGTACACTGCCATTTCTAGACACTGTAGTTATAAGGAATAAAAATAAATTGGACTTTGACCTATACAGAAAAGGAACGGCCACCCACAGGTATATTCCAAATGACTCTTTTCATTGCTTACAACATAAGCTTGCAAGTTTGCACTTTTTAACATATATATTAGTAAATTTCCCCTTAAACAAAGAAAGATTTGAAGCAGAAAAGAATAGGATCAGGAATATAGCTGGCGAAAACGGTTACGATGAAGGCTTAATAAATAAGCTGATAAATAGACATTCTTTTCAAAAGACCTTTCGGAATTCTACTTTTTTCAGACAAAAAGATACCTGCGACTCAAAATTTGTATCAATTCCTTATAATCCTAATTATACGAAAGGATTAAAAAAAGTATTTAATAACACCGGTCTTAAATTAGTATATCAATCCGGTAACACAATAAGAAGCTTACTAGGAAATCCCAAGGATAAAACTACAGCTAGAAAAAAGTGGAATTTACGAAATTAGTTGCATGGATTGTGACAAAAAATATGTTGGCCAAACGAGACGCTCTATTCAAACACGTTTTAAAGAACACTTAGCACACTTAAAATACGGAAGAACAGAAAAGTTAAGTGTGACCGAGCATGCTTTTGAAAACAATCATAGATTTACATTAGATAACCTAAAACTTCTAAAAAGTGTACCAAACAAAAGACTTTTGAATGCATATGAAAGTATGGAAATCATTAAATCCAGAAATAGTTTAAATAAAGATAGAGGACCCATCCCGTTTAGTACACTTTATTCTTTGGTTGAGGGGAGATAGGATTAAAAATCGTGATCAATCACAAATTATTAGTCTTATCTCCGCCCACTAAAGGATTTTATATAAGATAGAGCGTAGATTAATTTAGTTCATTGTTGATCGTCTCCTGATGATGCTAACGTTGTTAGCGAAACGCGCGTCGAGTGCAAAAAGTATAGTTTTGGTTTGTGGAAAACAATCATAATTTTGTTTTGGTAGACTTTTTGTTAGGGAAGTATAATAACTCAGCAAACACGGTTCCCTCGGGCCTTCGTCGGCCCGATGTTGATTGCCGAATTTTCCGTCATCGGCATGACGTCGATTTACGACATCGGACCAGCAGTATTTTTTGTCCGTTTTGCGATGTAGGCCCAATGTATGTTTGCCGACGCAACGTTAGACTGTATGCCGCCGTAGGACCAATACGATTAAGGTCCACCCATATATAGCCGCTTAATTTGATCGGTCTAACGTAGGCAAGCTGGTCTCGGCCCGACATCGGTAAACTATTCAAGTCCGACATTGGTTTCTTAAAGCGGTCCAACGTCGGCGATTGACGAAGGTCTGTCGGTGGTAGCTTAAAGCGGCCCGACAATGGCAAACCACAAAGGTCCGATAATGGGTGGATAATAAGGCCCCACATCGGCATCTCAAAGCGGGCCGACATCGGTGATTGACGAAGGTCCGTCGGTGGTTGCTTGACACGATCCGACATTGGCAAACACAAAGTTTTGATAATGCGGGTGCTTAACCAGTCGGGGTGGTTTGAGTGGCGGAAGAGGTGATTCTTGTAGAGAAGTACCACCACCTTGTCAAGTTCGCATTCTAGGAAGAAACTAAGCAGTTCAAAAATTTTATGTGACGTACCATCGTCTGTTGCAGGTTATCGACCAATCGAACAAAAATCTGATATCAGGCCATCGTCGGTCCTAAAGCAGATAGAGTGCGTTTCGGCATAAAGTCGACTATAGTAAATTGGACCATCGTCAGTTGCCAATTCTCGACCAATCAAATAAAGTTTCACTTGGACCGTCGTCGGCCCTAAAGCAGATAAAGTGGGCGTCGGCATAAAGTCGACTATAGTAAATCGGGCCATCGTCAGTTGCCGATTTGCGACCGATTAAATAAAGTTTCAATCGGACCATCGTCGGTCCTAAAGTGGTGTCGGCATAAAGTCGATTGTAGTAATGTGGACCTCCGTCAGTTGCCGATTATTGACCGAAAACTGAAAATCGCAATCTGTCCAACATTGGGCCAGCGTGTGGTCGGCGATGCCGATATACTGCCGAGGTTGACGACATTGGCCCGATTCAATGTCGGCGATTTGTGTTTGCTGGGAAACATGATCGATTTTTCCTTTTTTATCGCATTTTTTTCACTAGTTTTTCACATTGCTGCTTTTTGGATGGGACAGTCGAGCCCGAGACAAACATTAATATCGTACGGAACTGGCCTTTAGGGGAAAGTTTTGCTCCCGATCAGAAAAATGTCGCCCATCTTTTGGCTTCGAAGGAAAATATTTACTTGCTTTCTTTGCACATCAAACTCGGATTGATCAAAGACAGGTGACACATTTCAACTTTTAAACTAAATTTCCGCGTCTTAGGTCAAGCCATGATCACCCTTAAAATAATTTTCCTAAATACCTCTTAAATTGTTTGAAAGTTTGAGACAATGATGTATTTGAAATTAACTCTGTGTTTCGGACTTATTTTATTTATACACTTTTATTTGTATAAGTGTATAAATAAAATATAGACAATGGGAGTCCGAAACACAGTTTTTTGGTAAATTTAAAGAATGTAAATAACTTTGATTAAAAGAAATTAATACCACCTTATGTTTTATACACTTTACACTTTGAAAAGTTACAATTTTTGCTGTTTTTTGGATAAAAATAAAATAAAAAAAATAAAAAATAAACTCAAGATGACAGACAGATGACATAACAGAAATTTTTAGTAAAAATTTGCCTTAAATTATTTTCATCTTCCTCTAAAATACTTTTTTATAGTCTGCTATCTCTCTTCAACAACCTTAACAATTTTTGCACGTCACTAAAATATCTCTCTATCTACCTCTAAAATTCTGCCCTCTCTCTCTAAATATTTTTCATTTTAACAGAGAAAAAATGTTTTTTGCCAGTCTTTTTTTTGAACGCCTAAAAAACAGTCAAAACTTGAAAAATTTGAGTGTTTTATTCTAGAAATCGAAGTTTGGAAAGAAAGCTTTTAAATGTGAGCAATATCATGGCATACAAATGTGAAAAACATAATAAAAAATTGCTTCATCAAAAGCGTTTCCTCTTAAATTATACTAAAATATTTTAAGCCTTAAGTTACCATCATGGCTTGACCATTTTGGTAAACCTATGAAGGTAATTTAAGACTTAACATATTTTAGTATTTAAGGGGTAATGTTTTTGTTGAAGCAATTTTTACTATGTCTTTCACATTTTTAAGCCAAGATTTTGCTCACATTTTAAAGCTTTCTTTCCAAACGGGGAGAAAGATCCAGGCCAATCTAGGGGAGTCCAGGGTCAACATTGAGGCAACGGGAGGTTGCAATGCCCCCCTGCTTATCCCCACACATCTCCTACAACGCCTAACAGAGGAAGGATTCGACGCCTACGCATACGCCGACGACGGTGTCGTGGAGGTGGTAGGCCACCACCTAAACATCGTCTGTAACTGAATGCAAAGGGCGGTACGAATCATAGAAGACTGGTATCAATAAAACGGTCTCTCTGTCAATCCAGGAAAGACAGAGATGATCATGTTCACAAGAAAGAGGAAAATGTAGGGATTCAGGTCACCCAAGATGTACGGGAGACCCCTGACTTTGGTTTCAGAACTGAAGTACCTAGAGGTCACCCTAGACAAGGGGCTCACCGGGACACCACACGTTGCGAAATTGACCAATAAGGTGCAGGCAACGATGTGGCAACTGCGTCGAGTGGTTGGCCGCACCTGGGGTTTGAGCCCCAGAAACCTCCACTGGATGTACACGGCAGTACTAAGACCAAGGATCCAGTACGGATCCATAGTCTGGTGGCCAGCAGTGGAGAAGGTCACTACTACCCTCAAGCTTAGGAGCCTACAGGGAACCATATGCAGAGGGATAACCGGCGCTATGAGGACGACACCTATACAGGCACTCGAAACCATTCTGGGACTGCTGCCGCTTCCGATCTGGATCAGAAAAGAAGCGATGGCGACCCACCTCCGGCTAAGAGATACAGGTCAATGGAGAGGAAGAGGGGAAGCTGCGGGGCATCTTAGGATTGCACAAATCGCCGAGAGAGAAATTCCTATGGCAGCGATTAAAACACAAAGACCAAAAAAACCCCTGGAGTTTCAACAAGAGGTACAAAGTAGTCATCCCAGACAGGGAACTATGCGAGAGTGAAAACCTCCGCGAACAGTTCGAGGAGAACGCCGTGATTTGCTACACCGAAGGGTCCAAACTATCGGAGAAGCAAACCACAGGATCGGGGTTTTACGTGGAAGACCAGCAATAATAATGGCTGCAACCATGGAAGAAATAAAGAACGGTAGGGAGGAGCATGTTTATATATGCTCCGACAGCCAATCGGCCCTAAAGAAGCCGGCCCTAAAGGAGCATATTCCTATTGGAAAGATTAACACGCCAGGACGAACCCGTATCAGGTGACTTAGAATAAGTACCATGCGGAACGATGCCTATTTGTGAGTGTTTCAGAGTTGGAGGTCAGAGTGTGCAATGGTGTTAAATGATGTCTGGATTGAGGGTGACTAGTGAATCCACTGACGAGCCCACGCTGGTCACCCCGGGCGAAACATCGTTTAATTATTTCTCTTTTCGCTTTGGTCGTTTGTGTGTTCCTTGTGGGACACTCATCCAATTTTGAATTTTCGTGCTTTCCTCCCAAGATCTTTTGATCTTCTCTTTTTTAGATTCTTTTCGGTTGATGTAACTGATTTGGAAGTTTTTATATTTAAGGTTGTTGAAGATAGACAGCAAGCTATAAAAAAAGTATTTTAGAGAAAGATGGAAACAATTTAAGGAAATTGTTTAATAAACATTTATTTTTTGTCATCTGTCTCTCATCTTTAGTGCAACAGCAAAAATAGTAATTGTTTAAAGGGGAAAGTATGTAAGACATAAAGTGGTATTAATTTCTTTCAATCAAAGTGTGTGCGACAAAACGCCGTTGATTTTGTATACGTCGAGGTATTCACCGTTTTTGGGAATGCATTGGGATGGTTATACAACTACATAGTGACGGTAATGATTACTCTTGATAAAGGAGTTATGTTGTCGCGGGTAGTAAACGAGCACGTTATCCCGACGTCCTTTTTACCACATAAAGTAGTATTTATGACTTTATAGGCTTTTTATAGGTTTTCTCTTTCCCAGATCATTAATGAAAAATCTGTTGATCTTTTTCTAAACTGTATACGAACACACACCATAAAATATGTAAAGACATGACAGAAAACAAAAATATTATCTATATCAAAACCTATACCTATTAATTACCATTTTATTAACCACTTTTCTGAAGTCACAACATCTTAAATGTATAAACGTGTAGCACTTTGCTCATTAAAAATGCTGATTTTTTGATAAAAAAAACGCGCGCCCCCCAGGTTTGACCTAGTTTTATCTAAAATTTTGATAAAAAATCGAAAATATTTGAGGGATTTCCAAATTAAATGTCTTTCCAGTTTTAATATGTTATATTAACTACTTATTTTACTAAGTCTGCCATGGTCAATTTAAAAATGGCGTGTTTTTTATAAAGAATAATTAAGTACAGTTTTTTCTTTCTTTGTTTTGCAAAAATCGGTTAAGAATTAGGAAAGTTACGGTAAAAAGATAATGATGAAAACCGAAAAAACTAATAGATGGATTTGAAAAATGATACCAAAATAAAATCTAATATCTCAAAAAGCGTTTATTCTATTTTGATGAATGATAGATTTTTAAAATAGGCATGAATGGTGGTTTAAGAAAAAAAAACTAAAAATTTAAAAAAAATTGACAACATTGAAAACAACGAGATAAAAAAAGGCTTTTGTTTGTTTTAATGCGCCATTTTTTATTTTAAGACGGCGACATTTTTTTAGTTCGCAGCAAAAAACCTTATTAATTATCTACAATACACCACCAATTTTGTCAAAATCGGTTAAGTATTTTAAAAGTTATAGCAAAAAAACTTTTGTGCGGTTTTTTATGGCCCACCCTGTATATGTTCTATTTTCGCTGTTTGAACGTCATCTCGACATTTCATGGGCTAAGACAGAAAAAAAATAGGTGAGGAATATACTAGACACTTGTCTCGGTCCATATCCCGTACTAGTACATTTTTACATAATAAAAACGATTATTCTTACGTAGTATGGATGAAATATGAAATAAAGTGATGAGAGCTGAGGCTGTTGAATAAAAATGTTGATGATTTAATTTGTATATGACTTAGTTTTCTACTTGATGTTTATGTTAATGTGTTGTTAGGATGCATGTTAGTATTTTTAAAACTACTGCACCGAAAATTTTAGTTAAATCCGCCGTAAAAATTTTATTATTTTTGGAATAATTTGGAACAGAATATAAAAACTCAGCGATTCGGTGCCAAGAGTACATTCCAAAATTTATATGAGTTTTTCTCTATTATTAAGATTATTTTTTTACATTTTTTTTTACTATCTGAACTTCAAAAACGGAAACAGTGGGATTTACTAAGATCTAAAATAGTACCCCCCACAGGTCTAAATATTTACACCCATGGGGGTACTAAATTTTAAAACCAATTTTCAAAAAACACTTACCCATACAGAAAAGACACAAAGTTATTGATTATTTTGTATTGTTATTGCAAAATACTACTGAAAAACTGCTTTTTTTTTTAAAAAATATGCCTACCATATTTTAGAAGAAAATCCCTAAAAATAATTTTTTTGGATAGGTTTCAAAATGGCAAATGGTGAATACGCCAAAAATTTGGCACATATAGATAGCTTCATTATTTGTGTTTGTGGTTATAAAGTTGGTGATTTTTTAGTCCACCTCAGGGGGGTGGTTTAAATTTATAGACACCAGAAAGGACTGTTTTGTGGCATTTGGTAATAAGTTCGTTTATTATTTCCCAAAGTAACAGTTTTTACAAGGATTAATTTACTTTATTTAATATCCCAATTTGTTCATTACCCAATAAAACACCTCCTATTTTGTCCAGAAAAACGCCATATTTTGAACTCGTTTTCAGCCCAAAAAATATATTTATGAGGGCACTACGAGGCAAATCAAACATAAGTGAAGGTCACTGATTATGCAACTTTATTAATTTATTTACAAACTGAAAGTAAGAGATTGAGGTTACTTAAAAGCTCAGTAAAAAAAACTTTCCTTACTCAAAACCAACCATTTTAAAGCTGTAGCTTTCATCAGTAGAGGTTTTTACAAGCCAAGATGCAAGCAGAGGTAAAATATCCGAACTCACTGTTTGTGATTGAACGCAGTGCTAATATTTTTAAACTGACATTTCGACAGTGACAGAAATGTAAAAAAACTTGCATTTAAGGTTTTTAATACATTTCATAAATAAAAACACCTTTTAAATAAATACAAAATTAATCTAATCCTTATTTTATTATTACCCATCTAAACCCTTTTAGTAAATCCCACCGTTAATGTTCCATTCACGTTTCTGTCACTGTCGAAATGTCAGTTTAAAAATCTTAGCGCTGCGTTCAATCACAAACAGCGAGTTCGGATCTTTTACCTCTACTTGCCTTTCGCTTGCACCAACCTCTACTGATGAACGCTACAGCTTTAAAAAGAGTGGAATTTGAGTAAGGAAAGTATTTTTGACTGAGCTTTTAGACAACCTCAATGTTTTACTTTCAGTTTGTAAATAAATTAATGTAGTGGTTTTGGGTTTTTTTGTTTGGTATATTTATCGTGCATTTTGCCTCGTAGTGCCCTCATAAATATATTTTTTGTATTGAAAACGGGTTCAAAATATGGCGTTTTTCTGGACAGAATAGGAGAAAAATTAATCCTTGTAAAAACGGTTACTTAGGGAAATTATTAACCAATTTAAACCACCCCCCTGAGGTGGTGTAAAAAATTACCAATTTTATAACCTCAAACACAAATAATGAAGCTATTATGTGCCAAATTTTTGGCGCATTCGCCATTTGCCATTTAGAAACCTGTCAAAAAAAAAGTTTTAGGGCATTTTCTTCTAAAATATGGTGTATTTAAGAAAAAAAAGCAGGTTTTCAGTGGTATTTTGCAATAAAAATACAAAATAATCAATAACTTTGTGTCCTTTCTGTATGGGTAAGTGTTTTATGAAAATTGGTTTTAAAATTTAGTGCTCCCCACAGGTGTAAATATTTAGATCTGTGGGGGTACTATTTTCGATCTTAGTAAATCCCACTGAAAAAGTTTAAATAAATTAATTGATGGGTGGTATATCCACTTATCAAAATTAAAAGAAAAAAATCCGTAACGTAAGGGACATTGACTGGGATTTATTGTGTCCCGTCCGTTACTTACTACTTTTTTAATTTTGACAGGGTGCCGGTGCCACCTACCAATTAATCCATTACAACTTTTTAGGTTTTAAAGTCGGGATAGATAGCAATAAAAAAACCTAAGTAAAAAATAATTTTAAATCGGACAAAGAACATTTTCTTATCGGGATTGTGTTTCGGTTAATTTTTTTTATATCTTAATATGTTATAAAGGAGGTACCAATGAGCAATTTTCGTCATGGGCACTTCCTCCAATATGTACAAGGTGAGCTAAAAATTAATTATACTTAAAGTTTCTGCTGATATGATTCAACGATAACGACCTACATTTTTGATATTTCTACTAATTAAAGTAACACTCGTGGCATATCGGACAAAGCGTTTTTGTTTCTCACTTCATTACGACCAGGCCTCCGATGTCTAATGGAGAATCCAGACACCTACAGACCTGTTTCATCCTTATTAGGAATCATCAGGGAGTCATAGGATTATACATAGGTTAAGGAGCTACAATAGATACGACAGTTACGTGTTAAACGGTTCGGAACTATTTGGAGTTTGGCGAGTCTGCGCAGATATGCACGCGACCAATAACCATACTTTTATATTGATTTTTCTTTTTTAATTTGTAATACGACCACTAGATGACTCACGGTTAAATTCGCGATAACCGTACTATCGATTTTTTGTTAGTTTGTAATATGACCACTAGATGGTGCTCGCTTAAATTTTTGCTTTTTTTTAAGGACCCTGCACAAATTACATTGAAAATGGCTGTCGGCTAAATGTCATAATTTTTTCATATTTTGTAGTACTCGATCAACAAAGCACAAAAATAAAAAAAAACGAGATAGGGAGCAGGATTACGTTGACGTGTTTTTAGGCTATATTTTTGGACATGGTACAAGTTTTTTTTTCATAACTTTGTTGATTACCGCCGGTTGGTTGGTGGTACCAAAGGACCCATATAAGAACATTTTTACTTGGATGGAAAGGGTGTTTCATTCAGGACAAATACAGAAACGAATTATTTTATTTTTGCGGTAATCAACAAAGTTGTGAAAAAAAATTAGAACATGTCCAAAGATATAGCCTTAAAACACGTCAACTTTAAAGCTCCATATCTCAGAAAGCTGCTCCGTATCTCGGTTTTTTATTTTTGTGCTTTGTTTATTGAGTACTACAACATATAAAAAAATTATGACATTTAGCCAATAGCCATTTCGAATGTAATTTGTGTAGGGTTCTTTCTTTGCAAGCAATTTGTGTTTAGTTTTTAAAAATATGCTTTTTTACTAGGCACAAAACAAAATCGTTACTTATGTTAAGTTAAAATAAAAAAGCATATTTTTAAGAAATAAATACAAATTACCCATAATAATGCAATTGTAGTACAAAACCTCTGGTTGTTTTATTATAAAAGATTATGGCATATTTCGAAACATGTTGGTTTATATTTTTCACAATAAAGAAAATATTACAATATGATCTTGTCTGTGCTTTTTTAAATATTAAATAATTTTCTTTAAAATGTTTATATCTTGTTTTTAGTACATAAAAAACAATAAATGCCACTCTTTTGTATTCCAAACTAAATTTGTGAAACAGAAAAAAATAAGGTAATTATGCAGTATACGGTTTTCTGCCATTTTTAATTTTTTTTGAAAAATTCTTTATGGGGGCACCTTCTAGGGTCCCTAGGACCCCAAATCCGCCTGCGCCCGATTTTTATTTTTTTTTTAACGAAAAAAAAGGGTGCCCAGGGGGGGTTGTAAAGTGTTTTTTTTAAATTGTTTTGGGTTGGTTTGGATTAGGTTGGGTTGGACTGTGTTGGTTTGGTTTGTTTTAGTGAAAAAAAATTAAAAAAAAAACAAAAAAAATCAAAAAAAAAAAACCAACCGGCGCAGACGGATTTGGGGTCCTAGGTACCCTAGAAGGTGCCCCCATAAAGAATTTTTCAAAAAAAATCAAAAACGGCAGAAAACCGTATACTGCATAATTACCAAAAATAACTTTAATCCCAAAAAAATTTTACTGTATATGTGGGGCAATTTATGGTAAACCCACACATTAGAAAAAGTCTTGGTGTAAATAATATTAATACCCCTGGTTTGGAATACACAAGTGTCACGTTTTCTAACTTATTGTTGATATCCACAAAAATTAGCCATACTAAACTTGATGAAATAAGGAAAGGGTGTTTTAACACATAGGTATAAATAGTTAAATGGAGTCCAAATGCAAGTGTGGGACATCACTCTCTAAGACCTCTGCCTCCAGTCTGCAAAATGTCCTCTGGAGCAAAATATTTATCACACACGTAAAATCTGTTATATATTTCATCAGCACTTAGTTTATTCGCGTTTAACGGCTTCACTATACTTCTGAAAAATTACAGGATTGCCTTTGGGGAAACGATGTCTCCCCGTTTTTTTGTTGGGATCATGGCACGGTCTCCGCAGCTTTGAATACAACACACTCTAACTCTTTTTTTCTCAGCCATTGTAATCGACGGATAAAATCACAATTTTTTGAACAGGAATAATCACAATATCACTTTTTAAAAACCTTGGCAAACCTCAGTTTTCAAAATGGAACTCATAAGTTATGAGTCATAACCGACATTCTGTCACTTTTGTCATAATGTGCCCTCTGACGGACAACCCTAGAAGGGGTAAGAGGAGGAGCTGCAGATTTCTAAAAAGAATATTGCCAACTTAAATATTATTATGTTGGCAGTTCCTTTGCACGCGGAAACATAACCACACTTTTCGCGAAAAATAATTATTGGCGGGAAGGGTGATATGACGGATCTATAGTTCCTTAATCTATGGGATTATACCTGGCAGTTGAAGCTACACAGTGACCATGCACACCTCTCGAATTTAAAACAAAAAGTTTGTAATCCTTGGGGACGTAGTAACTGTGTGCGCCACCTGTCGAATAAACCGAGAAACAAAAACATCAAAATTGAAAAGTGCAGGACACCGTAAAAACAGAATCCTGTACCTTTCAGCAGGTTATAAAGTAGAAACCTGTAAAAGTATAAGGTCACTGTAACATGACTCTTAAAAAGAGTTAACGTTCGCAGCACCAACCCGCGACGGAGGAGGAGCAAGACCCTAATCCTCCATCAACTTCCAAAAATCAGTTTAATATACTGGCTCTGCATGCGGAGCGTATCAAGTATTAAGCTGATAAGAACAGATACTACACTTTGATCTTAGCTCAATGAGCCGAGAGAGAATTCGACAGGTGGCGCACACAGTTACTACGTCCCCAAGGATTACAAACTTTTTGTTTTAAATTCGAGAGGTGTGCATGGTCACTGTGTAGCTTCAACTGCCAGGTGTAATCCTATGACTGCCTGATAATTCCTAATAAGGATGAAACAGGTCTGTAGGTGTCTGGATTCTCCATTAGACTAGAGATGAGTAAATCGATCATTTTGTACTGAACGAATCGATCACTGATTCGTTTCTAGAATGATTGAAGACTGAATCTTTTGAATCGATCATTAAATCAATCATTTGAAATTAATTTAAAGAAAATGGTGACCAAACAAAAACAATACGAAATACTCTGCTGACCAAAAAATCTATATTTTCATACAGTTTCCCCGCGCGCAGGAATTCGAATCAAAGGAACGAATGAACGAAACGATCGACCTATTTCGAACTGATTCAGTGTATCTTCACAGTGGGTCAGTCAGTCGTTGTTCCATTCCGATGTCATTCACTCGTTTGATTCATTCTGTCTCTGTCGGTCATTTGACTCATTTGACTGATTGAATCATATCGAGCAAACATGATTCGATCACTCAATACTCGCAAGTGATTCGATCATATTGAACGAATCGTTCACGAATCACACATCTCTACATTAGACATTGGAGGTCTGGTCGTAATGAAGTGAGAAACAAAAACGCTTTGTCCGATATGCCACGAGTGTTCTTTATTATTAAATTTTTTTCATTTTCATCTCGAGAGAAGAAAGTATGTTTGCTGTCATTCATTGTCGTCACTAGAGAAGAAAACATTTTCGTCTCTAATGTCGAGACGAAACGAAAATAAAATATTATATGCGTGTGAAATATAAAACTTTCTGGGGCGTTATAGAGTGCAGATTTGGTAATTTTCGTGTCTGGTCGTAGGAAAAATGGTTTTTAATACTCTAAAAAAGATGCACACAAAATGAACGATAAACTTTTAAATATGTACAGAGTACGACAAAATAAACGAAATACGCTTTTTAACTTTTTAAAATTATCCTTTACAAAGAAACTACCAATCAGGCAATACTTATTATTCTACGGAGCACCACTAACATTTTTTACCTTAGTTTCAGATATTGTATACATACTGGGTGAGCCAGCAAATACCTTTGAAATTGGTCTAAATCGCTTTTAGTTCTAAACAAAGACATTTAACCAAGAATAGACCCATCGGGTCATTCAGGATTTTCAAAAAATAATTTTGTTAGCTAAAAACTTTTAAATGTATTCAGAGTACATCAAAAACAGGTTAAGCACTCTCGAAATACGCCTTTTTAATGTTAACTAATTTTTACAGATTATAAGGAATTTCAAGCGTTTTTTTTTGGCTTTCCCTGTACTCATACGGACATTAATACTACTATCAAAAATGTAGGTCGTTATGTGTTGAATCAGATCTGCAGAAACCATAATTGTCCTATCTTTAGTTTTGTCGTAAACGAAGGTTACGCTTAGTCAAAAACCGCCATTTTTCTAATTTGTAGCTCACCCTGTATATATTGGGGAAAGTGCCCATGACCAAAATTGCTCATTGGGACCCCCTCTATAACATGTTAAAATATAAAAAAAATAACCGAAACACATCCCCTATAAGAAAATGGCAGGGTTCTTTTGCGAATGTCTCCTCCGTGATGCGTGGAAAACCCTTTTTAATCATTCCTCTTTGGGTAATAAGTTGTACTTACATTAAAGAGGGTATCTATAAATTGGGATCTTTCTGGTTCCGTGGTGGCCGTTTCTCTTCTGTATCGTTCGAGATTTTTATGTTCCTAGAAAAGAGAAAGGGTTGGTTTAAGTGTTTATAATTTAAAGTTATATTGCCAATTGCACCGCAATGTTAAACCTACTTTAAATTTAGTCGGTGTTTAGAATGTGATTTCACATTAAACTTCCCAGTAAACACCGTTATGTAGAAATTACGTAAAATTTACATAAAAGATTTACCTTGTTACGTCAATTTAAGGTCACTCAGAGGTCACAATAAGGTAAAATTTAAGTCACATTAAGGCGCGAAAACTCTGCATAATGCCATGCGCAAGACCCACCTAGTTGTTACATAAGTGTGGTGTAAATGAAATGACATACCTTTTACATAAATATTACATCCATTTTACGTAAGGTTCAAGTAAAAACTTACGTAAATTTTACATAACAGGTAATAAGGTAAAATTTGGGTCACATTAATGTGCGAAAACACTGCATAATGTCATGCGCAAGGCCCACCTAATTCTTACATCACTAATTGGCAAACCGCAAAGTTAACCAGACGGGATGATTTAAGTGGCGGAAGAGGTGATTCTATACCTCAAAGTGCGCAATCTAATTTTGAAATATCTTTGCTCTTTATACAGGGTTCCTAAGCAAATCCTTAGGGGGCCAAGCAGCCCTGTATAAGACGCAGACAAACAGAAAAGCACATTAGGCAGAAAAGAATGGGCATGGGGCGATGTTGTCACTACATCTTACACGTAGTAAATTCATTCCAGGTTGTTGTTTTCTAATGTTTTCCATTTTCATACCTTTAGGACTGGAATAAAAATTGTTTTTGCTCGACTTTAATACCAAACTGATGAAAGATATCGTAAAAAAAAAATTTTTTTGGCTTTTCATTTTGTAACCATTATCCTTACGCCCTGTTTACAGGCTGGGGACTGAGATACATGCAAATGCCTAACCTAAAGAGTTCATACACGGCCGGAGAAATCGACTGAGATATTTCCGTAGAAACTTTATCAAGCAAATAGGACGGGTTGACGCCTTCGAACGTCCAACCCGGGTTTTGCACTTTGATTCGCAAAAAGGAGGAACAGTCAGATGTGGGGCCGTGCACAAATTACGTAACGGTTATTTTACCAATTTTTGACCCCCTCCCTATGTAATGTTTTGTAACGGTTTGGCACGCCACTCCCCTAATATTACGTAACGATTTCAAGATCACTACCCCCCCCCCTTCAAAAAAAACTTTTCACTTATTTTAATTCCAAATTTTCTTAGTTTCACACAGATGCAAACGCTGTCGAAAACCCCCCTCCCCCCTACGTAACGTTTTGTAACCCCCTCCCCCCTATGACCATTACGTAATTTGTGCACGGCCCCTGTAGTCCCAGTGGAGGGGGGCGAGAAAATTAATATTTTTTTTCTTAAAAATTATACTCTTTAGACCTATTTCTTTGCGTTCCCGAAATTACGTTTTTTCTAACATTTTTGCGTTCGGCTAATTTAATTGAAAAATTTTTGCCTGCGGCGCCCTTTATCTTCTCACTCGAAACCAAGATCCCCCGTTTTAGGAAAACTGATCCCGTTTCTGTTTCTAAATTTTTTCGAATAAACATAATTTTTTTCTACGGTATGACGAAAATTTCGAGAAAGTTGAAGAAAAAAATAAAAAAAGTGGCAGAGCTCAAGTTTTTCGTAAAAAAAATCGTTTTTTGTAAAGAAACAGAGCAAAATAAATCTTTTCACCCCTTTTTGGGTGTTACAAATATTGGCAGCCCCTTATTTTTCGCTTTTACCCTCCCGCTAGTTTTGAAGAATTGGTTCGCTACATGTTTCAAGATCATGTCATAAAACACCTCGAAAATATTAAATGTAGTGTAGGGCCAGCTTTATTTAAAATCAATAATATCGCAAGCAAAGAGCTCTGCAGGAAAAACAGCGCCGTTTATTGATTTCTTTGGCTGCTAGTGCTAGCTGCATGGTTTGGCCGTTTCCGGATAGATGTCACTAGTAGAACAGAATGGAAAGAAATTTAATTAAAAGCGAAGATATTTCTTTCTAATGTTAACAATCTCACGAGTTTATCGCTCAGTATCGTAAATAATGGACCCTGCCGCCTCTTTTAAGCAAGAAAAAGCTGTGGTTTGGACCTGAAAACATCTAGTTTTTCCTCGATCATCTCATGGTGTGGCCGCCATCTAGCGGAATTTGCAGACATCTTGTTAACGGGTATTATTGCAACTATGATTTATGCTCACAATGAAAGAGTGGCGACAATTTTTCTCATGAAAGCAGTCTGGAGATAATAACAAACTGGCACCATTGCTCAATATACCTGTTTCTTTTGTGCGCGCAGAACTTTCTATGCCATTTCTGTTTGATTTATTGAAATGCTTATCCCTAAGAAAAATCTTAGGAACCCTGTATATATAATATTATCATCCACTGTACAGGGAACATAGTGACAGTTGCGCCATGTCTACCCACTAGAAAGAAACTATTAGGCAGAGGTAATTTCTTTTATTTTCATAATATTTTTGTAAATTTCAAAATTTTAATTTGACGTAAATCCTGTTATAGAGCGATTACCTAATTTAAACGATATAAATAATTACATAAAATGTTTATAATAGTTATGAATATATAATGAGACTATATAATAATTATGTCAAATTTGGAAATTAAATTTTACTTAAATCATTTTACAGGGAATTTACATAACTTAAATGACATAATTATTACATAAAACATGTTATGTAACAAATACGTAAAATTGTAATATTTATGTAAATTTTAATTTAAAGTAAATCATTTTATGTAACGTTTACGTAAATTAGATTACCTAATTATAATTTTTATATAATAGGTATGCAATATTTTTTATGTAAAATTAAGGTCCCAATATTTACGTAAATTTTAAGAATTTATTTATAAAGTCATATTAATTTACGTAAAACTAACATTATGATGACTTACATTTACAGTCAAAGTTTTGACGTAATATTTACATAATTTTTTGTATAACATATTTTTATGTGAGATTTACGTAAATATGATGTAAGTAGATTTATATAAATATTAGGTTAAAGTCAAAAGTGTCTTTACTGGGTTAGAATACGAAGGTGCTACATTCTAAATGTTAGTTAAGTTTAAACAGGTTTAACACTGTAGTGCAATTGGCCCATAGACATATAAAAATATAATCCAAATTCCTCTACATTGATATTTGAGCCACCGACCTGGTCTATTAACTAGGAGGTCCCGGGTTCGATCCCCGGTCGGTAGCCTACTTGGACTTTTTTTTGCAAAATTACATAATTTTTTGAGATTAAGGAAAACGCCGTATAAAGCGGAGTAGGCCGTGTTAGCTAGAAGGCAGGCTAACGCGATTCCATACCGTCCTTCGTAGAGGACGGTACCGTGTGATCCATATATTGATAGTGGAGCACGGTAAAGATCCGTAGCCCCGACAAACGGGTTTACGTCTAAATCCTTCTAGAAAAAGAAAACTGCCTTCTTAGGTGGTGCTCATCAGACCGGTCTGGCGAGCGGCGTAGGGCGGCATATATAAATATAAAAAATGACTGATTGGATGTCACAGAGAGAGAGAGAGAGAGAGAGACAATTTGAGCCACAAAAAAAAATTATGTAAAAAAAGCTTTTCAAATACAAGCTTTATAAAATATGCACTAAAAAGTAGAAAATTTTTTTTTACACTCTGATATCATAATAATAAAAGTGAAGAGCGCAAATAAAAAAAAAATGTACCAATCCTTGCTAACCCGTCTATAAAAAAGCATGTTTTTTCGTTTTAATTCATGAAATTTGAAACAGATATCTTTGAAATAAATAATTTTGAAAAAAGTGAAATTTGGAAAATCTGTTATTCGAAAAAAAAAATAAAAATTTGTGTAGGCACTCAAAAAATGATTGCCCATGGTGAAACTTCTAAAAAGCTGGTTTTCTAAACATACCTTTCAGACCAACATATGTATAAAAATAAAAAATATTGTGTGTGATTTAAAAACTGCGGTTGTATGTAGGTACAATATACAATATTATTTATACAAGAGCGCCTCGCCGTGCCAGTAATCCATAGAGATTCAAAATGCATTTAAACTTGAAATAAAAATGAGCATCCGAAGTTACGGCGCTTTAGTATACAGCGAAAACGAAAAATGTCGACATTTTTATTAAAAATTTAAACCTCTCGGTACATTTCGAAATCCGTGAAAAATGTTATCTTCTAGAACGAACACATAATGATTAAGGGATTAGAAACTAGGCAAGTTTTGGTCAGTAAATTTCAGGCTATAGTTTCTCCCCAGATTTTAAGTAAAAAAAGTACAACTGGCAACGCCTTGTTCTTTAATTTTTTAATCTTTTGCCAGAGTGCACAGGGAAAACTAAACATCAGAATTAGCTGAAATTTGCAGGGGTGATAATTTTTAAATGCTTAACAAAAATATCGGAAGGATTTTTCAAAATTCTCAATTATTTTTTCTTCAAAATAAAAGCTCTGGTGCTGTCATCTATCCCAAAAGCCTCAAAATAATTGCGGTTTGGAACAAACCGGATTTACAAAAAAAATAGAGAAATACTCACAATTTCCTCTGGATTACATTTTTCCTTTTTATATTTCCTTGCTTTAGCGAAAATAAAAACTAAGTTCCCTTTTTTCTAAAAGACTGTGCACTCCGGAAAATAAAACCGATCAATCAATCGTACTTCATAGAATTTGGGAGACGCACGCAGTTCAAGTGTTGGCCGATGGATCACCGAATTTATACGATTCCATGGTAACTGCAGGTGTTTTGTCAACAAACTTTAAATCGGGCCGCAATGGAACAGAGGAGTATTTTTACGTTTTCTGACAGAAAACGATTCGAGGTTATGTTTATCTTTCAAAAATATGTTTTCAAAAACATTGTTCTGAAACAAATATGAACTCCGCGTGTGCGGTCGCCCGCCGAAAAAGTCCTAGCGCTGCGTGGACATTACCCCGAGTCTATCAAAGAACCAAGAGAATTTTACTGGCTCTGGCTTTACATAACCCCACATAATTTTTTTTTAATTTTAAATCAACCATTTTTTTAAAATTTTACAAGTGAAATCTTGGTGTGCAAAGGATAGATTTTAGAACGTCAGTTTCAGAAACTGACGTACTGAGTACTAACAAAACAGGTCAGTAAAGCTCCATTAGAAGTTGGAAAGACTCTTGCTAGTCGATGACGCCCCTGTTTAAAATATAATACGGTTATTTCGTCTAGCGCCAGTAGCCGACTGTTGCCGGTATCAGCTAGCGAAAGTGTTTCCAATTCAATTATAAACGCACCTGTAAATGCAACCAAAACATTACACCCAGTTACTTTAATACCTAGCTGGGTAGCGTTTTTTCAGCAGGTAATTCTGCAATAAATGGTTTTCTTTTATTTTAGTATTTTACTGGTTTTTTTAGCGGCGCAGAACGAAAAAAGTCAAAATAAGTAACCTAACCCCAAATTTTTGACCCGGTGCTAAAAAATCTCTGGTGTCCCACTGTGGATAAACATAAATAAAGACTCCGCGTTGCCATGGAAAACAAGTTAAATAACGTAAATTGATTTCCTGTACAGTGTTGCTAAAAGCAATTCCCCAGATTGTAACTACCACCTTAAAGGCGAAGTTATCGTTATTGTTATGCTTATTTTTATTAGGGAGATTTTGGTCAGGTAGGTTAACGGCAAATTTCGTTACTCTTATGGTTACCGTTACCGTAAATAAAGGGTACTTCAAGAGGTTAAAAATAGAGCTTATGAACGTTTGGCGGTAAACATAACCTTAATTTTTTATTGAGTTTTGTTGTTTTTTTCTCAAGTCTTTTTTTTTATTTGGTTTTCTAACTACATTATGGAGGAAAATATTAATTTAGTGATAGGACTGGGAGACGGACACTCCAACATAAATTTAGTCAGGCAAATGATTTTGCAAGATATATTTGACGGAGTAATAGAAGAAATCGAGCCTCTGTAAACTTATTTGCACTTACTCACCTGTTTACCAAAAAAAAAAAACCGGTAAAAAAGGCACTCGATCCACTACTACTATAAACACGGTTAACAAAAAATTTAAATTTTCCAAAAACCACAAGCGATGTAGTTTAAAAAAGGTACTATTTTAAGTATTGGTCCTTTGTGCATATGGAAAAATTAAAAAATAAGCTCAAAAACCACTGTTCAAAAATTTTGTGTCCGCTTTCTTTATCTCTTACGCACTTGCGCTACGGTATATACCGCTTCTCTGTCTAGATTTTTACCAATTGAAGAGTATATTACATTTAGGTGGTAAACCACAAAATAAAATTAAAATATGTTAAGTATTAAAATCTTATTTTGTGGCTCACCACTATGCTGCAATTTGCTCTAAAAAATAAAAAAAACCTTCAAGACATAGAGGCGCGGCTAGATGGCGCTCATATTATATTGATTTATTTTTATGGCGGCCTCTCTATTAAACACATTAAACAAATATTTGAACCGTGGAGAATTTTCTGAAATTCCTGTAATACTATTCAGAGCCTAATACAGAACTTAGAATTCTGGTCTAAACAGATCGAACCCAGGTCTATATTCTGTGGGAAGGAAATACTGGAAAAGAATGGGGACCAGAGGAGAAAATGGAAGAGTGCACGATGTGACGAGGGATTATAGGGAAAGGCATGAGTTAGGTTTTATTCAAAATAAGAAAGAAACTCTCTCTATTAAAGTCTTGCAATTTGAATACAATCCTATTTTTGGAACACCCTGTATATTTTTTCCCTTTTATATTTCAGATTTTACATACCTGAAATTTATAGGTCAAATCTCCTCCTTTCGGCGCTGGTACCATTCCAGAGACCTGCAGTGAATGCGCTGTTAGTACTGCAACAAGCACAATGCAGACAAACATGTCGAGGAAACACACCACTGACTGAAATAGATCGTAAGCGTTAGATATGTACTTGCAAATTTGTACCAAATTTATAGTCTACATAATAGGTAGAATAGCCAAAGGAACAATTTGTCGATGTTTTAACGTTGCCACAAGCGACTACAACTGAAGTGCTCTCTGGATAATATTTTTATTAACATAACTGATTTAATATCAAGACTTCCACGTTTACAACTAAAAATGGACTAATTTCCAAACACCATTTATTAATAATTCTAACAAACGTTTACCAACGAACCTTAGTTTTTCATCAAAAATGGATATTTTAGCTTTAAAAAATAAGCGGACTTTCCATCCTTCTTATTTTTTTGCTAAATTATTTTTTATTGAAATACTGATGAAAAAGAATACTTGAAAATTACTAAAACTAACTAAAAATCATAAAAATTTTGCGACTAAGGATGTGACCTCTATAGTTGTCAGACACAGTTATATTTTGAAATTGGCCGACTGCATTGATTATTTATTTATTTATCCACAATTGTCTCGGAAAGTTAATTATCAAAAAAATACGCTGGTCAAACTTTTTAACCCGATTTATCGCAGCGGTATAATCCGTAATGACTGGTTACAATCAACCTTTGTTATTACACTACTCCATCCATATCCAAAGAATTTTTAAAATTTTGGTGTATTTTTTTCAAAAAATAAAAAAATACAAAAATTATTGTTACAGATTTCTGTATTATCGACGAGGCTAAAGAAAAAGCCAGGTAAGATTTTTGACAATTGTTAGCCGTTTTTATTTTATTTCGGGAATGAAAGAGTCTAGCAAAAAACTGTCTGGATACGGTTGTGAGGAATTCAAAAATAAACATTCCTGCCAAATTTCAACAGATTCCGTTTTCTCGTTTCCGATATTCTGCTCGGTAAGGATTGGCCCAGAAACAGCAAATCAGTGTTGTCAAATCTATGCCGTTTTCGTGGCCTTAACGAAGCGTTTTAATCAAGATTTCAATATGGCGGGAGTTGCCATTTGTCAAAATACGCGAGTAGTGCCGGGTTATGGAGCACCGGCTATTTTTTTTTTGTTTTTCAATAATAAAATGATGGAGTCTGATTGGTAATATGCCAAATTCAATTGGGAGAATTCCTCTTAGAGGTAGAGTCGGACACTACCAGGCAGGTCATTTATTTAATGGTGGGTTTATACATCAAAGTAACAAATATTTTACAGCCATAAGTTAGGTTAGGTTAGGTTTTGTAAAGCCTGGGAATTGCATTTTGGCGATAGCAAGACTGATGACGTTGCGGTTGAGCCGGTGACGTCACATTTCGAAATCAAGCAAATAAAATGACCACTACATGTATTTGAAAGTTTGAGACAATGATGTATTTGAAATTAACTCTGTGTTCTATTGTTTATATTTTATTTATATACGACGTTTCGATCAGTACACTCTTTGATCGTCTTCAAGTGCAAACTATATTCTATTCCTAAGGCTACATGCTTATATACTATGGGAAATTACTCAATCTTGAAGTTTAAGAAGTTGGCTCTGCCCAAGTATTTGGAATTTCAACACTTGGTTTACTGAAAACACCCTGATTCTGCCCAATAAATGCAGCTTCAAGGAATTTTCATTTCTTCTAAATCTTTTTGAAAAGGACAAATCTGTTAAAATTTTACCAGCAGATAAGGGCAATGCAACAGTGATTTTGGACACAGAAACCTATGACCAGAAAGTTGAAGAGATACTTGCCAAGGAAACTATAAACTTCTCTTAAAAGACCCGACGCAATCAATCGAAAGTAAGGTTTATAGAACTTTAAAAATGTATTCCAAATATATTCCGGACAACAAAAGATCTCAACTTACACCACATTATATGGACTCCCCAAAATTCGCAAAGATGCAATGCCCTTACGCCCAATCACAAGTTCCAGAAATTCTCCAACAAGCAATCTGTCTAAATTTCTTTTGAAAATTATTCAACCTCTTGCAGGCAAGACCGCTTCATTTGTAGAAAATTTCAACCATTTTGTTAATATTCTTAAATCTTTTGTTTTAGGACCTGAGGATAGATTTGTCAGTTTTGATGTCGAAAGTCTATACACCAATGTACTGATAAAGGAATCGCTAGATATTATTAGACAGAGACTGTTGGAGCAACTGTAGGAGTAGAAAGCGACATCAGAACAACAGTCTATCGTAAACCCACTCACACAGGACAATATTTAAATCAAGGTTCAAATCATTCTGCTACAACCAAACGAGACATAATAAGAACTTTTATAATAGAGCCGTTCAAATTTGTAACAATTCTCATGACTTGGAAATCGAAATAAGAAAGATTAAGAAGGATCTGCAGCAGAATGGTTATAGCCTTAAACTTATAAAAGATACTATTTCTAAATTTTAGCAAACAGGACAGAGATTACAAGACCAAAACCAGGCAAATGCATTCCTTACAATTCCATACATTAAAGGAGTATCAGAGAAAATTCGAAGAGTAGCGAACAACTTTAATATTAAAACAGCTGTTAAATCTAATAATACAATTCGAAGCCTTCTTAGTAAAACAAAACCGGAGAACAAACAAAATAAGGAATACATTTACCAAGTTCCTTGTGAGTGTGGTGAATCATACATAGGTGAAACAAAAAGACCACTATCTGTTAGGCTTAAAGGAGATCAGACGAATACCAAAACAACACCGAATGAAGTGGACAGAAGCAAAGGTTTTGCACAAGGAGCCACACTGGAAGAAACGAAAATTCCTTGAAGCTGCCTTTATTGGGCAGGATCAGGGTGCTTTCAGTAAACCAAGTGTTAAAATTCCAAATATTTGGAAGCCCCTCCTTGGGCGAAGCCAACTTCTTAAACTTCAAGGTTGAGTGATTTCCCATAGTATATAAGCACGTAGCCTTATGAATATTTTGTAGTTGGCACCTGAAGACGATCAGAGATTGTACTGATCGAAACGTCGTGTATAAATAAAATATAGACAATGGAAGTCCGAAACACAGAGTTAATTTCATTGACAAAATTCCCCTAACTCTGAGGCTAATAATAAAAAAGGTTATCGTACAGCACATATATATTTTTAGCAAAAACACAGAAAAAAACGACAACACTTTATTTTAACTAAAAAAACAACGGAGTAACATCCTAGTAACTTTTGGTTCGGTTCAAACAAGTGTGTGGGTAATAAATATATATCATGTTTACAGGGGGACTTGAAACCCATCTGAAAATAATATAAAATTTTAATATATTACGAAAAATCACGAAATTACGAAAAGACACAAAAGAAAAAAAAATGTCAAGTCGATTCGATTGACGTGACTACGTTCTTTTAGGCTCATAACTGTCACCTACCATAAGGCGGTAATTTTTGTGAAATTTCTCAGGGGGTATTATAATTCCACCTTTATTTTAACTTCCGTGGTTCTACGCCAAAAAAGGAAGGAAAAGTAATAAAAACAACCAAACCTTCGCGCACCTTTTTTTCCATTTTGCACAAAACTAAAACTTCCACAGATTAAACTTTTTAAATATAAATTATGCTTAAGCCGTTGAATTAATTTCGATTAACTGGATAAAAATAACTTAAAATCCGTCAGTCCGGCGGGTTTTATATAGAAGAAGATATTTCATTTTAATTAAGCCGATCCATTCGCGATTCTATCGTTTTATAATTTATTTAACCCATTTTTGTTCTTATAAAATTGTATTTAAAGCAGTCATGTGTATGGCTTTCGGCACGTAGGCATCCACTATGAGGTTTTTTTTTGTTCTATTGCGAACATTTATTCTCACGTCCTAGAAAAAAAAAACGTCACGCAAACGGTCTTTAAAAGACACCCGGTTCCCGCCTATGAGAAAGCGCATCGCGACGCCGGATATGAATTTGCGTGATACGTTTTTGAAGCAGGGTGGTCACGCATAGCTCAAGTTACCATTTTTAGTTGCCTTAGTTGCCATAACTAAGATATACACTCAAATTAACGTTGCATAAAGTACAAAAACTATACGAAGCCACACCATTGTTATTAACTAGGGTAAATTTGGAAACCCTCTAACAACGTTTATTTTTACTGGAATATTGTGGGCTTTTCAACGACCGCAACGAACAACTGAGCAACGACGCCAAAACGTTGATAATTAACTAGAGTTAATTAATTTACGTTCGTTCAGCGTTTCTCTTTAAGAGACAATTGTGGCCAAATAATCAAAGCAGTTGCGGCCAATTTGGAAATATAACTGTATCTGACAACTATAGAGAGCACCTCCTTTAGTGTAAACCAAGAAATGATTATTACCGCCATACTGTTTTCTTTTCCTGATTTGCGCCGCTACACCATATGTGTAAATCGTTAAAGAAAATCTTGTTTTGGGCTGAATTTTGATAATTTTTTAGTTATTTTCAAGTATTCTAGACATACAGTTTAAAATAGGTTTCAGCATTTTAAAAATTTTCAGTATTCAAATAAAAAAATAATTTAGCACAAAACGGAGAAGGATTGAAGATTCGCTTATTTTTTAAAGTTAAAATATCCATTTATGATGGATATCTAAGGTTCGTTGGTAAATTTGGTGGATGGAAAACTTTAGAAATCCAAAAAAAAAACAAAAGATCAAAATATCTTGGGTGGAAATAACGAAAATTCAAACTTGGATGGGCATCCCACAAGGAACACACAAAAGATCAAAGCGAAAAGAGAAATGATTAAACGATGTTTCGCCCTGGGTAACCAGTAGTTTCGCTGGTCACCCTCCACTATACATCATTAAACACCATCATACACTTTGATTTCCAACCTCGAACCACAAATAGGCATCGTTCCGCACTGGTACTTATCCAAGTTACCTGATACGAATTCGTCCTGGCGTGTTAATATTTCCAGTAGGATTATGCTCCTAAGGCAATTAAAACAAAAAAGAAGTTAAAAAACCTCCAAATCAGTTACCTCAACCGAAAAGAAACTAAAAAACAAAAGATCAAAAGATCTTGGGTGAAAATAACGAAAATTCAAACTTGGATGAACATCCCACAAGGAACACACAAGAGATCAAAGCGAAAAGAGAAATGATTAAACGATGTTTCGCCCTGGGTAACCATCGTGGGCTCATCAGTAGTTTCGCTGGCCACCCTCCACTATACATCATGGGGGATGGGGGGGGGCGAAACATCGTTTAATCATTTCTCTTTTCGTTTTGATCTTTTGTGTGTTCCTTGCGGGATGCTCATCCAAGTTTGATTTTTCGTTATTTCCACCCAAGATCTTTTGTTTCTTTTCGGTTGAAGTAACTGATTTGGAGGATTTTTTACTTCTTTTTTGTTTTAATTGCCTTAGGAGCATAATCCTACTGGAAATATTAACACGCCAGGACGAATTCGTATCAGGTAACTTGAATAAGTACCAGTGCGGAACGATGCCTATTTGTGAGTGGTTCAAGGTTGGAAATCAAAGTGTATGATGGTGTTTAATGATGTATAGTGGAGGGTGACCAGTGAAACTACTGATGAGCCCACGGTGGTTACCCAGGGCGAAACATCGTTTAATCATTTCTCTTTTCGCTTTGATCTCTTGTGTGTTCCTTGTGGGATGCTCATCCAAGTTTGAATTTTCGTTATTTCCTCCCAAAATCTTTCGATTTTTTGTTTTTTAGTTTCTTTTCGGTTGAAGTAATTGATTTGGAGGTTTTTTAACTTCTTTTTTGTTTTAGAAATCCACTTTAATGTTATAAATTAAATGTAAGTTACCTAGCTACGTATTTTAGAATAATTAATAAATGGAGTTTGGAAATTAGTCCATTTGTGTTTGGAGACGTAGAAGTCTTGATTCCAAATCTATGATATTTATCGCAGGCAAGGTCAACAGAACTCAAAAAAATCTGCGTCAAATTGGTGCAAAAAGAGTTACTAGAACGTTCATACGACGTTTTAACGCAACGTTAGGTCGCCTGTGGCAACGTTAAAATGTCGACAAATTCTTTTTTGGGAGGTGAAAATCGGGTGTAAAAAATAACGCAGCATTCGTTCAAAAACATGCATTATTTTTTGAATGAATAACGCAGTATACCAAAATTTTTATTGAAAATTGCAGTAACCATCTGTTAAAGGCGCACGGGTGCTGCGTTTATATACAGGGTGCGTTTTTGAAATAAATAAATAAGTAATAAATAAATTAAAATTTATTTACTTATTTACTTAATTATTTTGAAAACTTACAATAGCCATATTTTCTAAACTAAAAGTAGGATCAAAAAAATAAAAAATAATGTTTTGTGAAAATTTAGGGATCAACTTTCTTATTTTAAATTGAACAACCTTCGATAGATTTCTTTTTCCTGTATGATTTATCTTTAGTGGTTATTGAGTGAAATAAAAGATAACAAGCCATAAGGGCAATGTGTTAGCCAAGGAAATAGTTTTAATAACTAGTGGCTAAAATAGTGCTTTTTTTACAAGCGCTGGTTTAAATATCGAGCGCAGCGAGGTATTTAAAAACGCGAGTAAAAAAAGGCACAGTTTAGCCGCGAGTTGCTAACTCTATTTTTTTTTGAATACCTTTATCAAAAAATCCAAGAAAAACAGAAAAATACTTTTAAAAATCTCGAACGAAGAGCACTTCTAGCAATACACCATCTTTACACTATAAATCAAGGCGGATGGTAAATGAAATAACAATAACAATCGTTTCCATAGCGATGTGCCTTTTTTACTCGGTGACGTTCATTGTTGCGACATTTTAATCTTTGACAGTTTGATATTTTGACGATGTTTTTAAATGAGTTTTTCGTAAATACTTGGTGAAAACTGGCGGAAATGGCTTAATTTTTAGTCAAGAATAATTAGATTTTTTTTTGGGTAAAAAACGGCCAGAAGTGTTTTTTTGCACCCGTGATCAAAAAAAAAAAAGTTTTTTTGTAGCGGTAACCAAAAAAGCCATGCTTTAGTTATCTGCAGAGAGTTACTAAAATCATGTTTTTGATGAAGGTATAAAAAAAATAGTTCATCATATTGCTCTTAGGCAACGGTTTTCTAAATTGCTTCAATAACCGTTCAGAACAAAGGTAATAAATGGTATATTTTTGGAATCAGGAAGAAAGGATCTATCGAAGTTTAAAATAAGAAATTTGATGTCTAAATTGGATATATGTGATGACATTGGACAAATTTGACATGCATAATTTAATAGTCTATTCAAAGTTATGCAACTTTTGTTTGAGACTATTTTTTTAAAATGCAGAATGACGGAGAAAACAGAGGGTAACATTTATAATGGATAACCATGTACCTCTATTTGAAGGTGTTATTATTGCCCTTACAAATGTCAAGTTTTTTTTTAAATTCATTGATTAATTTCCGAGATATTTCGGAGATATTTACGTTTAAATTTACCATGGACGACAAAAAAAAATCGATTTTGCGGTTAAAATTTGAACGTAAATATCTCAGAAACTAATCGATGAATTTTAACCTACTACCCATGTTTCTTATATAAATTTTAGGGGTCAATTTTACTCCGGCTTCTTTACTTTCCGCACGCGATTAGAAAATAGTAGTTTACCTAACTAGTGCGGAAAGTGCCACTTTTCCGCACGCGATTGCAGATGGACGAACGACGCGTTAGCGTTGCTCTTTTTATACTCAGGTCCAGATTTATCGTGACTAAAATGTTTACCTAACACAAAAAAGGAAATTTTTTAAAATATAGCAATATATTTATTTTTTATTTTTGGTTGAGTGCGGAAAAGTACCATAAAGTTAACTTTTCTGCACTAATGCGGTGACTGGTTTCAGACACAGTCCATCCACCAGTCGGACTCTTTACTATGACGAATCGATTTCTCATTCTGTTAAAAAGATAATTCCCTAGTTTAGTTCCTAGTTTTCAAAGTCAGAAATATTGGGCACACGGCTAATTAAGTTAATCTATACTAATAAAAGAACGGAAGTCAACATCAACTATAAATGCACAGGGCAAACCACTCGACCTACAGTTAGGAAAAAATTTGAGGACATATTACCCCTAAGGGGGTAAACATAGGGGCTGAAATTTTAAAGAGGTTTTTCTATATCTCGGAAACGAGAGCTAGCTGCTAAGTAAATACGTATTTTGGCGTTTTTCGAAATTTCAACTGGGGGTGGAGAAACAGGGGTAATTCGATTTAGAAGAGGGTAAAGGGATCTTCTGTATCTCAGAAGAAAAAAGTTACAGAGGTTTAGAAATTGGTATCATAGACTCTACTAATAAAATACACATGTGTCTCAGCTTTTTTCTACCAACCTCCTATTAATAGGGGGGATTATCTTCCATATTTTGATTTGTTAAAATATGGGTTGTGAGGTATCAAAATGAAGGAAATGAAGCCTGTAATCTAAAATAGTAGTTTTAACAACTAGTGACTAATATAGTGCTTTTTTTTACAAGTGTTGGTTTAAATAACGAGCGCAGCGAGGTATTTAAAAACGCGAGTAAGCACTGTTTAGTCGCGAGTTGTTAACACTATTTTTTTTTAATACCTAACGAAGAGCACGTCTGGCAACACACCATCTTTAGACTACAAATCAAGGTGGCTGGTAAATGAAATAACAATGCGGTTTCCATAGCGATGTACTCGGTGACGTTCATTGTTGAGACATTTTAATCTTTGATAGTTTGATATTTTGACGATGTTTTTAAATGATTTTCTTGTAAATACTTGGTGAAAAAAAAGAATAATTACATTTTTTCAATATTACTATATTCCGCTATTTCTCTTTAATTTTGGGTAAAAAACGGACAGAAATCTTTTTTTGCACCCGTGATCAAAAAAAAAGTTTTTTTGCATCGGTAACCAAAAAAGCCACGGTTTAGTTATCTGCAGACAGTTACTAAAATCATGTTTTTGATGAAGTTATAAAAAAAAAGTTTTTTTTATTAATTTTTGCAATTTTTTATCACCCCCCCCACTATATTTGATAAAAATATAGACCTAATAAAATATGGGTTGTGGGGGTATCAAATGGAAGAAAATAGAGCACAGAATAAAAAAAATATATTTTTTCCATAATTTATGCAATTTTTTATGAATTCCGCCGCTAGCAACGCAGCGGGTGAAATGCTAGTAATAAATAGAATAATGTCTATTTTATTCAATACAAACCTTGGTCATGTTGCTTAATAATAAACGTGTATATAGTCCAAAACGCGACCGGCACAATGTACACAACTCAAAGTATAGCAATTCAAAATACTAATATCGTTTTAAAACCGAAAAAAACACAAATAAAACTTTTGAAAAATGTTTTAATTGACCGCTCGGATGCTGGCAAATGAAATTTGCAAGAAATGCAGGTTTGTTGTCTTATAAGCGTACCACCAAGATTTTTAAATTTACACCCAGTTACCATGTAATGTACGGGCGCTTATACAAGAAGTCAGTGGCGTAGAAAGATCAAAACAGAGTTAACTACAAGAAAAATTTTGAAAAACCAACAACCAATGCGAATTTTTCTAAAAACTACTCTCATTTGCTCCGGCCCTGTGGTTATTTTTTTTTACATGGCGAAACTATAATAACAAAGTGAATCTCGTGTCCGCAAATAAAAATTAAAGTAACACTCGCGGCATATCGGACAAGCCGTTTTTGTTTCTCACTTCATTACGACCAGGCCTCTAATGGTCACATGTAATGAAAAAAATGAGCAACGTGAAAAAATACTACGAGAATTTTCCTGAGTAGAATTTTTGATTGAAAAAAAGTGATTTGGACAGAAAAAAATTCATATCTTAAAAAATGTTAAGCTTTTTTATCTAAAAAAAATTGTAGGCATTAAAGACACAGAGTGGTATATTTTGGCATAGTTTCCTGAAAATACAATTATATTTGGGGAAATGAAAAATAAAAAACGAAAAAATAAAAATATTACGATTTTTTGCATTTTTCTCTAAAATTTTGAGGTTATGTTAAAAAGTGACATTTACAAAATTTGCACCGTCTACAACTTTTTTATTGAAGTTTTTACTCCATGACGTTCAGTTTTTCCAGAAATTGCAATAATACTATTCTTCTCCCCCTTTCCCCCCAGCAAATCTACCACTCATGAGCCCCACTCACGCATTTTTTTTTAAACGTTTATTAGAAGCCCTTTTACCATTTTCGCTCATCAAATTTTTGTTAAAATTTTTTTATTCTTTTCTCGCTAAATGAGTTAATCCGATCGGTCTACTACTATTGCTATTTTTATTGTCCCGTGTACTGTTTTTTTTTGTTTTTTTTACTGTCCAAAAAAGTCATCATCATTCAAAAACTGTCTGGGGAAATTTAAAAAAATTATAAAATCGGTTTTAGATGCAAATATGAAGAAAACTAGAAAGAGAAGACAATATGAGCCCATTTCTGATAAAAAATAACTGTCAAATGTACAGAGGGCCTCTAGGTGTAACAAAAAGAAATAACAACATGAGCGACAAAAAGAAATAACAACATGAGCGACACGACGTTGAGTGTGACGAGGATCTGGGGTCCAATTCTTGAATTACTCGAATATCAGTCATATACGGATCACATTTTGGCAAAAATTTCACGAATAAAGGGTTAAATATTCTTTAATCCAGTATTAAAGCTTAAAGAAAATGACATTAAGTGTGAGCTTTATTGAAAAGGAAGTACGGAAAAGACCGAATATTCGCGATCTTTAAACCATAGTTTAATAACTGGTTAAAAACCGGTGTTATAAAGCCCCAAAAATTAGGTAGGAGCATGCTCCATTGTTTATTAAAATTAAAAAACATGGGTTTTCTTTAAAATTTTCCGAAAACTGCATATTCGCAGTAGCGTTGGTTAAAAAGCTATGCATTTTCAATTATATTAACCTTCTTCCACCCTCAATTATTCCCACCAACGAAGTTTTTTTTAAGTTGTTGAGTTATTAAGTAACCTTGCCCAGTGTCGCTCCCAGGGGGGGCGAAGAAGTCGATCGCCCCTCGCCTTTGCTCCAGAAAAATGTAGAAAACGAAGGTGCTGGTAGTAAATTGCAGAACGTTCCTTAGTTTCAATTTGTAAACAAGTTTTAGACAAAATCATTTCAGACATAAAATCAAGGTTTAACAACGAGATTCTAAGTATTTTTGACCTGCACATATTCATACCAAGTTTTATACAACGTGAAGCCAAAATCAGGGCAAAATTAACTAATGTCGTTTCCACATAGTATAAACTATTTGGTTAATACGAAACACAAATTCTTGAACTTTTATTGTGAGAAGTCAGTATTTAAAAACAATATTTGTCAGAAGTAGGCAAAAGCTTAAATCAAAACATATATGATAACGTTTTCGAGGCAATGAACAAGTGTGGCGATATTTTTCCGTTGATAAAAACATTCTTGGATGTTTGTCAGTACCCAACAAGCACTTGGACGTTATATTACGTTATGGTCACGTAGGGCAAGAAATATCTGACGTCGGCTCCGACGTCCATCAGTCTTCCTGAGGACTCGATTTAGCACCTAAGTGGGGAATCAAAATTCGAGTCGTTTCGACGTCGGGTGTTGCACAATGTTTTGGTCAAATATTACGTCAAATTACGTAGACCCACGACCCACGACCCAAAGTTTTACTGTGCACACCAAGTTTAAACTTATTAGGTAAAAACTTTCTTGTCTGTCTAAACAAACACATCCCAATGAACTGTGGATGACAATAATTATTATCTTAGTTATTGTAGGTAACTGAAAAAAGTTAGCTTTTTACATTCTATGGATGCAAATCTTCCAACGAAGGTCAGTTTACTGATAAATATAATTAAAATAGACATTAAAAAAACAGAAACCCACAAAAATAATTCAAAAATATTAAGAAATTAATTTTTAAAAAAATTAACCTTAAAATAAAATCTTTATAAGGAAGCCCGTTTCTTATAGTGTGCCAACAAATGAGTTAATTTACATATCAAGCCTTTAAAATTAAAAAATAAAATGTACTGTTGTAATGGCGCATCGATGCTAAACGTTTAAAATGGCGTTTCGGAATTTCTAATGATTATTTACCTATTCGGACAAGAACACCTCCTGCGACGTCGCCTTGTAGAACGACCCGACCTAGAATATTCTAGTATAATTGTAGGTCACACACCCACGTCGGTGGATCTCGGAATAGTTACATTTAATAAATAAAAGTTTGGCAATGTCAATTTTATTACAATTCTACTTTAAAACTTATACTAAATATAACGTCTCATGAATTGGACGTTATACCGGGTGTCCCGAGGTAAACTATACAATAGAAACTTTTAAACTTTCTATTCTAACATAAGTCCATGTAAAGTATATTTATAAAATACTTTCGTATTTGCAGTGTTACCATTTACAGAAAATCTTGGCAACAACTAAATTTATTGACGTCCGTTTTCACTTTGGCCTGACCTTAAATTTTATTCTAAAAATTACGTCGCCGAAATTAACGTTAATTTACGTCGCTGATAAGTAGCGAGTATCACCAACATTTGGTAAGTATCGACGTCACAACTGATGCACTAGTTGTTGGCGACGTCAGGTCTTAGTGAAAAATACGTTGTTTGATGGACAAACCAACTGCCGACCTAAATTTGCGCCAAAACCTACGTCATGTTAGGTTGTAATTAGTCGGAAGTCAGAAAAATGCTGCTTGGGTAAGTAATGCTTCGTCAGAAAGAAGCTTCTCCTACCTCAGAAGATTGAAAATATTTGATTGACATTGAGCGGGTCATTGACCGGTTTGCCCAAAAAAACTGGAAACGAACTTTTTTTGAGATACACATCTTATATTTGAGATATGCAATATAAAAGGTAATGTTTCAACTTAAAAAGCTTTCTAGATCTCAAAAAAAAGTATTTAGCTATTAGGTTTGATTTGTGGTTTGTTTGTTATCGTTTTTTATAACTGAAAAAATTATACATAGCCACTCAAGCGCGGGTTTCAGGGGGATAGGTTCGAAAATATTTAGAAAATTGAAAGTAGGTATAAATTGCGGCGCTATAACACCTTTGATATTTACGGTATTAGTTTAATTTTGTGTTAACTATGGCATTTGTAGTGTCACTTTCCTAAATAATTTTAAATAAAAAATGCATTTTTCAGTGCAATTTTTTTTTAATTTTCGGCGCATTTAATCATTTTTTAAAATAAAAAACGTATGAAATAATCAACTTAAAATCTGAGTACGCCCCCCCTAGATTTGAGGCTAAATCCGCGCTTGTAGTTACTAAGTTTTGTTAGTATATATTAATATGCTCCTCATAAAAGCTATGCTATCGAAACCGCCCCCTCCCTTTTCAAATGACTGGGACTGCCACTGCCTTACTCTGCACCAACGCCACTAACGTAGCTTTTCCCTTTTAAATTACAAAATATAAATAGGCTGGCCAGCACCAAAAGGGTGACACTAGCCTGGGTTCCAGACCATCGGGGACATTCTAGAAACGAAAAAGCCGATGAATTGGACAGACAAGGCTCGGCAATAAAGTTCACAGGGCCTGAACCATTTTGTGGCATCGCTAAGGTCAGAGCCAAGCAATCTATTAAACAATGGCTCACCAAGGAGACGAACGGTCTGTGGGAGCAAACGCCTGGACAAAGACAGGCCAAACAGTTCATTAAAGAACTTGTATGCAACGGGATTGGTAGAAGATGCTACATACCGCTTCTGCAAGAAAGAGAAAGAAAACTCATTCTATGTCAGTTTAAAGGCCTAGGTAGAACCATGGCCTTACTGGAGGACCTAGAATGTCTGCGGTCAGAAAGCTATATGCAGGGCATACTGGCAAAGCTTCTGTGTTTCATGACAAGGACGGGGCTGCAACTTGTTTCGTAGTTGTAGCAAAGCAGGGAAGGAGAAAGGGGAACCACAATAGATTTGAGCACGTCGAGGTGGACAGGTGTCTACACCACCCCTTTCTAATCTAATCTGTCACCGGCCCTAAGGTACCAAATTTCATTGAAATTTGTTAAGGGGCAGTTAGTTAGTTTAGTTAGTTAGCAAAATTACACAAGTTTTGGTATGATATAGGAAAAAGCATAGTGTTTATTCAAATTTAACCACGTACTATCACGACTTTTTTCTGAACCTTTTCTTTATTTAGATCGAGTTTTATTTTACCGTTTAACTGTTTGTATATATTTTTCTACTTACCTGCACTTCTATATTATTTTATAATTGTTTATTGTTGGTTGATTGTTTACTATTTTTTGTACTAACTGTCTTATTGGTTATTTAGGTTCCTCTTTTAATCTTGAATCTTGAATCTTTAGATTTTTATATAAATTTTTATTTGACTACTTGTTTTTTTGTATAGTTTGCCACATGTTTATAATTAGTTATTTAGGGTCCCTTTCTTGTATATATTTATTGTGTTTTAATGTTTTATGAATTAGTTGTCTGTTTTTGAATATGTTAGTTGACGTTTTAATACAGTAGTAAATAGTTATTGAAATGTAGAATTGAATAGTATTAGTTATGTTGACTCAATAAAGGAATATTAAATTTTTTCCTATCAGTACAGCGATCCGCCAATGATTTTTCAGCATAAATTTCAATTTATTTTCCCAGCTCACTTTCACATTTCTCCTTTGCACGAGGATATAACATATCGCATATTTTACTTCATTTTATAATATAGTCTCGTTTAAAATCCATATATGTGTGTTACTGACATTAGAAAACAAAATGTTATGTAACACAGTTTTAGCTATATAACTATGAAATTCTATAAATTCCCAAGTATCGCCAAATGTGTAACAATAATAACTGTGAAAAACAATAAAAATAATTTAAAAATCAGACCAAATGCCCAAAATCTACTGTGCACGCCTAACGCAGTTTACTTGCGCCCTGAAGAGTTTTTGGCTCTGCATTTTTTCTCAGATGGGGAAAAGTATTATCGCTAAGGTTTTTTTTTATACAGGGGGTGGATTCTTTAAATGGAACGGTGCTTCTAGCGACTTGAGGAAAAAGGTTTTTGAAAAATCTTTAATGATTTTTTACGAACTTTGCGCCCATGAAAAAAAAAAGTTTTGGTGCCCCCACCTGGAGGCCCAGGGCCTACAAACTATTTTTTTTTAAACGAGAGGGTACCACTTGTGGTACCTTTTTGCAGAGCTTGTTAAAAAATAAATTTAACGCATTAGATTTTTTTGACATCTGTCAACCAATATATCAAAAATTTAAAAAATATGTTTTTTTGTCAATTTTTTTAGCTTCAAAATAAACTACATATTTTTCTATTTACTAAGCGGAATTAAGAAAATACCACACAAGAACATTGGCAGCCCATTTGGGGACCCTCACTGAAGGCCCGGGGCCAACATTTTTTTCATGAGGAGGTACCATTTGTGGCACCTTTTTGGAAAGCTTGCTAAAAGAGAAATTCGATTAGATACATTTTTTTGACATCTGTCAATCCATGTGTTAAGTTTTTATTATTCCACTTAGAAAATAAATAAATATTTAGTTTTTGACACATATGTTGACAGATGACAGATTTTTAAGATTTCATATAAATAGGGCTTAACTTTTGGTCGGTGATGATAATATACCCAAAAATAAAAAATATTACACCTGTCTGCTTAAGCCAGTGGCGGTCCCAGGGGCGGGGGCTCCCTGGTGGTCACCGTGAAGTCTTTGAAGAAAAAACGAGAAATTATAGAACGTTCCTTTAAAGCAGGGTTGGAAAAAACCCGGGTTTTTTTTATATAAAACCCAACCCACTGGGCTTTTTTGGGTTTTACAAATGGGTTTTATTAACTTTTTTAAGGTTTACTTTTTAAATTATACAGACCGCTTCAAGCTACTGCAAACATAGAGGGAATCAAGTCCAATTTACTCTTCGTGCCGTACGACCGAGGTGGATTCGAAGCACGCTGCAGTGTTATCTTTTGGAAATTCATTTTGTTTTTATTATTTTGTTTTATTTCTGCCTTGCTCGAGAAACCGATGGGTAAGTTCTTAATTGAAATAATACATTTTTAAAACCAAAAATGGATGTCTACGAAGTTGCCGAAAAAGTGCAGATGGTCAAATGGTCAAATCGTCATAACCCAACACACTTTCGATATTGGTCGAGGGAAAATTTGCATTTGTATTTTGACGTAAGAACACAGTATCCCCAAAAACTAAATGTTTGGGGGGGGGGGGGTATTATAGGGGAACACGTAATTGGGCCATTTTTTATTAACGGCAATTGCAATTTGAATGGTCCTAGATACTACTTGGATCTACTGCAGCAGCACATTATTCCAACTGCTAGGCAGTTGTTAGGTGTAAGATTTGGTGAAACATGGTTTCAACAAGATGGTTGTTCCGCTCACAATGTTGGCCTTGTTAGGGAATATCTTGATAATGTATTTCCTAATCGGGTTATAAGTACACGGGGAACTATTTTATGGCCAGCTCGATCTCCCGATCTTGCTCCTAATGACTTCTATCTGTTTTTGAAGAAGCTTTTCAAATTATCACCCCTAACATGCTTGGAAACGTTAAAAGGGGTTTTTATAGTAGGCTCGGATATTGTCTAGCCGAGCAAGGAGGACTTTTCGAACATTTGCTTTAATTTTTTTTTGACTGGGAGAATCTTTTTGGTTTTTAGAATGTATTATTTTATTTTGAGAACTTGCTTTTATTTTGTTTCTCCTTATTATTTTCATTGTAACAGATCGTCACTGATAAATCTGAGCAGTTGACAATAAAACGCTCTTATATATCAGTGACAAAAAATAAGAAAATTACGTTATAAAAATTTGCGTATTTATTGACCAAATTCCGGTTTCATTGACTACGCTCCACACAGCACCGTGGTTAGAGGCGTACTAAATACCAAAGGAAAGTCATGCAAGTGGTGATCGCAAGCCTGAGTATTGGTTGCTTCACTGATAGGCGTGCGGTGTCTCTGCATGTACGTACACTGGCAAATTAGACTTCTTCCGCCCTATGTTCGCAGTAGCTTGAAGCGGTCTGTATACAGATTGTAGCTCTTCTTTAAAATTAGGACTTATTCTCGCGATCGTTAATCAACTATAAAACACAAATCAAAGCAGCTTTTTATATACTTAATATAAACAAGCCTTAATAAAATCATTGTTGGATATTGTGTATTTACTACACTGTAAGTACCTCCTTAGTATGAATATACAATTCAAATTTTCGTTTTGTTCGAGGTTATTAACTCTAAACCATTTTTTTCAAAAGGGAATGCCTAAGAGTGGCTCTAGAAAGAGTGCTTCAGAATGGACGGGTGTTTTACGCCTGATCCACAGTTTCACTTCTAGCCGCTACTTCTATTTCTCTCTTTATCGAAAAAGGTGAGATGGCAATAGAAAAGATATTTCCCTTTTTCTCTAAACGACGAAGAGGGAAATAGATCAGGCGTTAGAATCCAGTAATAAAATAGAGTATGCAAATACTGAACCAGAATCGTTTTTTTTTTATATAATTTGCATTGTTGCCCAGTGAGTGCATCATCCATTGAAAGACATTTTTCAACTTATGGTCTTGTTTGGAATAATAAAATTGTTTTGGATTAGAAAAAGATTTGCAACTGGTCAAAGTTTATCGAATCTTACGATCAGATTCAAACGACTGGTAATAATATACCTTTTTTTACGTTTATTTATTTTATAAATAATGAAAAAATCCACTTTTAAAAAAGCCCTACGTATTTTTTTAGAGTGGGTTTTACCAAAAAAAAAACCCAGTGGGCTTTTTCGGTTATTCACTGGGCAGCCAACTCTGCTTTAAAGACATTCTGTAATCCCTCCACAGTATTTTGGGACAGTTTGACCTTCAATTCTTGACACCAAGAATAAACAAACGTATAAAGTACTTCCCGCGAAAACTACGATATTGGAAATACAGAACAGTATTATAGAGTTTCTATTTAATTTATAAACAAGTTTTAGACAAAATCATTTCGGAATTAAAAAAGTATTTTTGACCTGAACGTATTCATACCAAGTTTTGTGCAAAGTGAAGCCAAAATTAAGGCCAAATTAACTAAAGTCGTTTCTGAATACGATAAACTATTTGATTAATTCAAAACACAAATTCTTGAACTTTTCTTGGGAGAAGTTAGTATAAGGACTTTTGTTATTTAAGGTATTAGTGTTTAATTTGTGTTAAAAGTATCATTTTATTAAAAAATTTTCGCCTGCTGCGCTTTAAAACCATTGATATATTTACAATTTTATTTTAATTTTAAATCAAAAAATGCATTTTTAGTGCAATTTTTTAAAAAAATTTTAGGCACATTTAAACATTTTTAAAAAAAATGTATGAAATAAATAGCTTAAAATCCCACCCTCCCAGATTTGAGGTCAAATCCGCGCTTTTAGTTACTAAGTTTAGTTTGCATATATTGATATGTTCCTCATAAAAGCTATCCTAGTTTTTATGACTGGGACCGCCACTGACTTAAGCTGGGGCGAGTTTGTAAATTCAACGATGAGCTCGCCAATGAAAAAAATAGAGTTTACGAATTTATCCATGATTCTTCTTGACATTCATCGGGTTCTTAAATTATCCGGTTATTCCACCAATTTACTAATAGCGCTGTCTAAGAAATTGTCAAAGTCGGCCATCAATCACGTGATGACCCTTTTCCATAAGAGGTAATGCTAATAAAAATTAAAATTTTTGGGAAGAGGAAAAAGATGCAGATTCAAGAAAGTAACTATTTTATGAAGTAAACCTTTCTGAGTCGGGGAGAAACGAGCGTTTTCCCGAAATGTCAGAAATAAACTCAAAATTCGCAGTGTAAAGAGACAATGTCATGTACTTTTATCTCTCTCAGTTCAGCTGAAGATCGGGCCAGATCGGCTTGAGGAGAGACGGTTGCGCTATCTCATTTGAGAGAGATAACGTTATCTGTATTTACACGGGTGCGACACACGTTTAATTTGAAATTTTAGGTTTATTGTTAAAATTCCAGCAAAATGCTTGTTTTTCCCCGATTCAGAAAGGATCACTCTGTAAAAAAATCACTTTTCCTAATCTGCGGCTTCTTCCACTATACCAAACTTTTGATTTAGGTTAGCATTACATCTTATGGAAAAATAGTTTGTTTACCCTACAGCGGCTATATTGGATGGGCCATATTATTTTTGTTAGACTGCCCTATTAATGGCATCGATGCTCACCAACTCTGGGGTCATTAAATTAGCTGTTTTTTGTTGTTACTATTTTGTTTTTAAAATTTTTGATGTTTTTTAATAACGATTGCGGACTTGATAACTTGATAAGTCCCGTTAAAACTATTTGAAAGATAGTTTTCGAAGACTGGTCCCAGCAAACACAAATCGTCCGCATTGAATCGGGCCAATGTCGACAATGTCGGCAGTGTGTCGGCATCGGCAACTACCCTCTGGCCCGATGTTGGTCAGATTGCGATTTTCAGTCTTCGGTCAATAATCGGCAACTGACGGAGGTCCACATTACTGCAGTCGACTTTATGCCACTTTAGGACCGACGATGGTCCGATTGGAACTTTGTTTAATCGGTCGAAAATCGGCAACTGATGCTGGCCCTATTTACTATAGTCGACTTTAAGCCGAAGCCCACTTTATTGCTTTAGGGCCGACGACGGTCCGATTGGAACTTTGTTTAATAGGACGAAAATCGGCAACTGACGATGGCCCGATTTACTAGAGTCGACTTTATGCCGACGCCTATTTTATCTGCTTTAGGGCCGACGACGGTCCGATTGGAACTTTGTTTAATAGGACGAAAATCAGCAACTGACGATGGCCCGATTCACTATAGTCGACATTATGCCGACGCCTACTTTATCTGCTTTAGGGCCGACGACGGTCCGATTGGAACTTTGTTTAATCGAACGAAAATCGGCAATTGACGATGGCCCGATTTATTATAGTCGAGATTATTCCAACGCAAACGTTGTCTGCTTTAGGGCCGATGATGGTCCGATTGGAACTTTCTTTAATCGGTCGAGAATCGGCAACCGACGATGGTCCGATTTACTATAGTCGACTTTCTCTGCTTTAGGGCCCACGATGGTCCGATTGGAACTTTGTTTGATTGGTCGAGAATCGGCAACCGACGATGGTCCGATTACGTCACCTTAAAATTTTTAAACTGCTTAATAGTTTCTTCCTAGTATTTAGAGATGGCACTAATGTCACTATGTTCCTTGTACAGTGGAAGATAATATTATATATATAATGAGCAAAGATATTTCAAAACTAGAATGCGGACTTGACAAGATGGTGGTACTTCTCTACAAGAATCACCTCTTTGAGGTTCGCCAATGTCGTGCCGCTTTAAGCTACCACCGACTGACCTCCGCCATTCGCCGACGTTGGATCGCTTTAGGAAACCAATGTCGGACTTGAATAGTTTACCGATGTCGGGCCGAGACCAGCTTGCCTACTGCTGTTTCGATGTCGTAAATCGACGTCGTGTCGATGACGACAAATTCGGCAATCGACATCGGATCGACGAAGGGCCGAAGGAACCGTGTTGGCTGGGAGTGCTGGGTTCTTACAGCAAAATGAACTAATATAAGAGTAAGAACACCTAATAATAAACTATATATGTGATCACTTGATTACGTTTGACCAATCGCAGGGCCAATTCTTATTTCTTGTTTTATTTTATTTGCTGCATAAACCAAGCATAAGGAGATAAATAAATCTTCAATTTGGACTGGTATAAGATGAATATAAGTTTTATCCTCGCCATACCTCCCTGAAGCCCTACGAGGATTTTTCGTTCGTCTTTATTGCAATACATGGGATTTTTTCGAAAAACCTCAAATTTCTTAAATAAAATTATAAATTAGCTATTTAATTTTATTAGTCATGTTGTTCTATCTCTAAAACTGTTTGACTTAGAAAAGTAAATTTATTTTTGAATTTTTAAAACATTTTACTTTAAGAATGACTTAAAAAAACTTATGAGAGGCCGCTAAATAGAAATGTCTATAATAATTACATAACTCTTTTTATTACCGAAATAAATTAGGACTTTTTTCAAATAAGTTTGTAATAAAAATTGATTTAGTGACGCATACAACTCAACAACCGTTATTGGGGTCTATGCACAAATTAAAAAAATTAAAACTATAATTGACACGAATAAATATTTAGGTATTATAGGGCGTTATTTTAAACAATTTTTTTACGTCGGGCACTATTATTAATAAAAGGCTTTGTCCAACCCTGTCGTTCAGACGTCATAGTTGAAAATAAAAGACCTTGAAGATGGAACGATCGCGATCGCCCCCCCCTTTGCTCCAGAAAAAAATAGACAACAAAGATGCTGGCGGTAACTCTCAAGTCTTTGGAGAAAAACGACACATTGCAGAAAGTTCCTTTAAAAACATTCTAGAATCCATCTAGAATAAAGAACATGACGTACTTACTGCAAAAGCCATTGGAAATACAGAATAGTATTATAGAGTTTCTATTTATAAACAAGTTTTAGACAAAATAATTTCGGACATAAAAAAGTATTTTTGACCTGAACATATTCATACCAAGTTTTATACAACGTGAAGGCAAAATCCAGGCAAATTTAACTAATGTCGTTTCTAAAAACTATAGACTGTTTGATTAATCCCAAACACAAATTCTTGAACTTTTATTGTGGGAGAAGTCACTATTTGGAAACAATACTTATTGATCAGAAGTCGGCAAAAGCTTAAATCAAAACATACCTGATAATAAAAAAAAACAAAAGATCAAAAGATCTTGGGTGGAAATAACGAAAATTCAAACCTGGATGAGCATCTCACAAGGAACACACAAAGAACCAAAGCGAAAAGAGAAATTATTAAACGATGTTTTGCTCTGGGTAACCAGCGTGAGCTCGTCAGTGGTTCCACTGGTCACCCTCACCATACATCATTAAACACCATCATATACTTTGATTTCCAACAAATAGTCATCGTTTTGCACTGGTACTTATCCAAGTTACCTGATACGGATTCGTTCTGGCGTGTTAATATTTCCAATAGGATTATGCTTCTAAGGCAATTAAAAATAAAAAAAAAGTTAAAAAACCTCCAAATCAGTTACATGAACCGAAAAGTATCTAAAAACAAAAGATCAAAAGATCTTGGGTGAAAATAACGAAAATTCAAACCTGGATGAGCATCCCACAAGGAACACACAAAGAACCAAAGCGAAAAGAGAAATGATTAAACGATGTTTCGCTCTGGGTAATCGTTGCTTGAAATAATTAAAGCCTTTTCAGTACAAAAACCATACTATTGTGATACTTTGGCGAAAAAAATGGAACATACAGTGTTGAGATTTCCTCCTGGCATGAGCTAAAAGCAGTGGTTAAAAGAAATAATGTTTCGCCAACTTTAAATTCTTATTTATATTTTAAGTTAAAGCTGTGAAAATTGCGTAGCTCATGTCCACAAAATAGAAAAATCATGTGTAAATATAGATCTGCTACCCAGAGAAAAAATTATTATAGACTTTAATGACGACAGTGACAGTGAAACTGACTTAAGTTAAAATTTTTTATTTTTTTACTATCCCGTATTTTTTTGTACTATATATGTATGTACCTGTTAAACTCAATTTTGTAAGTTTAACTTATGTTTGTGCTTTTATTCTGTGAGCAAATATATTTTGTAGGTGTGGGATTTGTCCATTAGATTAAAATAATTTTTTCTTTAAAAAAAAATTGTTAGACCGAACCGTCAATAAAACATATTATCTTCTTCACCTTTCGTAAATAGAAGTTCACTGATCTATTACAATACTAAGTGCGTCCCTGCTTCCATTCGAACACTCGCTGAGTCGCAATAAATGCTTATCGGCCATGAATAATAATGAGTCTCCTAGGTCGACCTACTGTAAAATGGTCTAATTAAGCTATTGAGAAACGGTACGTGTTAGGGTATTTCCATTTTAAAAATAATGAAACGATCTGTGTTAGAAAAATCTTGTCGATCAGTATAATTTGTGCATAACCCCCATGTGATAGGTGCTTTGACCCCCTCGGTATTAATTAATTTTGATCTTTTCAGATGTTTGATTTTTAAATTAGAACCTAGATTCGACAATGGGAATGCGTCAAAAGTGACACAGCATTTTAAATCGAGTTTAAAGCAATTTTTAATAATATCCTTCCGTGTCTTTAACATGGCTATAAACCAAAAATCTACTGCGCATGCATTACATGCATGGTGTCGTAGTGACTTTAGGATAATTTAATGACAAGGCAATAATTTGAGTGACAACGACAGCATCTGTCCGAAAACTTTGATTTTATTTAATAGAATTTATTTATTATATTATGGATTAAACATCTCCAATCGCAAGTTTAACCTTACTCGAGGGTTTCAATCCACAAGGTAAACCCGTTACACGAGGACATGGCTCCAAGGGCCGAACCCACTTCCTGAGAAAACTGGGCATTGTCGAAAAGTTTACATTTTTCACGAGGTATGGTTTCGCCATTTTGTTCATTTTATTGTGGAGTTTTTGTGTTTTAAAATTTTGTGGCGGTATTTTATGTGAACACTGAACACTTTTTAAATCTTTTTTACTATAGTGTCTACTCCTTTAATGGATTTTCCAAAAGTAAACAAAAATATTAAACATAAATCCACGATACACGTAACACGGTATGCTGCTATTTATTCCAAATTCCGTCGCCTTCCGCGCACTCATAAACTGACGTCAACATTCGAAGGTTTATTAGTGTGCCCGATTGAGGGAATGAGTTTACTGAGTTGATATATTTGTCTCATGTTTTAATTGAAACCATAAAGAACCGAAGTATTTTCGATGCGCTTGCCCTCCCAAATATACGACTGCCTTCTACGATAACAACACACAACTTGTGCAAGTACCACTTTGTTGTTTGATAATGATCATTTCAGTGTCAAAATTTATTTATAATTATGTCAAACTGCGCTGTTTTTGGATGTAAAAATTATTACACAATTTAAAAAAATCATTAAATACTTCATCTTTCCAAGGGAAAATGATGTAGAAATGAAATGGATGATTGCCTGCCAAATAACCGAAAAAATACAGTTTTTTCCAGGCCAACTTCATTGGGAGAGACAAAATATAGACAAAAAGTGCCCTCCCTTAAATAACAAATCGACGTCTTCGAGGGTTTTTTGAAAATCGTACGCCACTGTATCGTTTTTGTCGGGACACCCTGTAGAAATTGTTGTTGCTAATTTGAGGTTATTGTAACAAAATTAAAATGAGGTAAGGACAAAAATTAATGACAAAAATGTTCCATTTAACATATAATGGTGCTGCCTAGTTTTTCAACAAAAAAAGAAAGCTATAATTTTTCGGCAATTAGATCTTTATTGTTCAATCTCGTTATTCGTTTTGTTTGGGTAACTCCTTTGTTATTCATTTTACAAATTTACTGGTAAAAATCAGTTTGCCGATCTAGGGCAGTGACCAAAGAAATTAAAATAAACTTCATATATTAAAAGCAAATTTTCCAAATCAGTAACCAAATCTAGGGAAATTGCGGAGGGCTGTTCATGCCAACATCGTAGAGCCGCATTCTGATTGGGGGAATAGAGATGTATTGTTTAACGTGAAAAGATAGTTCCGCCGACTTGTCACCACTTTTTTCACCTAACACACACTTATGCATTTTTATAAGTCTTAAAACAATAGTATATTTCTGCAATCGCTAAATATTACCCCACCTGCGAACAGAACAACGGTTTAACCTACATGTAGGGACCGGAAGAGAGCGGAATTTGTTTTTTCCTTGTAGATTTTTTTTTCGAAATTGTCAAAAAAATGGCATCTGTTCGGGGCCCTCTGCTCACAGGCTATAACATTTTTTTATGATATCGGGCTGATTGGTAATAAATAGTATGTACTACAAAACCACATAGTTTCAACTGGTCAGGATAAGTCGTTCGGGAGATACAGGGAAAATCTAAAACCACATTTCGCCCCCTACCGGCTCCTAGAGGCACTAAATGTATTTTTATAATACAGTCTGGCCCGAAGGCCAATATGATTACCAAATTTCATTATCGTAGGTCAAACCGTGAAGATTTAAAAAATATTTTGTCACCCTAACCTCACTTTTGAACTGCAACATTTTTGAGGCTACTCATAAGTGGTGAAATATTGAGTGGTCTATAAGTAACCGATTTATATAAATTTTCGATACCCTTAAGTTAAGTTTGCGTAAAGAGATTTTTTTTTTGAAATTGTCAAAAAAAATGGCATCTGTTCGGGGCCCTCTGCTCACAGGCTATAACATTTTTTTATGATATCGGGCTGATTGGTAATAAATAGTATGTACTACAAAACCATATAGTTTCAACTGGTCAGGATAAGTCGTTCGGGAGATACAGGGAAAATCTAAAACCACATTTCGCCCCCTACCGGCTCCTAGAGGCACTAAATGTATTTTTATAATACAGTCTGGCCCGAAGGCCAATATGATTACCAAATTTCATTATCGTAGGTCAAACCGTGAAGATTTAAAAAATATTTTGTCACCCTAACCTCACTTTTGAACTGCAACATTTTTGAGGCTACTCATAAGTGGTGAAATATTGAGTGGTCTATAAGTAACCGATTTATATAAATTTTCGATACCCTTAAGTTAAGTTTGCATAAAGAGATTTTTTTTTCGAAATTGTCAAAAAAATGGCGTCTGTTCAAATTTTTTTTTGTGATATCAGGCTGATTGCTAATAGGTTGTACTACAAAAACAAATAGTGTCAAGTGTGCAGGAGAAGTTGTTCGGGAGATACAGGGAAAAATCTAAAAACACATTTCGCCCTCTACCGGCCCCTAGATGCACTAAATGTTATTTTTTAAATTTTTTAATACAATCTTGTCAGAAGGCCAATATGAGTACCAAATTATCATAGGTCAAACCGTTAAGATTTGAAAAAATATTTTGTCGTCCTAACCTCACTTTTTGACTGCAACACTTTTGAGGCTGTTCACAGGCAGGGTGATGTTAAGTGGCCTATTACTAACCAGTTGTAACAGGTTTCGTAAAATCATCATCAAAAAGCCCACGGAAGTCCATATGCCCCCCAACTAATATCATCGATTTTTTGACAAATAAAATATGACGTTAAACATCGAAAATTAAAAAAAACGCGATAAAAACCAGTCAGAATTTAGTTATGCTATAGCCTAGATAAGTTCCTTAATCTATGGACTAGATTTTTTTTGATTTTTCTCCAATTGAGAAATTTGGGCTTTAAGAAAAAATCTCATGTATTTAAAGACGAACGAAAAATCCTTGTAGGGATTCAGGAGGATATGGTGGAAGACGAAACTTATACGATTGGTCAAACGTAGTTTTTTTATTGGGTGTTCTTATTATTATTTTATTTTATTTTAAAAACTGCCTTTTAAATATTTTTAAAATTTGAAAGAAAAATAACAAACAATAGCTGGGTAATGACATTGACCAGGAAGGCTAACCGACTAATCGATGAATTGGTGAATGTCACCAAGAATCATAGATTAATTTACAAACTCGATTGTTTTCATCGGTGGGCTTATCAGTGAATTTACAAACTCGCCCTATATTACATAATTATAGGAAATAAAATAAGGCATAATTATGAAAACTCGGCAACAGCGGTTTCTTGGTGTGGCCCTTAACATAATAGCACATATGCGAAAAGAGATGAAATGACTTCATATAGCAATTATTTTTTGCAAGTTTTGAAGTTCCCTGTTAAAAACGCCCCCACCCTGAGGGGTCCAATATTTTTTTTCCTATCTTGGTGTGGACGTTAATATAATAGCACTAGTTTGAAAGTTTGAGACAATGATGTGTTTGAAATTAACTCTGTGTTTCGGACTTCCATTGTCTATATTTTATGTATACACGACGTTTCGATCAGTACAATCTCTGATCGTCTTCAGGTGCAAACTACAATCAATTCCTAAGGCTACGTACTTATATACTGTGAGAAATCACTCAACCTTGAAGTTTAAGAAGTTGGTTTACTGAAAATACCCTGATTCTGCCCAATAAAGGCAGCTTCAAGGAATTTTCGTTTCTTCCAGTGTGACTCCTTGTGCAAAACCTTTGCTTCTGCCCACTTCATTCGGTGTTGTTTTGACCATGCATGTTCGGCGATTTCTGATTTCGTGGTTTCACCTTTTTGGGTATTCGTCTGATGTTCCCTAAGCCTAACGGATAGTGGTCTTTTAGTTTCGCCTATGTATGATTCACCACACTCACAAGGAACTTGCTAAATGCATTCCTTATTTTGTTTGTTCTCCGGTTTTGTTTTACTAAGAAGGCTTCGAATTGTATTACTAGATTTAAAAGCTGTTTTAATATTAAAGTTTTTCGCTACTCTTTGAATTTTCTCCTTTAACATATGGGATTGTAAGGAATGCATTTGCCTGGTTTTGGTCTTGTCCCAATAAAGGAATCGCTAGATATTATTAGAAAGAGACTGGTTGATGACGAATCCCTTTATGAACGTACCAGCCTACCGCTGGAGGGAGTAATGGAGTTGTTGGAGTGCTGCCTACATAACTCTTATTTTCAAGTGAAAGATAGGTTTTATGATCAGGATGACGGTCTGCCAATGGGTTCATCGCTTTCGCCAGTGGTGGCCAATATTTACATGGAGTGGTTCGAATCACACGCGGTTGATACCGCAACATATAAACCTTAGCTTTGGCTGAGATATGTTGATGATACTTTTATTGTCTGGACCAGGAATGACCAACAACTATCAGAATTTCTTCACCACCTAAATAACATAAGACCCACCATTAAATTCACAATGGAGTTGGAGCAAAATTGTCAAATTCCTTTTCTTGATGTACTTATCAAACGAGTAGAAAGCGACATCAGAACAACAGTCTATCGTAAACTCACTCACACAGGACAATATTTAAATCAAGGTTCAAATCATTCTGCTACAACCAAACGAGGCATAATCAAAACTTTGTATAACAGAGCCGTTCAAATTTGTAACAATTCTCATGACTTGGAAATCGAAATAAGAAACATTAAGAAGGATCTGCAGCAGAATCGTTACAGCCTGAAACTTATAACAGATACTATTTCTAAATTTCAACAAACAGGACAGAGATTACAAGACCAAAACCAGGCAAATGCATTCCTTACAATCCCATATGTTAAAGGAGTATCAGAGAAAATTCGAAGAGTAGCGAAAAACTTAAATATTAAAACAGCTTTTAAATCTAGTAATACAATTCGAAGCCTTCTTAGTAAAACAAAACCGGAGAACAAACAAAATAAGGAATGCATTTACTAAGTTCCTTGTGAGTGTGGTGAATCATACATAGGCGAAACTAAAAGACCGCTATCCGTTAGGCTTAGGGAATATCAGACGAATACCCAAAAAGGGGATACCACGAAATCAGGAATCGCCGAACATGCATGGTCAAAACAACACCGAATGAAGTGGGCAGAAGCAAAGGTTTTGCATAAGGAGTAACACTGGAAGAAACGAAAATTCCTTGAAGCTGCCTTTATTGGGCAGAATCAGGGTATTTTCAGTAAACCAAGTGTTGAAATCCCAAATATTTGGAAGCCCCTCCTTGGGCGGAGCCAACTTCTTAAACTTCAAGGTTGAGTGATTTCTCACCTGAAGACGATCAGAGATTGTACTGATCGAAACGTCATGTATAAATAAAATATAGACAATGGAAATCTGAAACACAGAGTTAATTTCATAATATCACTAATCATGAAAGAGATGAAATGAGTTCATATAGCAATTATTTTTGGAATGTTTTGTGACCTCTCTGTAAAAAACGCCCCCAACTACAGGTGTGTAAAAAAGCGCCTACCTCGAGGCGTGCCATATTTTTTTTTGTTATCTCGGTGAGAACCTTAACATAATAGCACTAATTATAAAAGGGATGAAATGACTAACTTTTTGATGTATCGTAAATATTTGGCAAAATATTAACTACTCGTAAACGCCCCGCCATACCTTTGATTTTTGAAAATATTGCATGTATGGAAAATGTCAAATAGTAAAGGAAAATACAATTTTACTTAAAAGTTGTAAAACTTCAAGAAATATAAAAAGTAAATAACAAACTGAGACAGTTCAAAACAAACACAACGTTTATAAACAAAACATGAATATTATTTTGCACGAAAAAATTCCTCCAAGGTATAAAAACATTTTTCTGATAAAAACTTTTTTAGATCGCATTTGAATTTATTGAAGGAGTTGGCGGTTTTAATTTTTTGTGCTAGGTGATTGAATACTTTTATTCCAAGTGAATCTGGAGATTTTTTGCCTACATTAAGCCGGTTAAAAGGCACTCGAAAATTATTTTTTTGGAATCGAGTATAAAAGCCATGTGTGTTATTATTTAGGGTATTTGATAGTTTTTGCTCGAAGGCTTAAATACCAAGTTCCAATATTAAAGTTGAAACCAGGGTTAAGATGTTATATTTTTGAAAAAGAGGGCAGCAAGACTCTGTTTTGTTTTTACCAGCAATACAGCGAATTGTTTTTGACTTTTAAACACTGCGCTAAAACCACAGGATGAACTCCAGAAGCAAATCCCATATCTTATACGAGAAGCAATTTTTGCATGATAGACATACAATAGTTGTTTTTCTGTTAAAATAGTTTTTAAGTTTCTCATCATGTAGCAATATGAATTTAAATTGCTTGTAACCGATTCACAGTGCTCACGCCAGTTAAGATTATGGTCAATAATTACTCCCAAAAATTTATTGCTTTTAACCTGCTGCAGTGGCTCATTTTTTATGCAGATGTCCAAATCTAAGTATTTTTCATTTTGTGGGTTACAAAATCTTATGAAATTGGTTTTAGTAATATTTAAGTAAAGTAAATTACCATTAAACCACTCCATAAGACTTTCCAGGTTTTTGTTGACTTTTGATTTTAGGAGTTGGTTATCTTTATGTGAAAAAACACTAGACTGGTCATCTGCAAATTTTGCTGTTACAGAGTCTGACTCTAAGCCATCAGTAATATCGTTAACATATAAGATGAACAGTATGGGGCCCAATATTGACCCTTGGGGTACACCCACGTTAACTTTCAAGACGCTAGATGTGACACCAGAGATGTCCACATACTGTCCTCTATTTTTTAAAAATTTTGACAACCAGATATAATATCAGCACCTCATGGTCAACACAGTCGAACGCTCTGTTGAGGCCACAGAAGATCCCAACAGGACGCTCGCCTGCGTCCATCCGCGCAAGAATTTCTCTTAAAAAATGGTGTATGGCATCCGAGGTGGAAAGGCCACCACGAAAACCAAATTGGTTTTTGTTAATTATGTTTTCTAATATTAGGAAACTGGTAAGAACAAAACATTTTAAGTAGATTGTTTTAATATAAATAGCAGATGGGATGAAATGAGTTCATATAGCTACTATTTTTTGCCAATGTCGGGACCTCCCTGTAGAAAACGCCTTTACCTAGACGTCTGAAAATATTTTTTTTGTTATCTTTATCTTTGGTGTGTCTTTATCAAAACTATATAAACCTCAAATACTGCCACCACCTCCCTATCTATAATGACTGGTTGAAAACAGGTGGAATAACCAAAAGTTAGGTAAGAGCAGGTGCGGTCAACAGGCGGAAGAATAGCAAATTTTTGTGACCAATCTTTGATTGCGCGCGCAAAGACATGTGACATAGATATAGCAATTTTTTGTAAGCTTACTATAGTTACTATTGTTTTCTCCTTTTAATTGCATCAGTCTGAGAGAGATCAAGCTTATCAGAAAATGCTCCGCCTGCACCCCTCTGCTTATTAAAGTATAACTATCTCCTTGAAATAGTTGACAGACGTACGGGGTCGAAGGGTGTACAGGTGGATCTGACAGACCATTTTCCTGGTAAGTTGAAGTACGCTGGAACTCTTTCAGTCGAATGCATTTATAAAAAGAGAACAATATTGTAGTAACTATAGTAAGCTCACAAAAATTTGCTATTACTTCCGCCTGTTTCCCGCACCTGCTCCTACCTAATTTTTGGTGCTTTATAACACAAACCCCCGTCACACTTAGTGTCGTGCCGATCATATTGCTATGTCTTTTTTTATATGGAAAGTCACTAAAGCCTTATCAAAATTTTAGAAGGATGCAGTTTACTCTGAAAGAAAATTTTTAATTTTTGATTTTATTTTAAATAAAATATATTTCAATTTTTCTCAATGTTCAAAAGTTTTTACTGCGTTCACCGGATATGACAAACTTTCCTCCCCCAGAGTGGTAGATTTTAATGGAAATATCTCAAAAATTTAATTTAAAAAATGTAACGGCCCTCTCTCCTTTTTCGGAATTTTTGATAAAATCGTAATTTTTGTAAAATAACAAAAAAATTTATCAAACGTTTTTCGCTAATGTTTCCCATTTTTTGGTTGAAATAACCAATTTTACCTGTGGAATTTTTTTTTGCTCAGTAAAAGCCTGCCACCTTCTGCGATCATCTGTTGGTTGCAAATATTTTTTTTTCTACTCGCGTCCAGAAAATACTCATTTTCCTCACTCATTTGCGTGCGGAAAGTTGCACTTTTCTGCACTGAGTGCGGAAATGAATTTACCCCCATACTTTTCGGCACTAGGATTTTTAATTATTGCCTTTTTTTTCCTTTACGAGAGAGTCAGGTGGAGACTCTCTTTACGTCTGTTTGACGGCACATTCAAGTGGTCGTAGAAAAAAAATTGTACCCAACACGTGCCTGACTTTTTGCCTCCTAACAAAATAAACTACTATTTCCCTGTAATAAATTCGATACATATTGTACATGTTCCTAGTTTGCGTACATACAAAAATATTAATTACCATTAATTAAAATAAAATCATTAAAATTCAGTGGGCCTTTCCTGTAGTCAAAAATGTCTTTATAAAAAAGGTAATTATACTTTTTGACCTTGGCAAATTTGAATGTATAAAGACACCAAACTGGTAGATGGAGTTTTTGTTTTCAGTTTAACAAAGACCTGTGCATATACCGGGTGTAACAAGCAATAGGTATTATTTTTAAAGATAGAGTTTGGAAAATTTGGAGTTTTACATAGCTAATGAAAGCTCAAAATATGTGTCCTAGTCACTCACTCACCTTTCGATTTTTAAATGAAACATTCTGTATACGTCACATCTATATAATAATAAGTTAATTTAACAATTTAAAAAGTTTAAAAGATAAATATTGGGTAAAAAGAGCCTCAACTAAAAAACTATAAAATTTAACAAATAAAATTAAAAACTTTTAATATCTAAAACATGTTTTTGGTGCTAGCCACTTACTAACCAAAATTTTCGAATTTCTCCAAAAAAATTAATTCAAAATAGCTGTAAATGCGAAATGCCACACACTAAAGACACAATTTTATTTAAAAGTTTGAGTATGTATTTGAAATTAACTCTGTATTTCGGACTTCCATTGTCTATATTTTATTTATACACGACGTTTCGATCAGTACAATCTCTGATCACCGGAAGACGATCAGATATTGTACTGATCGAAACGTCGTGTATAAATAAAAATTGTAGACAATCAAAGTCCGAAATACAGAGTTAACTTAACACAATTTTATGTCTTAATAGTAACAGAAACCCGTTTGCGCGACGCCGCCATTTTATTTACTTCTGTTAAACAAATATTAATATTAGGGCAAAATTTGGGGCGCGCGTTTTTTATAAAAAATTAGCATTTTTAATCAATAAAGTGCTATGCTATGCGTTTATAAATTTAAGATGCTGTGATAATATTTTTTTGTTTTCTGTCATGTCTTCACATATTTTATGGTGTGTGTCCTGATATAGTTTAGAAAAAGATCAACATATTTTCAATTAATAATATGGGAAAGAGAAAATCTATAAAAACCCTATAAAGTCAGAAATACTACTTTATGTGGTAAACAGGACGTTGGGATAACGTGCCCGTTTACTACCCGCGACGGCATAACTCCTGTATCACGAGTAATCATTACCATCGCGATATAGTTGTATAACCGTCCAATGCATTTCCAAAAACGGTAAAAACCTTGAGGTATAGTAGTAGTAAAACCGTTGCCGTGATATGACGCCACAACATCTATCAGGGAGACGGCGTGGAAACGGCCACCACGTCGCGACTGATTTGGTTGCTCGGGGTAGCAATATTCTGACAAATAAAATATAATTAAAGAATGCCGCACGGATAACATGGGTTTATGGAAAGTTAACCATATTTTGATATTTCGAAGATATTGTACTTTAGGTGAAAAAAAAATGAAATTCTATGAGGATCGTGTGTTTTGTGTTGCCGTGCTTATGAGGGCCAAAACCGCACCAATTTGCTTTTTGAAAAATGTAAAATCAGAGTTACAATTTATTTTGTCCAGTTTTCGCTGATAGTTTTCCGCAAGTTTGGTCTCATTTTAAAGGTAATCAAATACGCTACAGGGGTGTATCTAAAATTTTATCTTATAAATTAATATAAAATGTAATAAGTTTAAACTAAGTGGACTTTGACTTTGCTTTGAAGAACAATAAGGAGTATTTATAGGTCATGATGCATTTTTGACATATCCATGAAATTGGCTACTGCAGATCGAAGAAGCAAAAAACTTTGTTTTATTAGAAATACATTTGCATAGTATGATATTAAAAAAGTATCAGTTTATAAGTTTTGTTTGAAAATTAAGTTACTCACTAAGTTTTTGTTCTTTCTAATATAAGTAATTACTTCGATACTGTTTTTCTCTGATAAAGAACCTAAAATGATAAAATTAAAACAATCAACAGGAAAATATTTAAAGAAAGCCGACGAAAACAATGTTTTAAATCAGATTTTTTTCATTTTTCTGATTTACTCCCACCAAACCCAATCTAATACCAAAACTTGGCCCATGCAGAAATGTTGTTTCTAGAGGGGGGGGGCTTGAGGTTTCTAGGGATGATTTTTGGTAGAGTTTAATCTTTAGGATTCAATATTCATTAGATCTAGGGGACAAAAAAACATTAAACCCAACCCTGGATACGTCACTGCCTATACCTTCAAAGAGTACTCACTTCATTGATTAAATGAGATAAAAAATGTAAATGCAAAAAATAGAGTTGGTTTCTGTTTTGAACATTTTTCTTATTTATTGACTTTTTAAAGCCCATGCCTCCCCCTCAAATTATATTTTGCCTACGCCCTTAATTACCTTTCAAACGCGACTAATCCTTTAAAAAAAATCACCTGAGAAAATAAAACACAAAAACGTTTGAGGCTCATTTACATTTTTTTTTTTAATTAACTTTCCCAAATACTAAAGCCCCCTAAATTATAATCCTAGTTACGCCGCTGTGCAGTATTTAAGTACGTTTCAAATGACATACCAATCATGAAGATCTACAAAGTCTCCTATCACAGACATACGATCCTTATAGAATTTAATTTTTTTCATCTAAAGTCATGGATGTAAAAAAGAAAGGGATTGATAATACCCTTGTGGGAAAATTACTGCCGTGTGTCTTCCGCCATTTTCGCCACCATGTTGTAGAGAGTTAGGTTGGCGACATTGGTTCTTTAATTTTAAATAGTAGTGTGGGAACACTGACTATCAACAGTGTCAAAAAATGACGTTTCTAGAAAGGTTATTTTTGTTGTTGTTTTTTAATCACGGATGTGAAAAAAGAAAAAGATTGATAATACCCTTGTGGGAAAATCACTGCCGTGTGTCTTCCGCCATTTTCGCCGCCATGTTGTGGAGATTTAGGTTGGCGACATTGGTTCTTTAATTTTAAATAGTGGTGTGGGAACACTGACTATCAACAGTGTCAAAAAATGACTTTCTATAAAGGTTATTTTTGTTGTTGTTTTTTAATCACGGATGTAAAAAAAAGGGATTGATAATACCCTTGTGGGAAAATCACTGCCGTGTGTCTTCCGCCATTTTCGCCGCCATGTTGTGGAGATTTAGGTTGGTGACATTGGTTTTTTAATTTTAAATAGTAGTGTGGGAACACTGACTATCAACAGTGTCAAAAAATGACGTTTCTAGAAAGGTTATTTTTGTTGTTGTTTTTTAATACAAAAACAAAAAAGTGAAGAACCAAGCAATAAAAATCATTTAAAAGGCAGACAAATACTTGAACGGCCTCTCTCTCATTTGGTCTGGGGAATGTACAAGTTTTGAGCAAATAAATTACAACATGGAAACATTACCCCTAATGGTGTAGGTCTGTGCCCCCAATTTATAAACTCAAAGGGTACTGTCAACCATTGCTTCTGGCGCTCCGCTCAAGATTAACCTTCATTAAGTTGATCTCTGAATCTGAAACAGGAACTAAAATATCTAGGGACAGATATGCGCCAGTTTATAAATCCGAGGTTGTTATAGGCCTAGAAGACAAGAAAAATAAATGAATAGAGGGAGATACGCAGTTTGATAATAAACCAGAGCGATGGCAAGCGATCACAAAAAAGTAAATCTTTGGAACATCGACTTTTACAAAATTAGAACAATACTTCATGAGTTTTAAAAAGAACATTAAAAAAATTAATTTTAATATGTATTTTATCAGTATATTTTTTTTTCTTTTTCTTGTTGTCATTTCCAAGTGTTTGTAACTTTCTATATGTAATTTTAAGTAAGTAGCTTAAGATTTCATTGTCAAGTTTTGTGATATTTTAGCCAGTATTTTTTTGAGATTTTAAGACCACTAATTATAAGATGTTTTACCAGTTTACTAGAAATAAAGAAAAATCAATATTTATTTTTTAATTAAGGTTTTAACACTAAATTTTGACGCTTATTTATTCAATTGTGAGAATGTTTTTTGTTAACAATTTTTGTAATAAAAGTTTTCTGATTCTGAAGAACTCAACAGAAAAAGTTATTACTAAGATATCCTTAAGTTTTGGTAAGTTTTCAGCATTTGACATTTTTTTTTGTAGATTCGTTTTTTAAGAATGATGCACTTTTCTTATGGAAACTGGCTTTCTGTGTGATTTTGCTTATCTTGATGAAAATCTATCATTGCCCCATAGCAACAACACGCATGCTTCAAAACAAAAGTTTTTGTTTTGAAGCATGCCAGTGCGAAGCAACCTATATTTTTCTGCTACTTATTCTCAGACTACAATTTGGTTCATAAATATTATTTACATTTTCACAAAAAGTGCAAAAAACCGATTTTAGGGAAACGCCAGAATACCAAAATGTTTAACTTTGAACGCAGTATCTCAAAAATCACATACCAGATCACTGTGGAGTAATGATAGATTTTTATCAGGACAACGCAACCTACAACATATGCAGTTTTGAGCAAAATCCCACATCCTTTATAAAAGATAGAGCTACAAAAAAATGTTGAATGCTGAAAACTTACCAAAACTCAAGGATATCTTAGTAATAACTTGTTAATTTAGGGAAGGTATGGTCGATACAATTGTTAGTTAATAGGTTTTTCCTCCAAGGTCTTTAAATATTGTAAAACTCCATGTGCGAAAGATGTACTTTTTTTGTGATTGCTAAATGTTGCTTGAGTCAGTATCTCCCTTTATTAACTTATTTTTTATTACTGTATCATGTTGGTAAATCTGTTCTTAGCTGTTCTAGTCCCTGTGCAGATTCAGATCAACGTAATAAAAGTGTATCTTTTATTACAATTTATAACGTGTGGCTTAACGGCGCAAGAACAATCCAGAGATAATATAAATTTGTCAATCGATTTCAATACGTCATCTACCACTCATTATCTATCTCTGGTTTCTTTACTGTATTCTCCTGTTCACAGATTGCGCCGCGAATCATTGGGGATTAGGGCCACTGGATCCTAAAACCTGCGGCTGGGACCGCCGGTCTCAGGATCCAGTGACCCTATGGGGGATTGTTTATTTATCACCTAGGTGATCGAATTGAGAGCAGTGACAACTAGTCAAATGGCCATACACACAGACCACTTAAGGGTTCTAAAAAGTAGCTTTTCACCAAAGGAAAAATTATTAAATAAAACACAAAAACCAGGCCGACGAACTCCAAAACAAAACGACAAAACTAAGGTTATGAAGAATGTCAGGCAGACACACTGACATTGGTTAGTTGCAAATACAGTGAGTCGACCAATTTCGATGTTTGCATGGCATAAATTTTTTTTCCTGGTAAGGGGTGTTACCTAGGTATATATGCTAGATCTCTCTTAGCCGAATACATTTAGGAAAGGAGAACACTAGAAACTATGCCTAGGGTAAGCTCACTATAATATAACCATTTAAGTACTTTTTGATGCTAGGCATATAACTAATATTGATAGGTAACCAGTATAGTCCATGTTTTTACATTTCCGCATGTTTTAGCTTTAGAGGAAAATAATACTCAATTTGTTTTTTATTAGAGGAAGAGGATTACAAAGCTTATTAATACAATCTAGAGAGTTTTTGAAATTAGGTGTCCATTATTTGGAAAATTACAAATATTTCCAATTTAGTTTTACAGGTCTCTATAAAGGGTATTTCTGACTGTTTCTGACGTAATATGGGCGCGCCAATTTTGAAACACCACAAAAGCTAAAACAGTTTTTTTCAAAAAATAAACAAAATTTTAAAAAAGTACCAAGATTTGATGGAAAAACATAGTCCAATAAACAATTTAGGCAAAATTTCAGGCCATTTGGAAGTCCCGTTTCCGAGAAACATGCGGAAAAAGAATTGCCTAATAAACGGACCCAACAGCGTTGCCGGTTTAACGATGTAATTGGGCCGTTAACAGTAGCCTTTGAGTTTATAAATTGGGGGGCAATGTTTCCATATTGTGATTTATTTGTTCAAAACCTGCACATACTCCAGACCAAATGAGAGAGATAAATGGCGTGACCGTTGGATTTTTTGTTTTTGTATTAAAAAACAACAACAAAAATAACCTTTAAAAAAATGTCAAATTCAATCATATTTTGACATTGTTGACAGTCAGTGTTCCCACAGTACTATTTAAAATTAAGGAAACCAATGTCGCCAACCCAAATCTCCACAACATGGCGGCGAAAATGGCGGAAGACACGCGGCAGTGATTTTCATGAAAATTTTCCATAGGTATTAGCAATCCAAGGTTTCTACAGCCGTGCCTAAAGTACAATATCTTCAAAATAATAAAAAATGGTTAACGTTCACGGTAGGCCATAAATCTATGTTATCCGTGGGGGATTCTTACCGGGAACTTTTCTTTTAAATAACTAAAAGCATCGCCTCCTTTATCCATGACCTTCACACAATTTCTCGCAAGTCCTAATTTTATATGAAGTGGCGCGTAACTAATGGCAAGCTGGTTATATTTTTTTCCCTAGCTCAAAAGACTCTCTTGGTGGCCAAATTTTCTTTTATTTCTTTCATATGGGATGATCCCCAGTAACAATTTAAAATCGCCTTTCATATGGACTGTATGACCAACTGGTACTGGAGGCAACTTGTTTCCATTATGGAGCGATTCAGCTTTAAGAGAAGGGAACCCCACTATATACACAACCACAATATGGCAATGTTTGTTTGAAAAATTAAAATTTTGGTTATTTTATCCATCACTGACAAAGTCGCACTGAAAATGTCTGCCACATTGGTGACACCTTCAGAAATAAGGATACTTTATTCACAAGTTTCCAGCCACTCTAATGTTAAGTAAACTGATAATCTGGGTTTTATTTATTTTTTATTTATGGCTGAAATAGAAGTGTAGACTAACCAAGTGAATTTGAAATAAAAAATTTGCTTAAAAATTGAAGTTTTACATCTAGAAAATAAAATCAAAATTCAGTGTTTCAGATACCGTAAACAGTGGTTGCCATATTGTGTAAAATAGCAATTTTCATTTTATGGAAATTATAGCCAAATGAAGAATGCTAGAGAAATGAGATTTTGCACACAAGCCTAAAATTTTACTTTCAAATGCGTTACAGAGAGCTTTTTTAGAAAAAAATTATTTAAAAAAAAATTTCCAGAATACGAATCGCCCTGGGGGTCCTGGCTCGATTTACTTTTGGAGAATCAATGAAAAGTCTCCTGTTTTTTGAATCATAGTCCAAATTTAAAGCTGTCATCAATCCCTCAATGTCAATACAAGCTACCAAATCGTTTCCCATGTTAAAAAAAATGGTGTTTTTTTGACACGGCTTCAGATCAACACCTTTCTCAAGTTGAGAACGGTGTTGTTCAGATTTATATTTTATTTTTCCATACATTAAGGGTAGACAGATAATTATCATAATTAGCCTGGATCTATAAAGCAAGACAGATTATTAATTAGTATAATAAAATAAGAAAGATTTTGCTATTTTGGTCTAGGACACATTTTTTATGTTCTCCAGTGTAATCCAAAAGTTTGTAACTTTTTGAGTATGAGTATGAGTATGAGCTTTTGTCAGGAATTTTGTGGCCAACCCTATACATGGCCAGAGAGCGATAATTCCGTTCTCGAAAGCGCTTACCACTTTCAAACATATACTTTGAAATTTTATGTACACGTCCTGTGCGTCTATTCTTGAATCTAGAGAAAATTTGCTCCAAAATCTTCGGTTTAAATCGGTTTCTCTGCACTTTTGCCCGATATTGATCGAAAGTAATTCTATTGGTTTTGACTAAGAGAATTACTTTCGATCAATAACGGGCAAAAGTGAGAGAAACCGATTTAAATCGAAGATTTGCACCAATGAGATTTTCTCTCGATTCAGGAATAGACGCACGCAAAGACAATTTTGTTAGCAACATATCATGATCAAGCACCCAAGTAGCATTTGGACGTCAAACTAGGTCCTCTACTTCTTGGCTTAAAAACCCAGACGTTGGCAAGCGGACTACAAATCTCATTCCATACGACCCCAATCCGACCTAAATGGGGAATACAAATTCGGGTCGGCTCGATGTCGCTAATTATACTTCAATGGTATAGTAGTTTATTATTTAATTGATTACCTAATGTGGTACTTGTTTAGTAAATTTTAGGTGAAATATATATTAAAATTAACGAATTATAACTCACAAAAAACAAATGGCCACCTTTTTATTTCATTGCCAATAAAAGTTGTTATTAAAAAGGGCACTTTACCGAATAAATCTAGAACGAAATATTTCTGCAAGGGCCACTTTACTAACAAGGTTGGTCAAGATGGCGTAAAAAATAACTCTCCCCCTTCCAACTTAGCACAAAATAGCAAAAAGAAAAAAATATTTAAAAAATTAATACTAAAATCACTCAAGAATAATACTAAACGCATCCGTAAGGCATTATTAAGCCTCTTTTATTGTTTTTTTTTTCAATAAAAACAAGAAAAAAATTGTTGTCAATAATGGCTGGCCAAGCTTGCAACTCCAAAATCGCCGAATTTGGGCTGGTATAGTACTTTTACCAATTTATCATCAATTTGGATAAGGACACCGATTTGCAGCCCTAATTTTATCAAAATCTAACCAGCCAACGTTAAACTCCTCCATTCTTCGTTGATCATGTTACCAAAACTGACTTAAAAGAAGTTCAGCTGAACATAACCTAGAAAAATATTTTCCGTTTTTCCTTGTTTTATCCTTAAAAACATGGATTATTTTAAAATTGTATTTATTAAAGCACTGAATGAGCTCGAACCTGTCCCGCAATTGTTGGTTCCCTATCAAAAAAAAGCGACATTAAACAATATCAGTGTGACCCTACTAATGCTCCAGATAAAGTAGACTGGAAGAAATAAGGGTGCGAGCTGAAGGTCCATCAGATTTTTGGTTGGCAGCAAGCCAAAAAATTGTGCATTTTGATGTCCCAGATGCAAAATTGTAGGTTAAGTATCCTTCTTTTTCTGCGTTCCTTTTTTGGTAGGTATCCAAATAAGGGCACTTAATTGTGACGTCGATAAAGGTAACAAGCCCGACGATGTTTCGTGGTCGTTTTAGGTATATGCGTAAACTGACATGAATCGGTCTGAGCAAATATTTATGCAAATTATGCTGCCTATTTTCTGCCTAAACGTCGGATTTTATTACAAAAGACGTTTGTCGTTTGGCTTACTAGTAGAAAACCTTATTTTGTACCTAATACGACGTCGCTTTATGACAGATTCGGTTAGAAGACGGATAAATGCTAGTTGGGTAGGCCATGAAAATAAAAATTTTACGATTGTTTTGCGCAAGTGCGTTGGATTGATGTTATTCCTGACGCCATTTTTGTTTGTTTTGATTTTTGATTCCGAAAGTGGTGTGTTCGACACACAGTAAATTACACAGTTAAAAATTTACACAGGGAAAAATAAACTTACCTGTAAAATTTTTGGTTCAATTTTTCGATCAATAAAATGCGATTAAAAACCAAATATTACATTTTTATTTTGGGCGGTACATATTTTTACGTAGAAAAACGAAAAATGCTTGGTTTTTAAAAAGTAAACACTACTTTTGTCAACGTGAAACATGACATTCATATGACATCGGCCATCGCAGTGAAGGACATCGCGCATGCGAAAAACGGCTGAAATTCCAGAAATTTTCATAGCCTCCTGGATTTAGATGATTACTCTGGCTTACAAAAATGTTCACGGGGATGCATTGCAATTCACAAGTATGACCCAAATGACGTCAAATGTGGCGAGCGTTTGAAAGTGGCAAGCTCGTAAGCATGCAGTTTATTTCCGACAAAATATCATCCATCGTTTCTAGACTATTTCGTCGTGGTTTGAAGGTTCGTAATTACGAATTAGCTTCTTGGAAGAAATTAAAATATGCTGTCAAACAAGTTGAATAAAGTCTATAAGAATAATAAATTTGTTTCATTTTGCCAACAAAAATTATCCAACTATTGTCAGTTTGTTTGCGTGCGGGTTATTAAACGCTACACTGAAAAATTGTGCTCTGCGGGTTTTTTTGTTTCAGGTTTGAGGATCTAGTGATTGTGTGGTTTACATGGTGATCAAAACTTTTGAAAAGGTAAGCTCGTCTAGTTAAAGAATAGTAGTTTTTACAACTGGTGGCTAAAATAGCGTTGGTTTAAATAACGAGCGCAAAAAAGGCAAAGTTTAGCCTCGAGTTGTTAACACTATTTTTTTAAATAATTTTATTAAAAAATCCAAGAAAAACAGGAAAATACTCTCGAGCGAAGAGCACTTCTCACAATGCACCATCTTTATACTATAAATCAAGGCGGCTGGTAAATGAAATAACAATGGTTTCCATAGCGATGTACCTTCTTACTCGGTAACGTTCATTGTTGGGACAGTTTGATATTGTAACGATGTTTTTAAGTTATTTTGGTAAATACTTGGGGAAAACTGGCGGAAATGGCTCAATTTTTAGGTAAGAATAGTAAGATTTCTTCAATATTACTATTTTCCGCTATTTCTCTTTAATTTTGGGTAAAAAACGCACAGAAATCTTTGTTTTCGCACCAGTGATAAAAAAAAGTTTTTTTTGCATCGGTGCACAGTTACTAAAATCATGTTTTTGATAAAGGTATAAAAAAAGTTTATTTCACCTTAGTCGCTTACACTAAGCGCGGGTTTCTCAATAGCGAGTTAGTATTAACTCGAGCAACATACACTTGTAAAAATCTTTAAAAAGCGGGTTAAAATTAACTCCAGGATAGCCAGGGTTCTAAGGTGAGGGTAAGTTACCTTACCTCAGGGTTAACCTAAAAACAATATTGGCTTAAAACAGCAAGAAACTGGGATTTACAGCCTGAGTTAATTTAACTCTCTGGTAACCCGCAATAACGAGTTAAAGTTAACTCGAGCAACATAACCTTGTGAAAATCTTTAAGTAGCGGGTTAAAATTAACTCCAGGGTAACCAGGACACCAAAGTGAGGGAAGTTACCTTACCTCAGGGTTAACCTAAAGAATTAACTTAACTCTGTGGTAACCCGCTATTGAGAAACTGGCCCTAAGTGTTTTAGAGTCACTCGTTATGACCAAATGTCACTTAGAGTTAATACATAATTTAACAGCACCTGTTTATCCAAGAGTTTATAAGCATATTGCATTAGGATAAATTTTGAAAATTGACATACCAAATTGACAAAAAAGAAGAACAAAAAAAAGTTTCTCTTTACCTAACCTCAACAGGTTAGGTATTCTTCCTTCTTGCTAAATTTCTGTTTTCTAATATCAGCTAAAATCAATCACTCCCATTTTGAAATCAACCAACCAAAATGTTTTCTTTGCTTTTTTGATATTGATAGTGCATAAAGTTAAAATTAACCAACTTTGAAATTATGCACTGTGCTTATGAATTGTGAATTATAACTATGAAAACTTGGGTAAACACTTCTATTAAGAATAATGTATTTAACAATATGACTACGAATAAAATTTTAAGTTGTAAGTAAGTTGTATATATTATTAATTTAAATAAATTTTCTCATTATTTTGATATCAAAAAAGAGACAGACATAACCGTCCTCTCCCTCTTCAAAAAAAGCAGCAAATGCCACTTAGTAAAACATTTTAAAAGCAACTTTTAATAAAATTACACGCGATAAATTTTTCATTAATAAATCTGACTTTATTCCTATTATTCATAAAATAACTAATTTTAGAGCCAAATTACCGCCCCCTAAGTTTGCCGCCCCTGGCAAGGGCCCGGCTTGCCCGGCCCTAGCGCCAGCCCTGCTACGCGACGCCAAGCAAAGATCGGAAAATAAGCTTTTTCACACTTTTCGCAAGTGCTGGAAACACCGGTACCAAAAAATACATAACCCCTGTCTCCCCTGCCCACCAGCCACCACTGATTAAAATATTTAAAGCCCTAGTTTTTCCGAGTGCAAAGTTCTACTAAAAACAAGATAAGGTCAGCAAAACAAGACTGGATAACACAGCAATGTCAAGAAATAGAAGATCTAGATGCTAAACATGACACTTTCAATTTACACAAACGCATAAAGGAAGCAGCAGGATTATTTAATCAAAGACAAGCTGGAATCCTTGTGAATCAGGGCAAAATCATACCGAATGTCAAAGAAAAACTAAAAGAATGAACATCTCTTTACCTATAACCAATCCGAACAGCCAGAAGAATTCTCAAACCAAGGCATAGATATAACACCAGAGGACGTACAATACGCAATTGTAAACAGTCCGGAGCATGCGCGCTTAAAAAAACGCGTTCTGGTTCGACCACAACTGTTCTGAACTGAAAAGTTTTGTGTTCGGGTCTCAGATTAATAATTAGTCTGAGGTTCGGGTTACTACCGAAAATATGTCCAGGACCGGTTCAATACTGTTCTGTACAGTCCCGTGAAGCCGGGCGGAAATAAATGGAACTGTTTAGGACTATTTCCTGACGTATGCGCAAATTCATTTATGCATGTAAAGTTTGTGCGAAAAAATAATTTGTTCCTTGAAAATATACCCAAATAAATGGGTTTTTACGAAAAATAATAAAAAGCCAGAGTTCTTAGGCGTTTTCTCGCGTTGAAATTATTTTGAAATATTATTTGAAACTATTTAGATGTGACGTCATCATTTAAAACCGAGAAAAAATGAGTAATTCAAAACGCTGACGTAGTTTAGTGTAACCCCACTTTTTTTCGTTTTTCTGTTTATTTTTTCGGTGTTTAAAATTAAAATGGATCAACTACTGGTTTATCTAACAAAACCTTCGAGTGTACGGGCCGTTTTAGAAGCATGGATGGCAAGCAATGGAAGCTACATGGAGAGTGAAGTTTTTTTATTTACTGTTCTTTTAAGCCCAGAAAATCAAATAAGACCATAGGGATACCATGAAGAATGTCTAACAAGATATCTAGAATACGATTTTTCATACATTTTCACGCAAAAACAAAAAAAAATCGGTTAAAACAAGAATGTAGAATTTTGACGTATCTTCTACGCACGCGTCAGTTTTGAAACTAGAGTGGATTCCGTTCCAAAATATTTTTAACCCGTTTCGATGTGACGTCACCGTTGCAACGCGAGAAAACAAATGTTTCAAACTTTTTAAAAACATTTTAAACAATTTCAACGCGAGAAAACGCCTCTTGTATTATTTTATTAACCGCGTGTGTTTTTATAAAGGTTTTTTCGAGGGTTTTTTTTATGGTGTGACCTAAAGAAGGGGAATCCCAGCCTAACCCAAAAATTCAGCTTTTTCAGTGTTAAATTTCTGTTCTTCTTTCTACCTCGTTATCAAGTAGTGGTGATGATGAAGCCATTGGCAGTTTTTTAAATGCAATATAAAAAAAATATGAAGCTATGAATTTTGTAGAAGAAACTGTGTATTTTGTGCTAAAAATAAAGAGATAAACTTAAGACACCGTGGCTCACATCACGTGCTTCTTCTTCCCCTATTATTATGGCTTGCTATCAATGTATGTGCGGCAATTTTATGAAAATGCGTTCGGGTTCGTCCAAAAATTGTAAACTGTTAAGAACAGTCCCGTCGATTGCGCAACTACCCGAACAAACCACTGGTCAAACTTTTTAACATGCTTTATCGCAGCGGTAAAATCCCCAATGACTGGCTAAAATCAACCTTTTTTACACTGCCTTAAAAACATTCAGCAAAGAAGTGTAGTGATTACCGTCTAATCAGCCTAATGAGCCATATGTTAAAAATATGTCTAAAGATTATCCATAAAAGAACTTGAAAATGCGAATTCTTTATGAGCGACACGCAGTTTGAATTTCGTGGTTGGTTCGGGACAAGAGAAGTCCTGTTTAGCATTCAAGTCTTAGTTCAGCGGTCTAGGGATGTGTCGGTGCCAGTATATGCCTGTTTTCTAGATTATGAGAAAGCGTTTGATCGAGTCCAACACGAAAAGCTCATAGAATCAAGCTTAACTTAAATATTGGGAAAATCAAATGAATAGTCATATCCAAGGAAAAGAACGTCAGAGGCATTTTAGAAGTAAATGGGCAGCAAGTCGAACGCGTGGATCCATACAAATACTTGGGTTGCCTCCATACAGACCGTATCAAAATGAAAAAAAGTGTTGTATAGTCGCGTGATCTTTATATCACTCTTCGAATTCGTGTGCTTTGGTGTTATATTTTTAGCATCTTATATTATGGCATGGAAGCATGGACACTGACTGAGGCCGTGTGCAAAAAGTTAGAAGCATTCGAGATGTGGTGTTATTGAAGAATACTAAGAATATCTTGGATGGACAGAGTAACTAATGTGGATGTTTTGCTTAGAATAAATAAAGATCTTGAAGTTTTATTTACCATCAAAAAACGAAAACTCGAATATTTTGGCCATATTTTGAGAAATGAAAAATATAAACTTTTTAAATTAAAACAAACAAAATTAAATTTACCTACGACCAAGAATAATACTAATTTTAAGACATCTCAACACGATTTTAATGGCTCATTTACGATCCTAGGATATAATAAAGCTTAGACGTAAACCACAAGATGGCGTGACAAGCGATGAAACTTTATTTTTTAAGAGCACTAATTGACCAAAAATTCGGGAATTAGTTTTCTGTATTTTTAAGACAAGAAATATTTATTAAACGTAAATAAATACAATCTAATTTTAGTTAACCAAAAATAAGTCCTGTTAAATTAACATATTACGTATTTTTAAGAAAAAAAAACCCTGTTTTTAAAAAGATATATGAAAAGTCCCTTAGTAGCCTTATTTGCTTTGACGTTTTAGTATAGTACACTAACTCGCATGTTATGGTCATTACACGCTCAGATAAATTAAAACACTGTTATGTAAACTACTATAACTCACCCCTCCTCCCCCTTTTTCGGCAGCCAAAAATAGCGCTACGAAAACAAATCTTGAATTCTACGTATATTATTTTTAACCTAAAAAAACCATAAAACAAAGTTATGATTGTTTTCCACAAACCACTCGACGCGCGTTTCGCTAAGAACGTTAGCATCATCAGGAGACGATAATAATAAACTAAATTAATCTAGGCTCTATCTTATATACAATCCTTTAGTGGGCGAAGATAAAACTAATCTCCCCTCAACCAAAGGATAAAGTGTACTAAACGGGATGGGTCCTCTATCTTTATTTAAACTATTTCTGGATTTATTGATTTCCATACTTTGTTTGAAAGTTTGAGACAATGATGTATTTGAAATTAACTCTGTGTTTCGGACTTCCGCATTCTCTATATTTTATTTATACAGGACGTTTCGATCAGTACAGAGTGGTCCAAATTCGAGGGGCCTCTATAGCTTTGGGCTTTTGCAGCATAGTTATCCCAAAACTACTATACATGTTACGGGCTCGATTTTCAAGAGAATTCGAAAACTAAAAACCGCATTGCGATATGTCAAAGCGTTTCTGAGCTACAGGGTGATTCTCAAAAATGTGCTAACTTTTTTATTTGTAAAGATACAGGTTTTCATTAAAAATATTTTTTGAAGATTTTTTACCCCAATTTAAAAAAAAATAGTTTTGTAATAAAATTTCCTGTTAAACGATGTGACATACACCTATTTTTATTAAGTACTTAAACAGATATCTGCAATTTTTAATAATTACCATAGTATGCTGTGTTTAACTCTGACCTATGCAGTTTTAGGGTATCTATCTAGGTAGCTATGATCAAATAAAAACAAATGCCATGATAAACGAGCCCAAGTGTCAAAAGAGATATCCGGAAAGAAGACAACCTAGCTCAAAAATATTTTTGAAATTAAAACGTCATCTACAAGAATAAGGATCCCTTACAAAACCGCGGCTTAGGACGTATAGAAGCCTAGCCAGAGATAGAGAGTTGGAAGAACTAACGGTTCTAGGAGACATAGAAATTAACCCGAATACTTCCACCAGGACTATTGAGGAAACGCAAGTTTAGGCCCTATCGACCCCGACGGTTGCACCAATTACGGCAACGAGATTTTGCTCCAAGACGTGCATTTTGCAGGTGGTACCTAAATAAAAGCCAAGAAGACCCCGATTTTGCCAGAACAGTTATTTGGACGGATGAGGCAACGATTTCTAGTGATGGAATATTCACCAGATATAACTGCTGTTACTGGAAACAGCAAAATCCCCATATTATGGTGGAACAAGCGAATCAGGGAAGGTTCAGTTTTAAGGTATGGGTAGGCATCTACAGAAGACAAATTATTGGGCCATATATTTTTGTTGGAAATTTAAATGCCGAAAGATACCAACAAATTTTGGAAGAGCAGGTGATTCCGTTTATCGACAATTTGCCACTTTAGCCAAATAATGAGCTATACTTTCAACATGACACACACCTCCTCACAATGCACGAGACATTACTAATTTGCTAAATATTGTATTTGGCGAAAACTGGATCGGAAATAAAGGTCCTATATATTGGCCCCCCAGGTCTCCAGACCTGACCATTTGGGACTTCTTTTTGTGGGGTAGAGTCAAAAACCTTGTGTCTCGAAATCGCCCAACTACTAGAAGGGAATTGGAAGAGGCATTTCGTACTGCATTCAGGCAGCTTCGTGCGGTAGAACTTCTTAATGCAGAAAATAGCGTCAAGAGAAGATGTAGGATATGTTTACAAGAAAACGGCCGTCAATTTGAGCATTTCTTTTGGAATTAAAGAAAATTTTTAGATGTAGATTTTAGGTGTTACATAGTTTAATTAATAAAAATTTTAAATAAAAACTTTTAATAATTTTATTTTTGTTTATTATTTTAGGGTTGGTAATTATAATAAACTAGAAGTTAAAGTTCGAGATTGCGTCCCCTCGTGTCGTAGCCAACTTGATTTTGTATAAAAAATTAAAATTACGCGCCTACTATAGTAAATATCAAAATATGCAAATATCTTTTAAACTATTTAATAAAAATAGGTGTATGGCACATCGTTCGACAGGAAATTTTATTAGAAAACTGATTTTTTAGAAAAATTGAGGGTATCCCATTTAAATAAATATAATTTTGTGTGATATCTCCGGAATTAAAGGCTTTAAGAGATAATCGGTGAAACAGGTAGATTTGTCTTTAGGAGATCTTCAAAAAATGTTTTTAATGAAAATCTCTATCTTTACCTATAAAAATTTTACAGAAGGACTTTAAAATCGCACATTTTTGAGAATCATTCTGTAGCTCAGAAGCGCTTTGACATATCTCAATGCGTTTTTTAGTTTTCGACTTCTCTTGAAAATCGAGCCCGTAACATGTATATTAGTTTTGGGCTAACTATGCTGCAAAAGGCCAAAGCTATAGAGGCCCCTCGAATTTGGACCACCCTGTACAATCTCTGATCGAAACGTCGTGTATAATTAAAATATAGACAATGGAAGACCGAAACACAGAGTTAATTTCTAAAACACTATTCAGGATAAAGAAACACGTTTTTTTCGCGTCTTCTAAGAAATTACAAAATGTCTAAATCGTCACCGGAAAACAAGAACATTAACCAAAATCGTAATATTCCACTATGACGCAAAATATATTTAGAAAATACCGCAACACAAATAAGTTTAATAAAAATAAGCTCGTAACTTTGAACCCTCCAAAGTGGAAAAAACCAAGCTGTCAACTTAATGTGGGGAGCAGTCATTTTTTGACAGGGACTTCATCAATGGAATTTACTAAAACGGTTTGGTCTATTTTAAAACGGTCCTAAGTTTGAGTGAAATTTTTGGTTTTCAGCACTTTAGACGAACCCTCCTTGAGTTTTGGACGTAGTTTGATTTATATGAAGAATTTTAATAAATTTGCTTATTGAATAATCATCTTAACACAATCTTTTGTTGGATTTAAGAGGAAATTTTCAATTTAGAAGAAAAGAAAATGAAAAAATGTAAACCGACGCGGGGTTTAAATCGTAAACACTCTATAGAAAAAATTAACATTGGGGTTATATGTCATTCTAATTAAAACTTACCCTTGTCAATTAATTTTCCAATTATTACTTGATATCACACAACAATTTAGATGAGTAATAATAAAATAAGGAGTAGATTAATTTTGTATTTATTTAAAAGGCGTTTTTATTTATGAAATGTATTAAAAAACTTAAATGCAAGTTTTTTTACATTTCTGTCACTGTCGAAATGTCAGTTTAAAAATATTAGCGCTGCGTTCAATCACAAACAACGAGTTCGGATCTTTTACCTCTGCTTGCACCTTGGCTTGCACCAACCTCTACTGATTAAAGCTACAGCTTTAAAATGAGCGGGCTTTGAGTAAGGAAAGTTTTTCGACTGAGCTTTTAGATTATTTGTTTTGCCTCGTAGTGCCCTCATAAATATATTTTGTGTGCTGAAAACGGGTTCAAAATATGGCGTTTTTCTGGACAAAATAGGACGTTTTTTATTGGGTAATGAACAACTTGGAATATTAAATAAGGTAAATTAATTCTTGTAACAACGGTTACTTAAGGAAATTGTAAACCAACTTATTACCAAATGCCACAAAATAATCCTTTCTGGAGACTATAAATTTAAACCACCCCCCTGAGGTGGTCTAAAAAATCACCAACTTTATAACCTCAAACACAAATAATGAAGCTATTATGTGCCAAATTTTTGGCGTATTCGCCATTCTCCATTTTGAAACCTGTCAAAAAAAATTAGTTTTAGGGCATATTCTTCTAAAATATGATGTATTTTGAAAAAAAAGCAATTTTTCAGTGCTATTTTGCAATAACAATATAAAATAATCAATAACCTTGTGTCTTTTATGTATGGGTAAGTGTTTTTTGAAAATTGGTTTTAAAATTTAGTACCTCCACAGGTGTAAATATTTAGACTGGTAAAGAGGAGAGATTTTTTTGTGTCAGTAACCTTAGTTCAGGAAATGTCGAAGTAACGTTCAAAATGGGTCATGTGATACTATACTTTTTGGATTTGAATAGAAGGCACATTTTGTAAAAACTCAGATATGGCTCGGAGCACTTTCTTGATTTTTTTTTAAATATTTAGTATTGTCTTTTAAGGTTATAGTTTCTCCCCAGATTTGAAGTAAAAAAAAGTACAACCGGCAACGCCTTGTTCTTTAATTTTTTAATAATTTGCCAGAGTGCATAAGGAAAACTAAACATCAGAATTAGCTGAAATTTTGCAGGGGTGATCATTTTTAAATGCTTAAGAAAAATATCTGAAGGATTTTTCAAAATTTTCAATTATTTTTTCTTCAAAATAAATGCTCTGGTGCTGTCATCTATACCAAAAGCCTCAAAATAATTGCGGTTTAGAACAAACCCGATTTACAAAAAAAATAGAGAAATACTCACAATTTCCTCTGGATTATATTTTTCCTTTTATATTTCCTTGCTATAGCGAAAATAAAAACTAAGTTTTCTTTTCTTTAAAAGCATGTGCACTCCGGAAAAGAAAACCGATCATTCAATCACACTTCATTGAATTTGGGAGACACACGAATTTCAAGTGTTGGCCGATAGATCGCAGAATTTATACGATTCCATGGTAACTGCAGGTGTTACCGAAGAGTATTTTTACGTTTTCTGACAGAAAACGATTCGAGGTTATGTTTATCTTTCAAAAATGTGTTTCCAAAAACATTGTTCTAAAGCAAATATGAAACCACTCCGCGTGTGCGGTCGCCCTCCGAAAAAGGCCTAGCCGAGTCTATCAAAGAACCAAGAGAACTTTACTGACTCGCTGAGATTACTAGGAATTCGCGTAGAAACATTCGGCGCCCATAACCGCACATAATTTTGTTTTTATTTTGATTCTTCAACCATTTTTTTTTAAATTTAAACTATTGCGGCATAGTTATGTGCAAGTTTAGTAGTGAAATCTTGGAGAGTAAAGGATAGATTTTAGAATCTCAGTTTCAAAAACACACGGATACTTGAGAACTCACAAAACTCACAAACTCACAAACAAAGCTCCATTTAGAGGTTGGAAAGACTCTTGCTAGTCGTTGACGCTCCTATTTAAAATAGAATACGATTATTTCGTCTAGCGCCAGTAGCCTATTTTTAAATCTGCATGCTTTTAAGTTAACCTGTTGTCGGTATCAGCTAGCGGGAGTGTTTCCAATTCAATTATAAATGCACCTGTAAATGCAACCTTAAACATTACGCCCAGTTACTTTAATAAGTTGGGTAGCGTTTTTTTAGCAGTTAATTCTGCAATAAATGGTTTTCTTTTATTTTAGTATTTTACTTGGTTTTTTAGCAGCGTAGAACGCGAAAAGTCAAAATAAGTAACCTAACAGTAAATTTTTGGCCCGGTGCTAAAAAATCTCTGGTGTGGATAAACATAAATAAAGTCTCCGCGTTGCCATGGAAAACAAATTCAATGACGTAAAATTTTGCAAAACAATCAGGTCGACATAGTTCAATTGATTTCCCGTACAGTGTTGCTAAAAATAATTCCCCAGATTGTAACTACAATCATAACCAAACGATTTACATAGCAAAAATCTCACTTTTCGACTTTATTTCATTAAAATCAGTTTACAAAAACAAAAGTTATGGCCACCTAAAGCAATGGTTTGCAGCTTTCGGAAAAAAATCCATGCAAAACTAAGGGCATTTAGTTAGTCTAGTTTCTTGCACAAAATCAGAATGATTTAAATAAATTCTCGACTCCTCAGGTGTAAAAGTTACTATCACGTTGACGTTCTACGATTAAATAGTTCAAAGTGAAGGAAGTATGTAATTAAAATTATTATTTATTTATTTACCTGGTATATGACTCTTTTTTTTAATGGTATTTACCACAAATCGGATTGTCTATTTGTTGCCCATTGAACCTTGAGCAGAGTTAAATTATGACACAGGAAAAATCAGTACCTTTACCGAGCAGTTGTTAAAGTTTTTGCAAATTGAAATAATATCAGACAATCTTTTTTCCTCGTGTTGGTTGTTGTCGGCAAATCTTATTATTATTTTCTGGTAAGTTCTAGGATAAAAAACTGTGATATCTCTCTTTTTGGTGTGACTCAAAAAATAGTGTGTATACTTAAAATTTTACTGTTGTTACAAACTTAATATAAAGCTCAATTGTCACAAAAAAACAAATTCATAAAAGATTAGGACCTTTTATAAAACTATATTTTTAGAAAAACTACAATTAATATCTATTAAATATAACACATTTAAACCTATTTGAAAATACTAATTTTTAATTTTTATAAAATCAAACTTTTTAAAAGTCGATGACAAAATATCAACAAGTTTATATAAACTTAGTTACATATTTATCTATCCGCCCCCATCAAAAATGTTTGGGATTTTCCTAAAATATATATATAAAATTTATTTTTGTGTAACTCTTATTGGGGACAGAGGCTTTTCTTATTTGTTTAAGGCATTTTAATATGGCTTCTATATATAGGTTGGATTGGCTATAATTTTTGACATAATTAGTCTATTTTGAAATATATTGGCTTTTTAAAAAGATAAAACGTTAGAGTTTTTCGATTTGGTTAAAAATTTACAACTTTCAAAAAATTCAAGATAGAAAATGTGTAATTTTCACCCCCCCTGAAAAAAATTTATGTGCGACACTTAACAAACTCTAAAGCTTTTACTACAAACGCTCATTTAATTAATCAGTTGAGAAATAAAAAAGTTATAAGTTTTTTGACTACGAGTGTTTTGGCTTCGCATTGAAAAAAATCACAAAATTACATACATTTTCCATTTGTTATATCTTTTGACCCAATTATTTAATTAAGAAAAATACTAAGAATCTAAATACCCATTACTTTTTTATTTCTTATCCGATTTAATTAGGCGATACCTCGATATACGAAGAAAAAAAGGAGATTTGGAAACACTAATTTTTATTTTGTCCAGTGTCTTACTTTAAAAAAAAAATAAGGCGTATAAAAGCTAACCCTTTTTAAAACTATATTTTAATGTCAACTCTCATGTTTTGTCTCTTTAAGCAATATTTTTTAAAAATTAACTAATCAGGCCAAAAGTTACAGCAAATTAAAAAAATATGTAATTTTGTAATTTTTTCGAATGTTAAGCCCAAACACTCATAACCTAGAAGCTTATAACTTTTTCATTTCTTAACCGATTTAAGTAAGTGATACATTAAGATACACATAAACAACAAGCATTTGTAGTGAAAGCTTTAAAGTTTGTTCATTGTCGCACATAAATTTTTTTCAGGGGGGCTGAAAATTACACATTTTTTAAAACTGTCCGCCATCTTGGATTTTTGAGAAATTTTAAATTTTTAAGTGAATCGAAAAAGTATCACGTTTCATCCATCTAAAAAACTAATACCTTTAAAAATCGAGCACTTATGTCAAAAGTAATAGCCAATCCAAAAAGTGCGGAATTTTGTTGCCCACCCTATATATATAGAAAATGTATGACTATTTAATGACTCAAGTCATATTAAATTGATCAATGTTATAGGTAGATAAAGGTGTTTACAAACATTCGTATTCCTTACATCTTTTTTATTTGTGATTAAATTTTATACGCCGGCGTTGAACATAAACGGCCATTACTGACCCATGCGTTCTTATCCGGACCGGTAGCTCGTATGTAAAAAAGCAAGGGGCCGGTATAGTTTTGCAGATACATATGGTTACTCAACGATGACGGCATTCGGCCGGACATAACCCCATTGTTTTCTAGGTCATAGTTAAACATCAAACCTCAGTTTAAACCACAGATGTCAACATTTTTACGTTTTATAGGTGCAGTTTTCCAACAAACTTCGGTTTAACCTTTACCGGTGGTCTGGGTGTTTGTTAAACTTAAGTTTATAATAGTTACCGAAAGAGTCTACCTTAAAATAAATATTAAAAATTTATTTAACATTTGTTTTCGGTAAAAAACTGTAAGCATTTAGTAAAATCGCTAGGATCGATGACTTAAAATTTATTTTTGATTAACTGGGGGTCTATTCTTCAATCAAATTCTCTCGCTACTGTGCATCTCATTGGTCCAAATCTTCGGTTTAAATCGGTTTTTCTAACTTTTGCCCATTATTGATTAAAAATAATTGTATTGGTTTTGACTAAAAGTCAATTCATAAAGAAGAGAGAGTAATAAAACGATTTAAAACGCATTTTCTCGAGCGTACCATTGGCGTAGGTGTTTTGCCAACATTTTAATTTAAAAAAATTGAAAAAAGACAGCAGTTTAAAAATATATATTATATTTGTTTTTGCACTCTAATACATAGGTATGCAGATAATGCCATAATTTTTTCAGGTGCATAATTAGAGGACTATAAAACATTGACAGTGGATAAGTTGGTAACGAAGTGTTCTAATTTTACCCAATTTGGAAAATCGCCGCTATCAAAGTCTGGGAGAAAACCAATAGAATTTTATGAAGATGAAAAAAATACATTAAGGCGGTTAGTTCATTTCTTTTATTTTAGAAAGGAAATTGCCACTGTTGAGAAAGTTTATGCTTCAATAAAACAAGATGGTGGATTTCCAAATATTGGAAGAACGAAATTGTGGAAAACTTTAAGAGAAATTAATTTTTCTTGGGAAAAAACATAACAGAAAGGCGGTTTAATAGAATGATGGTTTGCAGGAGAAGGAGGAGGGCAAAAATATATATTTTCTTGATGAAACTTGGGTAAATGAATATCACACTGTTGGCAAACACTGGCAAGACAAAAATGTGAAAAATGGCCGATAGGCATTCATGGAAGGTTGGTCGACAGGGATAAAGCCGCCGTCAAGAAAGGGAAAACATTTGATAATTGTACATATTGGCAATGAAAAAGGGTTTGTAAAAGGAGGTCTTTTGGTCTTTTCGTCAAACCATACTGACGATTATCACGAGGACATGAATGGCAATATTTGAAGAATACTTTCAGAAAATGTTAGACCTAATACCTCCTGGTTCAGTAATACTAATGGACAGCGCCAGTTACCATTCCAGAAACCTTGAAAAAGTACCAACCACAGCATGGAGAAAAGCTGATATTTGTAAGTGGCTTACAGAAAAAAAAGGAACTACTATCATTGGTAAATAGCCACAAAGAAAAATTCAATGAGAAAGTTGTCGATGATATGGCTGAAAAACGAAACAACAGTATTAAGCCGCCTTACCATTGTGAACTTAATCCAATAGAATTAATATGGGCTCAAATGTAAGGGTATGTAGGAAGAAATATTACTACCTATAAATTAAAGGATATGGAGGTGCTTTTTCAAGAATCAGTTAAAAAATAACTCCAGATAATTGGCATAAACTTGATTGTTTAATCGAAGAAACTGTGGACCGTTAATTATTTCTTTGGAAGAAAATGAGAGTGATGATGAGAGCATTCAGTGTTCTTTTGAATCTGAGTAATTTATTCCTATTTTATTTTTGACTGGTTTTAAACAAACGTATCTACCTCCATTTTATTTTAATTATTTTTGTAGCTATAAGAATTGACAACAGTAACATTTTTTTATGTACCAACCATTTTTTTAGCCTTAATTTAATTTTTACGTGTGCTTATTATATTTAAAACGCCAATTTGTTTTTGTATATATATATTATAATAATATTTTTATTCCTAAAATGTATTTTTATAATTTGATTTATACATTTTTTGTAATAAAGTAATTTGTCTTAGTAAATTTCATAGAACTTTTCACATATTTACTATTTTCTTCACTAATACCTATATACCACGATACTTAAAATGTAAGTTTCCCCCAATTGCGGCGCCTATGAGAATAGTTTATCGCCTTCTATTGTTCTCGGTTTTGGGTTCTATTGTATTCTCCGGGCGAACAGGGTGAGGTATATAAAAATTAACCTGAGGTACATTAGAAAATTTTTAAAAGAGAAGAAAAAGTGATTGATCACTTAGTACAAAATTTATACAAATTTGCATTTTTATGACCCTCTCTTCTTTATGAACAGACTTTAAGAGAATTATTTTTGATCAATATTGGTCAAAAGTGAGAGAAACCGATTAGAACTGAAGATTTGGAACAATGAGATGCATAGTAGCGAGATAATTATTCTTTCTAAGATCAAATCCCGTGGAGGAGTTCGATGTAGATTTAAAAAAAAAGTTTAGATTAACTAAAGAGACATGCGAAATTGTGCACGAGCAAATTCGACAAGAGTTGGGACATCCCATAGACCAGTAAGTTTTATTCTCACACCGAGATCACACGTATATACCGGGTAGTCCAAAAAAAACCAGGATAATTTTAAATCGCTATAGCTTTGTTAGTTCTTTACCGATTTTAACGAGTAATAGCTGTATTAAAAGCGCACGAAATTCCCTTTCGACAAATTTAAAAAAGTTATATTTAAAATAGTCGATCGATGTCGATCGCCTTGGCAGAGACTATGCTGTTGGGCAGTTTAAGTACTCGTTGTGCTTGTCTCATGTAAAATCTGCCATCTTGAATTCGAAAATAACCGCCGCGACAGGAAAATTTAATTCGCAGTAGAAATTCTCTCAAATTTTTAGGTGTAAATCCGAAAGTACTTAACCGATTTCAATGAGCGATATGTCGATTGCCTCGGCAGAGACTAGGCTTCTAAATAGTCTTATTCTCGATACTTTGCTTGAGTGGGTTCCATAAAAATAAACGGGATTAATTATGATTATCTCATTTAAGATCCGCCATCTTTAATTTAAAAATGATCGACAATTATTTTGTCGTCGCAGGAAAATTTATTTCTTCATCAAATAAACCAACACTCATTAAAATCGGTTGGGAAATAAAAAATTTGAATACATTCATTATTTACATATAGAGCACTGGAACTTCTCCTAAGTTTTTGGGTATAAATCCTAAAGTACTTTAACGATTTTATTAAGCGATATGTCGATCACCTTGGTAGAGAATGGGGCTTTTGAACGGTGTTAATATTTTAATTTTATTTAAGTGGATTCCTTAAAAAGACACGAGTTGAAATATACGCTTCAATTTGACAACGTCCACCATCTTTGATTTTAATATGGCCACCAACTTTTTAAAATTTATCGAAGGGGAATCGCTCGTTAAAATCGGTAAGGAACTAACAAAGATATAGCGATTTTTTTTGGCCACCCGGAATATATACTGTATATCTTTGCCTCTCTGTCTGAATATTTTTTGTTGTGGCGGCTTGCTCAAAAACTACTGGACTGATTTTTATCCGTGACAAGGCTAGGTTTGGCTCGAGTTGGTGTCATTTTAAACATATGTTTAAAATAATCAACCCTATATGCCAAAAATATTTAGTCTTCTTGGCCGTGGTTTAATTGGGACTTATAAGATTGAGTAACTTGTTTACCAATGGTTTAATCCAAAGGTTTAACTGAGTTTTAAACTATGATTTAATCTGCCGTTTTACCTTTGGTGTAAAATTAACTTTAAGTGTTTATTATAAAATTTCCACTAATCATTCTAAATGGGTTTTTAGTTGCATTAAAATTGATCGCTGGGAAATTAAATTAAAAATCCGTTATTTTCAAATTAGTACATTTTGACGACTCAACAAACTGTCACCGAGTTACCTGGGATTCGCTCATTTTTTTTTGTGTGGTGAGTTAAGTTTGCTAAACAAAGTAATTTTTTTTGTGCGGTCTTTGTTTGCGCGTCAGTGCTTTGCGGGAGTTAAGAGTTATTGCGGTAAGTGGTCGACGTTCCACTGGTTTTAATCACATAAAAAATAGAGCGTTAATAAACCATCAAAATATCCAAAAATAACCGAACCGAGATACGTTAATAGAGAGTTTCTAGACTACTAATTTATCGTCACCTTATTTGCTTACCGTATTACCGTAATTGAGATGCCAAAAAGAATTTTTCTACTAGCGTGCGGAAAATTCACTTTTCCGCACGCTAGATATAAAAACTAATCGCTATATTTTAAAAACATTTATTTTTTGTGTTAGGTAAACATTTTAGTCACGATAAATAAAGAGTAACATTTTTAAAATTGCTTTTATTGGGTTAAATGAATACTTAAGTCAAGCGAGTGGAAAAAACATTGTACCTAACTCGCGCGTAAAGTGACTTTTCCGCATTTAAATGCTGGCCGAACGACGCGTCAGAAAAGTGGCACTCTCCGCACTAGTTGAGTAAACCAATATATTAAACCACAAACATGAATTACGGTATTCTTTTGACGACATACAAACTGCCAATGTAAAGAAAACAACAATTTCGGTTTTTGCAAATTTAATTTCACAAATAAAATTAAAAACCTAACTAAAACAGAAAACAAATTATTATTTACCATTTATACATAATATATATATTATATAAAATATAATATATAATGGTTATGATTAAATCGAATAAACTAAATCTTTTCCCCCCCTACACTTTCCTCGTTAGAAGAAGTGTGTACCTAATAATACCATATTATTGTATTGTCGCCGGAACTATAAACGCATAACAAATTTGAACACACACCCTTAATGTTTAAATTTGTACACTTAATCGTCCATTTTGAATCCGCCATATTGAAATTTTAAAATCTGATCAAACATTCATAATACCCCTCCCCAACAGCCCCGTATACAAATTTTGGTTGAAATCGGACAAACTTAGGTGTCCTCCTCCACTCTTATCGTAGGGGGGAGGGGTGCCTAACAATGACATATTATTGTATTGTCACCAGAACTACAAATGTATGCCAAATTTGAAGGCCATCGGATGTGTATAAGTTAGTTAAAATTGGTTAGCAAAAGATGACCAAAAATTGTCCATCTTGAATCCGCCATATTGAATTTTCAAAACCTGATTAGAAATTCGTTATCTCCATCCCCATGTGCCTCAACATACCAAATTTCAATGAAATCGGGCGTACTTCAACTGTACCCCCCTCCACCCTCTTCGAGTAGGGGGGAGCTGTCAATTTCGTAACACTATATTCTTGTGTTGTCACCGCAACTATATAAGCATACCGAATTTGAAGCCGATCGGAAGTCGGGAAGTTGGTCAAAATTAAGTTGCAAGATTCCACCTGAAAAAACATACATGGATACATTGCAAGTTAAATAAAAGATTGTAAAAGATGATGTTTTTAGGGGAAGCACTGCTTCCTTGTTGGGTTAAACCCTTTTAAAATAAAAAAAGGCGTTTCGGAGCACACAAACTTTTTTTTACAAACTTATCAAAACATTTATTATCACATTCCTAAAAAAACAATAAAAAAACCCTTGTAGTCCAAAATAACCCCTTAAGTATAAAACTCAAATTGGAAATCCAATTGGCATTCCTTTACCTCAAAGTTTGACGTATTTTTTACTTGAATTTTTATAACAGTAGTGCTTCCTTTGAATTTATTTCCTTTTCATTAAATATGCCGACTCAAGCGCTTTTTCTCAATACACAAATTTTGATGTAAAGCGAAAAGACGAAATCATCAAAAATCGTTTCCTTTGTGTGTAAAAGAGTGTTGTCGCCGTCTCTACCGCAAAGAAGAGTATTTTCAGCATATAACTATGAGATACTATAGGCGCGTTTCTGCGAGCTTAACATAGTTACTATTATTTTCTCTTTCTCTCTCTATTTTTCATTCGTCTAAGAGAGATCCAGCATACTACACCATCAGAAAAAATACCCGCCTTTACACCCTTCGACCCCGCATATCTGTCAGGGGATAACTACTTCAAAAAGGTAGTTAGACAGCGGGGTCGAATGGTGTACAGGCGGTATGTTCCTGGTATGCTAGGTCTCTCTCAGACGAATGCATTTAGGAAAAGAGAATATTAGTAACTATGTTGAGCTCGCAGAAACGTGCCTTATAATCATTGAATTATAAACCAGACTGAGAAGGCGCAACGACGAGTGCGCATCCTATTTTGGTGCGACGAGATGCTCGCCGCCATGAGCGGACACCATTGATCAAAATTTGATTGAATTCAACCAACCAGATGTCGAAAAGTCGAAATTTCTATGGTTGACGTTTCGACATAACCTCACTTTTTCGCTGTTTTTTTGGAGACGATCGTGATTTTTGCACTCGTTTTTTTCCACAGAATTTTTTGTCCGTCGAATTAATAGGGTGAGATTAAAGTGAACTTAATCCAGTGTGTTTTATTTTAAAGTTATAGACGATACGAACATTTTAGTTATTTTTGTGATTTTCTTGCTGCTAGAAGCTAGAAGGGCAACAAGAATGGCTTGCTATTAAAGCAAGCGGAAAGATGCAAATACTGGTGTAACATTTCGCATGTAAGTCTAATGTAAACCATTTAGCTTGATTTATAGCCATATAGCTGTTGCTGTTTGTGCTCGCCATTTGACATTAGTTTTTGTATATTTTTGATTCTGCCTAGCTGTTTTAGTGTGCTTTGAACATTTAAAATTATTTAATTAGGCAGTTTCAGTGATGCTAAGCACAGACAACTTAACTACATATAATAAATACATAAAAAAGTCGAGAACTGATTGAAGGCTTAATTGGTTTTCAAAATAAAACATGTTTCACATGACCTAATGTTCTTTTGTTTGCCTTGTGACATTAATTGAAAGTATTAAGGCGGATTCAGAGTGCCTTAAGGTAAGCTGTAAGGAAAATAAACTATATATAGCAAACACATGCTGCTGTTCATAGTATACTTTGAGCTGCAAGTGGTAAGCATACTATTAACAGCATACATTTGCCCTAGTTTATTTTCTTTATCTCTTACTGCATATGTCATACTGCATACCTTATACCAATTACCTTATTGCACTCTTAAAGTACATATGTAATTGCGAAGAAGGAGTTATTTCTGAGATGTGTCAATGGCAAACAGAAAAGATAGAAAAGTCATCTTAAACAGGAAGCGCAGACAGCAACTGCAAGTACTTATAAATCATATTAAAGATAGAGCGTTAATGAAGTGCTAATTTAAAAATTTGGTGCTTCTTTTAAACAAAAATAAGAGCATGTTCTTGTAGCTTCAGATAAACTGTAGTGCATAATCTGATCAAGAATTTGCTTTGCTGTGCTATGCTTGTATCATGGCTATTTTTTTTTAATTCTATGGTTTTTATTTACAAAATGTTAAATAATCTTGTGCCTGCATATTTTAATGACTTGATTACTTTTAATTTTAATATTCATAACTACCAAACCAGAGCATGAAATAACTATTATATACAACAATCAAATCAAATACTTACTGTTCAAGTGAGTAATTCTCTATTTGTAAAAGTAAAAAAAAACAGTTTATCTATTGAATCTTTAAAAAAAATTGGCAAATTATATCAATATCATGTAAGACAGTAATTTTTGGTCTTAACAGTTGAAAGTCATATGTGGCTTTAAATATTTTGATAACTGAATATTTGCTGCTTAGCTATGAATTTATAAATTTATATGTGTAAGTTTATTTTATTTTATGTGGATTTTCTTTTTATTTTGTGTTTAATTTTCTTTCTGTTGACTTATTATTATTTATCTATCTCCCCATGTATTAGGATATCCAATTTGAAAATAAATTTTTGTTATTATTATTTAGTGCTCTATTATCTTGCTCTGTTTAAAACTTCTTTAAAAAAACAGAATATATCCCAAGTTTCCCAATATTTTGAACACTAATTAAACCTTGAATTGAACAAATAAATTTAAACTTTGTACAATTTTTGAAATATTTTCACACACACAAGTTTCAATATTTTAAATAGACCACCCCAGTAGGCTACAACATGTCATTTTTGATATCTTTGGTGTCAAAAGACTTTTTAAAACCTTTAAAGTTATACATTACAGTTTTTAAGTTACTGGATATCAAAAATACTGAAATTAAATATCAAAAACTAAAGAAGATGATTAAATTCATCTCATATTCTTAACAATATTTCTATAAAGAATATTAGAAAAGTTATTGAGTGATGTTTTATGGTATGAGGTCACCTTGGAGGTCACTTATCTAGGAATAAAATATCTAGGATTTCAAATTGACAACACTTTATGTTTTGTTTTCAAAGAAAAAAATTAGAAAAAGTTTTTGTTTGCAGGTCAGCAAAAATCAAACTTTATTTGCTTGCATAACTTTATTTAAAGCACACCACATTTTGATTATTGTTCCACCATTTTATATTTAATTTCTAAAAAGCAAATTGGCTTTTTAGAGGTTTTATTTAACAGGGGAATGAGAGTGCTTAAATATGGTTTAAAGTATGACTCTATTTTCTTACTATGATTTTTATTTACAAACTAAAAAACGACTCAGAATCCTTTAGTGAGTTTTTAACATAATTATTTTAAAAGATACAGAATTCAATACCATAAAAATAAATAAAACAAAATTTAGCTCTACCATGATGTCACTATTTTACTTAAGATATACAAAATGTCACTAATTTTAAGAAACTTCATAAAAAATAATATATACTTAGTTTCTATAGTTAGCTTACTAAGTTAAAAATATCTATGAATATATGGGTGTGTGTGTAAGAATATATGTGAATGTCTGTAGTAAATGTGTAAAAGTATGTACAAGTTGTGTTATTTTATTTTGTTACTATATTTTAGCAACAATGTATTAGGATTTCCTATTTGATTGAATTAAATTTAAAAAAATAATTATGGATTACATCAAACGACGTTTTTTGACTTAATGAGTTTGCACACCAAGCCAATGATTTATACAAATTTTGTCTTTATTTGTAGATTTCATAAAGAAGATCCAAGGCGTAGATTATGGTTGCAATTGAGTCCTTCATACCTCTCAGCGAAATTTCTGAAGACATAGTTGCTTACATGTCTGGGTATGTTTTGAAAATGATTAACAACAGAAATTTGTGCGGCCACTGTTTAGAAGGAATACACTCTGAATTTATAGATGAACAACATCAAAACTTTAAGTTTATACATAGAAGAAATAGAGGTTTGTACTTGACAATTATGCTTTTGGGGCTGTATAGTAGAAATTTTGATTTTTAGACCATCACACTCATAAAATTTGAACTTTTTTATTTTCTTCAAAAATATAATTTTTCAGTAACCAAGACCTGTCCACAAGTGGGGGTGTGTCTATTTTAAGGTGTAATCGAAGCTTGACATAAAGTGTTGGTTTGCCTGATGTATATATATACTTGCATCAACAAACCCATTAAATTTTAGGTAGGTTGGCTAAAGGAGAGGGCGAGTTGGATTATCATTGGGTACTTTTAATTGAGGGCAACTTACAAGATGTGGTTATTAAAGCAATGTTCTACACTACATTTTTGACTAAACATTTAGTCAACAATACATGATTGTTAAGACAAGCAATTGGTTAAATTTTAACTAATTTTGTATTATTTTAGGAGGATTGCCGCGTGCTTCACAGGCCGTCATAAAAATATGTTCAGAAGTTGAAAAAGTTATAAGAAAACTGATGGCAATAACTGAAAATTCCTGCAGAATCTGGGTTTCAGAAGATATTTGTGTTGAGCATTAGCCAGAAGTTTTACTCTGAAGGAAATCATCTATTTCCAAAATTAGAAGACCATTTTCTGGAAACACACCCCTTTGAGGAGAATCATTGTTTCATTCTTATAAAAAATATCAGGAGGAAACTCACAAAACTTATTTTATTTAGCCATCAATAAATATTTAGAAAAACTAAATATGTAGAGGGTTTCTATGTCTGTGGTGTGCTTATACCATGTGTTGTGTTTGCCCTTGCAACATAGGATTCCTAATTAAACTTTTGTCCTGGTATCTTTTTCGAATCTGACAATGACTGACACTGAAAGTTTAAAGAAAATGTAAAAATCTCTTAGAGACATTTGTTGTGGAAGTAAATGCAACAGACGGTATGTTATTAATATTGAGTATCAAGCATCTGGATTTTGATGTATATGTATGTATAATATATCTTGTATGTATTTAATGTTAAATAATAAAAAATAGTTTTTTTATATACCTATATATAAGCCGATTGTTTTTTTAGGGTGGTTACCTATAGCTTTATATTCTGGAACCCTATCGAATTTTTCTCTTCAAGCAAAGTTTAATACAGTGGAACTGCTAATACCTAAGTTTTGGAATAAATTATAATTTCTTAAAATTAAAATGCATTTTTTAAAAGAAATTCTGTAAAAACAATATAGCAAATATTTTTACCCTGGGTGGGCAAAGTTACTCCCCAATGGGAAAGTTAAAGGAACGATAAAAGAAAACTTTTATTGGGAACCACTCCTCGGACCACTCAAAAAAGAAGAGGAATTTAAAGAGGTTTTACTGTATTAACTATTTGAGCAAAGAATTTTCAATTCGAATGTAAAAAAAAAAATCTGATTTGCTTTATTTTCTGTTGTGGTTAAAATGCTTGTCCTACCAAGAGCTCAAGCATGCATAGGGGAGATAAGTTGGCACTTTACATACCTAGGTATATCTAAAGGCAGATTCAGAGTTTATTAAGGTAAGCGCTAAGGCACAAGGTACTGTAGCATATGCATGCTGCTGTTTATAGTATGCTGTAAGTATAAGTGGTAAGTATACTATAAGCAGCAGCATGCATTTGATATAGTTTATTTTCCTTGCATCTTACCGCTTACCTTATGTAACTCTGAATCCGTTTTTAGGCTTCCCCGTTTTTATTCTCCCTATGTAAGAAAGAAAGAAGCCGAACAACAATATTTTTTAGTCACACCCAACAATTTTTTTCTCACTTCCGCACATATTTACGGATTTCTATAAAGTTACCCTAATATCTGTTTAATATCCTAATTTTCAAAGTTCTTATTTTTATCAATATTTCCAGCAATTTTCTCCATCCAAAAAAAATCATAAATGTTTTAATTAGTAGCCTATTTAATCCAAAAATAAAAAAAAATGTTTTTAATAAATTTTCCACCAAATGTAAACAACAACGATTCATTTACAATTTTAAAACGAATTCAAAATATTTCAATGAACATTTTGGGTGGTATGTTGATTAAATCTGCCAAACCTTACATTTTTTTTAATTACTTGACTATACCATAACAATTTTATTTCTAAATTTCAGTTAATTTGCGCGAAATGTCTTGATTTCCTTGTTTAAATTTGATTTAAACTTGAAATGCAAACGGCACCACAATGACAAATTCAGTCAACCAATTTCTTAACTCTGCTGTGGTCTAATATGGCCGCGCTCACGGTTGGCCCGTTCGCGCAGGTTGTCGCCCCTTCTCAGTCTGGTTTATAATTCAATGCTTATAATGGCCAAACTTAAGGCGCGTTTCTGCGAGCTTAACATAGTTACTATTATTTTCTCTTTCTAAATGCATTCGTCTAAGAGAGATCCAGCATACTACACTATCACAAAAAATACCCGCCTTTACACCCTTCGACCCTGCATATCTGTCAAGGGATAACTACTTCAAAAAGGTAGTTAGACAGCGGGGTCGAAGGGTGTACAGGCGGTATGTTTATGGTATGCTGGGTCTCTCTCAGACGAATGCACTTAGAAAAAGAGAATATTAGTAACTATGTTAAGCTCGCAGAAACGTGCCTTATAATGGCCAAACTTAAGGCGCGTTTCTGCGAGCTTAACATAGTTACTATTATTTTCTCTTTCTAAATGCATTCGTCTAAGAGAGATCCAGCATACTACACCATCACAAAAAATACCCGGCTTTACACTCTTCGACCCCGCATATCTGTCAAGGGATAACTACTTCAAAAAGGTAGTTAGACAGCGGGGTCGAATGGTGTACAGGCGGTATGTTCCTGGTATGCTAGGTCTCTCTCAGACGAATGCATTTAGAAAAAAAGAATATTAGTAACTATGTTAAGCTCGCAGAAACGCGCCTTTAGAAAAACAATAAAAATATTTTATAAATCAGTCCACTGGCACCGACGAGTTTTTAACTTTGCATTTTTGCCGGACTACCTTGATTGGGAGAGTGTTGGCAAGCTATTTTTGATTCCTTGTTGTTAGCGTATGTTTGATGCGTTTGTGAAAGCGTCCTTAAATAAATATTTATTAAAAAACACTTTTAAAGGACTAGCTTTTATTAAATGCACTCAAAAGTAGAAAATAATTTTTTATCTCTCTTCTACCATAATAAAAGCGATGGAAACAGGGGTGCGTTTGAAAATAAAAGGTGATGGTGAGGCGAGGATAGGATAAGGTAATATTTATGGCGTCATCAAAAATCAGTGTTGTTGTTTTGAAATTCAATTTTGTCTTAGTTTATGGAAAAAATTGATCTGCAACGTGAATTGCTCCAAGTAACATTATTTTTGTTTAAAACACAGTTTTTGTTGAACCAGACCAAAAAAGTAAAGAGGCAAAACACATTTTTTATGTTAAAATGCTACTGCGCAGACGCGGGTAACTTTTACCCTGTTCAAGACCGCGGCGATTGTGGCGCATCCTCGGCGATCACCTTTCATCTCGGTCATTTTCGAACGGTTTTGGGCTAGCCCAAGTATAACCTTTACCCTGGGGTGACAATTTTAAAACGCACCGCAGTTGTATGACTCTATAACCTAAGGACATTTTCAAAGGCTTGGCAAGCACGGCAATCTCACCCGTTCTCAGCTTCTTTAGATGAAAGCATTATGTTTATCAGTCGAATAGAAAAATAATTTAGTTTTTCTTTTATAGTTCTCTCTTTGTCACCGTAAACTTAAAAATTTTAATTTGCCCCATCGCTTTTGTCATGGTATAAGAGAGATAAAACTTATTTTCTACTTTTGAGCGCATTTAAAAAAAGCTGGTTCTTTAAAAGTTTTTTTAATAAATATTTATTTTTTAATTTTTAGATTTGTACCCTAAATCGTCCATTTTGAATTCGCCATATCTAAATTTTCAAATCTGATCAAGAATTCATAATCCCCCTCCTTAAAAACCTTTGTATGCCAATTTTGATTGAAATCGAACAAACTAAATCTTTTTCCCTCTCCACTTTCCTCGTTAGAGGAAGGTGGGTACCTGAGAATACCATATTATTGTATTTTCACCGAAACTATAAACACATACCAAATTTGAACACAGTTGGATGTGGATAAGTCAGTTAAAATTGGTTAGCAAAACATGACCGAAAATCATCCATCTTGAATCCGCCATATTGAATTTTCAAAATCTGATCAAAAACTCGTATTCCTTATCCCCAACAACCCCCGCATACCAATTTTGGTTGAAATCGATCAAACTTAGGTGTTTCCCCCTCTATACTCCTTCGTAAGGGGGAGGGGTGCCTAATAATGACATATTTTCGTCATGCCAAATTTGAAGGCAATCGAATGTGTATAAGTCAGTTAAAATTGGTTAGAAAAAGATGACCAAAAATCGTCCATCTTGAATCCGCCATATTGAATTTTCAAAACCTCATTAAAAATTGCCCCAACACACAAAATTTCAACGAAATTGGGCGTACTTCAACTACCCCCCCTCCACCCCCTTCGAGTAGGGGAGAGCTGTCAATTTCATCACACTATATTCTTGTGTTGTCACCGCAACTATATAATATATATTCCACCCGAACAAACATATCTCGTTACATAGAAAAAATTTATATTTATACATTTACTAGTGGGGGGGGCAGAAATTGTCCTTGCCAAGTCATGTTGATACGCCGCTGGTCGTATCTATACATTTAAAAAAAAACGGAGAAGAACATAGAAAAAAATCTAGTCTTAAAGCAAAGCAACGTGTTTTTATTCAAGAGAATATGTGATTTGTATATAACGAAGAGAATATATTCTCACCTGAAAACTATGAAATTCTCACATTTTGTGCTTTTACTCAGAATTTATTCTATTCTAATAAAAATATAAATATAATAAAAAATAATTTAGAAATATAAATTTTGTTGGTCGTTTCAATAAAAATTTAAAAAAGTGTAGTTCTTGATTCTAACTCCACGTCGTCGTCGTTGTCGTAGTGAAAATCACCAGGGGTTGATGGAGTGACTCCGAAATCATCAGGTGGAGTAGAACAAAAATCCATAAATTTTCGATTTTGGTAAAATTCTCCGTTTTTCATATTTAACTGCACCAAAGACATGGGGAATTTATTTCTTACTTTGTTATTTGAAGATAATATCCAGTCAAAAAATGTCTCTTATTATTTTTAGGTCGTAATGGAGACCGTACTAGGCTGTGCTTGTATGGCCCTCGCCCTCATTGGAGCTGTGGTGGCTGCCCCTAGTAAGCAGGTTGAAGCTGAAGGAAGCGGTTCTTTTAAGGTAAGATATTTTGTCCAACCAACACCTGCTTTACTAAAAAGCCAGTTAACTCTTTTTCGATTTAGTATCCTTTAGCCTACTATAGCGGTCATATTGATACCCAACTGACAGAAAATCCATGTTTTACCTGTCAATTTGGTTATAAAAAATGGCAGCCATCTTTGGCTAAAGGGCACTGAAGAGATAAGAGTTAACTGGCTTTTTAGTTGAGAACGGTGTTGATCCAACCCACGCCCAAGCATCAATTTTAGTTGCCTTAGTTGCATAAGTACAAAAAATAGTCATTTGTGCACCGGCGCTATACCGTTGTTAGGGGTTATAAGCTACAGTACGTAACTCGACGTAGCGTAAGTTTTGATGAGTGCACATGTGCAGTGAACTATAAACGTACGATACGCTTTACGCAGGGTGTATCGTTGCACCGCGTATCGTACGTAAATGCGTAATCACGGTAATCCGAGATCAACAGAAAGTTGATTACTATAAGCATATCTGGTGGTGTTTTTCAAACCTAAATAGTGTCAAACACTCTGATTCCGCCACCTCGTCACTTGCTATTCCCGAGAGCAGCCTCTTCACGGAGAATCTCGATGTCATCATTTTCATCATCATCATATATCATGAAAAATAAATACATTAAGAATGTATTAATGGATGCGACATCAGAAACAACAGTCTATCGTAAACCAACTCACACAGAACAATATTTAAATCAAGGCTCAAATCATTCTGCTACAACCAAACGAGGCATAATAAAAACTTTGTATAACAGAGCCGTTCAAATTTGTAACAATTCTCATGACTTGCAAATCGAAATAAGAAACATTAAGAAGGATCTGCAGCAGAATGGTTGCAGACTTGAACTTATAACAGATACTATTTCTAAATTTCAACAAACAGGACAGAGATTATAAAACCAAAACCAGGCAAATGCATTCCTTACAATTCCTACGTTAAAGGAGTATTAGAGAAAATTCGAAGAGTAAACAACTTTAATATTAAAACAGCTTTTAAATCTAGTAATACAATTCGAAGTCTTGTTAGTAAAACAAAACCGGAAAACAAACAAAATAACGAATACATTTACCAAGTTCCTTGTGAGTGTGGTGAATCATACATAGGCGAAACAAAAAAACCACCATCTGTTAGGCTTAAGGAACATCAGACAAATGAAGAGGTGAAACAACGAAATCAGGAATCGCCGAACATGCATGGTCAAAACAACACCGAATGAAGTGGACAGAAGCAAAGGTTTTGCACAAGAAGTCACACTGGAAGAAACGAAAATTACTTGAAGCTGCCTTTATTGGGCAGAATCAGGATATTTTCAGTAAACCAAGTGTTTAAGTTCAAAATATTTGGAAGCCCGTTCTTGGGCGGAGCCAACTTCTTAAGTTTCACGGTTGGGTGATTTTTCATAGTATATAAGTACGTAGTCTTAGGAATTGATTGTAGTTTGCACCTGAAGACGATCAGAGATTGTACTGATCGAAACGTTCTGTATAAATAAAATATAGACAATGTAAGTGCGACACATAGAGTACTTAGATTCTAAATTCTAACAAAAATTTTTTCTTTAAGAATTAAGCAGTGGGTTTTAACAATAAATTTTTTAAAAAATTTCCTTAACTTAGTGGCGAAAAACCCAAAGATACGCTAACAACAAGGAATCAAAAATAGCTTGCGAACTTTAAGTGTCTATTATCACGTTGTTATATGACTTACGGCCACTTGCACCGACTTGTTTTTAAATGTCCTTTAACTACTTCTCTCTTTAACAATGAGTGCCGAAGGGATTTCAGATGTTTCTATCTTTTGCGCCTCCATTGATAAAGAGAGAATAAGTTAAAAGACAATTAAAAAAAAGTCGGTGAAAATACGTGTTAAACGCACAGAAGAAAGAAAAACATATAAATTTCGGTGGCTACCAAACTACAAAATAAATTGACTATATGTCAAAACTTTTAATTACGTTTGTTCTTGGCCATATATTTCTGTATAAAACGTTTTCGTTATGATATAAATGTTTCATCGCGGAAAAGTTGTAAAAATCTATTAGTAACAAGGCCATTGCCATACAAAATAGCGTCATTTTCTGCGTTAGCAAATGCGACGACTTTTTTTTACTTATTATTAATTAATAACTTGCTGCAAAAGCACACATTAAATTTAATTTTTACTTTGAATTCAATAAGTAAACGCGTAATGTACCACTATGAGTTGTAAGTAATTATAATTTGATGTTTGTCGCAAATTCAATAAAAAAAATGAAAAATTGAATGTCACATAATTTTTTTTTCAAACGACCGGAAAATAGCCACTTTCCGTACGATTTTTCATACGGAAAGTTCTACATTACAAGGCATGTTCTTTCGAAATATTTCCACTCTCCAGGAAGGACCTTTTTGTTCAATTTTCCGGTCCATTGATCCTTTTCCGGTCCCATTTTTGGCCAAGTTGGCTATGACTTCTTTTTTGGGCAGATTTGACACTTCTAAAAAAGCTGTTTTGAATTTGTTTCAAAAGTTTTGTTTACAAAAGTGGACTCAGATCTAGAAAATGAGTTGAATCCGGAGGAAATAATAAAAGCTGCTTCAAAAGTCACATACACCGAAAAATCGACCACACATTTTTAATTCTCAAAGTAACAGTATACTATAAATATAGGTAAATAAAAAACAAAAAAATCATTATTTTGCTTGATAAGTTCGTCATCAGTCATCACTGATTTAGTTGTGTGAAGCTAATAGGCACTACACTATAATTTTTTTATACAATTTTAGTTAAAAATACAAAAATCATTTCTAACCACAAAACTTTACTTGTTTTTCTTAGTTTTCATCTTAAAAACTACCGGCCTTAGCGGCAATGGCTATCTAGCCAACAAGAAGCAGAAAATATCAGGGGACTGTTCATAAATTACGCAACACGGCTAGGCGTCGACGAAAGCGATAGATACTAAAATGTTTTTTCTAATCGTTTGAAAAAAAAGTACGTACGATACACGACCGGAAAGTGTCTTTACAGGTCTAGTGACGTAAATACCTATTACGGTTAACATGCGTAATCCCAAAAGTAACAATTATAGTCAACCCACAGTTGGTCTAGAGAGGGGTTTTAAGAAAAAAATATATAATCTTTAAAACATACACTTTTGTTTTTTGATCCATTGCCAACTACTATTTACCGTAAAAAGTAAAATCCTCTGTGTAGCACTTTTCTGGGGGGCTCTTTTGGAAAATATTCTGGGAATCTTAAATAGCAACCCCCTATTTTGACTTCATATTTGAATTCTCGCTGAAATTCTCTTTTCAATGGTACCCCATATCATAAGGTTGACTTTACTAATTTTAGAGATATTGACCTTCAAAATGTCAAAAATTCAATTTTCAAAGGCCCATATCTTAGAAACTAAACAAAATATCTCTATTGTGTTTATTATCGATTTTAGGGTTTTTTACGAGGAAATAAAAAATGACAACAGTTTCACAATCTGACCTTCTACTTCATATTTTTGGAATAATATCGTCAAAATCACTGAAAATCAATAAACTGTATATAGAAGTGTGCACACGTCAAACTGTTGTCATTTTTTATTTGCTTTTATAAAACCCTCAAAATCGATAATAAACACAATAGAGATATTTTGTTTAGTTTCTAAGATATGGGCCTTCGAAAATTGAATTTTTGACATTTTGAAAGCCAATATCTCGAAAATTAGTAAAGCAAACCTTATGATATGGGGTACCATTCGAAAGAGAATTTCAGCGAGAATTCAAATAAGAAGTGAAAATAGGGAGTTACTGTTTAAGGTTTTTAGAATATTTTCCAAAAATAGCCCCCCAGAAAAGGGCTACATAGGGGATTTTACTTTTTACGGTAAATAGTAGTTGGCGATGGATCAAAAACAAAAATCTATGTTTTAAAGATTATATATTTTTTTTCTTAAAACCCCTCTTTAGACCAACTGTGAACCAAAAATGGGTTAAAGCCTATTATTTCCTACAAAAAACTATTTATAGGAAAAATTTCATTATTGTCTCTTAGTGTGGTCAGTATTACGGTAAAAAATTACATACACGAAGTAATATATTCCCCTATATAATTATAAACCATTACTAGAATTACTTCATATTTGTCACATTAATTTTAATAATACTTTTACGAAGTAACGACTCTACAGATATTAATTTGGTTGCAATTCAGTAGCCCCTACTCAATACATACCATGACGTTGGCTCCGCTTTTTTACAGTTGAAATCTGTTACCTCCGAAAAGTGTGGGTTTCCACATATCCTTGGTGCTGACGCTCATAGATTAAGGAACTATAGATCCGTCACTTCACCCTTCCCGCCAATAATTATTTTTCGCGAAAAGTGCGGTTATGTTTCCGCGTGCACAGGAACTGCCAACATAATAATATTTAGGTTGGCAATATTCTTTCTAGAAATCTGCAGCTCCTCCTCTTTTACCCCTTCTAGGGTTGTCCGTCAGAGGGCACATTATGACAAAAGTGACAGAATGTCGGTTATGACTCATAACTTATTCCTGTTCAAAAAATTGTGGTTTTATCCGTCGATTACAATGGCTGAGAAACAAAGAGTTAGAGTGTGTTGTATTCAAAGCTGCGGAGACCGTGCCATGATCCCAATAAAAAAACGGGGAGACATCGTTTCCCCAAAGGCAATCCTGTAATTTTTCAGAAGTATAGTGAAGCCCTTAAATGCGAATAAACTAAGTGCTGATGAAATATATAACAGATTTTACGTGTGTGATAAATATTTTGCTCCAGAGGACATTTTGCAGACTGAACGCAGAGGTCTTAGAGAGTGATGTCCCACACTTGCATTTGGACTCCATGTAACTATTTATATATAGTGTTAAAACACCCTTTCCTTATTTCATCAAGTTTAGTATGGCTAATTTTTGTGGATATCAATAATAAGTTAGAAAATGCGACACTTGTGTATTCCAAACCAGGGGTATTAATATTATTTACACCAAGACTTTTTCTAATGTGTGAGTTTACCATAAATTGTCCCACATATACAGTAAAATTTTTTTGAGATTAAAATTATTTTTTCCTGTTTCACAAATTTAGTTTGGAATACAAAAGAGTGGTATTTATTGTTTTTTATGCACTAAAAACAAGATATAAACATTTTAAAGAAAATTATTTAATATTTAAAAAAGCACAGACAAGATCATATTGTAATATTTTCTTTATTGTGAAAAATATAAACTAACATGTTTCGAAATATGCCATAATCTTTTATAATAAAACAACCAGAGGTTTTGTACTACAAGTGCATTATTATGGGTAATTTGTATTTATTTCTTAAAAATATGCTTTTTTATTTTAACTTAACATAAGTAATAATTTTGTTTTGTGTCTAGTAAAAAAGCATATTTTTAAAAACTAAACACAAATTGCTTGCAAAGAAAGAACCCTACACAAATTACATTGAAAATGGCTATTGGCTAAATGTCATAATTTTTTTATATGTTGTAGTACTCAATAAACAAAGCACAAAAATAAAAAACCGAGATACGGAGCAGGATTACTTTCTGAGATATGGAGCTTTAAAATTGATGTGTTTTAAGGCTATATCTTTTGACATGTTCCAATTTTTTTTTCACAACTTTGTTGATTACCGCCAAAATAAAATAATTCGTTTCTGTATTTGTCCTGAATGAAACACCCTTTCCATTCAAGTAAAAATGTCCTTTGGTACCACCAACCAACCGGCGGTAATCAACAAAGTTGTGAAAAAAAAACTTGTACCATGTCCAAAAATATAGCCTACGTCAACTTTAAAGCTATATATCTCAGAAAGTAATCCTGCTCCCTATCTCGTTTTTTTTTTATTTTTGTGCTTTGTTGATCGAGTACTACAACTACAAATCCGACAGCCATTTTCAATGTAATTTGTGCAGGGTCCTTAAAAAAAAGCGAAAATTTCAGCGAGCACCATCTAGTGGTCATATTACAAATTAACAAAAAATCGATAGTACGGTTATCGCGAATTTAACCGTGAGTCATCTAGTGGTCGTATTACAAATTAAAAAAGAAAAATCAATATAAAAGTATGGTTATTGGTCGCGTGCATATCCGCGCAGACTCGCCAAACTCCAAATAGTTCCGAACCGTTTAACACGTAACTGTCGTATCTATTGTAGCTCCTTAACCTATGGTGACGTTTGTTTGAGAAAATAAACTGGTCAACAATTGAAGTGACGCACCCAAATTTGTGTTTAAATTATGGCTGGACTAATGACCCGATCTTGACAAAACTGTTTTTGTTTGATAGAGCCATTCGTCCTTCATAAAGCCCATATTTTGATAAACTGTCCTAAGATGCAGTTAACTTGCTGGGAGGGGTGAAACACAAGGGAGTCAAAATCGCAAAAGGTTGTATGGCTACCATCTAAAGCATAATTTTGTAAGATTTTTTTTAAATGTCTTAAAATGATCCATGTCAAGAGGTGAAAAAATGGTATTTCTTATTTTTTTTGTTTTGCCTCTAGTTTCTGAGATATCGTACTTTTTTGCTTTGAATGACTATGGGTGCTGCACAGTTTTATTCAAATTCACCAAATTCGCTCAGATAGAAGCCACATAAGGGTTCTATAAAACCTTATCTTTCATTAAATTTTAAATGAGCGTAGAGCGGAATGAGAGCTACGTAAAATAAAAAAAAATAAAATTTCGTGAAACTTCAATTTGAGCTTCCACACATCCACCATTTTCCACTTTACGTCAGTTTTTTGTATGGTTTTGCAAAGACTGTTCCTTTTGCTCGAAACGGTTTTTGATTTTTTTAAAACTGTCATTACTAATGGTAAAACTTTTTTGTTTTCCATGAGATGTAATTTCCAGTGACATAACTGCAATCTTTGTTGTTTACGCCAACATAATCAGTTGCTATTGCAAAAAAAGTTGGTTTGCATTCAAGGTGGATGCGAGGAGTAAGGTGAGGGTAGTAAAGGGGTGGGGGTATTTAATAGGTTGAGGGGTATCAATGGAAAGGTAATTTAAATTCTCATTAGAACTTTTGGTGTGGGGGCATTGTAAAAAAACATATTGATGGGTTGTGGGGTGTGATTGGAAAGGCAATTAAATTTTTAATTAGGAAAACCTGTTTAAAATTTTGTGAGGGGTTCAGGACGGCGTATTTAATAAAACACATATTGGCTTTATTAGGGGCTCAATGATTTTTGAATTACCGATATTGCTTGTGACCTGACTTGACCCAAAAATTAAAAATGATAAAATATTCTTTTGCTAAAAATATTGTCACACCCTCTTTGCGTGTATACACAAAAATTTCAATTTCTTCTTTATCCTACATTTTCAGCTCTCACTTTTTACTGAAATTTTTATGATAATTTTTAAAATGAAAAGAATAATAAAAAAAGTACCCGTACCTACCTAGCTGTTTAGTAAAATATTTTAATTATTTCTGCATTAGCGTCGTGGCATTAAAGCATTGAAAAAAATCGAATTTAAAAATGCGGCATCTCTTTCTCCTACCGAGTTAAACAACGTGATTCGTTTATCTGCTATAGCGCTCTCCGAGGCCATCGTGAACTTGGTAACGTTCACCCACAACCCATACTTTACACATCAATATGTTTCTTTTCCCAATGCCTCCTTGTATCTCTCAAAAAAATTTAAATAAAAAATTCTAATCAGAAATTAAATTACCTTTATATTGATAACCCACAACGTATACCGAAATAAAAAATATTTTAGATTCAAATAATGTACTAATAACAGATAAAAAAGAAATGGCAAACACTTTTAATAATTTTTTTACTACTGTTGGTAAACAATTAGCTGATAAAATAGGAAATTCGCGATACTCAGATGCTAATATTAGTGGGGAGAGACAGTCAAACTCTTTTCTTTTAGATCCAATTGCAGATAAGGAAATCTTAAAAGAAATTAACAAACTTAAAGATGGGGTTAAGGGAGGGGAGGACAAGATCTGCTCAAACATTATAAAGAAATATAAATTAATACTAATAAGACCATTAAACCATATCATTAATGTCGTTTTTAGTACAGGTGTCTTTCCAGAATGCTTGAAAACAACAGGTATTATACCTCTTTTCAAACAGGGAGACAGAAAATTGATGAATAAATATAGACCAATAGCACTGACAAGTACGATTAGCAAAATTATTGAAAAGTGCTTTAAAATTAAATTGGGTCAATTTCTGGAGAAAAATAAAATCTCAAAATCAGTTTGCTTTTAGGGAAGGCACCAGTACGGAAAATGCTTTATGCAAGGTTACTGAAACAATCCTGAAACATTTAGATCAGGAAAAGAAAGTCATTGGAATATTTCTTGACCTGCAAAAGGCATTTGATACTATTGCACACCCGATCCTACTAAAACTTCTTGACAATATTGGTATTCGAGGCATTCCTAACAATTTAATTGACTCATATTTAACAAAAAGAAAACAAAGTGTTAATATCTCAGGGGAAGAAAGTGAAAGACTACAGTTGGGGTTTGGTTTGCCACAGGGCACAGTGCTGTCGCCTTTACTTTTTAACATTTATATCAATGAAATATTTTTAGTGTTGGAGGATGAGGGTGTTTTTTGCTTTGCTGATGATGCTGGGGTAATAATTTATGGGGATGACTGGGAGTTGACCAAAGACAAGGCAGAATTGGCACTGTTTAATATTAAAAATTGTTTGGATAACTCGTTACTGTCACTGAATGTTAGTAAGACCAAGTTTAAAACAAAGAAGTTAAAAAATCTCCAAATCAGTTACTTCAACCGAAAAGAAACTAAAAAAACAAAAGATCAAAAGATCTTGGGTGGAAATAACGAAAATTCAAACTTGGATGAGCATCCCACATGGAACACACAAAAGATCAAAGCGAAAAGAGAAATGATAAAACGATGTTTCGCCCTGGGTAACCAGCGTGGGCTCATCAGTAGTTTCACTGGTCACCCTCCACTATACATCACTAAACACCATCATACACTTTGATTTCCAACCTTGAACCACTCACAAATAGGCATCGTGCCGCACTGGTACTTACTTATCCAAGTTACCTGGTACGAATCCGTCCTGGCGTGTTAATATTTCCAGTAGAATTATGCTCCTAAGGCAATTAAAACAAAGAAAAAGTTAAAAAACCTCCAAATCAGTTACTTCAACCGAAAAGAAACTAAAAAAACAAAAGATCAAAAGATCTTGGGTGGAAATAACGAAAATTCAAACTTGGATGAGCATCCCACATGGAACACACAAAAGATTAAAGCGAAAAGAGAAATGATAAAACGATTTTTTGCCCTGGGTAACCAGCGTGGGCTCATCAGTAGTTTCACTGGTCACCCTCCACTATACATCACTAAACACCATCATACACTTTGATTACCAACCTTGAACCACTCACAAATAGGCATCGTTCCGCACTGGTACTTACTTATCCAAGTTACCTGATATGAATTCGTCCTGGCGTGTTAATATTTCCAGTAGGATTATGCTCCTAAGGCAATTAAAACAAAGAAGAAGTTAAAAAACCTACAAATCAGTTACTTCAACCGAAAAGAAACTAAAAAAACAAAAGATCCAGGGCGAAACATCGTTTTATCATTTCTCTTTTCGCTTTGATCTTTTGTGTGTTCCATGTGAGATGCTCATCCAAGTTTGAATTTTCGTTATTTCCACCCAAGATCTTTTGATCTTTTGTTTTTTTAAGACCAAGTTTGTTGCCTTTTCTTTATGTTCACGTTCGCTTCCTGACTTTCAAAACATTAAATTACATAACTCACAATGTAAATTGATTCATTCATAGAAAGAAAATTAAACATAAAGTATTTAGGGATCATAATTGAGGAAAACTTTACTTGGAAGGAGCAAGTTAAATATGTAACAGATAGAATTAGAAAATTAATCTTTAAATTTTATGAGTTAAGAAACATTCTACCTTTAAAAACTCTTAAAATGGTTTATTACGCTCTTGTGGAATCAATTGTAAACTATGGATTGATTGTATGGGGTAGTGCTGGTACAAGCTTTATGACTAAATTGGAAGTAGCCCAAAAATGGATAATTAAAATAATGCTTTTTAAAAACAAAACCTATTCCACTCAGTTATTGTATAAAGAAAGTAACTTATTAACTACAAATCAGCTTTTCATAAAGTCAATAATTAGATTTATGTTAAAAAATTCTGATAACAAAGCAACTCTTAATCATAATGTTAATACAAGAAATGCAATGCAAAGAAATGTTCTTCTACAAAACCCTAGACACACTCTATGCCAAAGACATATTTACTGTGTTGGACCAAAGATTTATAATGATTTGCCAGTTGGTATTAGATCAAAACCGTATCATCTAATCAAAAAAGACATTAATAAATGGTTGATAGTAATTATAGTATAAATTATATTATATAATAAAATTTGCAATAAGTTAATTAGTTAAAATGAGAGTACCTCAATAGGATAAATTATTAAGTTTAATAAGCACACCCACAGTATTTTAAATACCATTGTGTGCTTCATTTTTAAATAGCGAGGAATTTATGATTTTAGTTTTATTAGAATAATAAATTATCTTTTGTTACTTATTTATAATAGATGTACAATATATTTTTGTATTTTCTTAATGTATTTTGCTATTGCCAAATAAACAAAAATAAAAAATACTTTATATGCCAATGCTTTTTTTTAAATACCCCCACTTTTTTGAAATAGCAACTGATTATGTGGAGGAAACAATAAAGATTGCAGTTCTATCACTGGAAATTACATATTATGGAAAATAAAAAGTTTTACCATTAGTAATAACAGTTTTGAAAAAAATCAAAAACCGTTTCGAGCAAAAGGGACAGTTGCAAAACCATTCAAAAAACTGACGTCCAGTGGAAAATGGTGGATGTGGGGAAGCCCAAATTGGAGTTGGAATAGATAAGGTTTTATAGAGCCCTTATGTGGCCTTCATCTGAGCGAATTTGGTGAATTTGAACTGTGTAGCACTCGTAGCCATTCAACGCAAAAAAGTACTGTTTTATAACAAAAAAACGATATGTCAAAAACTAGAGGCAAAACAAAAAAAATGAGAAATTACTTTTTTCATCTCTTGACCGACACTTAAAAAATTTGTTTAAAAATTATGCTTTAAATGGTAGCCATACAAACTTTTGCGATTTTGACACCCTTGTGTTTAACCCCTCCCAGCAAGTTAACTGCATCTTAGTAAAGTTTATCAAAATATGAGTTCAATTGTTAACCAGTTTAAATTATGGTTCCTCAGGATGAATGCTGTTTCTTTGAATTTTCTATTGAATAGATCTTCCTCCTTGGGGACGATCTTTACCTCTTTCCATTCCATATGATGTTGATTGTCAGTGTGTGTCCCCTTCACGAGTTTTGCGTTTGTGTTCGGTAAATCGAACTTCCATAGGTCGGGTGGCTTCTCCGATGTAGATATGCCCACATTCGCATGACACCTTGGTGTCGTGGCGTTGTGGTTTAGTTCTTGTCAAGTAACTTCTTATTGTTATGGTCGTTTTGAAGACAGTCCGCACATGGTATTGGTTGCCTATTCTTCTTATCTTTTCTGAGATTCCTTTGACGTATGGAACTATCAGTGTCGTCTTTCTTTCAATATTTACGTCTGTAGGCTTTGGTGTTGGCGTGGTCTGAAGAGTTTTATTGATCGTGTAGTTAGAGAAACCATTCTGTCGCAGATCGGATCGAATTTTTAAATTTTCTTTATTTAAAGCTTCTTCTGTATTGCAGATGTAGGTGGCTCGATCTATGAGAGATTTTGCAATTCCCAGTTTGGTTGATGTGGAGTGATTTGATTTGAAATTAAGATATTGTCCAGTATGAGTTGGATTGCAATATACGGAAGTGATTATGGTTGAATTATTTTTGGTTACTAGAACATCGAAAAAAGGTAGTTGACAACTTTCTGCTTTTTCCAGAGTGAATTTGATGCATTTTCTTATGCTGTTAACATGAAAATAATTGTTCTAGTGTGTGGTGGCCCTTTTCCCAGATGATGAATTGTTTGGGTTTCTGACATGATATTCGCAGAGCTTCTTCTTCAAATGATTCCATAAAGATATTGTCCACTACCGGCGAAAGTGGAGATTCCATAGGAAAACCATCTTCCTGTCAAAAATATCTGTACTTCTCCTGGAAATAAGAATTCTGTAGACAGCATTTCAACAAATCCATAATGGCACTGATTGGTAGATTGCTTCTGTCAGAGAGGTGACTGTCATTGACTAGCTTCTGTTTAATAATTTGGATTGATTCTTCCAGTGGTACGTTCGTGTACAAACTTTCGACGTCAAAACTAACCAACAGGTCGTCAGGTTGCGTGACTTTCCTTGAAGAGGCTGGATGATTAGTAAAAGATATTTAGAAAGATTATAAGTCGGAGAATTGCGAGAACTGGTTATCGTTCGGAGAGGCAAGTTGTCCTTCTGAATTTCCGGCAGTCTATACACATGCGATGCTTTGCTGTAGTGCGGTGTGAGTTTGCTCCTTTCAATATCGTTCTGTGTTGGTAAAGAGATTGGTAGATTTTTTCTTTCTGTGGTGGTGGTCGCGTCTTGACTCATTTCTCTTTAATTTCCTTTTTGTAGAGCATCTTCAATTTTCTGGTCGTAGGTGATGGTGTCCATCACTACAGTTGCATTTCCTTTGTCTGCAGGAAGAATTTTGACGTCGTTATCGCTACCTTACTGACATTGTAAATCAACTTCACTTAATAATATGGGAAACAAAAAACCTATAAAAACCCTATAAAGTCAGAAATACTTCTTCATGTGGTAAACAGGACGTCGGGATAACGTGCCCGTGCCCTTGCCCCCAAAAACGGTGAATATCTCGGGGTATAAAAACCCTCGCCGTGATATGACGCCACAACTCTAGAGAGACGGCCGCTACGTCGCGACTGATTTTGTTACTTGGGATGGTTATAGTTACAGAGGATTTAAACGATCGCTCTGCAATCCGTTTAATGGGAGATTGGGGTGTATTAACAATAATAACTTTGAAAAGCAGGAATGACCCTAGGCAAGGCCAAAGTCGAAAAATCTATAGCGGGTGTCTGACGGAGTCTATTTGCGGCCAGAAGTCGAGTTTTTGACTCTGCATGTTTCTCAGGCTAACTTGATTCGGAGAGGCATTTCAAATTCTTAAAACTGATAGAAGAATGTGGTGGGGTTCTTAGATTATTAACAAAACACGTTAGCTGGGTTCAAAAAAAATATCCCCTTTTGTGTAGCGTGATTCTGTAATTTTTTAAAAAACAGAAACCGATAGAAATATGTTTTCATTCGCTGATTATTGTCTTCTTTCTGTCGCTTTTTTGCAATTCTTAATGGTGATAGAAGAATGTGGTTTTTAAATTAATTAAAAACGAAAAACGTTAGCTGAGTTTAAAAAAAGTATCGCCTTTTCGCTGATTATTGTCTTTTGTCTATCGCTTTTTTGCGATTCTTAAAACTGATAGAAGAATGTGGTTTTTAGAAAATTAACGAAAAACATTGGCAGAGTTCAAAAAACGTATCGCCTTTTGTCTAGCGTGATTATGTAATTTAAAAGAAAACAAAAACCGATAAAAATTTGTACTGTTTAGCCTACTCGCTGGTTATTGTCTTTTGTCTGTCGCTTTTTTGCAATTCTTAGACCCAATAGAAGAATGTGGTGTTTAGACTATTACAAAAAACGTTGGCTGAGTTCAAAAAAAGTATTGCGTTTTGTCTAGGGTGATTCTGTAATTTTTAAAAAAAGAAAAACCGATAGCCTATTTGCTGATTATTGTCTTTTTTCTGTCACTTTCTTGCAATTCTTAAAACTGATAGAAAAATGTGGTTTTCATATTATTAACAAAACATGTTAGTTGAGGTCAAAAAAAGTATCGCATTTTGTCTAGCGTGATTCTGTAATTTTTAAAAAACAAAAACCGATAGAAATATGTAATTTTTAGCCTATTCGATAATTATTGTCTTTTGTCTGTCGCTTTTTTGGAATTCTTAAAACTGATAGAAGAATGTGGTTTTTAGATTATTAACAAAAAACGTTAGCTAAGTTCAAAAAAAGTATCGCCTTTTAATTAGCGTGTTTCTGTAATTTTGTAAAAAACAAAAACCGATAGAAATATGTCATTTTTAGTCTATTCGCTGATTATTGTCTTTTGTCTGTCGCATTTTTGTTATTCTTAAAACTAAAGAATGTGTTTTTTAGATAATTAACAAAACACGTTAGCTGAGTTTAAAAGGAGGTATCGCCTTTTGTCTAGCGTAATTAAAAAAAAAACAGAAACTGAGAGAAATATGTCATTTTTGGCCTATTCGCTGATTATTATCTTTTGTCTGTCGCTTTTTTGCAATTCTTAGAACTGATAGAAAATTTGTTTTTTAGATTATTAACAAAAAACGTTAGCTGCGTTCAAAAAAAAAGTATGGCTTTTTGTATAGCGTGATCCTGTAATTTAAAAAAAAAACAAAAACCGACAGAAATATGTCGTTTTTAGTCTATTCGCTGATTTGATTTGTGTTTTGTCTGTCGCTTTTTTTGCATTTCTTAAAACTGATAGAAGAGTGTGGTTTTTAGATTATTAACAAAAAACGTTAGCTGCGTTCAAAAAAAAGTATCGCTTTTTGTCTAGCGTGATTCTGTAATTTAAATAAAAAACAAAAATCGATAGAAATGTGTCGTTTTTAGTCTATTCGCTGATTATTGTGATTGTGAACAAAACACGTTAGCTTTTTTTTCGGAAAATGCAAGGGCACGGCCCTTATATTAGACACTTAGGGTAGGCAGGCTATTTTTGATTCCTTGTCGTTAGCGTATCTTTGATACGTTTGTAAAATTAGACAAAGTAAATATTTTAACGCATCCGTATCGGTATACGTAACGCGTTCAAAACAAAGTCAAAATACGCTACATTTTTGACATTTGACAGTTGCTTGGTAAAACAATAACTGTCAAAAATTGTATACAGGGCCTCTAGGTGTAGTTAAACCCAAAAAATAGTTCTTGTTGAAGAACCACAAAAAAAAGTTGCAATTCCTTTCCTAGCTTTAATATTTCTTTCAGATTCCACCTCTGCTCACCTTCGACAATGGCAACATCGGTGTTAACTTTCTGGGCTTCAAAGCCTCGGCCGGCCTGGGCGGCCTTTTGACTGGCGACATGTCTCAGGGCGGCCTACACGCCGAAGCCGAAACGCCGTTCGGACAAAAAGCGGGGGCCGGATTGGGAGGACGGGTTGATGGCAGTGGTAAGCAACGTAATTTTGGTGCAAATGCAAATCAAGCTTTAAAAAAAGTTTAAAAAGATCAAAAGATCTTGGGTGGAGATCTTTTGTGTTTAGATTCTTTTCGGTTGAAGTTACTGATTCGGAGGTTTTTTAACTTCTTCTTGTTTTAATCGCCTTAGGAGCGTAACTCTGTTGGAAAGATTAACACGCCATGACGAACCCGTATCAGGTGACTTAGATAAGTGCCAGTGCGGAACGATGCCTATTTGTGAGAGAGTGGAACCACTGATGAGCCCACGCTGGTTGCCCAGAGCGAAACATCATTTGATCATTTCTCTTTGGTCCTTTGTGTGTTCCTTGTGGGATACTCATCCAAGTTTGTTCGTTTTTTCCACCCAAGATCTTCAGGAGCAAACTACTCTGAAGACGATCAGAGATTGTACTGATCGAAACCTCGTGTATAAATAAAATATACACAATTGAAGTCCGAAACACAGAGTTAATTTCAAACACGTCATTGTCTCAAACGTTCAAACCAAGGTTATTATAGTAGATAGGTCATTGTATTTTAGACCTAATCCATATTATATTACTTCTACTACTATTACTACGACTGCAACTGCTAAAGTCGTCATTTTTTATTTAAAAATGTTGCAGGTAGATCTTATTGAAGATCTTATCTTTTAAACCTTTGTGAGGAATTCTTATGGAAAAATTAGGCTGATTATAATTATTAATCACCACACTTCTTTGCTGAATGTTTTTTAGGCAATGTAATAAATATTGATTTTATCCAAAATCTGTCATATTTAAAAAAAAATTCGCGTCGAAGTTATGGCCTCGTAACGTGTCGTCTTGTTGTAGGAAAATCCGCAGGAGGCTTATACGCAGGCGCCACAGCGGGAGGCGGAGTAGGAGCAAGCGCAGGGCTTGACGGAATCGCAGGCGCAGACGGTTCCATGGGTCGATCCTACGCAGGCGCGTCTGCCGGGGGCGTGTCAAAAACCGTGTACAAAGAGAAATATGGCGGCGCGGTCACTCCATCAGGTTGGTATATTCACAATAAATAAATTAAACATATTTCTAAACTCCATTTACGACAGAGAACAAGAACAATTTAATTACATCGCAAGTACCGATTTGGTCGTCTATATATGTTGGTACTTTTATTTACCAGATGGTTACAGGAAGCTTTATTTGTAAATGCAGTTGGCGTTCGTAGACTTTGGAGTTGGGAGTTTAGAGAAACATTTATAGACGAAGTTGGATAGAAGCTGATTCGAAATAAGAATACACGCATCAGTTCAATAAGACAATCTTCAACTTCGTAACTCCGAACATCTACTGCGAACGCTAACTACCAATAGAAAAAAGAGTAAAAAAAGGTGCAGTTGTTATTTGGCAACCATGTAAAAACAACAAGTTGTTACTTGGGAAGTGATATAACAATTATTATAGTATAGACTACTAAAACGGCAACTTCACCATAAATAAAAAATTTCCTTAAAATATCTTGGTGAAGTCAAAGTTAAAGTCTACTTTATGATTTATCGTTTTTACTTTCAGCTGTTACAATTTTGACACAAAGAATTTCATGGTTTACTAAAAGTTATGCAACTTTTGTAAAAAACTATTTTATGCACTTTAGTTTCGGGGAAAAAAGTGTTAATTTAAATCCCTAAGAATTTAAAATGTACTTTGAATCCCTAAGGATTTAAATTAAATTTCTTTGCAATAAAAGCTAAATTTAGAAATTTATTTTCAATAATTTTATTAAAAATATAACTGAATTTGCTAATGTCGACGCTCATGTCTGGTGCAATTGTGGCTTTTATCATCAAATATACACTATCGGCATCATAAAAGTGGGACGTGATAAACATAGGTAATTTTTAAATTGTATAGTTAACTACCGGATTATATTTTGTGACAGACTTGTACTAAAATGTCAAAATATTGACATCAAAGATTGCTTTCAAAAATAATTTTTATATTACAATAATACGCTAACGCATAAAACACCTGTAACAAAAATTAAAAAAACACAACTGTAACAAAAATTATAAAACAATAGAAACATATAAATTTTAATATCTATTTATTGCGCCATTCACCCGAATTGTACCATTTAACTTATTATATTTAATTAAACCCCAGATATTTTCCATAGGATTGGCGTCTGGGGTTTCCGCAGGCTGCAGAAACCAAGTTTGGCAAATTCTGGCCGTATGAGCAGGGCAGTTGTCTTGTTGAAGTTCTGTGACGGCTCTAAAATGTCCACGTAAACCTGTGCTGTGAGCCCTCCATTGATTCGAAATAGAGCACCATGACCTCTGGCAAAAATCCAACCTCACATATTTACCGAAAATCTTCCAGCATGATCGTTGTTACCAGCAGCAATATATCTTTCCTCATAGCGCGTTCTTGACGTTCTTGGACGATACACCCGAATTCGTTTTCTGTCACTACAGGACTGGAAAACTTTTTCATCGGAAAGTATTACCTTTCGCCAAAACTCTGGTTCCTTTAGAGAGTAATTAAGGGGAAAAAGTATCCGGGCCTGTTGTTTTTTCATTCGTAAGTTTAATTTTCTTAGCAGCGACACGACATCTTAAATTATAAACATCCTGGAAATCGGGTTGATCTCTTTTTCTGGGCAACAAATGCAAAAGGGTTTTCTTCCATAAAAGCGATAAGGTCATAATCTTGTTCATCAGTTGAAACTTTCAATAAGTCCCCTGTTTTCTCTCTATTGTCTGATCTTCTTCTCATCGTTTTTTAATTTTTATAATCATGGTTTTACTGCATCCATAATGTCTAGCCACGTCCCTAATTGACCATCCTTTTTGTAGTTTTTTCTTTATTTGTCAGACCGAAATACAGAATGACATACTTTGACAGTTTAAGAAAAATACAATAATGGATGACTTTGTTTGTAAAAATAGACCAAGGTATTACAACAAAAAGTATTGTGTACCACTTTTATGATGCCGATAGTGTACGTTCCACATTGACCATGATTTAAGGTTTTTTGACTTTTCCAAAAAATAAGCTAGCAGTAGTACCTTTTCTTTTGTAAATTCTTCTACGTTCTGTTCTTTGCACCATTTGATAAACTCAGATAATTGTTTTTATATTGTTCTCCAGATTTTCTTGGTAATAATTGGCCTACAGCCGCTTGAGCTTTGTTCCATCGCGATTCTTCAGTCACAAAATATGTACCTACGGGTATAGAAGGCGATCTGACGACTTAGGGCCCTGTTATAAGTTTTTTGCTACCGTTGCGCCTCTAGGGACTCGGTCTCGAAGCTTCAATTAGAGTAGCGGCGCTGGCGCTGAAAAATTTTGAATTCGGGTATTTTTTTAAACTGTTTCAGTTCATTAGAAACAACATTATTTTGGAAAACCTAATTTCTAATTCTAATGACTATAAATTTAAGAAATAAACCAAATGCGTCGTATTTAATATATTATATTATTCTCTTAAGAAGATATATACATATCGAAACTATTGTATTTATTATTAAACTATATTTATAATGCTTCCCATGTCGGCCTCAATAGCAGCAGTTTCTTTTAAAACTTGCGAGTTTTTTTCATTTTCAAAAAATCCGGTGTAACTGGTTACCCATCAGCATTTTTGAAACGAGTGGGCTAAAAAAATGTAATTAACAAATTGGTGACACCGTAGGCAAAATCAGTTATTTTTCTCCCGTATCCAAAAATAACCGAACAGAAATACGTTACTTACGGAGGCTTAAGGCGGTTATTTTTTGCAACCAACCAGATTTATTTCTGAGCAAAAGCTGCAGCTGGTAGGTGATAATTCGTTTTTTTGTTTAGTTAGGTTTTTAATTTTTTTGTGAAAGTTAATTTGCAAAACCAGGAATTGTTTTCTTTTCTATTCTATTTACATTAGCGGTTTGTATGTGGACAAAAAATACGGCTACGGTAATTTGTGTTTGTAGTTTAAAAACTCTTTTTAGCATCTCAATTACGGTAATACGTTAAGCAAATAAGGTGACGATAAGTTAGTGGTCTATTAACTCTCTATTGAATAGGCTCTATTTTTCCTCTGGGTGCCGATTCTTGAATTTCGAGAGAATGGTCGCCTGGGAACGTTCACATCCTTCCTTTCGGCCAATAAGAAGGCTCAGAAGCTACCAAGGTTCTACGGTGCACACGCAAAGGTAACTCGATTATCGTTTTTCAAGAGCACCCGCTATCCTGCTCAGAGGCAGGTGTATGAAAGTGTAGGAAAGTTCTTTCGATACACGGCAATCGGGCGCGGGTGAGACTCGGCCGTGGTCGGATTGGTTTCGGATAGCTCGTGATAGATTTAAAGCCCGTTATTGGTCGATATCAAGGAGGTGACCGTTCCCGTGCGACCTTTCCTACAAAATTCCAGAATCGGCACCCGGTACTTACCCTTAAAGTCTGTTTCAGACCCTGACGGTAAATGCAAGGATGGAATTACATGCCGCATTAGAAGGCTTCCTCCACAGTTTTTTGAGTAATTTTCTGGTTTAAAATGTCGGGTGCATACTCTAAAACTATAAGGCGTTTCAGATGACAAACCATTGTCTTTGGCGAGGTTGATGAAGCAGGGGATCACTGGGATCAACATTTGGGAATAGTTTTCCAATTGTACTTTTTACAAAAGTCCAAGAAATTACTGTATCAGTCCAAAAAAGGCCAAAAACACACAAAACTAAAAAACATCAATGAAAAGACTTCATGAAAAGAACGAAAAAATGATGACATTGATGGACATTGATTAAGATAGATGTCATCGGTGCAATTTGTCCCGTGACCTTCGAGATCGAGTCCCCAGAGGCGATGTAACTTGTTTTTTGCGATGCCCTTAGTAAGAGTTTTCTCTAAGTCCGTTGGTATATGCTTTGTGTCTTCAGTCGATGTGGCGTGTTTAATCAATATTTATCGAGTGGCTTTTGTTTTAATTAGTTACTTGTCATAACACGCCAAGATTTTGAGTTGACAGTCACAATTATGATCTGGATCATCATGGCACAATAATGAGGTCGTTGAAATGGTAACAATAAGCCCCCTCGACGACGTTTTAGAAATAGAGTACCTAACGTTTAGTTGCATGAAATTTTTTTTTCGTTATTTTTCTTTAACGTTTTACCTATCCTAAAGTGCATAAAGTAGTATACAGGGTGTTTTAAATTCGATGCTCACCATGGAGATCTCCTAAACGATAGGAGATACCAAAAGGTTTAAATTAGGGTAAAGTTGCTTTGATGCTTTGCTCAAAACTAAAAAAAAGTCTACAAATTCTGGATAGTTCCGGAGAAAGGCGGAAAAAACCAAAATCTTAATTTTTAGTTTTTATTTTTCTATGCCCTTATTTTTAAAGCTGTCAAAAAACGCTTAAAACATTGTGTGTGGCAGGAGCACTGTCAAGTTTATTTTTTTTCCTGCCGTGTGGTTCATAAAGGATGACAAATAACATTTTGCAACCTTATTTTGACAAGTCACCTGACGTTTTGGGTTTATTGACCATCATCAGCACGAATTTAATTTTTGCTTTTAACTTACTCAAGGTATTTTGGAAACCCGATTGCAGTATTTTTTTAACATTTAAAAAATTTTGTTATAACAAAATAACTTTACCTTACATTTTAAAAATACGTTTTTTCATTGTTTTTTAGTCTTTGAATTTGGGCTGATGCTGATCAATTAGCTCAAAACGTCAGGTACTTGTCAAAATGAGGTTGTAAAATATCTGTGTGTGTAGAAAGTTTTAAGCGTTTTTTGACAATAGTAATATATATATAATAAAATTAAAAATAAATATTTCGGTTTATCTCCGGAACTACCCGGAATTTGTAAACGTTTTTTTTTGGTTTTAAGCAAAGCGTCAAATTGCGCAACTTTGCCTTAATTTAAACCTTTTCGTATATCCTACCGTGTTGGAGATCCCCATGGTGAGCAACAAATTTGGAACATCCTGTATACAGCTCAGAATTACAGAATGTTTAAATCCCTCGACAATATATGCCCTCCTGTTGGTCGGGCTAGAAACTTTTTGTCTCGGGATTTAAAATACCGCTTTAGTATCTAGGTGTATAATGTACTATTTTGTAAAATGCATAATAACATTTATAATGGATGACTCTGTACATGAAGTACTTAAAATACTGCATGGCTTAGATTGGTAGTTAGTTTCTTTTAAATAAAAGAAAAACCCTTTTTAAACAGAAGGTAACCGAGAGGTTATGGTGGAGTTTTCGATTCGCAAATTAATCTTTAAAAAAATCACAAAAACGTTTTAAATCTATACTTAGTTCAAAAACCTTAGCATGTGTAAAGTAGTTTTTAACTAAACGAGTACTTGTAATGTATAAATATTTAACTACTAACCTAACCGCAATACATAATTTTAATCTTTGCTTTTTGTGTTTTATTTATTTTTTAAGTGCATAATATCCCAGCAAACACAAATCGTCGGCATTGAATCGGGCCAATGTCGACAACGTCGGCAGTGTGTCGGCATCGGCAACTATACGCTGGCCCAATGATGGACAGATTGCGATTTTCAGTTTTCGGTCAATAATCGGCAACTGACAGAGGTCCACAATACTACAGTCGACTTTATGCCGACACCACTTTAGGACCGACGATGATCCGAAAATCGGCAACTGACACCGGACCGATTTACTATGGTCGAATTTATGCCGACGCCCACTTTATCTGCTTTAGGGCCGACGACGGTCCGATTGGAATTTGTTTAATCGAACGACAATCGGCAACTGACGATGGCTCGATTTACTATAGTCGACTTTATGCCGACGCCCACTTTATCTGCTTTAGGGCCGACGACGGTCCGATTGGAGCTTTTTTTAATCAGACGAGAATCAGCAACTGACGATGATCCGATTTACTATAGTCGACATTATGCCAACAAAAACCTTATCTGTTTTAGGGCCGATGATGATCCGATTGGAGCTTTTTTTAATCGGTCGAGAATCGGCAACTGTCGATGGCCCGATTTACTATAGTCGACTTTATGTCGACGACCACTTTATCTGCTTTAGGGCCGACGATGGTCCGATTGGAACTTTGTTTAATTTAAAATTTTTAAACTGCTTAATAGTTTCTTCCTAGTATGTAGAGATGACTGTACAGTGAAAGATAATATTATATATATAATGAGCAAAGATATTTTAAAACTAGAATGCGGACTTGACAAGATGGTGCTACTTCTCCACAAAAATCACCTCTTCTGCCACTTAAACCAGCCCGACTGGTTAAGCACCCGCATTATCGAAACTTTGTAGTTTGCCAATGTCGGATCATGTCAAGCAACCACCGACGGACCTTCGTCAATCACCGACGTCGGGCCGCTTTGAGAGGCTGATGTGGGGCCTCATTATCCACCCATTATCGGACCTTTGTGGTTTGCCATTGTCGGGCCGCTTTAAGCTACCACCGACGGACCTTCGTCAATCGCCGACGTTGGACGGACCAATGTCGGACTTGAATAGTTTACCGATGTTGGGCCGAGACCAGCTTGCCTACGTTAGACCGACCAAATTAAGCAGCTTTATGGGCGGATGGTCGGTATCATGTGGTTAAACCATATCGGACCTTAATCGTACGGCGACGCTATACCGATGTCAGCAAAAAGTAAAATTTACCATTGGTCCGACGGCGGGCTACAATCAAACGCTGCGTCGGCAAACATACATTGGGCCTACATGGCAAATCGGACAAAAAATACTGCTGGTTCGATATCGTAAATCGACGTCGTGCCGATGAGGGCCAATTCGGTAATCGACATCGGGCCAACGAAGGCCCGAGGGAACCGTGTTTGCTGGGATGCATTCACGGCAAAAGATTGCTTTAATCAGTGATCTAGGCAGAATTGGACCTGATTGTACGTAGTAGCAAATGCAGAAAAATCCCTGTGCGTCCGAGCTAAAATTGGTGGTAGAGGAGAAAAGGGAGGGGTGCTTTAGTGGGCGTTGGATTAGATTCTTGTGCACAAAAACATACTTATTTATAGAAAAGATTTGTGGCGTAGAGGGCAAAGGGTGAGGGAATAAATCGGAAAAAAGTTTTTCCTCGACCAGGATTTGAACCCGGGGCCTGTAGAATACCAGTCTAATGCTCTACCAACTGAGCTACCGAGGAACCGGGGATTTAAATGGCTATTCGGAAATCCTTTCGTCCGATTCATTTGTTAGTAGTGGGGAGATCTTTGAAGCCTACTGCGGCTTTAAAAATCTAGACATGTTATAAAGACAAAGAGGTACACATTCACGAATATTAGTTGTACGAAATTTCTATTTATCTATCAACCAACGATACACGACATATAGCGTTTTATTCAAGGTGTCAGATGGCCCTTCATTTTCAATTTTTCCTGCATTTTATACTTATTTATATTTAAAAGCAAGGGAGGATCCCCCGGCGGATCTAGATTTGTTTCCACATTCATGTCTTAAATGCTCCGCAGTTGTTGACAAAAATTGTTTAGAAGTAAATTGTAAAAATCAATGATGTTAAAGTGCCGCAGGTAAATTTTGCAATATAAACAAAAAGTTCCTTTTTCAGGGTTTGTGTAATATATTTTTTGAAAAAAATTATACCAAACATTTTTAAAATTTGAGCCCAAAATGTTCAAAATAAAATTTTAAAAAATGTTGGGTTTCATTTGCTGCAAAAGAAGGGGGGGGGTGGCCTATCGTTTTTTTCGTATCCGTCAATAGATCATGTAAGGTGTCACTATGACTATCTCGGCTCCTATTATTTCGAATTTTCACTTTTTATGGTTTACAAACAATGCTGTAACTTTTATATAAAAAGGTCTCAACAGGCTATCAGCCACCAGAAATATGACCTCAACTAGAGGGGGTTCTTATCACATTTACTTATGTATACACACGTAAAACCGGTTTATGCACTTTAGGGAATAAATAGGTACGTTTAGTCCCTCTTTCTAGGGATTAAAGTGGCACTTTTATGGCCTAAGGGATTAAAAAAATCCCTAAGGGATTAAAAGTAAATTAAATCCCTCAGTCTAGGGATTAGAAGCCAATTTAGTCCCTCAGGAATTAAAAAAAAAATAATCCCTGGATAATTATAATTAAACTTATCGCAAGTTAAGCCAAACAGCACTTGCTCTTGGCAAATATTTCATTCTTAGCACCCTTGGCACCATTTGGCGTAGAAATGACGTGATTTTATTTAACAATAATATTTTCCTTAAAGTGTATAAAATAGTACATAAGCCTCGGAACTAAAGCGTCTCTTAATCCCTTAGCCGCGAGATTAAAAGTAGCACTTTAGTCCCTGGGTTTATAATTTTTTATTTATTTATGGGCGATATCATTAAATGTTAGTTTAAACAAATTTTTATTAAAAAAAAACTTTTAAAGAACAAGCTTTTATTAAATGCACTCAACAGTAGAAGATATTTTTAATTTTTCTTATACCATAATAATAGCGATGGGCGCAAATTAAAAATTTTGTTGGTGGCATAATTGTAAGGTATTTTTAAATAATTTTTATTTTCACGAGTCTTCCATGGTTAAAATGTAAACAAGTACTCTTTTCGCCAAGATTTCTGTCAGAAAAAACAACAACCTAGGGCGTTTGAATTTCTGTCAAAAACAAACCATTAAGAAAGTGTTGATGGTATAATTAGTACACAAAATTTAACATTTTACGATTTTTTAAATGAAACCTGATACCCGGAAAATACTTTTCATTCTATTTAATTCAATTCTGATAAAAGAATTTAATGGAGTCGCCATTTCAAAGACTATAGACCCATAACGATAATAAATAACTTTCTTAAAGCTTTTGAATTTCTTTTACATAAATCTATCTGTACAAAACACCATATCACCGAACCAACACGGATTCATAATTCACACACTATAGATGCAGCTCACCAGTTAGATGTAATTTACACCGACTTTTCGAAGGCCTTCGACAGACTTGACACCAGTATACTTTTAAATACTCTGTATAATTTCGGCTTTAATACACCCTTACTTAACATAATAAAATTTTCTTTAACTGACAGACGTTAATACGTAAAGGTTAACGGTGTTAGCTCTGTCGAATACCTCGTAGGTTCAGGAGTCCCTCAAGGGTCTGCCCTGGGTCCTCTATTTTTTGACATTTTTATAGATGACATGGGGAGAGGACTCAGTTCAGCGAGCCTGTCATATGCTAACGATTTTGAAACTTTCCGAGTAATAAACAATATATCTGGCTGCATAGCTCTCCAGAACGACCTAAATAAAATTCAAAACTGGTGCTTAAAGAATGGTCTTCCTCTAAACATCGCTAAATGTAAAATAATGACTTATACAAATAAAAATTCCTATATCACCTATGACTATGATATAAATGATCATGTCCTTGAAAGACCGGAGATCATACATGACCTGGGAGTCATATTTGACAAAAAATTATCTTTCTCCTTTAATATTGAAGATATAACTTCTGCAGCCTCACGAATGTACGGTTTTATTATACGAATTTCTAAAGAAATAAACAGCATCTCTGTTTTTAAAAGTCTTTACTTTGCATATATACGATCAAAGATCGAATATGCTTCCGTAATCTGGAACCCCTATCACGCCACACATATAGAAGACTCAGAAAGAATACAGAGACGATTCCTAAAATTTAAAATAGATGGTATATACCATGATTAGGGTTTTCCTCAGGACCAACTTTTAGCTAGATTCGAAACTACATCTTTAGTAAGCAGAAAGCATTATGCATCGCAGATGACGTTACACAAAATTTTAAATAATCAAATAGACTGTGCAGAAATACTACCCCAACTAAACTTTACAATTCCACGCCAAGGATCTAGACAAACAACCACATTTTAACTGTCTACGCCTAGAGTTAATATTTTAAAATTTTCTACTATTTATCATATGTGCCAACTATGTTGGGAATTTGGAACCTTTGCTTGCACTAAAACAAAGTTATGATTGTTTTCCACAAACCAAAACTATACTTTTTTTGTACTCGACGCGCATTTCGCTAACAACGTTAGCATCATCAGGAGACGATAAACAATGAACTAAATTAATCTACGCTCTATCTTATATACAATCCATTAGTGGGCGGCGATAAGACTAATAATTTGTGATTGATCACGATTTTTAATCCTATCTCCCCTCAACCAAGGAATAAAGTGTACTACGTATATTCCAAATGACTCTTTTCATTGCTTACAACCTAAGCTTGCAAGTTTGCACTTTTTAACATATAGATTAGTAAATTTCCCCTTAAACAAAGAAAGATTTGAAGCAGAAAAGAATAGGATTAGGAATATAGCTGGCGAAAACAGTTACGACGAAGGCTTAATAAATAAGCTGATAAATAGGCATTCTTTTCAAAAGACCTTTCGGAATTCCACTTTTTTCAGACAAAAAGATACCTGCGACTCAAAATTTGTATCAATTCCTTATAATCCTAATTATACGAAAGGATTACAAATCATCGGTCTTAAATTAGTATATCAATCCGGTAACACAATAAGAAGCTTACTAGGAAATCCCAATGATAAAACTGCGGTTCTAGAAAAAAGTGGAATTTACGAAATTAGTTGCATGGATTGTGATAAAAAATATGTTGGCCAAACGAGACGCTCTATTCAAACACGTTTTAAAGAACACTTAGCACACTTAAAATACGGAAGAACAGAAAAGTCAAGTGTGGCCAAGCATGCTTTTGAAAGCAATCATAGATTCACATTAGATAACCTAAAACTTCTAAAAAGTGTACCAAACAAAAGACTTTTGAATGCATATGAAAGTAAGGAAATCATTAAATCCAGAAATAGTTTAAATAAAGATAGAGGACCCGTCCCGTTTAGTACACTTTGTTCCTTGGTTGAGGGGAGATAGGATTAAAAATCGTGATCAATCACAAATTATTAGTCTTATCTCCGTCCACTAATGGATTGTATATAAGATAGAGCGTAGATTAATTTATTTCATCGTTTATCGTCTCCTGATGATGCAAACGTTGTTAGCGAAACGCGCGTCTAGTGCAAAAAATGTATAGTTTTGGTTTGTGGAAAACAATCATAACTTTGTTTTACATGTGCCAAATTTGTAACAACACTCATACAATTGATATTTTTAACACTAACCTAAAGCAATTTGCATTTGCGAAATAGCATATAAATTACTGTTTTCCTTTTCTTACTGGTGCTATTGGCTGTACTTATTTATTTTATTGTGTACTACTTTATATTGTAATCTTCATGTTTTTTATATTATTGTAATTGGGTTCGCCCGTTTTGATATGGTAAATAAAAATAAAAATAAAATAAAATAAAAGATAACTATGCAAACCCTAAGGAAAAAAATTATCACATTTTATTAGTCGGTAGCTTATAAAATAAGTTGTAATGATTTTGATAGAAAATATATGGTTAAACTAGACGTTGGGTCAGGAATAGATTCAAGAAGGACGTTGCTCACATGAAATATGGTCATATAAGTCTAGGTTAGCGAGGCAGGTATCAGAAAATTTCAATGGAGTGGAAAATATAAAATTGTTAAAATTTGTAAGTGTTAATGATGGGTAATGGTAGATCTGTTCTCCCTAATCAAAGTTTAAATATACCTCTTTTTGATCCGATCCACGGTTTCAAAGATATAGGTATTGAAAGTTGGAGGTTTTAGATTTTAGGGATTTTTTACTAAAACTAGTTTTCTTCCTATTTTGTTGTATTGGAGTCGCTAACTTGATACACCAGTTTTTAGGTAGAGAACCAGGCTATTGAATGCAGTTGAAAAAATTTACATATTTCATTCATTTTGTTTCATGAAAAACGTAAAAACTTGCAATTTTTGATAAATTCGCTAATTAAAAGAGAACAAACGGTGAAATATTTTTTACTGTTTGATATGTTATACCTTAGAATTACAAGATTCTGTCTACCTACCTTGCAACTTTTGGCAATTGCATTTAAAAAAAATCGTGCTCTAGAACTATGCCATCTGTTTTGTTTAAATATTTTAAACTAATAATTTAATTTGACTTAATTTCGAGGATTTTAAAAAAGTTGGTCTGATCTATTTTTTTCCACAGGAAACTGTCAATGTTTGACACGGAAAATTGGGATAGAACTTTCTAATTTTCAAAATAATTTTTATATTAAGAAACTGGTAGATAGGACTTTGGTGCATTTAAAAGTTTTAACTTTTCGTTAACCGAGTTTAATAAAACTTGGTAAACTTATGTAATTCCAGTCACATTAGAATATTACAATAAAAACTGCGTTGGTGGGGGGTAGTTAAGAAGGTGAGTGGGGGTTAATTTATTTAAAAATTTAAAAAATCATAACTTTTAAATCATAGCGGCTACGGATATGCAATCTTTAGATTTAAGTTTACCTAAGTTTTTTTCTAATTTTATAACAAAAAAACGATATTGTTGTGTGCTCTAGGGAGTAGTAGGGGGTTGATATATTTAAAAATCCATAAATTTTGAACCAATAATGCTATGAATATGCAAAAAAAAACAAAGTTATGATTGTTTTCCACAAACCAAAACTACACTTTTTTGCACTCGACGCGCGTTTCGCTAACAACGTTAGCATTATCAGGAGACGATAAACAATGAACTAAATTAATCTACGCTCTATCTTATATAAAATCCTTTAGTGGGCGGAAATAAGACTAATAATTTGTGATTGATCACGATTTTTAATCTCCTCCCCTCAACCGAAGAGTAAAGTGTACTAAACGGGATGGGTCCTCTATCTTTATTTAAACTATTTCTGGATTTAATGATTTCCATACTTTCATATGCATTCAAAAGTCTTTTGTTTGGTACACTTTTTAGAAGTTTTAAGTTATCTAATGTGAATCTATGATTGTTTTCAAAAGCATGCTCGGCCACACTTGACTTTTCTGTTCTTCCGTATTTTAAGTGTGCTAAGTGTTCTTTAAAACGTGTTTGAATAGAGCGTCTCGTTTGGCCAACATATTTTTTGTCACAATCCATGCAACTAATTTCGTAAATTCCACTTTTTTCTAGAACTGTAGTTTTATCCTTGGGATTTCCTAGTAAGCTTCTTATTGTGTTACCGGATTGATATACTAATTTAAGACCGGTGTTATTAAATACTTTTTGTAATCCTTGCGTATAATTAGGATTATAAGGAATTGATACAAATTTTGAGTTGCAGGTATCTTTTTGTCTTAAATTAGTATATCAATCCGGTAACACAATAAGAAGCTTACTAGGAAATCCCAAGGATAAAACTACAGTTCTAGAAAAAAGTGAAATTTACGAAATTAGTTGATGGATTGTAACAAAAAATATGTTGGCCAAACGAGACGCTCTATTCAAACACGTTTTAAAGAACACTTAGCATACTTAAAATACGGAAGAACAGAAATGTCAAGTGTGGCCGACTTCTAAAAAGTGTACCAAACAAAAGACTTTTGAATGCATATGAAAGTATGGAAATCATTAAATCCAGAAATAGTTTAAATAAAGATAGATGACTCATCCTGTTTAGTAAACTTTACTCTTTGGTTGAGGGGAGATAGGATTAAAAATCGTGATCAATCACAAATTATTAGTCTTATCTCCGTCCACTAAAGGATTGTATATAAGATAGAGCGTAGATTAATTTAGTGCATTGTTTATCGTCTCCTGATGATGCTAACGTTGTTAGCGAAATGCGTGTCGAGTGGAAAAAAATGTAGCTTTGATTTGTGGAAAATAATCATAACTTTGTTTTAGTGCAACCAAAGGTTCCAAATTCCCAACATATGAATATGCAGTTTTCAGATTTGAGTTTTACTAAATATGTCTTTGTAATGGATAAAAAAGCTATGATGATGGGTGTGGGGTGATTAAAGGGGTGAGAGGGATTGATATATTTCAAAATTCGTAACGTTTGAACCAAAGCTGCAGTTTTTAGATTTAAATTTACTCAGTATTTCCCAAACAAAAAAAAATACACTAAAAAGCAGAAAGTAATTAGTAAAATAAAAAATAAGTTTTAATAAAGCTCTCCGTTTTTAAAACGGACTAAAAAGTATAAAATAATTGGTGTTCGTGGAGATTAACGATAAAAAAAACTTGAGTCGCATGCAATAAATAAACGTAAGAACATAATTTAATTTAACTTTTTTTGTATAAAATTGTTTTTCAAAAAAAATAATTTTATTGGCATTAATTTAAGAAAATTAAATGAATGAATACAAGTTTAATAAAAAAAAAAATTCTTAGGGCTTTTAAATGCACTAGTTTGCAAAAAAGAATACTTACTTAAACTTACGGTTCCTAACTGGTGCGTCTGACTCATACGGGTGAATATAGGCACGAAACGCAGACGGGCCAAAGTAAACGATTACTCTCGTCAGACGCCCGTTGCGTTCGCCGCATCATAGAAAACGTACCTTAAAAGGGGGGGGGCATTTTTATTTAAAAACGGCAAAAAGGTAATTTAAAAGTCAGGATTGGCAGAGGAAAAATGTTAACCAAAATCGCGACTAAAAATATTTTGGTCGATAGGACTTTGTAATTCTAAAATAATTTCAAAATCATCCACTTGGAACTTTCTAATTTTCTTAATAAATCTGAAACTACCCGCCGGTTTTTTTCTATTTATTTTTTGTTTGATAAGCTCATAATTATACATTCATTTTTGCAAAAAAGTTAAAATGTCAAAATACTATATCCCAAAAACTTTTTTTCCGACGAAAACAATACCTCACCTGATTTTCTTCTTGAACAATATGTGGCATATAGTACCTCTGAGACTCAGAACACTCCAGCGGTTCCACATTTGTCAAACTCGGCTGAGCCTTCTGATCTCTAGCATGGCATACACATATACATACTAGAAATGGGAACAATAACCCAAGCATTTTCCAGGTTCACGGGCGTTTCTCACAAAGTGTGATGAGCTTATAGATATGTAGCTTATCTTTTTTTTTCTCTGAAGACTTTTCTATAACATATCAAAAAATGAAAACATTCTCACCCTTTGTTCTTTTTTAATCAGCGACTTTATAAAAAATTGCATTTTGAAAAAAAAGTTTTTTACGTTTTTCAAGTTTGTTCCGCCACTGAGATTGATGAAAATGAAATATGTCAATTTTTTCAACTGCATCCAATAGCCTGGTTCTCTGCCTAAAAACTGGTGTACTGGAAGTAGCAAGTCAGCTAGCTACTCGAATACAACAAAATAGGCAAAAAACTGATTTTAGGGCAATCTACTGGTTGTTAGAAATCTTGAAATAACTCCAAATCATAAAACCACTTAACACTTTTTTTGATTTGTAACAAAGCTAAAATATACAAATAGGTTCGAACCTAAAGCAAATAATATTTTTTCAATTATTGTATTTTTTGTCCCGTCCAACCCAAAAGAAAAGCTTTATTACTGGTTCATGGTTCACAATAATTTTTAACATAAATGTTAACAACATGCTTTCTCATTTAATTTCAATGCCATTAGTTTTGTTTGGAAAGTAAAGCAAAGTAAGAATTTACTAAAAATAACTTTTGGTTTTTCTTCTCCCGTCCAACCCAAACAACTTATTGTTTTAAACTATTTTATTGCATAACCTATAGTTTTAGGAAATTATTTATCGATCGCTTGAAATGGCCGTTTACTGAAAAATCCCTAAAATCTAAAACCTTCAACTTTTAACACCTATATCTCTGAAACCGCGGGTGGGATCAAAAATAGATCCATTTAAATGTTGATCAGGGAGAACAGAATACAACATATCAAACGCCCAGCTCATTTCAACCGAAAACCAGTGGTTGATGGGTACGTATATTCGTGAGCATATTCCTCACAATGTTTCTCAGGACGATGAAAACATTTTGCCAACTGTCAAAAATTTCCATCAAATGAATGTTACATAACTGTATCTCTTTTTAGAATCGTACGCATCAGCTGCTTCATCAGGCGCCGAGGGAGGGCGTTCTCTTGGTGGATCTTTGGGATTTCAAAAGACAGTAAGTACCATCATTTCAATTTAATTTTTTCTAAGTATTTAAGAAAGCATTTGTAATAAGTATATTTTTGTTTTATCTAATTTTTTGTATGCATTGCATTGAAAAACCCTTTAAGAGAAACTATTTTCATTGACAGGTTAATGTAAACTTTGTCAAACCGTCACCGGTCATCAAACCCGTAGAAGAGGTAGTTGACATCGAAGAAATGCAACCCGCACCACCGAGAAAAACGTACGTCGAAAGAACGGTTATTCCAAACTACATCGAAAAAACAATACAAGTGCCATCCTACGTAGAAAAGACAATTAAAGTGCCCACGGTCGTGGAAAAAAAAGTTAGAGTCCCTGCCGCTCCTACGATCATTGAAAAGACTGTTGACGTGCCACCAACGGAAGTAGATTTTAGGTAAGTTATAACCTCAATTACTATACAGGGGATTCACGACGAAATGCAAACATTTTAATGTAAGTAAAAAAAAATATTTTGAGTCTTTTTGTCACGGACATATCTCGAAAACCAATAGCCGTATTTACTTTAAATTTGGCACACATAAGGAGCTTCAAAAGCCACTTATACCAATGTATAAAAAAATAAAATTCCAGGTACGGACTAAAAAAATTAATATTATATATTTTTGTTAAAAACGACACTCTGTATACTGCAATTTGCAAATTTTCGTATTACCACATAAAAGCTAAAGGATGGTGCTATAATACCTTTAGATTGTATTTAACGCGTTAAGTCTCAGTTCCAATCTTCAGATATTAGGGTTACAAGCAATATCACGTTTTAAATTACTAAAAACGTATTTTTACCTTAAAACTAATTTAGGCATAAATAAATCAGCACCTCGATCAACACACACCCTACCCAAGCAAAAAATAGGATGGTACAATGGTTTTTAATTTATTTTGATCAAATATACAAACACATACTTTTATCTTATTAATAAACTCTATTTTAATTTGAAATCCGTTTCCGGAATTGATTTGAAGTCATAGTCAAATCATTAAAATTTTCAGGCCCGGACTAATATTTATTTGGTTTTATTTATCCTTAACATTTTTTTGTACTTCACTTGGAGATTTTGGTATCACAATATACAAGGCAGAGGATGTTGCTATAGATATTTGTTTAAATTGATTATCATCTAAAAAACCATCTCAAGATTACAACCAGGGGATAACGTACAGGGTGATCTACCATAAATGCCAGCGCCATTTTTCTCCGTTATTGCATGCTATAAAAAAGTCTTTGAAATCAGAAGAAAACGACAAATTTAAAAATTCGATAAAATATAAGATGTTTTATTTAAAATAAGAAACCTTACATCAAAATTTGACATTTGCAATGGCACTTGTCAACTTTGGTATACATATTCTAAAAAACTGGAAAAAGTTATACAGTTTTTGTACACTTTTTAAAGCATGATGATTTATGATAGATCACCGCGTACATTATCCTGTAGTTGCAAATAAAGTATAAAAAATGTTGCGTTACAATAAGGACAAAGAGAATCAAATAAATATTAGTCCGGACCTGAAATTTCAATGATTTGAATACGACTCTAAATCAATTTCGAAAACGGATTTCAAAGTAAAACAGAGTTTATTAATAAACTAAAAGTATGTGTTTGTATATTTTATAAAAATAAATTAAAAGATATTAATCCAGCCCTCTACCAGCCTGTTTTTTGCTTGGGTAGGGTGGGTGTTGATTTATTTATGCCCAAATTGGTTTTAACCTAAAAATACGTATTTAGTAACTTAAAACGTGATATTGTTTGAAACCCTAATATCTCAGGATTTGAAATTGGAATGTTTAATTTCGGTGGTGGATTCGAAGCACGCTGCAGTGTTATCTTTTGGAAATTAATTTTGTTTTTATTATTTTGTTTTATTTCTGCCTTGCTCGAGAAACAGATGGGTAAGTTCTTAATTGAAATAATACATTTTTAAAACCAAAAATGGATGTCTACGAAGTTGCCGAAAAAGTGCAGATGGTCAAATGGTCAAATCGTCATAACGTTCGATATTGGTCGAGGAAAAATTTGCATTTGTATTTTGACGTAAGAACACAGTATCCCCAAAAACTAAATTTTTGGGGGGGAGGTATTATAGGGGAACACGTAATTGGGCCATTTTTTATTAACGGCAATTGCAATTTGAATGGTCCTAGATACTTGGATCTACTGCAGCAGCACATTATTCCAACTGCTAGGCAGTTGTTAGGTGTAAGATTTGGTGAAACATGGTTTCAACAAGATGGTTGTTCCGCTCACAATGTTGGCCTTGTTAGGGAATATCTTGATAATGTATTTCCTAATCGGGTTATAAGTACACGGGGAACTATTTTATGGCCAGCTCGATCTCCCGATCTTGCTCCTAATGACTTCTATCTGTTTTTGAAGAAGCTTTTCAAATTATCAGCCCTAACATGCTTGGAAACGTTAGAAGGAGTTTTTATAGTAGGCTCGGATATTGTCTAGCCGAGCAAGGAGGACTTTTCGAACATTTGCTTTAATTTTTTTTTGAGTGGGAGAATCTTTTTGGTTTTTAGAATGTATTATTTTATTTTGAGAACTTGCTTTTATTTTGTTTCTCCTTATTATTTTCATTGTAACACGTCGTCACTGATAAATCTGAGCAGTTGACAATAAAACGCTCTTATTTATCAGTGACAAAAAATAAGAAAATTACGTTATAAAAATTTGCGTATTTATTGACCAAATTCCGATTCCATTGACTACGCTCCACACAGCACCGTGGTTAGAGGCGTACTAAATACAAGGCGAAAGGCGGCCAATAGCAGCGAATGGCGATCGGAATCCTGAGTGTTGGTTGCTTCACTGATAGGCGTGCGGTGTCTCTGCATGTACGTACACTGGCAAATTAGACTTCTTCCGCCCTATGTTCGCAGTAGCTTGAATCGGTCTGTATAAGAGACTTAACGCGTTAAATACAATCTAAGGATATTATAGCATCCTTTAGCTTTTATGTGGTAATACGAAAATTTGCAAATTGCAGTATACAGTGTGTTGCTTTTAACAAAAATATATGAAATTATTTTTTTTTAGTCCCGACCTGGAATTTTATTTTTTTATACATTGGTAGAAGTGGCTTTTAAGGCTCCTTATGTGTGCCAAATTTAAAGTAAATACGTTTATTATTTTTGCAATATTTTCATAAATCACACTGTATATTTGACAAAAAGACTCAAAAAAAAAATATTTAGTATTGTATATGAGTTTCCCCTGACCTGTATAGGAAATAGTGGTGCTGCATAAGTAAAATTTACAAATAGAAACAAGATTATCAATTGTATCTTTTTTATTTTTTAAATCTTTCTTCGACTTGAGACTTGATTAATATAACTAAACTGATTACCCTGCAAGGAAAAAGTTAATTGGAAAAGATATTTCGATATATATTCTTTTTAAATTACTAAATTAAAACAAAAGACCTGTACCTGTTTTATGTATTTAAAAATTGGATTCTTAAAATAATGCGTAAAATTTTATTTTCCAAGGTTATTGGAGTTCGTATGTCAATCTAACTATTGTTTTTAAATCCTTCTTTATAAAATTATCTACCATTAAAAAAGAAACCTCCATTGTGACAAAAGTCACCGTTATCTGGCCTCCTAAACATCCCATAATCAATTTTCGGGAACCCAGAAAAAAGTCGAATTTACAAAAACCGAAACACAATTGAACCGAAAATAAAACGTCCAAAACGAAATATGAACGAAAGTTACATACCCAAAAAATAATGGACACGAATATAATTTTATAGAATTTTAATTTACTCGATTCTTAAAAGACACGAATATAATTTAACCGATTATAATTTTCCCGAACCTTAAAATATCAGAATTACAAAAGTGTCGAAAATAATTGACTAGAAACGAAAAACACCCGATCCACTAATTGACAGAAAATAATATACCCGGTCGTTAAATGAGCAGAAGCGCAATCCAGCGGAGTCGCTACTGGCGTAGATAGAAAATACTTAAGATATGTAACTGATAAGTGGAAGTCAGAATAGTCCGTTGCACTTCCACTCGTTATAAACCCTGATCAGGCAAGTGGTGCCCCCCCTTTACCTTGCGGAAAGTATGGAAACCAAAAATTTTGTTTTGCCGAGTAACTGTTAGAGGGCGCTAGCGGAGACCGCAATAAATAGGTAGTGCTGGCAACGAGGATACATGCTACGACGAAAGCCGACGGTATCCGAACAGCCAGCCAAGCCATGAAAGGGGAATTACCGCAAGTTTTTGATTCTTTGCTGAATACCGGTTTATCAGTGGCGTAAATGAATGAACTTGTTGCCAAGGGAATGGGAGCTGGTAGAGAGATCATAATATAAATTCATGAATATGCTGAATGAAGCAAGACAGTTTTTATTATTATTAAACGATTATATTTAACTTTACAGTCTGCCTGACTATCAAATTTTGCGATTCGTTTTTGACACACTTCCCGTAAACCGATTTTAATAAAATTTGGCACAGTAGTGTAGTTCGGATGATAATACAATATTATGAAAAAAAAATTGGTGGGTAGGGGGTGGTTAAGGTTTAAAAATAAGGGGCTAAATTCATTGACACACTTCCCGTGAACCGATTTTAGTCAAATTTGGCACAGCAAAGTAGATCCGATGACAATACAATATTATGAAAAAAACCTCGAATAAAACACTCAAATTTTTCAAGCCTTCACCGGTTTTTTAGCGTTCAAAAAAGTACTGCAAAAACATCTTTCCTCTGCTAAAATGAAAAATATTTAATGAGAGAGGGCAGAATTTTAGAGGTAGATGGAGAGATAATTTAGTAACGTGCAAAAATATTAAGGCAATTGTGTACTAAAAATTTTAGCTGTCATCTGTCATCTTTAGTGGTGTCGTGCATATGATTTTTATTTTGCCATTTTATTATAAATTCTCCTCCCTATGACAGTAGCTATTTGGATTAAAAGTTCCTTTTTTTCCAAAAATTTAGTTTTGGGATACAAGAGTGTCGCATTTAAGCATTGCAAAAATATTTCGGAAAAAATTATTTTATTATATATTATATTAGTTGATGAGCATAAACATAATAAATGCTATAATCTTATTTCTATTATAGGTATTTATTGTATTTAATTTTTTTAAATATGCTTTTTTATTTTAACTTAACAACATTTTGTTTTCAAATTTAATCTACCATGATGAACCTGGAAATAATTTAGTTAAATACCTGTTCAATTATTTTAAGATGTGCTAAGATACACTTATATACACGTTTTTTTGTAATTTTAAACACTATAAAGAACTTTGATTGAAAGAAATTAATACCACCTTATGACTTACACGATAAACAATTACAATTTTTGTCGTTTTTTGGATAAAAAAAACACTCAAGATGACAGACAGATGACAAAACAGAAATTTTTAGTAAACAATTGCCTTAAATTATTTCCATCTTTCTCTAAAATACTTTTTAATAGCCTGCTGTCTCTCTTCAACAACCTTAAATATTTTTCATTTTAACAGAGAAAAATGGTTTTATTGCAGTACTTTTTTGAAGCTAAAAAAAAAGTGAAAACTTGAGAAAACTGAGTGTTTTATTCTAAAAATCGAAAGTTTGGAAAGAAGGCTATACAATGGGAACAAAATCTTGGCATAAAAATTTCTTAAACAAAAACGTTACCCCTTCAATTATGCTAAAATATCTTAAGCCAAATTTATTTATATTTAATATTTTGTTTATAACTGAAATTTTCTAGGAAATTCCCGAACTGCCCGATGTTTTTTTTTTTAAATAGTTCCTACCTACTTAATTATTAATGCGAAAAAACGGTAATTATGCAGTATACGGTTTTCTGCCATTTTTGATTTTTTATGAAAAATTCTTTATGGTGGCACCTACTAGAGTCCCTAGGACCCCAAATCCGCCTGCGCCGGTTGTTTTTTTTTTTATTTTTTTTATGTTTTTTTTTTATTTTTTTTTCACTAAAACCACCCAATCCAACACAGTCCAACCCAACCCAACCCAAAACAATCAGAAAAACATTACAACCCCCCCCCCCCCGGGCACCCTTTTTTCTCTTAAAAAAAAATCGGGCGCAGGCGGATTTGGGGTCCTAGGGACCCTAGTATAGGTGCCCCCATAAAGAATTTTTCATAAAAAATCAAAAATGGCAGAAAACCGTATACTGCATAATTACCGAGAAAACATTTACCAACAGTTTTTTGTTACTATAAAACAAAAACATGCAAAATAAGGAACACTTACCTGTAAGCGTTAATAAATCACAAGAATAAAACTGTTTTTGTTTCAAAAATCACAAAATCAACAAGATCATCTTTTTTTTTCTAACACTAAAAAAGTACTGATAAGAACAAGAAGAATATTCTCTATGTCGTCATAAAAAGTTAAATTCAATGATATACGGTTCGATTTCCACCAAATCTAAACAATGGCAGTGATATTTCTATTTTCTACACTATCTAGCGCAGGAGGAATGTTAATGCTAAGTTAATAGCGCCACCTATACGAAGTCAAGTGAAACATTGGAGAGTTATTACAGATTGCAAAGGAAAATTGATTATGTCTTCTATGCTTACAGATTTCGCTGCGGCGAAATGCACTGGGTTGATGACAGTCGAGTTGTCCAAAAGCGACTATGCGCGCTCTGGGGAGTTATCCACGAACGAAATTTTTGCTAACATTTTAGCCCGTAAGGTTACCTATCTTCAGTATTTCCTCTATCTACGCTACTGGGCATGTGTCAAATTTTAATCTCTATTTTTTTTGTAATGTAAGTCCGATGAAAACACAACAAATTATTTTCGGCCAGATTGGGGTTCTTGAATTTTGTGGTTCGGCATTATTGTTTCCATCAAATTACTTTCGTTAAAAATATTATATTTTCTAGCGATTTAATTTTCTCGTCATTTTCGAGACAACTTTTTTCGGACCAATTTTCCTTTTTTTTTTAAATTCTGATTATGTTTCTGCCAAATTTGGTTTCGGGTTTTTTATAGAGACTCCAATTTTCTTAACCAAAATCCTAAGAATTTTATGTTTTCCGCAAAAAGTGGACAATATAGAAAAAAGTGCTCCAATCCGTGTCTTAGTTTTTACAAAATGTGCCTTCCATTCAAAGTTCAGCCAATTGAGTGTGTACTTACCAAAAATTGGTTTTAGCGTATCGTCTGGTTGTAAAAGTTTATTTAATAGTAGTTTTAACAACTAGTGCGTTGGTTTAAATAACGAGCGCAGCGAGGTATTTAAAAACGCTAGTTGCTGAAACTATTTTTTTAAATACCTTTATCAAAAAATCCAAGAAAAACAGGAAAATACTTTTAAAAATCTCGAACGAATAGCAACACACCATCTTTACACTATAAATCAAGGCGGCTGGTATATGAAATAACAATCATTTCCATAGCGATGTGCCTTTTTACTCGGTGACGTTCATTGTTGCGACATTTTAATCTTTGACAGTTTGATATTTTGACGATGTTTTTGAATGATTTTTTTCGTAAATACTTGGTGAAATCTGGCGGAAATGTGATAAAACAAAAGCTTTTTTGCATCGGTAACCAAAAAAGCCATGCTTTAGCTATCTGCAGACAGTTACTAAATTCATGTATTTGATGAAGGCCTAAGAAAAAGTCCTTTTCGGTATCGAAATAAACTTTTGCTTTGAAAAGCAATGCGTATGGTCCACTTTTATTATAAAAAGTACTACTGCGGTCACACAATTTGCAAAGCTCTTTTAAATTTGTAAAAACTCTTTTTTTATTATTTTTTTTTGGCAAACACTAAAAAAACACTTCTTTTAAGCATTTCTTTGTACACTTTTAGGATACACTCCTTTTTTTAAAATTAAAAACACCTCTCACACAGTGTTTAAACTGTTTTTAGTTTTTAAAAAACACCGAGCAAAAATGGTAGTTTACCTAAATAGTGCGGAAAGTGCTACTTTTCCGCACGCAATTTCAGACGGAAAAACGACGCGTCAGCGAAGTTTGGCCAGAAATCAATGACGGAACAGTCACTTTACGCACGTGTTAGGTACAATTTTTTTGCCGTGCCGTCAAACAGACGTAAAGAGAGTCAGGTGGACGTAAAGAAAAAAAAGCCAATGAGTACGGAAATTTGGTACTTTTAGCACGCGAGTAGAAAAACACTTCTTTTAAGCCGCTGGGGAAATCTGTTGCAATACATTTGAGCTGCACGATTTGAGTTTCTGCGAGCTTCACCGTATACTAATAGCGTGTGAGCGTATTCCTGATTGGCAAATAATTTTAAATTAGGGTATAAGAAGTAAAACACTCAGTCTTCTCCACAATGGTTTATGTAATTTAAAACGTTTTTTTTTTTAATTACATAAGGTACTTAGAGTACATGTTTCGGTTTCAGATGAAACCATCATCAGCTCTGAAATACAAAAAAGGAATAATAGGATTTTTTCATACAAAACTGACACCCGTCAAAAACCGAAATGCCAGAGAAGAGCAACAAAATTAGCTTAAAAAAGTTGAGTATACACCTACCTTGATAAATTTTTAAAAAATACAGTTTGTTCGGCCACAATGAAGTGGGGAACAGGAATTTCCAAAATTAAGCGAGGAATGAAGTTTTTACATATAGGCAAACATTATCAACCAGGAAAGAGGGATGTCTACCAGCTCAGCTATCAACGAAACTGTGGAGAATCTACGAGTTGAAATACTTTATTTAGTATGTAAAATTTTTTTTATATATATGAGGATTTTTTAAGGTTTGAGGTTAGGAATTATTATAAAAGGTACTTACCAAAAAAAAAATTTTTTTTTTAAATCTTGACTATAAATTTAATTAAAATTAGTTCTTGGGACCTTAAATGCCCTATGAGGTTTTTCAACTTTTCATTTTTGAAATGTTTAAGCACGCTAAAGCGTGGAGAAGCAAGGAAGTAACTCTCTCCATTTTGAATGACAAAATTAAAAGACCAGCTGACAGCTGTTAAAGCGGCAAATTCAAATTTTGTTTTCCCCGCGCCAAGACAAACCTCTGGCCCTTACAAATTAAAATGAGAGTAATGTAAATTGACAAATTATTTTATTTTCTTATTTCTTGTCATTTTTAGGAGGAGAAGGATGAGAGGGGCAGACAAAAAATGAATTTTTTGGAAAATAAGACCACAATTCCAGAAAACCATATAAGAATAGGTGAACACATATCCATCATAAATAAAAATAAAAATAAAGCACTTAGCTACCCCTTGGACTCTAGCTCAAACTTTGCAAACCATATTATAAATGAAAAACATTCTTTCGACCCTACGGAAGGCGTTCAAGTCATAAAAACTTGCAACTTTGGTACAAAACTGAACCTTTTAGAAATTTGTGAGATAAACAAAGCAATGAAAAACACTAAGGTCCCATGTCTAAATGACCAAATTAAATTTGACTGTTTGCCCTTCTTTGACTCCCTAATTTTTTAATTTTTTAATGTATTTTTTAAATATTTTTTAATATTTTTAACATATTTTAACATTTAAATTAACACCTTTAATCTTTTTACCCTGAAATATTCTTTGTATTTGATAAAAATAATAATAAAAATAAAAATAAGAATAATTCCACTAGCCATTCTTAACCACAAAAGATTACAAAATAATCAAAACAAAAACCAAAAAGAATTAAAAACTAGCTAATAATATAGGAAATAGAACATAACAACAAAGATTATTAAATACTAAAAACTAAAATAAAATAAAAATTAATTATAAATAATAAATACAATGAACATCGTAGCCAAGAAAAATCTATACATTCAAAAAATTAAAAGATTTCTTGAGCTTTTCCAATCTGTTAGAGATTCGGAACATCTCCGTGTGAGGGTGCCTCAAGCGAGAAAACTGTGAAATAATAGGATATCTAAACGCTTCAAGATAGATGTCACTACAAATTGGTTTTCTGGAATTGTGGTCTTATTTTCCAAAAAAATTCATTTTTTGTCTGCCCCTCTCATCCTTCTCCTCCTAAAAATGACAAGAAATAAGAAAATAAAATAATTTGTCAATTTCTCATTTTAATTTGTAAGGGCCAGAGGTTTGTCTTGGCGCGGGGAAAACAAAATTTGAATTTGCCGCTTTAACAGCTGTCAGCTGGTCTTTTAATTTTGTCATTCAAAATGGAGAGAGTTACTTCCTTGCTTCTCCACGCTTTAGCGTGCTTAAACATTTCAAAAATGAAAAGTTGAAAAACCTCATAGGGCATTTAAGGCCCCAAGAACTAATTTTAATTAAATTTATAGTCAAGATTTAAAAAAAAAAAAAAATTTTTTTTTTTTGGTAAGTACCTTTTATAATAATTCCTAACCTCAAACCTTAAAAAATCCTCATATATAAAAAAAAAATTACATACTAAATAAAGTATTTCAACTCGTAGATTCTCCACAGTTTCGTTGATAGCTGAGCTGGTAGACATCCCTCTTTCCTGGTTGATAATGTTTGCCTATATGTAAAAACTTCATTCCTCGCTTAATTTTGGAAATTCCTGTTCCCCACTTCATTGTGGCCGAACAAACTGTATTTTTTAAAAATTTATCAAGGTAGGTGTATACTCAACTTTTTTAAGCTAATTTTGTTGCTCTTCTCTGGCATTTCGGTTTTTGACGGGTGTCAGTTTTGTATGAAAAAATCCTATTATTCCTTTTTTGTATTTCAGAGCTGATGATGGTTTCATCTGAAACCGAAACATGTACTCTAAGTACCTTATGTAATTAAAAAAAAAAAACGTTTTAAATTACATAAACCATTGTGGAGAAGACTGAGTGTTTTACTTCTTATACCCTAATTTAAGAAGCTCCACTGAGAGAAGTATGGACTATTTTTTCAATTTAAATAATTTTAATTCAGTTTAGTTTCATACACACCAAACTGCAAAAAATTCGCGAAAATAATGGCGTCAGGTAGACTCGCGCGTGACAACCACCTTCACAATGAACAGCGGAAGATACACTATGAACTGTGCTGTAGGCTGCATACAGGAAAGAGGATCGGAGGTCAGAGACTCACGAATGCAGCGGATTGCGTTGTTGCCAAGTGTTTTTTAAATCTTTAACTCAAAGGAAACAATTAATAATTTTTTATTAATTTTTTTAATTTTAGAGGATTTAGCTCAAATATTTTGTTTCATTTATTTTGAAATGGCTCTATTGTAAAAGGGTTAAAGTTAGACATGAATATTTTTAAAATTCTTGTAGATATACGGACCGAAATTTCTAAACTCATTTAGACAAGGATCTGTCGAGTTTGGCCCCATAAGTCATATGAACTTTTTAATTTGTTTTGACCCCCCCTTTCATCAGTTAAAAGGATTAATATGGTATTGTTTACACCCTGTATATTTCTGGTCATGTCGAACACCGTTTGCTTACCAAGCAAAATATTCTGGATTTTTCCATTACAAATGTCACAAAATGACGTAATTCACAACCGAAGCACCCTGTGAATGTTAGATGCCGTTTCCCTAAGTTTTCTATTGAAAATTTCCAACTTTTCCTTATACGTGCAAACCTTACTTATTTGTTTAACAATGCCAAACCAAGGGCGGATCCGGGGAGGGTGCGGGCGGGTCATGAATTTAAAACTTCTCCTTATACGTGCAAACCTTACTTATTTGTTTAACAAGGGGGGGGGCGGTTCATGGGGGGTCATGATCCCCCCCTGGATGGTTCACATCTTCTTTTAGGCCACCATACTAATATGGTATTTGACTAAATTTTGACTTTTCTTAATTTTATCAAAAACGAGTTACTAAGGTTCCAAAACATCTTAATCGACGAAAAAAAAAGTTGTCTGTCGATCTGTTGTGTGTCGGTATACACGATAACTTAAACACGCCTTAATCGATTTTAACGAAATTTGGACAAAAATACTCTATCGGCTGAACATGAACTGATTAACTTTTGGGTAGGGTGGTGGGCGGTTGAAGGGGAAAAAGGGATAAAATATTTAAAAAATTGTAACTTTGGAACAAAAGCAAACAGCGATATACTTTTTTCAGATTTAAGTTTCCATGAATATGTACTACAAATTTTGTTGTAAAGTTCAAATTCGTGGGAGCTTTAGTTTTCGAGTTACTTGAAAAACACGTTAAAATATATAAAAAAAATCGTAATTTTAGAAGTAAAGCAGCTATTGATATGCGGTTTTCAGATTTTGGTTTTCGTAAATATTACCCAAAATTTTTTTATAAGGTTCAAATCTTTCAAAGCTATAGTTTTCGAGATCTTTTCTTTTTCTTTCAACATAAAATAATTGATTGTATGGTGGACTATCCGTGCTTTCTAGCACCAATTTTTTTAATATCTAAATAACAAAAATACTTTAACTTGGACATCATATCTAGTCACTTCCCGAAATTTTATGCGAAACTTTTACAATTAACAAACGTAAAAATTATTGAGGAATCTAAAAGAGCGACGTAAGATTCATAACCCAGGGCACATTTTTTCTGCAAATTGAAAACACTGTTATTTTAAGTCGCGGCGTCGTGTCGTGCAAAACCAAAACGAACGCTGTCGGTAATATTATTTTCTCAGGAGCGTCTACATCCTTTTTCTAGACGCCATAATAAACGACCTTCAAGAGCGGTTATCTCCAGAGGTACTAAGGCTAGAATTTATAGTCGATCCCTAAGGCGGTGAGGATTCCTTGAGGGCTCCTGATTCAGTCCGTTTTATAAAGTCTTCGTCGAGAAAGGCTTGCTGAAGGCTACTCGCGCAATATGTGGCAACGTTGCATTTTTGCTGTTTTTTTTTGTTGGCCGATGTCAGGTTTGAGCCAAAACAGGATTTTGTGTGGTGAACTATGGTGGTGGTCAAGAATGTTAGGTTATTTTTTAGTTTGTGTGATTTTACTGATTTTGTTAAGTTGTATGTTGTAGTTTTTAAAGCTATATAAGCCATGGAGAAACGAAAGGAGAACAGAACTCCTTTTTCCAGTGAAGAAAAGGAGTACTTGTGTTCACTGGCGGCAAAATTTTCCATATTGGAATCCAAAAAAACAGATGCTACATTACTTCAAAGAAAACAAAGGGCATGGGAAGAAATAACCAATAACACTACTCTTCAAAAATCACACCAACAACACAACATAAAACCTAAAACTAATCTGAAAAATACGACCCAAGGTCTCCTTAAGGTAGCTCCCGCACTACCTTGGCCTTTACTCAAAATTAAGGCTTCCTTCAGCTACTATAAAATGCATTTCCAACCTCAAGGGATCCTCAAGGACTACTCAGCCTTAAGGAGGCCTTGAGGATCGACTATAAATTCCAGCCCAACAGGATTGGCCCTTCTCCATGTTCATAAAAACATTCCTATGGAAGTGGAGGAAGTAATTAATCATTTCGCGCATGATTTTAGTAAATGTCTGCAGATAACTAAAGCATGGGTTTTTTTATTACCGATGCAAAAAAAACTCTTCTTTTGATCACGGGTGCAAAAATGATTTCTGTCTGTTTTTTACCCAAAATTAAAGGGAAATACCGGAAAATAGTGATATTGAAAACATTTAATTATTTTTGCCTAAAAATGAAGCCATTTCCGCCAGGATATTAAAAAAATAATGTTAATAACTCGCGGCTAAACTGTACTTTTTTATATACCTCGCTGCGCTCGTTATTTAAACCAACGCTCACAGTTCAATTTTTGATTGATTTTAAGAAAAAAAACATAATCTTTTCGAAAGTTATATTTTTGTGTATGTGACATCCTTAAATACTTATTTTGACGAAAATTAAAATCTTCTATATACGTCCTGCTGTCAACACCTGTCAAAAATATGTAATTTTTTCCCAAAAGATTTTAATTTTTATCAGAATAACTATTTAGGGACGTCACCTACACAAAAATATACCCTATATATTTTTTTCTTAAAATCAATCAAAAAGTGAACAATGCGCTTGTAAAAAAGCACTATTTTAGCCACTAGTTGTGAAAACTACTATTATAGTTTGATTCCATTTTTTAGGAAAAATTTTTGGCGTTTTTGCTTTTTTTTTTCTCGCCTTGGGAGGGGACAAATATGGCCGCTTACCCTTATGCCACTGATGTAACCCCCCCCCCTTTAATAAAAAGCTGGATCCGCCTTGTACCAAACTTTTCCGTGTTGTACAAAATATTGAATACAAACTACCGTAATAGCAATCGGTTTTTGCAGCTGATGCATGCAGCCGCACTTCTTGAGATTAAGCTATTTTTGCAATTTAAAAGCTTTGCGAAGCGAAATTTCCATTTAGAACGGCGTTAGGCGTTTTAAGGCGCATTTACACAGACGAACTTTCCTTTGATGTTGAAATGCCGACAAACATTTACACGAGCCTCTTGAGCAAAATGTTCAAAGAAATGTTCGAGCAAAATCTCGTACAAAAAGACTCACGGAAATTTTGGAGAGAATGTTAAGCAAAATTTGTTTGAAGAAATGTTGGTATAGAAATTTCTTACAAATTTAAATTTTATAGTTTTATGGGAATTCATTGAACTTAACTGAAAATAGAAAGACTAAGTTTTAAAACAAGGTATTTTTAATTAAGTGCTTTCCGACGGAAAAACGATTTGATGTCGAAATTCACATTTTTACCTCATAAGCAACTTCGATTGACCTGATTTTTATAGGGGATATGCCAGTATAATTTTAACTTTTTTGGGGTTGTAAAAAACAGAGAATAAAAAAATAATAATTGGCACTTATTTATTGCTGTTGCCTGTAAAATGTAATTATAAAAATTTACGTTTAAAAGAATATCTCTTTATTTTACTTCCTAGTTTAAAACACAATACAATAATAATTAAGTCAAATTAAAAAAACATATATACATTTTATTAAATCTCAAATATATGAACAAAAGCACGTTCGGTCTAAATAATACCCGTTTATTACCTACTTTTACAACCCTACGATCCCGACCCTTGTCTAAAAAATATAATTTAGCAGTAATAGACTAGACTTCTGAATCGGAATGTTGCTCCTTTGCATATTGTTTGTTCAGTGTCAGTAATCGACCTTGATTATTACATTAAATTGACAGTAAATATCTATCTTCAGCATTTTCATGAACCTTTTGCTTTTTTAAGCAACCGTTGGGGCCTTAAACTAACTAGGTAAATCTGGTGTGAGGAATTAAAAAAAAAACAATCAAAGCTAAGGGTAAAGTAAAGTTACAAAAATATGTTTAAAAAAAATCCCCTCCCCCTTAAAAGTGCAATTTTTTAGTTTTTTGCCGATATTTGAAAAACTCAAATTTTTTGGAAAAGAAAAAATTTCGTGGGTTGTTTTTTGAATTTAGGAAAAAACCCTTGGAAATAAAAAAAACTCACAAGAAAATTCCAAAAAAACCACCGGGCAAAAAAATCCGGGAAAAACCCTAAGAAAAAAATATTACAAGTAACCCTAATCCATGTGACAAAACTGATAGCCAAGAATAATGTTTCGCTTGCTGTCGGCTTTTTTTCACAAAAATTTAAAATAAAAGTTGGTGTTCCATTTTTTTTAAGAATTGAGATCACTGATGTGAAATTTTATTTATTCTCATCTTTAAAAATATGTTTCCAAAACAGATAGCAATAACTTGCTCAAAAATTTACCCGAACAAAATGTTCAAAGAAAAGCTCACAAAAAATTTTAGACCTTTTGCATGAGCTTTTGTTTGAGCATGTTCGTCTGTGTAATTGCGCCTTTATATACCGAATAATATACGCCTTGTAAACGGTATGCAGATTAGAGAGTTAAATAAAAAGCACTAAAGCTTGCTTCTCTTTTTTATGAGAGCTCGACCCTAATTTAGGATTCTACAGCAAGGTGAGGGGTACTGCACCTGGCGTTGCACAGTTAGCATGAAGTGCATATTCAAGAAAAAAATATATAAATGTTGCATTGGTTGGTGACCCAATTTTTTTAGTTTGTTGTTGACTTGGTTGGGATTGGGGTCAGTGGTGATCGATCAAAGAAGCAACTTAATTATTGCCGACATGTTTCGCATTTATATCAATGCATCCTCAGGGCTCTGAAAGAACCGAGAAGAAATGGTTTTTAACATAGTATAAAAGAAAAATTTTTTTACAGAGAAAATTAAGAATGTTTAAAGCAGAAAAACTTTTTTTATTTTTTATTTTAAATACTCAATATTACGTAGATTTAGGAGTTATTTTTTTTGGTAAGTCTTTAGTCAACAAAATTAAATTTTTGAAAAATTTTAAAAAACCCTTTCTAAAAATTTTTTTTTCTAAGAATTAAAAAATGAAAAAAATTAAAAAAAAATATCTTTTAAAAATTTAAATGGTTAGTTATAGAATAAAAACAAACTGTTAAAAGATACAAAAAACAAGTTTTCTCGTTTACCTAATTTTAGTTTCTTTTTGTCGCAGAAAAATCTTAACATGCTCTATGCTTTTATCAGCAACATCATAGCATGTTAAGATTTTTCTGTGACAAAAAGAAACTAAAATTAGGTAAGTGAGGAAACTTGTTTTTTGTGTCTTTTGGTAATTTTATTTTTGTACTATGTTTTTGTCTTTTTTCTTATTGTTTTGAACAGTTTGTTTTTATTCTATAACTAACTATTTAAATTTTTAAAAAAGATTTTTTTTAATTTTTTTATTTTTTAATTCTTAGAAAAAAATTTTTTTAAATGGGTTTTTTAAAATTTTTGAAAAATTTAATTTTGTTGACTAAAGACTTACCACAAAAAAATAACGCCTAAATCTAAGTAAAAGTTTTTCTGCTCTAAACATTCTTGTAATTTTCTCTGTAAAAAAAATTTTCTTTTATGCTGTGTTAAAAACCATTTCTTCTCGGTTCTTTCAGAGCCCTGAGGATGCATTGAAATAAATGCGAAACATGTCGGCAATAATTAAGTTGTTTCTTTGATCAATCACCACTGACCCCAATCCCAACCAAGTCAACAACAAACTAAAATATATAAAGTTTGAACTAAGTATATATTTTTGAAATAGATATACCCCTAGATTTAGTTACATATAAATAAATAAAAATCTCTGATGTAGCTATTTTTTTGAGGGGGATATTTTTGGGATTAATACTAATTTGTTTTGTGCGATCTCCTATTTTGGATACCAAATTTTAAATCCTCACAAAATTTTCTCTTTAAAGATACCTCATATTATAGAGTTCCAATATCTAGTTCTCGAGAGATCTGCAATCAAAGTCTTAACATTTCAATTTTTGAAAGCGAATATTTCACAAACTAAATAAGGTACCCTCTGCTGTTGGGTGTCATTTTAAAGAGTTTTTTTGAGAGAATCTACAAATAGTATATTTAGCAATTAAGCAATGTTAGAAACACTTTTTAATAAATGACGTCAAAGTGACCAAAAATGGATAAATTGCATATGTCAATTTGTAATCGACTAAATGCTACCATTTCTGAATTTTCCTTAAAAAATCCTTTAAAATGACAACCAACATCCTAGGGTACCTTATTTAGTTTGTGACATAATTGCTTTTATCTCAAAAATAGACATTTTAACCCTATGATATGGGATATCTTTAAAAATCAAATTTTATGAGGATTTCAAATTTTGTATTTAAAGTTTTAGAAAAAAGTGGAATTTACGAAATTAGTTGCATGGATTGTGACAAAAAATATGTTGGCCAAACGAGACGCTCTATTCAAACACGTTTTAAAGAACAGTTAGCACACTTAAAATACGGAAGAACAGAAAAGTCAAGTGTGGCCGAGCATGCTTTTGAAAACAATCATAGATTCACATTAGATAACCTAAAACTTCTAAAAAGTGTACCAAACAAAAAATCCAGAAATAGTTTAAATAAAGATAGAGGACCCATCCCGTTTAGTACACTTTATTCTTTGGTTGAGGGGAGATAGGATTAAATATCGTTATCAATCACAAATTATTAGTCTTATCTCCGCCCACTAAAGGATTATATATAAGATAGAGCGTAGATTAATTTAGTTCATTGTTTATCGTCTCCTGATGATGCTAACGTTGTTAGCGAAACGCGCGTCGAGTGCAAAAAAGTGTAGTTTTGGTTTGTGGAAAACAATCATAATTTTGTTTTGTTTTGACATGCTAAGGATGACAAATTGCTATGTAGGTTACTTGTCTGTTGACAAAAAAATAAATTAGATAGCTGCAGTATAACAAAATATCAGATTTGTTTCGTGTTTTTGCATTACAAAAAAATTTGGCCGTCTTTTTTATTAATATGACAACACATTTGCATTAGCTGTGACATCAAATTGCATGCAGCTTCGCGTCGAAATCACCCCTATTGGGACTCGACGGCAATAAGGACCTCTGCCTCAAAGCAATGGTACATGGTCCTCTGCTACATTCTGATAAATTAGTAATATGTTTCAGATCTAGATGTTGTATAATTGACCAAAATTGATCTGTTTCGACGATGGCGTAGAAAAAAAATATTGTATGAAAGTTTTACTGAAAAATACTGTTTAAAAAGCCAATAAAAAGCCAATTTTTCTTTTATTTTTTAACGATTGAAAAATATTACATGATATCACAAAGTAGTCCGACATTTTTGGCTGAGACGGGGTAAAACTTTAACCTTTGTTCCAATATTAGAGACCTTTGGCACCTCTTATATGAAAAATCTCCGTTTGGTGACTTTATCCGTTATGACGTAGCTAGCGTCACGGTATTTTTAAGGCAGAATTTTTAGTTTTAGCACGCTGTCTTCGATTTGTTTATAGGCGACTTTATACGGTATTTATTATTATCAATATTTACAAAGAGATCCCAGCAAACACAAATCGTCGGCATTAAATCGGGCCAATATCGACAACGTTGGCAGTGTATCGGTATCAGCGACTACACGCTGGCCCGATGTTGGACAGAGTGGAACTCGGTCGAAAATCGACAACTGACGATGGCCCGATTTACTTTATGCCGACGCCCACTTTATCTGCTTTAGGGCCGAGGACGGTCCGATTGGAACTTTGTTTAATCGGACGAGAATCGGAAACTGACGATGGTCCGATTTATTATGGTTGACATTATGCCAACGCAAACCTTATCTGCTTTAGGGCCGATGATGGTACGATTGGAACTTTGTTCAATCGGACGAGAATCGGAAACTGACGATGGCCCGATTTATTATGGTTGACATTATGCCAACGCAAACCTTATCTGTTTTAGGGCCGACGATGGTCCGATTGGAACTTTGTTTAATTGGTCGAGAATCGGCAAATGACGATTTTCCGATTACGTCACCTTAAAATTTTTAAACTGCTTAATAGTAGTTTGTCAATGTCGGATCGTGTCAAGCAACCACCGACGGACCTTCGTTAATCACCGACGTCGGGCCGCTTTGAGAGGCTGATGTCGGCATTATTATCGGACCTTTGTGGTTTGCCATTGTCGGGCCGCTTTAAGCTACCACCGACGGACCTTCGTCAATCGCCGACGTTGAACCGGTTTAGGAAACCAATGTCGGACTTGAATAGTTTACCGATGTCGGGCCGAGACCAGCTTGCCTACGTTAGATCGACCAAATTAAGCAGCTTTATGTGCGGATGGTCGGTACCATGTGGTTAAACCATATCGGACCTTAATCGTACGGCGACGGTATGCCAATGTCAGCAAAAAGTAAAATTTACCATTGGTCCGACGGCGGGATACAGCTTGTCCGATGTCGTAAATCGACGTCGTGCCGATGACGGCAAATTTGGCAATCGATATCGGGCCATCGAAGGCCCGAGGAAACCGTGTTTGCTGGGATCTGTCCAATACTATTTTTTATTTAAAATATCTTATTCTTGTCTTTTTTATGGTGAGTTTTAATTATTAACAATCTTTAAAATCTCAAAAACACAACACAGAAAAAAAAGAATATGATAAACAGATCGGAATCACTTGTCACAGTTGCCAGTGTAAGTCAATAGAGACTTAATAGATCACTAATTTACCGTTATCTCATTTGCTTACGTAATTGAGATACTAAAAAGAGTTTATAAACCACAAACACATATTACCGTAACCGAATTCTTTTGCCCATATACAAACCGCCGATGTAAATCTAATAGAAAAGAAAACAACAATTCCTGTTTTTGCCAATTCACTTTCACAAAAAAAGTTAAAAACCTAACTAAACAATAAAACGAATTATCACCTACCAGCTGCACCTTTTGCACAGAAATAAATCTGGTTGGTTGTCAAAAATAATCGAGCGAGTCCCGTTAAGTCTCCATAAGTAAGGTATTTCTTTATTTATTTATTTTTGGATACGGGAGAATAATAACCGAATTTGCCTAGGATATCACCAATTTTGATGGTCTATTAACGCTTATTGGTTAGTAAGGGATTCCGTTATAGATAGAGATAAAATAAAAAGGCATAAAAATTATAGGTGCAAAAGATCTCTACTGCTGCTACCTTAATGAATCATGAATTCTAGCACGAAAACACTGGCCGAGGTCCATCTTTAATAGTTTTGGGCCAGGATCCTTTAACGTTAGCATGAGGTTACCCATATTATGCCCACATAGATGTTATGAATGTCATAAATATTTCCAGGGAAACGAATAGTGCCGTATTATAATTCCTGCATGGTCATTCTCCGTAAAATTGAAATCAAGATGCACATTTCCATTTATGTAACAAAGTATGTCATATAATACAGGGTCGTTAAAAGAATGTTACTCCAAAATTTTGTTTTTTTTTAGTTAATTCAAAATAGTAGTTTTCACAACTAGTAGCTAAAATAGTGCTTTTTTTTTACAAGCGTTGGTTTAAATAACGAGAGCAGCGAGGTATTTAAAAACGCGAGCAAAAAAAAAGCACAGATTAGCCGCGAGTTGTTAACACTATTTTTTTAATACCTTTATTAAAAAATCCAAGAAAAACAGGAAAATACTTTTAAAAATCTCAAACGAAGAGCACTTCTCGCAACAGACTATCTTTACACTATAAATCAAGGCGGCTGATAAATGGAATAACAATGTTTTCCATAGCGATATGCCTTTTTACTCGGTGACGTTTATTGTTGCGACATTTTAATCTTTGACAGGTTGATGTTTTGACGATGCCTTTAAATGATTTTTTCGTAAATACTTGGTGGAAACTGGCGGAAATGACTTAGTTTTTAGGCAAGAATAATTAGATTTTTGCAATATTACTATTTTCCGCTATTTCTCTTTAATTTTGGGTAAAAATGGACCATAATCTTTTTTTGCACCCGTGATAAAAAAAAAGTTTTTTTTGCATCGGTAACCAAATAATTCATGCTTTAGTAATCTGCAGACAGTTACTAAAATCATGCTTTTGATGAAGGTATAAAAAAACGCTATTATTTATTGTTGAAAGGTACAAAAAATGATTATTTTTTTTGCACCCAGTTATTTCGAAAATTTAAATGGCCAACAGTGCAAAATTTCAAAACGAAGTAGCTGGTGGCAAAGTAAATGCTTTTGTGTTCTAATTTTTTGTATATTTTTTCCGTATTTTAATTTTTTTTATTAAGGTAATAAAAAAATAGTATTGACAACTTGCGGCTAAACTGTGCTTTTTTTACTCGATTGTAAAAAGCACTATTTTAGCCACTGGTTTAAAAACTACTTTTTTCGTAATCCTCAGACACCACGATTTTTGTTTTTGTTGCATTTTTTCTTCTACTTCTTTCACAATTATTAAATTAATTAGTAAATTAAAATTTAGGTTACTACCGAAGCTAATTAATTGTTTGTTTTGAATTTTAGAAAATCCGTAGTTGTTGAAAAGGATGTTGTTCCTGAGGTAAAATTTGTAGAAAAAACAAAAACCAAATATCGCAGACGACCATGGTTCCATTTCAGAAAACGATTGTAAGAATTTTGTTTTTTTTCTTTTTTTTGTTATAAAGACAAAGGGTGAGATTTCGCGAATCTTCCATGGATTTTATCAATTTAACTTTAAACTAACTAAAGAAAAGATACTCCGATAGGGCTGTCTAACGAATTTTCAAAGTAATCACGTGATGGCCCTTTAAAAATTGTGAGTCTAGGGTGACAGTTATTGTTTTACCAGTTTACTAGTTTTACTAGGGAAATGTTTGAGATTGTATATTGGCAATGGTAACCCCTGACAATAAATAACTTTGTCACTGTCAGATTTTTGGTTAAGAAACGTCAGGTTTAAAAATGGAATTTTGCTGTATCAAAAAGTGTAAAAATAAGTGACTCGACGAATTTGTATTGTTCCTTTATCCAACGGAGAAAGAAACTCAGGAAAAATTAAAAGAAAACATACATTTAACAAGCTGGAAAATTAATAAAAATTTATATTTTACCTATTATTCTGTGTATGTGTGTATTCACTGTTTGTTTTTTTGTCAAAGCTTGACATATTTTACTAACCAAAAAAAATCAATCTTTCAAAAACTGTCTGGGGAAATTATAAAAAGAAAGGAAACAATCCATTTCATAAAATCCGTTTTACATGCAAATATGAAAAAAACTAGAAAGAGCGGGCAATATGAGTTACCCACCTCTGGTAAAACAACAACTGTCAAATGTATATAATTTTAAAATCGGGTAACGTGCGGGGTAATCCACTATAACTTAAAAACATCTTCAAACTGTGTTCTTCCTCAAAATGTAACCGTTTTAAAAATCAGATTAAAACTAAAAGCACAAGCTGTGTTTAATTTAGTATTATTTGTGAAAATTTGCTTTCTTTAGTTTTTGGCATGGACATGTCATTTTTGCTGGGAAATGCAGAAAGATAATTTTTTTCGTTTTTTTTTGTTTTTATTTATACAAAAGACACTTATATGATGACACTTATATATGATGGAAACTTAGATTCTGCGAGACGCTCAAACGTAAATAATTAGATTCAGAAAAAAAATATGTTTTTTCTTAGATTTTGGATTTGCGACGTTTCTTATAAATATGAGTTGAAGATCTGGGCTTATTTTCATCTGACCTACCTCATTTTGTTTTGTCCTCTTTTTTCTTTAGTTTAAAACCTTTCGGGTTAAAATCCTTCATTTACAATTTTTGCTATATGACTTTTAGTATAGCCTTGCAACACGATTTATTAGATTTTTACGGGTGAAAGATGTTTCTGGTCACCGAAAAATATATTCTATTGCCGAAATGTACAGTTTTTTGTTTATGGAGTTTACACAAAATAAAATTCTTATTAAAAAAAAAATTACCCCCCCCCCTACATTTCTCGTTCGGGCCGTTAAATCTTACCCAAAAATTTTATGTGTGACCTGTGACGCCACTGAAAGCCCATTTTTTATTTAAATGAAAGTGTGAGGCTTTTTTAAACAACTATTTTATTTAATTTTAGCAACATTGGCGGAGATTACGGCTCCTACGGAGACGTTAATACTGCGGGTGCTTCTGGCGGTGCTGCTATAGGTGCCTTTGGAGGCACTGGTTCCGCGGGTGGTTATCAAGAAACTCCATATCATAGAACTTACTCTGCTACTGTAAGAAAATCCGTCAATCCACAGTTGATTAGAGATATATTTAACGTAAGTATAACTATGAGATAATAGACACTTGCAGTGGGATTTACTAAGATCTAAAATGGTACCCCCCGCAGATCTAAATATTTACACCTGTGGGGGGTACTAAATTTTAAAACCAATTTTAAAAAACCCTTACCCATACAGAAAAGACACAAAGTTATTCATTATTTTGTATTATTATTGCAAAATACCATTGAAAACCAGCTTTTTTTTCCAAAAATATACCATATTTTAGGAGAAAATGCCCTAAAACTAATTTTTTTTGACAGGCTTCAAAATGGCATATGGTGAATACGCCAAAAATTTGGCATATAATAGCTTCATCATCTGTGTTTGAGGTTATAAAGTTGGTGATTTTTTAGACCACCTCTGGGGGGGTGGTTTAAATTTATAGCCCCCAGGGCACCGATTCTGGAAGGCATAGGAAGTGATCGTTCGCCTGAGAGAAGGGAAGCAGGTTCAACCAATAAACGCGCTTAAAAGCAGTGACGAGACGATCGAAGAATCACCAATCTATTATGGGCACGCGCAGAGCTGCCTCGAACAACAATTTTTGAGCGAAGCCTTTCTCCAACGAACTTGTAGGAAAGCTCGAGTGAAAAACGTCTGTCGTCAGAGCACGCTATTGGATGAAACCATCACGTGACAGATCTCGCTAATGCGCATGCTACGGCCAACTTGACCGTCTCGTAAAGTACGACGTCGCACAGTGGTCGATTTTTGTAAAAACGCGGACATTATATTTAGTTTTAATAAAAAAATAAATAGTTTACAATATTTAAATAAGTAAGCATTTATTTTTTTTTAGTTGATACACAGGATGATCGTGTGAATTTTCACATTTATCTTAAGACATTTTTAAGAAGATAAAAGTGACATATTTATTAATTGGCTAAATTAAACTAAAAATGTTAGTTTAGAACAATCAAATTTACTTTAAAGTAATTGACACAATATATAAGTGTTACAGTATACTAGTATATTTTTATGTATATAGGGTATATTAAAAAGAATGCCAACTGAAACTTTCAAATGAAACACCTAGTATATTATTGCATTTTTGCATTCTGTTTTGAAATTCTAATCATTTTATATAAGATACACTATGTCGATCTTCACCTGTTTTCGAGATATCAACAGTTGAATACTGTCATACTCTGGGTCTTTTATTTGAAATTTGATGTTGAATACTGATGCGTAATATCAAACTCGTAAAAAGCATCGTTTATTCTTTGACCAACTATTCGCCTAGTATCTAAGGACATTTAGACACATTTTGAATTTTTTAATTTTTCAAGTTATGCCCGCGTTTTTCTGAAAATCGACCACCGTGCGTTGTTCGCATGACTTTTGTGCGATGGATCACTTCTCAGGGTATGATCGTTCTACTACGCCCAGAATCGAGCCCCAGAAAGAATTGTTTTGAGGCAATTGATAATAAGTTCCCTAAGTAACCGTTTTTACAAGAAGTAATTTACCTTATTTAATATCCCAATAAAACACCTCCAATTTTGCCCAGAAAAACGCCATATTTTCAACCCGTTTTCAGCACAAAAAATATATTTATAAGGGCATTACGAGGCAAAACAAACATAAGTGAAGGTCACTGATTATGCACGAAAAATATACCAAACAAAAAAACCCAAAACAACTATATTAACTTATTTACAAACTGGAAGTAAAACATTGAGGTTATCTAACAGCTCAGTCAAAATAACTTTCCTTACTAAAAGCCCACTCATCAAAGCTGTAGCTTTCATCAGTAGAGGTTGGTGCAAGCCAAGGTGCAAGCAGAGGTAAAAGATTCGAACTCGCTGTTTGTGATTGAATGCAGCGCCAATATTTTTAAAGTGACATTTCGACAGTGACAGAAATGTAAAAAAAACTTGCATTTAAGTTTTTTAATACATTTTATAAATAAAAACACCTTTTAAATAAATTCAAAATTAATCTACTCCTCATTTTATTATAACCCATCAAAATCATTGTGTGACATCAAGTCTTAATTGGAAAAATCAATTATCAAGAGTAAGTTTTAATTAGAGTGACATATAACCTCAATTTTAATTTTTTGTGTGAGTGTTTAAACCCCGCGTGTGTTTCAATTTTTTAATTTTTATTTTCTTCTAAATTGAAACTTTCTTCTTAAATCCAACAAAAGATTGTGTTAAGATGATTATTGAATAAACAAATTTATTAAAGTTTTTCTTATAATTCAAACTGTGTTCAGAACTGAAGGAGGGTTGGTTTAAAATGCTTAAAACCAAAAATTTCACTTAAACTTAGGACCGTTCTAAAATAGACTAAACCATTTCAGTAAATCCCACCGATAAAGTTGGCAAGCAATTTTTTATTCCTTGTTGTTAGCGTATCTTTGATGCGTTTGTGAAAGCGTCCTTAAAAAAAGAGTTAAACTCGTGCGACGTAACCAAACCAATTCTTGTTCACTGCTTAATGCGCACTTTTACTTCATGCCGCTCAGTTCTATTTCCTCCCTTGTCGAAAAAAGTGAGAGGGCAATAGAATGGAAAATAGAAGGAGTGTACCTGTGGATCAGGCATTTATGGAAATCCACAGATAACAAAATGGTTAGGAGACGCTAGCTGCGACATATTCGTTCTGAGCATGCGCACTGAGATGCGATTGTGATTAAGCACTCTCTATTTGTGCAACTTTAAGTGTCTAATTTTTAAATGGTTTTATTTTAAACATAATTTGGTGTGAAATCTTCTTAGCGATTACCGCGCGAGGCTAATTAAATCCGGAATTTTTTTGTTGCTCATGAATATTTTTTTCTAGAAATATTCATGAGCTCGTAAAAATTTCCTTAAATAATTTAAACTGGCTACCTTTGTGTGAACTATGTTTATGCCAAAAACACAAAAACCGCTAGCGTCTGCTGTGTTGCCAAACTGTGGCTCCTAATCGAGATTACCAAACCCAGATTTTGTGTTGTTTGGTAAATAGCCGGTGTTATTTAATAACGGTTAGCATTTAATTACGGTTAGCAAACCGTAATAAATAGAGAGTTATGCTAGAGGAATTAGGTTTAAATAAATTCTGTTTAAAATACTATTTTTTTTAGATTCCAATTGCAACGCTAGGAGCCGTGAGTAACCTGGTGGGAGGTATAGCGGGAGGCACCAGTGGATCACTTTCAGTATCAAAAACAATTGAAAAATCGTATTAATTAGGAAACAAATAAATTGATTAAACAACGGTTACATTTAAAAAAGCTGTGAAGTTGCCTGCCAGTTAATTATTATAACATGGAATTAGGGTCTTTTTGTTCAGTGTTTTTAGGTCTTCGTTCTAGTTGTCGTTATTTCTGCGACTACGCAGTTGCTAAATATCATTCCGTATTGGCTATTAACCATTAACGGAGTCCGGTATTTAGGGAAGAATAACTTTACAGTTATCGTTATTTTTATTTATTTGTTTTCGCAACATTTTTGAAAAACCTACTTATAAAATTACTAAATTTACTGAAAAGGTGCTTATCTTCTCCATCTTCTTTAATTCCAAAAAAATCTGTAACAAAAAAAAAGTTAGGTTATATTTAACGTCAACTACAAAAGTGGATCTGACCAAAAACTCTTTCTGGAACATTCCGTTATCGCTCACAAAAATAAAAATAAGCATAACAATAGCAATAAATTTGCCTTTAAATGTACTGACTAAAAAGACCCTTATTGGCCTATGCTAAGTTGGCATTGTTTTTGTAGAATGTAAGGAATTTGCAGTGTTGCCACATCTAACGTCACATTAGTGCATATTAAGCTTATTAAGTCAATTTAAATTACGTGTTCTGATAATTCTCTAGTTTTTTTTTTTACTTTTTTAAGTGTCTATATCTATGTATCGCAGTATTTTTTAGTTCTTTTTAAGTAAGTAAAGCGTTTAGAGTTAAGCAAGGATCTTAAATCATCGAATAATTTTTATACTGCCAATAATTGCCCCTGAATGTTAACCCGAGTTTAAATTTAACGGGGGCTTGGAATTTACTTTCACAAAAAACTGTTAAACTAGGTTTAACAGTACGGTCAATTGGCACTAAAGTGCTTAAGTGATAACATTCAAACGCCGCTAAAGTAAACTCCAGTTTTTAACGGCATTTCAAAGCCAGCCCTGCCAAAAATACCGCGTAAGTTCTTACAAAAGTAGACGAGTTCTTATATGGTTTTAAAAAGTTCTACGAGCCAGAAAATATGATAAAATATTTATTTTTACGAGATTTCCAATGGTTTTTACAAGAATGTTTCATAAACCTCTCAGAAACTATTTCAAATTTGATCAAAATTGAAAAATCTTGTAAAAGTTATTTTACTAGATTTTACGCGGCCTTTTTGCCAGTGAGTTTAAGATTTGAGCCTGGTTTAAGAAAAATAGGCTTTTCAGTCAACTTATTGATTGAAGGGACTTTTTTAATTGTCTATTACTTAAAAAGTATTTGTCCAATTTTATTACCTTTGGTCATTTTGAAAAGCCAGAACACTAAAATTTTGGAATTTGATGTTTAAATTGACATCTCGTAAAAAGCCAAGATGGCGGACAATTTTTAAAATAGGTATTTTTGACCCCCCCTGCAAATTTTTGGTGTGCGCCACTGGTGCATAACTAAAAATATATTTGGAAAGCCACGATTTTCCTTAGTTTACTCATGTATCGCTTATTAAAATCGGGTAAGAAATAACTAAGATATAAATTGTTTAAGTAAGGGTTCGGTAAGCTTAAAGTCGAAAAAAAAACATCATTTTTGATTGGCTTTGCTTTTCGATGTATATGTTCGATTTAAAAAGTGCTGACCATTTTAAATAGCCAAGATTTTAAAATTTATTAGGTTTTTGCCAAAATTGACATTTTCTAAAAATCCAAGATGGCGGACAATTTTAAAGAATAGGTGTTTTTGACCCCCCTGCAAATTTTTTGTGTGCCCCACTGTTGCATAACTAAAAACATAGTTCAAAGGCCAAGGTTTCCTCAATTTATTAATGTATCGCTGTCTAAAAGCAAGTAAGAAGTAAGAAAGTTATAAATTGTTCAAAGAAGTGCGTTTGGTAATCCTAATAGAGCTGACCAATTTGAAAAGCCAAGATTTCAAAATTTATTAGGCTCTTGGAAAAATTGACATTTCTTAAAAATACAAGATAGCGGACAATTTTTAAAAATATGTATTTTTTGACCCTCATGCAATTTTTTTTTGTGCGCCAATGATGCAAAAATTACATTTTGCATGCAGAGGCTCATAATTCCCGAGTCTACTGATGTATCGGGATTTGAGATTGGCTAAGAGGTAAGGAAGTTATAAATTGTTCAAATCAGTAACCAAATTTAGTCAGGTCAAAAAATACATGATTTTGAATTTTTAATTATTAATTATTAAATATTTTTGACCGAATTTAATTGCAAGACGCATTTTGATAACTCCATGCATATTTTTCTTACTTCTTACACGATATTTACAAGCGATACATCAGTACACTCGGGAATTATGAGGCTCCACATGCAAAATTTAATTTTTGCATCAGTGATGTACACAAAAAATTTGCAGGGGGTTCAAATACACGTATTCTTTAAAATTGTCCGCCATCGTTGATTTTTACAAAATGTCAATTTTGCCAAAACCCCAATAAAGTTTGAAATCTTGGCTATTCAAAATGGTCAGCACTTTTAAAATCGAACATATACATCGAATCCAAAATGACGTTATTTTTCGACTTGACTGAATCAGGCCAACCCACTTACTTTAACAATTTATATCTTCCTTATTTCTTACCCGATTTTAATACGCAATACATGAGTAAACTAAGGAAAAATATGGCCTTCGAAATATATTTTTAGTTATGCACCAGTGGCGCACCAAAAATTTGCAGAGGGGGTCAAAAATACTTATTTTGTAAAATTGTCCGCCATTTTAACATCATCCATCAAATTCCAAAATTCTAATGTCCTGGCTTTTCAAAATGACCAAACTTTTTAAGTAATAGACTATAGAAAAGGGCCGTTTTTTTTGGCCCACCCTATTTATAAAAATGTTTTACTTTATAAAAATATGCTGTTCTTCCTAAGAAGAGTTTTTCATTAAAATGATGTAAGTAGTAGACTGCCTACTTTCGTTGGCGTACTTTATTGTCATTTTTAACGTCTCCTTTATGCTTTTAAATTTGTCCCTGATGCATATCAAATTAAGCATAGGCTTTGTTTAATTTAAGTCCCTTGTATAACTATAGATAAGCGCTTGGCAGTTCTTGTTTGTTTTTTATTTTTATATTTTCTTGTGGACCTTAAGATTCAATTGAAAAATATATATTCGTCAGAATTACGTATTTTTAGTTTTTTATGCCGTGATGTTTCAAGTAAGGGAAGCAATTTTTAAAAACTTACACTAATTGTAATGTAATTCGATTCCTCGATCACTTTTTGCAAATTCGTCAATGACTTCATCATAAAAACTGATCTGTTGAATTTCTCTCTTAATTATTAAGGCTCACATCACACATTCACAACGCACAATCTTCTTATTTAACTTGGAATAACATACAGACCGCTTCAAGCTACTGCGAACATAGGGGGAATCAAGTCCAATTTACTGTCCGTGCCGTACGACCGAGGTGGATTCGAAGCACGCTGCAGTGTTATCTTTTGGAAATTCATTTTGTTTTTATTATTTTGTTTTATTTCTGCCTTGCTCGAGAAACAGATGAGTAAGTTCTTAATTGAAATAATACATTTTTAAAACCAAAAATGGATGTCTACGAAGTTGCCGAAAAAGTGCAGATGGTCAAATGGTCAAATCGTCATAACCCAACACACGTTCGATATTGGTCGAGGGAAAATTTGCATTTGTATTTTGACGTAAGAAAACAGTATCCCCAAAAACTAAATGTTTGGGGGAGGGTATTATAGGGGAACACGTAATTGGGCCATTTTTTATTAACGGCAATTGCAATTTGAATGGTCCTAGATACTTGGATCTACTGCAGCAGCACATTATTCCAACTGCTAGGCAGTTGTTAGGTGTAAGATTTGGTGAAACATGGTTTCAACAAGATGGTTGTTCCGCTCACAATGTTGGCCTTGTTAGGGAATATCTTGATAATGTATTTCCTAATCGGGTTATAAGTACACGGGGAACTATTTTATGGCCAGCTCGATCTCCCGATCTTGCTCCTAATGACTTCTATCTGTTTTTGAAGAAGCTTTTCAAATTATCACCCCTAACATGCTTGGAAACGTTAGAAGGGGTTTTTATAGTAGGCTCGGATATTGTCTAGCCGAGTAAGGAGGACTTTTCGAACATTTGCTTTAATTTTTTTTTGACTGGGAGAATCTTTTTGGTTTTTAGAATGTATTGTTTTATTTTGAGAACTTGCTTTTATATTGTTTCTCCTTATTATTTTCATTGTAACACGTCGTCACTGATAAATCTGAGCAGTTGACAATAAAACGCTCTTATTTATCAGTGACCAAAAATAAGAAAATTACGTTATAAAAATTTGCGTATTTATTGACCAAATTCCGGTTTCATTGACTACACTCCACACAGCACCGTGGTTAGAGGCGTACTAAATACCAAAGGAAAGTCATGCAAGTGGTGATCGCAAGCCTGAGTATTGGTTGCTTCACTGATAGGCGTGCGGTGTCTCTGCATGTACGTACACTGGCAAATTAGACTTCTTCCGCCCTATGTTCGCAGTAGCTTGAAGCGGTCTGTATACAGAGCGCTTCAGGCTACTGCGAACATAGGCCGGAAGAAGTCCAATTTGTCAGTGTACGTAGATGCACACCTATCAGTGGAGCAACCAACACTCAGGCTTGCGATCACCGTTCGTGGCTTGCGTTTAGTACGCCTCTAACTACGGTGCAATGTGAAGTGTAGTCCATGAAATCGAAATTTGGTCAATAAATACGCAAATTTTGATAACGTCATTTTCTTGTTACAATGAATATAATAAGGAGAAACAAAATAAATACATTCAAAAAACCAAAAAGATTCTCCCAGTCAAAAAAAAATTAGAGCAAATGTTCGAAAAGTCCTCCTTGCTCGGCTAGACAATATCCGAGCCTATTATAAAAACCCCTTCTAACGTTTCCAAGCATGTTAGGGGTGATATTTTGAAAAGCTTCTTCAATTTTAATCCGAAGATCTTGCAAATTATAAGCCCTTTCATGCCCGTAAACTTTATTTTGATATAACTCCACAGATAGAAGCCATTAGGAGCAAGATTGGGTGATCGAGCTGGCCATAAAATAGGTCCCCGTGTACTTATAATCCGATTAGGAAATACATTATTAAGATATTCCCTAACAAGGCTAACATTGTGAGCGGGACATTCATCTTGTTGATACCAAGTTTTACCAAATCTCACACCTAACAACTGCCTAGAAGTTGGAATAATAGGTTGCTGCAGTAGATCCAAGTATCTGGAACCATTCAAATTGCCGTCAATAAAAAATGGCCCAATTACGTGTTCCCCTACAATACCCATTCAAACATTTAGTTTTTGGGGATACTGTGTTCTTACGTCAAAATACAAATGCAAATCGACCTCGACCAATATCGAACGTGTGTTGGGTTATGACGATTCAATAATGGAAAAGTGCTTTCATCTGTGAAAAGAATAGATCTCAGAAAGTTTTGTTGTTTCGTAAAATTCCATACGATGGTAGTTTTGATAATTTGATGCGTTTTTGATGCTTTGTAAGAATGATAACCATTCTTTTTGAGAACACGTAAGACAGTGGCTGAAGACGTATCAACTGCTTCGGCAATTTGGTGGCTAGTTAACTTTCGATTTTCCTCTACTGCAGAGTAAATCATCACATCTCGTACTTCCTGCTCGTTATTCAAAACAGTAGATTTTTTATGGTACACAACCAAACTTTTTAAAATTCTGCACAAACCTATGAATCTAGGTTCTGGGCGATTTATAAAATTCTCCAAAAAAAGTTCTTGAATAATTCTCAATGGTATGCCTTGATAGTATCATTTGACCATCTGCACTTTTTCGGCAACTTCGTAGACATCCATTTTTGGTTTTAAAAATGTATTATTTTACTTACCAATCTGTTTCTCGAGCAAGGCAGAAATAAAACAAAATAAATTTCAAAAAGATAACACTGCAGCGTGCTTCGACCGCACTCGGTCGTACGGCACGAAGAGTAAATTGGACTTGATCTCCCTATGTTCGCAGTAGCCTGAAGCTTGTACATATAGTTTATAATTAATTAAACAGTCTCTGAGTCAGAGCGACTGAAAGTCGATAAAGTTCTTTAAGAACCGATTTGCATGACGTCTCGTGTTGTGGATTATATATTATTATTTATAGTAAGAGCAGTACAAATGAGGAATCAAATTGAAGCTTATAACGTGCGCTACACAAATGTATCTGACTGACATTTATGCCGGTATCCACCAACGCATTTTTTCTCCAATTAACTTTTAATTGCGGTTAGCGAGTAAATTCGGTATCCACCAACAAAAATTTTGCGTTAATTGCGCCGTTTACCAACCCGGCCGATGTTGGGCGATTAAAGCTTAATTGAGCAATTAGGTCGCTGTCATATGCATTTTGTTGGTTATGTTTTCTGTTTATTGTGATTTCCAGTTTGATTTGTTGAATTGTTTTTTTTTTTAAATATGGAAGATATGAAGATGTGTGTGTTGGACATAATCAATGATGGAATTCCAAGACGATGGAACGAGAGACCAAATTATTTTGAGACTATGGACAACAGGGGGTTCTTTAGAAGGTTTCAGCTCACAAAGATTTCAGACTTCAGACTTATTTCACTTTCATAAGCTTCTTTTAAGTTTTTTTTTATTTGTTTCACCTTTAATTTAAGTGTTGATTAACGTTTGGGTAATTATGCAGTATACAGTTTTCTGCTATTTTTGATTTTTTATGAAAAATTATTTTTTTCTCTTAAAAAAAAAAATTGGGCGCAGGCGGATTTGGAGTCCTAGGGACTATAGTAGGTGCTCCCATAAAGAATGTTTCATAAAAAATCAAAAATGGCAGAAAACCGTATATTGCATAATTATCAATGTTTGTAGTTAATAATTTTCATAAAATAAAAACAAATATGATTAAAAGTGAAGTAGATGTTTTATTTATCTAAAAAACAAATAAATACATTAATAAAACAAAGAACAAATGCAGACAACTATTGCACACAGATATGCCTAAATAAATCACATTGGTCAGTTAGATATTGCATATCACAAAAAACATTGTCTTTCAACAGCAGAAAATACACCTAAATTAGTAACCTCATCAATTAGGATCTTAATAAAAAACAATGGTCCACCTCAACCAATTTTGTTTAAGTTTTTAAAACGGTCTACATGGTTTAATGGTATTACATATAGGCTTTTTGTTCAAGGACAATAGTAACTTGTTTGTGTTACTTGTCATAACGTCACGGTTACTTTCAGTGACCATGCATAGTTATGACATCATCATAGAAAAACATGAGATTTATAAAAAAAATAATACAAATGAAAAACCATAAACAATCGGTAAACCACACTTTGAACCTTACATTTTTTTAAGTAACCATGTCCCATAGACTGGTAACATAGTCTGGTTACTCGTGACGTCATGACTTGGATTACTGTACGAAGAAAAATTAAAAACGAGCAACTGGTTTAACTGGTAACTTGTGGTTACTTCAAAGAAAAACTCTTTTTGACACTGTCAATCACCAGTCATCATAAAAAGTCTACCCTACCTAAAATTTTAAAGTAATGAGAATGAAAGAAAAAAAAATTAAAGATCCTGAAACATTTTAATCTAAAACTTTTAGGTTTTTTTTCTCTTTGTAATATAAAAATACACAAATCTGCAATCAGTGTGTACAAAACTTCATTGCTGCAACCTTTAAGTTGACGTCCTATAAAGCTTGATTTTCTTTAATTATTATAACTTTAAAGCCTCTTTTTTCTTAGAGTGGTTCTGTCACTTAGGGCATAATTTTTGGTGATAACAGTTTCAAAATAAAACTGTCAGAAAATAGAATTTAAATAATTTCAGTAAAATTTGGAAGAGCAACATGTTTTTCTTGATATAAAAAATATCTCAACCTTATGAACTACTTTCTTAATTATAAGGTACTCAATATATCTAAAAATTAACAAACATCCTAAATAAATCACTTTTAAGCTGAGAAGATTATTACCCACAGACCTTTTAGGTCGGTCATAACTGGAAACAAACTTTTTTGACATTTTATTAACAAAAGTGGGTTGTGCTCCTCCTCAAGTAAAAAGCCCCATTGCAGCACCTACCATAATTTATTTATTTGTAATTTATTTAAGTAGATTTTGCAATGGGGATCTGTCAAGTAATACAAGGGAATAAGTATCCTATTCTAAAACTATACAAATACTGAAAGTGACTTTAAAAAACATTAAAAAATAAACATAACAAATATTTTCAAACATCTAATCCAGTCACAAGATGGCTAATAGTTTTTCCTTCTGATAATTCTCCCATACATATCATATCACATAAAAATTCACATTGACGAACCGTCTAAACTATTTTTTTTTGTTTGTAACGACTTGTTGGGCTGATAAAATTTAAGGCACTTTTACTTTAACTTAACCCTCTTATCTGAACGCATGTGCGTTACAAAAAGTCACTATGTTGACTTCGTTGCAAAAGATTTATTTTTGAAAAGGCCATTTATATACACATTTTGCAATCCTTGGGTCATTATAGTATTTCATAGTTATATGCACCCAGCATACTGTTCAATGCCTACTTTTGTTTACCACACACTGTGTTAAAAAACAAACTTTAGGCAAATCCACTTTTTTACACTACACGACTGAAAATCAGCAGTTAATTATTGGAAATAATGCTGGCGACAACAAACTGATCAGCTCCAAACAGCACCGATTCGGCCATCCCCGTTTAACTTGAGAGTTTCAGTTGCAACAGCTGGGGAATGTATTTTCTGATAGGTTTTAAAAATAAATAAACAAAAACTGAAAGAAAATTAAAAAGTAAACAGAAAAGATAACCTTTTACATCAAAATTTTTTTTACATATCTAGTGTTACCAATAGATACACACCAAATATGCTGCGTTGCCAGCTCTTTTTTTTTAATCGAGTTACTTAACCCTGATTAGGTAATTATTTCTTAAAAAAAAGTAAGATAGGTAAACTTGTTTAGCCGCAATTAGCAAGTTAATTCCAATTAGCTAGCCCTGATTAGAGTGTTTAATGGTGGATATGGGCTTTAGTCGTTAAACTGATTTTTCGTAACTTCAACGCCCTCTATCTTTTTAAAAACTAATTACAAAGAGTTGAACCTGTAACAAAAAATATTGCAAATTTTATTCCAAAGATTTTTGTTTCTACACTTTTTTGTCTCCGACCAACGGAAATGGAGAAAATCGGTTCCAAAGTTTTTTCAAAATGTCGGATAGTTCCCGAGGAGTGGGGGAAATACAAACTTGTTATGTTTACTTTCAGACCTCCCGAAAAAACATACCAAAAACTCAGCCTCAGCACAAATCGTCGGCATTGAATTGGGCCAATTACGACAACGTCGGCAGTGTGTCGGCATCGACGACTTCAGTTTTCGGTCAATAATCGGCAACTGACGGAGGTCCACATTACTATAGTCGACTTTATGCCGATACCACTTTAGGACGGACGAAATCGGCAACTTTTAATATGGTCGACTTTATGCCGAAGACCACTTTATTTACTTTAGGACCGACGACGGTCCGATTGGAACTTTGTTTAATCGGACGAGAATCGGCAACTGACGATGGCCCGATTTACTATGGTCGACATTATGCCAACGCAAACATTATCTGCGTTACGGCCGATGATGGTCCGATAGGAACTTCCTTAATCGGTCGAGAATCGGCAACTGACAATGGCTCGATTTACTATAGTCGACTTTATGCCAACGCCTAATTTATCTGCTTTAGGGCCGACGACGGTCCGATTGAAACTTTGTTTAATCGGACGAAAATCGGCAACTGACGATGGCCCGATTTACTATAGTCGACATTATGCCAACGCAATCCTTATCTGCTTTAGGGCCGATGATGGTCCGATTGGAACTTTCTTTGATCGGTCAAGAATCGGCAACTGACGATGGCCCGATTTACTATAGTCGACTTTATGCCGACGACCACTTTATCTGCTTTAGGGCCGACGATGGTCCGATTGGAACTTTGTTTGATTGGTCGAGAATCGGCAACCGACGATGGTCCGATTACGTCACCTTAAAGGATATTTGAAAACTAGAATGCGGACTTGACAAGATGGTGGTACTTCTCTACAAGAATCACCTCTTCTGCCACTTAAACCAGCCCGACTGATTAAGCACTCGCATTATCGAAACTTTGTAGTTTGCTAATGTCGGGCCGCTTTAAGCTACCAACGACGGACCTCCGTCAATCGCCGACGTTGGACCGCTTTAGGAAACCAATGTAGGAGTTGAATAGTTTGCCGATGTCGGGCCGAGACCAGCTTGCCTACGTTGGACCGACCAAATTAAGCAGTTATGGGTGGATGGTCGGTACCATGTGGTTAAACCATATCGGACCTTAATCGTACGGCGACGGTATGCCGGTGTCAGCAAAAAGTAAAATTTACAATTGGCCCGACGACGGGCCACAGTCTAACGTTGCATCGGCAAGCGGACAAAAAATACTGCTGATCCGATGTCGTAAATCGACGTCGTGCCGATGACGACAAATTCGGCAATAGACACCGGACCGACGAAGGACCGAGGGAACCGTGTTTGCTGGGATTTCAGTTGTTTCCATTATCATTTAACCCCCTATTTCCATTAGCGTACTGATGAGCACCACCAGATCGAAATTCGAATCTAATATTTTGTTTTGTTGAGGACTTGTTTTGACGTTCATAGATTTGTTGTAGCGTTGTCACGCAAACGTGCCTTCACTCTCTAATAAACCAACTGGTAGGAGATACCAACGCACGCTTAGACAAAGAACTTTTGCCACCAAAATGGTAAAATAATTGCAGTTCATTGAATGATTCGTTGCGGTTCTTTGCAATAATCAAACGAGTTTAAAGTTGCACCATACAGCCAGTGTTCTTGTGTTATTACTTGTAGAAAGCGTTTTGGTATACCGGTAAGTAATTTTGCTATATATTTTTAGTCCACTATACCAATATGGTATGATATCGTGAAATTTTAACTTAATTTTGTCAAAAATGAGTTACTAAGGTTCTAAAACACATTAATTGACGAAAAAAAAGTTTTCTGTCGGTCTGTTGTCTGTCTGTATACACGATAACTCAAGAACGCCTTAATAGATTTTAACAAAATTTGATATAAAAATCCTCTATCGGCTGATCATGAATTGATTAACTTTTGGGTAGGGTGGTGGGGAGTTAAAGGGGGGAAACAGAGAATAGAATATTTAAAAAAATTGTAACTTTAAAACAAAAGCAAGTAGCACAGTTTTCAGATTTAAGTTTCCATGGCTATGGCCTACAAATTTTGTTATAAAGTCCAAATTCGTGGAAGCTTTAGTTTCCGAGTTATTTGAAAAAATGTTAAAATATATAAAAAATCATAACTTTAGAAGTGAAGCAGCTACTGATATGCGGTTTTCAGATTTTGGTTTTGTAAATGTTACCCAAAAATTTTTTTCTAAGGTTCAAATCTTTCAAAGCTACAGTTTTCGAGATATATTTTTTTTTTCAACATAAAATAATTGATTGTATAGGGGACTATTCGTGCTTTCTAGCACCAATTCTTTTGTAATGTAATATATCCAAGTTCTGCAAGAAATGCCCTATTTTTCATTTTATGGACCACTGTTTTTCACAGATGCTCCTGAAATTAAATCACCTTAAATCATTTGAAAAATAAATTCATTAAATTAGCACAGATCTTTGGAATTTCTTGAAGGATTCAATCAAAAGGAGGGGAGAGGCAATCGTCCCTCTTTCTTCTTCCTCTATATATCTGCGTCAGAGTATTATTATTCTTCAAGTTAAATGACTTAAAACAACAAAAATCGTTGTTTTTTTTATGCAATTTCAAACGACCTAAAAATTTCCGATTAAATATTCATAAATTTATTCCGGAAACCATATTTTTTATATTTGCAACAGATTTGCAGAAGATAACGAATAACTAATGCATGGGGAAATTAAGTATTAGCATTTTGTTATAACTAAAAAAGATAGCAATGCAGGTCACTCACGGTTACCTTCTTGATGGTAAAATTAAAGTTTAATCAGATATAACAAATTCTTAAGAATCTAGGGACAGATAAAAACTACCTAAAAATTATAAATCTAAATCATCTATGGTAATGGTGAATGATGGATAATAAAAAGACAATTCAAACACCTTTAAATTCAGGTACTACATCCATAATCCCCTTCTAAATTTTACGACTAAAAATGTTTGACGTGTGCGGAGTGGAAAAATTTCTTGATACATGTTAGATATCCCATATGATGTAACTTCCACATTGCTTATTTGGAAATAAATATAATCTTAATTGCGGTAAACAAGTTTACTTAATTCTTGATATGAGTCAAGTAGTTGCTGTGTAGAAAGTTACACTGCTATATGGTTTTACGCAATACTCGAGCACAGATAGGTGTCAACCAAAAAAAAACTTGAGTTCCTAAGTGAATTTTTGTGTACAGTGTGATCCAACGAAAACGAAACAGAGGCGTTTTCACGTATTTAAAGTCTGATTTTAGGGAAATCCTCGAAAACGACGATTTTTTATTCGAGTGGGACACTTTTGGCCAATGCAAAACATTGACATGCACTGGCAACTGTGACAACTATACTATATTTTATGAGTTTTGAACAGTTTTGAGAAGTTCCAGGAGATTTGAGCAGACGGATAATTTTTCTCTTAAAACCTGATCAATTCCTACATTGATTTTCAAGAATCGAGAAGATTTTACAGTATTTTATGGGATAAAAAAGAAGTTAAAAAACCTTCAAATCAGTTACTTCAACCGGGAAGAAACTAAAAAACAAAAGATCAAAAGATCTGGGGTGGAAACAATGAAAATTCTAACTTGGATGAGCATCTCACAAGGAACACACAAAGGACCACTTTGATTTCCAACTTTGAATCACTCACAAATAGGCATCGTTCCGCACTGGCACTTATCCAAGTTATTTGATACGGATTCGTCCTGGCGTGTTAATATTTCCAGTAGGATTATGCTCCCAAGGCAATTAAAAACAAAAAAGACGTTAAAAAAAAACCTCCAAATCAGTTACTTCAACCGGAAGGAGACTAAAAAACAAAACATTAAAAGATCTGGGGTGGAAACAACGAAAATTTGAACACACACAATTGTGTGTTCCTTGTGGGATGCTCATCCAAGTTTGAATTTTGTTTGTTTCCACCCCAGATTTTTTGATCTTTTGTTTTTTAGTTCCTTTCCGGTTGAAGTAACTGATTTGGAAATATTAACACGCCAGGACGAATCCGTATCAGGTAACTTGGATAAGTGCCAGTGCGGAACGATGCCTATTTGTGAGTGATTCAAAGTTGGAAATCAAAGTGTATGATAGTGTTTAATGATGTATGTTGGAGGGTGACCAGTGAAACCACTGATGAGTCCACGCTGGTTACCCAGGGCGAAACATCGTTTAGTCATTTCTCTTTTTGCTTTGGTCCTTTGTGTGTTCCTAGGGGGATGCTCATCCAAGTTTGAGGTTTTGTTGTTTCCACCCCAGATCTTTTGATCTTTTGTTTTTTATTCTATGCTATGTTGCGAAATCATGGAAAAAACTCCTCAGATCTTCTTAAAACACATATGAGGTTCGATGAGAATCCCTATGAGATTTGAGGAGACTTTTTCAGCAGGGAAGTAATTCCGATCTGTTTGCCATAACGTCCCTTTTCTCTGTTGTGTTTTCGAATTTTTAAGGATGAATAATAATTAAAATTCACCGTAAAAAACACTAGAATAAGATATTTTAAATGAAAAATATTATTGGACAAATTCTTTTAGTAAATCTTAATAATGCCGTATAAAGTCGTTTATAAGTAAATCAAAGGCGGCGTGCAAAAACTGAAAATGATGCCTTAAAAATAACGTGCACAACGATAAAGTCACCTAACGGGGATTTTTTACGAGAGGTTCAAAAGATCTTTATTATTATGATTGTTATGATTGTTGTTTTAGTGCAACCAAAGGTTCCAAATTCCCAACATCTTTATTATTATTACACATTTTGCGATCCTTCAGCTATTATATTATCTCATAGTTATAAGTTGAAAACCATATTTTAATTAATTAAATAATTCTTCTCTTAGTTCATAATTCCTCCTTTAAGGAACAAATCGTTCTTAAGATCTCCTTGGATTAAAAGAGTATTCATAGTCGCTTAAGGTTGCCTTGAGCAAGCCTTAAGGCCACTTTATTCTACCAAGGAATAAAAAATCATAGGACGGCTCGACGGGCTCCTTAGAGAAGAAAACATCAAGGCTCCCTTTAAGAAATTATGAATACGGCCTTATGCGATTTGCGTTCCAACATCCTCTAGGTGTAAACAATAATTGCGCCCAACTTTCTAATCCGGAAACTTTTTGTTTTGTTATGATTTAATTTCGAAGGTTCGAGTATAAGACGCAAACACACACGTGGAACTTAATACGTTTTCAATACAATTCACTTCTCGGTTTTTACGAAGCGATCTGAACGCGCGGTCCCAGTGGGGGGGGGGGGTAATCGCCCCTCCCCTTGCTCCAGAAAAAAGTAGACAACAAAGATGCTGGTGTTAACCCTGAAGTCTTTGGAGAAAAAACGAGAAATTGCAGAACGTTCCTTTAAAGACATTCTCGAATCCCTCCACAGTATTTTGGGACAGTTTGAAACAGGCGAAAACCACGATATTAGAAAGACAGAACAGTATTATACAGGGTTCCCAAGATTTTCCTTAGGGATAGCATTTCAATAAATCAAACAGAAATGGCATAGAAAGTTCTGCGCGCACAAAAGAAACAGGTATATTGAGCAATGGTGCCAGTTTGTTATTATCTCTGGACTGCTTTCATGAGAAAACATTGTCGCCACTCTTTCATTGGGAGCATAAATCATAGTTGCAATAATAACCGTTGACAAGATGTCTGCAAATTCCGCTTGATGGCGGCCACACCATGAGATGATCGAGGAAAAACTAATTAAAAATTAGATGTTTTCTGGTCCAAACCACAGCTTTTTCTTGCTTAAAGGAGGCGGCAGGGTCCATTATTTACGATACTGAGCGATAAACTCGTGAGGTTGTTAACATTAGAAAGAAATATATTCGCTTTTAATTAAATTTCTTTCCATTCTGTTCTACTAGTGACATCTATCCGGAAACGGCCAAACCATGCAGCTAGCACTAGCAGCCAAAGAAATCAATAAACGGCGCTGTTTTTCCTGCAGAGCTTTTTGCTTGCGATATTATTGATTTTAAATAAAGCTGGCCCTACACTACATTTGATATTTTCTGGGGCTGCCAATATTTGTAACACCCAAAAAGGGGTGAAAATATTTATTTTGCTCTGTTTCTTTACAAAAAACGTTTTTTCTAGGAAAAACTTAAGCTCTGCTACTTTTTTTATTTGTTTCTTCAACTTTCTCGAAATTTTCGTCATACCGTAGAAAAAAATTATTTCCCCCATGGTCATACTCTACTTTTATTCGAAAAAATTTAGAAACAGAAACGGAATCAGTTTTCCTTGGTTTCGAGTGAGAAGATAAAGGGCGCTGCAGGCAAAAATTTTTTAATTAAATTAGCCGAACGCAAAAATGTTAGAAAAACAAAGCACGAAAAAAAAATAGCGCCGCTTACAATTTTTTTTCAAAAATTACGTAATTTCGGGAACGCAAAGAAATAGGTCTAAAGAGTATAATTTTTAAGAAAAAAATATCAATTTTCTCGCCCTCCTCCACTGGGACTACAGAGGCCGTGCACAAGTTATGTAATAGTCATAGGAGAGAGGGGGGTTACAAAACGTTACGTAGGGAGGAGGGGGGTTTTCGATACCGTTTGTATTTGTGTGAAACTAAGAAAATTTGGAATGAAAATAAGTGAAAAGTTTTTTTTTTTTGGGGGAGGGTAGTGGTCTTGAAATCGTTACGTAATATTAGGGGAGTGGCGTACCAAACCGTTACAAAACATTAGATAGGGAGGGGGTCAAAAATTGGTAAAATCACCGTTACGTAATTTGTGCATGGCCCCACATCTGACTGTTCCTCCTTTTTGATTTCGAATCAAAGTGCAAAACCCGGGTTGGACGTTCGAAGGCGTCAACCCGTCCTATTTGCTTGATAAAGTTTCTACGGAAATATCTCAGTCGATTTCTCCGGCCGTGTATGAACGCTTTAGGTTAGGCATTTGCATGTATCTCAGTCCCCAGCCTGTAAACAGTGCGTAAGGACAATGGTTACAAAATGAAAAGCCGAAAATTATTTTTTTTACAATATCTTTCATCAGTTTGGTATTAAAGTCAAGCAAAAACAATTTTTATTCCAGTCCTAAAGGTATCAAAATGGAAAACATTAGAAAACAACAACCTGGAATGGATTTACTACGTGTAAGATGTAGTGACAACATCGCCCCATGCCCATCCTTTTCTGCCTAATGTGCTTTTCCGTTTGTCTGCGTCTTATACACGGCTGCTTGGCTTCCTAAGGATTTGCTTAGGAACCCTGTAGAGTTTCAATTCATAAACCAGTTTCAGACAAAATCATTTCGGACATAAAATCAAGGTTCAATAAAGAGAGTATTTTGTACCTGAACATATTCATACCAAGTTTTGTAAAACGTGAAGCCAAAATCAGGGCAAAATTAACTAATGTCGTTTACAATAACTATAAACTGTTTGATTAATACAAAACACAAATTCTTAAAAACTTTTATTGGGAGGTCAGTATTTGGAAACAATACTGGTCAGAAGTAGGCAAAAGCTTAAATGAAAACATATATGATATCATTTTCGAGGCAACGAACAAGTGTGGTGATGTTTTTCCGTTGATAAAAACATTCTTGGATGTTGGCCAGTAAGTAATGCTTCGTCAGAAGCTTCCCCTGCCTCAGAAGATTAAAAATATACGTACTTAAAAATACTATGACGGATATTCGTCTGACGGACTTAGCGTTGCTGCATATCAACAGACATATTGAAATTGACATTGAGCGAGTCATTGACCGGTTTGCCCAAAAAAATGAAGCGAACTTTTTTTTAAAGATAGGCATCTTATATTTGAGATATGCAATATACAAGGTAATGTTTCAACTTAAAAAGCTGTATAGATCTCATAAAAAATATTTAGCCATTAGTTTTTGTTTGTGGTTTGTTTGTTATCTATGTTTTTTATAACTGAAAAAATTATACGTAGTTACTCAAGCGCGGATTTCAGGGGGATTTAATTTTTTTACGAAAATATTTTGAAATTTAATATTTACGGAATTAGTTTAATTTTGTGTTAACAATGGCATTTTTCAGTGAAATTTTCTTAAAAATTTTCGCCTGGGGCGGCTTGATACGTTGATATTTACGGTTTAGTTTAATTTAACTCAAAAATTGAATTTTTAATTAAATTTTCTCAAGTTCTCGGCGCATTTAACCCCCCTCCAGATTTGAGGCCAAATCCGCGCTTGTAGTTACTAAGTTTTGTTTGCATATTTTGTTTGTTGTTTTTTCTGATAGAGTGGATGACAAAAAAACTGAGTCCAAAGGACTTCCAATTTTGATCCATAAAGAACTGCTTTTTTTCAGGTATTTTTTGGATATCCAATGGATAAAGATTTTTCTTGGTTCATCGGACCAAAAATAAACTATATCCGAGGGACGTTCATTGTGTCTCCAGCAAAAGTAACGTACTTATATTGACTCAACATTGAATATTTGTCAAAAAATCTATGCCAATTGGGATTGGCCTAGTTGGCACATTAATAAATATAGTCATTTATTTGAACTGTTTTGGATATCCAATGGATCATGTTTTTTCTTATTCATTACCAAAAATAACATTTCTCTCATACCTGGCCGAATCATTTAAGTAAGTATTTTTCATTATTTTAGACTAATTGGTATTTTAGTATTTTAATACCCATCCTTTGCTAGGAACTCCATCCGCAGGGATCGACAATCAGACTTATGATGTTGGAGTGGTTCAAATATAGGTACCTATACAGGGTTCCTAAGATTTTCCTTAGGGATAGGATTTCAATAAATCAAACAGAAATGGCATAGAAAGTTCTGCGCGCACAAAAGAAACAGGTATATTGAGCAATGGTGCCAGTTTGTTATTATCTCCGGACTGCTTTCATGAGAAAAAATTGTCGCCACTCTTTCATTGTGAGAATAAATCATAGTTGCAATAATAACCGTTGACAAGATGTCTACAAATTCCGCTAGATGGCGACCACACCTAATTAAAAATTAGATGTTTTCAGGTCCAAACCACAGCTTTTTCTTGCTTAAAGGAGGCGGCAGGGTCCATTATTTAGGATACTGAGCGATAAACTCGTGAGGTTGTTAATATTAGAAAGAAATATCTTCGCTTTTAATTAAATTTCTTTCCATTCTGTTCTACTAGTGACATCTATCCGGAAACGGCCAAACCATGCAGCTAGCACTAACAGCCAAAGAAATCAATAAACGGCGCTGTTTTTCCTGCAGAGCTTTTTGCTTGCGATATTATTGATTTTAAATAAAGCTGGCCCTACACTACATTTGATATTTTCGAGGTGTTTTATGACATGATCTCGAAACATGTAGCGAACCAAATCTTCAAAACTGGCGGGAGGGTAAAAGCGAAAAATAAGGGGCTGCCAATATTTGTAACACCCAAAAAGGAGTGAAAAGATTTATTTTACTCTGTTTCTTTACAAAAAACGTTTTTTTTTACGAAAAACTTGATCTCTGCCACTTTTTTTATTTTTTTCTTCTCGAAATTTTCGTCATACCGTAGAAAAAAATTATTTCCCCCATGGTCATACTCTACTTTTATTCGAAAAAATTTAGAAACAGAGACAGGATCAGTTTTCCTAAAACGGGAGTTCTTGGTTTCGAGTGAGAAGATAAAGGTCGCCGCAGGCAAAAATTTTTCAATTAAATTAGCCGAACGCAAAAATGTTAGAAAAACAAAGCACGAAATAAAAATGACGCCGCTTACAATTTTTTTTTTTAATTACGTAATTTCGGGAACGCAAAGAAATAGGTCTAAAGAGTATAGTTTTTAAGAAAAAAATATCAATTTTCTCGCCCTCCTCCACTGGGACTACAGGGGCCGTGCACAAATTACGTAATGGTCATAGAGGGGAGGGGTGTTACAAAACGTTACGTAGGGGGAGGGGGGTTTTTGACAGCTTTTGCATTTGTGTGAAACTAAGAAAATTTGGAATGAAAATAGGTGAAGTTTTTTTTGGGGGGGGGGGTAGTTGTCTTAATATCGTTACGTAATATTAGGGGAGTAGCGTGCCAAACCGTTACAAAACATTACATAGGGAGGGGGTCAAAAATTGGTAAAATCACCGTTACGTAATTTGTGCACGGCCTTACATCTGACTGTTCCTCCTTTTTGATTTCGAATCAAAGTGCAAAACCCGGGTTGGACGTTCGAAGGTGTCAACCCGTCCTATTTGCTTGATAAATTTTCTACGGAAATATCTCAGTCCCCAGCCTGTAAACAGTGCCTAAGGACAATGATTACAAAATGAAAAGCCGAAAAATATTTTTTTTACGATATCTTTCATCAGTTTGGTATTAAAGTCGAGCAAAAACAATTTTTATTTCAGTCCTAAAGGTATGAAAATGGAAAACATTAGAAAACAACAACCTGGAATGGATTTACTACGTGTAAGATGTAGTGACAACATCGCCCCATGCCCATCCTTTTCTGCCTAATGTGCTTTTCCGTTTGTCTGCGTCTTATACATGGCTGCTTGGCCCTCTAAGGATTTGCTTAGGAACCCTGTATACTTATATTGTTATGGATCAAGAAGGAAGCGATGGCGACCTATTTGCGTCTGAGAAACTCTGGTCAGTGGAGAGGAAGAGGGGAAGCTATTGGACACCTAAGGGTTGTCCAAAAGGCCACCAGGGAGATGCCACTTGCGTCCTTTGAGATCAAGGCAACCCGAATTCCCTGGAGATTCAACAAGAGGTACAAAGTCGAAATTCTCGATAGGCAAGGGGAAAACCTTCACCAACAGTTCGAGAGGAACGCTGTGATATGCTACACCGATGACTCCAAGCTATCGGAGAGGGGCGGGGGTCTACGTGCAAGACCGAGAAGAATTTCGCATAAGCTACCCGCTCGGAGAGCAAGCTACGGTCTTCCAAGCCGAAGTATACGCTATTATAATGGCGGCAACACTATAAGAGGTCCGGAGGAGCATGTGTGCATATGCTCTCACAGCCAAGCGACCCTAAAGGCACTCAGTGCGTTAAAAATTGTCAATACTCTGGTTGAAGAGTGCGTAGAAGCACAGGAAGCCTTGAGTCAAGACAAAAGAGTTACAGTGATGTGGGTACCGGGACACACGGGAGTGTCGGGCAACGAAAAGGCGGATGAACTCGCTCGGATCGGGGCCAGCACTCAATACGTGGGGCCGGAACCACTCTTAGGTATAACAAAGAGACAGCTGCAAAGTCGACTCATTAAGTGGGCTAACGATACACTGGCAGACTCTTGGGAGAACAAATTAGGATGCAGACAGTCCAAAGAATTCGTCGACGGACCGGACGCGGCCAGACTCAAATGGCTCCTAGGAAGGACACGAAAAGTTATTGGACTACTGACAGGGATACTGACCGGCCACAACCGACTCAGCAGGGAATGACTCCATCTGCCGTTCCTGCGGAAGGGCGGAGGAGACATCCCGGCACCTCGTTGCGGAGTGCGATGCATACCTAAGAATGAGGCATCAGGTACTCGGACAACCGAACCTGGATGCAGAGGACCTGCGAGCTCTCAGGTGGGCCAAAGTACTGGACTTCGTGAAGAGAGCAGGAAGGCCCGGAGAGCACACTACCGTACAAGCGGTACAGGTGGTGGATTAGGGGGCTGGGCTGGGGTAAGGTAAAAAGGGAACGATTGGGAGTAATTTCCAGGTCTTGGGCCGCCCCCTAGTTACTACTACTACTATATTGAAAATATTGCCGCTTTTGGCAGAACTGTCCACTGGATATCCATTGAAACAAATAAGTATATCCAGTGTACTAAAAAAATTAGACCAACGGATATACATTGTAGCTATTCATTTTTTCCAACAGTGAACTATAAAGATATTTTTTGGATAGCCAATGGATAACTTTTGGACGGAAATACGTTGCACTGGATAACCAATAGATTCAGTATAGTGGTACAAAGTAACCCGTGCCAGATGCCTACAAAATATTCAAGTTAAAATTGATGATGAAATCCTAAAAATATCCGACACTGCCAAAAATTTAGGACTTCTTGATTAGGTTGATTTATAGCAACAGACATCTGCTAAATAAGTACACTAAGACTGTATTGTGTGACTCTTTGGTTCTTTCGCACCTAAACTACTGCGATGTTATATATGGCCAATGCATTCGGAAACTAGAACAGAGACGACTTCAACAACTTACAAAATTCTTGCGTAAGAATTATATCTGGACTAAAAAAACGGGACTATGTTTCAGGGGCACTTAAATCACTTGGGTGGCTTAACATGGAGCAGAGGCGTTTATTGCATACCTCTTTATTTTTTTATAAAATAATTAAATATAAAAAACCATCTTATTTGTTTAAAAAAATTAAATTCAGGCATGACGCACACGGTTTAAATACAAGACAAAAAAACAAAATATGTATTCCTTGATAAAAAACAAGTGCGTATCGTGGGTCATTTAGTTATTATATCTCGAAGCTATATAATAAAATACCTGATAGGTACAAAAACTTAAATCCGTCAAGCTTTAGACGGCAATTAAAAAATCATTTAAAAAAATACAGCAGAGTGTGTGTTGGGTAAGTGGAGCCTAGTTTTTTTTTTTTTTTTGAAACATACTTAAATTCATTTTTGAGGTTCAACTATTCTTATTTTTGTAAAAGTAAATTGCACTATTATAATATTAAATACTATGATTGTGTACATCTTCTTTATTTTTCTTTAGGTTCTCTATTTTTAGTTAGGTTTAATATTCTTTCTAATTTAAGTACTTTAAAGGTTTTTCTTAATATTTTAGGTATTTTACAAAAGGTTGAGTGGAAGAGCACTGCTCCCTATTTCTTAATAGGAGAGTGTGAACTCTGCCTTTTGTCGCATCATTTATTTATGTCAGGTAGTGTCTAGAAACTTAATTGTATTTGTTTTTGTATTTCATTATTTTGCGACAATAAAAACAATACTAAACTAAACTAAACAATAGTCAAAATATTGAAATTTCTGGACTTTTTCGGGATATCCCAGAGCCGTCCAACGTTTGCCTTGGACAAAATTTCCTACAGATTTGGTTGTCCAATGGACTCCTGCATTGTCCAGAAAACTCTCTCCACTGGACATCCTTGGGACAGAGTTGTGCTGTCTGGGAATGTGAAAGTGAATCGTATTGGAAACATATTCAGTTCCACGTGAAAACGTACTTCTAAATGGAATTTTTGGGCCTTAATTAAAACGTACCTATATTATAATTTTACTTGACAAAGACAGCTCGTTCTAGAAGGTAAGGTCACCGATAAATAATTTTGTTTTGAAACATTTCATTCAAATATTAAAGTAACACTAGTGACATATCGGCCAAGGCGTTTTTGTTTCTCACTTCATTACGATCAGGCTCCAATGTCTAATGGAGAATCCAGACACCTACAGACCTGCTTCATCCTTATTAGGAATCATCAGGGAGTCATAGGATTGTACCTGGCAGTTGAAGCTTTGTTTTTTTTTAAAAATATTTTGGCTTTTTAGTTCTGTGCAACAAGCCTCCTCCGGAGCGACTGCTTGCTTATGCATTAAAATTACCACCACCACGTAGTATGAAGCTCCAATTGGGGGCGGTGCTGCTGCGAACGTTACCTCTTTTTAAGAGTCATGCTACAGTGGCCTTATACTTTTACAGGTTTCTTCTTTATAACCTGCTGAAAGGTACAGGATTCTGTATTTACGATCTTCTGCACTGCTCAATTTTGCGCAAGACAGGTGGCGCACACAGTTACTACGTCTCCGCGGATTACAAATTTTATGTTTTAAATTCGAGTGGTGTGAATGATGCCTGTGTTGCTTCAACTGCCAGGTACAATCCTATGACTCCCTGATGATTCCTAATAAGGATGGAACAGGTCTGTAGGAGTCTGGATTCTCCATTAGACATTGGAGGCCTGGTCGTAATGAAGTGAGAAACAAAAACGCTTTGTCCGATATGCCACGAGTGTTACTTTAATTTTTATTCGCAGAGACGAGAATTTTTTGTTGTTTTTTTTCCATTCAAATATTTAAAAAAAAGCTTCAAGGCTAAGTGCCAGTTTCTAACGAGTTAGCGTTAACTTCAGCAATATAACCTTGTAATTATCATTAAAATGCGAGTTAACTCCAGGTTAGCTTCAACCCAATGAGCATTTTCAGAAACTTCTGGTGACAGATATTTATATAAAAATTATAAAGAGGGTTCCATTGATACCCTAGGGTATTTAGAAGTTTCCTACAAGAATTGAGTTTGTATATTTGTTTTATTAAAGGCTCTAAATTGATGGTACCCTAAAGTAACATAAAGCTGGCGTTAACAATATTTCCACGGACATCTTTATAAAAATTAAAGTCATCGGTAACAAATGTTATACAAATTGGTGTTAACAATGTTTCCACCAACATATTTATAAAAATATAAGTCATCAGTGACGAAAGTTATATAAATTGGTGTTTGAAATCTTTCTGTCAACCCACCCAAAAAAACCGTAAGTAACTATCAATTAAAGATATATAATAGATTGGTTTTTAAAATGTTGCTATCAACCCACTTATAAAACTTAATTAAGCAACAACAAATTTATATAAGATAAGATTAAAAATATTTCGAGAGACACTTATAAAAACTTGGGAACTCACACACAATAGTTATATAAATAGATGTCTGTAATATTCTTATGAACTCATTCATAAACCTTTTTTGCTCATAAGGTTTTTTCTATAATGTTGTTATTAATTTCTTTATATAGTGATTATAATACAACTGTTTTTAGAACAAAAAAAACAATTTTAATTTATTTTGGCAATTATAATAACAAAATAAACAAGATTTTTTAAGGTTAATTTTGTGACATCAAAAGGCGCGTTGTTGCGACATCAAAAGGAGCGTTTTTGCGAGATACCATACCATTATTATCTTGTTTTATTTACATCAATCTAAGAGAGATAAGAGATCCAAATCTTCTTGAGATAGTTGCCGATGGACAGATATCGGGATCGAATGCATTTTACACCTGATTCCCACCAGCGTTTCCCATGCGCAGTCACCCTGACTTGTATAGGCAAATCTCGCTTAGACCACGTGATACGTGTTTTGATTCGGGGGACCCACGAATGAGAAACGCATAGATGGGAACCGTGTTTTAGAAAAAGAGAACAATATAGTAACCGTGTTAAGGTCGCAAAAACGCACCGTGAAACGTCGAGCGCATACGCTGATACTGCTGGTCGGCGGCAAATGTGAACACCCCAGAAAATAATCGCCTGTACACCCTTCGACCCCGCAATCTAACTTGAGATAGTAACCTCTGACTGTTATGCGGGCTTGAAGTGTGTGGAGGTAGGTATTTTTCCTGGTATGTGTAGTATGCTGGATCTCTCGAGCAATGCATTTAGGAAAAGAGAACAATGGTAACTATGTTAAGCTCGCAGAAAGGGATCATCAGTGTTCAACACTGCGCCATCTGCAGCCCTTTGTTCCAAGTAGCATCATTTTTTAAAAGGGTCATAAAATAGTGTTGACGACGTAAACAGTGATAGATTGTATTTTTTATAGAATTGTCGGAAATTTTCGCCATTTTGGATTACAAAAATAGGTTTTTGGTCTAAATAAAAACGTTATTTATGGGGTTTCAACAGGTGTTTCAATCGAAATATGGCTTGTTAGGGTTAAGAACAACATACAAAATTCAATATTTGTCCCAGAAAGAAAAAAACGCGTATGAAAAAAAAAACTGATATTTAAATGAATATTTTTTTCCCGTTTTCTCAAGTATTTTTGGAGCCCATGAAATTTACGTGAGTGTATTCGAAAACTATACAGTACACACGGAACCGCAGATGATTTTTCAGAGTAGGATGACTTGAAAAACAGCTTTTATTTGACTATAGTATATAAATATTCATATTCCTGCTTCAGCTTATCTCACTTTCATTTTTATTTATTTTAGAAGATTGCTAAACACCATTTTATAATTTTTTTTATTGTAAAAAGAAAAAGAATAATACATAACAAGCAAAGGGAAGAAAGATGGAAAATTTATATTTCTAAATCCATAAAAACCTTTAATTTGTTATGTAGTGTTGTTAGAACAGTTGTAAAACCTTTTTATAATAATCTCTATACTTGAGGGCTCATAAGAAAGTTTTATAAAATCTATATGTTGTTTTTCTATCCATTACTATGTACCATAAATTTTTATAAGCTGGTGTTGAACAGTTGTTTTTCAAGTCTTTTTTACTCATTTAAGAGATATATTAGAGTTATAAAATTATCACCAACACTAAATAATATAACTTTTGGTTATTTTATGAAGGTTTTATATTATTTGCTGTAACTTTTATATAGACAAAAATGCTCATTGGGAATGCGAGGGTAAGTTATCTTACGCCAGGTTTAACCTAAAAAAATATTAGTCTTAAACACCTAAAAGTTAATTATATTTATAACCCGACTTAATTTAACTCACCGGTAACCCGCTATTGCGAAACCAGCCCTAAATGACCAGAGTTTGACAGATTTGGAAACAAAGAGGGTTTCCGCTCTTACTACAACAAAATTTTCAATAAAAACATAACGTTAACCTAAAAAATATTAGCCTTAAACAGCTAAAAGTTAATTATATTTATAACCCGAGTTAATTTAACTTACTGGTAACCCGCTATTGAGAAACCAGCCCTAAATGACCAGATTTTCACAGATTTGGTAACAAAAAGGGTTACCGCTCTTAAGGCGCATTTACACAGACAAACTTTCCTTTGATGTGGAAATGCCGACAAACATTTACATGAGCCTCTTGAACAAAATGCTCAAAGAAATGTTCGAGCTAAATCGCGTACAAAAAAACACACGTAAATTTTGGAGAGAATGTTGAGCAAAATTTGTTTAAAGAAATGTTGGTAATAAAAATTTCTTACAAATTTAAATTTTATAGTTTTATGGGAATTCATTAAACTTAACTGAAAATAGAAAGACTAAGTTTTAAAACAAGGTATTTTTAATTAAGTGCTTTCCGACGGAAAAACGATTTGATGTCGAAATTCACGTTTTACCTCATAAGCAACTTCGATTGATCTGATTTTTATAGGGGATATGCCAGTATACTTGTAACTTTTTTGGGGTTGTAGAAAAACGAGAATAAAAAAATAATAATGGCACTTATTTATTGCTGTTGCCTGTAAAATGTAATGATAAAAATTTACGTTTAAAAGAATATCTCTTTATTTTACTTCCTAGTTTAAAACACAATGCAATAATAATTAAGTCAAATTAAAAAACCGATATACATTTTATTAAATCTCAAATATATGAACAAAAGCACGTTCCGTCCAAATAATACCCGTTTATTACCCACTTTTACAATCTTACCATCCCGACCATTGCCTAAAAAAATATAATTTAGCAGTAATAGACTGGACTTCTGAATCGGAATGTTGCTCCTTTGCATATTGTTTGTTCAGTGTCAGTAATCGACCTTGATTATTACATTAAATTCACAGTAAATATCTATCTTCAGCATTTTCATGAACCTTTTGCTTTTTTAAGCAACCCTTGGGACCTTAAACTAACTAGGTAAATCTGGTGTGAGGAATTAAAAAACAACAATAAAAGCTAAAGGTAAAGTAAAGTTACAAAAATATGTTTAAAAAAAATCTCCCTCCCCACCACTCCCCATAGTCGTGAGGCGCGGATTACCGCTTAAAAGTGCAATTTTTGAGTTTTTTGCTGATATTTGAAAAACTCAAAATTTTTTTGGAAAAGAAAAATTTTCCTGGGTTTTTTTTTAGGAAAAAAACCCTTGGAAATAAAAAAACTCGCAAGATAATCCCAAAAAAAACCCCGGGCAAAAAAATCCGGGAAAAACCCTAAGAAAAAAATATTATAAGTAAACCTAATCCATGTGACAAAACTGATAGTAGAGCCAATAACAATGTTTCGCTTGCCGTCGGCTTTTTTCACAAAAATTTTAAATAAAAGTAGGTGTTCCATTTTTTTAAAGAATTGAGTTCAGTGATCACTGATGTGAAATTTTATTTATTCTCATCTTTAAAAATATGTTTCCAAAACAGATAGCAATAATTTGCTCAAAAATTTACCCGAACAAAATATTCAAAGAAAAGCTCACAAAAATGTTCACGCAAAAAATTTTAGACCTTTTGCACGAACTTTTATTTGAGCATGTTCGTCTGTGTAATTGCGCCTTTAGACGTAACCCACAAGGTTACGTGACAAGTGATGAAACTTTATTTTATAAGAGCGCTGATTGACGCACAAATGTGAATTATTTTTCTACATTTTTCAATGTAACAACAATTGTATGGATTCGAGTAAAATCTTGTTTTAATGGCGAACCTACAATTTTTAAAAAAAATACACGTCCATTTTGAAAAAATCACCGCCATCTTGGCTCCTATACATCCGATCATCGATTTCCTCGACCAAAATTTTAAAGAATTGTCTAAAGAATAATTGTGCCAAATTTCATGCATTCTGCACAAAACGAACAATTAATTGCTATTTGGGACTTAAGCCGGACGACTATTTCTGCAGAAACTAAAATCACAAAAATCAAATTACGGTAGCACAACTATACAGTCGAAAAAAAATGTTGAGTTTTTTATATTTATAATTAACCTAATAAGGTATCAAATAACTCGTAAAATTTCGACAAAGATATTGAAAAACCAATTAGTTAAAAACAAGGGAAATTCTTTGAACACGCTTTTCCAAAGGACAAGTGCAAAAGCAATAAGAAAATGTCGAACCTTTTCTTATCCGAATATTAGGCAGTTTTTGGTCAGCACACAAAAATAACAACCTTTGTGGTTATCGTTTTTTAAAAAGCCGTCAAGCAGAAAGTTATTTCAGTTTATTTTTTACTTAATTTTTTTAATAGAATCCAAAGTAATGGTTTCCTGTTTCAAAAATTATATTTAAGAAGATAATGTTTTTCTAGGGGAAGTACTGCTTCCATGGACGGCACGCCAGCCGCTGACAACCACAAAGGTTGTTATTTTTTTATGCCGACCATAAACTTACTACTAAGGCAATTTGCTGTTGTTTGTCATTTTGCGTCCTTTGTTTACGCGCTCAGTTTAATTTAATTGAATTTTGTTTACTGAAAATGTTCAAATAATATGCGTTGCATTTTATTCGAGCTATCTCTAAATTCACGGGCCATTAAAACAATTAAAGGGTTTGATGCACAAAATTTAATATAAATTATATTAGGCAGTTAAAGTAGTAGTAGTAGTATAGGGGCGGCCCGTGGGACTGGCAATCAGGCCTCTTCATAGGCTCCGTTTCTGACCCCCCCCCTGCTACCGCTTCTGATCCACCCTGCTTCCGCTTCAACTCTTTCTCCAGGCCAGCGTTGCCAATAGCATTCCTAATTACCAGAATCTATGGTAATTTTGGACCAAAATTGGTAATTGGTAATTACCTATTAACAGGCGTAAAATCTATGGTAATTTAGGAAGTTTGGATATATCATGCAAAATACAAAAACCGGTTTATAATTAAAAAATTACAATTCCTTTTTATTGAAAATTTAAAATTGACCGTTAAAACCGACAAAGGACTATTTTCAAGTCAGCAGTTTGGATATATTTTTTGAAAGCTCGGCCATTGGAGGTTGGATGGGACAAAAAAGTAACCCGTTACTAAAAAAACCAGCTGTGACTTTTATATGATTAAAATGAATTAAATAATTTCCTAAAAACATGTATGTATTATAAAACAAAATTATGATTGTTTTCCACAAACCAAAACTACACTTTTTTGCACTCGACGCGCGTTTCGCTAACAACGTTAGCATCATCAGGAGACGATAAACAATGAACTAAATTAATCTACGATCTATCTTATATACAATCCTTTAGTGGGCGGAGATAAGACTAATAAATTGTGATTGATCACGATTTTTAATCCTACCTCCACTCAACCAAAGAATAAAGTGTACTAAACGGGATAGGTCCTCTATCTTTATTTAAACTATTTCTGGATTTAATGATTTCCATACTTTCATATGCATTCAAAAGTCTTTTGTTTGGTACACTTTTTAGAAGTTTTAGGTTATCTAATGTGAATCTATGATTGTTTTCAAAAGCATGCTCGGTCACACTTGACTTTTCTGTTCTTCCGTATTTTAAGTGTGCTAAGTGTTCTTTAAAACGTGTTTGAATAGAGCGTCTCGTTTGGCCAACATATTTTTTATCACAATCCATGCAACTAATTTCGTAAATTCCACTTTTTTCTATTTTTTATCCTTGGGATTTCCTAGTAAGCTTCTTATTGTGTTACTGGATTGATATACGAATTTAAGACCGGTGTTATTAAATACTTTGTGTAATCCTTTCGTATAATTAGGATTATAAGGAATTGATACAAATTTTGAGTCGCAGGTATCTTTTTGTCTGAAAAAAGTAGAATTCCGAAAGGTCTTTTGAAAAGAATGTCTATTTATCAGCTTATTTATTAAGCCTTCGTCGTAACCGTTTTCGCCAGCTATATTCCTAATCCTATTCTTTTCTGCTTCAAATCTTTCTTTGTTTAAGGGGAAATTTACTAATCTATATGTTAAAAAGTGCAAACTTGCAAGCTTATGTTGTAAGCAATGAAAATAGTCATTTGGAATATACCTGTTGGTGGCCGTGCCTTTTCTGTATAGGTCAAAGTCCAATTTATTTTTATTTCTTATAACTAAAGTGTCTAGAAATGGCAGTGTACCGTTGTTCTCTGTTTCATAAGTAAATTTAATAGTGGGAAATTTGTTATTTATTTTTTTCATAAAATTTTCAACACTAGTTACTTTAGTGTTGAATACTGCAAACACATCGTCTACATACCTGAACCATACTCTGAGGAAATACTCAAATTCTTTACTTATATCTGATTCAAATTTGCTCATAAATAGGTTTGCGATAAAAGGTGATAAACTATTACCCATTGTGGTTCCTTCCTAAATCACAATAAAACAATTAAAAGTTTGAGAGAAAAAGATGTTTTCTATCTAAAAGCTGACAAGGGTAATAAAGTTGTTATATTAGATAAAACAGATTATTTCGAAAGGGTAGATAACCTAATAAAAAATGGAGCCTACAAACAAGTCCCAAAGAACCCCTTACCAAAAATGATTAACGAAGTAAAAAACACAATTAAAAAATGTAACAATATTATTACTGATAATATTAAATATAAACTACAAGTAAGCAATCCCACTATGCCCCAACTGTATTGTCTTCCGAAAATCCACAAGCCTGGAAAATCGGTTAGACCTATAGTTTCTGCTGTAGGATCACCTACTTACAACATTTCGAAATGGCTAGCAAACGAGTTTGAAAATTTACCGATAAAGGAAAAAGGTTTTTCTGTTCAAAATTCCCTTGAATTTATCAACAAAGTTAAAGATATTTCACTCCAAGAAGGTGAAATTTTAATCTCGTTTGATGTTAGTTCGTTGTTCCCTAGTGTGCCGATCCCCAATACCTTACAATACCTGGAGAAACTACTAAGAAAAAACAATCTAGAAGACAAACAGACTTTAGAATTCCTATCTTTAACAAAACTCTGCATGAATCAAAATTACTTTCAATATAAAAATAACTACTACCAGCAATTAGAAGGAACCACAATGGGTAATAGTTTATCACCTTTTATCGTAAACCTATTTATGAGCAAATTTGAATCAGATATAAGTAAAGAATTTGAGTATTTCCCCAGAGTATGGTTCAGGTATGTAGACGATGTGTTTGCAGTATTCAACACTAAAGTAACTAGTGTTGAAAATTTTATGGAAAAAATAAATAACAAATTTCCCACTATTAAATTTACTTATGAAACAGAGAACAACGGTACACTGCCATTTCTAGACACTTTAGTTATAAGAAATAAAAATAAATTGGACTTTGACCTATACAGAAAAGGCATGGCCACCAACAGGTATATTCCAAATGACTCTTTTCATTGCTTAAAATATAAGCTTGCAAGTTTGCACTTTTTAACATATAGATTAGTAAATTTCCCCTTAAACAAGGAAAGATTTGAAGCAGAAAAGAATAGGATTAGGAATATAGCTGGCGAAAACGGTTACGACGAAGGCTTAATAAATAAGCTGATAAATAGACATTCTTTTCAAAAGACCTTTCGGAATTCTACCTTTTTCAGACAAAAAGATACCTGCGACTCAAAATTTGTATCAATTCCTTATAATCCTAATTATACGAAAGGATTACACAAAGTATTTAATAACACCGGTCTTAAATTAGTATATCAATCCGGTAACACAATAAGAAGCTTACTAGGAAATTCCAAGGATAAAACTACAGTTCTAGAAAAAAGTGGAATTTTCGAAAATAGTTGCATGGATTGTGATAAAAAAATATGTTGGCCAAACGAGACGCTCTATTCAAACACGTTTTAAAGAACACTTAGCACACTTAAAATACGGAAGAACAGAAAAGTCAAGTGTGGCCGAGCATGTTTTTGAAAACAATCATAGATTCACATTAGATAACCTAAAACTTCTAAAAAGTGTACCAAACAAAAGACTTTTGAATGCATATGAAAGTATGGAAATCATTAAATCCAGAAATAGTTAAAATAATGATATTGGACCTATCCCGTTTAGTACACTTTATTCTTTGGTTGAGGGGAGGTAGGATTAAAAATCGTGATCAATCACAATTTATTAGTCTTATCTCCGCCCACTAAAGGATTGTATATAAGATAGAGCGTAGATTAATTTAGTTCATTGTTTATCGTCTCCTGATGATGCTAACGTTGTTAGCGAAACGCGCGTCGAGTGCAAAAAAGTGTAGTTTTGGTTTGTGGAAAACAATCATAATTTTGTTTTAGTGCAACCAAAGGTTCCAAATTCCCAACATAGATGTATGTATTATAAATTTTAAAAGTTTATATTTGTCATTTCTCAAAATATGGCGAAAATATTCAAGTTTTCGCATTATGATAATAAGTAAAACTTTAAGATCTTTATTTATTCTAAGCAAAACATCCACATTAGTTTTCTGTCCATCCAAGATATCCTTATTCTACGATAACACCACATCTCGAATGCCTCTAACTTTTTGCACATGCTTCCATGCCATAATATAAGATTGGAAAAACATAACACCGAAGTACAGGAATTCGGAGACTGGTATCAAGATCGCGAATACACAACACTGATTTTATTTTGATAAAAGAAGATCTGGCCTGTTCAATTCTTGCACGAATCTCTTGCATGTTGTCCCAGTTCTCATTGAGAGCGCAACCCAAGCATTTGGATGAATCCACGCGTTTTTCCAATATTTAAGTTAAGCCCGAATTGCGAAGTTTTGGCAACAATTTGATTCAATAACTCTTGCAGGTTTTCCAGCGTGTCTGCTATTATGACAATGTCGTCGGCATATCGTAGGTTGTTGATTTTTATGCCGTTTATGGTCAGACCCTATTCGCAGTTATGAAGTGCATTCTCTCATATTTTGTTACTATAGATATTAAACAACAGGAGAGACAATATACAACCTTGGCGTTACCAGAAAGCATATAAATCTAAATAGAGAGGACACATAATGGTCATATCCGACCAGCAAGCCAATGCGATTCACAGCAAGTTTTTGATTATTAGCTGAATGCGCCAGGATGAACCGGGGTAATATATTTATTTAAAATTAAATCGGCAATAATCCCGCGCGTTGTTTGAATGTCGATTTATCACTGGCGTATATACACTTCGCGACACATAAAACGCATATCTTCTTTACGATTTAGCAACCTGTTCTGTCACAAAGATCGCGATTCTTCAGAAACGACAGAAAATCTCACCCGTCAGAATCCTGGAAAGTGGCGATTTTTACTTATCGCCTCATTTAAAACAAAAACACAGCAACCTTCAAATTTATCCTTACGTTGTAAGAGAAACTGCGTCATTTTCTTACTAAGATTTTGTAAATTTAATATTTTAAAGATGGCGGAGCTAAATTGTTACTACGCGTACCAATAAACGTCAAAAATTCTCACCATGTAAAAGGAAAGACAGAATATGTGTGACTTTTCTGAACAGTGACAGCGAAATATTCCATAGCTATCTATGGTTTTGTATGTTAAAAGTTTTAAAGGTTTGTTTACACATAAAAATATTTAAGGAATATTAGCAAATAGTCCTGACAAAAAAGCATTAAGTGTAAACTTGTGTAAAAATCGTCAGATTTTTTGACAGGGCGAGATTTTCTGACGGTTTTTGAAGAATCGCAACCAGAGTGTCAGAGTCCACTCATTGTCATGTTTTGTTCGTCGGGTTGCCGTTCATTATGGACCAGACAAGTCCACTATAGTAAGACTAAAAAGAAAATACAAAGAAGAAGGATCTGTACGACGAAAGGAAGAAACTAGCTTGACCAAAGTCAGCACACCCCAACAGGATCAGCAAGTCACTAATTTCCTGGAAGATCACCCATTTTCCACGGTCAGAGAAATAAAATTAACAGTTTGTTTTCCTGGTACGTTAAGACCTGCACTAAGACGAATAAAGAAGTCGAGGCTGAGATGTCGTTTGCAGCTACAATGATACGGCTAAGTAAAGAAAAGAAGCAAGTCAGATTACTTTTTCGAGACAGAAAAACGAATTTTGGCGACAGAGAACGTATGGGAGCTCATTGCAAAAAAGTTATCAAAATTTAACATTCGCCCACGGAATGCTAACCATTGGATGGAACTAATAGTTAGAGTTTATGCAGAGATCGTTGAAGAAAATCCAAATTGATTTGAAAAGTTAGCAGCAGGCTCCATGCCAAGGCCTTTAGAAAAAATTATTCAAGCAAATGGTGCAATGACCAGAAACTGAAGTTAATATTTTAGATTTTGGCTTATCGATAGGTTTTTTGTTTCTATTTGTTTTTTAATATTTTGTTGTTTATAAAACTGATCCTGTTTATCTGTATTGACCTTTCTTAAGCCGCATCCTTATAGTTCTTTCTTCTTTGTAGTTTCCTTTTAGTGGAACTATAGTGGACTTGTTTGATCCATTTTGACCGGCTATTTGACGAAGGGGCCAACCTTCTTCTTGTTCTGGCAAAATTTGTTTTTGTTGTTTTAAAAGTGTTTTATCTTTTCTTTATATTTCGTAACAGCAACGGTAAAAAAATAAGTGTTTTTTATTTCTTTTCTAAGTATTTTGCTATCTAAGATTACTTCAATTTTGCTATAAAAAACAAACATTTGCAGAAAACCACCCAAACTATGTTTCTGTACCAAATTTTAATAACCCCGTCATTTCCGAATGTTTGAAAAATACATGATTAGGAGATTAGAATGGGTGAGAAGTTATGTGAAATTTGATGGTCTCATATGATAAATTTCCTTGGATATTCCTTCAATGGTTCAAATGGTTCTGTTCTCCTAATCCAAAATAGGCGGTTGTGACGTAACCGTGTGAATTTCCCATCAGTCTTCTCCAAAAGAGAGAGACAAATAATTTTTTTTTCAGAAATTTAACACCTGATTATGATTTTTTTAAAAATTAGACCGCCGAAGACAAAACCTTGCAAAAGCGTAATGTTTATTTAAAATAAAAGAAAAAACTGAAGCAGTCTGCAACATTTTTGGGGAACGTGGAACTCGTCCAAAAGAGTACGATTTTCCTGTGCGCCGCCTCTGCTTTGGATCGTCAAAAATAAGCAAGATTGAAAGCGAAAGTGGCGTATCAAGTTTCCAAGCCAAGAACTAAAAAAAACGATAGCTGCGCCACTTGGTTTTCATGTCAGTTGAGCGGGGTCGCAAATTTACATTTAGGTGTCCTCTCTATTTAGATTTATATGCTCTCTGGCGTTACCTGTGCATTTAGGCTGTGGTTAATACCTTTTTTGATAGTTCACTTACCTTCTACCGATATTTATATGGATAGATGCTGAAATTTATGATGTTGCTTTATGTCTCTATTGTATCCCAAACACCATCACAAAATTTGGAATATTTTTTTCCCCATTTTGGAAATAAAAAAACTGAAGATCCCAATAGCTCCAGCTAAAAACCAATTTTTTTATGTTCAAACTCCGTTCTCAAGAAGCAATGTTAATGGATTAAGGTTTTTAATTCCAAAGTTTGTTTGTTTATTCCCGTGTTTCTCCAAACGCCTTTTTAAATCTGCGAAAATACTTTTAATTTAATTAACCCAAGAAAATATCTGTGTTACAATTTAGATACCTCTGCCAACTTTTCTTTTTTTTTTATATTTTTTAGAGATTCCCTCACTTCAAAATGGACGCCTTGTCGATACTTGTAAGCCTATGTCTCCTAGGAGGATGTTTTGCAATGCCGGCAAGTAACGAGCAACTGGATAAGGTGGGCAAATTGTATAATTAATTTCAAAAGTAACAAAATTCAAATACAGAAGATATGCAAAGGGCCGCCCCCCACCGCGACTGCTCCCACTCTTGGCGAGTTGCCCATATTAGCCACTCGGTAAAATAAATAGTTATTATTAGTTTTTGGTTCTAGGAGTCGGTTGAATTTTCATAATATTTTAGGAGCAAACTTAAAAGTATCTTGAAATAAAACTTGTTAGTTGTAAGTAGGTAGTCGTTTTAATTTCTTTCTAGTCCACCATACCAATATGGTATGGGGGTAGTTTTCAATCAAAAATTATTAAAGTTCCAAAACACCTTAATCGACGAAAAAAAAAGTTGTCTGTCGGTTTATCGGTGGGCTGTTCTGAAGGGGGGAAAAGGGAGATAAAATATTTTAAAAAATTGTAACTTTGGAAGAAAAGCAAATAGCGATATACGGTTTAATAACGTTAAAATATATAAAAAAAAGTCATAACTTTAGAAGTAAAGCAGCTATTGATATGCGGTTTTCAGATTTTGGTTTTCGTAAATATTGCCCAAAAATTTTGTTATAAGGCTCAAATCTTTCAAAGCTACAATTTTCGAGATATATTTTTGTTTCTTTTCAACATAAAATAATTGATTTTATTGTGGAGTATCCGTGCATTCTAGCACCAATTTTTTTAAATTGAGTACTTTTATTGAGTAAACTAGCTATTATTCCCTATTATTGTCCTTATAAATAATATGTTTTTAAAGGCCACCATAAACGACTACGCCATCAACACCGTGTCCGAAGATCAGAAAGTACCAGCGGTACCTCAGTTCCAACAACAACAGGTAAAATTAAATTTAACTAAAAAAATACTATCTGAAGTCCCGCAGATTTTCCTGGTTTTACCCGTTTTATCCCCGTTTGTTTGGCTTGAAATGTTCATAAATTTTGCTCCCGTGAACCGGTTTTAATCGGTCCAGTAGTTTTTGCGTGATGCTGGTACAAACAGACAATCAAACAAACAAACAACCCAGTAAACACCGTTGGGTATAAATTACGTAAAATTTACAAAACAGATTTACCTTGTTACGTAAATTTAAAGTCACTCAGAGGTCACAATAAGGTAATGTGATGTAAAGATATAACATACTTTTTACATAAATATTATATCTATGTTACGTAAGAGTTAAGTAAAAGCTACGTACATTTTACATAACAGGTTTACCTTGTTACGTAAATTTAAGGTCACTCCGAGGTCACAATAAGGTAAAATTTAAGTCACATTAGCGTGCGAAAACTCTGCATAATGCCATGCGCAGAGCTCACATAATTCTTACATAAATGTGATGTAAATAAAATGACGTATCTTTTATATAAATATTACATCAATGTTACGTGAGGGTTAAGTAAAAACTATGTATATCTTACATAACAAGTTTACCTTGGTATGTAAATTTAAGGTAACAATGAGTTACATGACATGCGCAAAGCATCAACTATCCAAGTCTGACATGAGCATGCAGCTTGAGGCGTGCCAACGTCGGTGATTAACGAAGGTCTGTCGGTGGTTGCTTGACACGGTCCGACATTGCCAAACTGCAAAATTAACCAGACGGTCTGGTTTAAGTGGTGGAAGATGTGATTCTTATAGAGAAGTTCCACCATCTTGTCAATACCTCAAAGTCAGCATTCTAGAGATGTACGGGTCGGACCTGACCCGGTTCAGTGATCCGGATCTTTTAAAAGAATGAATTGAACCGGTTCCCAAAATTACAAAACACGGGTCACGAATCAGCACGGGTCGTTTAAATAATTGATATTTTTCAAGTCGGTATTTATTTAAATGACCAGTACATGTGCACGTGCAGTTAAAGCAACTCAATTCAAAATTCAGAAATTTACATAACTTGAATGACATAATTAATACATAAAACATGTTATGTAATAAATATGTAAAATTGCAATGTAAAGTTACGTTTATGTAAATTTCAAAATTTTAGTGTGACGTAAATCATGTTATAGGCTGTTTACATAATTTAGATGATATAAATTCTGCGTGAAATGTTTTATATATAGGTTGTGCAACATTTCAATTCTAAACCTATGGTTCAATTGATTATATAATAGTTATGTAAGATTTAGGACTTTAATTTGACGTAAATAATTTCACAGGGAAATTACATAACTTAGATGACATAATTAATATATAAACAATTTTATGTAACAATTATGTCAAATTTTAAATGTAAACTTAGGGTTCACACTGTTTCATAATATTTATGTAAATTTAGTGTGACGTAAATCATGTTATAGAGCGTTTAAAATGTTTTGTATAGTAGTTATGTAACATTTTAAATGTAAACGTAATGTCTAAATTGTTACATGATATGTAAATTTTATTACTTTTATTTAAAGTAAATCATTTTGTGTACCGTTTACGTAAACTAGATTACTTAAATATTACACATAATTTTTTATGTAATAGGTATGTCATATTTTTATTATTATTCTTATGATGACTTAAATTTACAGTCAAAGTTGTAAAGTAATATTTACATAATTTTTTTTATAAAAATATTTTTATGTGAGATCTACGTAAACATGATTTACATAAATATATGAATCTTAGATTTTTAGAACTATTGGGTATAAGTCACGAGTGCGTTTACTGGGAAATCGACATGACTTTTGGTATCTATATGGTTTGGTAAAAAGCCAACACCGAAAACTTTAAGAAAATAATCAATGTTCAGAAATGGTCTATCTATAGAATTGTTATACAGTGTCTGCCAAAAATCTGCAATAATGGATTTTTCGGGAGAACTATTTAAAAAAATATATATAGTATCATTTTAGGTCAGAGAAGCTTTTTCAAAAAAAATGTATACTTTTTATACATGGTGTCCCAAAAATAAAATATGCCTCAAGTTTATCTTTTTCTAAATTGGACATCCTGTATATTATCTCATTTTTTGAATCCTTAAAAAATAGGCCTTTCAAAAATTTGGATCTAACTTATAAAACAGGGAGAAAAAGTTATTGGAGCAATGCATATTACGAAAATGTAAGAAATTCTTATATTTTTTAAAATTACATTAATTTATCTGTAAAAGGCCTACTTCATGTCATGGGGTTGTGTTATTGCCCAAAACGAACGTGACTGCTCTAGCTCGAACGCGCCTATGTTTTACAAGGGAAACATTTAGCATTTTTTTGTGAGCTTACTATTGTTCTCTTTTTTTGAATTGCATCGCTCTGAGAGAGATCAGGCTTACCAGAAAATGCTCCCCCTGCACCCCTCTGCCAATGAAAATGTTACTATCTCCTTAATATAGTTATCGTTGACAGATATACGGGGTCGAAGGATGTACAGGCGGGTCTGACAGGCCATTATCTGGTATGCTGGATCTCTCTCAGCCGAATGTATTTTGAAAAAGAGAACAACAGTAACTATAGTAAGCTCACAAAAAAATGCTACATGTATTCAAATTCATTTTATTACCAACAGGTGGTGGTTCCATCTACTGTAGAAATAAGCGGTATAAGCACCTCAATTCAAAAAGAACCCGTAGAAATTGAAAAGCAACAGCAGGAGACGCCAAAACCTGGATCTGCCTTTGCTAGGTTTATAGACGATATATTTCAGGTGAGTTCGTTCGTTTAGTCATAGTATAGTTCACAGGGAGGGGGGGAGACTTAGAGGATCAAGCGCCCCCTCAGAGTACCTAAATATTGACTCCTAAAGTGGTATAATCTGAGACTATTCCGTTACTTAAGCCCCCCCCACCCCCCAGGAACAGTTTCTGCATACTTCACTGCATAATGTACATCCTTAATCTTAGACCAATGACTAAAGAAGAAACCAAACATTCCCTAATGTTTACAATCCAACACCTTTCCGGACGATTATATGAGCAGAAAAGAGATAGGCAATAAATCGGCAACACTGTCGAAAATTGCTTTTCCCATTAGTAGTGGCGGCGTGATTTTTGATTTAAATATATAAATGTGAAAAACGTGAGATATAAGGTTGGGTCTGTACGGCATCACGCCGCATTCGAAAGAATTAAAACAAAAAAAAATAAATTAACTGCCAGAATTTACATAACCACAAAAAAATTGGTTTATTGTAGGATATAATTTTGTTTGAGCAATTCTAGGTATTTAGGAACAGATGAGAAGTTTACCAAAGTTGGACCACTGAAATTTTTTTTACATCAAATATTGAAGATGGCAGTTACATTTTTTGTTATTGTACAGTGTATATTTAGGTAATTTTCACGCAAACATATGATGTTAAAAGTTTTGTTAAATTACACAAATTTTATCGCTTAAAATATTAGCTGCATTAGTTTTAATCTTAGATTTTTAAGGTATTAATAATTTACCTACAAGCTTTTTGCCAAGCTTTTTACCTCCAACTACGCCCACGACCAAGCTAAAATTACATGATCTTTCTTACTGTCGACGCTAGACGTTGTTATTGACTTAAAAGGACCGTAAGAATTTCGCAGCGGGATCTCCCCACCGTGTAAGATAAAAAGGAAAACATGTCGGACGCACAAGAGAGTTAGGCACTTACCAATATTGTTGGATTGCAGGTCTTCTGGTTGGCCAACCACTGGATGTTCTTGTGGTCTCAATTCCTCAGGTTTCCAAATGCACTTAAAACTAAATTTATAGCCGAGAGACTGCTTTTTAACTTTATAATTTTGCTCCGAAAATTTGGTGACCGTTTCGAAAAGAACGTGGATGCCGAAGGAAGTTCATTTTTCTCTCAAACGCTTAATTCGGCGCAGTGTGCCAAAAAACAGACCTGTGCGTCGTAGTTTACTCGCGTTTTTTATATGAATTAAAAAGAAAATGAGGACATTTACGGTACTTTAAAAAGCAGCCGAAAAAAAATATAATAAGGAAGGTTTTGACTAAAAATATTATGCGAAAAGCGCGTTTCCGACACTTATCTTCAAAATATTAATTCTGGGCTGACCTTTTATTGCATACCACGCACTATAATACTAGTATTACGACCATCTCAACACAATTTTAATGGCTTATTTATAGTCCTAGGATATTAATAAAGCTTAGACGTAAACCACAAGATGGCGTGACAAGCGATGAAACTTTATTTTATAAGAGCACTTATTGCCGCAAAAATGTGAATTATTTTTCTATATTTGTTTAAGGTGGTAGTTACAACCGGGGGAATTGTTTTTAGCAACACTGTACGGTAAACCAATTTAACTATGTCGACCTGATTTTTTTGCAAAATTTTACGTCATTGAATTTTGTTTTCCATGGCACCGCAGAGACTTTATTTATGTTTATCCACAGTGGGACACCAGAGATTTTTTAGCATTTGGTCAAAAATTTGGGGTTATGTTACTTATTTTGACTTTTCGCGTTCTGCGCCGCTAAAAAACCAAGTAAAATAATAAAACAAAAGAAAACCATTTATTGCAAAATTACCTGCTAAGCTAGGTAAAGTATATTACACTAACTCGCATGTTATCGTCATTACGCGCTCAGATAAATTAAGACAGTCGCCTGCGACTCGCGTCTCAAATTTCATCTTCGCGTTTAACGACCATCATAACATGCTTGTTATCTAAACTACTTCTACTACTGTTCGTCCTCAAAAAGGCTTTATGCAGTCCTTTTTTCACAAATAGTCAAAATTAAATTCAAAAATCATTAAACACCACCATCTCCCCTTAACAACACCGCCGCCGTCAGCTGCAAACAAAATGGTCGGAATTTATTCGGGGCTCGTCGAAACAACGTTGCCGGTTTGCGTTTTTTTAAGGTAAATCTAGAAATTCTACTCATTAAGACAAGAAGAACCGGACATAAAGAGGGCGACTCAGCCCGCGCGCCTAATTGCCCCTCTTTACCACTACTACTACCACTACTACTACTACTACTACTACTACTACTAGTACTGTTACTACTACTACTACTACTACTACTACTACTACTACTACTACTACTACTACTTCTACTACTACTACTAATTTTGATAGTGTTAAATTATCTCAAACCTAAATAGGAACCAAAACAGCTGGTGCGAGCGTCTTCAATCTACAAAACTGTGCACATCAACGCGTGCCCACCCTGCTTCAAAAAACGCACCATGTGACTGGACATACAGACCGCTTCAAGCTACTGCGAACATAGGGCGAAAGAAGTTTAATTTGCCAGTGTACGTACATGCAGAGACACCGCACGCCTATCAGTGAAGCAACCAATACTCAGGCTTGCGATCACCACTTGCATGACTTTCCTTTGGTATTTAGTACGTCTCTAACCATGGTGCTGTGTAGAGCGTAGTCAATGAAACCGGAATTTGGTCAATAAATACGCAAATTTTTATAACGTAATTTTCTTATTTTTTGTCACTGATAAATAAGAGCGTTTTATTGTCAACTGCTCAGATTTATCAGTGACGACGTGTTACAATGAAAATAATAAGGAGAAACAAAATAAAATAATACATTCTAAAAACCAAAAAGATTCTCCCAGTCAAAAAAAAATTAAAGCAAATGTTCGAAAAGTCCTCCTTGCTCGGCTAGACAATATCCGAGCCTACTATAAAAACCCCTTCTAACGTTTCCAAGCATGTTAGGGGTGATAATTTGAAAAGCTTCTTCAAAAACAGATAGAAGTCATTAGGAGCACGATCGGGAGATCGAGCTGGCCATAAAATAGTTCCCCGTGTACTTATAACCCGATTAGGAAATACATTATTAAGATATTCCCTAACAAGGCCAACATTGTGAGCGGAACCACCATCTTGTTGAAACCATGTTTCACCAAATCTTACACCTAACAACTGCCTAGCAGTTGGAATAATGTGCTGCTGCAGTAGATCCAAGTATCTAGGACCATTCAAATTGCAATTGCCGTTAATAAAAAATGGCCCAATTACGTGTTCCCCTATAATACCCCCCAAACATTTAGTTTTTGGGGATACTGTGTTCTTACGTCAAAATACAAATGCAAATTTTCCCTCGAACAATATCGAACGTGTGTTGGGTTATGACGATTTGACCATTTGACCATCTGCACTTTTTCGGCAACTTCGTAGACATCCATTTTTGGTTTTAAAAATGTATTATTTCAATTAAGAACTTACCCATCTGTTTCTCGAGCAAGGCAGAAATAAAACAAAATAATAAAAACAAAATGAATTTCCAAAAGATAACACTGCAGCGTGCTTCGAATCCACCTCGGTCGTACGGCACGGACAGTAAATTGGACTTGATTCCCCCTATGTTCGCAGTAGCTTGAAGCGGTCTGTATATTTCCAATGGTTGCGTTGGTGTGCACAGGGTATTAAGGCTTTAGTGCATGCTTAAAGTGTACAACCATAATTATACAATTTGTTTTTGATTTTCAGATTCCAATCAGTGTCCTGCAAAATGTCGCAAAACTGATAACCAATCCATTCACGCAGGCTAAGAAAGATGCGGCTGTCACTGCACAAATAAATTGATTAGATTCAAATAGAAAATATTTTTATGTTTGTAGACGTACAAGGTGTCTAATTTTCGATGGAGTTCAATGGGAAACTCCTATTGAAGATAGAGACATGCGGTTTTTGGATCCCTGTTTTACTTTTTTGAGCTTTAAAAAATGGTGTTACAGATTTATTCTGTCGCTAGTAGTTTTTAAGCTACAGGGGAAAGTTGAAAAATGGTCGAAATTACCAATTGATGATATATCTTTTAATTTAAAAGATAATTGAGTTCTGTAAACAAATGTCTGTTTCAACATTTTTAGAAAAACACAATGGTCTTTTTGAAATTTTAATACAACGTTTCGTTTCGTAGATACCATCATCAGCATCAAAAAGTTAAATACGGACAAAAATATTTGATTTCATATTTTAGTTTCTTTTTAAGCTTGTTTGATAATAAAATATATTTTTTTTATTTTAAAGTTTCGATCCCGAAAAAAATTATCTTCAGTGCATTTTGTTTCTGGTACGCCCATTTTAATTTTTTTTTTGAGACCATATATATTTAACTACTCTATATGACCACACCGGGTGAACCGAAAAAAAAACTGGACAATTTGTTTTTTGTAAATATTATCTATATGTTTGTGGCCGATTCATAATGTCATTATCAATTCAAAATTCATAATTCGTAATAATAATAAGATAAGTACTTTATTCTAGTTAGGATTTGTGTGTGTGTAGGTAAATTTTTTCTATCATTTAAAAGCCACTGACAAACGAAAAACAAATTTTTTCTTTAGGAATTTACGCAGTGGGTTTTAACATATTTTTGAAAAAAAAATTTCCCTGACAGGCGAAAAATCCAAAAAAGAAATTGTTTTTTGCTCTAACTTTAATTACCAGTTTCAATAAAAAAACTCAAAAGATAAATAATATTAAACGGAAAATCGACGCCTATGTCAGCAATACCCAAACCTTTTATTTGCAGTAAGCAACAGTTGTTTGATCCTTTGGTATTTTGTCTATTTGTTTTGTCAACTGTCATGAGGTAAACTACAAAATGATGGGTGCCTCAACTCTTCGCATAATCGTGGTATTTAAAAAACAAAAATTATTATTATTAGAGTTTATTTTCAAGTAATTTGCAAACAGTTAAATGAACCAAGAGGAGTGAATAATAGATTAAATAGGCTAAAACATGCTGGAGGCAGCATTTTTTTTGACACCATATTCATAATTCTAGCTGTTATCGAGACTTAGACGTCCAAATATGGTCAAATACAGGGTGCGACAGTTGTTGTCTAGGGTTCCGAAATAGGATGTATTAAAAAAGAAGGGCAATGGCTAGTAAATGAGAGCGAAAGAGATAATAAACTTGAGAAACCGATACGCTGTTGCCGATGTCACCCACAATAAACTAAAAGATTCCCGAGTAAGATCCCGTCAAAGAACCCTGCACAAATTACATTGCGACTGGCTTTCGACTAAATGTCATAATTATTTATATGTTTTAGAACTCGATTAATAAAGCTCAAAAATATAAAAAACGAGACAGGGAGCAGGATTACTTTCCGAGATATGGAGCTTTAAAGTTGATGTGTTTTAAGGCGATATTTTTGGAGATGGTCCAAGTTTTTTTTCCACAACTTTGTTGATTACCGCCAAAATAAAACGATTCGTTTCTCTGTTCGTCCCGAATGAAACACCCTTTCCATCCATATAGAAATATTTTCATAAGGGTTCTTTGGTACCACCAGAAAAGTCGCTGATTTGTAAATTAAATTTTTTTTTATTTTCTTAAAACAAACGGCCAGATATTAATAGTTTTTACATATGCTAATAAGCTAAAAAAAACATTTTTGCTTGAGTGGTACCATTAATTGGAAAAATGGTAGGCACCTTTAATGCTTTTTAATATTTTGGAAATATTGGTGAAATACGAAAAGTGATTTAAAATAACTTATGGGTAGGTTATACAAACTTTTTTTGGACAAATTCAATTTAAAAGCTTGATACGAATATGTTGGTACCGATAGGTATTCATAATACCTGTATTTGACCAATCAAATTGCTCGTGTGTTATATGCTTTTAGGATAACTTGGGTTTGCCGGTAACGAATATGATAACACTTTTCCGGTTGTTTACACTGTGTTTCCAATAGAATGCATAAAATTATCTGGCAGCAAATGACGCCGTTTCTTAAGCAACAGTTTGACGTTAAACATATCTTAAGAGCTTTAACTTTTTGCACGCAAATGCATGCATAAAAACCAATTTTCCGCACTTAAGTAGAAAAAACACTTTACCTCCTTTCTTTTTCTCGTAGAAAAACGGTAATAGTAACCGGAAACATGTTATCAAATTCGTTACTGGCGACCCCAAGTTAGCCTAAAATTGTATACCAGACGAGCAATTTGATTGGTCAAATACAAGTACCAGTGGGTACTAATTGGTACCAACATATTGGTATTAAGCTTTTGAATTGGACTTGTGCATAAAAAGTTTTTATAACCTACCTATAATATATTTAAAATCACTTTTCGTATTTCTCCAATATCAAAAATATTAATAAACATAAAAGGTGGTTCAAGAATGGTCGTTTTCTTTCTTTGTTAAAACTTACAAATCAATAACTTTTCTGGTGGTACTAAAGAAACCATACAAAAGATTTTTATATGGGTGGCAGGAGTGTTTCAATCCAGACAAACAGAGATTCGAATCATTTTATGTCGGCGGTAATTAACAAAGTTGTGGAAGGAATCTTTAAAGCTCCATATGTCAGAAAGTAATCCTGCTCTCTATCTCGTTTTTTATTTTATTTTTGTGCTTTGTTGATCGAGTACTACAACATATAAAAAATTATGATATTTAGCCGAAAGCTATTTCCAATGTAATTTGTGCAGGGTTCTTTAACGATAAATTTGACCTTCAAATGCGTAAAAAAGTAATTAAGATTATTTGAAACTAGAATCTGCTAATTAATTAAAAATATATCCACAAACTTTTACTACCCATTAACGTTGCTCTTGCAGTAAAACTGCGAAAAGTCTGAGCCTGACCTCCCATAACCAGTTATGTTAAAGTCCCGACTCTACGAGACAATTTATAGTACCAATCTCGCATGCACACGAAATATCTTATTGAAATAAATTTAAAACAAAATTAAACTTTTTTAAAAGAATAAGAAAAATAAAAAGCTCTACTCTTTTTACTTAGAACACTTTTTGTAACCGTTTTTACGTTTTGTTTAACTTTAAAACGAATTTAAAGCTGTTATTAAATTTAATAACAGAGAGGTGTTTTAAAAAAAAATTGTGATTCTTGCAAACTCCTTTATTTTACAAAAATTGCCGAGAAAGCGGGGCTCCTCTCCCCTCCTCAGATGTACAGAGTGGCGAAGAGACGTCTGCTCTTCAGGTTTTACATAAAAAGTATTTTGTGGTATTTTTCCTCCGCTGTCTAACGTTTTTTTTATATATAAAACGTGCAAAACGTTTTTTAACGTGATTCTAACATTTCAACATCAAAAAACGTTAGAAAGGCGTTTATTAAGCGCTTAAAGCATGTTGTTTTTCTCATGTTTTGGTGTTAATCCTGTTTTGTGCTACGTGGGTTAGTTGCATCATTTCAGTATCAAATAAATAAAAATAATCTTAAGATCGTCCTAGTGATTAATTGAGAAAAAATACGTTACGATTTCCTTCACGCCCGCGTCTTCGAATAAAACAATTTAAACTATTAAAGCGATGTTTATTTGACAACGTTGCCTAGCCGGCATCTCTCTTTAGTGCATCTGAATTAAATAGCTTTCTTACTGAGACATATGCATTTCAGCATCCCAGATGAGAATTGTCGAACCCTGTATAATGGATCACTCTCTACACATGTACCAAAATTAGATAATTTATAGATATAGTATTAATAGAATAATAATTATGTTTAATAGATTAAAAATAAATTGTATATTTTTTGTGGGGTGTTTTAATTTATCAACAATAAAAAGTCGGCATCTTTAACTTTGCAAAAACTTTGGTTAGTTTTTGGACCATACTTCTGACGTGAAGAAAGTTCAAAATCATAACCTTGAAATGAGAAGGATTTCACTATCGATTTTCTTTTTGGATTTCCAATGGACGTCCATTATTTTTTCAGCAAAAGTGATGTATTTTTCTTAGTCCATTGGACCTCAAATAACCTGCGTCCCTACCAGACTTTCATATTTGGCCCATTATATAAATGTCCGCGTTAGCAGAATGGCTTTGAAGGTCCACTGGAAGTTCTTTTTTTTACTCCACTAGACACGAAAGACTTATTGTGGATACAAATTTTTAACCTCGGTTTTAACCGGATAAAATGGATAACATATTCAAAACAAACTGTTTGTTTTTTAGTAGTGTTGTTAGGCCCTTTTTTTGTTTTTTTATTTTTATTTTCCTTTTACTTCACTGGGCTTTCAAAATTATTACTAATTAAAGAAAGTTTGTTAATGGATTCTTTTTCCTGTTCAATTAGACCAAAAATAAACTATATCCTGTAGACATCCATGTACATGTATTTTAATCAATTGGACATCAAAAAACCTGTCCAGTGGATGTATATTGAAACTATTTTTTTGGTCCAACAGACAGCCATTGGAAAATTTTTTAGTCCACAGAACCATAAAAGACAATTTTTGGATTTCTCATGAGCAGCCGTTGGATAAAGTGGTTAGTCCACTGGATAGCAATTGAATTAATTATACTGGCCCAAAAGTATGACAAGTTAGAATTATTGACGCTTTTACTACAAGCGTTTGAAGTAAAAATCATGATGGATAGGTAACTCTCGCCATTTTCACATACATATGTGTAGTAGTAGTACCACCACACCAAAAATCACCTGGTGTGCCGAACCTCATTCATGGATAAGGGTTCGGCACACCACTCTAAAAAGCTTTGTGCTTTTCTATCTTTGGCAACAGTCGTATGCTACGACTTTCAATTATCTCAACCGTTTATATTTGAAAAATTACGCTCATCCCCCCGATTTTTTTTTGGTGCGCGACCGTTATGGTTGGCAAAAATACACAGACTTTAATCCTTTTCTTTCAACGCCACTCATTTGAAAAATATCGAATTTTCGAACTTTTTTTTGGGGGTGTTTTCGACCTTTCTCAACACCCCCCCCCCTTAAAATTTTTATAAAATAAATTTTTGATATAATGAGGACTGGAATTCTCAATACGATTCGGGCAATCTACGACTATGTCTGATAATGAATATGATTTTTATTAACCCTCCCCCCCGCCCACTGAAGGTTTCCAGAAAAGGTACGCAAAAGATTAAAAATTTTCGGGTAAATAAATAGTAAGAGAAAAAAAATACTATTAAATGTATTTTATTTGTTGTAAGTATAACCGTTTAAGAATAAAAAAAAAACACTCTTTTGGACCCCCCTCAATTTTTTCCATCCGAAACTATATAAGAGCTAAAAAAAAGTTAAATATAAGAAATGTTCAGTTTTATAAGGGTAATTTATAACAAAAAAAGTTATTAGTTGTGGCTTACTTTTTGAGATGTAACAAAAAGGAATTTTTCAATTTTTTTTTGGGGTGTGTGACTTTAAAGTCGGAATTTTGAGCTTAAAGTCGGAGTTCTGTGTTTAAAGTCAGAATTCCGAGTTTAAAGTCGGAATTCTGAGTTATAAGTCGGAATTCCGAATTTTAAGTCGGAATTCCGAGTTCTAAGTTGGAATTCCGAGTTTAAAGTCTTCTTAGTATAATGTTTCTGAAAATTTTCAACTGCGGCGCATTTATGATTTGGCAACAAATCTATATATATAGGGTCTGCCAGAAAAAAACGAAATTTCTTAAATTTTGAGGCTTGTGCCTTAATAAGCTTAATAAGCCTGATTTTGCAGTTAAACTCTGGTCACAAAAAATATCTGGGGGTTAAAAATATTTATTTTTCAAATAGGTCCGCCATCTTGGATATTTCGAAAATGTCAAATTTGACACTGGTCCTATAAATTTTGAAGCTCGGGCTTTCTAAAAAGCTAAATGTATATACCAACTGGACCGGTATTCTCGTAATACGTAACGTTTTGAAGTCGCTAAGCGAAACGAATAGCGAACAGCGCGCTCAGCGGCACGCTGACCGACGACTTTTCGTATTCTCTCTGCCGAACGCGCTGCCCTGCGAGCAGACAGAATCAAATTCGCTTAGCACATCTTGGCATCATCGAATTTTGCATTTTTATTTCTGGTTAGCCTTGTCGCTCCTTTTCTTTTTCTATGTGTAAGAAAGAGGCCATTGTGTAATCGATTTCGAGCCGTATTTCAGAAAGGGTAAATCAAATGTGACTTGTACAAGTGTTGATCCTTTAAAAAATTATTTGATGTTTTGGTTTAGCTCAGTTAAACCCGCCCTTTGACCCTGTGATATAAACTCGTAGCACGTTCCCGCCCAGTGTGCGGGAAAAAGTTTACCCTGAGACTTAACCGCACACTTACAACAAAATTCCGCACTCAGTGCGGAAAAGTTTAAATTTATTCCGGCACTCAGTCAGGGAAAGTGGTGTTTCCGGCACGGTCGTATATTGATATTGATACTTTATTATATAGCATTATTGTTAAAATGGTTTCACAATAGTTACTTATATATCTAGTAAGTTATACCTTATAATTATAGTAAACATGCGTATTCTACATTTTAAGAAACAGAAAATAAAACTCTAAGGTATTTGTTACCCAAAAAATAACCTAACCAATTCAACAACAAACACAGAATTCATACATCCACAAGAGAAACCTCGCGCGTGGAAAAATTTATATTTTCATGGAAGTGTTGAATTAAAAAAAGAAAATAATAGTTTTTAGTACAATTATGAATAAATAAAATGGCAAAAGATAAAAAACATAAAAATGGTAATTAATGTGAAAAATCTGATATTTCAGAAAAGTAAAGAAAATACAGACGAAAACACAGAAATAAAGGTAGTTACCTATATTGTTTGCTAATTTTTTTTTATATCAATTAAGCTATTTATTTCATGTTTGCTAATTTCATATTTCATGAAAGCTTTTAATTTATTTTTGAAAGAAAACAATTAATGTGGGCAGGAGCCTAACAAAACCAGGACCGGTATTCTCGTAACTAAATATGCTCGGCGTTTCGTACTCGCTGACCGTATGATAACGTAATATTCCTATACCACGTGACCAAAGTAACAAAAATGGTATTCACGTATATTGAACGCAAGACGTCGACGAAGTGCGCTCGGCGCGTGGCGACCGTTTGAGAAACACCTACCATTTGCCAGCTGTTTTGCCCTCCGCGCGTACGATTTTCCTACCCTACAATACTTTGTAGAGTGCTGCAGAGTAGTTTTTTCAGTTTACGTTTTTATTAATAATTAGAAAAATAAAAATCTCTTATTAGTAGCTTGGGGACGGGTGACAAACACGTACACATCAACCTTACTATTTGATGCTCGATGTAAGACAACTTTTTTTTTAAAAAATTGCAACAAAAACTTTTCTTATCAAAATCGACATCGAAATAATTGAGCATCCGTATAATACTAGAAATAGAAGCAATCAAAATTCTGTAAAACCAAGGGTAAAAAAAGCCATTGGTCAGCGGTGCTTTTTGTATCTTTCATCGGATGTGTACCAAAAAATATCTGGTTTTGTTAAACTCCTGCCCACATTAATTGTTTTCTTTAAAAAACAACCTAAAAGCTTTCATGAGACATGAAATTAGCAAACATGAAATATATAAAAAATAATTAGTAAACAATATAGGTAACTCCCTATATTTCTGTGTTTTCGTCTGTATTTTCTTTACTTTTCTGAAATATCACATTTTTCACATTAATTACCATTTTTATGTTTTTTATCTTTTGTCAATTTATTTATTCATAAATGTATTAAAAATTACTATTTTCTTTTTTTAATTCAACAGTTCCATGAAAACATACATTTTTCCACGCGCGAGGTTTACCCTTTCTGAACTACGGATCGAAATCGATCACGTAATGGCCTCTTTCTTACACATAGAAAAAGAAAAGGAGCGACGAGGCTAACAAGGAATAAAAATGCAAAATTCGGTGATGCCAAGATGTGTTAAGCGAATTTGATTCTGTCTGCTCGCAGGGCAGCGCGTTCGGCAGAGCGAATACGAAAAGTCGTCGGTCAGCGTGCCGCTGAGCGCGCTGTTCGCTATTCGTTTCGCTTAGCGACTTCAAAACGTTACGTATTACGAGAATACCGGTCCAGATATTTTTTGGTACACATCCGATGAAAGATACAAAAAGCACCGCTGACCAATGGCTTTTTTTACCCTTGGTTTTACAGAATTTGATTGCTTCTATTTCTAGTATTATACGGATGCTCAATTATTTCGATGTCGATTTTGATAAGAAAAGTTTTTGTTGCAATTTTTTGGAAAAAAAAGTTGCCTTACATCGAGCATCAAATAGTAAGGTTGATGTGTACGTATTTGTCACCCGTCTCCAAGCTACTAATAAGAGATTTATATTTTTCTAATTATTAATAAAAACGCAAACTGAAAAAACTACTATATTTTCTGCAGCACTCTACAAAGTATTGTAGGGTAGGAAAATCGTACGCGCGGAGGGCACTTCGTCAACGCCTTGCGTTCAATATACGTGAATACCATTTTTGTTACTTTGGTCACATGGTATGCGAATATTACGTTATCATACGGTCAGCGAGTACGAAACGCCGAGCGTATTTAGTTACGAGAATACCGGTCCTGAACATTCTATACCACCGCAACCCACTCCTTCTTGGCATCTAACCCAATCTACTTTCTCAAAATATTTTAAAAAAATCTAAGAGATTAAAACTTTTAAAGAATTTTTTGTTTTTTTTGCCATATTTAATATTGTTACAATTTTCTTTAATTTTAAGCAATTTTTTTGTTAACAACATTTATAACGCGTAAAAAATAGCATTTTAGTGAAATTTTTTCAAAAATTTTTCCTGCGCCGCATTTAAAGTTTAGGATGAGAACTTTTTTTAAAAGTATGTATTTTTGTTTTGTATACTTAGACCAACTCAACACCTATTAAACCGCCCTTCTCCCCTCCCTTCAGTTCAAGAGCAACAGGCACCTACCTAATTTTTTAAAATTTGCCATCCAATCGCATAGAACCTATTCGCCGGACCAACAGCCCCCCCCCTCTAGTACTACTAAAAATTTCTAAAAAATAAGTAAACCATCCCGACATGATGTTTCAAACAACTCCGCAAATTTGATGTACCGATTTTTCATTAACTAATTGGCAAAAGCAGATTTTTGATTCCCTTTACTGCTTCCTCAAAAATTGTCGATGCAGCAAAATCAGTGCAGCAAGTTTTGAGCGCTGTTATAACTCCAAAAACTTTGAGCGACCACGTTCAGTCGCGTCGGGCACGCGAACCTCGCAACATGTAAGAGGAGTTGCCAAAATGAAGCTTGACGGAGTTGCGTTAGGTTACGTAGTTTGCGAATTACCATGTGGTTCTTTGGAACAACAAAAAAGTGTCTAAAAAAATTTCTACGTACGTATTTAGTAGAATGATATTTTAGCAGATTATTAAGTGTAAAAAAATATTGATGTGAGTTCTAAGTGGATTGGTACCTGATTGTGAATACTTTATAACAAGGTAAATACTTGCAAACTTGTATTTTACATCCAGTTTTTTTTTAAAGTATTGCCCAAATACAGCAGGCGCGGCCCTAGGGTTTGGTCGCCTGAGACGCGTGTAGAGCCATGTAAGCACATTAAAACCTATTCATATATAAACTAAACTCTATTTAGAAAAGTATTCAAATCTAAATTCAGATTATTACCAGAAGGCCAATTCTTTATCTTTACTCCTTGTGTTTCTCTGTGTTATATTTGTATGTTTCGTATTCATAATATAATAATTCATAATATTATGTAGAATGCACGCGTGCACTTTAAAACTACTTAAATTTGGCTATTAACTTATTGTTCTGTTTGCTCAACTAATTTAGATTTCAAAATTCAAAAAAAAAATAAATAAAGCAAGCTGTGAAAATTACCAAAGCCTGCTGTGTACGTGCTCGAAAGTTAAATCATCAAACATGTTACTCATAGCTTCCACAAAATCTTAAATAAATAAACATTATTTCGATTGAAAAAAAAATTTGTCTTGCTCGTCATCTAGCCAAATTCTACTCATTAAGGTCGTAGTTAAAATCTGGGGAATTGTTTTTAGCAATACTGTACGGGATACTAATTTAACTATGTCGACCTGATTTTTTTGCAAAATTTTACGTCATTGAATTTGCTGTCCATGGCAACGCGGACACTTTATTTATGTTTATCCACAGTGGGACACAAAAGATTTTTTAGCACCGGGTCAAAAATTTTGGGTTAGGTTAAACGAAGTAAAATACTAAAATAAAAAAAAACACGGTGTAATGTTTAAGGTTGCATTTACAGATGCATTTATAAACATTTCCGCTAGCTGATACCAGCAACAGGTTAATTTAAAACCATGCAGATTTAAAAATCGGCTACTGGCGCTAGATGAAATAATCGTATTCTATTTTAAGCAGGAGCGTCAACTACTAGCAAGAATCTTTCCAACCTCTAAATGGAGTTTTACTGACCTGTTTTGTTAGTGCTCAAGTATCCGTGTATTTTTGAAACTGAGGTTGGGATCTAAAATCTATCCTTTGCACTCCAAGATTTCACTAGTACACTTGCACATAACTATGCCGCAATAATTTAAATTTAAAAAAATGGTTAAATCAAAATAAAAACAAAATTATGTGGGGTTATGGGGTCCGAATGTTTCTATGCGAATTCCTAGTAATCCCAGCGAGCCAGTAAAGTTCTCTTGGTTCTTTGATAGACTCGGCGGGCGACCGCACACGCGGAGTGGTTTCATATTTCTTTTAGAACAATGTTTTTAAAAACACATTTTTGAAAGATAAACATAACCTCGAATGGTTTTCTGTCAGAAAACGTAAAAATACTTTTCTGACCCACTGCGGCCCGATTTAAAGTTTGTTGACAAAACTACTGCACTTACCATGGAATCGTATAAATTCTGCGATCTATCGGGCAACACTTGAACTGCGTGTGTCTCCCAGATTCAATAAAGATTGATTGATCGGTTTTCTTTTCCGGAGTGCACAGGTTTTTAGAAAAAAGGAAACTTAGTTTTTATTTTCGCTAAAGCAAGGAAATATCAAAAGGAAAAATGTAATCCAGAGGGAATTGTGAGTATTTCTCTATTTTTTTTGTAAATCGGGTTTGTTCTAAACCGCAATTTTTTTGAGTCTTTTGGGATAGCACCAGAGCTTTTATTTTGAAGAAAAACTAATTGAGAATTTCGAAAAATCCTTCAGGTATTTTTGTTAAGCATTTAAAAATGATCACCCCTGCAAAATTTCACTCTGTGCACTCTGGCAAAAGATTAAAAAATTAAAGAACAAGGCGTTGCCAGTTGTACTTTTTTTTACTTAAAATATGGGGAGAACTATAGACTTAAAAATTTAAAAAAAGGTAGTTATTCTGCATAAAAATATTTAAAATAGTAAAATACATTACAAAAAAAGAGTCAAAAGTTTATGAGTTGTTTTGTCTCTCGAAAACCATGCATTTTATGGGAAAACGAACCTTATGGATAATTGATCGGTGTAGTATTGCTGTTTACTGTTATATCTCTTTTTTTTTATTAATCTGAGGTTCATCTACTTTCTTAATTTTAATTTTGCTCCGTAAAGTTTTATTTTGTTCTCTAAAATTTTATTTTACTCCCTAGGGCATAAAATCGAAACTAAGATCCGCAAATGAGGGACTTTGTGCAAAAAAATACGACACAAACTGATGGGCGCGAACTTTAAAACATTAAGATTATTAAGTTTTAGACTTTTTAGTGTAATTTTTCAGTTGTTTTATTTTTTTGTGAAGTTTTAATTTGAAAACTCTTGTAAGTATACAACTAACACTACCTAGTTTCTATCTGCAATTTTTTAATTAAGCAAAATAAAACATTCTAAATGTACAATACAGCGCAGCGTTAAATGAAGTTGTATAATTGAGATTTATTTTAAATCGCGGGAAACCTGAGTCGCGTTCGAGCTACCTGGACACTACCTTCCCTAATGAAGTAGGCCTTTTACATAGAAATTGACGTAATTTATATACCTAAAAAATTTCTTACATATTCGTAATGTACATTGCACCAGTAATATTTTTTTACTATTTTTAAACAAAATTTACGACAAATAACGGGTGTCCCATAAGTTTTGGCACAAAGTTCAAGGAACTCAAAAGAAATACCTAAGTTACTTACCAAGTTGGCTTTGGTAACAAAAGTTTTCTTGTTTCCTAGGTTTCAATTTGACATATTTATGTTTTAAGTCACAAAATATGTACCTACGGGTATAGAAGGCGATCTGACGACTTAGGGCCCTGTTATAAGTTTTTTGCTACAGTTGCGCCTCTAGTGACTCGGTCTCGAAGCTTGAATTAGGGTAGCGGCGCTGGCGCCGGGAAATTTGAATTCAGGTATTTTTGTAAAGTATTTCAGTTTAGAAACAACATTACTTTGGGAAACCTAATTCATCAATAATTAGTTTTATATTCCAAAATTATATTGATTCTAATTATTAAATTTAAGAAATAAACCAAATGCGTCGTATTTAATATACATATTATATTATTCTAATTAACTATTGTAATTATTATTAAACCATTTATTATGCTTCCCATGTCGGCCTCAATAGCAGCTTGCGAGTTTTCTTCGTTTTTAAAAAATTCGGTGGTATTGGTCACCCATCAGCATTTTTGAACGGAATGGGCTAAAAAGGATGTAATTAACAAATAGGCTAAATATTGGAGCGTTAGTAGACCAGGCAAAATCGGTTATTTTTCTCCCGTATCCAAAAAGAACCAAACCGAAATACGTTATACTTACGGAGGCTTAACGGAGCCCACTCGGTTATTTTTTTTTTTAACCAACCAGATTTATTTCTGAGCAAAAGCTGCAGCTGATTTTTTTTGTTTAGTTAGGCTTTTAATTCTTTTGTGGAAGTTAATTTGCAAAAACAGGAATTGTTTTTTTCTTTTCTATTCTATTTAGAAGAATACGTTCACGGTAATTTTTATTTATGGTTTAAAAACTCTTTTTAGTGTCTCAGTTACGGTAATACGTTAAGGAAATAAGGTGACGATAAGTTAGTGGTCTATTAACTCTCTACTGAATAGGCTGTTTTTCCTCTGGGTGCCTATTCTTGAATTTCGAGAGAATGGTCGCCTGGGAACGTTCACATCCTTCGTTTCGACTAATAAGAATGCTTAGAAGCTGCCAAGTTTCTACGGTGCACGCGCAAAGGTAACTTAATTATCGTTTTTTAAGAGCACCCGTTCTCCTGCTCAGAGGCAGGTGTATGATGATATCGGGTGAGGTTCGGCCGTGGTCGTATAGGTTTCGAATAACTCGTGATAGTTTTAGCCCGTTATTGGTCGATATCAAGGGGGTGACCGCTCCCGTGCGTCCTTTCCTACAAAATTCCAGAATCGGCACCCAGATGTAGAAACCTTGCCTGGTACTTACCCTTAAAGTCTGTTTCAGACTCTGGCGGTAAATGCAAGGATGGAATTACAAGACGAATTAGAAGACTTCGTCCCCAGTTTTTTTGAATAGTTTTTTGGTTTAAAATGTCGGGTGCATACTCCAAAGCTATAAAGCGTTTCAGATGGCAAACCATTGTCTTTGGCGAGCTTGATCTCTAGTGTGTGGAAAGCGATGAAGCAGAAGATCTCTGGAACACAACACTTGGGTATAGTTTTCCAATCGTACTTATTAGAAAAATCCAAGAAATTACACTTTAAGAAAGGCCAAAAACACACAAAACTTAAATAAAAAGACCTCACGGAAAGACGATGACATTGATGAATATTGATTAAGATAGATGTCATCTGCGCAATATGTCGCGTTAGCTTCGAGACCGAGTTTTTTGCGATGCCCTTAGTAAGAGTTTTCTCTAAGTCCGTAGGTATATGCTTTGTGTTTTAAGTCGGTTTGTAAAAAATGTCTTACAAATTGGAAATAAGAGAAAATCTATTTATAATTTGGTTGGGCAAATGCCCAAAGCTGAAATAGTGCGAATCTTTCAATACCAAAATATATCCAGGAGAACCATTTATCGAACCATATTGGAATACGAACAGGGTATTCCTTGTATGAACCTCCGAAAAGTGAAAGACCAAGGATTTTCACCTCCCCCCTCAGTGAAACAGAGTGAAAACAAGGTCGGGGTGTCTGTAAGGAAGCTAGCGAGAAGAAAACAAACTTCAAAAAGTACTATTTTTAGAATTTTGAGCAGAAATGGTCAAAAATGCCGCAAAAGGCAAAAATGTCCAACATACAAGTTCTCTTCGACGTGTTCATATTGCGAACAACAAATCTATCATAATGGACGATGAAAAGTACTTCACTTTTGAAAACACAGAAATTTCAGGCAATCAAGGATTTTACACCGATTATATAGAGGAGACTGCGAACAACGGAACATGCAAAGAAAAAGCCAAATTCGCCGACAAAATTTGAGTGTGGTGTGCAATTTCCAAAAGGGGTATAGCAAGACCGTATACAGACCGCTTCAAGCTACTGCGAACATAGGGCGGAAGAAGTCTAATTTGCCAGTGTACGTACATGCAGAGACACCGCACGCCTATCAGTGAAGCAACCAACACTCAGTTTTCCGATCGCCTTTCGCTGCCGTTCGCCGCCGTTCGCCTTGTATTTAGTACGCCTCTAACCACGGTGCTGTGTGGAGCGTAGTCAATGAAACCGGAATTTGGTCAATAAATACGCAAATTTTTATAACGTAATTTTCTTATTTTTTTGTCACTGATAAATAAGAGCGTTTTATTGTCAACTGCTCAGATTTATCAGTGACGACGTGTTACAATGAAAATAATAAGGAGAAACAAAATAAAAGCAAGTTCTCAAAATAAAATAATACATTCTAAAAACCAAAAAGATTCTCCCAGTCAAAAAAAAAATAAAGCAAATGTTCGAAAAGTCCTCCTTGCTCGGCTAGACAATATCCGAGCCTACTATAAAAACCCCTTCCAACGTTTCCAAGCATGTTAGGGGTGATAATTTGAAAAGCTTCTTCAAAAACAGATAGAAGTCATTAGGAGCAAGATCGGGAGATCGAGCTGGCCATAAAATAGTTCCCCGTGTACTTATAACCCGATTAGGAAATACATTATCAAGATATTCCCTAACAAGGCCAACATTGTGAGCGGAACAACCATCTTGTTGAAACCATGTTTCACCAAATCTTACACCTAACAACTGCCTAGCAGTTGGAATAATGTGCTGTTGCAGTAGATCCAAGTATCTAGGACCATTCAAATTGCAATTGCCGTTAATAAAAAATGGCCCAATTACGTGTTCCACTACAATACCCCCCCCCAAACATTTATTTTTTGGGGATACTGTGTTCTTACGTCAAAATACAAATGCAAATTTTCCCTCGACCAATATCGAACGTGTGTTGGGTTATGACGATTTGACCATTTGACCATCTGCACGTTTTCGGCAACTTCGTAGACATCCATTTTTAGTTTTAAAAATGTATTATTTCAATTAAGAACTTACCCATCTGTTTCTCGAGCAAGGCAGAAATAAAACAAAATAATAAAAACAAAATGAATTTCCAAAAGATAACACTGCAGCGTGCTTCGAATCCACCTCGGTCGTACGGCACGGAGAGTAAATTGGACTTGATTCCCCCTATGTTCGCAGTAGCTTGAAGCGGTCTGTATAGGACATGTACCGGGCAAAGCATTAACTAGTAAAGGTTATATTGATAATTGCTTAGTGAAACTCAATGAGTTTCTTCAAGAACATCATGCTGGAGACGAAATTATGTTTTGGCCCGACCTGGCATCTTGCCATTATGCCAGGGAAACACAAAATTGGCTTCAAGAGCATAATATTCCATATGTACCAAAAAATGACAATCCGCCTAATTTGCCCCAGGCTCGCCCCATTGAAGACTTTTGGGCCCACTTGGCAACTGCTCAAAATGAAGGCCAACTGTGCTGCAGAATTTTAATCAAGTGCAGATAAATTAATATTGTCACCGCCCAGACCCTTATGAGAGGGGTTCGAACAAAGTTGCGGCTTGTTGAGGAACACGGACCGCTGCATATTTATTTTCATAGAAAATCAACTAATTAAAAAAATATATACAGTTTAAATAAAAGTTTGTTTTTCAAAAAGTATACGATTTTTATTTTGTGCCAAAACTTATGGGACACCCGTTACTTAGAAAAAAATATTATTTTGAACGCCTGGGGGCACCATCATAAGGGGCCCAAATATTTTCAATGCACAAGTGAGAAATTATTGTAAAACAAGAAAAAAGTTTTTTTTTAAATAAAAAACATCTAGGAATATTTTAAACCTTTTAGTATATCATCCTCTCGAACAAGCCGAGCTACAAAATGTGATTTGAACTTTCTAGGTTTACCAGAATTGAAGGTATGGGGTGTCCCCTCAGCTTAACGGTTAAGCTGGGAGGGGGGGCATTTTCTCGGCTACAGCTTCAAAATTAATTAAACCGTAAAAAAATAGCTGAAAAAGGCTACAAAATAAATCATTAATACTAGTGGCTAAAATAGTGCTTTTTTTACAAGCGTTGGTTTAAATACGCGAGTAAAAAAAACACAGTTTAGCCACGAGTATATACTATTTTTTTTAATACCTTTATTAAAAAATCCAAGAAAAATAGGAAAATACTTTTAAAAAAACAAAGAGAACTTCTCACAGAAGATTTTATCAGGTTTTAGGGGTCTATGATTTTAAAGGAGATTATATGAGTTCTTATGGGATTGGTTTCTAGAAGATTTGAGGAGGTTTTATCGTTATGGTGATTTTAGAAGATCCTATGGGCGAGGAGATTTTATCGGGTTTTGGGTTGGTTTTGGAACAGATTTCGATGAGATCCTAGAAAATTTTATCAGGTTTATGGGTCTACGATTTTGGAGGAGATTATATGAGTTGTTATGGGATTGGTTTCTAGAAGATTTGAGGAGGTTTTATCGTTATGGTGATTTTAGAAGATCCTATGGGCGAGGAGATTTTATCGGGTTTTGGGTTGGTCTCTATGACGATAGAATCTTCCGGAATATCCTAGAAACTTATCCCACCAAACTTCTCCAAAAGCATTGCCTATAGACCCGAGAGAATCTCCTAGTATCTCACATAAATTTGTCCCAAAACCTTAAAAAATCTCTTAGGATCTTATAGAATCACGTTACTGATGGAATATCACCAAATATTCTAAAAACCGATCCTACAAGAACATCCTTAATTATCATAAAAGTAACTAGTCTTATCCAATCTTATAAATTATTATAAAACTACAAGCTGATAAAATATTATATATGTTCTATATAATCTTGTCTGCTTCTACAAGATTATAAAATATTATAGAAAAAACTATTGTCCTTCTCCGGTCTGGATGAGATTTGAGGGGAAAATTTGAGCAGGGTTATGTTATTTTTGTAGAAGTTCTTGTAATAAAAATTGTATTTGTTCAACATTTCTTTTCATTTGATCCAAATTAAGTACCCAACGATTTCATTTAGAATACTTTCGTCGTAGGTAGTTGCATTTATGCATTTTTTTAGTGAAAAGGCTCCACCATCAAAGCAAAAATCAAAAAAACAAGGTACCTTTTATAGTTTTAAATTTGCAATTAGATTTTTTGCCTATATTATTCACAACAAGTCTGGCCTCTGGAATAATGAAATAATCACTCTCCTAAAAATCCCTGACAAAACAAAAATACAAAAAAATAGCTTCCAAAACAGGAAAACTAACAACTACATAACCTAACTTCTGAACGACGATTTCGAACTAACCCTCTCATTTGATGGGTTTGTTGGCGGAATCGATTACCAACTATTAATCTTAATTTCTATTTACTGCAAGTTGAACTCATGCAGGACAAATATAAATTTTGTTTACTTCTTCACAAAACATTAGAATACAATATAAAAACAAAAAAATAGCCCTGGCATCAATCATTTAAACAAAAAAAAAGAAAAATCCGAAAATTTCATTTAATTTGACAAGCCTTCTTACAGTTTTTAAATGTCCGACAACCGAGTTCGCAGCATCTTCTACCTAATTTTTGAAGCTTTATAACACCGGTTTCCAACCAGTTATTAAACTATGGTTTAAAGATCGCGCATAGTCTATATAGCTCAGACTCCCATCACACCTAAGGACGTGCCGCTAATGTTCTATCTCTTTTCTTTACATGGAAAGTTACTAAAGCTTTATCAAAATTTTTAGAAGGCTGAGGTTTACACAAGAGATTTATCTAGGAGAATTAAACGAAAATATTTGGCCGACGGAAGCATTTTTAGGGCTTGACTATAAATTACGCCGGTAATAACCTTCGGTGTACCGCGATAATACTGGATGGGGGGTTCGATTAAACTTTTTTAGTAACCGACTTCGAAAAAAGATGAGGTTTTATTGGAATTATTGCGTGGAAATAGAGCATGTTCTAATGAATGCCATTTTAATTAAATCGCACCGTGTAAAAGTCCAAAAAGTAACGAGATATTAATCACGTATAATGATAGCCAATTGCACCAACGTACATAAGGCCTACTTAGCGTTATGCAGACCTTAAGTTGAGAATTTCATTTGCACCAACTTTAAAGAAAAGGTTTTCTTTTGGAAGTCCAGCCCCTCGAGCACTTATTCTCTCCGTAACAGAAAATGTTTATTTTTTACCCTTTTTATTGCGTTTATAGACGTCTCGAGAAGTCCAGGACATAGGCATCTGTAGTTTTTTGACGTTTGATGCCAAATGAAGTACGTCGAAAGTATTTCTTGCCAGTAACAATTAAATGCAAACAGCGGACATTTTGTGTCTTTTCAGCGTGACCTTCGGTTACTAATCATAGCCTATCAATCAACTGTTGATAGTGGTTTCTCCCGCCAATGTCAGTCAAATTATCTCTTTTAGATTAGATAATTACTAGATATTTGCTTATAAGTGTGCTAAACGTTATATTACATTTACATACCTTTTTACCTATAGGTACCTATGTATTATTATAAAAGTGAGTAATATTTTGTACCTAGAGGTATACCGATGTATTATTATAAAGAAACAATTTAAGTACGGATTTTTAAAATCTTTGTCTTTTAATCTAGTTCTTCACTTCATCGATGTTATGAAGTCGCTGTCTTTGAAATGCAACTCACAGACCTATGAAAATAGAGATTAGAATTCTTGTTGTTCATAAGAAATTGATCAGGATTTCTTCTACCTATATATTGTGATATAAAAAAAATGTTTAAAATCAAGTGATCCGATCAAAACCTGAAGCAAATGCAAAAACTGCGATTTTTTTTGCAAACGACAATGTCGAGTCAAAAAGCTTTCTTATCTCTTAACCGATTTACTAAGTAATGACTTTGTGTAGAAAGCATACATAAGCCTTTTGTTTTAATGACTTAGATTTTCTCCAGTGAAACACGTATTTTTTTTGCAGGGGGGAGGGTAAAAATTGCCCGATATTCAAAACGGTCCGCCATCTGGGATTTTTGCGAAATGTCAAATTTTGAATCGGATCGTAAAAGTCTCAAGTCTTGTCTCAGTCTTGTGTCAAAAAAAAAATTTAAATCGAGCTATTCGATCAAAAGTTATAGCAAATTTAAAAGTTTGCAAGATTTTTTGGCCCACCCTATATAATGTTCAACGCTTCCTGGGATTTGAATAAAATATTTATTATTTATTCTAATATTTAATTAGCCGCTTAAACTGTAAGACACGAGTTTCTGAGCTTTTGCCTTTTCGCAATGCATCAAGTTTTATTGAATAAAAAAACGCTCTTTGAAAGTTTCCCGCTGAAGTTCTAAAACTTCTCGAAGATGGAATGGAAATAATTTTAAAGCGTTCTTTGATGTTTACGTTACGTTCAGCATATTAATTAAAAAATATTAGTGAGGAAAAGCTACTTGTTCAATTATAAGTAAATAAAATTAAAAAAGAGAATTTTACAACACTAATTTTATCACTAACTGGTTTTAGACGACTCTAATAGCAAAAAATAAACTATATTATAATCATCGATGTGTTAGTACACCGGAGTACCAGAAAGAAACAGACCTTGTGCGATCTGCACTGAAAAAAAAATCGATTTTATTATTAACAAATATCTGGTAAACCAGATTTTTGTTGTGCTCATTAAAATATATTAAGAGTTAATATTGGTAACAAACATTTTTTAAATAGTTTGGTTATAAAAATTATTTAATTTGTTTCTTCAATAATTTGACTTTTTTTGAAATATTAATTATTACTCCTATTTTTAAGGTTACATCACGTCTTCGTAATTAATATTTAAAATCTTCTAATTATAAGTATACCCTTAATGCTGGAAAATATTTCTTTGTAATAATTAATATTAAAAATATTCATTTAAAAAAAAGTTTTTTGTATAACGTATAATGGAATTTTTTCATTATAACGGTCTGACTTGTTTTTTGTTATTTATTCTGAATCATAACAAAAATTTTTTGTTTCTAATATAAGTTTGTTGACACATGAGAATTCCGTTCCCGCTCTCGCGCAGAATTGACGTTTCCGGCATTTTGTTTAGATCGCGGTCAACGGAAGCGTGTCTTTTGGAGTTTTTAGGCTTAGAAGTACGTAGCCAATTTATGAAAAATTATAGTCTTCCTCGCGAATGTTTTGGTAGTAAGGAAAAAGAGCGAAAAATTAGGTTTGAGTGGCGAGCATAATTATCTTATAACCGATGCACACCAACGCGTGTCCTTGCATGCCCACGTATGGCATCACGGGACTCTGCATTTAAAACCATTGGAAATATATGTACAGTCACGTGGTGCGTTTTTTGAAGCAGGGTGGGCATGCGTTGGTGGGCACAAGGCTTTAGTGTTTACTTTAATGATGTTAATGATTCTTGCAATAAATATCGAGTATATTATTAATTAAACTCGTTTATTTTTAAATACCAACAATATAGTAATAGTTAATGTAGACTTTTTTTAAAGATACTTATCATTTAGTAGTTAATCCTTACTAAACGATTTTGTTTTCGTTAACAAATATTTATTTTAAACATTGAAATTTATGAGTTATTACCTGGAAACAAATATCTAAGTCAAATTTGGTTACTGTTACTAAAGGTTCGTTATTATTACAAAATTCTTCTTTCAGTGTGCACTTGCATGGAAGTTAAAGATATTTCACTCCAAGAAGGTGAAATTTTAATCTCGTTTGATGTTAGTTCGTTGCTCCCTAGTGTGCCGATCTCCAATACCTTACAATACCTAGAGGAACTACTAAGAAAAAACAATCTAGAAGACAAACAGACTTTAGAATACCTATCTTTAAGAAAACTCTGCATGAATCAAAATTACTTTCAATATAAAAATAACTATTACCAGCAATTAGAAGGAACCACAATGGGTAATAGTTTATCACCTTTTATCGCAAACCTATTTATGAGAAAATTTGAATCAGATATAAGTAAAGAATTTGAGTATTTTCCCAGAGTATGGTTCAGGTATGTAGACGATGTGTTTGCAGCATTCAACACTAAAGTAACTAGTGTTGAAAATTTTATCAAAAAAATAAATAACAAATTTTTCACTATTAAATTTACTTATGAAACAGAAAACAACGGTACACTGCCATTTCTAGACACTTTAACTGTTAAATTGCTTTAAGGCCTAGTTAAGGTAAGCTTAAAGTTGAACTTCTACCCATGCTTACTGGATAAACGTGATTTTTGTGCAAGCAATTTGATTATTTTCCTGTAACTTAGTAGAATATTTGAATTGGTTTTTCTCTGGCCTTATTAGTTATAACACAAAAATGTACCGCACGCACAAAAATACATAAAGGAATTCTAATTTTTACTACTTTGAGTTGGATTCCAAACCCTAACGTTGAAAAACCGTCAGGTGTAGGTCAAATATCATCACCACATACATTGTGTACAGTTGTTGCATCCCGGACGTGGGACGGACGTCGTAGTTTTTACTGATTGCAACGTTGGCAGCACAGATGTTAGACCGTCGTCAGAAAACTTTACTAACACAATTACTAAATTCCAACGTTCTCCTTATATATTATACAATATATATTATATACAGGGTTCCTAAGCAAATCCTTCTTACATGTAGTAAATCCATTCCAGGTTGTTGTTTTCTAATGTTTTCCATTTTCATACCTTTAGGACTGGAATAAAAATTGTTTTTGCTCGACTTTAATACCAAACTGATGAAAGATATCGTAAAAAAATATTTTTCAGCTTTTCATTTGGTAACCATTGTCCTTACGCACTGTTTACAGGCTGGGGACTGAGACACATGCAAATTCCTAGCCTAAAGCGTTAATACACGGCCGAAGAAATCGACTGAGATATTTCCGTAGAAACTTTATCAAGCAAATAGGACGGCTTGACACCTTCAAACGTCCAACCCGGGTTTTGCACTTTGATTCGAAATCAAAAAGGAGGAACAGTCAGATGTCGGGCCGTGCACAAATTACGTAACGGTGATTTTACCAATTTTTGACCCCCTCCTTATGTAATGTTTTGTAACGGTTTGGCACGCCACTCCCCTAATATTACGTAATGATTTCAAGACCACTACGCCCCCCCCCCACTTATTTTCATTCCAAATTTTCTTAGTTTCACACAAATGCAAACGCTGTAAAAAACCCCCCTCCCCCCTACTTAACGTTTTGTAACCCTCCTCCCCCCTATGACCATTACGTAATTTGTGCACGGCCCCTGTAGTCCCAGTGGAGGAGGGCGAGAAAATTGATATTTTTTTCTTAAAAATTATACTCTTTAGACCTATTCCTTTGCGTTCCCGAAATTACGTAATTTTTGAGAAAAAATTGTAAGCGGCGCCATTTTTATTTCGTCCTTTGTTTTTCTAACATTTTTGCGTTCGGCTAATTTAATTGAAAATTTTTTTATCTTCTCACTCGAAACCAAGATCCCCCGTTTTAGGAAAACTGATCCCGTCTCTGTTTCTAAATTTTTTTTGAATAAAAGTAGAGTATGACCATGGGGGAAATAATTTTTTTCTACGGTATGACGAAAATTTCGAGAAAGTTGAAGAAAAAAATAAAAAAAGTGGCAGAGCTCAAGTTTTTCGTAAAAAAAACGTTTTTTGTAAAGAAAGAGAGCAAAATAAATCTTTTCACCCCTTTTTGGGTGTTACAAATATTGGCAGCCCCTTATTTTTCGCTTTTACCCTCGGGCTAGTTTTGAAAAATTGGTTCGCTACATGTTTCGAGATCATGTCATAAAACACCTCGAAAATACAAAATGTAGTGTAGGGCCAGCTTTAGTTAAAATCAATAATATCGCAAGCAAAAAGCTCTGCAGGAAAAACAGCGCCGTTTGTTGATTTCTTTGGCTGCTAGTGCTAGCTGCATGGTTTGGCCGTTTCCGGATAGATGTCACTAGTAGAACAGAATGGAAAGAAATTTAATTAAAAGCGAAGATATTTCTTTCTAATGTTAACAACCTCACGAGTTTATCGCTCAGTATCGTAAATAATGGACCCTGCTGCCTCCTTTAAGCAAGAAAAAGCTGTGGTTTGAACCTGAAAACATCTAATTTTCTCCTCGATAATTTGCAGACATCTTGTCAACGGTTATGTTGGTAAGAGTGGCGACAATTTTTTCTCATGAAAGCAGTCCGGAGATAATAACAAACTGGCACCATTGCTCAATATTCCTGTTTCTTTTGTTCGTGCAGAACTTTTTATGCCATTTCTGTTTGATTTATTGAAATCCTATCCCTAAGGAAAATCTTAGGAACCCTGTATACAATAGCTCTAAACATTATCTCGACGACTTACGTCCGTCTATACCAACTAAGATGTCGTAACAAAGATAAAGTATAATCCTTATACTCCCTCTGACGTTAGGTGCTGTACAAAACTAGTCATAAGACGAAAAGATGCTATTGGGAAGTTATTGTAGAATTATTAATAAATGGTGTTTGGAAATTAGTTCATTTGTGGTTGCCGACGTGGAAATCTTGATTTCAAATCAATTATATTCATAAAAATATTATCCAGAGGTCATTTCAGTCGTAGTGGAAATGTAGCACGTGACTCTAGTCTCAGTCAACGTCAACACCACTTAAAAAATCTCCGCCAAATTGTTGCAAAAGCGAGTTGCTAGAACGTTCATACGACGTTTTCACGCAACGTTAAGTCGTCTTTGGCAATGTTATGACGTCGAAAAATTGTTTCTTGGGCATGTAAATCCATCTAAATATTTCATCAATCAAATTTTTAATTTTTCTTTTACCGCACATATTTTGCACTCGTTTTCACGTGCGTTGTTTGGTTATTTGCTGGCAGATATACAAAAACCGTGTTTTTGACGCAAGTGTAAAACAAAATAATTTATGAATTTTCATTTTACCGACAAACAAAACCGTGCCCTTCCAATACCTTGTTTGGAGATAATTCGTTCGTGCAACTAATACTAGACTGTTTATTAAAATTATAAACATTTGATAATTTCTTATTGGTTTTCGTTCATCGACAATAAATAGGAAGGTGTACCTACAACTATTTGTTGAATTGAGTACAAAACTTAATCAAGAAGCGCAGCTGCTTTTAAAAAATTTGAGTATTTTCGTAAACACACTTTTTTTAATTATACACGTTAGAATTTGCAAGATTGTACTGTGTGTTTGACACCAATCTAAATATACAAATAAATAGTTTTGACACTACCATTAATACTAGAGGTCGCAGGATACTCGATTTTATGCAAAAAAATTCCTTTACGATTATCAATGTCCACTCGTCTAGCGACTCTTAAGGTAACTTTACCTACACATCGAAAAGGTGCTGCTCCACCATTGACCACATCAGACACTTACATTTTCCGTTACGCTTAACCCTACAAACTCCTGTTCAACCCTTAGAATAGAATAGAATATAATAGAATATTTTATATTTCCTGATTTAAATCGATTGTACAAAATTACAATATGGAAATCGTCAGTCAATTTTATATAAAAAAAGGGAGTTTTACAAACACACATAAAAAAAACCTACACAAATATTTTACAATTAGATATCCTAAGATATATGGTCTAATATTTGTTAAAAATTATGTACCTGTAGGTCACCAACCCCAAGAGCAAACTTATTCCCCTCCCTCTGACATGCTAAAGTAGGACGAATCAAAATCCCTTACGTTATTTACATACTTAAAATACTCTGACTGCTCCATATCATTTAACATTATTGATAAACGTTACTGCAAATTAAAGCTTTCCATACACGAGGCTGCAAAAAACGCTAACCTAATCTCTACCCCCAAACCACCCTACTAAAATCAAAAATCACAAACCATGGTTTGATTATGAATGTAGAGTCGCCAAAATACAACTAAAAAACAATTTAAAACTCTGCAAAATTAACAATTTTGAAGAGAATATCTATATTGAGAAAAGAAGCAATATAACCAAAATTAAACAGCTTTCTGGAAGGCAGTCAAACGTTTTGGAGGCATCTCTAACCAACAACAACTCCACGTAGAGACATAGAATTTTTTTTTTAGACTTAATAACACCTAAACCCCGAGATGACATATCTTACTTTGATACTCGACTCCGAAATCTCTCTTGAAGAACTAAAAAAAGTACTCAAATTTGCGATATTCTCCCAGAGTGCCAGTCTGGATTTCGAAAAAATAGAGGATGGCTCGACAACGTTTTCATTCTAACCTCTGTAACACACCTTCAACTTAGGCGCAGCAGAGAAGTCTGGGTAGCTTTTGTGAACTACAAAAGAGCGTTCGAATCTATTAATCATACTTTACTCTGGCAGAAGCTATTCGACATCGGCATAAGCAGCAAATATATAAGAGTAATAAAAACTGTTTACCAAAATGCACTCTTTAAAGTAAGGTCCAAGAACATGTACATAAAATATTTTGATATAAACGAACGTGTATTACAAGGTGAATCTCTTAGCGCTCTACTGTTAGCATTGTTTCTATCAGATATCGAGCAGTACTTTCGAGCCCAAGGAGTCCCTGGAATTTCTATTGATCACATTACTGACATTCTACTTTCATTATATGCAGACGATTTAGTAATCCTTGCCTACTCAGAAAAGACAAAAATAATAAGATTCTCGAAGTGCAACAACACTTTTATTTTTACTTCCGTGTAGTCAATTTGACAATCATCGGTGATGACGTCAGTCACTCGAAAAAAGCGTTGATTTTAAAAACGTGCAAATACAGTCATTTCATTTTCATTCAAAATTCAAATGGGACACAATAGACTCCCCAATATCTGCTAATAACAAATATAACTGGGTTGTTCAACTTAAATCCGTCTTTATTACAATCAAGAAAACTAATATATGGGACGATCTAACCCCAACAACACTCACGCAACAAAAAACTTCACTTTTATCCCATTACCAAAACTTTTTATATCAAACCGACATTGATATACTTAGTACATCCAGATACTCCAACTTTTACAACTTCTTCTCGATTGGTGGTTCACCACAATCATACTTACATCTAAGAATCCTTTTCTGTCAAATTCGGATAATCACAATCCTTTGTTGGATTTAAGAAGAAAGTTTCAATTTAGAAGAAAATAATATTTAAAAGTTTAAACCCACGCGGGGTTTAAATAGTAAACACTCTATAGAACAAATTAAAATTGGGGTTATATGCCACTCTAATTAAAACTTACACACAACGATTTAGATGTGTAATAATAATATAAGGAGTTGATTAATTTTGAATTTGTTTAAAAGGTGTTTTTATTTATAAAATAAAAAACTTAAATCCAAGTTTTGTTTACATTTCTGTCACTGTCGAAATGTTATATTAGCTGCGTTCAAATCACAAACAGCAAGTTCGGATCTCTTATCTCTGCTTGCACCTTGGCTTGCACCAACCTCTACTGATGAAAGACAGCTTTGAAATGAGTGGGCTTTAAGTAAGGAAAGTTTTCTTGACTGAGCTTTTAGATAACCTTAATGTTTCAATTTCAGTTTGTAAATAAATTAATATAGTTGTTTTGGGCTTTTTGGTTTGGTATATTTTTCGTGCACTTCACTTATGTGTGTTTTGCCTCGTCATGCTCTCATAAATATATTTTTTGTGTTGAAAACAGATTCAAAATATAGCACTTTTCTGGACAAAATTGGAGGTGTTTTATTGGTTAATGATCAATTTGGTATATTAAATAAGGTAAATTAATCCTTGTAAAAACGGCTTCTTAGGGAAATTATAAACGAACTTATTACCAACTGTCACAAAACAATCCTTTCTGGGGGCTATAAATTTAAACCACCCAGAGGTGTTCTAAAAAATTACCAATTTTATAACCTCAAATTTTTGGCGTACCCACCATTTGCCATTTTGAAACCTGTCAAAAAAATTAGTTATAGGGTATTTTTTCCTAAAATATGGTATATTTTGAGAAAAAAATGTGTTTTTAGTGGTATTTTGCTATAACAATACAAAATATTCAATAACTTTGTTTCTTTTCTGTATGGGTAAATATTTTTTGAAAATTGGTTTTAAAATTTAGTACCCCCACAAGTGTAAATATGTAGACCTATGGGGGAGAACTATCTTAGATCATACTAAATGTCACTGGTGGTAAGTAGACAGGTGTACTTTTAAACTAATTGCGAATGCGTGACAGCTCCAGCTGATCAAATGCGTGAAAACATCGTTTCGTATGCAGGGATGGTAACGTTACAACTTTCTTATTGTACCTAACAATATTTTCGTGCATTTGATCAGCTGGAGATGTCACGCATTCGCCATGATTTTAAAAGTGCACCTGCTCGATTGGTCGACTCTATAGAGATAAGGAAACGAAAATAAGATCTAAAATAGTACCCCCCACAGGTCTGTGGGGGGTACTAAATTTTAAAACCAATTTTCATTACCCATGCATAAACGACACAAAGTTATTGATTATTTTGTATTGTTATTGCAAAATACAACTAAGAAACTGCTTTTTTCCTCAAAATACAACTTATTTAGAAGAAAATTCTCTAAAACTAATTTTTTTACAGGCTTCAAAATGGCAAATGGTGAATACGCCAAAAATTTGGCACATAATAGCTTCATTATTTGTGTTTGAGTTTATAAAGTCGGTGTTTTTTTTAGACCACCTCAGGGGGGTGGTTTAAATTTATAGCCCCCAGAAAGGATTGTTTTGTTGCTTTTGGTAATAACTTCGTTTATAATTTCCCTAAGTAACTTTTTTTACAAGGATTAATTTACCTTATTTAATATTCCAAGTTATTCATTACCCAAGAAAACACCTCCTATTTTGTCCAGTAAAACGCCATATTTTGAACCCGTTTTCAGCACAAAAATATATTTATGAGGGCACTACGAGGCAAAACAAACATAAGTGAAGGTCACTGATTATGCACGAAAAATATACCAAACAAAAAAAAACCCAAAACAACTACATTAATTTATTTACAAACTGAAAGTAAAACATTGAGGTTATCTAAAAGCTTAGTCAAAAAAAAAATTCTTACTCAAAGCCTACTCATTTTAAAGCTGTAGCTTTCATCAGTAGAGGTTGGTGTAGGCCAAGGCGCAAGCAGAGGTAAAGGATCCGAACTCGCTGTTTGTGATTGAACGCAGCGCTAATATTTTTAAACTGACATATCGACAGTGACAGAAATGTAAAACAAACTTGCATTTAAGTTTTTTAATACATGTTCATAAATAAAAACACCTTTTAAATAAACACAAAATTAATCTACTCCTTATTTTATTATTACTCATCTAAATCGTTGTGTGTCATCAAGTATTAATTGGAAAAATTAATAAACAAGAGTAAGTTTTAATTAGAGTGACATATAGCGCCAATGTTAATTTATTCTACAGAATAATTCCTATTTAAACCCCGCGTGGGTTTAAATTTTTTAATTTTCTTTTCTTCTAAATTGAAAATTTCCTCTTAAATCCAACAAAAGATTGTTGGAAGATGATTATTCAATAAACAAATTTATTAAAATTCTTCTTATAAATCAAACTATGTCCAAAACTCAAGGAGAGTTGGTTTAAAATGCTTAAAACTAAGAATTTCACTTAAACTTAGGACCGTTCTAAAATAGACTAAACCTTTTTAGTAAATCCCACCGTTAGTGTCTATTGTCTAATGACATGTTTTAGGGTTTTTGTCAAGCATTTTGAAGTTTGAAATTAACTCTGTGTTTCGGACTTCCATTGCCTATATTTTATTTATACACGACGTTTCGATCAGTACAATCTCTGATCACGTGCAGATGCAAAATACATTTTGAAGTTGTCAAAGTTTTGTTTTCAAAAATTAATGTTTCTACCACGTAGTGAAAGGTGCTTCTCAGAATATATTAACAATTTTTAAATGCAAATATCTGTGAAACGAAAGGAATTTTGAGTCACCCTTATAAACTTTCGGTGGAAAATGCTGTATAAAAATAATACAATTAATCAGTTCTGTTTTTCTATGCAACCAACTATTTTCAATGAAACTTTTCGCAGCCGGTCATTCTTTTCGACTCTTTATAGTTAATCGTGATTACAAAACGGTCAAACAAAACATTTAAACGTTAACTTAGTTTTTAACCGGGTTTGCGACTAACTAGAGAGCTGTGAGTGTCTAATTACAAAGTGCCAGCGTAGCTGGAAAATTGGCTTTAACTTACACGGTTTACTATGTAGTATGCAGAGTTAATTGGGAATAGTTAAAGGGCAAGTATTCTACAAAGAAATCATTATTATCTTAGACTTTCTTACGTAAACCATAAAAAAAGACAAAGTGTGCAAAAATAAGTCTGTCTAACAAATTGTCAAAATCAGCCATTAATCACGTGATGACCCTTTAAAAATGGTAGGGTAAACAAAGCGATTTTCCATAAGACGTAATGCTACTGAATATGAACATTTTGGGAAAGTGGAAAAAGATTTACAGGGTTCCTAAGCAAATCCTTAGATTGCCTAACCTAAAGCGTTCATACACGGCCGGAGAAATCGACTGAGATATTTCCGTAGAAACTTTATCAAGCAAATACGACGGGTTGACGCCTTCGAACGTCCAACCCGGGTTTTGCACTTTGATTCGAAATCAAAAAGAAGGAACAGTCAGATGTGGGGCCGTGCACAAATTACGTAACGGTGATTTTACCAATTTTTGACCCCCTCCCTATGTAATGTTTTGTAACGGTTTGGCACGCCACTCCCCTAATATTACGTAACGATTTCAAGACCACTACCCCCCCCCAAAAAAAAACTTTTCACTTATTTTCATTCCAAATTTTCTTAGTTTCACACAAATGCAAACGCTGTCGAAAACCCCCTCCCCCTACGTAACGTTTTGTAACCCCCCTCCCCTCTATGATCATTATGTAATTTGTGCACGGTCCCTGTAGTCCCAGTGGAGGAGGGCGAGAAAATTGATATTTTTTTCTTAAAAATTATACTCTTTAGACCTATTCCTTTGCGTTCCCGAAATTACGTAATTTTTGAAAAAAAATTGTAAGCGGCGCCATTTTTATTTCGTGCTTTGTTTTTCTAACATTTTTGCGTTCGGCTAATTTAATTGAAAAATTTTTGCCTGCGGTGCCCTTTATCTTCTCACTCGAAACCAAGATCCCCCAATTTAGGAAAACTGATCCCGTCTCTGTTTTTAAATTTTTTCAAATAAAAGTAGAGTATGACCATGGGGGAAATAATTTTTTTCTACGGTATTACGAAAATTTCGAGAAAGTTGAAGAAAAAAATAAAAAAAGTGGCAGAGCTCAAGTTTTTCGTAAAAAAACGTTTTTTGTAAAGAAACAGAGTAAAATAAATCTTTTCACCCCTTTTTGGTTGTTACAAATATTGGCAGCCCCTTATTTTTTGCTTTTACCCTCCCGCTAGTTTTGAAGAATTGGTTCGCTACCATGTCATAAAACACCTCGAAAATATCAAATGTAGTGTAGGGCCAGCTTTATTTAAAATCAATAATATCGCAAGCAAAAAGCTCTGCAGGAAAAACAGCGCCGTTTATTGATTTCTTTGGCTGCTAGTGCTAGCTGCACGGTTTGGCCGTTTCCGGATAGATGTTACTAGTAGAACAGAATGGAAAGAAATTTAATTAAAAGCGAAGATATTTCTTTCTAATATTAACAACCTCACGAGTTTATCGCTCAGTATCGTAAATAATGGATCCTGCCGCCTCCTTTAAGCAAGAAAAAGCTGCGGTTTGGACCTGAAAACATCTAATTTTTAATTAGATTAGATGTTCAAATCTGTCCCCTTCTTGAGCCTCACAATATCCCAATCTATTGTAAAACTCTTGGCGCGTAGCAGCCAACATTTCAAGGGTGATAGAGTTGCCCGCCTCCAAAATTTTCGCCCTTAACTCCTGTATAGTCGTAGGCCGTAAGCGAGGGTGTTAAAAAATTTTGTCGTGCCAACAACCCCATAGGAAAAAGTCATTTGGCGCAAGATCTGGTGATCGAGGAGGCCATCGGATATTTCCATACGTGGAAATAATTCTATCACCAAATACCTGACGAAGGTAATTTGTAGCCTGGCGTGAATTGTGGGATGAACAGCCATCTTGCTGAAACCACAATTCGTCCAAATTTATGTTGAGTTCCCTCAACCGTAGTAGAACCTGGTGTTGGAGAAGATCAACATATTTTTGGCTATTCAAATTCCCTTCAATGAAAACGGGTCCAATAATGTGATCCCCGACAATACCGCTCCCAACATTTAATTTTTGAGGATGTTGCGTTCTAACACTTGCGTGCAGATGTTTATTTTCATGGGACCAATAGCGGCTATTTTGTGGATTGTGAGAGCTATGAAGTTCAAATGTCTTCTCGTCACTAAACAAACTAATAACCGGCGAAAATAATCACCTGGTTGCAATTCCTGCGACTTCCCAATCTTAAACGACTTGTAGCCGTATTTTTTTAGGATCCATTGGCAAGTACTGTTGGGAATATCCAGTGCCTCCGCAATCGGTTTCGTTGAACATGGTTCATGTGCCTCAACGTAAGCGCATACCATTTCGTCTCGTTCCATCCTGTGTGGAACAACTACAACCATTTATGCACCCGTATCTTTCAAAACGATGATAAATGTTGTAGACAGTTTGAGCCACAGGAACCGGTCGATCTGGAAACGCAAAAACAAAAAGCCCAATGAGCTCGTCCGCACTGTCACTTTTTATGTAGTTTTTAATAATAAAAATCTTTTCTTCTCGAGTATACGGCATTTTAAAAACACAAAATTTACGAAAGTGAAGCGACTCGAAAGGAAATAAAAATGCAATGCCTGTGAATCCCAGCTTTTCCTCGACCATCTCATGGTGTGGCCGCCATCTAGCGGAATTTGCAGACATCTTGTCAACGGTTATTATTGCAACTATGATTTATGCTCACAATGAAAGAGTGGCGACAATTTTTTCTCATGAAAGCAGTCCGGGGTAATAACAAACTGGCACCATTGCTCAATATACCTGTTTCTTTTGTGCGCGCAGAACTTTCTGTTTGATTTATTGAAATCCTATCCCTAAGGAAAATCTTAGGAACCCTGTATATTAAACAAAGTGACTATTTTATAGAGCAATCCTTTCTTAATCTGGGAAAAACGAGCATTTTGCCGAAATGTTAGAAATAAACTCAAAATTCGTACTTTAAAGAGGCAATGCCATGTACTTTTATCTCTCTCGCTCTTGCACAGTTCAGCCTGAAGATTGGGCCAGATAGGCTTAAAGAATAAATAAATGAATAATTATCTTATTTCCTTCGACAATTTTTAACAATTGTGTGGAACATGAGTTATTTAAGTAATTTAAAAATAACAAGAACAAACACATATAACAATTCATATATAAAATATAAACTTTTGTCAATTATAGTGCGTAAAATAGTAATGATCTTGGGTACACATTTGTAAAAGTCCATGAATTTCTATGAAGAATAGTATGGATAAGATTAAACGAAAAAACTAACAAAAAAAATTAAAACAAATAAAGAATACAAACATTTTCAGCTAAATCTTTTTGAAAAATATTCTTCAATTGAATAAAATGAATATTTTAGTAATAATCTTTTTAATCTTTTCCTAAATATATTGATATTGGGAGCACTTTGTATGTCAAGTGGCAGTTTTGCAAATATTTTTATTCCTACTGTTAGTGGCAAATTTTTTCCTACATTAAATTGATATAGTGGCATCCTAGCACTAGCTTTAGAACTGGTGTTTTATCTATGAAGGTCCTCATTTGTAGTGATTTTTGCTTTATTATTAAAAAAGTATTTTGGCACTTCCAAGATATAAAGTGGAAAAAGTGTGAGTATATTTGGTACTTCCAAAATCTTTTTACATGACTCCATCTGGTTTAAACCGAATATGCATCTTAGTGTCATTTTTTGTTTTGAAGACTAACCTAGCCTCTGAAGAACTACCCCATAAAACAAAACCATATCTCAGTCTTGACTCAACATGAGCATAATAGATTATTTTTAGTTGATTTATTGTTAAAACTGATTTTAAATTTTTAATAAGATAATACAAAGATCCTAGTTTTTTTGATAAGTTTATAGAGTGTTCCTTCCAATTTAAGTTATGATTAACCATCAATCCTAAAAATTTAACCTGTGACTCCTTTTCTGTCCTAATAAAGATCTGGATTCAAAATTTTAAAGCATGATGAAAGCATTTTATTTATCACAAAATTATGATTGTTTTCCACAAACCAAAACTACACTTTTTTGCACTCGACGCGCGTTTCGCTAACAACGTTAGCATCATCAGGAGACGATAAACAATGAACTAAATTAATCTACGCTCTATCTTATATACAATCCTTTAGTGGGCGGAGATAAGACTAATAATTTGTGATTGATCACGATTTTTAATCCTATCTCCCCTCAACCAAAGAATAAAGTGTACTAAACGGGATGGGTCCTCTATCTTTATTTAAACTATTTCTGGATTTAATGATTTCCTTGGATGACTTTCATATGCATTCAAAAGCCTTTTGTTTGGTACACTTTTTCGAAGTTTTAGGTTATCTAATGTGAATCTATGATTGTTTTCAAAAGCATGCTCGGCCACACTTGACTTTTCTGTTCTTCCGTATTTTAAGTGTGCTAAGTGTTCTTTAAAATGTGTTTGAATAGAGCGTCTCGTTTGGCCAACATATTTTTTGTCACAATCCATGCAACTAATTTCGTAAATTCCACTTTTTTCTAGAACTGTAGTTTTATCCTTGGGATTTCCTAGTAAGCTTTTTATTGTGTTATCGGATTGATATACTAATTTAAGACCGGTGTTATTAAATACTTTTTGTAATCCGTTCGTATAATTAGGATTATAAGGAATTGATACAAATTTTGAGTCGCAGGTATCTTTTTGTCTGAAAAAAGTGGAATTCCGAAAGGTCTTTTGAAAAGAATGTCTATTTATCAGCTTATTTATTAAGACTTCGTCGTAATCGTTTTCGCCAGCTATATTCCTAATCCTATTCTTTTCTGCTTCAAATCTTACTTTGTTGAAGGGGAAATTTACTAATCTATATGTTAAAAAGTGCAAACTTGCAAGCTTATGTTGTAAGCAATGAAAAGAGTCATTTGGAATATACCTGTTTGTGGCCGTTCCTTTTCTGTATAGGTCAAGGTCAAATTTATTTTTATTTATTATAACTAAAGTGTCTAGAAATGGCAGTGTACCGTTGTTCTCTGTTTCATAAGTAAATTTAATTGTGGGAAATTTGTTATTTATTTTTTTCATAAAATTTTCAGCACTAGTTACTTTAGTGTTGAATACTGCAAACACATCGTCTACATACCTGAACTATACTCTGAGGAAATACTCAAATTCTTTACTTATATCTGATTCAAATTTGCTCATAAATAGGTTTGCGATAAAAGGTGATAAACTATTACCCATTGTAGTTCCTTCTAATTTCTGGTAGTAGTTATTTTTATAATGAAATTAATTTTGATTCATGCAGAGTTTTGTTAAAGATAGGTATTCTGAAGTCTGTTTGTCTTCTATATTGTTTTTTCTTAGTAGTTCCTCCAGGTATTGTAAGGTATTGGGGATCGGCACACTAGGAAACAACGAACTAATATCAAACGAGATTAGTAGGTGATCCTACAGCAGAAACTATAGGTCTAACCGATTTTCCAGGCTTGTGGATTTTCGGAAGACAATACAGTTTCGGCATAGTGGTATTGCTTACTTGTAGTTTATATTTAATATTGTCAGTAATAATATTGTTACATTTTTTAATTGTGTTTTTTACTTCGTTAATCATTTTTGGTAAGGGGCTCTTTGGGACATGTTTTTAAGGTCCATTTTTTATTAGTTTATCTACCCTTTCGAAATAATCTGTTTTATCTAATATAACAACTTTATTACCCTTGTCAGCCTTTAGATAGAAAACATCTTTTTCTCTCAAACTTTTAATTGATTTATTGCAATTTAATGTACTATTTTTATTGTTTTGAATGATGTTTTGAGAGATCTGATATCGGCAAGCATCTCGCACATAGCCCTTTGTGCCTTCTGAAAGATTAGTGATGAAACTTTCAATATTTGCAATAATATCACTTAAATTATCTTTTTGTGGGGGCAGAGCAAAATTAAGACCTTTGTTTAAAAGTGATATTTCTTTGTTATTAAAAGTTTGAGAGGATAGGTTTTCTACAATGTTTGCGATTTCCTTCGACTTTTTTGGTTTTGGTTCAGAACGTTTTGACTTTTGTAGCTTTTTATTAAGTGAAGACATCTTTTTCCTAAATTTTTCCTCAATTACTACAAACATATGTCTTTTGAAATCGCACCATTCTTTAAAGTTCTTATCCAGATTATTTCAAAAGGATAGATAACCTAATAAAAAATGGACCCTACAAACAAGTCCCAAAGAACCCTTTACCAAAAATGATTAACGAAGTAAAAAACACAATTAAAAAATGTAACAATATTATTACTGATAATATTAAATATAAACTACAAGTAAGCAATCTCACTATGCCGAAACTGTATTGTCTTCGGAAAATCCACAAGCCTGGAAAATCGGTTAGACCTATATTTTCTGCTGTAGGATCACCTACTTACAACATTTGGAAATGGCCAGCAAACGAGTTTGAAAATTTACCTATAAAGGAAAAAGGTTTTTCTGTTCAAAATTCCCTGGAATTTATCAACAAAGTTAAAGATATTTCACTCCAAGAAGGTGAAATTTTAATCTCGTTTGATGCTAGTTCGTTGTTTCCTATTGTGCCGATCCCCAATGCCTTACAATACCTGGAGGAACTACTAAAAAAAAACAATTTAGAAGACAAACAGACTTTAGAATACCTATCTTTAACAAAACTCTACATGAATCAAAATTACTTTCAATATAAAAATAACTACTACCAGCAATTAGAAGGAACCACAATGGCTAATAGTTTATCACCTTTTATCGCAAACCTATTTATGAGCAAATTTGAATCAGATATAAGTAAAGAATTTGAGTATTTCCCCAAAGTATGGTTCAGGTATGTGTTTGCAGTATTAAACACTAAAGTAACTAGTGCTGAAAATTTTATGGAAAAAATAAATAACTAATTTCCCACAATTAAATTTACTTATAAAACAGAGAACAACGGTACACTGCCATTTCTAGACACTTTAGTTATAAGAAATAAAAATAAATTGGACTTTGACCTATACAGAAAAGGAACGGCCACCAACAGGTATATTTCAAATGACTCTTTTCAAAGTTTACAACATAAGCTTGCAAGTTTGCACTTTTTAACATATAGATTAGTAAATTTCCCCTTAAACAAAGAAAGATTTCAAGCACAAAAGAATAGGATTAGGAATATGGCTGGCGAAAACGGTTACGACGAAGGCTTAATAAATAAGCTGATAAATAGACATTCTTTTCAAAAGTCCTTTCGGAATTCCACTTTTTCAGACAAAAAGATACCTGCGAATCAAAATTTGTATCAATTCCTTATAATCCTAATTATACGAAAGGATTACAAAAAGTATTTAATAACACCGGTCGTAAATTAGTATAGCAATCCGGTAACACAATAAGAAGCTTACTAGGAAATCCCAAGGATAAAACTACAGTTCTAGAAAAAAGTGGAATTTACGAAATTAGATGCATGGATTGTGACAAAAAATATGTTGGCCAAACGAGACGCTGTATTCAAACACGTTTTAAAGAACACTTAGCACACTTAAAATACCGAAGAACAGAAAAGTCAACTGTGGCCGAGCATGCTTTTGAAAACAATCATAGATTCACATTAGATAACCTAAAACTTCTAAAAAGTGTACCAAACCAAAGACTTTTGAATGCATATGAAAGTATGGAAATCATTAAATCCAGAAATAGTTTAAATAAAGATAGAGTACCCATCCCGTTTAGTACACTTTATTCTTTGGTTGAGGGGAGATATGATTAAAAATCCTGATCAATCACAAATTATTAGTCTTATCTCCGCCCACTAAAGGATTGTATATAAGATAGAGCGTAGATTAATTTAGTTCATTGTTTATCGTCTCCTGATGATGCTAACGTTATTAGCGAAACGCGCGTCGAGTGCAAAAAAAGTGTAGTTTTGGTTTGTGGAAAACAATCATAATTTTGTTTTAGTGCAACCAAAGGTTCCAAATTCCCAACATAATTATATTTATCGTTGGAATAGCAGAAGAATTTAGTTCTTCTCTTTGTCACGTTTTTATCGTTTTTATTAAAGCTTGTTCTTTAAAAGATTTTTTTTATAAATATTTATTATATATTTTTTTTTTTTCGCTTTTTTTAAGGCAAGACGGCTAAGAGGCCCTCAATATGCTGTGAGCCCTCCATGCAGGGGCGTTTGACACGCCCCTGTCTCATAGTTATGTGGTAACGTCCCTTATAGTGTATTATTTTGTTTCAGAAATAAAATGCTAAATGGCAATGCCACGCCTGAAGCTGAGCTTTTGATGGACCCATCTGGATACTTGGGAGCGGCCGGCGTACTATTTTTAATCGGATTTTTTGGATTCTTTATGAACTTGTCTGCCATCGCCATCTTGTGGAAAGACAAAGAGGTAAGTTTGTAAGTAAAAATTGTTTCTCCAACTATGAAACATATTTTTTACATTTTTAATGTATACATATTTCATCAAGAATATATTTTTTAATATTTTATGGACAAATTTCAGACAAATAATTGAGATAATCCGGGAAAAGTTCTACGACAAAAACTACTATAATAAAAATGAGCCATGAAAATTCTGTAAAAATCTATGTATAGTATATTTCACGAATATTCTACCAAGGATATTCTGGGAACATCTAGCTTTCGGACACAGACTATTCTACGAACATTTCAGGATTTTAGAGGATATTTTAGGAATGTCTAAAACTGAATATACCGCGAATTTTTTGAGAATATATTTGTAGAATACATTTGTGTAATTAGGGTGGGTTGCGTCAGGTTTTATTGGTGTGGGTCAGTGGCGAACCAAGGAATTAACTTTTGGGTTGGGAAATCTTGCATAAGACGCCCGAACTACTTTGCTGCCAGAGTTATTTCTCCTCTACCAGGAGACCCCTGGTAGTGTCGGATTCCTTCCGACTAAAACCCCTCGATTGTGACTCCAACCTGCCTGATGGCAAGTTACAGTCACTGCACTGCAGACATTTCTGACTTATTGTGCATCCTCTTGGTTCCTAGGCTAACCACTCCATTAATTTTGTCCCCTGTGCAAGTTTGTACAGGTCCTTAATGGAGTAGTCCCCAGTCAATATTGGGTCTAGTTCAACTTCCCGAAACATTAGGTGCTTTTTGCGATCCAGTACCTCGCATTGGCATATTACATGTTCTACTGTTTCCAGTTCCTGATTGCATAATCTGCAGCTCAGGTCTCCGTGATACAAGCCCATGTTGTTCAGGTGAACTTTAACCGCCTTATGGCCTGTCATGATTCCTATATATTATAGTTCTCACTTGCATCCTCCTATAACTCAGCAGGTCTTTCGTGAGTTTGGCATTTAGGCCTTTGAAAAAGGCTCTGCTGTGTCTTATCCCCTGTCTTTCTAGCCAGTGGCTTTCGTGTTTTTCCCTTATCCAGAGTTTGACCTGGGACCTTATTGTACATTTTGGTACCCCCAGGGCTGGTTCTGGTCCAATATATTTTTTTGACGATCTTTGTCTTGCAAGTTCGTCAGCTTTTTCGTTGCCTTGGATATCTCTATGTACTGACACCCATACTAATCTGATTTTGTTACGTTCCGCCAGTTTCGGTAGTTCAGAAAGGCATTCCCAGGCTAGCCTTGAGGTGACCTTCGGGCGCATAAGCGCCCTAAGGGCTACCTGGCTATCTGAGTATATAGATATGGTTTGACCGAAGTATCCCATTCTATTGTTCTCTCTTGCGCATTCTGGGATGGCAAAGACTTGTGCTTGGAAAACTGTCGGGTAAGATCCCAGTGAGGAATGCAAATCTCTCCAAGTCTTTCCCCGAATATTCCTGCTCCACTGCCTTCGTCAGTTTTTGATCTATGTACCAGATAGTCCTTCCTGTGGCAGTGGGTTGTTTTGTCCTGAGCACGCTACTCTCTCCTGTATAATTACTTCTAGAGTTGGTCCGTATAAGTACTTTGGTCTGATCTCATGTGTAGGAATGGTATATCTAAAAACCTCTCTTCTCTGTTATGCATTCTTGTCTGTAAGTTCATAGTTTTTTAAAGACGATAGAGTCCGATCTTTGCCTCTCCCTGTATCATCAAGTGAAGTGGGGGAAGTTCTAAGAGCACCTCCATCGAAGTTGTTGGTGTAGTTTTCATTACACCTATGACGCTGAGGCAAGCAAGTCTTTGCACCCTGCTTAGCTGAGCGTCACACCCTGTTGAGTGACTTTTGGCCACCAGACTAGAGATGCATACATAATGTTTGGTATTACCACCGTCTTGTACAGCCATGTGTGGTCTAAGTCCCCACTGTTTTTCATGTAAGCGTCTAATCTCCGCCAGGGTGATTTCTGCTTTCTTTATTTTGTTTTCGACATGTCGAGTCCATGTTAGCTTAGAGTCTAATATTACCCCCAAGTATTTAACATCCCTCGACAGCTGAACTTCCTCATTTCCCGGAGTGAGAGGTATGAGTCCTAAGCTAACTGTCTTCTGGAAGCTGATGATTAGTTTTTCTCTATCAGCCCATTGTTCCACAATCCTTAGGGCCGGTTTCATTCGATCCCTAATGGTTGTGTTGAATTTTTCAGGAACCAGAATGACAAGGTCATTTGCGTATCCTATCACTTTAACACCCAATGGCTTTAGTGTCCTAAGACCTAAGAGTCCATGACAAGATTCCATAGCAAGGGGGAGAGAGGGGGGGAGGTTAAATATAAATAAATGGGGGGGGGGTTAACTCCCCCCTCGGTCCACCACTGGGTGCATTTAGGTGAATATGTGTGCATGCTTACAAAGTGTAAATTATCAAACTCGACCCGTTACAATGGAATTACCCTGAAACGTTATCTGGATAAACACCAACGTCGTTTTATGTAGTCACGTAACAGTCAGATATGTTCAGAAAACCGAATGCACTATAATAACAAAATCGCAGAAAAGTTACATTATAAAAACATCGCGTCGTTTGTAAAAACCGGAAAATACGGAAAGCACTCTAATAAAACATGATTTTACGGAATGCCATAAAAGCGAAAAGGAAAACATGCAAACCAGACAAAAGAACATCCAAGCTTTCAACCCTATGCCACCCCGAGGGAACATGCATTTTAAGGTTCTTATTTTTCTCCCATCGAATCACAATGCATGTTTGTTTATTTTGCGAAATTTTTGTATTTTTTGTGATCCGAGATAGATTTAAAATTGCGTTATTTACTTTATTTCTTTAAAAAAGACAAAAAACTAGGCAGCCGAGGTTTGTATTGCCCCAACACCGAGATAAATAAATTTGTTACAGAATATAGGTAAAATTTTTGGATTTTAGTTTTGCAAAATTCTTTGCAGCGTAATTAATATTCATTTAAATCTCTGGGAGAGGTTAACCTCACCTCTTATTCCTCCCGGGTTCTTCGTACGTCACTGATACACACAGTGTTGCTTCATAAATATGAATAATTTTTGCCTTTAAGGCCACAAAAATGGCATAAATTTGACAACACTGCTGCTATTTTTTTGAAAGATCAACAATAAATGGCATCACCAATACCATTTCAACTGAAATCGTGCAGTGTTCAGAACACGGTGCGGTGCAAACACCATATGTGAGGAAAAGTATAACTTATTAGGAACCTTACCATTTATTAATGCTTTTTTAATGCTCGGCTTCATGCTTCATGGATTGCAATGTCTCTCTTGCAGAATATTGCTTGCTGGCTATCAGATAATAGGATTTATAAAAATCTACAACCGTATTCAAAGGATTTTTCAAAAAAATCCAAAAATTGCTGTTACAGATTTCTGTATTATCGACGAGGCTAAAGAAAAAGCCAGGTAAGATTTTTGACTAGTGTTAGTCGTGTTTATTTTATTTCGAAAATGAGAGTGTCCGGCAAAAAACTGTCTGGATACGGTTGTGAGGAATTCAAAAATAAACATTCCTGCCAAATTTCAACAGATTCCGTTTTTTCGTTTCCGATATTCTGCCCGGTAAAGATTGGCCCAAAAACAGTAAAGCAGTGTTGTCAAATCTATTCCGTTTTTGTGGCCTTAAATAAAAAAACCACTTAAAAATATGCAACATCTATGACTTCTTTTGGTATCAGATAAAATATGTTTCTTTTGTCAGAATTTCCTCCGACGGGTCGTTAATAAATTACGTAACTCAAAAATTAGGAAATTTTTAGCCCCTCTTTTTCTTGTAACGCACCTTTAATAAAATATCAAATCCCTCTCTAAATAACGTAACGCTAGATACCAACCACTCGTCTCTTAAGTTAATTATGTCGAACCTTTTAATCGGTTAAGCAACACTGTACGGGAAATCAATCAATTTAACTACGTCGACCTTATTTTTTGCAAAATTTCACGTCATTGAATATGTTTTCCATGGCAACGCAAAGACTTTATTTATGTTTATCCACAGTGGGACACCAGAGATATTTTAGCACCGGGTCAAAAATTTGGGGTTATTTTACTTATTTTGACTTTTCACGTTCTTTTTGAAAGATAAACATAACCTCGAATGGTTTTCTGTCAGAAAACGTCCTACCGCGGCCCGATTCAAAGTTTGTTGAAAAAACACCTGCAGTTACTATTGAATCGTATAAATTCTGCGGTCTACCGTCCAACATTTGAACTGCATGTATCTCCCAAATTCAATGAAGTGTGATTGATTGATGGGTTTTCTTTTCCGGAGTGCACAGGCTTTTAGAAAAAAAGAAACTTACTTTTCATTTTCGCTAAAGCAAGGAAATATAAAAAGAAGAAATGTAATTCAGAGGAAATTTGAGTATTTCTCTATTTTTTTGTAAATCGGGTTTGTCCTAAACCACAATTATTTTGAGGCTTTTGGGATAGATGACAGCACCAGAGCTTTTATGTTGAAAAAAAAATTGAGAATTTTGAAAAATCCTTCAGATATTTTTGTCAAGCATTCAAAAATGATCACCCCTGCAAAATTTCAGCTAATTTCGCCAGTACTTTTTTTTTGCTTAAAATCTGGGGAGAAGCTATAGCTTTAAAAACTGAAAATGATTTTGGGAAAAAAACAGTCCACCATCTTGTGTTTTTATTTTAGTTATGGACCCCGCTTAATGTGATATTGTTCAACCTACTGTGCAGTGACTTTGCCGTGTCAGTTTTGGGAAACCCCTGGACTCTAGCGTCGGCGCTGTCGTACGGATGGATATTTGGTAAAACCATGTGTGTCATGTATGGATTTATCATGTCGTTACTAGGTAAGTGGCTGACGTTACTAGGTAAATGACTTACGTTATAAAGTAAGTGATTTTCTAAGAGAGTAAGTGATTTTGTAAAAGAGTAAGCGACTTACAATACAAAATAATTAAGGTTACTTCCAAAGTCACTGACTAACGTAAGTGAGTACGTACTTATATATATATAGAACGCTTCAGGCTACTGCTAACATAGGCCGGACGAAGTCCAATTTTCCAGTGTACGTATATGCAGGGACACCGCACACCTATCAGTGGAGCAATCAACACTCAGGCTTGCGATAACCGTTCGCGGCTTGCGTTTAGTACGCCTCTAACCACGGTGCCAGTTGGAGCGTAGTCAATGAAACCGGAATTTGGTCAATAAATACGCACATTTTTATAACGTAATTTTCTTGTTTTTTGTCACTGATAAATTAGAGCGTTTTATTTTCAACTGCTCAGATTTATCACTAACAACGTGTTACAATGAAAATAGTAAGGAGAAACAAAATAAAAGCAAGTTCTCAAAATAAAATAATACATTTTAAAAACCAAAAAGATTCTCCCAGTCAAAAAAAAAATTAGAGCAAATGTTCGAAAAGTCCTCCTTGCTCGGCTAGACAATATCCGAGCCTATTATAAAAACCCCTTCTAACGTTTCTAAGCATGTTCGGGGTGATCGTTTGAAAAGCTTTTTCAATTTTAATTGCTTCCAAATGATCCCTTTCATGCCAGTAAACTTTATTTTTGATATAACTCCACAGATACAAGTCATTAGGAAATATATTATCAAGATATTCCCTAACAAGGCCAACATTATGAGTGGGACAACCATCTTGTTGCAACCATGTTTCACCAAATCTCACACCTAACAACTGCCTAGCAGTTGGAATAATATGCTGACGTCAATAAAAAATGTGCCAATTACTTGTTTCCTTACAATACCCCCCTAAACATTTAGTTTTTGGGGATACTCTGTTCTTACGTCAAAATACAAATGCAAATTTTCCCTCGACCAATATCGAACTTGTGTTGGGTTATGACGATTCAATAATGGAAAAGTGCTTTCATCTATGAAAAGAATAGATCTCAAAAAGTTTTCATCACGATTAGCCCTTTCCATCATTGTTTCGCAAAATTCCATACGACGATAGTTGTCCCCCAGAAAAATTTGATGCGTTTTTGACGCTTTGTAAGAATGATAACCATTCTTTTTGAGAACACGTAAGACAGTGGCTGAAGACGTATCAACTGCTTCGGCAATTTGGTGGCTAGTTAACTTTCGATTTTCCTCCACTGCAGCGCAAATCATCACATCTCGTACCTCCTACTCGTCATTCAAAACAGTGGGTTTTTTATGGTTTCTTGGCGCTACACAACCAAACTTTTCAAAATTCTGCAAAAACCTATGAATCCTTGATAAACTAGGTTCTGGGCGATTTACAAAATTCTCCAAAAAAAGTTCTTGAATAAGTCTCAATGGTCTGCCTTGATAGTACCATTTGACCATCTGCACTTTTTCGGCAACTTCCTAGACATTCATTTTTAGTTTAAAAATGTATTATTTCACTTAAGAACTTACCAATCTGTTTCTCGAGCAAGGCAGAAATAAAACAAAATAATAAAAACAAAATATATTTCCAAAAGATAACACTGCGCCGTGCTTCGCATCCACCTCGGTCGTACGGCACGGAGAGTAAATTGGACTTGATTCCCTCTATGTTCGCAGTAGCCTGAAGCTCGTTATATAAAGGAAGCAAGTTAAGTTACTAGGTAAGTGACTTGCGTTACTGGGTAAGTGACTTACGTTACTGGGTGAGTAAGTTAAGTAATAAAAACTCGAATAGAAAAATTCAAAAAAAATTGAGTTTTTGCACCAAGCAGTCAGTCAGAAATCAGACACTGATATTAGTTGGATGCGGATACCTAGGCACTTCAAAATTTAACTGAAGAATGTGTTGTCGGGGCGTATTCGAAGTCATTTATATATCTATGTTTTTAACTGATTCTTTTCCAGGATTTAGAGATAAAACTGGACATTGGAACGATATAACAAGATTGTTTCTTTTTAAACGGTTTTTATAAAATATCCTTCAAATAATTTTCTTTCGTCTCTTTTCTCTACTCCTTAGTAACATGTCCTTTAAATTGGATGGCTAATTTAAAGGAAAAAGCTCTGCACAAACGACATTAGGAATGGCTTTCGGCTAAATGTCATAATTCTTTTATATGTTATTGCCAATTGACCATACAAATGAAAAAAGAAAGGGATAGGGAGTAGGAATAGTTTCTGAGATAAAGTGCTTCAAAAATGGCATGTTTTAGGTAATAAATTAAAACATGTACTAAGTTTGTTTTGTATTTCTTTGATAATTACATTCGCAATAAGATGATTTGTATCTTTTTTTTTGTAGAAAGCCATTCTCTCTTTATAAGAGTCAACTAGAGTTTTGAACTTCCGTTGTCTTTATTTTTTTACTTTTTCACAACGTTTCGATTGCTCATCTATCTGCAATCGTCATCAGGTGAATACTAGCAAAAACTAAGATTACATAATCTTATATACCAGCATGTGTTCAGTGAACCATGAATACACTTTTTTGGCTCCGCCCTTTCACAGTTGAAATTTGTTGCCTCTTTGACTGATAACCAGTTCTGGCAATTCTCCGACTTATAATCTTGCTAAATATCTTCTGCTCATCATCCAGCTTCAACAAGGAAGTCACCAAAATTTGTCAAAAATTCAAAGCACTTCGTGGACATCAACCTAGTTCTGACGTCGAAAGTTTGTACACAAACGTACCACTAGAATAATCACTTTAAATCAGAAGTTATTCAAGGACAACCACCTCTCTGATAGATGTCCACGAAGTGCTTTGAATTTTTTACAAATTATGGTGACTTTCCTTGTAGAAGCTGGATGATGAACAGAAGATATTTAGCAAGATTATAAGTCGGAAAATTGCCAGAACTGGTTATCGGTCAAAGAGGCATGTTTTCCTTATGAATTTTCGACTGTACATACATATGCGGTGCTTTGCTATTGTGTGGTGTAAGTGCGCTCCTCAAAGATCATCGCCAAGGAAGAAAATCTATTCAAGCGGAAGTTGAAAGAAACATCATTCATACAGAGGAACCAGAATGTATTTTCTCAACAGAGAATCACCATCAAGGATATTTGGAAGCTCATACTTTTCGGAGGTAACAGATTTCAACTGTGAAAGGGCGGAGCCAACCAAGTGTATTCATGGTTTACTGAACACATGCTAGTATACAGGGTTCCTAAGCAAATCCTTAGGGGGCCAAGCAGCCGTGTGTAAGACGCAGACAAACGGAAAAGCACATTAGGCAGAAAAGGATGGGCATGGGGCGATGTTGTCACTACATCTTACGTGTAGTAAATCCATTCCAAGTTGTTGTTTTCTAATGTTTTCCATTTTCGTACCTTTAGGACTGGAATAAAAATTGTTTTTGCTCGACTTTAATACCAAACCGATGAAAGATATCGTAGAAAAAATATTTTTCGGCTTTTCATTTTGTAACCATTGTCCTTACGCACTGTTTACAGGCTGGGGACTGAGATACATGCAAATGCCTAACCTAAAGCGTTCATACACGGCCGGAGAAATCGACTGAGATATTTCCGTAGAAACTTTATCAAGCAAATAGGACGGGTTGACGCCTTCAAACGTCCAACCCGGGTTTTGCACTTTGATTCGAAATCAAAAAGGAGGAACAGTCAGATGTGGGACCGTGCACAAATTACGTAACGGTGATTTTACCAATTTTCGACCCTCTCCCTATGTAATGTTTTGTAACGGTTTGGCACGCCACTCCCCTAATATTACGTAACGATTTCAAGACCACTACCCCCCCCCCAAAAAAAAACTTTTCACTTATTTTCATTCCAAATTTTCTTAGTTTCACACAAATCCAAACTCTGTCGAAAACCCCCCTCCCCCCTACGTAACGTTTTGTAACCCCCCTCCCCCTGTGACCATTACGTAATTTGTGCACGGCCCCTGTAGTCCCAGTGAAGGAGGGCGAGAAAATTGATATTTTTTTTCTTAAAAATTATACTCTTTAGACCTATTTCTTTGCGTTCCCGAAATTACGTAATTTTTGAAGAAAAATTGTAAGCGGCGCCATTTTTATTTCGTGCTTGGTTTTTCTAACATTTTTGCGTTCGGCTAATTTAATTGAAAAATTTTTGCCTGCGGCGCCCTTTATCTTCTCACTCGAAACCAAGATCCCCCGTTTTAGGAAAACTGATCCCGTCTCTGATTCTAAATTTTTTCGAATAAAAGTAGAGTATGACCATGGGAGAAATAATTTTTTTCTACGGTATGACGAAAATTTCGAGAAAGTTGAAGAAATAAATAAAAAAAGTGGCAGAGCTCAAGTTTTTCGTAAAAAAAACGTTTTGTGTAAAGAAACAGAGCAAAATAAATCTTTTCACCCCTTTTTGGGTGTTACAAATATTGGCAGCCCCTTATTTTTCGCTTTTACCCTCCCGCAAGTTTTGAAGAATTGGTTCGCTACATGTTTCGAGATCATGTCATAAAACACCTCGAAAATATCAAATGTAGGGTAGGTCCAGCTTTATTTAAAATCAATAATATCGCAAGCAAAAAGCTCTGCAGGTAAAACAGCGCCGTTTATTGATTTCTTTGGCTGCTAGTGCTAGCTGCATGGTTTGGCCGTTTCCGGATAGATGTCACTAGTAGAACAGAATGGAAAGAAATTTAATTAAAAGCGAAGATTCTTTCTAATGTTAACAACCTCACGAGTTTATCCCTCAGTATCGTAAATAATGGATCCTGCCGCCTCCTTTAAGCAAGAAAAAACTGTGGTTTGGACCTGAAAACATCTAATTTTTTTTTCCTCGATCATCTCATGGTGTGGCCGCCATCTAGCGGAATTTGCAGACATCCTGTCAACGGTTATTATTGCAACTATGATTTATGCTCACAATGAAAGAGTGGCGACAATTTTTTCTCATGAAAGCAGTCCGGAAATAATAACAAACTGGCACCATTGCTCAATATACCTGTTTCTTTTGTGCGAGCAGAACTTTCTATGCCATTTCTGTTTGATTTATTGAAATCCTATCCCTAAGGAAAATCTTAGGAACCCTGTATAAGATTAGGTAGTCTTAGTTTTTGTTAGTTTTCACCTGATGACGATTGCAGATACATAAGCAATCTAAACGTTGTGAAAAAGTAAAAAAATAAAGGCAATGGGAGTTCGAAACTCTCAACTTCAACATTGTCGACCACCTTCAAACAACACAGTTTTAACAAGTAGTAGCTAAAATAGTGCTTTTTTTACAAGCGTTGGTTTAAATATCAAGCGCAGCGAGGTATTTGAAAACACGAGTAAAAAAAGCACAGTTTAGCCGCGAGTTGTTTAATACCTTTATCAAAAAATCTAAGAAAAACAGGAAAATACTTTTAAAAATATTGAACGAAGAGAACTTCTCGTAACACACCATCTTTACACTATAAATCAAGGCGGCTGGTAAATGAATTAACAATCGTTTCCATAGCGATGTGTCTTTTTACTCGGTGATGTTTATTGTTGCGACATTTTAATCTTTGAAAATTTGATATTTTTACGATATTTTTAAATAATTCTTAGGCAAGAATAATTAGATTTTTTCAATATTACTATATTCCGCTATTTCTCTTTAATTTTTGGGTAAAAAACGGACAGAAATCTTTTTTTGCACCCATGATCAAAAAAAAAAGTTTTTTTGCATCGGTAACTAAAAAAGTAATGATTTAGTTATGTGCAGACAGTTACTAAAATCATGGTTTTGATGAAGTTATAAAAAAAATATTTAAAAGGGTTCTCTGGTTCCATAAAATATTCACTTATACATAAGTTTAAAAAAAATAAAAACCTGATTTTTTTAAAAATGGCAATTTTGATATTTCATAAAAAAAACTACTGAATTTTGCTTACTTTTACATATGTTACTTAAAATATAAGTCCCTTCTAAAAAACGATACAAAATAACTCCAAAACAGCTCAGAAATATTTTTAACAAATAAATGGTATTTTAAAATTTGGTGTCTAGATGTCGGTACCATTGGGGTATTAATGGTGCCTATATTTAACCAATCAATTTGAGGTTGTCTGTGCCGAATATAGGAACAATTCGGCAAATTAAACTTTGATTGGTTAAATATAGGTAGGTACAAGTGATACCAAAATGTATAGGCAACATATTTAAAGTATCATTAGTACTAACGATTTTTGATAAAAATTGTTTGCAAGATGCCTCGGAGTTATTCTGAATCATTTTTCAGAAGTGACTTATATTATCGCTTGGAATTCGCCTTTTTCACAATAATATGTTATATCACATGCATTGTATGAATATTGTATTATGTTTTAAATTGTGAAATAAAGACATCAATTGTTATTGTTATTATTAATATTATTATATTTCATACATATTAAAAACATTGGACTACTTTTGAGACGAATGGTACCCTTGAAACTAAAAAGTTTTTTGTTTTTGAAAAAAGAGTGGTTTTTTTTTTTTAATTTTATAACTATATAAATAAGTGAATTTGTTGTACCAAAGAACCCTTTAAAACATTTTTTTTATGTGAAATTAACTGTGTTTCGGACTTCCATTGTCTATATTTTATTTATACACGACGTTTCGATCAGTACAGTCTCTAATCGTCTTCAGGTCCAAACTACAATCTATTCCTAAGGCTAGTTACATATTATGGGAAATCACTCAGCAGCTTCAAGGAACTTTTGTTTTTTCTTGTGTGACTATTTGTGCAAAACCTTTGCTTCTGTCTGCTTCATTCGGTGTTGTTTTGACCTTGCGTGTTCGGCGATTCCTGATTTCGTTGTTTCACCTCTTTGGGTGTTCGTCTGATGTTCCTTAAGCCTAACAGACAGTGGTCTTTTTGTTTCACCTATGTATAATTAACCACACTCAGAAGGAACTTGGTAAATGTATTTATTTTGTTAGTAGTGGGGAGATCTTTGAAGCCTACTGCGGCTTTAGAAACCTAGACATGTTATAAAGACAAGTGGGTTTTTTCATTATAATAAAATAAATAAACGTAAAAAAGGTACCTATATTATTACCAGTCGTTTGAATCTGATCGTAAGGTTCGATAAACTTTGACCAGTTGCAAATCTTTTTCTAATCCAAAACAATTTCTTCTTTTATTATTCCAAATAAATGGATGCTGCACTAGCTGGGCATTAATGAAAATTATAAAAAAAAATCATTCTGGTTCAGTATTTGCAGACTCTACTTTTATTACTGGATTCTAAAACCTCAGTCCATTCTGAAGCACTCTTTCTAGCGCTACTCTTAGGCATTTTCCTCTAAAAAAAAATTGTTTAGAGTTAATAACCTCGAAAAAAACGAAAACTTGAATCGTATACTAGCAGGTACTTACAGTGTAGTAAATACACAGACTCCGACAATAATTTTCTTAAGGTTTGTTTACATTAAGTATATAAAAAAGCGCTGGTCAAACTAAACCAAAACTGCTTTGATTTATTAACAAACAAACAATCTGTCGATTTCTGTATTCCACCTATTTTTATGTCGTATTTTATAGTTGATAAACGCAGGCATGGATAAACGATCGCGAGAATAAGTCCTAATTTTAAAGAAGAACTACAATCTGTATACAATTTAAAAAGAAATCCATAAAAACCCCAATAAAACCCATTTGTGTGCTTTTTCTAACCCTGCTTTAAAGAAACCTTCTACAATTTCTCGTTTTTTCTCCAAAGACTTCAAGGTTACCACCAGCATCTTTGTTGCCTACTTTTTTCTGGAGCAAAGGAGGGGGCGCCCTCCCCCTGAGAACGCCACTGACCTATGGAAATTTTTAAAAATTAGGTATTCTATTCTATTCCTTAAGCCTTTTGAACTGAAGGGAGGGTAGAGGGGAGGTTTAATAGCTATCAAAATTCTTATTTTTAAAAGCAACTTTTATCTAGTCTCATTTTAAAAATTTGGAAAAAAATGACACCAAAATGCTATTTTTTACCCGTTTCAAATGTTGTTGACAAAGCAATTTCTTAAAATTAACCAAAATTGTAACAATATTCAATATCGGTATAGCGCCGCAGGCGAAAGTTTTAAAATTTAAGACATCACACCAAAAACATGTCACAAACCGGGGTAAAAAGTCAAAAAAGTGAAGGAGCTGGGTTGCCAACTTTTGAATTTTCAAATACGGGGCGTAATAAATGTAACAAAATTCAAAAATAGCTATTTTCATAAAAAGTGCAGAATATCCCTTTTTCCACACGCAAATGCCGTTGACAGATGTAACGTTCTGTAAACAGCATTTGCGTGCGGAAAAATCGATTTTTGCAATTGTTTTTCTACGAGCGCTAGCGTGAGGAAGATAAGCTGAAAATAGTTTTTGAACATTTTCATTTAAAATCTTACACCATATCGACCAAAAAAAAAACTATAATAATTTAATTTTTAAAATCATATTTTCGTTGACGTAATTAAGAAACTGCACAGGTCATATCAAAATTTATACAAATCTGTATCTCTGACTTTATTAGTTTAAGCTACATCGGTTTCTTCTATTTGAAAATTTGAAATTAGTTGCAGGAGTGCTTAAAATAAATGAAATTATTATAAACAGTTCACGAAATTCTCTATTACAAGACTGAAAAATGTTTAGCCATTTTTCTTCTGTATAACACTCTTCCCTAATTATGCTCGGTGTTAATTTTAAGGCATCAGCAAGCAATCTCTAGGAGGTACTACGTTTCCGCGGATTACAAACTTTTTGTTTTAAATTCGAGAACAAAATTATGATTGTTTTCCACAAACCAAAACTACACTTTTTTGCACTCGACGCGCGTTTCGCTAACAACGTTAGCATCATCAGGAGACGATAAACAATGAACTAAATTAATCTATGCTCTATCTTATATACAATCCTTTAGTGGGCGGAGATAAGACTAATAATTTGTGATTGATCACGATTTTTAATCATCTCCCCTCAACCAAAGAATAAAGTGTACTAAACGGGATGGGTCCTCTATCTTTATTTAAACTATTTCTGGATTTAATGATTTCCATACTTTCATATGCATTCAAATTTAAACAAAGGTCTTAATTTTGCTCTGCCCCCACAAAAAGATAATTTAGGTGATATTATTGCAAATATTGAAAGTTCAATCTCTTATCTTTCAGAAGGCACAAAGGGCTATGTGCGAGATGCTTGTCGATATCAGATCTCCCAAAACATCATTCAAAACAATAAAAATAGTTCATTAAATCACAATAAAACAATTAAAAGTTTGAGAGAAAAAGATGTTTTCTATCTAAAGGCAGAGAAGGGTAATAAAGTTGTTATATTAGATAAAGCAGATTATTTTGAAAGGGTAGATAACCTAATAAAAAATGGACCCTACAAACAAGTCCCAAAGAACCCCTTACCAAAAATGATTAACAAAGTAAAAAACACAATTAAAAAATGTAACAATATTATTACTGACAATATTAAATATAAACTACAAGTAAGCAATCCCACTATGCCGAAACTGTATTGTCTTCCGAAAATCCACAAGCCTGGAAAATCGGTTAGACCTATAGTTTCTGCTGTAGGATCACCTACTTACAACATTTCGAAATGGCTAGCAAACGAGTTTGAAAATTTACCGATAAAGGAAAAAGGTTTTTCTGTTCAAAATTCCCTTGAATTTATCAACAAAGTTAAAGATATTTCACTCCAAGAAGGTGAAATTTTAATCTCGTTTGATGTTAGTTCGTTGTTCCCTAGTGTGCCGATCCCCAATACCTTACAATACCTGGAGGAACTACTAAGAAAAAACAATCTAGAAGACAAACAGACTTTAGAATACCTATCTTTAACAAAACTCTGCATGAATCAAAATTACTTTCAATATAAAAATAACTACTACCAGCAATTAGAAGGAACCACAATGGGTAATAGTTTATCACCTTTTATCGCAAACCTATTTATGAGCAAATTTGAATCAGATATAAGTAAAGAATTTGAGTATTTCCCCAGAGTATAGGTCAGGTATGTAGACGATGTGTTTGCAGTATTCAACACTAAAGTAACTAGTGTTGAAAATTTTATGGAAAAAATAAATAACAAATTTCCCACTATTAAATTTACTTATGAAACAGAGAACAACGGTACACTGCCATTTCTAGACACTTTAGTTATAAGAAATAAAAATAAATTGGACTTTGACCTATACAGAAAAGGCACGGCCACCAACAGGTATATTCCAAATGACTCTTTTCATTGCTTACAACATAAGCTTGCAAGTTTGCACTTTTTAACATATAGATTAGTAAATTTCCCCTTAAACAAAGAAAGATTTGAAGCAGAAAAGAATAGGATTAGGAATATAGCTGGCGAAAACGGTTACGACGAAGGCTTAATAAATAAGCTAATAAATAGACATTCTTTTCAAAAGACCTTTCGGAATTCTACCTTTTTCAGACAAAAAGATACCTGCGACTCAAAATTTGTATCAATTCCTTATAATCCTAATTACACGAAAGGATTACACAAAGTATTTAATAACACCGGTCTTAAATTATAATATTAATCCGGTAACACAATAAGAAGCTTACTAGGAAATCCCAAGGATAAAACTACAGTTCTAGAAAAAAGTGGAATTTACGAAATTAGTTGCATGGATTGTGACAAAAAATATGTTGGCCAAACGAGACGCTCTATTCAAACACGTTTTAAAGAACATTTAGCACACTTAAAATACGGAAGAACAGAAAAGTCAAGTGTGGCCGAGCATGCTTTTGAAAACAATCATAGATTCACATTAGATAACCTAAGACTTCTAAAAAGTGTACCAAACAAAAGACTTTTGAATGCATATGAAAGTATGGAAATCATTAAATCCAGAAATAGTTTAAATAAAGATAGAGGACCCATCCCGTTTATTCTTTGGTTGAGGGGAGATAGGATTAAAAATCGTGATCAATCACCAATTCTTAGTCTTATCTCCGCCCACTAAAGGATGGTATATAAGATAGAGCATAGATTAATTTAGTTCATTGTTTATCGTCTCCTGATGATGCTAACGTTGTTAGCGAAACGCGCGTCGAGTGCAAAAAAGTGTAGTTTTGGTTTGTGGAAAACAATCATAATTTTGTTTTAGTGCAACCAAAGGTTCCAAATTCCCAACATAACTTAAATTCGAGAGGTGTGCATGGTGCCTGTGTAGCTTCAACTGCCAGGTACAATCCTATGACTCCCTGATGATTCCTAATAAGGATGAAACAGGTTTGTAAGTGTCCGGATTCTCCATTAGACATTGGAGGCCTGGTCGTAATGAAGTGAGAAACAAAAACACTTTGTCCGATATGCCACGAGTGTTAATTTAATTTTTATTTGCGGACAACAGATTCACTTTGTGTTTTTTTTTTAATAAAGACAACGGAAGATCGAAATTCTATTTTTGAATAAAGTCAGGCTAGGTCTAATTGATTCGTGTTCCAAAATAGACAAACGAAATCCAGATAGAGGCATAGATACGCTGCACTCGCTGTGCCATGTCGGCTTGATTAGAACTGATCATATTATCACCGTAGGTACGCTTGCCAAAATCAAGCTTTAATTGATGCATATTAAAACTCTTAGTTCAACACGTATGCGCAAAATGCAACTGCAACGGAAAATTATAAATGGAAATTCAGACAATGCGAAAATCTAATATAAATTGGCGTTCAGTGGAGTCTCATGTAAACGAAGTAGGCCTTTTATACAGGGTTCCTAAGCAAATCCTTAGGGGGCTAAGCAGCCGTGTATAAGACGCAGACAAACGAAAAGCACATTAGGCAGAAAAGGATGGGCATGGGGCGATGTTGTCACTACATCTTACACGTAGTAAATCCATTCCAGGTTGTTGTTTTCTAATGTTTTCCATTTTCATACCCTTAGGACTGGAATAAAAATTGTTTTTGCTCGACTTTAATACCAAACTGATGAAAGATATCGTAAAAAAAAATATTTTTCGGCTTTTCATTTTGTAACCATTGTCCTTACGCACTGTTTACAGGCTAGGGACTGAGATACATGCAAATGCCTAACCTAAAGCGTTCATACACGGCCGGAGAAATCGACTGAGATATTTCCGTAGAAACTTTATCAAGCAAATAGGACGGGTTGACGCCTTCGAACGTCCAACCCGGGTTTTCCACTTTGATTCGAAATCAAAAAGGAGGAACAGTCAGATGTGGGGCCGTGCACAAATTACGTAACGGTGATTTTACCAATTTTTGACCCCCTCCCTATGTAATGTTTTGTAACGGTTTGGCACGCCACTCCCCTAATATTACGTAAGGATTTCAAGACCACTACCCCTCCCCCCCAAAAAAAAACTTTTCACTTATTTTAATTCCAAATTTTCTTAGTTTCACACAAATGCAAACGCTGTCGAAAACCCCCCTCCCCCCTACGTAACGTTTTGTAACCCCCCTCCCCCGTATGATCATTACGTAATTTGTGCACGGCTCCTGTAGTCCCAGTGGAGGAGGGCGAGAAAATTGATATTTTTTTCTTAAAAATTATACTCTTTAGACCTATTTCTTTGCGTTCCCGAAATTACGTAATTTTTGAAAAAAAATTGTAAGCGGCGCCATTTTTAATTCGTGCTTTGTTTTTCTAACATTTTTGCGTTCGGCTAATTTAATTGAAAAATTTTTGCCTGCGGCGCCCTTTATCTTCTCACTCGAAACCAAGATCCCCCGTTTTAGGAAAACTGATCCCGTCTCTGTTTCTAAATTTTTTCGAATAAAAGTAGAGTATGACCATGGGGGAAATAATTTTTTTTCTACGGTATGACGAAAATTTCGAGAAAGTTGAAGAAAAAAAAATAAAAAAACTGGCAGAGCTCCAGTTTTTCGTAAAAAAAAACGTTTTTTGTAAAGAAACAGAGCAAAATAAATCTTTTCACCTCTTTTTGGGTGTTACAAATATTGGCAGCCTCTTATTTTTCGCTTTTATCCTCCCGCTAGTTTTGAAGAATTGGTTCGCTACATGTTTTGAGATCATGTCATAAAACATCTCGAAAATATAAAATGTAGTGTAGGGCCAGCTTTATTTAAAATCAATAATATCGCAAGCAAAAAGCTCTGCAGGAAAAACAGCGCCGTTTATTGATTTCTTTGGCTGCTAGTGCTAGCTGCATGGTTTGGCCGTTTCCGGATAGATGTCACTAGTAGAACAGAATGGAAAGAAATTTAATTAAAAGCGAAGATATTTCTTTCTAATGTTAACAACCTCACGAGTTTATCGCTCAGTATCGTAAATGGACCCTGCCGCCACAATGAAAGAGTGGCGACAATTTTTTCTCATGAAAGCAGTCCGGAGATAATAACAAACTGGCACCATTGCTCAATATACCTGTTTCTTTTGTGCGCGCAGAACTTTCGATGCCATTTCTGTTTGATTTATTGAGGAAAATCTTAGGAACCCTGTATACAAATTAACGTAACTAAAATAAAAAATAAAGAATTTCTTACATTTTCATAATCTAAATTACACCAATAACCTTTTTTTTAACTATTTTATAAACAACATTTGCTACAAATAATACAAAAATACATTATTTTGATCGAGGTAATAAACGCCGGATGTCTGAGATATGCAGTAGACGTCCAACTTTGATCAATCTTTGACTGCGCACGCGAAAATATGTGCCACAGTTACTCGCGCAGCAAACACATCTGTTGCATTAACATAGTATTTACGTAAATGTCACGTCAAAAAATTTATATAAATAGTGGCTAAAATAGTGCTTTTTTACAAGCTTAGGTTTAAATCACGAGCGCAGCGAGCTATTTAAAAACGCAATTAAAGAAAGCACAATTTAGCCGCGATTTGCTAACACTATTTTTTTAATACCTTCATCAAAAAATCCAAGAAACAGAGGAAAACACTTTTCTTTATACCTTCATCAAAAACCTGATTTTACTGTCTGCAGATAACTAAAGCATGGCTTTTTTGATTACCGATGCAAAAAATTTTTTTTTTGATCACGGGTGCAAAAAAATATTTCTGTCCGTTTTTTACCCAAAGTTAAAGAGAAATGGCGAAATATATAAATACAATTTTCTAAAAGTGTTAAGGAAGAAAAAATATGGCGGTCTATTTTACATTTCCATAGCAAAGAACCATCAAAGACAGCGGTGCAGTGCAAAGTTCCTAAAAAAATATAGTTTTGCCTCACCCGCGACGTTTGCAGAAAATTAACTAAGCTAAGAGCCAAATTTATAGACGTCTTTCAAGGCTCCCTTGTTCCTTCAAGGAGGCCTTTGGGCCAATTTGGTATTTATAGTGGTGAAAGGCACCCTTGAGCTAATCCTTACATCAAGGTAGCTAAGGAGCTACCTTGGGCCTTCCTTGGCAAATAATGTGGGGTTAAAAAAACCAAAATATTTTTGAGTTAGTTTTGATAATTGGTTTTCTGTCATTTTGTGGGTTGCTTTTTAAGATATCCTGAAAATAATGGATGCTTTTTTGGAATTTATTGATCGGGTGAAAGAAAAAGTCCCTGATCATCATGGTCGTCTTCCAAAGGGATACATACGAGACATAGAAAGTCCCTTTGAGTTCTTTAGTGTTAGAACTTCATTCTTGTATTAATGCATATGTTTATTATGTTTTAAATAAAACTCTTGTTTAAAATCAGCAAAGGTTTTTATATTTCCTTAGTGTTATAATATCAACTTATTTCGTCCGAGGCCCGACACAGAGAGACCGTAAAAATGTTCCTGGGTACCAAAAGCTACCTAGGTGCATATGTAAAACGAAAAAGAAAAGAAGTTTTTGGCCAGATATTTATTTTCAAAAAACATCACACTGCACATACTAAAACATGATCGGGGTCTCTTCTAGTGTCCCCAATGTTGACCTAAATTGATATGTACCCTACGGTATATGGCACTGGAAGGTAGCTAGGTAATGTAAGTAACATGTACGACACAAAACTAACCTGCTAACAGAAAAGACAAACTACACATTTTTTCAAAATTCGGTAAAAACAGCATTATTAAAATCTGGAACAACCCTCCTGAATTGGCCAAAGATTTGCCCTAAAAAAACTATTAATTAAATTTACCTTTTTATCTTTCTGATAGTTCTTTTTTTGAAAAGTTACATGATTTGTAATTATATTTTTAATAATATACATATATATTATAATAATATTATAATATATATTATAGTTATTTATTATTTCTTTTTTTTTATTGACAAGTTCAACACCTACGTAAGGTAAAGAAGAATAAATAAAATGTATTGTATTGTGTGTATGTACCTTTTATAAAGTTGGATTCATAGTTATGAAAATTATGAAGTAGGAAGCAAATAAAATAAATAAATTTTTTGCTGATACGTGAGCTCAACTTATTCTTATATCTTTGAATCAGTTCAGCAAGAAAAACCTTTTCCTGCTAGTGCAAATCTGGTCCAGCAAAAACGACGCAAGACCGAAGTGTGTGTAAGAAAAATTGTAATTTTTGCTGGCGTACTAAACCGATGCCTGATTTTGTCCATCGGAGATGTTCGATTTATTAATACAGGATTCCTAAGATTTTCCTTAGCAATAGGATTTCAATAAATCAAACAGAAATGGCATAGAAAGTTCTGCGCGCACAAAAGAAACAGGTATATTGAGCAATGGTGCCAGTTTGTTAATATCTTCGGACTGCTTTCATGAGAAAAAATTGTCGCTACTTTTTCATTGTGAGCATAAATCATAGTTGCAATAATAACTGTTGACAAGATTCCGCTAGATGGCGGCCACACCATGAGATGATCGAGGAAAAACTGGGATTCACAGGCATTGCATTTTTATTTCCTTTCGAGTCGCTTCAGTTTCGTAAATTTTGTGTTTTTAAAATGCAGTATACTCGAAAAGAAAAGATTTTTATTATTAAAAACTACATAAAAAGTGACGGACGAGGTCATTGGGCTTTTTGTTTTTGCGTTTCCAGATCGACCGGTTCCTGTGGCTCAAACTGTCTACAACATTTATCATCGTTTTGAAAGGTACGGGGGCATAAATGGTTGTAGAAAGTGTTACCACGACGGCGAAATACCAGAGCATCCCGTTCTTCCACACAGGGTGGAACGAGACGAAATGGTATGCGCTTACGTTGAGGCACATGAACCATGTTCGACGAAACCGATTGCGGAGGCACTGGATATTCCCAACAGTACTTGCCAATGGATCCTAAAAAAATACGGCTACAAGTCGTTTAAGATTGGGAAGTCGCAGGAATTGCAACCAGGTGATTATTTTCGCCTGTTAGAATATTGTGAGGTTATGAGGGATAAATGTGACAGGAACGAAAATTTCAAAGTTTTGTTTAGTGACGAGAAGACATTTGAACTTCATAGCTCTCACAATCCACAAAATAGCCGCTATTGGTCCCGCGAAAATAAACATCTGCACGCAAATGTTAGAACGCAACATCCTCAAAAATTAAATGTTTGGAGCGGTATTGTCGGGGATCACATTATCGGACCCTTTTTCATTGAAGGCAATTTGAATAGCCAAAAATATGTGGATCTTCTCCAACACCAGGTTTTACTACGGTTGAGGGAACTCAACATAAATTTGGACGAATTGTGGTTTCAGCAAGATGGCTGTTCATCCCACAATTCATGCCAGGCTACAAATTACCATCGTCAGGTATTTGGTGATAGAATTATTTCCACGTATGGAAATATCCGATGGCCTCCTCGATCACCAGATCTTGCGCCAAATGACTTTTTCCTATGGGGTTTTTCGCACGACAAAATTTTTCAACACCCTCACTTACGGCCTACGACTATACAGGAGTTGAGGGCGAAAATTTTGGAGGCGGGCAACTCTATCACCCCTGAAATGTTGGCTGCTACGCGCCAAGAGTTTTACAATAGATTGGGATATTGTGAGGCTCAAGAAGGGGACAGATTTGAACATCTAATTTAATTAAAAATTAGATGTTTTCAGGTTCAAACCACAGCTTTTTCTTGGTTAAAGGAGGCGGCAGGGTCCATTATTTACAATACTGAGCGATAAACTCGTGAGGTTGTTAACATTAGAAAGAAATATCTTCGTTTTTAATTAAATTTCTTTCCATTCTGTTCTACTAGTGACATCTATCCGGAAACGGCCAAACCATGCAGCTAGCACTAGCAGCCAAAGAAATCAATAAACGGCGCTGTTTTTCCTGCAGAGCTTTTTGCTTGCGATATTATTGATTTTAAATAAAGCTGGCCCTACACTACATTTGATATTTTCGAGGTATTTTATGACATGATCTCGAAACATGTAGCGAACCAATTCTTCAAAACTAGCGGGAGGGTAAAAGCGAAAAATAAGGGGCTGCCAATATTTGTAACACCCAAAAAGCGGTGAAAAGATTTATTTTGCTCTGTTTCTTTACATAAAACGTTTTTTTTACGATAAACTTGAGCTCTGCCACTTTTTTTATTTTTTTCTTCAACTTTCTCGAAATTTTCGTCATACCATAGAGAAAAATTATTTCCCCTATGGTCATATTTTCCTAAAACGGGGGATCTTGGTTTCGAGTGAGAGGATAAAGGGCGCCGCAGGCAAAAATTTTTCAATTAAATTAGCCGAACGCAAAAATGTTAGAAAAACAAAGCACGAAATAAAAATGGTGCCGCTTACAATTTTTTTTCAAAAATTACGTAATTTCGGGAACGCAAAGAAATAGGTCTAAAGAGTATAATTTTTAAGAAAAATATATCAATTTTCTCGCCCTCCTCCACTGGGACTACAGGGGCCGTGCACAAATTACGTAATGGTCATAGGGGGGGGGTTAAAAAACGTTACGTAGGGGGGAGCGGGGTTTTCGACAGCGTTTGCATTTGTGGGAAACTAAGAAAATTTGGAATGAAAATAAGTGAAAAGTTTTTTTTTTGGGGAAGGGTAGTGGTCTTGAAATCGTTACGTAATATTAGGGGAGTGGCGTGCCAAACCGTTACAAAACATTACATAAAGAGGGGGTCAAAAATTGGTAAAATCACCGTTACGTAATTTTTGCACGGCCCCACATCTGACTGTTCCTCCTTTTTGATTTCGAATCAAAGTGCAAAACCCGGGTTGGACGTTCGAAGGCGTCAACCCGTCCTATTTGCTTGATAAAGTTTCTACGGAAATATCTCAGTCGATTTCTCCGGACGTGTATGAACGCTTTAGGTTAGGTATTTGCATGTATCTCAGTCCCCCGCCTGTAAACAGAGCGTAAGGACAATGGTTACAAAATGAAAAGCCGAAAAATATTTTTTTTTACGATATCTTTCATCAGTTTGGTATTAAAGTCGAGCAAAAACAATTTTTATTCCAGTCCTAAAGGTATGAAAATGGAAAACATTAGAAAACAACAAACTGGAATGGATTTACTACGTGTAAGATGTAGTGACAACATCGCCCCATGCCCATCCTTTTCTGCCTAATGTGCTTTTCCGTTCGTCTGCGTCTTATACACGGCTGCTTGGCCCCCTAAGGATTTCCTTAGGAACCCTGTATAATAAATCCATGTATTTTTAATTTAATGGTCGAATTTTTCCATACATTAAGGGTATGGTAATTATCATAATTAGCATTGATCCATAAAACCGGAGCTAACTGAACTTTTTGCAAGAAAAATTAATCAGTGTAATAAAATAAGTAAGACTTTGCTCTTTTGGTCTAGGAAACACTTTTGCTGTTCCCCAGTGTATTTAATATTTATTGTATTTCAGGAATAACGTCAATAACAACCCTAACAGTTCTAGCCATGGAGCGGTACCTTATGGTAGCCAAACCCACCCCAAGAAAACGTGTCAACAACAAGAATACTTCCTATTTAATATGCGGAGTGTGGTCCTACTCGTTATTATTAACCACTCCTCCTTTACTCGGATGGGGGAGGTATGACATAGAAGCTGCCAATATTAGGTAAGGAGACTGTAAGGGGGACAATTATTGTATTTTTTTTTAATGGGTAGATAGCGACAAAATTGTACTAGGAGGAAAGAAATGCGTATTTGGATATGAGGAAACGAATACTTTTTTGACAGCAAGATTTTGCAAATCAAAGTGTATGATGGTGTTTAATGATGTTTGGTGAGGGTGACCAGGGCGAAAGATTGTTTAATAATTTCTCTTTTCGCTTTGGTCCTTTGTGTGTTCCTTGTGGGATGCTCATCCAACTTTGAATTTTCGTTTTTTCCAACCACTGATGAGCCCACACTGGTTACCCAGGGCGAAACATCGTTTAATCATTTCTCTTTTCGCTTTGATCTTTTGTGTGTTCCTTGTGGGATGCTCATCCAAGTTTGAATTTTCGTTATTTCCACCCAAGATCTTTTGATCTTTTGTTTTTTAGTTTCTTTTCGGTTGAAGTAACTGATCGTTTGGTTAGCCGGAAACGTTGAAAAAATCTAAATCTAAATCTAGACCCTTCTGGCAAAACCATTTTAAATTATATTCAGCACATCCAAATCGACATTTAAAAATTCCATTTTTATTTTTTTGACTGTTTTCGAGTTGACAAAAAAAATGAGGTTAGAATTCTCTCCTAAGGATGATTTAAGGCTCGATATCTGGCATCTTAAATTTAGGTATTCCTTAAACTACAAAGAAAAGCTGAGCAAACAAAATCAGCTACTTAGCACCGTTAAGAGATCCTTAGCGCAAAGGAATCCTTAGAGAAATCGCAGAGCAAATGGACATAAAACGTCTAGGGACAGATATGCGCCAACAGTTTATAAATCCGAGGTTGTTATAGGCCTAGAAGACAAGAAAAATAAATGAATAGAGGGAGATATGAAGTTTGATAATAGCATAATGGATCAGCTGAAAACCAGAGCGATGGCAAGCGATCACAATAAAATAGATCTTGGGCATATCGACTTTTACAAAATTAGAACAATACTTCTTTTTCTGCCATTTTTAATTTTTTTTTTGAAATTCTTTATGGGGGCACCTACTAGGGTCCCTAGGACCCCAAATCCGCCTGCGCCCAATTTTTTTTTTTAAGAGAAAAAAGGGTGCCCGAGGGGGGGGGGGTTGTAATGTGTTTTTTTTATTGTTTTGGGTTGGGTTGGATTATGTTCGGTTGGACTGTGTTTGATTGGGTTGTTTTAGTGAAAAAAAATTAAAAAAAAAACAAAAAAAATTGAAAAAAAAAACCAACCGGCGCAGGCGGATTTGGGGTCCTAGGGACCCTAGAAGGTGCCCCCATAAAGAATTTTTCATAAAAAGTCAAAAATGGCAGAAAACTGTATACTGCATAATTACCAAAATATTAATTTTAATATGTATTTTATCAGTATATTTTTTTTTCTTTTTCTTGTTGTCATTTCCATGTGTTTGTAACTTTCTATATATAATTTTAAGTAAGTAGTTTAGGATTTCATTGTCAATTTTTGTGTATTGTAGCCAGTATTTTTTTGAGATTTTAAGACCAGTAATTATAAGATGTTTTACTAGAAATAAAGAAAAATCAATAAATATTTTTTAATCTTTATAAACAAAACCTTAATGTTAACAATGTTTAATATCTAAATGACATTTTAAAGATATTCTTAGGTTAAATTTATTTTAATGTTAATTTTTAACACTAAATTTTGATCTTTATTTATTCAATTGTGACAATATTTTTTGTTAACAATTTTTGTAATAAAAGTTTTCTGATTCTGAAGAATTCAGCAGAAAAAGTTATTACTAAGATATCCTTAAGTTTTGGTAAGTTTTCAGCATTTGACATTTTTTTTTGTAGATTCGGTTTTTAAGGATGATGCACTTTTCTTATGGAAACTGGCTTTCTGTGTAATTTTGTTTATCTTGATGAAAATCTATCATTGCCACAACTAACAAAAATGGCTAAAAATGTTACAGTCTTTGTTTTGAAGCATGTTTGTTAAATACTAAGTGGCAACATAACAATTGAAATTTGCCTTTTGTTCAAAAAGTCATTTCTTGGTCATATGAATTTAATATTTTTTATGTTTGTGATGCCAGTGCGACGCAGCCTATATTTTTCTGCTACTTATTCTCAGACTACAATTTGGTTCATAAATATTATTTACACTTTCACAAAAAGTGCAAAAAACTGATTTTAGGGAAAAGCCAGAATAGCAAAATGTTTAACTTTGATCGCAGTATTTCAAAAACACTGTGGAGCAATGATAGATTTTTATCAGGACAATTAAACCTACAACATATGCGGTTTTGAGCAAAATCCCACATCCTTTATAAAAGATAGAGCTACAAAAAAAATGTTGAATGCTGAAAACTTACCAAAACTCAAGGATATCTTAGTAATAACTTGTTAACTTAGGGAAGGGATGGTCGACACAGTTGTTTGTTAATAGGTTTTTCTGCCAAGGTCTTTAAATATTGTAAAACTCCATGTGCCAAAGATGTACTTTTTTTGTGATTGCTAAATGTTGCTTGACTTGTCATGGCTCTGGCTTTCAGCTGAGCCATATATGCTATTATCAAAGTCAGTATCTCCCTCTATTAATTTATTTTTTATTACTGTATCACGTTGGTGCATCTTTGCTTAGCTGTTTTAGTCCCTGTGCAGATTCAGATCAATGTAATCAAGGTGTATCTGTATAGCGGGAGCGCCAGCAGCAAAGGTTGAACCGAGCTTTTATTACAATTTATAACGTGTGCCTTAACAGTACCCTTTGAGTTTTTAAATTGGGGGCAATGTTTCCATATTGTGATTTATTTTTTCGAAACCTGCACATACTCCAGACCAAATGAGGGACATAAATGGCGTGACCGTTGGAGCATTTGTTTATGACTTGTTTCTTTACTTTTTTGTTTTTGTATTAAAAACAACAACAAAAATAACCTTTCAAAAAAATGTCAATTTCAATCATATTTTGACACTGTTGATAGTCAGTGTTCCCACACTAATATTTAAAATTAAGGAAACCAATGTCGCCAACCCAAATCTCCACAACATGGCGGCGAAAATGGCGGAAGACATGCGGCTGTGATTTTCCTGCAAATTTCCCATAGGTATTAGCAATCCATTTTAGTGTTTTTACATCCGTGCCCTGCCTCATTCATTATTTGTCGTCGGAGTTGACGCTTTAGTAGAATCGAGCTGGTAAACGTAAGGTGGTTGGAGTATGTGTGAGGTAAAGCATGCTTGGTAATGCCTGATGCAGCGTTGCCAATGCAGAGGACAATGGTTTTCCCTAAAGCTAACAATCACAGCGATTTATGAATGACTTGAAAATACCCTTTCGAGCGAAATTTTTCATAAGTAAATCACGGAAATCTGCCAATGAAAACTTCACTGTTAAACTTTTTAATAAGACCAAAATTTTCCTGAAAAAGTAATGTTTTTAAAGTTAAAATTTGGAAAGATATTATCACAAAATTGCCCGTTTTCTCAACCAGGGATAATACTTCTCAAGAAAGCAAATATAAAAGAAAATCGAAGTTTACATTGCCTCCTATACTTACATGGTGTAAAATGCGGAAGTCCAAATATTTTGTTTGGTGGTAGGAGGAACCAAAACCAAATAAAAAATTTAGGTAATATACAGTTACTACGTTTATACGCACCTAAAAGCACCTTTGTATAAGGACGGTTTTATATAAAATCGATTTCTCCTAGTTTTTATACGTCCTTCATTAAATGTCATTGAATATGTCAGTTTAAAGAAAATAACAAATAAAACTATGGACGGCTATTTCTTTAGGTTGGAAGAAATACGCTAAAGCGTTTTTAAAGTGTTTATAACGATCCTAAAATGGGTTTTCAAGCGATAAACTACTTTCTTAAGTCGTTTTTAAAATAAAGTCGATTTAGTGTTTATACGATGACATTTTTAAACCGTCCTTATATATAAAAGCGCTTTAAAAGGCCAGTATAAACAAACTAAGTTTCTCACTCCGAGATGTCTTTAAAATTAAAACATTTCAGCAATATAAGTGCCACATAAACAGCATGCATTATCTAACGTCCTTATGCGGGAATATTAGTATATTGCGTGAATATTCTTGAAATATTTGGAATGTCGGAATATAGAATGAATGTAATCTGAACATTACATTTTTGCATACATAAAGCATCTACGAATGCAAAAAAGTAATGTTCATATCACATGCATTCCTAATATTCAGTGAATAAAAAAAATTGACCGCTGGAAATTCACCAAATATGTTTTGGACATTCCGAATGTTCCAAGAATATTCACGCGAATTAATGTTCCTGATATGGAAGCCCAAGAGGTCCAGAATATGTAGTGTATGGTAATATCCGACCAGCGAGTCAACGCGATTCACAGCGAGTTTTTTATTGTTTGCTGAATGCGCCAGGATGAACCGGGGTAATATTTATTTATAATTAAAAGGACAATAATCTCGCGCGTTGAATGAATATCGATTTATCATTGGCGTAGATACTGATATTTAATGCAAAATACCAAAATACAATGATTAAAAATAAATGTTTTTTATTTATTTTTTTAAATATTTTGCTATATAAGGTTACTTCAATTTTGCTATAAAAACAAACATCTGCAGCAAACCACCTATACTATGCTTCTGTACCAAATTTTAAAAACCTCCGTCATCTCCGAATGTTTGAAATATACATGATTAGGAGATCAGGGTGGGTAAGTGAAAACCGATGGTCTCATATGATAAATTTCCTTGGATATTCTCTTAATGGTTCTTTTTTCCTAATCCAAAAGAGGCGGTTGCGAAGAGACAAATATTTTTTTTTCAGAAACTTAACCGCCGAGAGGGGCTCGATCGTCTCCCTCTGTATTCGCCACCTGTCAAAAAAATACGATTTTCCTATGCGCTGCCACTGCTTTGGATCGATAAAAATAAGCATCAGCGAAAGCGATTCAGTTTTGCGAGGTCGCAGATTTTCTATTTGGATTTATATGCTCTCGGATCAGTGGGAATTTTCAACTTGGTGAAACTTTTATTTTAGCTTACCCAAGAAAATATTTTCACTTATTCTTTTACACCCTGTAATATCTGTGAAGTAACGTGCTCAATCAGAAAGAAACTTGATTAAAATTAGGTCAGATAAGTGTCCCTTTTCATCATTACGTGCTTGGACGAGCCCTTATTTTTATAGCTTTAGGCTTTAAGGAAAGAAAAGAACCCTTGGCGACGCTAAAATTATTAGAATAGACTTTATTCCTGGTGGAATAATAATCACTGAGAGTTACTTTTATTAGGGTCCACTTTAAACACCGACTATTATTTAGTAATTAATCATGATAAAAAGTAAATTGCAAAATTTTGGCATTGGTGCATACAGGCACAAGAAAAACCATCTTTAACATAAAATATTGCAACAAGATTATCATAGACAAGAGTATCGAATGGTACATTGTTTTACCTTAGTTGTAAAAAGGAGTCAAAAACAATAATAATAGATCAAATTGAATACTAAAAAGGAAAATAAGTTTTAATGAAATATTTACCTATTATTAAACAATTTTTTAACAAATTGAACTGAAACAAAATTATGATTGTTTTCCACAAACCAAAACTACACTTTTTTGCACTCGACGCGCATTTCGCTAACAACGTTAGCATCATTAGGAGGCGATAAACAATGAACTAAATTAATCTACGCTTTATCTTATATACAATCCTTTAGTGGGCGGAGATAAGACTAATAATTTGTGAATTATCACGATTTTTAATCCTATCTCCCCTCAACCAAAGAATAAAGTGTACTAAACGGGATGGGTCCTCCATCTTTATTTAAACTATTTCTGGATTTAATGATTTCCATACTTTCATATGCATTCAAAAGTCTTTTGTTTGGTACACTTTTTAGAAGTTTTAGGTTATCTAATGTGAATCTATGATTGTTTTCAAAAGCATGCTCGGCCACACTTGACTTTTCTGTTCTTCCGTATTTTAAGTGTGCTAAGTGTTCTTTAAAACGTGTTTGAATAGAGCGTCTCGTTTGGCCAACATATTTTTTGTCACAATCCATGCAACTAATTTCGTAAATTCCACTTTTTTCTAGAACTGTAGTTTTATCCTTGGAATTTCCTAGTAAGCTTCTAGTAAAAGTCAAGTGTGGCCGAGCATGCTTTTGAAAACAATCATAGATTCACATTAGATAACCTAAAACTTCTAAAAAGTGTACCAAACAAAAGACTTTTGAATGCATATGAAAGTATGGAAATCATTAAATCCAGAAATAGTTTAAATAAAGATAGAGGACCCATCCCGTTTAGTACACTTTATTCTTTGGTTGAGGGGAGATAGGATTAAAAATCGTGATGATTCACAAATTATTAGTCTTATCTCCGCCCACTAAAGGATTGTATATAAGATAGAGCGTAGATTAATTTAGTTCTTTGTTTATCGTCTCCTGATGATGCTAACGTTGTTAGCGAAACGCGTGTCGAGTGCAAAAAAGTGTATTTTTGGTTTGTGGAAAACAATCATAATTTTGTTTTAGTGCAACCAAAGGTTCCAAATTCCCAACATAGCATAAATTGAACTGAACTAAATACAATAAATAACAAAAAAAATGTCGAATAATAGAAACCATGAGAAAAGGGTCTAATTTTAAAAAAAGAAAAAGAAACAAATAAAAATGCAGTTGGGGGAAAACTAATAATTTTAAAACAGGAGATGTCATACATAGATAGAACAGACTAAGAAGTCTATTAACAGCAGACTAAAGGACATATAGAAAAATCAGCGGTAGCAGAACATACTCTCAACAATGAAAATCACCAAATCAAGTTTCGAAAAACTCAAGTTTTGGCGCGAACGACACATTAGCACACTAAACTTTATTTTGAAGCAACAGAAATCCATAAAAACAAAGAAAATTTCAATATATCAGAAGAAACGATAAAAATTAACCGCACCTGGATACAACTTTCCGGTACACTAGACAAAAAGATAAGACACAGTCCAAGTTCAGCCAATTGTGGGAACAAATCTTCTAAAGATGCCGAGCACTAGAATCGGAAAAACGTCGAGGCGATAAACTTTCGAGGACGCGAAAGCCTAATTTGTTTAAGCAGGTATCACAGTTTAGGTAAAGAGATTTGAGGTCATCGCCTAATATTAATTTTTTTCTGTACTTTGTCACGCTTAACCTCTCAGAAGTTTTTAAAAAATAGGTAAACAAACGTTTATTTATAATCCTGTTCTTTTGTCTTGTTTCAGCTGTTCAGTCAATTGGGAAGACCGGTCCTCCAACGCCAAGACCTACATTATTTATCTCTTCGTCTTCGGCCTGGCAGTACCGCTCCTCGTTATAACCTTTTGTTATGTTCATATCATTGCCACTGTGAAAAGGGTAAGTTATTAACTTAATTATTTTAGCTTCGGCACACACGGTGTTTTACGAATATCGAAACATACAGTTCAAATTCAAAGAAACTTCCTCGAACACGGCGATTTTGTGTTTAAAGCTAATACTGATATTGTTGATGTGAAATGTTTTATATTTGAAAAAAAATATAAAGAATATTCTTAAACTAAATATTAAAATACATTGATTATTATTATTAACTACTTAAGTAAATTGGACACTATAAAAACAATTTTCAAGGGCATATCCATTAACTGCTTTTTTAAAATTTGGAATGTTTTGAGTACTTTTAATTTGCATTGCTAAGGATCTGTATGCTTTGATAGCGCGATATATAGCGAAACAAGAACGTTTCCTTATAGTTTTTGTTGAATTTTGCCTTTTTTAGCTCTCATATTTTAAAACTACCCCTACGAAAATTCCAGTATTGCCAGAAAGCATAGTCCTTGAAGAACAAATTGACGTGACTAATTACTCTGTATAATAGTTTGGCACCGATCATGTCCATTTGCACCGCAGAGTTAAAACCAGATTAAAATTTAAGACGCCAATTTTTTAAAACCGTATTTAATGGTTGTTAAACCCGGTTTGGTTAACACCTTATTCGGCAAGGCTTAAAAACTCTTAAATCCAGATTATGCATAAAACCTGCTTCCTATTAAAAATCAAAAAAAGAAGTTAAAAAACCTCCAAATCAGTTACATCAACCGAAAAGAATCTAAAAACAAAAGATCAAAAGATCTTGGGTGGAAATTAAAACCGAAAATTCAAACCTGGATGAGCATTCCACAAGGAACACATAAAGGACCAAAGCGAAAAGAGAAATGATTAAACGATGCTTCGCTCTGGGTAACCAGCGTGAGCTCGTCAGTGGTTCCACTGGTCAGCCTCCACATACATTATTAAACGCCATCATACACTTTGATTTCCAACTTTGAATCACTCACAAATAGGGTTCGTTCCGCACTAGTACTTATCCAAGTTAACCTGATACGGGTTTGTCCTGGCGTGTTAACGACTGTCGAGCTCACGCTGGTTACCCAGAGCGAAACATCGTTTAATCATTTCTCTTTTCACTTTGGTCCTTTGTGTGTTCCTTGTGGGATGCTCATCCAGGTTTGAATTTTCGTTATTTCCACCCAAGATCTTGTGATCTTTTGTTTTTGCTTCCTATTGGTAACAGTCGTATCTATAGTTACGACAGTTGTTTTTGGGGTTGGGTTGCTTTTTCTATGATGTGTATGGTTTACTGGTGTTGTGTTTGTGTTGGGTGGGGTTGGTTTTAAAAAATCACAGAAATTAGGTGGTTAAATTTTTTTTAAAGTTGTACAAATTAGTTAAAATAATTAGCATATCAAAGTTCGAAATTTTTTTGAGGGGGGTGTAGCTTGACGTCTGGCTGCACCCCACATATAAAAACAACCAGCAAGGAGTGTGATTCAAAATTTTTAAAAGTGGTTCAAAATTAGTTCGAAATTGATTCGAAATTAAAAGCATATCAAAACTCGAATATATTTCGGGGGGAGGGGGGAGGTGTGGCTTGACTGACCTCATACATCATCGCACAAGAAACCCAAAAACAAAAACATCGAAATATGGTTTATATAGGTAGGTACTTCAATGGTTATGAAGTTGAAAACACCCCTTTACTCTCATTTTCATTTGACAAACGGACGTGGTAGATATTTAATACCTATAAATGAGTTAAAATTAGTTGCGACATTAAAGTGTTTCACCCTGTTAACTTAATAACACGCAATAGTGCAGCAAGGCTGTATTTATCGATACAAAACGCTGGAGAGCGCAGCTCCAGGAGTTCAGTTAGCAACAGACAGTCACCACTAGCTCTACGAAGCACGCGCTATCAGGTACAAATTAATCAATACATGGTATAATTAAACATTCGAATTATCGCCATATCAGGACGTGTAAATATCGCAAAAGGATCGCGACCATGGATGTAAAAAAGAAAGGGATTGATAATACCCTTGTGGGAAAATCACTGCCGTGTGTCTTCCGCCATTTTCGCCGCCATGTTGTGGAGATCTAGGTTGGCGACATTGGTTTCTTAATTTTAAATAGTAGTGTGGGAACACTGACTATCAACAGTGTCAAAAATGACGTTTCTAGAAAGGTTATTTTTGTTGTTGTTTTTTAATACAAAAACAAAAAAGTGAAAAACCAAGCAATAAAAACCATTTAAAAGACAGACAAATGCTTGAAGGGCAAGGTGCAAGTTTTGAACAAATAAATTACAACATGGGGTACTGTCAACCATTGCTGCTGGCGCTCCCGCTCAAGATAAACCTTCATTAAGTTGATCTCTGAATCTGTAACAGGAACTAAAACGTCTAGGGACAGATATGCGCCAACAGTTTATAAATCCGAGGTTGTTATAGGCCTAGAAGACAAGAAAAAATAAATGAATAGAGGGAGATATGGAGTGTGATAATAGCATAATGGATCAGCTGAAAACCAGAGCGATGGCAAGCGATCACAAAAAAATACATCTTTGGCACATCGACTTTTACAAAATTAGAACAATACTTCATGAGTTTTAAAAAGAATATTAAAAAAATTGGTAATGCAGTATACGATTTTCTGCCATTTTTTATTTTTTTTTAAATTCTTTATGGGGGCACCTACTAGGGTCCCTAGGACCCCAAATCCGCCTGCGCCCATTTTTTTTTTAAAAGAAAAAAGGGTGCTCGGGGGGGGGGGGGGGTTGTAATGTGTCTTTTTTATTGTTTTGGGTTGGGTTGAATTATGTTCGGTTGGACTGTGTTTGATTGGGTTGTTTTAGTGAAAAAAAAATAAAAAAAAAACAAAAAAAAATGAAAAAAAAACCAACCGGCGCAGGCGGATTTGGGGCAGAAAACTGTATACTGCATAATTACCAAAATATTAATTTTAATATGTATTTTATCAGTATATATTTTTTTTTTCTTGTTGTCATTTCCATGTGTTTGCAACTTTCTATATGTAATTTTAAGTAAGTAGTTTAGGCTTTCATTGTCAATTTTTGTGATATTGTAGCCAGTATTTTTTTGAGATTTTAAGACCAGTAATTATAAGATGTTTTACTAGAAATAAAGAAAAATCAATATTTATTTTTTAATCTTTATTAACAAAACCTTAATGTTAACAATGTTTAATATCTAAATGACATTTTAAAGATATTCTTAGGTTAAATTTATTTTAATGTTAATTTTTAACACTAAATTTTGATGTTTATTTATTCAATTGTGACAATGTTTTTTGTTAACAATTTTTGCAATAAAAGTTTTCAGATTCTGAAGAATTCAGCAGAAAAAGTTATTACTAAGATATCCTTAAGTTTTGGTAAGTTTTCAGCATTTGACATTTTTTTTTGTAGAATGAATTTAATATTTTTTATGTTTGTGATGCCAGTGCGACGCAACCTATATTTTTCTGCTACTTATTCTCAGACTACAATTTGGTTCATAAATATTATTTACATTTTCACAAAAAGTGCAAAAAACTGATTTTAGGGAAAAGCCAGAATACCAAAATGTTTAACTTTGAATGAAGTATCTCAAAAATACTGTGAAGCAATGATAGATTTTTATCAGGACAATGAAACCTACAACATATGCGGTTTTGAGCAAAATCCCACATCCTTTATAAAAGATAGAGCTACAAAAAAAATGTTGAATGCTGAAAACTTACCAAAACTCAAGGATATCTTAGTAATAACTTGTTAACTTAGAGAAGGGATGGTCGACACAGTTGTGTGTTAATAGGTTTTTCTGCCAAGGTCTTCAAATATTGTAAAACTCCATGCTCGACTCCATGTGCCAAAGATGTACTTTTTTTGTGATTGCTAAATGTGCTTGACTTGTCATGGCTCTGGCTTTCAGCTGAGCCATATATGCTATTATCAAAGTCAGTATCTCCCTCTATTAATTTATTTTTTATTAATGTATCACGCTGGTGCATCTTTGCTTAGCTGTTTTAGTCCCTGTGAAGATTCAGATCAATGTAATCAAGGTGTATCTTCAGCGGGAGCGCCAGCAGCAAAGGTTGAACCGAGCTTTTATTACAATTTATAACATTTGGCTTAACAGTACCCTTTGAGTTTATAAATTGGGGGCAATGTTTGCATATTGTGATTTATTTGTTCGAAACCTGCACATACTCCAGACCAAATGAGGGATATAAATGGCGTGACCGTTGGAGCATTTGTTTATGACTTGTTTCTTTACTTTTTTGTTTTTGTATTAAAAACAACAACAAAAATAACCTTTCAAAAAAATGTTAATTTCAATCATATTTTGACAGTGTTGACAGTCAGTGTTCCCACACTAATATTTAAAATTAAGGAAACCAATGTCGCCAACCCAAATCTCCACAACATGGCGGCGAAAATGGCGGAAGACATGCGGCAGTGATTTTTCTGCAAATTTCTCATAGGTATTAGCAATCCATTTTAGTGTTTTTACATCCGTGATCGCGACTCGCCATTTTGTACATAATTGCAAACGAAAACAAAACCAAAATTTCAATCCAAAAATGAGAGGTTAACGGTTTGTTAGTTCCGCTGTTGCAGTCGTATCTCATTCAAACAGCACCAGTGCCAGTGGGCTCAGTTAAGTTTGCCCCCCCCAGATCGATTTTCTCAAAAATTTTTATGCCAAAATTTTGCACACATTTTGCACAATTTTGCACACCACAAATCAAATTTTGCACACCTTCCTACGAGAAACTACAGCCCATTTTCTGTGGGGGGGGCAAACTTGACGTTGCCCCCCCCAGTCAATATTTTTCAAAAATTATGATGTCATTTGAAAGGTCTTATTTTGCACAATTTTGCACACCCATTTTAAAATTTTGCACACCTCCCTGTAACCCACACGAGGGTTCTAAAAATATCAAGTTTGCCCCCCCCAGTCAATATTTTTCAAAAAGTTTGGTGTCGTTAGAAAGGTCTTATTTTGCACAATTTTGCACACCCATTTTAAAATTTTGCACACCTCCCTGTAACCCACACGAGGGTTCTGAAAATATCAAGTTTGCCCCCCCCAGTCAATATTTTTCAAAAAGTTTGGTGCCGTTAGAAAGGTCTTATTTTGCACAATTTTGCACACCCATTTTAAAATTTTGCACACCTCCCTGTAACCCACAAGAGGGTTCTGAAAATATTAAGTTTGACACCCCCAGTCAACATTTTTAAAAAAATTTGGTGGCGTTAGAAAGGTCTTACTTTCCACACCCATTTTAAAATTTTGCACACCTCCCTGTAACCCACACGAGGGTTCTGAAAATATCAAGTTTGCCCCCCCCCCCAGTCAATATTTTTCAAAAAGTTTGGTGTCGTTAGAAAGGTCTTATTTTGCACAATTTTGCACACCCATTTTAAAATTTTGCACACCTCCCTGTAACCCACAAGAGGGTTCTGAAAATATTAAGTTTGACACCCCCAGTCAACATTTTTAAAAAAATTTGGTGGCGTTAGAAAGGTCTTACTTTCCACACCCATTTTAAAATTTTGCACACCTCCCTGTAACCCACACGAGGGTTCTGAAAATATCAAGTTTGCCCCCCCCCCCAGTCAATATTTTTCAAAAAGTTTGGTGTCGTTAGAAAGGTCTTATTTTGCACAATTTTGCACACCCATTTTAAAATTTTGCACACCTCCCTCTAACCCACACGAAGATTCTGAAAATATTAAGTTTGCCGCCCCCACCGTCGATATTTTTCAAAAAATTTTGTGTCATTCGAAAAGTCTATTTTGCGCAATTTTGCACACCCTTCAGTACCCCACAAGAGCGTTCTCAAAAAAGTTTGCCCCCCCCAGTTAATATTTTTCAAAAAATTTATGGCATTCGAGAAGCCTAATTTTGCACAACTATTTTTAAATTTTGCACACTTCCCATGCCGTTTTCTTTTTGTGGCGTTTACGGTTAAACTTGGTCCTAAAATTTCCCAGAAATATAAGCAAACGAAGAAGACCTCGATTGTGTAATATCTTTGAATATTGTTTAAATTTACAGATAATTGTTTATGTTTACATTTTTCTATAATCAAAAGTTTTTAATTTTTATGAATTTCCGGATTATACTTAAATTTTCATATCAAAAATGAACAGAAAAAATAGATGTAGACAGCGCATCCTGTCATGTTCGATGCCTTGAGAATCGGAACCAGCCTATTTTGCCGGTTCAGAATGGTTGCGGTTCTCAAGGTATGGATTTTCACAGGATGAAACCCAATTCTTTACTGATTTGTTGTCTGTCTGTCTGTCCGTCGCCTCGATATGCGCCACTGTAACTCAAAAACTCCTGCACCGATCATAAAGAAATTTTACACAACGATTACGTGTATTGACGCGCGGAGCCCTATTGGTTTTGAACTTTCCTCCATTTCTCCCTTCGGAACTACCCCCAAAATACCTCATCCCTAAAAAAATCTTAAGACGTATCTCTGTCTTGTCGGCCAATTAACCAAGTACACTTTTAAATTTATGGCGAAATGACACGTTTTTGTTGATAGAGCAACGTCTTGGGTGAAAAATACGTAACGTCACGTCTTCTTACGTGTTATCCTGACACGTATTGCAGGACAGGGTACCTATTCTTCAGTTTCGAGAGAACACTCCTATAGGAATGCTTACATTAGTGATTTGGACCAATAGGATAGTTTGACTGCTTGCACTAGCCATCCGATATCAGTCGAGCACCGCCGGACATTACCGGGCTACCGCATATCAAGAGAACTCTCCTACAACTTACATCTGCTGGTTACGAGGAAGAGAGCGGGTTCTCCTGTGCGGGCGCCGTGGAGCTTTTCAGCTTATCGAACGTTTCGTAACCGCATTGGGGCTTGCCTAATGGTTGAAATAAAGGATGTGATCGTTCCTACACGAAAGTTTGTCTAGAAACTGAAGAATGGGTATCCAGGGGTACTTTGATCAGCTGGAGCTGTCTCGCATTCCCCATATATTTAAAACTGTACATGGTTGATTGGTCCACTCGACAGAGATACGTCTTAGGATAGTGTTAACTTTGATAATTGGCTTTATGTGTCTAATAAAATAAAAACGTTAATTTTAAGTTCCATAAAAGTCTTTGTCACGCAAGTTAGTCGAAAGTAAGTAAATCGTATTTGCGTGTTGTTGCACTTCTAATAGTAAACTTAGTTGATAGATAAAATAAACACTTTCTTTAAAAAAAAACGACGCTTTGTTTTCTTTTATTATTATTTATTATATATATATATTTATATATATATATATATTATACTTACGGGACCGTGGAGTTAATAGGAGTACGCCCTAATTCACTCCACGGTTCCGTAAGCTTGTTTTTATACAACCTACACTTTTTTAACCTGTATAGTTAACTTATAAAAAAAAACAGAATTTTTTTCACGCCCAGACGTTTTCGTGCTTCTCGTCCATTAAATTCATTTCTTCCACAAATACACACTGCAAAGTGTAAAGACAAGATGACCAAGGTCCAAGAAACGTCAAAATTTGGTGCAGAACACCCAAAAATTTAGGTAGGTCCATTTGGGGAGTGAAGGACGAGGAAACTGTCACTTTCTATAAAGCTCTTACCGAAAATGACTAAGAACGCCTATAACGCCGCATTTCTATCTTTCTCTTTTACATGTCAAGAATACCAAAGGCTTATCAAATTTCTAGAGGGCTGCACTTACCCATTTTGGGGCAAGTTTCACCCGAGGTCGAACGCGCCTCCGATTTCATGGGTGCGTCCGAAAATTTTTATCTGGATAATGGTGGGATCACACCTTGCTATTTGCGGACAGCGGCTACGGTGATGACGCCCGCCTTGATTTTGCAGTTCACACCACGCGTTTGGCGTCTTGGTGTGTCATTAACTAGGTTTACATCAAAAAATTCCGTCCGTCAATAATTATAATTAGAAGAAGTCGTTTATTTATTTCTACACATGAACATAGACATTTTGTTTTTGTATTTCATGCACTTAAAATGGCAAATAAGAAAAAAATTATTATTCCTTTTATAGATCGAAAAAAAAATCAAATCGAATTCAAAATATATGTCATGTAAATTTGACTTAATTCTCAACCCAAAGACGGAAACAACGCCTGCTGCAAATGGGATGACACCAATAGGTAGAAAGTTAAAGTTCCATTCACACTTAAGGTCTTTGTTTAATTGGTCAGTGTTTTTGTCTCTTTCCTTATTATTACTGTTACTTCTGCGACTGCGCAGTTCCATAACAGAGTTCGGAATTTCCGGAGGAATTACTTTATGGTTATCGTTATTTTATTTTTTTCGTAATATTTTTGGAAAATTGATTGATGAGGTACGTATCATCGACTAAAAAAAGTAAAAAGTAAGTAAGAACGTTAGGTTATATTTACCGATAACCACAAAGTAATTGCGTAAACTGAGAGGTAGTGCACTTATTACGTAACCCTTATTTTGCCCAATTTTGACCCCAACCCGCGACCCCCTATATAACGCTTTGTAACGTTTGGGACTACTCCAGTCTAAAATAACAAAACGTTTTGCTGCCAGAGACCCCCTCTTTTTTTTCTTTTTCACTCGAAAAATCCAAAAAGTTGTTTTATTTCACAATAATAATTTAAAAATTGCGTTACGTAACGGAACCGCGAAACCCCGCTCACCCCTACATAACCCCTATAAGCGTTACGCCTAGTTGCCACCTATGCGTGCTCACCCTGACATTAAAAACGCATCACGCGACACTTTTAAAAAATCGGCAAATGCATGGCTGATCACGTGATGCATTTTTAGAGTCAGGGTGGGCACGCATAGGTGAGAACCAGGCGTTACGTAATGTTATGTATTTTAAATAGAGGCGTTCACATTGACTTTCCTGCCGAAATGGAACGCCACCATTTAAAATACACGTTGCAAACTTCGGAAATTTCACCCGAAGTCATTCTGAATCATGAACACAAATAAAACTAGGCATAGCTAAGCGACATTTCAATATATTACATAAAAGGCCTTCGCGCGTGGTAGGTGTAGGTACGCACACATTCCTCTTTACGGTACGTACAACCTCCCGCCTCCCGCGGATACCTGTCCCGAATTCAGATATAGGTGCATATACCTACCTACTAGTTTCTGGAGCTGTTTTCTTTTTGTAGCGGTTACGGTTAACCTTGGTCCTAAAATTTCCCAGAAGTATAAGCAAAATGAGGAGACCTCGATTGTGTAATATCTTCGAATATTGTTTAAATTTACATATAATTGCTTATGCTTACATATATGTGTGTATAATCAAAAGTTTTTAATTTTTATGAATTTCCGGATTATAAGTATAATCCGGAAATTCATTCATTCATTTTTCACATGCTATGACATCATCTAACAAATGGACGTAGATAGCACATCCTGTGAAGATCCATACCTTGAGAACCGCAACCATTCTGAACCGCCAAAATAGGCTGGTTCCGATTCTCAAGGCATCGAACATGACAGGATGCGCTGTCTACATCGATTTTTTCTGTTCATTTTTGATATGAAAATTTAAGTATAATCCGGAAATTCATAAAAATTAAAAACTTTTGATTATATACAAATGTAAACATAAACAATTATCTCCAAATTTTAACAATATTCAAAGATATTACACAATCGAGGTCTCCTTCGTTTGCTTATACTTCTGGGAAATTTTAGGACCAAGTTTAACCGTAAACGCCACAAAAAAAAACGGCATGGGAAGTGTGCAAAATTTAAAAATAGTTGTGCAAAATTACGCTTCTCGAATGACATAAATTTTTTGAAAAATATTAACTGGGGGGGGGGCAAACTTTTTTGAGAACGCGCTTGTGGGCTACAAGGGTGTGCAAAATTGCGCAAAATAGACTTTTCGAATGACACAAAATTTTTTGAAAAATATCGACGGTGGGGGGGGGGGGCAAAATTCATATTTTCAGAATCTTCGTGTGGGTTAGAGGGAGGTGTGCAAAATTTTAAAATGGGTGTGCAAAATGATGCAAAATTAGACCTTTCTAATGACTCCAAAATTTTTAAAAAATATTGACTGGGGGGAAAACTTGATATTTTCAGAACCCTCGTGTAGGTTACAGGGAGGTGTGCAAAATTTTAAAATGGGTGTGCAAAATGGTGCAAAATAAGACCTTTCTAACGACACCAAACTTTTTGAAAAATATTGACTGGGGTGAGCAAACTTGATATTTTCAAAACCCTCGTGTGGGTTACAGGGAGGTGTGCAAAATTTTAAAATGGGTGTGCAAAATTGTGCAAAATAAGACCTTTCTAACGACACCAAATTTTTTGAAAAATATTGACTGGGGGGGGGCAAACTTGATATTTTCAGAACCCTCGTGTGGGTTACAGGGAGGTGTGCAAAATTTTAAAATGGGTGTGCAAAATTGTGCAAAATAAGACCTTTCTAATGACACCAAACTTTTTGAAAAATATTGACTGGGGGGGGGCAAACTTGATATTTTTAGAACCCTCGTGTGGGTTACAGGGAGGTGTGCAAAATTTTAAAATGGGTGTGCAAAATTGTGCAAAATAAGACCTTTCTAACGACACCAAATTTTTTTTAAAATGTTGACTGGGGGGGGCAAACTTGATATTTTCAGAACCCTCGTGTGGGTTACAGGGGGGTGTGCAAAATTTTAAAATGGGTGTGCAAAATTGTGCAAAATAAGACCTTTCTAACGACACCAAACTTTTTGAAAAATATTGACTGGGGGGGGCAAACTTGATATTTTCAGAACCCTCGTGTGGGTTACAGGGAGGTGTGCAAAATTTTAAAATAGGTGTGCAAAATTGTGCAAAATAAGACCTTTCAAATGACATCATAATTTTTGAAAAATATTGACTGGGGGGGGGCAACGTCAAGTTTGCCCCCCCCCACAGAAAATGGGCTGTAGTTTCTCGTAGGAAGGTGTGCAAAATTTGATTTGTGGTGTGCAAAATTGTGCAAAATGTGTGCAAAATTTTGGCATAAAAATTTTTGAGAAAATCGATCTGGGGAGGGCAAACTTAACTGAGCCGTGCCAGTGTCAGTGAGAAACTTGAAACAGACGAGTAGTTTTCTGTTCATTTTACAGAAAGTGACAGCATTTATGTATCCAACGTGTGTTCAAATTTAGGGAAACCCTTCACGAGCTGTTTATGCCCTTGCTGGTTTTTCTGTCAAAGCATACGATACATGAAACAATCCAGAAACTTTTTTTGAATTTTATTTATTTTGGACGAAATATCACGATTTCTTTTTTACAACTTTCGGAGGAATGCGACAAAATATTTATTAATTTTAATTTAGTGGATGAAAAAAAGAAAACAAATCTAACAGATTTACATTTTTAATTAAAAAAACTGTTTGATTTTTAGTAATGATTTTATATCCAATGAGCAATTTTATTTATTTTTCTTTTGCTTCACAGCGTTTTCAAAATTAATATTTATTAACGAAAGTTTGTCCATTATATCAAAAATAAACTATATCCTGTGAATATCCATGTATTTCTAGTATTTCATTTTTAAACTATTTAAGGATTAGATGGACACTGGAACTATTTTTTAGTCCAACGGACAGCCATTGGTTAATTTTTGTTAGTTTACCGAATCATAAAAAGAAACTTTTTGGATTTCCCATCTGTTGAACAAAGTAGTTAGGCTACTGGATAGCAATTTGATTAATTGTAGTGGCCGAAAAGTATAATAATTTAAAATTATTGATATTTTTGGGCCTTTTTGGATGTCCTAGAAGGGTCCAACGTTTTGACATTTGTATTATCCAGCGGATATGAACTTGGTTGTCCAATAGATATATGCATTGTTCAGAAACTTTATACCACTGCACATCCATTGATAAAGTTGTGCTGTCTAGGAAATACAGTTCTTATTTCGGTATACTTCTCTTTTCAGAAAAATATGTCCGTACGAGGGCAGGTGTCCCGCATGCAAGCCAGGATAGCGTACACGGTATTGGTAATGATAGCGGCCTTTGTTCTGGCCTGGACGCCGTATGCCGTATTCGCCTTAATAGTGCAGTTTGGGGACCCTTCTTTGGTGACGCCGTCCACTGGAGTGTTGCCTGCCCTTCTGGCCAAAAGCAGTATTTGCTACAACCCTATTATCTATGTCGGATTGAATAGTCAGGTGAGAACCTTTTAAAAAAGATAATTTTATCAAAAAAAGATTTTTTGCCCACTCATTAATTATCAATGATATGACTTAGATTAGATTAGAATGGGGTGGTGTAGACATCTATCCACCTCGCCCTTCTCAGATCTACTATTGTGGTTCCCCTTTCTTCTTCCCTGCTTTACTACAACTACAAAACAAGTTACAGCCCCGTCCTTGTCATCAGAAGCTTTGCCAGTGTGCCCGGTATATAGCTTTCTGGCCGCGGACATTCTGGTTCTTTCTGTTTCTTGCAGAAGTGGCATGTTGCATCTTCTGTTAGAAGCCCCACTATTTGTCTGACAAGCGTCCTTTCCTTTCTAAGAAGTTCTGCAGTCAGCTTGGTGAACGTTCTTTAATGAACTGTTTGGCCTGTCCTTGTCCAGGCGTTAGCTCCCCCAGACCGTTCGTATCTTTGGTGAGCCACTCTGTAATACATTGCTTGGCTCTGGCCTTAGCGATCCCACAAAATTGTTCAGGCCCCGTGAACTTTATTGGCGAGCCTTGTCTGGCCAATTCATCGGACTTTTCGTTTCCAGAGTGTCCCCGATATCCTGAGACTCAGGCTGGTGTCACCCTTTTAGTGCTTGCGAGCCTATTTAGAACTGTTCTGCAGTCCCAAACCAGTTTGGACGTCACTTGCACTGCTTCCAGAGCTTTAAGTGCAGCTTGACTATCTGAATATATAACTACCGAATGAGAGTTTTCCTCTACTCTTTGTATTTCTTCGGCACAGTGATGTATTGCTGCTACTTCAGCTTGGAACACTGTGCAATCGTTTGTCAGGCTTATAGAAACTAGTCTCGTATTTTTGCCCGTATATGCTAGCTCCTTCACCCTCGTCGGTCTTGGATCCGTCTGTGTACCAGATGGATTCCACTTCGATAGGAGGACTTCCTGGAATTTTGATTTTGTATTTCTTTTCGAAATTGTACATACTTGCAGACTCTTACGTCGCTCGTTTTCAAGTCTTTCATGCTCAATTCCGTGTGAATTGATAATGGATGCTTGACCCCGCGTTAGCCTGCAGGCTACCTCTCGTGCTTCTACCGAATGAAGACATGCAGAAGTGGCAAATTCAGTAGAACTTCCAAAGCTGCTGTTGGGGTGGTCCTCATAGCACCTGTGATGCTAAGGCAGGCTTGTATTTGTTTGCTATTCAGGAGTACTATGGCCCCGGCCTGTTTGGTTCTTGTCCACCAAGCCACCGAACCATAGATTATTATGGGCCTTACCACCTTTGTATTTAAAGTCATCTTGAGATTTAGTACCCAGTTTTTCCCATACAATTTCCTGCATCTGGCCAATGCAATCGATGCTTTTTGGGCTGACTTGTCAGGTTTTCATGTTAGCTTTTGGTCAAAGATGACCCCTGGATATTTCACCTCCTTGGTGTATGGAATTTCCATCTCATTTAGTACTGGTGGTTTTAGGCCTTTTAGTACTCTTTTCTTTGTAAATAGGACTATTTGCGTCTTTTGTGCATTTATGGACCGATTTTCCTTTTTACACCATGATATGACTTTTCCACCAATGGTTTCGAAACGAGTTTTTTGTTCTTTTGAAACATTGGAACTTTTTGCCACCGCCTTCTGTTGCTTCTCACTCTTTTCGACACAGAGAGAAATAGAAATGAGTGGCAAAACGTTGGACTGTAGACCAGGCATTAGTTACGTCAAGTACTCTGGCTAACTTGTCGTCAACTCTTAGCGTATTTATTTTTGTTTTTCCACCTTTTCCACAAATATTTTTTATATAAATATATTTGTGAATAGATTCCTTCTACCGGGTGGGCCATAAAAAACCGGACAAAATGTTTTCCGTTATAACTTTTAAACCATACCACCGATTTTCATGCAACCAACTGTTCTTTGCAGGGAATTGAGCAAGACTTTAATTAAAAATAATTTTTTTCCCCCATCTTAAAATCTAAGATGGCGGACAGAAACAAACTTTACCCTTCCAAGAGCCTCGCTTATTCTTATGTTATGGAAATTTTTTGGATTTTTTTATGAAGCCGTAAAAAAGCTTTGTTTCTTCTACGTAGAACGAGGTGCGAATCATTAAAATCGGTTAAGTGGTTTCCAAAAAACATGACAAATTTTCAATCAGTGTTTTACGGATTATGCGATTGCGGTCTCAATTCTGCATACATTTTCACATAAATTCGTTATTACTAAACCGATTTTGATAAAATAAAAAGCGTCATGGCGAAAATCAAAAACTCTTAAAAGCTTACTATGGAAATTTGTCGCCATTTTGAAACCAAAGATGGCGGACAAAATTAAATTTATCTCTTCAAAGAAGCTCGTTTATTCTTAGGTTTCAAGAACCTAAAAATGCCCTCTCTCCAACGCGCACGAATCATTAAAATCGTTTTAGTGATTCTCAAAAAGTTAGTTTTTGTTTTAACCATTGCTTCGTCATAAACTCATTGGTACTGAACTGATTTTGATAAAATAAAAAACATCATAGTAAGAATAGATTTAACAGCAACATATGAAAAGTGAATCAAAAATTAATTTTTTGATAACTACTAGACCGTTTTTAATGATTTGTACCTAGTTATACGCGGCAAAGACAAGAGCTTTTTTATGAATTTAAAAAAAGTCGAAAAGGTTCTCGAAACATAAGAATAATCGAGCGTCTTTGAAGGGTCAAATTTGATTTTGTCCGCAATCTTGGGTTTACAGATTACGACAAATTTCAATAGTGTTCTTTAGAGTTCAGTCGATCTTTGTCATAATGCTTTTTATTAAATTAAAATCGGTTTGATAATTATGAATTTATGAGGAAATTAATGCAGACGGTATTGAGAAGGCAATCGTATAATCTTCAAACCAGTGATGGAAAGAAATATTAATTTTTTAAGAACCACTAAACCGGTTTTAACGATTTATAACTCGTTGTGCGTGATGAAAGCAGAACTTTCCTACGAATAAAAAAAAATTAAAAAGTTTACAGAAAATATGAATAAACGAGCCTCTTTAAAGGGTCAAGTTTGATTCTGTCCGCCATCAAAAACAATCGATTTTCGCCATGATGCCTTTTACTTTATTGAAATCGGTTTCCTAATAATGAATTTATGAGAAAATATATGCAGACAGAATTGAGACGGCCATCGCATAATCCGTAAAACACTGACTGAAATTTTTTAATTTTTTTTGGAAACCATTTAACCGATTTCAATGATTTGCACCTCGTTCTGCGTGGCAGAAACAGAGCTTTTTTACGATTTCATAAAAAAATCTAAAAATTTTTCGTAACATAAGAATAAACGTGGCTCTTTGAAGGGTAAAGTTTATTTCTTTCCGCCATCTTAGATTTTAAGATAGCGGACAAAAAAATATTTTTACTCAAAGTCTTGCTCAATTCCCTCCAAAGAGCAGTTTGTTGCATTAAAATCGGTGGTATGATTCGAAAGTTATAACGGAAAACATTTTGTCCGGTTTTTTATGGCCCACCCGGTATATTTTTGGAGATGGAGCCAATGAAACATTAGCGTTGTCAAACTATGACTTAGCAGGTGAAGTCATTGTTTTTTAAACTTTTTTGCATATGAGAAAACGTCTCGGGTTCAACGATAAAAAAATATTTCAGTAATAATTATCCCCAACTCACAACTTTGTAACTTGATAACAGTGACGCAACCAGGAATTGACATCCGGGGGGGGGGGGCGGTTAAGAATAAATAATAAAAAAAAAACTTAATGTGAAGTAAAAATGTGACCATAACCAGGCTTCTCGGTGCGCCACTGTATGATAAGGAAATACATTTCAAGAGAATACATTTTCCAATCCAAAGTTACTTCAGTGCATATCAAAATGTGTCCACTAGACAAATCCTATTGTTAGACAGATCCTTGATAAACAAAGTATCTTCCTCAAATAGCCTTTGGAAATAGAGAGGCGTTACATTACTATCTGGCAAAGCTCCAGTCACGGATGTTGCCCCATCTGTTACTCTGTCAGCGGTAATTTGGATTGCTTACTAAGGGAAAATTGAACGTTGTTTTCCTCTCATTTAGAATTTTTAATTTTTGAATTCTCACGAAAAACTAGGATATACAGGGTGGGGGGCTAGAGTAAATTTGTTTGGACCTCAGAATAAAATATCTGAATAAAACGTTGATTAAGATCTTTTATAGGCTTTCCAGTTATATCAAAAATAAAATTAGCCGTGGTGAAACCTAACCCCACTTAATTTTTTAAATAGGACAATAGTACTTGTCACACCTTGTTTGAAAGCCCTTTAAAAAAATTGACCTTGCAATTATTTTAATGTAATGGTTAACTTTTTAATTAAAAAAAAACTTAAAATATAAAAATCAATTATTATTTCTTTAATTAACTTTGCAAAACAGTTTTTTACTGTGGCTAGTTTTACCTCTTTAGGTAGGTTAAAGTTAGTTTTTTATGTTTTTTTTTAAATTTAAATAAAAAAAATGCACAGTCAATTTCCAACAAGGTGCGACAAGTAGTATCCCATCTAAAAAAATTAGTACACAAAATCTAAGAGAGGGGTAAAAAACTTTTTTTTTATATAGCTGGAAAGCCCATAAAAATATCAAGCCACGTGATTTTGCATTGTATCCACATATTTTATCCTGAGTCTCTAGCGAATCTATTCTAGTTAAAGTCTGTATATTTCTATGTAAAAATATTTACTTTACAGCAAAAATGATTTGTGGCATAGAGGGCAAATTTATGAAGCCGATAGAGGGATTGAACCATTAAGGTATTATAAAAATAGAGACATTATGTTTACCACAGTTGCGATCAGACATAAGGTAAACAATTTGGCGACGATGCAAGATTGCCCTGAGACTGGTATCCCTAAACATAATGTTTTTATAAATATATTATAAACATTTATTATTATATAATAAATTAATAATTTGCAGTATGGGTTTAGGCAACAAAAATCGCCTGCAGATGCCATAGCAAACCTGACAAGTAAAGTTTATTATGCCTTCGACAACAGCAAGCCTTCCGAAGCGATATTTCTAGATTTGGTAAAAGCTTTCGATACAGTCGATCATCGGAGGCTTTTGTCAAAACTAGAAAGTGTCGCGGTTAGAGGAATAGTCCTTAAACTTATCAAATCCTACCTGACCAACAGAAAACAAATAACAAAAATCGATACCAGTGGAAGTTTCCAAAAAACAGTAACCTACGGCATCCCCCAAGGGACAGTACTGGGTCCTATATTATTTATTGTCTACCTAAATGACCTCCTTAAACTACAGAGCCGAGGCATTATTATATCTTTCGCAGACGACACAGTTTTATTTGTTGAAGCCAACACATTAATCAGTGACCTTCAAAAAATAGTTTCTTGGCTTGACAACTTACAAAAAACTATCTACTTACCTTTCTGTTTGACCCGTAAAAACCTTCCTCAAAGTGATCTAACGATCAGCTTAAATAAATGCGCATTTAAAATGGCAATGCGCAAAAAAATCTTAAACCTTAGACTATTAAAAACGTTATATTTTTCTCTTGCCCAATCAATTGTAGAGTACGGAATACTAGGATGGGGCGGTACTTATCCAGATCACATTAGTTCAGTAGAAATATCTAAAAAAAATCATCAAGATAATATTTAATCTGCACCAACGCTTCCTATCATCCGAAATGTTTCAACTTTCCCAGCTCTTGACCGTTAGACAACGTTTTTACAAATCTACAGTGTTACAAATACTAAAAAACAACTTTATCACTCCCTTCTTAGCGTCCCATTCGTATCCTACTCGAAACCATAACTCACATAACGTAAACGCAACAAAACAAAAAAAAGTAATTGGACAACAAAATTATGTTTACTACGGCCAACCCCCACTCGACTTAAAAAGAAAACAAATTGAAAATCATTAAAAAAAATATTAAACAAGTTTTTTATTTCAAATAACTTTCGGCTTCTATTATAATCCAGAAAAAATACACATTTATCTTCTTTTTTCGTTTTTAAATCAATTCACCTTTGTCTTCTATTATCAAAAATGACCAGGTTTTCTTTTCTTTTTATAGTAAAAATTTGCTAGCTCTAATATGTTTAGAATTTTTTTTCAAATCTAATTATTATAAATTAACTATAGGTAGGTACTTAAAAATAATTCAAAACTATTCTGTTGCTAATTATATACATTTACTCTATTATTTACTATCCTATTTAAATATTATGTAGGTACTTCATTTTGGGTTCATTTATTAGGTTATTTAATATTGCATTATTTTTCTAGTAATTCGTGTACTTTAAACATAATAAGAATTTCCAAAAACTGCACTTCTTAAAAATGTCTTTTGGAGAGACAGACAAGCACTCCTAGTACTTAAGTCAATCCAATCGGCATTTCTCCTCTATTCTAAAAACATTGTGAAAATGAATTTGTACTACTAGTACTAATACTACTACTACTACTACTACTACTAATACTACTACTACTAATACTACTACTACTACTACTACTATTACTACTACTACTATTACTACTACTACTACTACTACTACTACTACTACTACTACTACTACTACTACTCCTACTCCTACTCCTACTCCTACTCCTACCCCTAATCCTACTCCCACTCCCACTCCCACTCCCACTCCCACTCCCACTCCCACTCCCACTCCCACTCTCACTCCTACTCCTACTCCTACTCCCACTCCCACTCCCACTCCCACTCCCACTCCTACTCCTACTCCTACTCCTACTCCTACTCCTACTCCTACTCCTACTCCTACTCCTACTCCTACTCCTACTCCTACTCCTACTCCTACTCCTACTCCTACTCCTACTCCTACTCCTACTCCTACTCCTACTCCTACTCCTACTCCTACTCCTACTCCTACTCCTGTTCAGAATTAAATTTTAATCAAAACGAGTTATCATATGTGGTATTTTGTTTAAGTAATTTGTGAGTTATTCAACATTTTCTTTTCACAACAAGGTGGCCATGACCGGATATGACACAAAGACATGAATCTATAAGGTCATGTCAAATATGTCATAGCCTACTACATTTCTTATTTTGAACAAGGCTTCTACCAATTTTAATTTAAAGTTTATATTTTATTATATTTTTTATAACTTTATGTTCTAATTAACACAACTAAATAGATGAAAAAATTCTTGATTCTAATTAATCTCAAAATAATAACTAATAACAAAAAGTACCCCTACCCTACAACAACATAATCTCATAAAAAAGCTAATTCAAAAAAATTAAAAACAAGACCACAAAAGGTGCTCAAAATGTCTGCTATTTCATCCAATACATAAGCGGGGGCACTTCGGCATAAAGAAGTTCTACATTTCTTAAAGCATTAACGCAATCCATTTAATTTTTAATTAAAACCACATATTTTTATCGGTTTTTTGCTTTTAAAAAATTACAGAAACACGCTAAACAAAAGGAGAGACTTTTTTTGAACGCAGCTAATGCTTTTTGATAATAATCTAAAAACCACATTCTTCTATCAATTTTGGGATTTGCAGAAAATAATAATAATTAGCGAATAGGCTAAAAACCACATATTTTTATCGGTTTTTTGCTTTTAAAAAATTACAGAAAAACGCTAGACAACAAACGATACTTTTTTTGAACGCAGCTAACGTTTTTTGATAATAATCTAAAAACCATTTTCTTCTATCAGTTTTGCGATTTGCAAAAAATAATAATAATTAGCGAATAGGCTAAAAACGACAAATTTTTATCGGTTTTTTGCTTATAAAAAATCACAGAAACACGCTAGACAACAGGCGATACCTTTTTGAACGCAGCTAACGTTTTTTGATAATAATCTAAAAACCATATTCTTCTATCAGTTTTGGGATTTGCAAAAAATAATAATAATTAGCGAATAGGCTAAAAACGACATATTTTTATCGGTTTTTTGCTTTTAAAAAATTACAGAAACACGCTAGGCAACAGGCAATACTTTTTTTGAATGCAGCTAACGTTTTTTGATAATAATCTAAAAACCATATTCTTTTATCAGTTTTGGGATTTGCAAAAAATAATAATAATTAGCGAATAGGCTAAAAACGACATATTTTTATCGGTTTTTTGCTTTTAAAAAATTACAGAAACACCTAGGCAACAGGCAATACTTTTTTTGAATGCAGCTAACGTTTTTTAATAATAATCTAAAAACCATATTTTTGGGATTTGCAAAAAATAATAATAATTAGCGAATAGGCTAAAACCACATATTTTTATCGGTATCGGTATCGACAAAAGGTGATACTTTTTTTAAACGCAGCTAAGGTTTTTTGATAAAAATCTAAAAACCACAGTCTTCTATCAGTTTTGGTATTTGCAAAAAATAATAATTAGCGAATAGGCTAAAACCACATATTTTTATCGGTTTTCTGTTTTGAAAAAATTACAGAAACACACTAGACAAAAGGCGATACTTTTTTTGAACGCAGCTAACGTTTTTTGATAACAATCTAAAAACCAAATTCTTCTATCAGTTTTGAAATTTGCAAAAAATAATAATAATTAGCGAATAGGCTAAAAACGACATATTTTTATCGGTTTTTTGCTTTTAAAAAATTACAGAAACACGCTAGACAAAAGGCGATACATTTTTTGAACGCTGCTAACGTTTTTTCATAATAAATCTAAAAATCACATTCTTCTATCAGTTTTGGGATTTGCAGAAAATAATAATAATTAGCGAATAGGCTAAAAACCACATATTTTTATCGGTTTTTTTGCTTTTAAAAAATTACAGAAACACGCTAGACAAAAGGCGATACATGTTTTGAACGCTGCTAACGTGTTTTGATAATAAATCTGAAAATCACATTCTTCTATCAGTTTTGGGATTTTCAAAAAATAATAATTAGCGAATAGGCTAAAAATCGATAATTTTTTTGAACGCAGTTAAAGATTTTTAATAATAATCTAAAAGCCACATTCTTTTATCTGTATTGGGATTTGCAAAAAATAATAATAATTAGCGAATAGGCTAAAAACTACATATTTTTATCGATTTTTGCTTTTAAAAAATTACAAAAACACGTTAGATAAAAGGCAATCTTTTTTTAACCACAGCTAACGTTTTTTGATAATAAATCTAAAAATCACATTCTTCTATCAGTTTTGGGATTTGCAGAAAATAATAATAATTAGCGAATAGGCTCAAAACCGCATATTTTTATCGGTTTTTTGGTTTAAAAAATTACAGAAACACGCTAGACAAAAGGTGACTTTTTTTGACCGCAGCTAACGTTTTTTGATAATAATCTAAAAACCACATTCTTCTATCAGTTTTGGGATTTTCAAAAAATAATAATAATTAGCGAATAGGCTAAAAACGACATATTTTTATTGATTTTTTGCTTTTAAACAATTACGGAAAGACGTAAGACAAAGGCGATATTTTTTTTGAACGCAGCTGACGTTTTCTGATAACAATCTAAAAACTACATTGTTCTATCAGTTTTGGGATTTGTCAAAAATAATAATAATAATTAGCGAATAGGCTAAAAACCACATATTTTTATCGGTTTTTTGCTTTTAAAAAATTACAGAAAGACGTAAGAAAAAAAGCGATGCTTTTTTTGAACGCATTTAATTTTGTTATTTAAGTTCAAGTAAACACTAACAAATCATATTTTAAAAAGTTCATAGTATTTCTTTTGTTTTGGCAGATTAGTGCTCACCCACAAATTATAAAGTTTCATTCAACTGTCTCTGTTGAACAGACTTGATATATAATGTGGTGTACTCAGTTTAATCTTCTGTAAAGAGATATTTTTTCTTCTTATAAAAATGATTTTTATACTTTTAAGTTGGCGGTACCAAACAAAACACGTGCCACACTTACTTCCGCCTGTGCCCCGCAAGAGCTTCTACCTAATTTTTGGAGTTTTATAACACCGGTTTCCAACTAGTTATTGACATATGGTTTAAAGATTGTAAATATTCGGTCCCTTCGTTCCGGGCTTTTCTTCAAAGCTCAGACCTCCGTCACACTCAATGTCGTTCAGCCCATGTTGCTTTCGATCGATAAACCACACTCTATGAAACCCTGAAGCAGACATTTTTCAGGCAATTTTTCTTATTACGTAGATACAGTCGTCTATTTTGCTATTCCTGTTGCATATTGTTTCTAAAACTGTCAGTCAATCAGTCCAACATGCACAGAGTTCTGTTTGTGTCTTTTCGTATTATTCCCTCTTTAATAATAGTACTTAGATTATTTATTCCAGCCTTGCCACGCGAAACTTCCAAGTTTATGAGGTCATTAGGGCCGGTCTGTCGTGTGTTATTGGCAAAACAATTCAATAGAAACTTCTCTGTCTGTGTACTGGGTGAATCGGGGGATGAATTTTTGCATGCATGCTTTCAAAATTGAAGGCTATAATACAGGGTGTAAACGCTATGATAGTCAATATTTAAATGGGTGATAGGGGGGACAAAAAAAAAACAAAAAAGTTCATATAATATGGGCGTCAAAACACAGTTTGGCAACAATGCCCTTTTAGGTTCGAGAAAATTAAAGGAGATCTCATGATAGAGTGGCGCGGCCCAGCGGGATGCAGCGTAAATATCAACATATAACCACGATATACTTATATCACCGTTAAGATGGTTTTTTTTTCACATCATGTCTTTACCATTACAAATTATTGATTATTTAACAATAGTAAAAAGCAAAACAATATATGTGTACTTACCGAAAGTTGCTTGCTTCGCTGTAAAAGTTTATATAAAAGTCCTTTTCGGTATCGAAATGCAAAGTTTTAGAGTATATGGTTTACTTTTATTATAAAAAAAGTACGACAACTGTCACACAATTTAATTTTGTAAAACCTCTTTTTTACAAACACTTCTTTTCAGTATTTGATTGTACACTTGTAGGGTATACTCCCTTTTTTTTTAAATTAAAAACACCTGTCACACAGTGTTTAAACTGTTTTTAACTCGTAGAAACTCTTTTTTTGAAAAACACTAAGAAAACGGAGCAGAAACATTTCTTTTAAACCGCTGGGGAAATATATCACGATACACTTGAGCTGCAAGATTTGAGTTTCTGCAAGCTTCATTATATACTAATAGCATGTCAACGTATTCCTAATTAAAGAACATTTTTAATTCAGTTTAATTTCACACCAAACTGCAAAAACCTCACGAAAATAGTGGCGTCACGTAGACTCGCGCGACTGACAACCTTCACAATGAACAGCGGAAGGTGCACTATGCACTGTGCTGTAGAGAGAAGAGAGAGGGTCGGAGGTTAGAGACTCATGTATGCAGCGAATTGCGTTGTTGTGAAGTGTTTTTTAAATCTTTAACTCAAAAGAAATAATAATTTTTTTGTTAATTCTTTTAAATTTAGAGGATTTAGAAGAAATAGAAATGGCCCTATTGTAAAATGGTTAAACTTAGACATAAATATTTTTAAAATTCTGGTAGATATAAGCCCCTAAATTATTCAAATTTAAATTCATTTAGACATTTTTGCCTCATAAGTCATATGAACTTTTTGACTTGTTTTGACTCCCCCCCCCCTTTCATCAGTTAAAAGGATTACTATGGTATTGTTTACATCCTGTAGAACTGGAAACTTAGATACCACCTTTAACAAACGCAAAACATTTTTTTAAAAAAACAAAATGACTACAGTAAGCAAGGAAAAAATTGACAGGGGTAATTGCACTAGTGCATTAAAATTACCAATAATTTTTTTACGGAACCTAATAATTGCAAGAGTTTTGTGTTTTAAAATTTTCGCGAAAAAGCCCGATTCCGCAAAAGAAGGGCATTTTCGTAAAATACGAAAACAAGCGAATGCGATTGTAATAACATCGCGTTGAATATAAAAATTATCTGGTTCCTTTGTGATGCAAGAATGTAATTTATTTAATATAAAGGTTGGACAAAAAAAAACGTACATTTTTTTTCGACTGTAGTTTTGCTGATTTTAGCTTTTGCGAAAAGGTAAAACTTCAGACTATAAGAATCTTTTGTCAAAATTGACATTTTTAGTACCCCACGCCCAAATTTTAAAGACACGTCTCTGTCGTGCACAGAGAGATATCACGTCTAAAAATCAAACAAGAAGTAATAAAGCTCAACTCCAACGAAGAAGTGGTGTCTTAACCCTTTGGAAAACATAGGTCTAAAAACCTCTAGTCTTTGTTTTACTATAAGTCCAATTCTTTAGATTTTGAGCCTGCGGGAAGCTAAGGCTCTGGCCTATATACGCTATTTTTTTCCCTCCTTCGTGACAAACTTTTTCGTACGCCGATGTACCTGATTTTAAATATACGAAAAGCCTCGTCTTTTGAGTGTACTAAAAAGTAACGGTAATCAAATGTGAGAGGGAGAGAGAAGAAAATGTTGACATTAGAGACATAAGCAACATTAGACACTTCAAGTAAATAATTCAACCCATCCGTATCGTTATACGTAACGCGACAAAGTCAAAATACGCTACATTTTTTACTTGCTCATGCCATGTTTTGAACGATGCCTGTTTCTTTAACGGGAGTGATGACAGCATCTCGTTGCGTACGGAAGGATGTACGTATCGTTCGAAACACCGCATGAACAAGTAAAAAATGCTTTTAAATATTTACTTTAATAGTGGGATTTACTAAGATCTAAAAGAGTACCCCCCACAGGTCTAAATCTTTACACCTGTGGGGGGTACTAAATTTTAAAACCCATTTTCAAAAAACACTTACCCATAGAGAAAAGATACAAAGTTATTGATTATTTTGTATTGTTATTGCAAAATACCACAGAAAAACTGCTTTTTTTTCTCAAATTATTCAATATTGTAGGAGAAAATGCCCTAATACGTGACGGTAAATACGCCAAAAATTTGACACATATTAGCTTCATCATCTGTGTTTGAGGTTATAAAGTTGATGATTTTTTGGACCACCTCTGGGTGGTGGTTTAAATTTATAGCCCCCAGAAAGGATTGTTTTGTGGCAATTGGTAATAAGTTCCTTTATAATTTCCCTAAGCAACCGTTTTTACAAGAATTAATTTACGTTATTTAATATCCCAAGTTGTTCATCAATCAATAAAACGCCTCCAATTTTGTCCAGAAAAATGCCATATTTTGAACCCGTTTTCACCACAAAGAATATATTTATGAGGGCACTACGAGGCAAAACAAACATAAGCGAAGGTCACTGATTATGCACGAAAACTGTCTCCAATGAAAAAAATCCAAAACAACTGAAATTAAAACATTGAGTTTATCTAAAAGCTTAATCATCAAACAAAGCTTTCTATTGAAAAATCGCACTCAAAGGTCTTAACTCTACAGCAGCGAACAGTTTGTTGAGCCGACATGACTCCTTTGTGAACGTATCAGTTGGACTAAGGTCTGTTTTTAGCCGCATTTTTTTTCATGACCTACTTTGATTAAATATTTTTATTTGTAGTTTGCGGTTGCAATGGGTTTGTGTTTGTAAAGTTTTTTCATACTTTTGATAGATAAAAACCCCTTTTAAATAAATACAAAGTTGATTTAATTCTTATTTTATGATTATATATCGAAATGGTTTTGTGACAGTGAGTATTAATCACGAAAATCAATAAACAAGGGTAAGTTTTGATAAGAGTAACATATAACGTCAATTTTAATTTGCTCAACAGAGTGTTTACCATTTAGACCCCTCCTAGAGTTAAAAAAACTTCTTTTAAATAGAAATTTTCTTCTTAAATCCAACAAAAGATTGTGTTAAGATGATTGTTCACTAAAAAAAAACAATTAAAATTATTCTTATAAATCAAACCTCAAAAAACTTGGTATAAAATGCTTAAAACCAACAATTCACTTAAACTTAGGACCTGTCTAAAATAGGCTAAATCCTTTTAGTAAATTCCACTGTTAGTGTCTATTATAAATTTTAACACTTATCCGTACACTTAAAGTAAGGTAGGTAATACAAAGCTCTGGTCTTCTGCCTTTTTTTTTATTATAGCACAACGTTTGATGCAAGAAACTATAGATAAAGTAAACAGAAGGGGGACAGTCCTTACTCCATAAGAAGGACTGGAGGAAGGACCCTCCCACTTCTGTTTATTTTAACAAGTTGCACCACGACAGAGAATTAAAAACCTTTATGATAAAACTATCGATAGTTACCCAGTTTGTCAAAGAAAAATATATATATATACTTTATATATACCGGGTGGATTCTTTAAATGGATCAGTGCTTCTAGCGGGTGAGAATTTGGTTTTATAAAAAAAATCCAAAAACACGTCAACTGAGATTTATAATTTTCTTTAATCGTGCTATCTTGGATTTTTTTTTTGTAGTTTAGTTTACGAGGTATGGCAAAAAAAAGGACACCCTGTATAGTTTGACGTTTTTAAATTCTAAAAAAATATATTTTTGACAATACCACACACTAATACTATATCTCTCATGGTTTCCAAAATAGAGGCATTTAACCTTGCATGGAATTGTTGTCCATGCACTGTTTTACGGGGAATATTTCAATGAATATCGAAGTTTTCCATTTATTAAAAAAAAAATCAAATTAATATAATATATTAATTGTAATTCTTTTTTTGAACCAATAAAATAATTATTGTTAATGACTTCTGCTTATGCCTTCTAAATAAACAAATTTAAATAAAAAACTATCTAATTTTAACTTAACTAAAAGCAATGGCTTGGCTCATGTTTTGAAACTGGTCGCAATTAACGATTTTTCCATACTTCTCGTTTAGATACTTGCTTACTTTTTTGAGCTCCAATACTTTTGCTCCTGGGATAATTGCCTGAAAATATAGGTTAATAAACAAAAACATTAAAGTAGAGACTAAATAAGATTTATTAGGCATGATATTCATCTGAGAGCGAACCTCTTTAGGTGGTGACTAAAACCATTGTCTAATATACAGGGTGTTTCATAACTTATAAAATCATTAAAGTTTCATTAAATCAAACTAGCGAGTTATTATATTTCAGTTAGGTTGGCAACCCACTCACAGTTATTCAAAACCGCTCTAAATAATTAGGCTATTCGGAGATTTTACGAGATTCAATATTGCCCGAACAGCGCTTTACATAGGTTGGTGACAGTGGGAACAGCTGCCGTTGACAAACGGCCGATAAGGGCACAATTTTAGCTCAGAAAGTCCACTAAGGGTAATAATTCTGTGAGCCTTCCGTCCCAAGAAAATACAGTCTTAATCAAAATTGTGCGAATGGTTCCAACGACCTAATTAAAGCTACCAGAAAAGAATTTAAATTTGGCGAATGTGTTCAATTGAATTAAACATACAATGGTAAGGAGGTCCTAACACTGTATGGCCCATTTCTTCCGCCAAAGTATTACAATAGTATTGTTTTTGTACTGAAAATGCTTTAGTTATTTCAAGTAATTGTTTTCTGGTGTAGCTATCCTAAAAATACATATTATTTTCTAGCATGTAGTCTTTATTTAGCCTTCTACTGTGGTATCTCGCATTATCCATCATAATTACACTATTTGGAGGTATATTGGGTAACAGTTTATTCTTGAACCAGTCTTTAAATAATTCCGCTGTGGTATCGTCATTGTAGTCGGTACGGCAAACCTTTATATTTTTGGCTGATAAGGCCAACGCATTTGGTATAAACACATTTTTTGTTCCAGCATGAATTATTGTGATACGCTTTTTTTTATTTGATGGAGCTTCAGTTGTGCAGTGACCAGATGAATCTACGCAACCTTTATCTGGAACTTCATGGGTGTCAAACCAAGTTTCATCGAGATAAGCAATATCCCTATTACTTTCTCTATACTCGTGTCCAATTTCTTAGAAGTATTAGAATTCTTCCTTTTTATTCTCTTAACTATCGCTTTATTTACTACACGCCACACTATTTTTACCGATCTTCGTGTTAAAGCTGCCGCTTCCTTTACTGCACCAAATTTTGATAACCCACGGTCAAGAAGGTTGGTATAAACGTCAAATATCACTTTTTTGTTTCAAGTGACAAAATATCGAGTTTAATTGTTAAGATTTTCCTTAGGGATAGGATTTCATTAAATCAAACAGAAATGGCATAGAAAGTTCTGCGCGCACAAAAGAAACAGGTATATTGAGCAATGGTGCCAGTTTGTTATTATCTCCGGACTGCTTTCATGAGAAAAAATTGTCGCCACTCTTTCATTGTGAGCATAAATCATAGTTGCAATAATAACCGTTGACAAGATGTCTGCAAATACCGCTAGATGGCGGCCACACCATGAAATGATCGAGGAAAAACTAGATGTTTTCAGGTCCAAACCAAAGCTTTTTCTTGCTTAAAGGAGACGGCAGGGTCCATTATTTACGATACTGAGCGATAAACTCGTGAGGTTGTTAACATTAGAAAGAAATATCTTCGCTTTTAATTAAATTTATTTCCATTCTGTTCTACTAGTGACATCTATCCGGAAACGGCCAAACCATGCAGCTAGCACTAGCAGCCAAAGAAATCAATAAACGGCGCTGTTTTTCCTGTAGAGCTTTTTGCTTGCGATATTAATGATTTTAAATAAAGCTGGCCCTACACTACATTTGATATGTTCGAGGTGTTTTATGACATGATCTCGAAACATGTAGCAAACCAATTCTTCAATACTAGCGGGAGGGTAAAAGCGAAAAATAAGGGGCTGCCAATATTTGTAACACCCAAAAAGGTGTGAAAAATTTATTTTGCTCTGTTTCTTAAAAAAAAACATTTTTTTTTACGAAAAACTTGAGAAATTTTCGTCATACCGTAGAAAAAAATTATTTCCCCCATGGTCATACTCTACTTTTATTCGAAAAAATTTAGAAACAGAGACGGGATCAGTTTTCCTAAAACGGGAGATCTTGGTTTCGAGTGAGGAAATAAAGGGCGACGCAGGCAAAAATTTTTCAATTAAATTAGCCGAACGCAAAAATGTTAGAAAAACAAAACACGAAATAAAAATGGCGCCGCTTACAATTTTTTTTCAAAAATTACGTAATTTCGGGAACGCAAAGAAATAGGTCTAAAGAGTATAATTTGTAAGAAAAAAATATCAATTTTCTCGCCCTCCTCCACTGGGACTACAGGGGCCGTGCACAAATTACGTAATAGTCATAGGGGGTAGGGGGGTTACAAAACGTTACGTAGGGGGGAGGGGGGTTTTCGACAGCGTTTGCATTTGTGTGAAACTAAGAAAATTTGGAATGAATATAAGTGAAAAGTTTTTTTTTTGGGGGAGGGTAGTGGTCTTGAAATCGTTACGTAATATTAGGGGAGTGGCGTGTCAAACCGTTACAAAACATAACATAGGGAGGGGGTCAAAAATTGATAAAATCACAGTTACGTAATTTGTGCACGGCCCCACATCTGACTGTTCCTCCTTTTTGATTTCGAATCAAAGTGCAAAACCCGGGTTGGACGTTCGAAGGCGTCAACCCGTCCTATTTGATTGATAAAGTTTATACGGAAATATCTCAGTCGATTTCTCCGACCGTGTATGAACGCTTTAGGTTAGGTATTTGCATGTATCTCAGTCCCCAGCCTGTAAACAGTGCGTAAGGACAATGGTTACAAAATGAAAAGCCGAAAAATATTTTTTTTACGATATCTTTCATCAGTTTGGTATTAAAGTCGAGCAAAAACAATTTTTATTCCAGTCCTAAAGGAATGGATTTACTACGTGTAAGATGTAGTGACAACATCGCCCAATCCTTTTCTGCCTAATGTACTTTTCCGTGTGTCTGCGTCTTATACACGGCTGCTTGGCCCGCTAAGGATTTGCTTAGGAACCCTGTATACGTGACGTACTCGGTTGTTTCGCCCACGGACGAAACATTTTTCATACAATTACAATTAACAACAAATAACTTCTTTTGTAACCAAACACCAACTGCTAACTGATTTTCAAAACTACAAATAAGCTTGGTATCTTAAGCCTGTCCTAATTATTTTAAAGAAATTAATTTGTAACGTAGTCAAACCCTAATGTTATAACGTTTCGTAATTAGTCATAAAGTTGATAAATTTTAATTTGGCCAAAAACGTGTACCTACTAAGAAATAATTACACATTTTTAAATCCGCACCTGTAATCCTCAGAAATGGTAGCATGTTTACAGCTTTTTTTATTTACTGTCACACCCCGAACAATAGGTGATTAATAGCCCAATGAGCATTTTTGTCTATATAAAAGTTACAGCGAATAATATAAAACCTTCATAAAATAACCAAAAGTTATATTATTTAGTGTTGGTGATAATTTTATAACTCTAATATATCTCTTAAATGAGTAAAAGAGACTTGAAAAACAACTGTTCAACACCAGCTTATAAAAATTTATGGTACAGAGTAATGGATAGAAAAACAACATATAGATTTTATAAAACTTCCTTTGAGCCCTCAAGTATTGAGATTATTATAAAAAGGTTTTACAACTGTTCTAACAACATTACATAACAAATTAAAGGTTTTTATGGATTTAGAAATATAGATTTTCCATCTTTCTTCCCTTTGCTTGTTATGTATTATTCTTTTTCTTTTTACAATAAAAAAATGTATAAAATGGTGTTTAGCAATCTTCTAAAATAAATAAAAATGAAAGTGAGATAAGCTGAAGCAGGAATATGAATATTTATATACTATAGTCAAATGAAAGCTGTTTTTCAAGTCATCCTACTAAACGTTTTTATTTAAGACGTTTTTATTTAGGCCAAAAAACTATTTTTGTAATCCAAAATGGCGAAAATTTCCGACAATTCTGTAAAAAAAACAATACAACTATACCACTGTTTACCTCGTCAACACTATTTTATAACCCTTTTAAAAAATGATGCTACTTGGAACAAAGGGCTACAGATGGCGCAGTGTTGAACACTGATGGTCCGTTTCTGTGAGCTTAACATAGTTACCATTGTTCTCTTTTCCTAAATGCATTCCTCGAGAGATCCAGCATACTACACATACCAGGAAAAATACCCGCCTCCACACACTTCAAGCCCGCATAACTATCAGAGGTAAGTATCTCAAGAATATAGTTAGATTGCGGGGTCGAAGGGTGTACAGGCGAGTATTTTCCGGGGTGTTCACATTTGCCGCCGACCAGCAGTATCAGCGTATGCGCTCGACGTTTCACGGTGCGTTTTTGCGACCTTAACACGGTTACTATATTGTTCTCTTTTTCTAAAACACGGTTCCCATCTATGCGTTTCTCATTCGTGGGTCCCCCGAATCAAAACACGTATCACGTGGTCTAAGCGAGATTTGCCTGTACAAGTTCATGTCGGACAACGTGATGAGTTTTTTGAGTCATGGTGACTGCGCATGGGAAACGCTGGTGGGAATCGGGTGTAAAATGCATTCGATCCCGATATCTGTCATCGGCAACTCCAAATCTCAAAAAGATTTGGATCTCTTATCTCTCTCAGATTGATGTAATTAAAACAAGATAATAATGGTATGGTATCTCGCAAAAACGTGCCTTTTGATGTCGCAAAAACGCTCCTTTTGAGGTCGCAAAAACGTGCCTTTTGATGTCACAAAATTAACCTTAAAAAATCTTGTTTGTTTTGTTTTTATAATTGCCAAAATAAATTAAAATTGTTTTTTTTTGTTCTAAAAACAGTTGTATTATAATATCACTATATAAAGAAATTAATAACAAAATTATAGAAAAAATCTTATGGGAAAAAAAGGTTTATGAATGAGTTCATAAGAATATTACAGACACCAATTTATATAACTATTGTGTGTGAGTTCCCAAGTTTTTATAAGTGTCTCTCGAAATATTTTCAATCTTATCTTATATAAATTTGTTGTTGGTTAATTAAGTTTTATAAGTGGGTTGATAGCAACATTTTAAAAACCAATCTATTATATATCTTTAATTGATAGTTACTTACGGTTTTATAGGTGGGTTGACAAAAAGATTTCAAACACCAATTTATATAACTTTTGTCACTGATGACTTATATTTTTATAAATATGTTGGTGGAAAAATTGTTAACACCAATTTATATAACATTTGAACCGATGACTTCAATTTTCATAAAGATGTCCGTGGAAATATTGTTAACCCCAGTTTTATGTTACTTTAGGGTACCATCAATTTAGAGCCTTTAATAAAACAAATATACAAACTCAATTCTTGTAGGAAACTTCTAAATACCCTAGGGTATCAATGGAACCCTCTTTATAATAATTATATAAATATCTGTTACCAGAAGTTTCTGAAAATGCTCATTGGGAGGGTAAGGAATTAGCATTTATAATTAGGCTCTTAGATCTATGGTCGTACTAAAACTCATTTTGTCAAAGATATTTAATGATTTGAACTATATAACTGTGAGATACTATAAAGGCCCTGTCCGTGTATTTAGCGCATATCAAATTTGCCGGGGCCAATGGATTAATGCAGGATACACTACATACGGTATGACAAGGCGCATCCCGGCGTGACGTCACTTTGTGACCCCGATACCAACACATGTGCATGGAAAAGGTATTAAGTTTCCTTAATGTAATTTTGTGCCGCCGCGCGTTCAATGTGTTTTTTGCTGGGCATGGGTTGACTTGTTTTAAGTTAGGTTCGGTTGATTTAGTTTAAAAAATAAAAAAAATTGGCGGACGTGGATTTGCGGTTCATTAGTAGTGGGTGCCTCCATAAAGAATTTTTTATAAAAAATCAAAAATGGTAAAAAAATTACCAAATACAATTATAATAAAATGTGTACCCAGTGTAACCAAGTGGTTTGCAAAGTTAAAAACAAACACAAAATATATATGCACCTAGCCAAGATTCAAACCTGGAACCTACCGTGATGCAGACAGATACGCTACCCACTACGTACATGAGTTAAGTGTAAATTATATTAAAAAATGGTGCTGTAAGGTACTTATCTACACAAAGGGTACTACCTATTTAGGTTTTCAGAGGTAAACTGTACTATATGTATAGGTTCATTCTCGACAAAAATGAGATTGACTTTATTTTGTGGCAATCTTGATTTTGACCGTTGTCGCTACAATTTTCTAGCATCCTGGGTCTTTATACAGACCGCTTCAAGCTACTGCGAACATAGGGGGAATCAAGTCCAATTTACTCTCCGTGCCGTACGACCGAGGTGGATTCGAAGCACGCTGCAGTGTTATCTTTTGGAAATTCATTTTGTTTTTATTATTTTGTTTTATTTCTGCCTTGCTCGAAAAACAGATGGGTAAGTTCTTAATTGAAATAATACATTTTTAAAACCAAAAATGGATGTCTACGAAGTTGCCAAAAAAGTGCAGATGGTCAAATGGTCAAATCGTCATAACCCAACACACGTTCGATATTGGTCGAGGGAAAATTTGCATTTGTATTTTGACGTAAGAACACAGTATCTCCAAAAACTAAATGTTTGGGAAGGGGGGGGGGTATTATAGGGGAACACGTAATTGGGCCATTTTTTATTAACGGCAATTGCAATTTGAATGTTCTTAGATACTTGGATCTACTGCAGCAGCACATTATTCCAACTGCTAGGCAGTTGTTAGGTGTAAGATTTGGTGAAACATGGTTTCAACAAGATGGTTGTTCCGCTCATAATGTTGGCCTTGTTAGGGAATATCTTGAGAATGTATTTCCTAATCGGGTTATAAGTACACGGGGAACTATTTATGGCCAGCTCGATCTCCCGATCTTGCTCCTAATGACTTCTATCTGTTTTTGAAGAAGCTTTTCAAATTATCACCCCTAACATGCTTGAAAACGTTAGAAGGGGTTTTTATAGTAGGCTCGGATATTGTCTAGCCGAGCAAGGAGGACTTTTCGAACATTTGCTTTAATTTTTTTTTGACTGGGAGAATCTTTTTGGTTTTTAGAATGTATTATTTTATTTTGAGAACTTGCTTTTATTTTGTTTCTCCTTATTATTTTCATTGTAACACGTCGTCACTGATAAATCTGAGCAGTTGACAATAAAACGCTTTTATTTATCAGTGACAAAAAAATAAGAAAATTACGTTATAAAAATTCGCGTATTTATTGACCAAATTCCGGTTTCATTGACTACGCTCCAAACAGCACCGTGGTTAGAGGCGTACTAAATACCAAAGGAAAGTCATGATCGCAAGCCTGAGTATTGGTTGCTTCACTGATAGGCGTGCGGTGTCTCTGCATGTACGTACACTGGCAAATTAGACTTCTTCCGCCCTATGTTCGCAGTAGCATGAAGCGGTCTGTATACCTAAGAGTTATATGATTTTGCGCAAGTACCTCCAACTTTTGAAGCTGCCATCTGCCGTTCAAACGCAGAGCTCGCTGTTCCACTAGGAAACATTTAATAAAACAAAACAGCTTGCGTACTAGCAATGGCGGATACGCGGAGGGATCCACTATTAAATTGTCGTCAATGAAAATTTTTCCATTCTGCACACATTTGGTAAACACGCATTTTCTGCATCCATCCACGCTCTAAAATATAAGTAGTAGGATAATAATTTGTTTTGCAATTTCAGAAATGTTAATTGTTTTTATCTGATTGATGCAAAAACAAATACATGAACAAGTAATCTAGGCCGGTACCCAGGTCCGTTGACAACTTTTTATCATATTGAAAAATAGCTCACGTTTTTTTTTCTGGTACTTGATTATTAATGATTTTTGCCTCTAAACTTTCAAAATTGTCAGGCACCGTTTTTGAGTAATTTAAATATCTAGGAGCCGGATACATGAACCATTTTTGATTATACGGAAAGTTTTAGTAGATAATTAAGCGTAGATATCTCATATCGCTTCAATACACTCACCTGATAGTAAAAATATCCGACTACAAATAGTATAGTAGATATAATTTTACGAAAAATCATGCCTATCATAATTGTAATGCCCCAAGATGATCGTAAAAATATCAAAACAATGCTAGTATAACAAAAGTTTTTTAATATTTATGATTAAAAACATGCAATAAAACAATGAATTTTATTTGTTAGAATTACGTACCTATTTTTAATAATAATAAGAATAATAATAATAATAATAATAAATAATTTATTTACCAAAAAATAATATACAAAAGAGCAGTAAACATAATAAATCAAGATAAGGTAAATAAATCTTCCTAGTAACAAAAGAAAATTCTTGTCCGTGGCTTGTGTGCGGGTAACATAATTAACTTTTTCACATTTGGTTAAAAGTTCACTATTGGGTTATAGTTTCACAAAATCGGGTAATTAGTCACTATTTTAGTATAATAATGTAACAAAATCGGGTAAACAGTCACTATTGGGGTAAATCGTCGTATCCGGTTATTTTCATATTAACCAAGTCATGTATTCTATTTCTTTCGGTAATTTTCATAAAATCCTTTAACATTTTTTTAAAAATTGGTAATCTTATGTCAGATTTTAAACTATTTGGTAAGAAGTTATAAACTATGGGGCTTAAATATGTATGGCACCTCTGTCCTATTACTTTTCTAAAAGACGGTACTATCAGTAAATTATTATTGGCCCGAGTACCTTTTCTACATTCATTTTTTGTTTGGTATTGTCTTATTACTAATGTTTTAAAAAATATTTCACGTATATCTAAAAATCCGCTAATTTGATAAAGATTGTCACTGGAATATCTATAGGGTTTATTAAAAATAATTCTGATAATCCATTTCTGGACTACTTCCAGTGGTTTAAGGTGACGATCCTTTACACCTCCCCATCCGATGATTCCATATGTCAAATGTGGGTTTGCTAATGTATAATAAAAACTAATTAGATGTTTAGTGTCCATCATGGGTTTTAACATTTTAAATTTTGATATTAAATATCACAGTTTTGAAACAATATGTTGGACATGTAAATCCCATTTTAGGTTACCGTCTAATTTAACTCCTAAATATTTAAAATGATTTACAAAATCCAATTTTATTTCGCTATCATTATAATTTAGCGTGAATGAGGGGTGATCTGGTTTTAAATAGGAAGAGAATGCCATACATTTAGTTTTGGACCAGTTGACACTCAGCTTTCTAGATTGGAAAAAGTCAACCAAAATTTTCTCTTGCTAACCTTTGTGCTTCGTCAAGGTTTTCTGCTTGAAGAGGCGGTTTAAAAATATCGTTAACATAAAGGGTAAGCAAGATAGGTCCAAGAACTGTTCCTTGAGAAACGCCACAAACAACACTTTTAGATGTGCTGAAACTTTTATTAATTTGAGTTAATTGTTTCCTGCCATTTAAAAAACTTGCAAGTAAAGAGAATATTGGACCCCTTAATTCATCCTGTTCTAAAATTTCTACAAGCTTCACATGATTACCAGTGTCAAAAGCTTTTGATAAGTCGACAAAGATGCAAAAGGATCCCTGACTAGCATCCACGGCTTCGTAAACGCTTGAAGTTAATGACGCTATCGCACCCTGTTTCGACCTACCCCCCCGGAAACCATATTGATTTTTAGAAATGATCTCAAATTTCTCTAAAAAGTTATTCAGTTTTGATTTAATTACTTTCTCAAATATTTTTGAAATCATAGAAGTAAGAGACACTGGTCTATAATTGGACATATGCTGTCTATCCTCAGACAGCTTAATAGTAGCTGCTTTTAAAACTGGTTTAAAAATGGTTTAATCAGTTCTGATTTAAAAGAATAAAGAAACTCGCTTTTATACCATGAATACCTGAAGCTTTTTTTCTTTTTTAATGTCTTAATTATAGTGAGTTGAGTAAGGAAAGTTTTCTTGACTGACCTTTTAGATAACCTCAATGTTTTAATTTCAGTTTGTAAATAAATTAATATAGTTGTTTTGATTTTTTTTTTGTTTGGTTTATTTTTCGTGCATAATCAGTGACCTTCACTATTTTACCTAGTAGTGCCCTCATAAATATATCTTTTGTACTGAAAACGGATTCAATATATAGCGTTTTTCTGGACAAAATTAAAGGTGTTTTGGTGGTTAATGAACAAGTTGGGATATTAAATAATAAATATTAATATCCTTGTGAAAATGGTTACTTAGGGAAATTATAAACGAACTTATTACGAATTGCCACAAAACAATCCTTTCTAGGGACTATAAATTTAAACCAAGCGGGGGTCTAAAAAATCACCAATTTTATAACTTCAAACACAGATAATGAAGCTATTATGTGCCAAAATTTTGGCGTGTTCACCATATGCCATTTTGAAACGTGTCAAAAAAAATTAGTTTTAGGGCATGGTATATTTTGAGAAAAAAAACAGTTTTTCAGTGGTATTTTGCAATAACAATACAAAATAATGAATAACTTTGTGTCTTTTCTGTATGGGTAAGTGTTTTTTGAAAATTGGTTTTAAAATTTAGTACCCCCCACAGGTGTAAATATTTATACCTGTGGGGGGTACTATTTGAGATCTTAGTAAATCCCAATGTAAGTGTCTATTTCTTTTGTTACAGTTTCGTCAAACCGTCAAAAAAATCTTCGCCAAGCCTCATCAGCAGGATATCAAGAGCACTTGCGACACCTACAACGTCGCAGTGTCGAGGTACTATTCGAGCGAGAACATTCCGGAAGATGCCAGTGATAACTTGGAAACGGTTGAGCTGACGTCGAAAGAAAAGACGACGGCCACAACTGAGGGGTTTACTTGTTTGTAAACGCCGAAATGTAAGAATAGTTAAACCGCGAATGATACTGTGTACAGGTCGGACAAACACTGCCTATTTCAGGCTTCACGTTTCCCATTACTGTCGTCAGAACCGCGAAATTTTCAAGTGTGGTAGGCTATCCAGGGAACTGACGTCACCATTGCACGAGAACCCTGCCATTTTCTTATGAGGGATGTTTTCGATTAATTTATTTCCCAATGAGCAATTTTCGTCATGGGCACTTTTTCCAATATGCATTTTTTTTTTCAAGGGTATCAAGGAAACCTTGCATAAGACACCCGAACTACTTTCCTGCCAGAGTCGTTTCTCCTCTACCAGGAGAGCCCGCGTAGTGTCGGATTCCTACCGACTAAAACCCCCTCAATTGTGGCTTCGATCAGCCTGATGGATGGCCAGAGTCACTGCACTGCAGCCATTACTGGCTTATTGTGCACCCTTTGATTCTAGTTTAACCAGTCCACTCCCCTGTACGAGTTTGTACAGGTCCTTAAAGGAGCAGTTCCTAGTGTTGATTCTAGTTTAACCACACCATTAAATTTTCCCCTGTACGAGTTTGTACAGGTCCTTAATGGAGCAGATCCTAGTCGTTACTGGGTCTAGTTCAACTTCCCCATAGGGCTAAACCGGCCATATTCGATCGCCAGAGCCTCGTCTGTTTTAGACAGGGAGCACCACGAGAAGGTGAGGTTGGCATTTGGACATGAGAGGCTAGATGCATTCGCATCATACCGAGCAAATATGAAGGTTACATTATATTCGCATCACTATCCTTTACTCCTCTTCCAATATGTATAGGGTGAGCTATAAATTAGACTTAAAGTTACAAAAATGTCCGTTTTTACTAAACTTAAACTTTATTTCCGAAAAAACTAAAGATAGGACCCAATGAGCATTTTTGTCTATATAAAAGTTACAGCAAATAATATAAAACCTTTATAAAATAACCAAAAGTTATATTATTTAGTGTTGGTGATAATTTTATAACTCTAATATATCTCTTAAATGAGTAAAAAAAACTTGAAAAACAACTGTTCAACACCAGCTTATAAAAATATATGGTACATAGTAATGAATAGAAAAACAACATATAGATTTTATAAAACTTCCTTATGAGCCCTCAAGTATAGAAATTATTATAAAAAGGTTTTACAACTGTTCTAACAACACTACATAACAAATTAGAGGTTTTTATGGATTTAGAAACATAGATTTTCCATCTGTCTTCCCTTTGCTTGTTATGTATTATTCTTTTTCCTTTTACAATAAAAAAATTTATAAAATGGTGTTTAGCAATCTTCTAAAATAAATAAAAATGAAAGTGAGATAAGCTGAAGCAGGAATAAAGATATTTATATACTATAGTCAAATAAAAGCTGTTTTTCAAGTCATCCTACTCTGAAAATCAGCTGCGGTCCCGTGTGTACTGTATAGTTTTCGAATACACTCACGTAAATTTCATGGGCTTCAAAAATACTTGAGAAAACGGGAAAAAAATATTCATTTAAACAACAGTTTTTTTTTTCATAAGCGTTTTTTCCTTTCTGGGACAAATATTGAATTTTGTATGTTATTCTTAACCCTAACAAGCAATATTTCGATTGAAACACATGTTAAAACCCCATAAATAACGTTTTTATTTAGGCCAAAAACCTATTTTTGTAATACCACTGTTTACCTCGACAAAACTGTTTTATGACCCTTTTAAAAAATGATGCTACTTGGAACAAAGGGCTGCAGATGGCGCAGTGTTGAACACTGATGGTCTGTTTCTGCGAGCTTAACATAGTTACACAACATCCTAAATGCATTCCTCGAGAGATCCAGCATACTACACATACAAGGAAAAATACCCGCCTCCACACACTTCAAGCCCGCATAACTGTCAGAGGTAACTATCTCAAGAATATAGTTAGATTGCGGGGTCGAAGGGTGTACAGGCGAGTATTTTCCGGGGTGTTCACATTTGCCGCCGACCAGCAGTATCAGTCAGTCACGGTTACTATATTGTTCTCTTTTTCTAAAACATGGTTCTCATCTATGCGTTTCTCATTTGTGGGTCCCCCGAATCAAAACACGTATCACGTGGTCTAAGCGAGATTTGCCTATACAATTTCATGTCGGACCACGTGATGAGTTTTTTGAGTGAATGCGCATGGGAAACGCTGGTGGGCATCGTGTGTAAAATGCATTCGATCCCGATATCTGTCATCGGCAACTATCTCAAGAAGATTTGGATCTCTTATCTCTCTCAGATTGATGTAATTAAAACAAGATAATAATAGTATGGTATCTCGCAAAAACGCGCCTTTTGATGTCGCAAAAACGCTCCTTTTGATGTCGCAAAAACGCGCCTTTTGATGTCACAAAATTAACCTTAAAAAATCTTATTTGTTTTGTTATTATAATTGCCAAAATAAATTAAAATTGTTTTTTTGTTCTAAAAACAGTTGTATTATAATCACTATATAAAGAAATTAATAACAACATTATAGAAAAAACCTTATGGGCAAAAAAGTTTTATGAATGAGTTCATAAGAGTATGACAGAGACCAATTTATATAACTATTGTGTGTGAGTTCCCAAGTTTTTATAAGTGTTTCTCGAAATATTTTCAATCTTATCTTATATAAATTTGTTGTTGGTTAATTAAGTTTTATAAGTGGGTTGATAGCCGCATTTTAAAAACCAATCTATTATATATCTTTAATTGATAGTTACTTACGGTTTTATTTAGGGATTGACAGACAGATTTCAAACACCAATTTATATAACTATTGTTACTGATGACTTATATTTTTACAAATATGTTGGTGGAAACATTGTTAACACCAATTTATATAACATTTGAACCGATGACTTTAATTTTTATAAAGATGTCCGTGGAAATATAGTTAACGCCAGTTTATGTTACTTTAGGGTACCATCAATTTAGAACTTTTAATAAAACAAATATAAAAACTCAATTCTTGTAGGAAACTTCTAAATACCCTAGGGTATCAATGGAACCCTTTTTATAATAATTATATAAATATCTGTCACCAGAAGTTTCTGAAAATGCTCATTGGGGATATTAATGGTTTTGATCTTATTCAACACATAATGACTTACCTTTTTGATATTAGTACTAATGTCCGTACGTGTACAGAGTAAGCCAAAAAATACGCCTGAAATTGCTCAAAATCCCTTATTTTAGAGGCACATTTGAGGCTTATAGGAACAAGGAAAAAAATGGTTGTTCACACCCCAAACAGGATGCACAGAAAATTGAGCGATAAATTTTTAAATATGTAAAAAGTACGCCAAAACATACGAAATACGCTTTTTTAACCTTTTCCTTACAAATAAACTACCAATCAGATAACCTCTATTTATTTGTTATGTGATTCTATTGACCACGACTAAGGTTTTTTACCTTTATTTCTAGTATAGTATACATTCAGGGTGATCCAGGAAATACCTTCGAAATTGCTCTAAATCGCTTACTTCTAAACTAAGATATATAACCACGAATAGACCCATAGAGTAATTTAAGATTTTTATAAAATAATTTTGTTAACTACAAACTTTTAAATGTATACAGAGTACGCCAAAAAGGGGTCAAACCACAACCAACATTTTTACATTAACACCTCTTTTGAATGTTTACAGAGTGAGCAAAGAAAGGCATCGAGAAAGGCACTTAATTTCTCAAAATCGTTTTTTTAACTCGATTTCACTTTCAAAAGGGCACAAAATGAAACGGAGATAAAGCCTTAAATATGACTTCTAAAGGGGCAATTACACAGACGAACATGCTCAAACAAAACTCGTGCAAAAGATTTAAAATTTTTTGCGCGAACATTTTTGTGAGCTTTTCTTTGAACATTTTGTTCGGGTAAATTTTTGAGCAAATTATTGCTATCTGTTTTGGAAACATATTTTTAAATATGAGAATAAATAAAATTTCACATCAGTGATCAGTGATCTCAATTCTTTAAAAAAATGGAACACCAACTTTTATTTTAAATTTTTGTGAAAAAAAGCCGACGGCAAGCGAAACATTACTATTGGCTATCAGTTTTGTCACATGGATTAGGGTTACTTATAATATTTTTTTCTTAGGGGTTTTCCCTGATTTTTTTGCCCGGGGGTTTTTTGGGACTTTCTTGCGAGTTTTTTTATTTCCAAGGGTTTTTTTTCGTAAATTCGAAAAACAACCCAGGAAAATTTTTCTTTTCCAAAAAATTTTTGAATTTTTCAAATATCGGCCAAAAACTCAAAAATTGCACTTTTAAGTGGTAATCCGCGCCTCACGACTATGAGGAGTGGTGGGGAGGGGATTTTTTTAAAACATATTTTTGTATCTTTACTGTAACCTTAGCTTTGATTGTTTTTTTTTTAATTCCTCACACCAGATTTACCTACTTAGTTTAAGGCCCCAAGGGTTGCTTAAAAACGCAAAAGGTTTATGAAAATGCTGAAGATAGATATTTACTGTCAATTTAATGTAATAATCAAGGTCGATTACTGACACTGAACAAACAATATGCAAAGGGGCAACATTCCGATTCAAAAGTCTAGTCTATTAATGCTAAATTATATTTTTTAGACAAGGGTCGGGATCGTAGGGTTGTAAAAGTGGGTAATAAACGGGTATTATTTAAATCGAACGTGCTTTTGTTAATATATTTGAGATTTAATAAAATGTAAATAGGTTTTTTCATTTGACTTTATTATTATTGTAAAAGACTAAACTAGGAAGTAATATAAAGAGATATGAGTGGTAAGGCGTTTATAACTAACGTATCAAAAAGACAATAAATACCATAAGTACAAAAAATACTCTCACCACAACTACGACGTGTAAATATAAAGAATTCTTTATCTGGTATTGTAAGTTCAATTTTTTGTGAAGTAAATCCAACCCAACTCGACCCAAACTACTTTACGTTTCTCTGATATATGGATGGACATTTTTAGTTTTAGTTTGCGCCCGTCGCTTTTATTATTATGATATGAGAATGCTAAAAACCCCTGTATGCCAATTTTGATTGAAATCGAACAAAATAAATCTTTTTCTTTCTCCACTTCCCTCATTAGCGGTAGGGGGTGCCTAATAATACCATATTATTGTATTGTCGCCGCAACTATAAATACACACCGAAAACTGAAATTGAATACCAAATTTGAGTTGCAAGATTTGAGCCGAACATACAAACATACATAAATAAAAGCTTGTAAAAATCGCCAAAAATTTCAATATTTAAAAAATCGGAAACGCAAGTTCTACGCGTCAATAAAATAAAACGAATTTCTTTGTTTTGCGTCGGAGAGCCCTTTCTTTATGGAAAGATTTGTTTGTTCTAAAACTTTCATAAAAAAACTGCATTGACCCTAGTTTGTTGTCATGTAACTTTGTGTGTCAATGTTCATTTGACCAAAACCCCCTCTCACTAGTCTACGGTTTTTACCTTCTCCTAACCCAGCATCAGCAACAAATAAGTGCCAATTATGGTATACTGGCATATCCTTTATAAAAATCAAATCAATCGAAGTTGCTTACGAGATAAAACGTGAATTTCGACATCATATCGTTTTTCCGTCGGAAAGCACTTAATTAAAATACCTTGTTTTAAAACTATATAGTCTTTCTATTTTCAGTTAAGTTCAATGAATTCCCATAAAACTATAAAATTTAAATTTGTAAAGAAATTTTTATACCCCCAATTCTTCAAATAAATTTTGCTCAACATTCTCTCCAAAATTTACGTGTGTTTTTTTGTACGAGATTTTGCTCGAACATTTCTTTGAACATTTTGCTCAAGAGGCTCGTGTAAATGTTTGTCGGCATTTCAATATCAAAGGAAACTTTATCTGTGTAAATGCGCCTTAAGGAGCTACAAACATTTAAATAAATGTGGTTTGTGTGGCTATCTCCACTATCTTGAAAAAAATGGGGTGGAGTGGAAAAAATATCTATTTCGTGCAAAATTTTTTTATTATAAATTCTGATGGAGATCTTTCGCCTATTACTTCAGCATCGTCCTGCGTATAGAAAAAAACGAATGTTTATTTTTAAAATAAAGGCGGGTTTACCAAACTTTTCATATTGATAATTCATAACTTTAATTCATAGAGTATAAGCACAATTTTAGTAAAAAAACTAAAAAGAAGTTAAAAAACCTCGAAATCAGTTACTTCAACCAAAAAGAAACTAAAAAACAAAAGATCAAAAGATCTTGGGAGGAAATAACGAAAATTCAAACTTGGATGAGCATCCCACAAGGAACACACAAAAGATCAAAGCGAAAAGAGAAATGATTAAACGATGTTCCGCCCTGGGTAACCAGCGTGAGCTCATCAGTAGTTTCACTGGTCACCCTCCACTATACATCATTAAACACTATCATACACTTTGATTTCCAACCTTGAACCACTCACAAATAGGCATCGTTCCGCACTGGTACTTATCCAAGTTACCTGATACGAATTCGTACTGGCGTGTTAATATTTCCAGTAGGATTATGCTCCTAAGGCAATTATAACAAAAAAGAAGTTAAAAATTGTTTGTTTGTTTGTTTTAATTGCCTTAGGAGCATATGCGGAACGATGCCTATTTGTGAGTGATTCAGAGTTGGAAGTCAGAGTGTGCGATGGTGTTAAATGATGTCTGGATTGAGGGTGACTAGTGAATTCACTGACGAGCCCACGCTGGTCACCCCGGGCGAAACATCGTTTAATTGTTTCTCCTTTCGCTTTATTCTTTTGTGTGTTTCTTGTGGGCACTCATCCAATTTTGAATTTTCGTTCTTTCCTCCCAAAATCTTTTGATCTTCTCTGTTTTAGATTCTTTTCGGTTGATGTAACTGATTTGGAAGTTTAAATTCTTGTTATAAAAATGGTTCTTCGGAAGCCCGTCAATATAACATAATAAAATATACAAAAAAATTAGCATAAACACATCCCCCTTAAGGAAATGGCAGGGTTCTTTCTCTTATTGGCTGCTTACTTCTCGAGCTCTGATGTTAAATATTAAGCCAACCCACATACCATGAATATTCTGGGAATATTCAGAATGTCCAAAATACATCCCGTGAATGTCCAATGGGTCACTTTTTTATTATTCACTGAATATTCAGAATGTATGCAATTTTAACTTTACTTTTTTGTATATCTACACGCTATATTGTATTCAAACATATTCAGTGAATGGTCCAAAGATATTTACGCAATATACCAATATTCTTGCTCTATCGAAACTTATTTTTCTTATTTTCTTGTAACCATACGTTGGTCTTATTGCGTGTGGGTCTGAACGTTGGCAAAGATACAAATTTGAACCACTATAATAGGTCCAAACATATCATAATTATATAGAATAAGTAAATTTTGTTTTGCTGAGAGGAACTGTTTATTTCGGAGCTACAAGGCAGGGTGATTTTTTCACGCTTATTCCGTATGTTTAGTGGGCGCCGGAGAACTTTTAGCACCTTCATCAAAAATATGATTTGTAGAGTCGCGTTTTGAAAAGGTTCTGAAACAATATTTAAAATGTGGCGATTTAATACGGATGTGTTGTTACCCGTGAAAATATAGTTCCGGAAACTTTTCGGCATTTTTTTCACTTAACGCAGACTTCTTATGTATTTTTTTATACCCTAAAACAAAAATATAACAGTAAAAATTGCAAAAAACACAAAAAACTAACAAAAATTCAACGGATCGGTCGGACCAAAGATGGCAAACCGTGCCTCGACAAATTAATAACCTTTTTGCCCTTGTTGTCAGATTGTAGTGAGTAAATGTCCTAACAGTACCCTCTCCAGATAGGCCGATCAACTGATACCGATTTAGTGTCCTTTTATCCACCTTCGCCGCCATTTTCACTCAAAAGTAACAGATAATCCATTAGTTTTCTGTCAAAATGGCGGCGAAGGTGGATAAAAGGACACTAAAACGATAAGAGCTGATCGGCCTATGTGGAGAGAGTAATGGTCCTAATAATGATTTCAAAAGTTTTTTCTAGAAGATTTTATTAGAACAATCTATTGCATTCACGCGACTTATTGCAATATTACGTAATTATAGAAAATAAAATAAGGGATAATTATGGAATGTCGGCAACCGCGGTCTGTCTATTGTTTTTTAAGCGGTTTCTAGTTTATTTTAATTTCTTTGAAAACAACAAACTTAAAAAAATTAAACATTCAGGACGCTGCACTGACTTGGCAGGAGCGGACCGCCTAAAATGTAAAGAACTAAACAAGTAAAAATTTTATTTTTTTCTAGCGTCTTTGACAGTTTTTTTCTTTTATTAGTTTTAATATGATATTAAATTTTGCACCCTTTTTTCTCTGTTATTATGAATTCCACAACAAACAACAAATGTTGCATAACTTCAAGTACACTATAAAATTATCCATGTCATAATGTCAAATTTAGGCATCAACTATCTTATTGTAAATTGAACACCCTGTGTATTTTTTGAAACTTCGATAGATCTCCAATTTGTTTTTCATCGGCAATCAAAAAAGCCATGGTTTGGTTACTTGCGGACAGAAAAGTCGTGTTTTTGATAAAGGTATAAAAAGACACTATTTATGGTATTTGCCTTGCTCCTTCTAATCCGGGATAGGTATTTAAAAATCGCCCTTTGGATGGTCCGAAATGCATTTGTCTCTTTCTTCTAAGGCATGACAAAATTTAAAAAAAATTGAAACAATGACAACGCAGTAGAGTTTACTCTTGTGATTCTAAATTTTGGACGATCAGGGTGAAATAATAAAGAAGGATATGCAAAGAGTATTTTTATTAAAAACTAGTATTTTTATATAACGAATTAGTTTGTTAATGGTAGTTGATCTCTTAGTATTAGAATTTTATCTTGTTTTAGCCTTCCCTATGACCATTGTTTGATATACAGTGGTCGAAAGTTCTCGTCTAGGGTGCCAAAATGCATGTGTTTGAGTAAGAACGCTATTCAATTCAAATGCACTACTAGTAACTACCGAGTAGGTATCGATACTTTTGTTTCGATACCAAGTACTTTTGGTATCGATACTTTCTAAGCAATACCCACTCGGTATCGAAAGATTTTACTCGGTATCGAATCGAATCTGTCGGCCTCAGCTTTCTGTCTACCTTGCTTTTTTGGCACAGACCATGTCTTCCGTGGGCAGTGTTCTTTAGAGCGATCGGTTCGCATTCTATTTCTCTCTTGGTCAATAGTTAAGAAAAAGAAAGACATACACATCAGAGAGAATGGTCGTTGCAGTCTTTAAGTGGCCTATATAAATATGCCCTAAAATATTTAATTGTCGTCGCAACATCAGTTCCACGCGAGTGCTTATTTTCGAAACCTGAAGCAACGATGATGCAAGGCAGAAATCGATTGTCTCCAAAACATCTTGAGCAAGTGTTATTTTTGGGTAATTTGGAGGCGAAAGAATTTTTTGTTAAATTTTTATTTTAAAAATAATAATTAAATAATTTACAAAAATAGGTCTTACTTTTTATTAATGTGTTTACTTTGTTTCGAAATAAAAAAAAAACAAACATATGAAGGTCCCTAGGTTTAATCTAATATTAAATAAAAAAAATCGGTAATTGTAGAAAGTATGGATATGAGTAAGTATCGGAAAATGTTTGCGAGTATATTTATATAAATAGGTATGGATACTCTAGGGGTATCGGATCATCCCTAGGAAAACTGCTGCTTTCAGCGCTAATTAATAAATAACTTTGTTCAAATTCCAATAAAATGTTACAAAGAGTATGTACAGTTGAAATTATATCCAATTTGGTCACTGGAATCTGAACAAAGTAGAACTTGTGCGACTAAGGCAGTACACTGCCAGCGCGCAGCACTACTCCACCTTGTTCAGACGTGTGCCATTTACAATTTTATATTCAAAAGGAATTGAGTGGACAGTTATACAAAGTATAAAATAAAAAATAAAATTGATAATCGAAAATATAAGTGTTAGTGAGTACAAATAAGTATAAATAAATATATTAATAACAAAGTGAATCTCGTGTTCGCAAAAAAAAATAAAGTAGCCCTCGTGGCATATCGGACAAAGCGTTTTTGTTTCTCATTTGATTACGACCAGGCCTCCAGTGTCTAATGGAGAATCCAGACACCTACAGACCTTATTTATCCTTATTAGGAATCATCAGGGAGTCATAGGATTGTACCTAGCAGTTGAAGCTAAACTGGCACCATGCACACCTCTCGAATTTAAAACAAAAAGTTTGTAATCCGTGGAGACGTAGTACCTGTGTTCGCCATTTGTCGAATAAACTGAGAAACAAAAACATCAAAATTAAAAAGTCCGTAAATACAGAATCATGTACCTTTCAGCAGGTTATAAAGAAGAAACCTGTAAAAGTATAAGGTCACTGTAACATGACTCTTGAAAAGAGGTAATAGCTTCATAATCTGTGTTTGAGGTTATAAAATTGGTGATTTTTTAGACCACCTCTGGGGGGTGGTTTAAATTAATTACCCCCAGTGGCAATTGGTAATAAGTTTGTTCATAATTTCCCGAAGTAACCATTTTCACAAGAATTAATTTACCTTATTTAATATCCTAAGTTGTTCATTAATCACCAAAACACCTCCAATTTTGTCCATAAAAACGCCATATTTTGAATCAGTTTTCAGCACAAAAAATATATTTATAAGGGCACTACGAGGCAAAACAAACATAAATGGAGGTCACTGATTATTCACGAAAAATATACCAAACAAAAAAACCCAAAACAACTATATTAATTTATTTACCAACTGAAATTAAAACATTGAGGTTATCTAAAAGCTCAGTCAAGAAAACTTTCCTTACTCAAAGCACACTCATTTTAAAGCTGTAGAGGTTGGTGCAAGCCAAGGTGCAAGATCCAAACTTGCTGTTTGTGATTGAACGCAGCGCTAATATTTTTAAACTGACACAGAAATGTGAACAAAATTTGCATTTAAGTTTTTTAATACATTTCATAAATAAAAACACCTTTTAAATAAATACAAAATTAATCTACTCCTTATTTTATTATTACCCATCTAAATCTTTGTGTGACATCAGGTATTAATTGGAAAAATTAATTAACCAGGGTAAGTTTTAATTAGAGTGACATATAACCCCAATTTTAATTTGTTCTACAGAGTGTTTACTATTTAGACCCCGCGTAGGTTTAAATTTTTTATTTTCTTTTTTTCTAAATTGAAACTCTCTTCGTAAATGCAACAAAAGATTGTGTTAAGATGATTATGCAAAAAACAAATTTATTAAAATTATTTTTATAAATCAAATTATGTCCAAAACTCAGGGATGGTTAGTTTAAAGTGCTTAAAACCGGAAATTTCACTTAAACTTAAGACCGTTCTAAAATAGACTAAACCCTTTTAGTAAATCCCACCGTGGAGGCCTGGTCGTATTGAAGTGAGAAAGAAAAACGCTTTGTCCGATATTTCACGAGTGTTACTTTAAATATATTAATATTTATTGGATTAATCTAGTATAATTTAGAAAGAAAAACTAGGAGTTGGTAAAGTTTTTATTTTGAAATGATTATTTTTTTCCTTTTAAGAGAATAACGATTTAATAACCTCTATATTTAATGACAGTAAGTGTTTTTTACAAAACTTTTTAAATTTGGGTTTATGATTAACAACTTCTCTTAGTTCAGCAGGAAGAAGAATAAATATTTTTGGAGCTATTTAAGATATGCATTTTTGTGGAAGCCTTTTATTTTTTTAGGCATTTCGGCTGTTTTGAGAGTTACTTGCCTTGTATTATAGGTTGAATTTAATATTTTTAGAATTTTAATGTTTTTATTTTGAAATGATTATTTTTTTCCTTTTAAGAGAATAACGATTTAATAACCTCTATGTTTAATGACAGTAAGTGTTTTTTACAAAACTTTTTAAATTTGGGTTTATGATTAACAACTTCTCTTAGTTCAGCAGGAAGAAGAATAAATATTTTTGGAGCTATTTAAGATATGCATTTTTGTGGAAGCCTTTTATTTTTTTAGGCATTTCGGCTGTTTTGAGAGTTACTTGCCTTGTATTATGGGTTGAATTTAATATTTTTAGAATTTTAATGTTTTTGGAAATGTAAATTAATATTTTTTATGCGTATAACTGGGCTAACTGGAAAACGTGAAAATTTTGAAATAAAAGAGCTGTTGCATATCTTTGACTCTTACCGAGGATGGCTTTTATGCAGGTTTTTGTGTTACCTCTATGCAGCTAAGTGACTCAAATAGTGCGTGGTAAATGAACGTTAACAAGCTCCGCAGTTTTCTTATGACAAAAATTATTTTTCTTAATTTGGAATTAATTTTGGAATGACTGTATCATCTGCAACGGATATGCATTCAAAAACAATTTCGTGGTTAAGAAGGTCATTAATATAAATCAAAAATAATACTGGACCCATCACCGTTCCTTGGGCTACGCCAAGCTTTACTATTCTTGATGAACTAGTGGATTCTCCTATAGTGACTTTTTGAGTTCTTTCGGTTAGGTAGGTTGTAATTAGTTTTAGTACTACACCCCTAAACCCAATAATTTTCAATTTTTTTAATAATAGTTTGTGATCGACCGTGTCAAAAGCCTTTCTTAGGTCTAAAAAAAGGCCTGCCGATGCTTTTGAATTATCAAGCTTAGAGAAAAAATTTTTTGTTACAAATGCTAGAGCATCTTTTGTGCTTAGATTTTCTTGGAAACCAAATTGTTTTTCGCTTAAAATTTTGTTGTTTGTAAACATAGAACCATCCTTGCTTTTCAAAGTTTTTCATATATTTTTGCAAAAATTGAGAGTAACGATATTGGTTGGTAATTAGTACACATTGTAACGTTTTTTACGTTTTAAAGCGGTAGGCATCGGTTTCTGTTGGATTAACTACTCCTCTGAGAGATAATCCAACAAGTATCTCGGGCGCCACCCTCTGGATTTATGTGGTAGAGGGCCCACAGCGTCGGGTAGCTTTTAAACAGTGGAGACGGTTAAACCAGGGGTCTAGCTGTCTCGATTCTTAACCTAAGTAACACGAGTAAAACAACCAATTTTCCAACATGGCGGATTTATTATAACTTATTAATTTATTATCAACAGGTCTCTTTATTTAGCATTCAACGGTATACAATAGAAAAGGACGGAAAATATTAGAAATAATCGGTAACTTGCATGTCTCATAACGTTTACGGTAAACCCCGGTATTTGATATTTAATGTTAACGGTAGAAATCTCCTTAATACCACCCCCAACATAGCGGAATTTACATATGTAGAATTCATAGCAGGTTTAGAGAAATAAGAAATTAGTGTGTCAGACAAAGATACCTTTATAGCACCACTACTCCATAAATCACTCCATATGCTGTTCCACCGTGTGTTAGAGAGAGATGCAAAGAGGAAAAGACAGTCCTAAAGGTAATCCGATCCAGCGATAGCACTGTCTCACTCTCACTCACTAACCGGTCAAACAACACAGGATCGACCTACTTAGGTAGTTTAGCCATGTGTTAGAGAGAGAGAGATGTATTACCCGTATTCCGAACCTGCAATAATACACCTAACCTCTAATTACAGTGCCTTTGTCGTCACATGCTTAAATAAACGATCCGGTGGCGCTACTTCTCAATGAATTACTCCATACGCTGTCAAACCATGTGTTAGAGAGAGATGCAGAGAGAAAAAGACAGTCCTAAAGGTAATCCGATCAGACAGCGCAAGACAAACCCATTAATAGCTTCGCCTGGTGCTAGAGAGAGATGTGTTACCCGTATTCCGAGCCAGCGGTAACCCATCTCACCTCTACTTACCATACGGAAAACTACATTTTACGGTATGTATAGAAAACCCCGCTATACTGGTCAGGTGCTTACCTATCGGGTTCTGGCAGGTGATGTTTACTGGTCGGTCGGTCGGAATGAATTCCCAGGTGGAATTGTTTACGGCGGGCGGTCGGTTGAATGAATGCCATGAAACGCGCTCGACATCGCTTTAAATAGCCTCGCGTATCCCCACCTACCATACTCCCGTCGAGCAGGCTGTGCGCGCAAAGCGGTGGGGTTTAGCTCGCTGACCGTGCAGCATAGCAGGAAAGGGAAACGTGGCGAGTCAAAGCGATGTCTAGAGTCTAAGAATAGAAAATAATAAAACGTCATAGAAATTATGAGACATGAAGTACCTAAAAAGAAAAGAAAAGCTAAAATAAATAAATAAAATTAGTAACTTCGTTACAACATTTGCCTGCTACCGGCGTTAAACAAAGGTTTTATATTAGCCACTTTTCAATGAGTGGTACAGATTCCTGTTTTATAAGACCTATTAAATAAATAAACCAAGGGTTTTTTAACAAAATCTGACGTTTGTTTTAATAGAAATGGAGTTATTTGATCATATCCGGGTACTTTATTAACGTTTAAGCTTTGGATTGTATTTTTTAATTCTAGTTCTGTGATCGGAGCAAGAAAGAAAGATTTCTTTATAGCGATGTTTCGCAACTATATTGTTGCTTTTTCAAGCCCTAAGGAGAGATAAAAGTACCTTTGTATAAAACGTATATAACACGAGCATGTAAAGCTAAGAAGACATTTTAAAAAACTTATTTAGGCTAGACTGGTTGCTTATTACCATATGCGTCTTGGGGGTTCATGGTTCACTTTTATGGCCAAGTAAAATATTGCGAATCTCCTTTTTTCGTTACCATTTCTTTTTAATTCTAATTTTTTGAGGCAAAATTATGAGGTTAAGATCACCCGAAAACACCGCTCAATTATAGATCAAGTTTTTGACTCTGATGTTTGAGGCGAGTTCCATCGGGAGCGTTCAGATTCCAAGGAACACACGTACGTACCACGTAAGCTGCCTCAAGGAGTCCGAGGCAACAAAGGTTCTTTTCTCCTTGAAAAAAGCAACAATATAGTTGCGAAACATCGCTGAAGCTCAATGTTAGTTTCTTTTCGCCTCTCATCCCTATACCCAATATGTGTTAACCAAGGGAACGAAAACATAGTAAATTTATAGTTAAATTGGACGGGATCTTACCTATAAATCTTATTTTAGTTAATTGTGGGTGACATTGACAACAGCGTATCGGTTTCTCAAGTTTATTATCTCTTTCGCTCTTATTTACTAGCCATTGTGCTTCTTTTATAATACAGGCTATTTCGGCACCCGAGACAAGAACTGTTGAACACTGTATGCTTTATCCCAGTACCCTCTTTAAAACACGCAATATAAAACTAAGTAAGTTAAACATTTTGCCCAACATTTTCATCTCGCTCAATATTTTCTGTTAAAAACTTTGGAAAATTTGTTGTTATGAATAATAAAACCAAACAACAACGGAGGGAAAGACCCAGTCAGGAACACTCATAAAGGATCGGGCTGGAACATAATGAATTGTAAGGGGGAACTTTCTAATTATTTATTTATGTTTCAGTCCTTGGAGCTCTTTAAATTAAAGACTGAATATTAGTCAGTGATCAGAAAGTTTTCTACGTACACACGTAGTCAAGTCCACCGGACTTTTTAGGACCATCAAAAATATTTCGCACAAGTAACGAATTTTGTCAATCTTTGAACAGTTTTTTTAGCCTCCCTGTATAAATTCCCACTAAAGTGTAAATACAAAAAATGTTAGCTGTGCTTAAAGAAACAATTCCTGGCAAATACATCTGTTACATTAACATAATATTTACGTAAGTCTAAAGTCAAAAAATTTACGTAATATTTACATAACATAACTTATGTTTCTTCAATTACATTATATTTACGTAATAAAACGGTAACTTTGTGCATGGCATTATGGAATTTTTTACCTTGTTGTGACACTAAAACTATATAAATATTATATAAACATTATGACTTTAATTTTACATGAATGTTACATTCCGATACGTAGTATTTATTTTGGGATCCAGGGACCCGAACTAAACTAACTACAGTGGAGTAGCCAGGGGGGGTTTTGGGGGTAAAATCTTTCCCTAGAAGGTCCAACCCATTTAACATAAAATAAGCATGATCAAGGGCTCCAGGGAGGGCTCTAGCTCCCCCATTTTTTCACCTTTTACTACAGTTTGTGACTTGTGTTTGGTGTGATGTATTAAGTTTTAAAAATTTTTCCTGCGGTGCTATGACACCATTAATTGTTATAATTTTAGTTTAATTCTAAAGAATTTTTAGCAGCATTCAAAACGTGACATAAATGGTATTCTTAGTACAATTTTTTCTTAAAATTTACATCGGCGGCGCATTTATAATTTAGCAACAAATCTATATGTGACATTAATCCTATGTTTCGGACTTTCATTGTCTATGTTTTATTTATACACAACGTTTCGACCAGTACAATCCCTGTTCGTCTTCAGGTGCAAACTACAATCAATTCCTAAGGCTACGTACTTACATACTGTGAGAAATCACTCAACCTTGCAGTTTAAAAAGTTGACTCCGCCCAAGGAGGGGATTCCAAATATTTAGAATTTCAACACTTGGTTTACTGAAAATACCCTAATTCTGCCCAATAAAGGCAGCTTCAAGGAATTTTCGTTTCTTCCAGTGTGACTCCTTGTGCAAAACCTTTGCTTCTGCCGACTTCATTCGGTGTTGTTTTGACCATGCATGTTCGGCGATTCCTGAATTCGTTGTTTCACCTTTTTGGGTAATCTTCTGATGATCCTTAAGCCTAACAGATAGTGGTCTTTTTGTTTAGCCTATGTATGATTCACCACACTGACAAGGAACTTGGTAAATGCATTCCTTATTTTGTTTGTTCTCCAGTTTTGTTTTACTAAGAAGGCTTCGAATTGTATTACTAGATTTAAAAGCTGTTTTAATATTAAAGTTTTTTGCTACTCTTCGAATTTTCTCTGATACTCCTTTAACGTATGGAATTGTAAGGAATGCATTTGCCTGATTTTGGTCTTGTAAGTTCTGTCCTGTTTGTTGAAATTTAGTTTAAGGCTGTAACCATTCTGCTGCAGATCCTTCTTAATGTTTCTTATTTCGATTTCGAAGTCATGAGAATTGTTACAAATTTGAACGGCTGTTTTACACAGAGTTCTGATTAAGCCTCGTTTGGTTGTAGCAGAATGATTTGAACCTTGATTTAAATATTGTCCTGTGTGAGTGGGTTTACGATAGACTGTTGTTCTGATGTACTTGTCAAACGAGTAGAAAGCGACATCAGAACAACAGTCTATCGTAAACCCACTCACACACAGAGAGTTATCAGAACTCTGTATAATTGTAACAATTCTCATGACTTGGAAATCGAAATAAGAAACAATAAGAAGGATCTGCAGCAGAATGGTTACAGCCTTAAACTTATAACAGATAATATTTCAAAATTTCAACAAACAGGACAGAGATTACAAGACCAAAAACCAGGCAAATGCATTTCTTACAATTCTATATGTTAAAAGAGTATCAGAGAAAATTCGAAGAGTAGCGAAAAACAAAACTGGAGAACAAACAAAATAACGAATGCATTTACCAAGTTCCTTATGAGTGTGGTACCTACTACATGTTAGGCTTAAGGAACATCAGAAGAATACCCAAAAAGGTGAAACAACGAAATCAGGAATCGCCGAACATGCATGGTTAAAATAACACTGATTGAAGTGGGCAGAAGATTTTGGTTAACCAAGTGTTGAAATTCCAAATATTTGGAAGCCCCTCCTTGGGCGGAGCCAACTTCTTAAACTTAAAGGTTGAATTGATTGTAGTTTGCACCTGAAGACGATCAGAGATTGTACTGATCGAAACGTCGTGTATAAATAAAATATAGACAGTGGAAGTCCGAAACACAGAGTTAATTTCAAACACATCATTGTCTCAAACTTTCAAACAAAATCTATATATACCACCGCAACTCACCCGTTCTTGGCATCTAACCCAATCTACTTTTTCAAAAATATTTTACAAAAAACGTAAAAGATCAAAGTGTTTAAATAATTTTTTGTTGTCAATTTTCGTCTGCGGCGCTATACCAATATTAAATATTGTTACAATTTTGTTTAATTTTAGGCAACTTTTTGTCAACAACATTGGAGACGTCTAAAAAATAGCACTTTATTGTAATTTTCAAAAAAAAAAAAAATTACCTGCGGCGCATTTAAGGGTTAATTCTGAAGAAAGAATTTACAAATAAGACTAGATGAGACTTGACTTTAAAAATAAGTATTTTTGTTTTACAATGGTTTCATATACACTAACTCAACATCTTTTAAACCCTCTACCCTCTGTTTTTTTTTAGTTTTAGCCATAGGCACCTACCTAATTTTTAAAAATTTGCCATCGGTAGGTAGTTGATTTTTATTAAATGGTTAAACCCCCCAGATTCGATTTCTGACTCCGCCACTGTTATACTAACTTTTGACTGAAATATGTTTACTTTTTGGTAGTAATAGCAATTACAAAGAAGCGTCAAATAATTAAAAATAATTCAATTCTATTTATTAATAGGTAAATCATAGTTGCTGTAATTTAAATCGTCAATTTTTTATAACTCAGAATTTTTAAGTAAATGCACAGATGTAAAAAAGAAAGGGATTGATAATACCCTTGTGGGAAAATCACTGCCGTGTGTCTTCCGCCATTTTCGCCGCCATGTTGTGGAGATCTAGGTTGGCGACATTGGTTCCTTAATTTTAAATAGTAGTGTGGAAACACTGACTATCAACCTTGTCAAAAATGACGTTTCTAGAAAGGTTATTTTTGTTGTCGTTTTTTAATACAAAAACAAAAAAGTGAAGAACCAAGCAATAAAAACCATTTAAAAGACAGACAAATGCTTGAACGGCCACGCCATGATAATCTCTCTCATTTGGTCTGGGGAATGTGCAAGTTTTGAACAAATAAATTACAACATGGGGTACTGTCAACCATTGCTGCTGGCGCTCCCGCTCAAGATAAACCTTCATTAATTGATCTCTGAACCTGAAACAGGAACTAAAACGTCTAGGGACAGATATGCGCCAACAGTTTTTAAATCCGAGGTTGTTATAGGCCTAGAAGACAAGAAAAATAAATGAATAGAGGGAGATATGGAGTTTGATAATAGCATATATGGATCAGCTGAAAACCAGAGCGATGGCAAGCGATCACAAAAAAATACATCATTGGCACATCGACTTTTACAAAATTAGAACAATACTTCATGAGTTTTAAAAAGAACATTAAAAAAATTGGTATTGCAGTAGTCCCTAGGACCCCAAATGCGCCTGCGCCCAATTTTTTTTTAAGAGAAAAAGGGTGCCCAGGGGGGGTGGCTGTAATGTGTTTTTTTGATTGTTTTGGGTTGGGCTGGGCTGTTGTTTTAGTGAAAATTTAAAAAAAAAAAAACGAAAAAAAAACAACCGGCGCAGGCGGATTTGGGGTCCTAGGGACCCTAGAAGGTGCCCCCATAAAGAATTTTTCATAAAAAGTCAAAAATGGCAGAAAACTGTATACTGAATAATTACCAAAATATTAATTTTAATATGTATTTTATCAGTTTATTTTTTTTTCTTTTTCTTGTTGTCATTTCCATGTGTTTTTAACTTTCTATATGTAATTTTAAGTAAGTAGTTTAAGATTTCATTGTCAATTTGTGTGATATTGTAGCCAGTATTTTTTTGAGATTTTAAGACCAGTAATTATAAGATTTTTTACCAGTTTACTAGAAATAACGAAAAATCAATATTTATTTTTTAATCTTTATTAACAAAACCTTAATGTTAACATTTTTTAATATCTAAATGACATTTTAAAGATATTCTTAGGTTAAATTTATTTTAATGTTAATTTTTAACACTAAATGTTGACGTTTATTTATTCAATTGTGACAATGTTTTTTGTTAACAATTTTTGTAATAAAAGTTTTCTGACTCTGAAGAATTCAGCAGAAAAAGTTATTACTAAGATATCCTTAAGTTTTGATGTGTTTTTAGCATTTGACATTTTTGTTGTAGATTCGTTTTTTAAGGATGATGCACTTTCCTTATGGAAACTGGCTTTCTGTGTGATTTTGCTTATCTTGATGAAAATCTATCATTGCTCCTTAGCAACAACTAACAAAAATGGCTAAAAATGTTACAGTTTTTGTTTTGAAGCATGTTTGTTAAATACTAAGTGGCAACATAACAATTGAAATTTGCCTTTTGTTAAAAAAGTTATTTCTTGGTCATATGAATTTAATATTTTTTATGTTTGTGATGCCAGTGCGACGCAACCTATATTACTACAATTTGGTTCATAAATATTATTTACATTTTCACAAAAAGTGCAAAAAACTGATTTTAGGGAAAAGCCAGAATACCAAAATGTTTGAGCAATGATAGATTTTTATCAGGACAATGAAACCTACAACATATGCAGTTTTGAGCAAAATCCCACATCCTTTATAAAAGATAGAGCTACAAAAAAAATGTTGAATGCTGAATGAAAACTTAGTAATAACTTGTTAACTTAGGGAAGGGATGGTTGACACAGTTGTTTGCATGCTCGACTCCATGTGCCAAAGATGTACTTTTTTTGTGATCGCTAAATGTTGCTTGACTTGCCATGGCTCTGGCTTTCATTATCAAAGTCAGTATTTATTTAATTTATTTTTTATTACTGTATCACGTTGGTGCATCTGTGCTTAGCTGTTTAGTCCCTGTACAGATTCAGATCAACGTAATCAAGGTGTATCTTCAGCGAGAGCGCCAGCAGCAAAGGTTGAACCGAGCTTTTATTACAATTTATAACGTGTAGCTTAACAGTACCCTTTGAGTTTATAAATGGAGGGGGCAATGTTTCCATATTGTGATTTATTTGTTCGAAACCTGCACATACTCCAGACCAAATGAGAGAGATAAATGGCGTGACTGTTGGAGCATTTGTTTATGACTTGTTTCTTTACTTTTTGTTTTTGTATTAAAAAACAACAACAAAAATAACCTTTCAAAAAAATGTCAAATTCAATCATATTTTGACACTGTTGACAGTCAGTGTTCCCACACTATTATTTAAAATTAAGGAAACCAATGTCGCCAACCCAAATTTCCACAACATGGCGGAAGACACGCGGCAGTGATTTTGATGAAAATATCCTATAGGTATTAGCAATCCAAGGTTTCTACATCCGTGAGTAAATGTAATATTGAAAATAATAGATTTTTATTAAAATTTAACAACCTTCAAACAATTTCTTTCCTGTGTCATATAGGATAAAAATAACGCTAGAAATGTTAGAAAAAAATTTGTCTCATAAGAAATTTATCACACATTTAATATGTAATGCAAACATATTAGACACTTACAGTGGGATTTACTAAAAGGGTTTAGCATATTTTAGACAGGTCCTTAGTTTAAGTGAAATTGTTGGTTTTAAGCATTTTTTACCAACTTCCTTGAGTTTTGGACATAGTTTGATTTATAAGAATAATTTTAATTGTTTTTTTTAGTGAAGAATCATCTTAACACAATCTTTTGTTGGATTTAATAATAAAATTTCTATCTATCAAAAGTATGAAAAAACTTTAGAAACAAAAACCCCTCGCAATCGCAAACCACAAATAAAAATATTTCATGCGGCTAAAAACAGACCTGAATCCGACTGATGCGTTCACAAAGGAGTCATGTCGGCTCAACGAACTGTTCGATGCTGCAGAGTTGAGACCTTTGAGTGCGATCTTTCAGTGGAAAGCTTTATTTGATGATTAAGCTTTTAAATAAACTCAATGTTTTAATTTCAGTTCTGTTTGTAAATAAATGAATAGGTACAGTTGTTTTGGATTTTTTTCATTGGAGACAGTTTTCGTGCATTATCAATGACCTTCTCTTATGTTTATTTGGCCTCGTAGTGCCCTCATAAATATATTTTTTGTGCTGAAAATGGGTTGAAAATATGGAGTATTTCTGGACAAAATTGGAGGTGTTTTATTGAATAATAAACAACTTGGAATATTAAATAAGGTAAATTAATTCTTGTAAAAACGGTTGCTTAGGGAAATTATAAAGAAACTTATTACCAATTGCCACAAAAGAATCCTTTCTAGGAGCTATAAATTTAAACCACCCCCCCAGAGGTGGTCTAAAAAAATCATCAACTTTATAACCTCAAACATAGATGATGAAGCTATTATGTGCCAAACTTTTGGCGTATTCACCATTTTCCATTTTGAAACCTGTCAAAAAAAAATAGTTTTAGGGCATTTTCTCCTAAAATATGGAATATTTTGAGAACAAAAGCAGTTTTTCTGTGGTATTTTGCATGTACTTTGTATCTTTTCTGTATGGGTAAGTGTTTTTTGAAAATGGGTTTTAAAATTAAGAACCCCCCACAGGTATAAATATTTACACCTGTGGGGGGTCCTATTTTAGATCTTAGTAAATCCCACTGTAAAAGTAAATATTTCAACGCATCGGTATCGGTATATATAACGCGTTCCAAACCAAGTCAAAATACACTACATTTTTGCCCGCTTTCTTAAAGGTTGCGATGACAGAACTGCTGACTGAAATCGTTGCGTATGTTCGTGGGTCCGTAACGATACGTACATCTTTCCGTACGCAACGAGATTCTGTCATCGCACCCGTCAAAGAAGCAGGCATCGTTCGAAACATGGCATGAACAAGTCAAAAATGTAGTATGTTTTACTTTGTTTCGAACGCGTTACGTATATCGATACCGATGCGTTGAAATATTTACTTTAAGTGTCTATTTTTGCATTGCAATTCACCCAATCGCTGTAGTATAATAATAGCTGTGATGTATTTTTTTAGAATATTACTTACTTACAAAGTTATTAAATAAAAATTTTTATCTATGTAATTAATGTTCTTTTATTTCAAGTTCTAGTAAATAGTAGTATACAAAACAAGCAAACCCGTAATTTATCAGACAATTTTTGCTAAATTAATTGCGCATTCGCCAATACCACATGAACCGTTTTGACGCATTTTTCGCTGTTACGCGCGCATACTTGGAGGTTGCGTTCAATAGTTTGTGTATAGATGTCACTTGCATTTACCCGTCTTGCATTTATGTGTTATTGGCGAATGCGCAATCAATTTAGCAAATATTTTCTGATAAATACTGGTTTTACGAATTCCGGGTTTGATATTGAATGCGTTTGATAAATAATGGTTCGATTAAAACCGGGTCTGTTAAATTTCGAATTTGTTATTGAATGGGTTTGATGAAATAAGGTTCGGATAAGAAATTGGTGTGACTAATTGCAGTTTCTATGGTAAATCCCCAATGAGCATTTTTGTCTATATAGAAGTTACAGCAAATAATAAAACCTTCATAAAATAACCAAAAGATATATTCTTTAGTGTTGGTGATAATTTTATAACTCTAATATATCTCTTAAATGAGTAAAAAAGACTTAAAAAACAACTGAGCAACACCAGCTTATAAAAATTTATGGTACATAGATTTTATAAAAATTCCTTTTGAACACTCAAGTCTAGATATTTAGATAACAACAGTACGTAACAAATTAAAGGTTTTTATCGATTTAGAAATACAAATTTTCCCTCTTTCTTCCCTTTGCTTGTTATGTATTATTCTTTTCCTTTTTAAAATAAAGAATTTATAAAATTGTGTTTACCGATCTTCTAAAATAAATTAAAATGGAAGTGAGATAAGTTGAAGCAGGAATATGAATATTTATATACTATAGGTTAAATAAAAGCTGTTTTCCCAGTCATCCTACTCTGATAATCAGCTGCGGTCCCGTGTGTACTGTATAGTTTACGAATACACTTATAAAAATTTCATGGGCTCCAAAAATACTTGAGAAAATGGGGAAAAAAATAGTCATTTAAATAATACTTTTTTTTTTCACATATGTTTTTTGCTTTCTGGGAGAAATATTGAATTTTGTATTTTGTAAGCAAGCAATATTTCGATTAAAACACATGTTGAAACCCCATAAATAACGTTTTTATTTTGGTCGAAAACCTATTGTTGGAATCCAAAATTTACGACAATTCTATAAAAAAAACAATACAATTATACCACTGTTTACCTCTTTCAACACTATTTTATCAACGTTTTAAAACATGATGCTAGTTGGAACAAAAGGCTGCAGATGGCGCAGTGTTGAACACTGAAGGTCCGTTTCGGCGAGCTTAACATAGTTACCATTGTTCTCTTTTCCTAAATGTATTCGTCTGAGGAAAAATACCCGCCTGGACACCCTTCCACCCCGCATAACTGTCAGAGGTAACTATCTCAAGAAGATAGTTAGATTACAGTGTCGAAGGATGTACAGTCAGGTATTTTCCTGGTTATGCTGGATTTTTCTCAGACGAATGCATTTAGAAAAAGAGGATAATAATAACTATGTCAAACTCGCAGAAACGGACCTTGAGGCTGCGTTCCGTCGCGTCGTAAGTTGATGTGTTCACAAATACCTATACTATATTGTTCTCTTTTTCTAAAACCCGGTTTCAATCTATGGGTTTCTTATGCGTGGGCTCCCCAAATCAAAACACGGATCACGTAGTCTAAGCGAGATTTGCCTATACAAGTTCACGTCGTTCCACGTGATGAGGTTTTTGAGTGAGGGTGGCCGCGCATAGGTAACGCTGGTCGGAATCGGGTGTAGAATACATTCGATCCCGATTTCTGTCATCGAAAACGATCTCAAGAAGATTTGGATCTCTTATCTCTCTCAGATTGATGTAATTAAAACCAGATAATGATGGTATGGTATCTCGCAAAAACGCGCCTTTTGATGTCGCAAAAACGCACCTTCTAAAGTCGCAAAAACGAGCCTTTTGATGTCACAAAATTAACCTAAAAAATCTTGTTTGTTTTGTTATAAATTAAAATTGTTTTTTGTTGTAAAAACAGTGGTATTATAACCACTATACAAAGCAAATAATAAAAACATTATAGAATGAATGGGCATAAAAGGTTTATGAATGAGTTCATAAGAATATTACAGGCACCAATTTATATAATTATTGTGTCTGAGTTCCTAAGTTTTCATAATTGTCTCTTTGTTGTTGGTTAATTAAGTTTTTATAAGCGAGTTTATAGCAACATTTTAAAAACCAATCTATATATCTTTAATTGATAGTTACTTACGGTTTTATAGATGGGTTAACAGAAAGATTTCAAAAACCAATTTATATAACTTTTGTCACTGATGACTTATATTTTTATAAATAGGTTGGTGGAAACATTGTTAACACCAATTTATATAACATTTGTTACCGATGACTTTAATTTTTATAAAGATGTCCGTGGAAATATTGTTAATGCCAGTTTTATCTTACCTTAGGGTACCATCAATTTAGATCCTTTAATAAAACAAATATACAAACTCAATTCCTGTAGGAAACCTCTAAATACCCTATGACATTAATGGAACCCTCTTTATAATAATTATATAAATTTTTGTCACCAGGGGTTTCTGAAAATGCTCATTGGGATCGTTCTTACGATGAATTTTTTTATTAAATGCGTTCTGATAAATTCCTGGTTTAATAAACCATAGGCGTTCGCGAATATGAAGTTTGAGACGCGAGCGGCTGGCGAGTGTCTTAATTTATCTGAGCGTTTAATGATCATAACATGCGAGTTAATGTACAGGGTAATTCATTATATTTTCCATTTTGTTTGTTTTGAATACAAAAGTTCCTTAATTTTTTAATAAATTTAAGAAATTGCAACTCAATTTTTTTTATCGTTATCCTATATGTGAAATTTTGACAGAAACTTTCTTATTTTAAATAAAACACCCTGTATTTTATTTTATCAATAAACTGGATTTTTTTTCGTGATTTCAAAATTGTAAAACTTGCATACCCTGCGATACGTGGTTTTTGAGTTATGGCAATTAAAAATGTTTTCAATATAGGAATATATTTTAACACGGGTGGCGTTGACTGAATAATTATTACTGTTTACGATAAAAAATATATTTTTTATTAACGTTCATATATTATTATATATATAATTATACTTACCTACCTGTTTGATTAGGAAAAAGAAACTATAATAATTAACAAAATTATTTTATTATTAAACATAAGAAAATTCACACTTTAGCTCAATAAACGTTCAAAGACATCGCCGTTTCGTTGAACACAAAGCTGAAACCTTCTTCTTAGACAATATTGCGTTCTCTGTTTTCAATTTCTTCCAGGGTGTTGGGTTTAAATCTATATATACCTTCTTTCATTTCGTTCCATAACCAGATATCGGAAGGGGTTTAAGTCGGGACTATTAGGTGGCCATGGAATAGTTCCATTTGCACCCAATCAAAAAGGGTAATTTCTAGACAAAAATGTTGTTACTTCTTGGATATTATGCACTGAAGCACCGTCCTGCTACCAGATTAGTGGCGCTTCCTGTAGTGGGAGCGGCAGGTTATTGATAGCTTCTTTGATATTCGTTTCTAATATTTCGAGATACCGCCGCCCATTAAGCGCAGCATGCCACACCACACCCCCACTGACCGACTACCAGATCTTTTTCAGCGTATTGCTTTTCTTGGGTTGTCTCTTGCCCAATAATGCAAATTCTTCTTATTACATTCATGCAGTTGTGTTGAATAAAGCTTCGTCCGTTCACATGATTTGATTTAACACATCTGGATGTTCTTGAGGCTCTTCCAGCATTGTCTGACAATATACTAAACGCCTTCTTTTGTCTTCTTCGGATAAGTTTTGCACAGGCCTATATTTGTAGGCTCTATATTTGTTTTTTTCTGGCAATTCTCTGGCATGTTGAATATGACGTATCTGTATCTCTGGTCTCTAGGGAACTCATTTGGATTTTCTAAAATATTTTTGACAGTCAAACACTTTTTTTAAAATAAATAACAAATCCAACGTAAAGGACTTAATTACTTAACCTACAACTAAAAAAATACCTAAAAACCTTTGTTATTGGACAGAATATGTAGCGGTCAGAAGTAAAAATGAAATATTTAAAAAACCCCGAAAAATATTTGTAGCTGAGCTGTAGTTGAGCGTTGCTGAGTTGTAGCCGAGTTGTAGCTCAGAACACTTCCAAGAAAACTGGCTACTGAACAGAAAAAACCGCATTAAAATCACCACTCTGTGCTGCGTCGGCAGTTAAAAAGAACTGCTTTTTCCTACCAATAGTAAAAAGCAACAGGTGTTCACAAGTCGAACAAGTGTGACGTTGTTTATCGGATGTTTTCTAGAAACTAAAAAGTTTTTTTTTAAGATACCTTTCAAATACAGTAGGATCATCATTTCTTTATCTTCATTTACTGCTACTGTTCTTTTCTTCCTTTTCAAGGAATCTGAAGTATTCATTATTGTATGTACGTTTTTAAAGGTCTTTAAATCAGGAACTCTCCTATCAGGATACCGCACTGAATATTCTCTTCGAGATCTTCGTGCATTCTGATTACTTTATATATAGAACTTTTCTCTGGACGTAAAAACCATCGTAATTAAAAATAAAGCTTTCTTAGATGTCAAAGTATACGATTATGTCAATTCAAGGCCACCTGTGTTAAAATATATTCAAGTTTTCCAGGGCGTCTTGCCAGTCACAGCCACCTTAGTTAAAACATTTTAAATTGCCATAACTCAAAAACCACGTATCGCAGGGTATGCAGGTTATACATTTTTGAAATCACGAAAAAAAATCTAGTTTATTGGTAAAATAAAATATGGGGTGTTTTATTTAAAATAAGCAAGTTGCTGTCAAAATTTGACTTATAGGATAACGATAAAAAAAATTTGGGTTGCAATATCTTAAATTTCGTAAAAAATTAAGGAACGTTTGTATTTCAAACTTTTTAAAAATATCAAACGCGAACACTCTTAAGTCAACAAATTTTAGAGCATGAGGTTTCAGTGACGTTCTATCTAAAACGTCGAAACAAATAAGGTTGCTAAGGAACTTTTATATATCTTTTTAAAAACAAGGTTTTTTTTTCTTAAAAATGCGTAATATTTCAATTTAACGGGACTTATTTTTGGTTAGGTACTAAAATTATATTTGATTTATTTATGTTTAATAAATATCTATTGTCAAAAAAAACAAAATTATGATTGTTTTCCACAAACCAAAACTACACTTTTTTGCACTCGACGCGCGTTTCGCTAACAACGTTAGCATCATCAGGAGACGATAAACAATGAACTAAATTAATCTACGCTCTATCTTATATACCATCCTTTAGTGGGCGGAGATAAGACCAATAAATTGTGATTGATCACGATTTTTAATCCTACCTCCCCTCAACCAAAGAATAAAGTGTACTAAACGGGATAGGTCCTCTATCTTTATTTAAACTATTTCTGGATTTAATGATTTCCATACTTTCATATGCATTCAAAAGTCTTTTGTTTGGTACACTTTTTAGAAGTTTTAGGTTATCTAATGTGAATCTATGATTGTTTTCAAAAGCATGCTCGGCCACACTTGACTTTTCTGTTCTTCCGTATTTTAAGTGTGCTAAGTGTTCTTTAAAACGTGTTTGAATAGAGCGTCTCGTTTGGCCAACATATTTTTTATCACAATCCATGCAACTAATTTCGTAAATTCCACTTTTTTCTAGAACTGTAGTTTTATCCTTGGGATTTCCTAGTAAGCTTCTTATTGTGTTACCGGATTGATATACTAATTTAAGACCGGTGTTATTAAATACTTTCTGTAATCCTTTCGTATAATTAGGATTATACGGAATTGATACAAATTTTATCGCAAACCTATTTATGAGCAAATTTGAATCAGATATAAGTAAAGAATTTGAGTATTTCCCCAGAGTATGGTTCAGGTATGTAGACGATGTGTTTGCAGTATTCAACACTAAAGTAACTAGTGTTGAAAATTTTATGGAAAAAATAAATAACAAATTTCCCACTATTAAATTTACTTATGAAAGAGAGAACAACGGTACACTGCCATTTCTAGACACTTTAGTTATAAGAAATAAAAATAAATTGGACTTTGACCTATACAGAAAAGGCACGGCCACCAACAGGTATATTCCAAATGACTCTTTTCATTGCTTACAACATAAGCTTGCAAGTTTGCACTTTTTAACATATAGATTAGTAAATTTCCCCTTAAACAAAGAAAGATTTGAAGCAGAAAAGAATAGGATTAGGAATATAGCTGGCGAAAACGGTTACGACGAAGGCTTAATAAATAAGCTGATAAATAGACATTCTTTTCAAAAGACCTTTCGGAATTCTACCTTTTTCAGACAAAAAGATACCTGCGACTCAAAATTTGTATCAATTCCGTATAATCCTAATTATACGAAAGGATTACAGAAAGTATGTAATAACACCGGTCTTAAATTAGTATATCAATCCGGTAACACAATAAGAAGCTTACTAGGAAATCCCAAGGATAAAACTACAGTTCTAGAAAAAAGTGGAATTTACGAAATTAGTTGCATGGATTGTGATAAAAAATATGTTGGCCAAACGAGACGCTCTATTCAAACACGTTTTAAAGAACACTTAGCACACTTAAAATACGGAAGAACAGAAAAGTCAAGTGTGGCCGAGCATGCTTTTGAAAACAATCATAGATTCACATTAGATAACCTAAAACTTCTAAAAAGTGTACCAAACAAAAGACTTTTGAATGCATATGAAAGTATGGAAATCATTAAATCCAGAAATAGTTTAAATAAAGATAGAGGACCCATCCCGTTTAGTACACTTTATTCTTTGGTTGAGGGGAGATAGGATTAAAAATCGTGATCAATCACAAATTATTAGTCTTATCTACCACTAAAGGATTGTATATAAGATAGAGCGTAGATTAATTTAGTTCATTGTTTATCGTCTCCTGATGATGCTAACGTTGTTAGCGAAACGCGCGTCGAGTGCAAAAAAGTGTAGTTTTGGTTTGTGGAAAACAATCATAATTTTGTTTTAGTGCAACCAAAGGTTCCAAATTCACAACACAATATCTATTGTCTTAAAAATATCGAAAAATAATTCACATTTTTGCGTCAATTAGTGCTCTTATAAGATAAAGTTTCACCGCTTGTAAAAGAACTATTCTAATAAAACTTTTAGCGTAAAGTGGTTCAAGTTTTATAAAATAGTTAGCAAAACATTTTAAAAACTCTTCTTATAAAACTTTTGCCGAGAGAGTCTGCCGAGATGGCGGGGGCCGTGCTAAAATTCCGTGGTTTTCCCACGCATGTCGCACTATTGTTAGTTTATTTTTATACATTTTATGGATTTTATTTAAAAAAAAAACAAATTTTTCTGGCGAAATTATCCGCGCGCACTGACAATGACGGAAGATGCTGTCAAATATCAAAGAAAACATTTCGGTTACTACAGTTTACCAAATAATTAATCACTATCGAGGGAGACCAGTATAATGGTAATTAAAACTTCTTGGGATTCTATAAGGGTTTTGATAACCCTTATAAAACTTGACGTAAAATATCTGACTGGCAGCCATTTTCCTAAACTGTTTCATAATTCAAAAATGTTGTATTTTTGACTTTAAATTCCAAACAGTATAATAAGTTATGTAATAATAGTTGATTTATTAATCGTTCGACCAGCATTTTGTAATTTGTTCACTATTGTTTGAATTACAGGAACTTTAAGAAAACTAACCTTACTTTTTTCTCCATAAATTTGGTTAAAAATTCTTTAAATTATGGTTTTTTTCAAGCGCGAATGTTTTTAGAAGTCAGAAATGAATTCTACACGATAAAGACGACGTGGCTTATAGGATTTCTCGTAGAGAATCGATATATACATCAATAAAATATTATTATAATATAACCTATAAATATTTCGTAATTTCTGTAAACATTTTACTTGATGCATTTGGACAAAGATGAAATTATAAAAAAAACGCTACATTGTAACTTTAAAGAAGGAAAGCAAATACCACATATATTATACGGTTAAATCAATAAGGGGCGGGGTCAAATTGGACGCGCTAAAACCTTCTGACAAACCATTTGAAGACTACTTGTACTTGACTTGAGATTTTATAAAGGGTTAGAGCAGTTAAAGATATTTTTTAAAACTAAAACTCATCTGAAAGTAGTAATGTATCCCTTTATAAAAACTGACACTTAAGAAGTATAAGGGGTTTATAAGAGTCCTGAAAAGGTTTTAAAGAGAACCTAATACAACTTTTAGTTTAATTAAGTAGTTTTCAGAAGGTATTGATGGCCATTATAAAAAAATAAATGTTTCTTGGGTTGGATCCTTTTCTAGTCCCATTTTTGGCCAAGTTGGCTATGCCTTCTTGTTAACAGTTTTTAGCTTTTGTTTTTTTGGGCAGTTTTGACACTTCTAAAAAAACTCTTTTAAGGGAACCTGAATTCCAATACTCCAATCCAACTCACTGCAGTTTCCTTGCGCCTACTAAATTACGTGACCTTGGCGTTTCAGAATTCCGGCAGAATATTCCTTATAAAGAAAAAAACCATAACTTATTTGTTATCAGATAATAAGATTTATAAAACTCTACAACCGTATCCAAAGAATTTTTCAAATATTGGTGTATTTTTTCAAAAAATAAAAAAATCCAAAAATTGCTGTTAGAGATTTTTGTATTATCGACGAGGCTAAAGAAAAAGTCAGGTAAGATTTTTGACTATGTTAGCCGTGTTTACTTTATTTCGAAAATGGGAGAGTCCAGCAAAAAACTGTCTGGATATGGTTGTGAGGAATTCAAAAATAAACATTCCTGCCAAATTTCAACAGATTCCGTTTTCTCGTTTCCGATATTCTACCCGGTAAAGATTGGCCCAAAAACTGAACTGAAAATGGACTCAGGTCTAGAAAATTAGTTGAATCCGGAGGAAATAATAGAAAGCTGTTTCAAGAGTCACACACACCGAAAAATCGACCACACATGTGTAAAGTAAGTATACTATAAATAAAGGTACATAAAGGACAAATCTAAAAATCTGCCTTTTATTAGTTGTTTTATCATTATTTTGCTTGTTAAGTTGGCCATGGTCGGATCATAACTGGTCGTCAGCCATCACTGAATTAGCTGTGGGAGCGTAACTATAATTTTTCTAATGTTTTTTACAATTTTGTATAAGTTAAAGGTACAAAGATCATTTCTAACCACAAAAGTTTACTTGTTTTTGTTTCGTTTTCATCTTCAACATTACTGGCCTTAGCGGCATGGGCTATCTAGCCAACAAGAAGCAGAAGGTTAGGGGACTGTTCATAAATTACGCAACACGGCTAGGCGTTGACAAAAGTGATGAAAGAACATTTACATACATAGCATATGCGTTAAACTTCCTTTTCAGGATGTCCTTTTTAGAAAATCTTTAGCATATGCTTGGTACATACTATATAAGTATATTCTATTAAGAATATCCATAGCAAATGATATGAGTGTAACATTTGAGCAGGCCCTTTTGAGTTCATCTTTAACATATGCAAAGGATATATCAATTTTAAAACATTTTTTAGTTCGTTTGGTACCATAAAAGAACATCAAAAGAATGAGCTTGTAAGTATTTTCTTGGCATATGCCAAATATATACCAATTATGAAATGAGTTAAAAATACTCGAAAAAAAATCGATCACTGGAAACGAACCCGGTAACCCTTGTCTATATATATCCACCAAACGCAAAAATTATCTGATTAAGCTTTAATCATGATTAGCACTTTTCAGTCGACCTATAAAAGTCGGCCACAACGCTTATATACAGCGGTTTCAATCTATTTCTTTATAAGCGCATGGTACAGTGAATAAAGCATTGTTTCAAACCCCGTCGGCTCATCGCACTTTTTTTATTATTTGTTTTAATTTTTTTCTTAGGGTGTATTGTTATAGGAAAAGGTTTTTAGAGCTCAAAAATATATTTTTTATTTTATTTAAAGCCATATTTTAGGAGTTGTACTGGTTTTGCGTTACTATAGTTTTAGCACATGCCAATCATCTGATAAGAATATATATGAGCACATCCTAGGAACCTGCATAGCATGTGATTAGGGAGGAACGTAATCTATTCTTTGCACATGCTTAGGATGTTCCAATGTTAATTTAGAACATCCTTAGCATATCCTTTTTGTTCTTGAGGAGATTCTATGCACATGATATAGATGACAAATCGCTATGTGGATAAAATGTTTTTCTGATCGTTTGAACAAAAAACTACGTACGATGCATGACCGGAAACCGCAGGTTTACAGGACTCGACTGCGGCTCGCCCTGTAAATTTCCGTCGTCGACCTGTAAAGACCAATTTTTCGGCCTAGTGACGTAAATACCTATTACGTTCGTTAAAAAGGTGTCCGCAAAATTTTTCCTTAAGTAAAATTTGAGCAGCCGCAAAAAAAAACAATATACACTCTATTCCAAATTGCTGCGGATCAGTTTTTTGACGCTGTCCATTTAGCATCTGTGTTTAATTGTCAGCCGCCATATTTAAATTGGATCGGAGAATTTGGAATGAGGCGCAAAGAAAATGGGAAAAGCTTATATGAAAATAACAGTTTATTTATCTATAATGTAAATAAAATTAGGGTTGCCGCAACAAAATTAAAGAATATATGTAAAAAAAGTCCATTTTAGTAGAGTCCTAAGCAGTGTTTTGGGGGTTAAAACCCCCCTCAGGAGGTCCAACCCAATCTACAATAAATTAATCATGATCAAGGGCCCTAGGGAGGGCTGCAGCTCCCACACTTTTTTGACTTTTTACTCCGGTTTATCACCTGCGTTTGGTGTGATGTCTTAAATTTTGAAAATTTTGCCTGCGGTGCTTTGACGTCATTAACTGTAACAATTTTACTTTAATTTGTATTTGGCCATAAATTTTCAAAAAAGAGTCAAAATTATGATCATTTGGTGCAGCTGAAGATCAGCTTTTATCGTGACACAAAACATAGCTTTAATAGCTACAACTTTGCATTAGTAACAACTTGGTTATTAAAGTAAGTTGCCATAACAATTTGACAGCTAAAAAGCCAGCCAAAATAAAGCTAGCTACTTTACAGCAAAAACGTAGTTGCCGCAACTTTGTGACAGCTATAGGAGTGCTGTGCTGCTTGGGTTATTTATGCTAAAAAGGATTATTAAAATAAGTAAATAGTTCAGGGCAGATCAGTGGATGATTATTTGTCAACAAATTGCAAATTGGTCATAATATAATTACAGCCTGAGGAACCAGTTTAAATTATTCTACATTAAATTGTGTCTTACCGTAGTTAATCCACCAAATGATTTCAAAATGTGTAAGTGTTAGCAAATAACGACAAAAAAATGCGAGAATTAAAATTTGAACGCATAATTTCATAAACATAAGACTTTCTGAAAATAATTCTCAACATTTTTTTTGTCTGGAAACGTGTAAGGCGATGTTGGTGCAAACAAAGACTTTTCTTAATTTCTTAAACCAATTTTAATATGCATATTGTGTTTAGACCATGTAGGGAATGGATATCCCAACCGACCAAACTAAAGGATTAGGGGTAACGATGCGATTGACAGTTTCATAGCTAAAAAGGCATAACGGTTGGGGAAACGTCACCTTTTCTATGCTTTGACACAAGGAGTTGACAATGGCTTTTTGAAATGGCTTTTTTAATTTTTATTTTATTATTATTTTATTTTATTAATTTTTAATTAACCCTTAGGATACCTCATCTATTCTTTGTAGAAAATACTTACTTTTTGTGGAATTTTTATAAAATCCGCAAAGCAGGAAAACTCTAGAAGTTGAAATGGAGCAAAGAACCCCGCACGGTTGGTTGATTGCAGAATTTAATGAAATTTTGATATGTTGTAGATATCGACCTAGTGATCACACTTTAAATGGATCATATCATATGATTAGTGTCAAAGATACAGGGGGATTTCGAAAGTAGTTACTTACAAGTAAAAAAATCGCCATGTCTCAATAATAACTTCAAGTTCATCAAGATTTTTGTGAGTTTTCTAACAAGATTCAGTTGAGTATTGGCATCAGTTGGTATGCGCACAACCGGTTTTATTCAGAGGTGATATTTTAGTGTACCGAGGTCATCACAAAAGTATTCTCTTTAGAGAATTTATGTTTATTTGTTAAGTGTTTATTCCATATACTTACGGCTTATCCTAAGTATTAGATTAGTACGTTTAGTTAAACGGGCAGATTAATAAGAAAATTATCTTCGTACTTTTAGTTAGCGGAACAACCAAAAGTGTCTACTACCCACTTTTGTAAGTGCCTATAGGGATAGATACATGGAAAAATAATTGGGTGTAGATATCAATAAAATTTTGGTAAATACATTTTATATTTGAATTTGCTGATTATGATCACATATTAAATTGTGATGATAATAATTATTGATGATTTGACTTGGCTCATATAGTTAACTGAAGATAAACAGTATACAGACCGCTTCAAGCTACTGCGAACATAGGGGGAATCAAGTCCAATTTACTCTCTGTGCCGTACGACCGAGGTGGATTCGAAGCACGCTGCAGTGTTATCTTTTGGAAATTCATTTTGTTTTTATTATTTTGTTTTATTTCTGCCTTGCTCGAGAAACATATTGGTAAGTTCTTAATTGAAATAATACATTTTTAAAACTAAAAATGGATGTCTACGAAGTTGCCGAAAAAGTGCAGATAGTCAAATGGTACTATCAAGGCAGACCATTGAGACTTATTCAAGAACTTTTTTTGGAGAATTTTGTAAATCGCCCAGAACCTAGTTTATCAACGATTTATAGGTTTGTGCAGAATTTTGAAAAGTTTGGTTGTGTAGCGCCAAGAAACCATAAAAAACCCACTGTTTTGAATGACGAGCAGGAAGTACGAGATGTGATGATTTGCGCTGCAGTGAAGGAAAATCGAAAGTTAACTAGCCACCAAATTGCCGAAGCAGTTGATACGTCTTCAGCCACTGTCTTACGTGTTCTCAAAAAGAATGGTTATCATTCTTACAAAGCGTCAAAAACGCATCAAATTTTTCCTGAGGACAACTATCGTCGTATGGAATTTTGCGAAACAATGATGGAAAGGGCTAATCGTGATGAAAACTTTCTGAGATCTATTCTTTTCACAGATGAAAGTACTTTTCCATTATTGAATCGTCATAACCCAACGCACGTTCGATATTAGTCGAGGGAAAATTTGCATTTGTATTTTGACGTAAGAACACAGTATCCCCAAAAACTAAATGTTTGGGGGGGTATTGTAGGGGAACACGTAATTGGGCCATTTTTTATTAACGGCAATTTGAATGGTCCTAGATACTTGGATCTACTGCAGCAGCATATTATTCCAACTGCTAGGCAGTTGTTAGGTGTGAGATTTGGTGAAACATGGTTTCAACAAGATGGTTGTCCCGCTCACAATGTTGGCCTTGTTAGGGAATATCTTGATAATGTATTTCCTAATCGGGTTATAAGTACACGGGGAACTATTTTATGGCCAGCTCGATCACCCGATCTTGCTCCTAATGACTTCTATCTGTGGAGTTATATCAAAAATAAAGTTTACGGGCATGAAAGGGCTAATAATTTGGAAGAACTTCGGATTAAAATTGAAGAAGCTTTTCAAACTATCACCCTTAACATGCTTGGAAACGTTAAAAGGGGTTTTTATAATAGGCTCGGATATTGTCTAGCCGAGCAAGGAGGACTTTTCGAACATTTGCTCTAATTTTTTTTGACTGGAAGAATCTTTTTAGTTTTTAGAATGTATTATTTTATTTTGAGAACTTGCTTTTATTTTGTTTCTCCTTATTATTTTCATTGTAACACGTCGTCACTGATAAATCTGAGCAGTTGACAATAAAACGCTCTTATTTATCAGTGACAAAAAATAAGAAAATTACGTTATAAAAATTTGCGTATTTATTGACCAAATTCCGGTTTCATTGACTACGCTCCACACAGCACCGTGGTTAGGGGCGTACTAAATACCAAAGGAAAGTCATGCAAGTGGTGATCGCAAGCCTGAGTATTGGTTGCTTCACTGATAGGTGTGCGGTGTCTCTGCATGTACGTATACTGGCAAATTAGACTTCTTCCGCCCTATGTTCGCAGTAGTTTGAAGCGGTCTGTATATACCTACCTAATGACCCTGAAACTCATAGGGAAAGAACGGATCATCCCTGTACATAGAAAAGTAACTTAGTATAATCAGATAATGTTGAAGTTTAGTTAGCTTAGTAATGATTGAGGCTATAAATATCAATCGCCAACCGGCTCCTTTATTCTTTTTATTTTAAAGACGTCTCAAGTAAAGCAAGCAACAATTTTAATTAAAATTCTAGCGCTTACTTACCTGTCAAGCCAAATATTAATCTGTAAAAATGTAGTTTAGTACTTTCGGTACTTCTCCTGTAACTCAAATTACGAACAGAATGTTCTTGAAAACCTATCTGATGTTTAGTTTTAATCACTAATCTGTCATTAAAATAAATAAAAATACGTACATAACAAATAACATAAAATCCATACCATACATACTGATGCCAACACTCAACTGAATCTGAGTCACAAAAATCTTTTTAATTAAACATGACGATTTTTTCGCTTGTTAGTAACTCCTTTCGAAATCCCCCTGTATCTTTGAAACTAATCATACGATTTGATTAAAGTGTGATCAGTAGGTCGAGATCTATGTATGTAGAGAAGTTTGAAACTCTAACTTATTCTCTTAAGCTCTTACTTGCATAACCGCACCGGCGTACATGGGGGGGGGGTGGTTGGACTTAGAAGCACAAGCACCCAAGCATCCCCCCCAGAGACACTGAAATTTTTCTTCAAAAATCACCAATATTCTGTTATTGAATCCCCCCAACCACCAGGAAAAATTTCTGCGCACGCCACTGAATGTGTTTGACCTTATGGTGAGCTGATACGAGTTTAGACAAATTACAAAACTCCTTTTTGGATTAATCATACGAATTCGTATCTACAACATACCAAAATTTCATTAAATTTTGGTATGTTGTAGAGAAGTTTGAAACTCTAACTTATTCTCTTAAGCTCTTAAGATCTTGCATAACCGCACCGGCGTACATGAGGGGGGGGGGTGGTTGAACTTAGAAGCACAAGCACCCAAGCAGCCCCCTCCCCCAGAGACACTGAAATTTTTCTTCAAAAATCACCAATATTCTGTTATTGAATCCCCCTAACCACCAGGAAAAATTTCTGCGCATGCCACTGAATGTGTTTGACCTTGTGGTGAGCTGATACGAGTTTAGACAAATTACAAAACTCCTTTTTGGATTAATCATACGAATTCGTCTCAATAATTAATACAAAAGCAACCGAAAACTTAGTCGATAGCGGCTTTCACACGTAAGCTTATTCGCCAATGCTTGGATTGCCCCACTCCAATCACGCAGGTTTGAACGTGCGTGTGAATACAATAGGCGTGTGAATGCTATGAACGCGCGATGCGCAAAATTGAAATTCAAACGGTTTTAACGTGTGGGTTTGTTCTACAAGTGACATAAAAAAATAATTATGGCTGATACGCGATATTGGTCCAAAGACTTTATGATCAATTTCATAGAGGAGTATAAATCTAATCCGTGCTTATGGAAAAATATTGTGGAATCCATTCTTATGTAATTGTTATAGTCGTCTGGGTAATTTTCTCTCAATTCACGAAGTGGCATATGTACATATAAATTACGATCTTTTTTCCATACTTTAACCATTCCGTTCTGTTTCGTTTTTTGGGCCTGTTTTGTAATATTTTGTTATAGGTGTATATGGCAGCAACTACAATAACCTTCTTTCCCTTTGTATGCATAATATCCATCCTAAAAATAAAAAAATATTTTTTAAATATCATCAACTCTCGACAAAAATTTCAAACTTATCTGAAATTCCAAACGCGAACGATACACGAAATTTTTACATTCACACCACGGATGTAGAAACCTTAGATTGCTAATACCTATGGGAAATTTTCATGAAAATCACTGCCGCGAGTCTTCCGCCATTGTCGCCGCCATGTTGTGGAGATTTGGGTTGGCGACATGGGTTTCCCTAATTTTAAATAGTATTGTGGGAACACTGACTCTCAACAGTGTCAAAATATGATTGAAATTGACATTTTTTTGAAAGGTTATTTTTGTTGTTGTTTTTTAATACAAAAATAAAAAAGGGTAATTATCCCTAGGACCCCAAATCCGCCTTCGCCCGATTTTTTTTTACCCAAAAATGTAAAGAAACAAGTCATAAACAAATGCTCCAACGGTCACGCTATTTATCTCTCTCATTTGGTCTGGAATATGTGCAGGTTTCGAACAAATAAATCACAATATGGAAACATTGCCCCCCCTTTTTATAAACTCAAAGGGTACTGTTAAGCCACACATTATAAATGGTAATAAACGCTCGGTTCAACCATTGCTGCTGGCGCTCCCGCTGAAGATACACCTTGATTACGTTGATCTGAATCTGCACAGGGACTAAAACAGCTAAGAACAGATGCACCAACGTGATACCGTAATAGAGGGAGATACGGACTTTGATAATAGCATATATGGCTCAGCTGAAAGCCAGAGCCATGGCAAGTCAAGCAACATTTAGCGATCACAAAAAAGTACATCTTTGGCAAATGGAGTCGAGAATGGAGTTTTACAATATTTGAAGACCTTGGCGAAAAAACCTATTAACTAACAATTGTGTTGACCATACCTTCCCTAAGTTAACAAGTTATTACTAAGATATCCTTGAGTTTTGGTAAGTTTTCAGCATTCAACATTTTTTTTGTAGCTCTATCTTTTATAAAGGATGTTGGATTTTGCTCAAAACTGCATGTATTGTAGGTTTCATTGTCCTGATAAAAATCTATCATTGCTCCACAGTGATCTGGTATGTGGTTTTTGAGATACTGCGTTCAAAGTTAAACATTTTGGTATTTTAGCTTTTCCCTAAAATCAGTTTTTTTGCACTTTTTGTGAAAATGTAAATAATATTTATGAACCAAATTGTAGTCTGAAAAGAATATTAAATTCATATGACCAAGAAATGACTTTTAAGAAAAGGCAAATTTCAATTGTTAGGTTGCCACTTAGTATTTAAAAAAACATGCTTCAAATCAAAAACTTTTGTAACATTTTTAGCCATTTTTGTTATTTGTTGCTATGGGGCACTGATAGATTTTCATCAAGATAAGCAAAATCACACAGAAAGCCAGTTGTGTTCATCATCCTTAAAAAACGAATCTACAAAAAAAAAATAACAAATGCTGAAAACTTACCAAAACTTAAGGATATCTTAGTAATAACTTTTTCTGCTGAGTTGTTAACAAAAAACATTGTCACAATTGAATAAATAAGCGTCAAAGTTTAGTGTTAAAAATTAACATTAAGGTAAATTTAACCTAAGAATGTCTTTAACATGTCATTTAGATATTAAACAAAGTTAACATTTAGGTTTCGTTAATAAAGATTAAAAAATAAATATTGATTTTTCTTTATTTCTAGTAAACTGGTAAAATAATTGTTGGTCTTAAAATCTCAAAAAAATACTGGCTACAATATCACAAAAATTGACAATAAAATCTTAAACTACTTACTTAAAATTACATATAAAAAGTTACAAACACATGGAATGACAACAAGAAAGACAAAAAAAATATACTGATAAAATACATATTAAAATTAATTTTTTTAATGTTCTTTTTAAAACTTATGAAGTATTGTTCTAATTTTGTAAAAGTCAATGCGCCAAAGATGTACTTTTTTGTGATCGTTTGCCATCACTCTGGTTTTCAGCTGATCTATTATCAAACTCCATATCTCCCTCTATTCATTTATTTTTCTTGTCTTCTAGGCCTAGAACAACCTCGGATTTATAAACTGTTGGCGCATATCTGTCCCTAGACGTTTTAGTTCCTGTTTCAGATTCAGAGATCAACTTGATAAAGGTTTATTTTGAGCGGGAGCGCCAGCAGCAATGGTTGACAGTACCCTTTGAGTTTATAAATTGGGGGTAATTTTTCCATGTTGTAATTTATTTGTTCAAAACTTGCACATTCCCCAGACCAACTGAGAGAGATGTTGTAATTTATTTGTTCAAAACTTGCACATTCCCCAGACCAAATGAGAGAGATTATCATGGCGTGGCCGTTCAAGCATTTGTCTGTCTTTTAAATGGTTTTTATTGCTTGGTTCTTCACTTTTTTGTTTTTTTATTAAAAAACAACAACAAAAATAACCTTTCTAGAAACGTCATTTTTTGACACTATTGATAGTCAGTGTTCCCACACTACTATTTAAAATTAAGGAACCAATGTCTCCAACCTAAATCTCCACAACATGGCGGCGAAAATGGCGGAAGACACACGGCAGTGATTTTCCCACAAGGGTATTATCAATCCCTTTCTTTTTTACATCCGTGATTCACACACACAGGATCGACGTTTACACTTTTAAACCGCAATAAAGAATGAGGGATAAAACTGTGTCTGTTTCTACGGCAAAGTTTTGGAACGGCACGCTCCAGTCCTGTTCTTAGAACTCGCGACTGGAATGGGCCATTCCAAGATTGCGTGATTGAGTGTACGTGTGAAAGCCGCTGATGACGCTGCTGTTTCTAAAGTATCTGCAAAAGAACGTTGAAAGTCGCGTAGTCTTTGCTGAAATAAACATTTATAAAAAACAGTAACATACAGTATTTTTTTAAATGTTTGATCACTCCCCGAACCCAGCATATATGACATTTTGCTTATATAACAGCGTTTTACTTAAATCTTTAGCATAAAAACCATCCGGAGCGCTTTTTCTTGAATAGTTTTGTAGTAAGAATAGGATTAGTTTTTCGGTACAAGACGATCTGCCCCTGTAAATTGGGCTTATGAAAACTTTTGATCGGTAGTTCGAAAACTATAACATGACAATCTTATTATTTTTATTTTTCCATAAGATAAAGTCCTTTAAACTAAACTATCTTGGAGAAAATAAAATATAAACCCAAACAGTGAGATTTGATAAGATTTAAAATAGTACCCCCCACAGGGCTAAATATTTACACCTCTGGGGGGTACTAAATTTTAAAACCAATTTTCAAAAAACACTTACCCATACAGAAAAGACATATAGTTATTGATTATTTTGTATTGTTATTGCAAAATACCACTGAAAAACTTCTTTTTTTCTCAAAATATACCATATTTTAGGAGAAAGTGCCCTAAAACTATTATTTTTACAGGTTTCAAAGTGGCAAATGGTGAATACGCCAAAAATTTTGCATAAAATAGCTTCATTATCTGTGTTTGAGGTTATAAATTTGGTATTTTTTTTAGACCACCTCTGGGGGGTGGTCTAGCCCTAAAAAAAAATGTTTTTTGGCAATTGGTAATAAGTTCGTTTATAATTTCCCTGAGTAACCGTTTTTACAAGGATTAATTTACCTTATTTAATATCCCAAGTTGTTCATTAACCAATAAAATACCTTCAATTTTGTCCAGAAAAACGCCATAATTTGAACCCGTTTTCAGCACAAAAAATATATTTATGAGGACACTACGAGGCAAAAAAAACATAAGTGAAGGTCACTGATTATGCACGAAAAATATACCAAACAAAAAAAACCCAAACATGTGTATTAATTTATTTACAAATTAAAACATTGAGGTTATCTAAAAGCTCAGTCAGGAACACTTCCCTTACTCAAAGCTCACTCATTTCAGAGCTGTAGCTTTCATCAGAGGTAAGAGATCCGAAATATAAACAAAACTTGCATTTATTTAAATAAATACAAAATTAATCTATTTCTTATTTTATTATTACCCATTTCAATCGTTGTGTGACATCAAGTATTAATTGGAAAAATTAAATAACAAGGGTACCCCACGTGGGTTTAAATTTTTTATATTTTTTTTTTTAAATTGAAACTTTCTTCTTAAATCCAACAAAAGATTGTATTAAGATGACTATTCAATAAACAAAATTATTTAAATTCTTCTTCTAAATAGAACTATGTCCAAAACTCAACGAGGGTTGGTTTAAAATGCTTAAAACTAAAAATTTCACTTAAAACTTAGGACCGTTCGAAAATAGACTAAACCCTTTTAGTAAATCCCACCGAAAGTGTTCAGTAGTTTTGAAAAGCTTATTTTTTAAGGATTAAGACAAATGAAATAACATGCAAGGTCCAATTGAAAAAAAGATAAGTTTTTTTTTTTGAAAAAAAACGTAGTTCTTCCAAAAAATTCATTATTCCACACTTATAAGACACGTATGTAAAACGCCTACTTTATTTGAGGGGGTTGTGTTTCTGCCCAGAAAGAGGGTAGCCTATTTTTAAGTTATATTCTGTATTGTATTTTTATCGCTTTAATGAATTCCGGAATTAATAATTTGAAAGTCATTATAAAGTTTTAATACCATCGAGGGTTAATGTTACATGAAACGAGCTAGCTGATGAAAATATCAGATTTAAAATGTTATAATATTATTTTTCTCTATAGAAATACCTAACCAACTGTTTAATGGCAAAATAATATTCATATCTATTTTAACAATGGAAACGAGATTTTGATGGCTTGTAAACTTTGTAAACATGCACGGAAGCAGTCTTTCAATGCATCAAACGGAAGGGAAGATTTTATGATTGTATTCTTATTAGTGTTCTATCCCGTGGGATTTTTTATGAAGGAGTTTTGTGACTATATGGGATTGATATCTCTTTGGTCATACAATCAAGTGTTAGCGGATGTTTTGTTCGCATCCGTGTAGAAGGGGTTGATATGATGACATCTTTCAAGATGGCGGTCAAAAATTATAAAAAATACAACTTTCGCAACCGGAGAATGATTATATTTGATTCCATATAACTCGAGGACGAGGATTCCAAAAAATTTACTTTCAAGGTTATCCGACCTTAAATGACCATGAAAATAGCAAAAAACAAGATTTTTGCCATTTTCTCTTCAAAAAATCTTAATAATTCGATGTTTTGTCAGACCAACTTCAAATGTACTTTAAACTATTAGGCATGTATGCCAAATTGAGTCCTTACAGTTTAATGCAATTTGAAGCTTCATGACCTTGAAAAATACCCCAGAAAAATTAACGAATTGCAAAAATAACATACTAAAGGGCGCTATTCATCAATTATTAAAGCCAAGAAAACCAAATTGGGTAACAAAGATAAGAAGGTGAAGTCCAACAATTTTGTTTTAAAAAATTCTGTCCAGCTATGGCACGTTTCAATATGGCGGTTGATATCTCAAAATAGAGACCTGTACCCACATTTTATTTTATCCAATTACGTAAAAAAGTAAAAATAACAAAGTGGCCATCAATTCTTGTTGACTAATCTCTGCTTAATATGAAAAAAAAATTAGTTAATGCATGACCTTGATTGACCTTGAAAATACCATGTAAAATTGAAAAACCGGCTTTTTGTAGTGTTTTTTTTTACAATTTACAACTGCCCAAAAACTTTAAGTGCCAGAGATGAAATTAACACCTTGGCCATAAATAAACACTTAATTTTAAACCTCTCTACCATTTTTTTTGATCTGGCGTCCCAAACGTTTATGCTATACCCCGGTAAAATTAGCTATATGCCTGTTGTTTTTAGTTTCGGAACTCTGGATTTTATTTTATACTCACTTGTCTAGCCAACAAAGTTATTTAAATTACCTATGGAAGAGTTAGCAGAAGTTCCATAATGGCGGTCGAAAAATGATTAAAAAATACAATTTTTAGCAACCAGTGCGTGATTATACTTGATTTCATATAACTCGAGGACGGGAATTAAAAAAAAAAATGAAAATCATAAAAAAAAGTTTTTGCCATTTTCTCTTTAAAAAAATGTCCATAATTTAACGTTTTGTTACACCAACATCTAGAACGTCAGATCGAAAAAAAAATGGTAGGGAGGTTTAAAATGAAGTGTTTTTTTATGGCTAATATGTTAATTTCTTCTACGGCACTTAAAGTTTTTGCGTAGTGGTAAATTGGAAAAAACACTACAAAAAGCGGGTTTTTCAATTTTACATCGTATTTTCAAGGTCAGTCGGGGTTATGCATCAACTAAACTTTTTTTTTCATAGTAAGCGGAGATAAGTCAACAGGAATTGATGGTCACCTTCTCATTTTTACTTTTTTACGAAAATGGATAAAATAAAATGTGGTTATAGCTCGCCATTTTGATATATCAGCCGCCTTATTGAAACACGTCATAGGTATGTTGGGAATTTGGAACCTTTGGTTGCACTAAAAAAAAATTATGATTGTTTTCCACAAACCAAAACTACACTTTTTTGCACTCGACGCGCGTTTCGCTAACAACGTTAGCATCATCAGGAGACGATAAACAATGAACTAAATTAATCTACGCTCTATCTTATATACAATCCTTTAGTGGGCGGAGATAAGACTAATAATTTGTGATTGATCACGATTTTTAATCCTATCTCCCCTCAACCAAAGAATAAAGTGTACTAAACGGGATGGGTCCTTTATCTTTATTTAAACTATTTCTGGAAAGTATGAAAATCATTAAATCCAGAAATAGTTTAAACAAAGATAGAGGACCCATCCCGTTTAGTACACTTTATTCTTTGGTTGAGGGGAGATAGTCTTATTAGTCTTATCTCCACCCACTAAAGGATTGTATATAAGATAGAGCGTAGATTAATTTAGTTCATTGTTTATCGTCTCCTGATGATGCTAACGTTGTTAGCGAAACGCGCGTCGAGTGCAAAAAAGTGTAGTTTTGGTTGGTGGAAAACAATCATAATTTTGTTTTTTTGACGTCATAGGTAAACAAAATTTTTTTTAACAAAATTGTTGTATTTGACATTCTTATCTTTGCTGCCAAATTTGGTTCTCTTCGCTTGAATAATTGATGAATAGCGCCCTTTAGTATGTTATTTTTGCAATTTGTTAATTTTACTAGGATATTTTTCAAAGTCATAAAACTTCAAACTGCACCAAACTCTAAGGATCGAATTTGGCATACATGCCTAATAGTTTGAGGTACATTTGAAGTTGCTGTAATAAAACGTCGAATTATTAAGATTTTTTGAAGAGAAAATGGCAAAAATCTTATTTTTTTGCGATTTTCAAGGTCATTTAATGTCGGATGACCTTAAAAGTAAATTTTTTGGAATCCTCGTCCTCGAGTTATATGGAATCAAGTATAATCATGGCCTGATTGCGAAAGGTGTATTTTTTATGATTTTTGGCCGCCATCTTTAAAGATGACGTCATATCAACCCCTTCTACACGGATTCGAACAAAATACCCGGTAACACTTGATTGTGTGACTAAAGAGCTAATATTCCCACATAGTCACAAAACTCCTTCATTAAAAATCCCACGGACTTACACATGCCCCTTCACTATATAGGCTAAGCTACATAGGAAAAACAGAGGAAAAAATTGAAACCCAAAATTTCTTTTCATTAACAAGCTTAGGCAGCTCCACCGTTTAATATACTAAAAGTCCCCCCCCCATGGGAACAGTCATTTCTAACCTCTAAAAAGAAATGGCGCAATAAAACAAAAATCTCCTTAGAACGAGAACTTCATCATATAAAATGAACCCAGCAAAGTTTTACTTTAAAACTTCCCTCGCTCAAGAACATGTATACAAAACTCGATAAAAAAACCACCACTATAAACCTTTCAAGGGTATATTAAGACTTTTCTTTGGTGTATTCACACTGTTCAGAGGTGTATGCAGACTTTTCCATGATTTAGTCAGACATTTTCAGAGTGTATCCAGGTTTTTCTGGAGTGTAGCCAGACTTTTCCGGGGTCTTTCCAGACTTTTCCAGAGTATAGCCAGACTTTTCCAGATTGTATCCAGACTTTTCCGGAGTCTTTCCAGAATTTTCCAGAGTGTACTCAGACTTTTCCAGGGTCTTTCCAGACTTTTTCAGGGTCTTTCCAGACTTTCCCAGAGTGTATCAAGACTTTTCCAGGGTCTTTTCAGACTTTTCCAGAGTGTATCCAGACTTTTCCAGAGTGTATCCAGACTTTTCCAGGGTTTTCCAGACTTTTCCAGGGTCTTTCCAAACTTTTCCAGCGTGTTTCCAGACATTTCCAGGGTTTTTTCAAACTTTTCCAGAGGGTATCCAGACTTTTCCAGGGTCTTTCCAGACTTTTCAAGCGTGTTTCTAGACTTCTCCAGGGTCTTTCCAGACATTTCCAGAAGTTATCCAGACTTTTCCAGAGTCTTTCCAGACTTTTTCAGCGTATTTTCAGACTTTTCCAGGGTCTTTACTTTTTCAGATTGTATCCAGGCATTTCCAGACTTTTCCAGAGTGTATCCAGACTTTTCCAGGGTCTTTCCAGACTTTTACAGAGTGTATCTAGACTTTTCCTGGAAGTATACAGACTCTCCAGGGGTGTATCGAAACTTTTCCAGGGTCCTACCAGACTTTTTCAGAGTGTATCCCGACTTTTCCTGGGTGTTTTTAGACTTTTCTAGGGCATATCCGGACTTTTCCTGGGTGTATCCAGACATTCCAGGGTGTATCCAGACTTTTACGGGGTTTATCCAGACTTTTCCAGGGTGTATGCAGATATTCTTTCGAGTAGACAGACTTTTCCAATACATTTTATATGTGCTATATATATATAGAGTCAGACTTTATTGTTTCTAAAAAAAACATTTCGTTTTACATGTGCTCTATATATGTATATATATAGTGCCGTTAAACTAAGATTTTTGTCTATTAATCACGCAAAAACGGCTGAACCGATTTGTATGAAATTTGAGGTATATGGTACAGAAAATTGAATTTTTCAAGAGTTTTTTTGCATTTTTTATATATTGCATATATATACGGAGTCAAAAATTTTGGCTCCATTCATCTACGATTTGAAAAAAAAATGTTAGGGTAGCTTGGGGTCGAGTTGGGTTAGATTTACGTACCCTTGCAGTTCAGATTCTTGCGAACAATCATAAAACTTCCTATAATGCGCCCATCGTTTTTATTATTATGCATGATATCAGAATTATTCCTACTTTTTAGTGCACTCTAGATTTTAGAAAAGCTTGTATTTGAAAAGCTTCTTTTATATAAAATTATTTATTTTATCGAACATATAAACTCAAGAGGAAACTGTTGTATCAAAGCCACATTAATATGATACAATAATAATAATAAATAGTTTATTGGGATAATAGACCGTAAAAAGTACCAAATAACCCCATCTGACAGCACGTATTACGCGACTTACGAGCAGTACTACCATTTCTCTTGCTTTCAGTTGGCGGTAAGTGGTACCAAAAACCGTTCGCTGTTGAGTACAAGAATTTAGCACAAGAATCTCGCCATAAATAAATATTATTACAAAATTTCAGATATATGGTCGTTCTTTCGCTCAGTCGTTAATAACCTAAAAATGTGGCTATCTAGCAGTACTTACTTGCAATTAAAAAAAAAGTGAATTAAGAAACGGTTGTTATTTTCGTCGGCGGTTCTTGGGTAAAATCGAAAGTAATTTCGTACACATAGGTACTTTCCTTTCTTTTTCGCGAAGATGATAAAATTTTAAGTAAACGTGTTTTTGTTTTTTGAAATAGTGAAAGACCTTTTGACAATATTGGAGGTGGATTTCACTTTTTTTAGGAATAGTTTAATTTAACGTTTATAGTAAGTATTTACAGATTTTTTTGCAAAGAATAACAAAAACAACACTGATTTGTAATTTATTTCTGTAGGTAACTCTTTCATTTGTTTTTGGATTTTAATCTTGAAAAGTTTTTTAAGAACTCAAAAATACGATTGGGTTATCTGTGCACGAATTACAAAAGAATGGATTTTTTGCTCACCCATCTGAAAATGTATGTTGTTGACAAAGAGAAGTTAGAACTGACTGCTCAATAAGTTTAAAGTCTCTTGGAATAATAGGACACAAGAAAGGTGTTTTGTGGTTTAAGTATTCTAGTTTTTGGTATGTTTTTAACTTTTCAGGAAATAAATAAATACATTGTGCAGCTCGCCACAAAATTTTGCTTTTTTACTCGCGCTTTTAAAAAAAGGATATTATGTTGTTTCTGCGTCTTCTGTGCATATATGTTGATTGCAAATAACTAAATGATTAAATCCTTGCCCAGTGACTAAGAAAAACTTTAAAGTTGGGTTGAAACACATGGCTAAGAATACACCCTGTTATAGGAGTTTTTCTAGATAAAAATCACCTATATTGCGTACTTTTGGATGTATTTAGTACGTTAAGTTCTCGGTTAAATTTAAATGTAATTAAAAAATATTTGGCTGTGATCAAAAACCGTCAGAAGATCTCGCCGTTACAAAAATCTGATGACTTTTAAACACAAAAACTGCTTTCTTGTCAGGACTTATGTGCTAAACTTCCATAAAATTACTTCAACAGTAAATAAAAAATATGTCAATTTTAATTTTTGCAGGCAGTTTTTGAGAAAAACGCTTTTTTATTTAAAAATGTAGGTTATTTAGCTTATTTTTGTGTGTAAACAAACCTTTAAAACATGTAGCATACAAAACCATAGATAGCCATGGAATATGTCGCTGTCAGTGCACAAAAAAGTCACACAAATTCTTCCATTTTCATGGTGATAATTTTCGACGCTTTTTGACTTTTATTGGTAAGCGTAACTAGTCTTACAGAATATCTTTAAAATATCAAAGAACCCTGCCATTTGCTTTTGGGTTATTTTGGTAAGTTATACAGGGTGATCGGTTATAAGTGTTCTCTAAAATAACTTTTTATCTAATAGCCGCAGAAGAACCAAGCAACAACCGGGTGAAAGGGTATTTTATAGGCACCTCAATATCATTAATAAAAATTATTCACTTCAAATATTATACAGTATGTGCCAAAAAGTTATTTATTTTTCTAATGTAACACCCCATATATTTTTGACACCGGAAATTTAGCTTTTTTGAAATAGATTATAGTATAGGTCTGCATGCAACCGTTTTCGAGATATTTCAATTTGAATTAGGTATTAATTAACAGAAAGGACAAATATTTTTAAAGTAATTTATTTATATATTAATACATTAGGATGCTCTTAGTAATTAAAAAAAATAATAATGAGTGGCTCCTCCATGGTTATTTATGCACTCGTTTGTTCTATTGGGCATTGACAAAATAAGATAGTCTATATTATATTGAGGAACACTCATCCAAATCCTCCCTACGGCATCATCTAAGTTTCCAGGGGGACGTGGTAATCGACTAAGATTGCGCCCTATCATATCCCGTACGTGTTTGATATGCCAAGTTCATGTAAGAAGTCCATTGTTTCACGAGCAATATGCGGTCTGGCTTTATCTTGTTGAAAGATCGCATTTGGGATGGTTTGTAGGTAGGGATGTAAAACTGGCTGTAGCACTTCCTAAACATATAGCACCCCATACCATGATACCTTGCTATCTTGCTGTATCACGTTCAACAGCAAGGTCTACATGATTCGTCATGGTATTCCATTCGTCATTCCAGTTTTGCTGAACTCTGCACCACTCCAAGCGGCGAGCCGTATGTTGTGGCCCTCAGCCCCATACCAAGCAATTTTGGATTTCTGAGAGCAGGACGTCTGAGAGGCCGTAAATCACGACCTTGTAATAATCTAGGGCGTCCAGAACCCGCACGACGTCTACAAGTCTTATCATTGGACCACCTTCACCAAACTCTTAACACATGGATTGGAATTAACCCTTAACCCTTAAACTTTAGTAATTTATGACGCCCTGCTGTCAAAACGCCGTTACTTTAGTTTTTCACAGCCAACTATTTGTTTGGAAAGTTAAGTAAGTTCTAGTTTGACAGCTTTTTGATTGTTGTGATTATGCATATTATTATGTATGGCCTACTTTCGTTTAATTATAATACGATAATACGAATTAATTAATATCTAATTCAAATTGAAATATCTCGAAAACGGTCACATGCAGACCTATACTATATAGCATATTTAAAAAGCTTCTTTTCTGAAGAATTCTGAAATTAAAAAATATATAGGGTGTTGTGCTGTGAAAAAAAAGCCTTTTGGCACACTTTTTATACTATTTGAACTGATTAATTTTTGTTAATGATTTTGAGGTCCCTATAAAAATAACCTTTAACACAGTTTTTCTTTGGTTCTTCTGCGGCTGTTAGAAAAAAGTTATCCTAGGTAACACTTATAACCGATCACCCTGTACAGGATGAGTTAGAAATTAGACTTAAATTTACAAAAATTGCCGTTTTTTACTAAACCTAACTTTCGTTTACTAAAAAAACTAAAGATAGGATAATAATGGTGTTTGCAGATCTGATTCAACACATAACGACCTACATTTCTGATATTAGTACTAATGTCCGTATGTGTACAGCGTAAGCCAAAAAATATGCCTGAAATTGCTCAAAATCTCTTATGTTAGAAGCACATTTGACACTTGCAGGAGCAGCGGAAAAAAAATGGTTTTTGATACCCCAAAAAGGATGCATATGAAGTGAGCGCTTTTTTTAAATTATCCTTACAAAGAAACTACCAACAGCCACTATGATGGACGAGAAAACGACACCACACCGTTGTTATTAACTAGGGTAAATTTTGCAAACCTCTAACAACGTTTATTTTTACTGGACCATTGTGGGGTTTTCAACGACCGCAACGAACGACGGATTAACGACGCCAAAACGTTGATAGTTAACTAGAGTTAATTAATTTACGTTCTTTCAACGTTTCTCCTTACGAGACAATTGTAGCCAAATAATAAATGCAGTGGCGGCCAATTTCAAAATATAACTGTATCTGAAAACTATAGATGGCACCAACTTAGTCGCAAAACGATTGGGTGCTCTGTAAACCAACCTTTCTATATTTGTGTAAATCGTTAAAAAATCTTGTTTATTTGCTGGATTTTGATGAAGTTTTAGTTAGCTTTAGCAATTTTTAAGTATTCTTTTAGACTGTCTTCCGACTAGTTTTGTACGGCATCTAACGTCAGAGGGAGTATCAAATATAGGGTCAGTCCATATCAAGTCAACCAGGGTATTTTACCACACCATCTCCGATGTTGATGATTTTTAGTATACATGTTTTTCCTACCAAAAAACTGGAAAATCCAAAATTTCAGACTTTTTTGACCAGTTGTTTATTTTGAATTAATTTTTGAAAATCGAAAAAGTCACTTATTTGTCCTTAACATGTGCGCACAAAATTAGGAATATCCAAAGAACCACTTATAATAGAAAAGTAGGTGAAGGTTCATTTTAAAGCTCTTATAAAGACCTTTCATATGAGAATATTGCATAACATATATTGAAAAAAAAAAATAAAAAAAAAACATTTTTGATTTTTTTTTTGAAAAATTTCAAAAAGGCCATTTTTAATTTTTTTCAAAAAATTATATTATTTTCTTTAAAGTGTTATTAAACTATTCACAAAATTTTGAGATGGACAAATCATGGGTTCAATGTGAAAAAATTTATTAAAAATGTCACATGCATGAAAAATCGCCTATAAATAGACAATGTATTTTGGTAATTAGAAGAATATAATGGGGTTTAAAGCGATATTATAAAAATATTTAACAATATTTTATTTAATAAAAAATTATATCCTACGTTTCATTCTGTATCAGTAATCAGATTAACATTGCCCCCCATTGTAATATTTACTTACAAAACCTCTTTTCCACCGGAGACGTACTATTGGATGTTCCAATTCTTAGGAAAATATGCCTGTATAAACCTGCCAATACTTTTGTGAAATACTGCCTGTTTATTCCTGTTTAACATTAAGGACACACCTCCTTCATTTTATTGGTCTGTTTAGGTACATTGTGGGGATTTGCTGACATGAAAATTCCTGCATAAATTGATTTTAAATTTTTGGCAAGTATCTTCCTGATACAGCTCCAAATAATCGATACATAATAGTTCGACTGAAGGTTTATCAGAAGTCATCTCTGTGTAATTTTAAAAGTTTCAACTATGGGTGAGGCAAGTGGACGGACTAAATATAAAGTAAAGTGCTGTGATCCACTAGAGTTAAAAATCAAGCATTTTGGGAAATTAAGAAATGTGACCAAGTGGATGTGCAGTTACAAAAATGTCAAAATGGGAATGAAAATCTGTGATGGTTGTAGACTAAAGCTTTCAAAGGAGTTTAAGGCATCTGAAGAAGATGAGGCAGGGTAAGTAACAAATAGTATTTTTTAATATAAAATTAATAAACTAAACCAATTGCGTCAAGTACGGAGTGGAAAAATCTCATGGCATTATTTTGCATGGCATTATTTTGCATGGCATTTTGAGAATACAGACATTATGTACAAATTTCATGGCATTATGTACACATTTTGGGTCAGCTGTTACCCCCTTTTTAAGTTCTTATAAAAAACTAACTTTTTAAATTTTTTTAGACCCAGTCAAGTTCCAGAAAATGATCCAGATTTTCAAGATCCTGCTGAATCATTTACTCTTTTAAACAAGTCATTGGAGCTTCTTGGTGTGTCGCCGATTAAAAGAAAAAATGTATACAAAGAAAAAATTGATATTGTACAGCATACAATTGCGAAAGCATTTACAAAGGAATCAGATTCAACGCTAGTAAAGGAATGCCAGAGTGACGAAAGTGAAATGATTAAGCAGTTAAAGGACAAATTTTTAAAAACCGAAAAGAGGAGTGAGAAAATACTAGTTTTATCATGTTTACCTCAAAGTTGGAGTAGAAAGAAGATTGAAGAAGAATTTGGAGTTTCTCAATATTTGGCCAGAGCTGTAAAACAGTTAGTTAAGGACAATGGGATATTATGTTCTCCTAACCCCAAACCGGGAAAGACCCTTAGTGATAGAGTGGCCCAAATAGTGGTAGATTTTTACTAAAGGGATGACATTAGCAGGACCATGCCAGGTAAAAAAGATTATGTTGTTATCAGAAAATATGGAGCTGAAAAAGAATATGTACAAAAAAAATTAGTCTTAGCTAATTTAAAAGAAATTTATGCATTGTTTAAAACTGAGTACCCCAATGAAAAAATTGGGTTTTCAAAATTTTGTGAACTGCGACCCAAAAACTGTATACTGGCAGGAAAAAGTGGGACTCATACTGTATGTGTATGTACTATACATCAAAATATAAAACTAATGCTCAATGACTCCAAATTAAATAAGCTATATGATGAAAATAACAGGCCTCTTGCAATATCTTATCATGATTGCCTTTATAAACTAATGTGTAATCCACCTTCAGTGGACTGTTTTTTAAGCAATAGATGCAAGCAATGTCCTGGAGTAGAACAGTTTAAAAATACGTTAATAGAAAAATTTGAGGAAGAATTAATTGATGAGGTCTCATTTAAAAAGTGGGTCTCAGTAGATAGGTGTACTATGGAAACCGTTGTTAAGAAAAGTGATGATTTTGTCCAGGAATTTACTGATGATCTTGTAAAACTTAAATCACATTCTTTTATTGCAAAAATGCAAAAAGATAGATACAATGAAATAAAAATTAACCTTAAACCTGGAGAGTCTTTGATCACTTGCGACTTTGCGGAAAATTATTCCTTTGTTATGCAAGATGAAGTCCAGTCTTATCATTGGAATAACAGCCAGGCAACCCTCCACCCTTTTGCCATTTATTTTCTAAGTGATGGTAAACTGCACAACCTGAATTATGTGTTTATTTCGGAAAGCTTGACACATAATACAATTGCATTTCATTTATTTTTAAAAAAATTAATGCCTGATTTAAAAATCAAAATACCAGGACTTAACAAAATTTTTGTTACGTCCTGCGCAGTACAAAAACAAAAAGAATTTTTTGAATATATGCCTGCATAAAAAAGATTTTGGTGTTGAAGCAGAGTGGCATTATTTTGCCACCTCGCATGGCAAAAGTGCCTGCGATAGCTTGGGAGGAACTGTTAAAAGACTTGCTGCCAAAGCCAGTTTGCAGAGGCCCTATGACAATCAAATAATGACACCTCTACAATTGTTTACTTGGTGTGAAGAAAACATATCTGGCATTGATTTTAAATATTGCACAGAAACAGATTATACAAATCATGAAATAATTTTGAATAAAAGATTTGCGGAAGTCTTAACAATACCGGGGACACAAAAAATTCATGCTGTAATTCCTCTTACAGAAAGCACGTTTTTGGCAAAACAGTTTTCTACATGCTTAGAGGTCGAAACACATAATCTTTTTAAAGGTGGAAGCATTATTTTGCAAAATATCGAGTCAGGGTTTGTCACTGTAGAATATGACAGTGCTTGGTGGCTGGCTTGTGTCTTGGGGAAAAATAATGAGAGCGGAGAACTGAAAGTAAGCTTTCTTCATCCACGAGGACCTGCCTCATCATTTTTTTACCCAACACCTCAAGATATTTTAATTATTAAACCAGAAAGTCTTATAAAAAAAGTTGAACCCAACACTGCTACTGGCAGAACTTACAATGTCAGCAAAAAAGAAATGTCAGATTCATCAGAAATTCTTAAAAGAAAGTTAAAAAAATAAATTTAAGGTATATAGTTAGTCTTAGTGTTTTCTGTCTAATTTTTATCAACGAAGTAGAAAAGTTTGTTTATTTCTTTTGCGAGTTTAAAATAAAATAATTTGTAGATAAAGCCTCTGGGTATTTTTTAAAACCTGTATCCATCCAACAAATTTATTTATTTTAATATCCAGTGCACTATTGGTGCTCCTAAAATATGTTTATTTTTTTAAATGCATGATTTTTAATGTACTTAATATTTTTGATATTTTTTTGACATTGAACCCATCATTTCTCCATCATAAAATTTTGTGGATAATTAAGTAACACTTTGACCAAAATTATATATTTTTTTCAAAAAAATTAAAAATGGCCTTTTTGAATTTTTCAATTTTTTTTTTCAATTTTTTATTTTCAATTTTTTTTTTTGTTAAAATTATGTTGTGATATTTCATAAAAAAGAGCTTCAAAATGACTTTAAAATGAGACATTTATTACTTTCCTAGTGTAAGTGGTTCTCGAGATATTGCTAGTTTTGTACATTCTTGTTAAGGTCAAAATGCTGACTTTTTTATTTTGAAAAATTAAAAAAAAAAAACTACGAATCAAAAAAATCTAAAAATTTGCATTTTCAACTTTTATGGTAAGAAGAAAATATATACCAAAAATCATCAAAATTGGAATTGGTCGCGTAAAATTTTTGTGATTTTTTGGTTGATTTGATATGGAATGACCCTATAGTCAGTTGACGAATTTAGTGGTTTAAGTCAAGAATTATACTTTATCTTTCGTTGTTGCGACGTCTTAGCTAGTATAGACGGACGTAAGTCGTCGAGATAACGTTTAGAGCCGTAGTTAGTCCGACGTCTGAACTTGTAGTACTTGTGTTAGTAAAGTTTTCTGACGGCAGTCCAACGTCTGTGATGCCAACGTTGCAATCAGTAAAGTGGAGAAAAAAATGGTTCTACGTCCGGAATGCGACAAATGTGCCCAATGTATGCGGTGATGATTTTTGATCTAAACCTGACGGTTTTTCAACGTTCTTGTATTTTTGTTCGTCCGGTACATTTTTGTGTTATAGCCAATAATGCCAAAGAAAAACCAATTCAAATATTCTACCACGTTCTACAGGAAAAGAATCAAATTGCTCGCACAAAAATCACGTTTATCCAGTCAGTATGAAAAAGGAAGAAAAAATTAAAGGCCGTTGGAAAAGGCGCAAAAGTTGTCAGAAAAACTAATTTAAATATTGTACCACGATTTACAGGAAAACAATCAAATTGCTCACGCAAAAATCACGTTTATCCAGTCAGCATCAAAACGGAAGAAAAAATGACAGGCAGTTAGAAAAGGCGTAAAAATTGTCACAGAATTTTGCAGGTTAGAATTTATGGCATTCCGCTAAAACTCACTGCTGCCACCTTTCTGGGTCTTAGTCCGATGTCGGACAAACGTAGTGGAGGAATCTTTTTTGGAAGCAAGGTTCCTTAAAGAGATTAAGTTAACCAAACACCACCAGAGGTCAGACTCACCAGATCGAGTCAAACTTACAAGGCTGGCGCCCTCTAGGATTTTGCAGTGGCGTCACTATAGATGAAACCAACGTTTCGCCGGAACGGGTGACCGATTAAGTACACAAAAATTCACTAGGGGTCAGGCCATCAAATTTGAAAAATAAAACTGGAGTTTTAGTAGAAATCGGGCAAGTTTACTGGATTTTTCTGACGTAGCCATCCTTTCCTTGCGGTAGTTGTGGATAAATAATAAAGCCGATCGGAAATTTTGTATTTTTGTGCGAAATATCATAAAATCCCATGAACTTTGCAATTAAATATTGTTCAAATTAAATCCTTAATAATAAATGAAAAATAAACAGTTAGGCACAGAAGCAACTGTGGTCGCTTGTTACTGCCAAAATTATTTTATTTTCACAACCATTATAATTCTTCACAATAGGTATTTTTTTGTCCAATTGGGTATTTGTCATAATCGGGAAAATCTTATCACAATTTGGGTCTATTCATTTATTGGGATTATTGTTTCTGTTTTGAATATACATATGTAATATTTTGTTCACACACACACTTTTACTTTTTGTTAATAGGTACTATTTTAAAATGATTTAATACTCATACATTTTTAAATAAGTTTCTTATATCTATTTTATCTTCTAGGGATTTGTACGTTCTGCCTTTGTCTGGTATTATGATGGTGTGAGATTTTGTCTAGATTTATTTTTTTATTGATTTGTTTGAGTTTTATCATTTTTTGGAAAAATAGTTGTCTCAAGTCCAGAATGCCTGTTTGTTTGTATAAAAGATCGGTAGGGTATTTTCTTTGTCTTTTAAAAATTATTTTTATAACCCATTTTTGCAAAATTTTAATTTCTCTTATGTAACATTCTTTCACACCACCCCAACTTGAAATGCTATATGATATTTGAGATTGAAACAAAGGTAAGGTACCTTGTTTTGCGGATTAACTGTTTTAAGTGTTCATCCCATCTTAAATGGGTATCAATGATGATACCTAAATATTCTATTCGTTCTAGTAATGGTTAAATTTGGAGCAATAGTAAGTGAGTCAAACTCAGGCAAGGTGTTGTTGTAGGATGCTAGAGGCAAGAATTTAGAATTTGAGGCATTTAAAGGAAGTTTATTTAATTTAAACCATTTTTTAATATTAACCATATCACTTTCCGCCTTAGCTTTAACACTTCTCCAATTTTCAGCAGAGTAAAATGCAACTGCATCATCAGCGAAATTCGCAATGTCCCCCTGTAATTCTATTTTTAAAATATTATTTACATAAATTATGAAAAAAAATGGGTCCTAGAAATGTTCCATGCGGCACGCCCTAAGTGACTCGTCCAGGATCGCTCCTTGTCCCCTTTAATTCTACAAATTGTTTTCTATTCTCCAGATAACTCCTAAGTAATTTCAAAGCACTTCCTCTAAAACCACACTCTTCCAAATTTTTAATTTTTTATGACAAATCGCGTCAAACGTCTTTTTTAAGCCAATGAAGATACATAGAGAAGCTTGTTTTTGATCTACAGCATCATACATTTGTTCGCATAGTTTCATTATTGCATCTTCAGTAGATTTTCCCTGTCTAAAGCCGAACTGAATGTCAGATAAAATTTTGTTTTCTTCAAGAAAGATAAGCATTCGTTTTTTGATTTGAAATAGGAGAAATTGGTCTATAGTTATTGATATCTGATTTGCATCCCTTCGTAAACAGGGGTTGAAGATTTCCTAGTTTGAGTTTATCTGGAAAACAGCTTATACAAAATGAAAAATTAATGAGATAAGCCAATAAGGGAGATATGTTCTCTTCTATTTTTTTAGTGTCTCTGCTTTAATGTAGTCAGGTCCAGCAGACTTTCTTAACTTTAATTTCTGTATAACTTTTTGTACTTCGTAGATCGACTCCTTTAAAAAAAAATCGCTGTAGTCCAAATGGGTATTTATTATTTGCCAAATTTTTTCCGTTACCGTCTTTCCTTGATTTTTTTCATAAATTTGATTTACACTTTGCCATAAAGCACTTGAGGTATTTTTATTTTGTGATATAGTTTTTGGTGTGTACAACTATAATTTTTCTATCCAGAAGATTTTTATAGTTGTTATATCTGTTTTTCAGCTCAAGATTTTGAGAATTTTTTAAGAGTTCCTAATACATGTTATTTTTTATGTTTATAGATTTAAGAATACTCTTAGAAATCTAATTTTAAATATCTATAGCCGGAATTCGATACGCTACTCGCTGCGTATCTTTTTGTAGAAAAACATATGACAAAAAATGAAAGTTTCAAAAATACGAGAAACATATCTACCTTCTTGGAAAGCAAATTTTAAAAACATATTGCTTAATTTCAACATAACTCGCAGAGAATTTAGGTTTAATAGGCACTGTGGCAATATTTACTAAACCTGTTAAATGTCTTTCGCAAAATTTTATTTGTACGAATAGACCAAACACTTGTTACGCTAGCTGGTGTGATATTGACAATGGGGTTTTCCCACATTTTTGGGAAGCAACGGAATTTGGTACCTTAGAGTGAGTTATCCAAAACGCATTTATTATTTCTTCTGAAAAACTCTTGGTTTTGTAGAAAAAAATTTTTAAAGTTGGAGTTCTACAAAAACGCTCAAAAAAATTTTTTAGCCAACTAACTTTACGAGAAAAGTAGCGAGTGGTGACCTTTTTCTCAGCCTCTTCCTAACTTCAGTTTAATGCTTAGCTGTCACTAAATGTCATTTCTGTTTAGTAAACAATCTGTTAAAAGTTGTATTTATTTTTTCTCGAGCTTTTTCTGCATCAAAATGAAAAAGTGCGTTTTCCGCGGATGTGAAAATAAATAAATGTCAGAATTCCCCTGGAAATTTAAGATATTTTTGCCCTTCCCTTTGTGACCAAGAAGAAAATTGTGGCTCTAGAGGCACTAAACCTGAAAAAATTATCCACGGCTGGGCGCAATAGTGTGTGAAGATCACAGCTGAAATTCAACTACAACCCCATTAGAGACATCGCCACCCAAAGGAAAAATTTTTCTTTACAAAAAAATATTTCATGATCATGTAAAAAAATATAGGTTTACCTTTGATGGTTCTCGCGTAAAATAACCCTCATACAATCTGTTAAGACAAGTAAAATTTAGTTCACTTCTTGTTTAACCCATTATTCTTATAGCAATAAAGTTTTTAAATAAAAAAGTAAATAAAAAAGAGTTTTACCAACCACCACTGGTTTCAGACACAGTCCATCCACCAGTCGGCCCTTCAACTATAACGAATCGATAACAAAAACAATGAACTTTACAAAATACACCGGAGTACCACAAGAATACATACCGGGTGTGACTTGGAGAATAAACGCAAACATGTGTTTCACCCTTGTTGGGGATCATCGGTACGCCATAAGGTTTTATAGACAAATAATACGAACGATCAAACCAACAAGTCATGAACAAATGCTCGGCAAAACATTATAGATAACAGGATGAGAAATGATGGCTACTATGGATAGTGGGAATTTGTTTGAAACCAGTCAGTGGTAGAACTAGTGGAGGATGCCAAAAATCCAATAGTTTTGTGTTGGTAAAACTCTTTTTTTATTTATATTTAACTCCACTATAGACATTGGGAATTTATATCTCGTTCTGTAATAAGACTTTTGTTGATTTGCTTAAAAACTGGAAAGAAAAGATTTATTTAAAATTGACCGAGCCAAACTTCCCACTTATGACATAGAAAAGTCTGATAAGGTCAGTCCTCCCCACCTTTATGGGAATCTAGGGACGTATAAAACTTCTGTAAAAATTTTTTTTAGCTCCAGTGATGGGAGTGAAAAAATATGGTAAATCACTTCAAGTTATTTTTTTTTCTAATATTTTTTCTTCAAGTTTAGTGGAATTTTTTTAAACTTATATTTAAATTTATTGCCTCAGGGTTAATTTTTTTGTAGTTTAAGAAGTTCATAGCAAGTAATTTAGAGAGATGCATTGATTAGCAAGAGTCAATGTTTCTTCCCAAATTTTTCTTAAACCAAAAACTTCTGGGTTAGTTTACCTGCCAAGGACTGGGTTGGGGTCGAATCTCGTCTTAATTTTAGATGTTGGGAAAATCAAGTTACTAATGCATTGCAGACGAAAATTTGTGAAAAATGATATTAAAAATGACATTATTTTCCCCCCTGCACAAAAACTTGTAAAATGTAACCGTATTTTAATGTATTGTACCAAAGGTCAAAATAGTGAAATTCTATGAGGATCTTATATGATAGGACATATGAGCCGTCAAATAACAGATGTCTGGCAAACACCCAAGAAGACTTTTTTCTCATAACTTTCAACCGAAAAAAATCTTGGGTGGAAAAACGAAATTCAAAATTGGATGCGTTTTTTTTTAACTTCTTTTTTTTATTTCTCTTTTGTTTCAATTGCCTTAGGAGCATATTCCTATTGGAAATATTAACACGCCATCGCCAGGACGAACCCATATCAGATGACTTATAATAAAGTACAAGTGCGGAATGATGCCTATTTGTGAGTGATTCAAAATGATGTTTGGGGTGGGCGCCTAGTGGTTTTATACTGTCTGAAATTGTTTCAATCTTTTTTTAGAAGCATTTTCTGTAAATAAGATTCATTTTGGGACCTTCAATGGAAAAAATTGTCATTTTTAATATTACAATAGTTTTATATAATTTTTATTTTTAATAAGTGAAGTGAAATAAAATCATTGCCTGTTCTTTTGTTTTGTAAGAAATAAATATATACCTACTGTAAATTTACCATGTTTTATGTATCCTAAAACTCAAGCTTTTAAAGGCGGACAAAAAAATATCAAGACTAAAGTTAAATAGTTTTATTAAATAATATGGTCAAAAATACGTACTATTTAAACAAAAGGAGTGTTAGATACACAAGAAAATAGTAAATTATTAATAAAACAAAATAAATAAATGTACTATTTTAATTATACAATTTTTTATTATTCTAAATATACAAAACTTTAATTTTATATCTGAAGGAATCCAGAGAGGTGGAAAAAAATATCCACATTATTAGCAGAGCTACACATTCTTCGTATAGGTCTATTAAGGTTGTAATTTGTATTATAATATTCTAAGTTAAAAATATTCCTATTTCTTGTACTCCGCTGTGGAACCCTTAAGCCAATTCTATGTATTAATTGACGAGAATCAAACATTGCATTTCAAATCTTGAAAATAAAAGCTAGATCAAGACATTACTCGACGGTTTTCAAGAGTTGTGACCTTTAGAAATTTTAAAACATCACAATAAACTATTTCCCCAGATAGAATTTTAAGTTTAAAAGCTACAAAACATAAGAATTTCTTCAATACCCTTTCCAGATTTTCTACATGACATTTATAGAATGGGGACCATATGGAACTACAATATTCTAATATTGATCTAACAAGAGAACAATAAACATTTTTAAAACAGATTATATTTTTAAATTCAGATAGGCTCCTTTTTAAGAAACCCAGTAGTTTAAAAGCTTTGTTACAGATAAAGTTATAGTGATTTTTAAAGCTTAAGCTTGGGTCAAATAATACCCTTAAGTCTTTAAATTTTGTGAAAAAGTGTTGAGATCATTCTGCACTCTTTCACAATCCCTAAAATCTTTAACAATTCTAAAAATCTTTTAATCGTCTGCATATAGAAGGATTAGACAGCAACAGAAACAGTCTGAAATATCATTAATAAAACAAATGAAAAGAATTGTAGACATAGGTCCCCTTGTGGTACTCCAGACTTCACTAATATCTCTTCAGAGAGACAATTTTTTATCCTAACAGCCTGTCTTCGGTTCTTATTATGCCAAGATTTGTACAGGGAATGAAAACAATGTATTAACATCAATCAGTGAAGATTTTTTTTCTTTCAAAATCTTTGTCAAAAGACCTTTTTAGCAATACCAAAAACCTATAATTTATTTGGCGGTACCTTACATTGAGGTTTTATCTCTTAACAGTTTTTTTAAGTTTTTGATAGTCCTGTCATAAGACTCCTCTGTAAAAAATTGTGCTCCACCAATTTGTATAAAATTTTAGTATATTGTCATAGTCAAAATACACAATACAGAAATCATAACGAAAATTTCATAAAAGTGTTTTATAACACTTATTTTAAGTCTTTAGTAGTTATGCTCATTGATTTTTTAGCAATCTGAGTACTTGGGTCATCAAACTATAAATATATTAATAGCAGGTTTTAAATTTTAATCACGATATCTGATTTACCCTGTACATTATAAATGGTTTACATGAAACAAAAAATGTTATTCAAATTGGCGAAAAACAATGTTTCACATAGAACACTTCAAGATTTGATAAAAAACGGTACTTCACTTTGGGGTTCATTTGTGATCTATCACTTTGAAGTTTCTACAGAGATAAAAAAATTCAGGCTGACAACATTTTTTGGAGTTTATCATATATTTTTGTGATTTTCACAAAAAAAAATCCATGTTTTATAAATAATTTCCGCGTTTTATTAAACAACTCAATGTTTTGCATTAGTTTAGGTAGTAACTATATTTTTGGTATTACTGTAAGTATGCGCGTTTTGAGATATCTACATTTTTTATGGCACTTTGAGATTAAATTTTTGTTTTATGACCAGATATTTAAGTAACGAATGAGACTTTAAAAAAATATAAACATTAAAAAACAAAAAAAAAACGCAGATATTAATTAAACAAACACGGATTTTTTAAAGTGCTTTAGCAGACACATATATCGCCCAAAGAACCTTTTCTTGAATATCTCTAGCTAGCAGCTACAGTAAGTAAGGATGTTTTTAGAAGTTCAACCCTCTTTCCAACCTCCCACGACCATTAAAAACTCATTGCTTGATGCCAAAGATATTTTGTAAATTTTTTATAAAAATCGGTTTAGCAGCTCTCCACTAATGTAACAAAAAGACACCACACCAAAACATGGGTATTGGCTTCTCAGGTACAAGCCTGATTTTGAAATTTTAATTTTTTGAATTTCCTTCAAGACATCATCTTTAACTTTTTCCCCCTCTCCACTGCCTCAGTGCCCAGGTGTTTAGAAGCGCCAAAAATAGCCTCAGTTAACGTTATTCTGCCAAATCGCAAGCTGTGCCATAATGGAGAATTGGCTTGAAGTCGAGTATCCGTTTCAGCTTCGACACACAAGGAATCGCTCATATTTGACCGCATGTAATTAATGAACCTGTCAACATTCCATTTGGTCCATTTTCTCTGCAGTTTTAAACTTGAACCAGAGCTGGTATACATCGATATAGGTGTACTTGTCTTCAGATCGCAAAATGGTATATATTACCCCTTTGTTATCTGCGCAGATTTACATCAATTGAGACACATAATTATGACTTTTTGGTCCGAGGGCTGGCACGTCTTCGTTTAAGTGACTGCAAATCCATTTTAGCATTTCCAACATCATTGTAGAGGTGCAGGCTGGTTCTTCACTTCTTCTGTGAAGCCCAAAAAGGACAGCAATGGCATGCTTGCAGCCCCCTGTAAGTATCAAAAAAGAAAAGTTAAAAACAGTTAACAATTTTCTAATAACAGGTTAAAAGGAGACACATTCTGCTTGCGTCTTTTTTTATCTTGTGAAAACTAAATTTGCATTGTGTGTTCCTAGCTTAACAGAAACTGGTACAAAAAATACATCATAGTTAACAAACGTAACTTTTTGTGTTGGTATGCTCTAAAAACTCTATGCATAAAGGTCAACTTTTAAAAAATTTAAAGCAGTTTTACTTGGATTTTCCACCCCAGATATGTACAAAAAAAAGAGCAGCGCCTAATATTCTGTAAGTTTGGATACCTTAAAGATATAATTTTCCTACCAGGTGTAATTGCAAAATAGTGCCAGCTGCTATTCTGAAAGTTATAATTTTACCTCTTTTTCTCAAAAAATGTAAATAATAACAATTATTAAGTAATTTTAAGAAGACTTTAAAAAGAGATTAACCAAATATTTTTTTTTAAATGTAATGTAAAATGTGTATAGTTTCAAGTTTTTAAAACTACCTGCAGAAGCAGAACAATCTTTGCACTCAGAATGCAGCACTTTTTCCTCCTTCTCATTAACAGAAATTTCCACAGTATAAGGAGTATTTCTTACTCTGTGCTCCGGAGTTATTTTCGCCTTGACTGTGCAAACATCTCCTTCTCTCTTAACGTGTCACCATAGACCTCCTTCGTAACTCTAAAATAAACAATAACACTTAAGCCTTCAATCATCTCACTTTTAACACCAAATCAACCAGACCATGTACATTTTTAAGGTACAAACAAAGTAAAAATAATTTCATATACACGTAGAATTGCAACTCTCATATGACACGAGAATAACTGATAGATAGACAAAACTTCATATGTCCAGTTTACATACCATGAGTCCTCTAGGTATGGCAAAAGTTTAGAAATCATATTTTTTTTGTAATGCACTGAATGGCATGTGGTGACACTTCATTAGCTGTTAATTTTTCATGCTATGATATTTTTCATAACATGAATTAAATTTGGAAATTCTTTGAGATTAAAAATATAAGATAAAAAAAATACAATTTTTTTTTATATTTTTACAAATCTGTCTTAGTTATATACCTCAAAATAGTTTTCCCAGATTTTACAGCTGTGGTTAATTATTTCTGATAAAGCTTTTCTAACATTTTGTTTTAAATTTTATAGCAAAATTTTAGGTGTACCTACAAATGACTTTTTTATTATCTTCACATTTTGCAGCTTTTCACTGTTATAAAAAAATCCAGGATGTTTAAAATATAGTAACTGTAATAAATTACTTATTTACTGTCATTTATATTTTGCTTTTAATAAGTTGGTCAAAACCTTGGTCAAAACTAGTAAGAAATCCTGTTGAGTCCAATATTTCCTTGAATATCTGAAAAACTACAAATCTGATATAGTTTTTGTTGGAACTGTAATTATCCATCTAAATATTAAAACCGTGTGTTGCTAGCTGCTAAAAGTATATTTTATTTTCCTTGAATATTTCAAGAACTACAGATCTGACTTCAACGTAAATGTAATTGCTAGCTGCTACAATTCCACCCTCTTCACAACAAATTAATTGACTATTATATAATGTTTTGTTTTAAAAGTCATTTTAATTAAATGTTTGGGATTTTCTTTGAAAGATACTTGAATGATTTAATAAGCTAGTCATCAGGTTTTATTAAACCCAAAATCCTAATTTTAAATATTTATTTTTAGTTTAGTTTTTTACTTTATTGACATTCTTTTGTATTTTTTTTAAACTAGCTTTTGCTAAGTATATAAATTAACCTTGAAATTAACATTGCATTTTTCTGAAAAAACTTTACTGTCATAAGCCTAATATGTTAGTAAAGAAATTTGATGGTAATGTGGCACTAAATTATCATCATGTCAGAATTTAGCTCAATCTTGATAGTTTAGAGAGGCATAAAAAATTACTGACATTTGTTTGATGCATAAATTAATTAACGGTCTAACTGACTGTTAGACATCATCATACTTTTCACATTACTTTTCATACAACTGATTATGGACAAAAAAATAATTTATTGAAAGAACTTTATTGCTTAACTCAGTAACCAGTTATTAATGTTTTTAATGTATCTGTTAACTCCTTAAAAAGACTAACAAAAAGAATCTTACCAGACTAAATATTTTTTTTAGTTAAATTTTATACTGTTGTGTGTCTGTTTTTAAATATTTTGCATTGTTCATACTATAACTCCTACTATACTATATTTCATGTCTTTATTTATTAATTAGTATTCAGTGTTGACTATGTAAAATTTTTTTCTTTTGACAAGGTATTGATTTTAATGGGGTTTCTGTTCCCTATAAATATAAATAAATAAATTAAATTACTTGTGCTGAGGTCCTTTCTCAAAAAGTTACCTTGCTTTTTCTTACTTGGCATAAAAAAGTAACAAGGTTTGGATTTTTGTAATCGGGGAAAAAAAAGTTAAATTTAAAAAAATATGGACAGGGTGTCCAAAAATCATATTTCAAGTCACTTGACAAGGTTTTTATAATAAATGTTTAACAGTCTTACTCATATATTTTGACACAATTTGGATTTTTAATGTGCGCAGTTAAACCATACTCACTTCCAGTCTTAACATTCTTCATCTCAGCGCTAAAGAAATCCATATTATCCAAATAATATAAATTAATCATCTCATGATCCACTTTGGGTAAGTTGTTAGAATCACCCTTCACAAATCCCTTCTCCATATTCTGAGCCATATTCTCTAAAAAAAAATCAAGAAAAAATCTTAACAAAATTCAAAAAGTTAAAAAACTACTTACCTACAGCTCTCTTTAAAAATCTTTTTATCAATACTTTTTTTAATATAAATATTGAAACCTTTAAAATAAGTGCAAAAAAATTAAAAGAACAGAATATTATCGCTTTAGAATAGATAGCTATATTTGAAGTCTGAAAATACCATCATGGCTGTACCCAAGGGGTGAACCAATCCAGCAAGTGCACAAAATATTTGGCAGGAACTATATTTTAGCACTTGCAGGCTTCCTATATTATTAGTTTCATTTTATCCTAAACCCAGGAGGAACTGGAATATGGACACTTTTTACAGGAGACGTACAAAATATGGGATCATTTCACCCGTTGGCTGTACCAATATACAGATTTTAAACAATAGCAGAACGAAGTTTTTATAATGTTACTAGTATGAATCTACACTTTTGCAAGCAAATAAGAAAAGCTATCAAAAGATATAGATTTTAGGAGAAAATTCTGTCTTCTAATAGACATGTAGCAAGCATGAAAATTCTTGGATCTGGGGTTGAGTTTTTATGGTGGTTTTTGACGATGCATCAGAAAGCGGCTTTATATAAAGAGAGTGTCTAAAGAGCCGACAATTTATTATGTGTTTTTCATATTTTCGTTTTTTTTCAAACTAAATTAACCCAACCTAACCTAAACAGACTCAATCCAACTTATTAAAAGCCAAAACACCCCAAAAAAACACACTTTAAACTAAATTAACCCAACCTAAACAGACTCAAACCAACTAAATTCACCCAACCTAACCTAAACAAACCAACTTATTTAAAGCCAAAACAGCCCAAAAAAACACACTACAACCCCTACATCTTTTTTTGGCATCAAAAAATGTTTGGGTTGTTTTGGCTTTTAATAAGTTGGTTTGAGTCTGTTTAGGTTAGGTTGGGTTAATTTAGTTTAAAAAAATATGAAAATATGAAACACATAATAAATAATTATTGTCGGCTCTTTACCCTCACGTCTATTCAGCCGAATTGTCGGCTCTTTATAGACACTCCTTTATATAAAATTACTTAAAAAAACTTACCAAATATCAAAATTTGTATGCGCACACTCTGTTAAAAATCGCAATCAAAAGTTCTTATTCTTCTTGTCTCCGAATTAAGCTTATAAACCCAGCTTAAATTTTCTTAGCAGCTAGGGCTATGGTGGACAGGAACCGTACTGTTTGTAATAACATTCACTACATATATAGTTGTATATTACTTGTAGGCTTTCTAAACGACAATATAAACTTCCGCACTACTAAATGTTTATAATTTTATAAATTAACTTCAAAAGAATCACAACCAAAAAAGCAAAACACAAAAAAACGAATTGACAGTATGACTTAAAGTTAGCCGCAGGCCGCAGTTCGCAACCCAGTGGTCCAAATAAAAACTGCACTTGACAAATTACAATGGACCAGCCAAAAATGACGTCACCTGTATTGATTATGACGTCACCTATATTCGTTTTGAAAAATCGTAAGGCCACTGAATCGACGATTAAAAACATTATTTTTCACATAGAAAACCAAAATTTTTTGGGGAAAAAAGTTTTTAGATGGATTTCTTGGACCTTTATGTTTCTGTATATTCCAAAAAAAAGGTAACTTTTTTTTTATGGGAAAGCCCCATTATTGGTTTCCAATTATATATAATTACACCTCGGTTTCATATCGAAGAAAACTATTATTTGCCCGAACAATTAAAGGGTAGAATAGATATTTTGTGCAGAATTTTAAATTCTTGAATAAGAACATAATTTATTGGATGACCTAAAAATGACTCTGACTTTATTTATCCAAAAGACAGCTAAAACAGCTTTGACAAACACCTCATATGATATAAAGAAAATTCAAGAAATTTCACAGTTTTTGAACAACACAGTCAGTTCTGTATTTGTTTCAAACAACGTAGTAAGATCCACATAAAGTCGAAAAGGTTTTATTTTTTTAATTGTCCTTGCAAGCAAGTGCTCCGGTATTTTAAATATCAAGCTTCCCTTATTTTAAATATCAAGCCTATGACATATGCGACCTTGACTCAAACCGAGTTACAGCAAAAAGTCTGCCCGCATGTCGTGTACGCGCGGATGTTCACTACTCTAGAAAAATCCAATAGAAGCTATTCCCGCTGCTAGGTTCTCTGTAGCGTGAAGATATAATACGCCGGCAGTGTTGTCAGCAACATGATAGTTAAAAAAAAAACAATCAGTTACAACCGAAAAGAAACTAAAACACAAAAGATAAGAAAATAATTTTCTGTGTTCCTTGTGGGATGCTCATCCAAGTTTGAATTTTCGTTATTTCCACCCAAGATCTTTTGATCTTTTGTTTTTTTTTAACATGATAGTTATCAGAACCTATGATAATTTTGTGTGAAACATGACGATTAATAATGACCTGTTATCAAACCCTAAATCTATGATAATTTAACAAATCCTCACATAAAACGTCATTTATTCTTATAATGCGTCGAACCCACACAGTAAAGACTTTTTTTTAAATTGATATCCCATATTTTAAGACAACACTTCGATTAATCGACGTTGGTCATCTAACTATCTTCTCTCGAACTTTCTCGTATATTTTTTTTGGCCACTTAACAATAACAAACAACAACAATAACAAAACTATGATAATTTTTCCCTAAACTTGATAATTTTTCGAATTGCAAATGATACTTTTTTCCAACCTCCTGGCAACACTGTTAAGGCCGGCAGTAGCAGTATACCTGCTTTCGTGTGCGTCGAGAGGTCATTGAACCTGCTGAATGCATCAAGCATCGAGTAGTGCGTGCGTTACGAGGGGTGGAAGCTATTATTGTAGTAGGTGTGTACTAGTAGTAGTAGTAAATAGGAGGCGGCCCAAGACCTAGCAAGTAGGCCCAATCGGTCCCTTTTTACTTTACCCCAGCCCAGCCCCTAATCCACCACCTGTACCGCTTGTACGGTAGTGGGCTCTCCGGGCCTTCCTGTTCTCTTCACGAAGTCCAGTAGTTTGGCCCACTTGAGAGCTCGTAGGTCCTCTTCATCTAGATTCGGTTGTTCGAGTACCTGATGCCTCATCCTTAGGTATGCATCGCACTCCGCAACGAGGTGTCGGGATGTCTCCTCCGCCCTCCCACAGGCCTGGCCGATAGAGTCATTCCCGATCCCGATGCGAGTCAGGTGCTTACTGAGTCGGTTGTGGCCGATCAGTATTCCTATCAGTAGTCCAATATCTTTTCGTGTTCTTCCCAGGAGCCATTTGAGTCTGGCCGCTTCCGGTCCGTCGATGAATTGTTATACCTAAGAGTGATTCCGGACCCACGTATTGAGTGCTGGCGCCGATCCGAGCGAGTTCATCCGCCTTTTCGTTGCCCGACACTCCCGTGTGTCCCGCTACCCACATCACTGTAACTCTCTTGCACCAGAGTATTGCCAATTTTTGGCGCACTGAGTGCCTTTAGGGCCACTTGGCTGTCGGAGCATATGTACACATGCTCTTCCAGACCATTGCGAACCTCTTATAGTGTTGCCGCCATTATAATGGCGTATACCTCGGCTTGGAAGACCGTAGCTTGCTCTCCGAGCGGGTAGTTCACCCGAACTTCTCGGTCTTGTTCTCTCTTGGTCTGTTGTCTGCCTCTCCGACAGCTTGGAGACATCGGTGTAGCATATCACAGCGTTCGTCTCGAACTGTTGGTGGAGGTTTTCACCCTGCCAGAATTCCCTATGGGGAATTTCGACTTTGTACCTCTTATTGAATTGAGTCCCTCAGACGTAAATGGGTCGCCATCGCTTCCTTCTTGATCCAAGTCGGTAGCGGAAGCAGTCCCAGAATGATCTCGAGAGCTTCGATTCGTGTCGTCCTCATGGCCCGGTTATTCCCCTGCACATAAGCCCTTGCAGGCTTCTGAGCATCTGGGATATGGTGGTCCTCTCCACTGCCGGTCACCAGAAGATGGATCCATATTGGATCCTAGGTTTTTAGTATTGTCGTGTACATTCATTGGAGGTTCTTGGGTGTAATCATCATCACTCGATGCCGAGTATGATTTCCCTCTATTCTGTATCGTCGCTATGTTGTGCGTTTTTTTATGGCTATGTAAGCCAATTCTCGAGCCGCACACCCTTCCACAGTCCTGGCACACCCAGTCTCCGGCAGCAGCCGTGTGTTGTTGGTCATCCATTCTTCCATTTTGTCGCTCCTTTCTACGTTCTCTCTTTTCCGTCTCTAGTGTACATAGTTGCTCTTCAAAAGTTTGTGCTCCCTCATGGACTGTTCGACGCCATGAAGCCCTATCGGTTGCCGTGGTCTCGAAGTTGTTTATATGGATATGATCCTTCTTCAAATTGCCTTTGAGAACGTCCTTGTACCTTTTTTGTTGACCAACTTGATTTCTCTTTCCGTCCTTCAGTTGTCCATAAAATATCTGCTTTGGGAGACGTTTTTCGGGCATGCGGATAATGTGACCAAGCAAGCTGGTACGTAAAGATAAGGGTTTCTATACTAGTTGTTCTGGCTTCTTCTAAAACACTTATGTTTGTTCGTCGGTATTGCCATTTGATTCTCAGTATTCGTCTTAAACAACTTTGGTGATATTTTTCTAGTCGTTTGATATGCCTTCTGTAGGTGGTCCACGTTTCGCATCCGTATGTTAGAGTTGGTATTATAACTGTGTTGTAAACACGAAGCTTGGTCTCCGCATTGATGTCGTGATTATTGAAGACTCTCTTCGAAAGCTGTCCGAACGCTGCGCTAGCATATTTTAGGCGACGCTGTGTTTCTGCGTCAATAGTTGCATTTGATGATAGGTGGCTTCGAAGGTATGGGTAATGTTCTACATTCTGCAGAGAATGGCCATTTATGGAAATGTTTGGAGCTTAGGGATTCGTACCTGGTTCTGGTTGGTGAAGAATTTGCCTTTTGTCAAGATTGACCTCTAGGCCAATGCTTTTGTAGCCTTGGTTAAATGCGTTGATTACCAGCTGTAGACCTTCCTCTGTATCGGCCATTACGACGTTGTCATCGGCGTACTGCAAATCGATTACCGAGGTCGTCGAGACCTTAGTTTTTGTCTGCCTAGGTTAAGTAGACCACCGTCGAATCTATATAGAATTTCCACTCCCGGCGGTAGATGTTCCTCAACAAGGTGAAGCATGGCATGTAAAAATATAGAGAATAGGGTGGGCGCAATAACACACCCTTGTTTAACGCCTGTCGTAATCTGGAATGACTCTCCTGGTCCATTGTTGCTCAGGACTGTTGCATTCATATTGTCGTTTAGTAGTCTAAGAATTTGAATATAATTTTTGAGGGCATCCAGCTTTTGCCAGTATTTTCCAAAGAGCTTCTCTGTTGACTGAGTCAAATGTTTTGACTAGGTCTGTGAAGGCCATGAAGAGATGGCGATTTTGTTCTCTAGATTTCTCTTGCATTTGTCTGGCACTGAAGATCATGTCAGCTGTGCCTCGATTATGTCTAAATCCACACTGGGTCTCTGGCAAATTCTGTTCAGCAATCGGAATTAATCGGTTTGATAGTATCCGTGCAAGTATCTTTCCAGCAACAGAAAGCAGAGATATACCTCTGTAGTTTCCACATTGGGCCTTGTCGCCTTTTTTGAAAACGGTAACTAAAGAGGCGTGTCTGAGTTGTTGTTGTTGATGTGTATTTGGGAATTAAGTGCGGGACCCCCTTGTTTGTAGACTTCAGCAGCGATACCATCTGTGCCTGTTGACTTGTTAGCTGTGTGATTGCTTTTTCGACCTCCTCTAATCTCTGACAAATTTGCAAAAAGTCGTATTATATTACAAGAAGGTAAGTTCTTAATAATTGCTTCCCTTGCCGTGCCGAAATAGCATGTTTGGAAAAAGAAGCTCAATCGCCAGTAAATGAGAGCAAAAGAGATAGTGAATTTGAGAAACCGATACGCTGTTGCCGATATCACAATTAACTAAAAGATTCTTAAGTAAGATTCCGACAAATTTAAATGTTGCTTACAGTGATTATGAGTATTTTCTTATTTTAGTTTGAAATTAAAATCCACTTTATTATGATGACGACATTGACAAAGGAGGGAGCACACTTAACATCGGACGTTGTAGATATTGAGATCTTGATCACACTTTAAATTGACCAAAATAATCGTTCGACTAGTTTCCAAGATACAGGGGTTTATTGGATAGTGCTAATAAATAAACCAAATTTGAATATGAGCACAAAAAATTGGTACCGGACCACTACCAAAAATTTATTAGTAAAGTACTAATTGTTTTTCTTTTTTTGTATGGTACAAAATATAGATAAAATATCAAAATTCAATGAAAAATAATATTGATACGTGGTACCCCATAAGATTTTTTTTCTTGCGAGGGTATTGTAAGAAGTACATAAGTCAATCAGAATTTTAATATATGCGCTAAAAAAGGTTTATTGTGGCAATATTGGTGGTCAGATGAGCCTATGTTACTAAATTAAAATTAACAGTGTCAGTTTGTATACCGGGGATACTCAAGAAGTTCTAATACCTATTAATACGTTACAAAACAGGAAAAAAATGCGAGGGAAAATGTCAAAAATTAATAAATAATACCATTAGTTACGCATCATAACATTTTTATTACGGGGGTATCCTAGGAGGTACAGGTATACAAATCAATGATTATTTTAATATTTGCAAAAAAATGTTTCTTGTGGCAATATTCGTGGCGAGAAGACTTTATGTGAATAAATAAATATAAGTAGTTTAGTATAACGGGAACAGTTAAGAAGTACTAGCATGAAATTCAATTTTTACGTACTTCTTAGAATACCCCCGTACCCGTAATAACACCTAATTAATATTTTACTAATAAGTTTTTGGTACTTTTCAAGGGTCCCCGGTATATCAAATGACATTTTGGAGCCCTTATGACCCTCCTAATTTCTATTTAGTTGCATAAACTCTTGTGGAAAGATATATTGCAACCAAAACATATTTTTTGTACTAATATTCACATTTCGTTTAAACCCTGTATCTTCGAAACTAGTCATACGATTTTTTTTTGGAATTTAACATGTGATTAGGACCTCAACATCTACAGCATACCAAAATTTGGTTCAATTTCTGTGCCAACCAAAGGCTCAGGTTAAGTGTGCCCCCTACTTTGCAAAAAGTGACTGAAAAATCGAATTACATTACAGTAAGTTTTTGAAAATTGCATCCCTTGCTTGAAATTTCATATCTCAAATACCTTAATATCTGTGTGAAGAAAGCGTAATATCTCTGGAACTACTTAGCTTATTTTTATCGAAAATAGCTGAGGGCCGGATCAATACTCGGGGTTAAAAATGGGGTTAGTAATGGGGTATGCTATGCTACTTAAACTGTAAAAACGATGGTAAAATCCGCAGATACCTTCAATTTAATTTTTATTTCCTGAAGTTTGGCCTTGATACACTTCTACCGCCAAGTATGTTAAAAATGTCCCATATGGTAAAGGCCGCGACAATTTTAAATTCAATGGCAAACGAACCTTTCCATGGGCATATGGGCGAAAACCATTTTATTCACGCGTCAATATCTAATATAAGGTTGTTGAATTTAATTCCTGCTTTCTTTGATTCTTGATTTGAAAGAAGTCTTAATTTATCTTAACAATAATTTATGCACTAAATTTATTTAGTTTCAAAACTTATCGTTAGATCGTTTTTCAATTTTTTTTCTATGGATTATAAAATAATAGAGACTTAAAAGAAAATAATTGATCCGAAAAAAATTGTCTCGAAAATGAAATGACAAAAAATTCAAATCGTTAGAAAGTATATGCATAGAATTAAATTTAAACCAAACATATTTTTATAGAAAAACAAAATGTCAGAAAATATTTTAAACGAAACTAATTTAATAGAAACAAACCACATTCAAGAACCCCAATCTGTCCGAAAATTATTTGAAACGACAACGACGAATTAAATTGCTACGTTGCCAGGCTTACGGCAGGGAAGAGTCGAAGTAAGTTGTGATATTGTATTAATTTACCCCTTTTATATCCCTTAACCACCCCTACCCCCAAATTTTTTATCATATTAAAATCGGTTCACGGAAAATGTGTCAAAATTTTCCTATTCCCGCATTGTTTGACGACGAAAGTTGTTTAAATTCGCTGGGTGTGGTTGCTTATGTTATGCTTCGTCGCCAGGTACAGTCCTATGCCACCCTGATGATTCCTAACAAGGATGAAACAGGTCTGTAGGTTTCTGCACTATCCATTAGATCTAGGAGGCCTGGTCGTAATGAATTGAAAAGCGAAATGTGCGTCCGATCCCACGAGCCCTTAGATTAAAAAGAGACAAGATATCTGGTCCAACGAAAACTCCTTGGCAAATAATAACCAATGTATTTACAAATAAAATCACAACAAAACAAAGGTGCGAAATATCGATTATTTTTCTATCCTTTTAAACGACGTTAAAACGATAGGGACAGAGAATTCTCTCTCAAGTACTTTAGGTCCTGGTTGGCTTGTGGGTGGGGAAAGTCGGCAGAGCGCAGACGGTCGGATGATATTTTTATCGACATAAGCTTTTTCGTGTTATTTATTTTAAGATTACAGGATGTCTTAAGCAGTTTATAAATCTTTTTATAACCACATTTTCTCAAAAAACGTTTATAGTGTGTTTTTTTACCAGTAGGAGAATATTTCAGTGCATTTAAAGTGATATTATGGAACCAATCGTCCAATGTTTTAAAAACAAAGGGAGAGCAAGTGAAATCAGTTAGTGGCGGTATGTGCCGGTAGGTACACAGAAAATAAAAAAAAAGTTTATGAAATATTCTTAAATTAGTAGATCCTTAGATTAAAATATCAACAAACATGTTTTTTTTTTGACGAAGTTGTTAATTGCCAATAAAATAAAGCATACTTTAAGGAAGTTAATACGCAAATAAGATATTTTCGAAGTTTTTTTTATTAAAAGGTAGTTAAAGTCCTAGACCAACTTGCAAACAACAATAAAAGTTAATTATGAATATTGAATTCCTACCTCTTATCAGATTATTAAGGTTTATTTATACTCCCGCCGTTGCCATCTGCGCTCGCTCTTCGAATTGATATTTAAATCTTTTGCAAGCTCTTAATTCCACAAATAACATGTATTTAAGTGTTGCTAAATTATTATTGTTCACCTACATAATATACCTACTTTAAATATTGTACCTATACCCATATCTCTTACAAGACTTACATATCTCTTATAAGATTTACTTACTGAATTTCATAAGAATATCGTAATTTTATATTTTGAAATTAAAGTTTTTTTTATCGATAAAACTCATTCGGTATCCCGGCATGATATTGCTACACAGAAAGTGTTAAAGAAATTAGTTGATTGCAATCATCATCATCATTAGAGCTAGCTATCATCATAATCATTATTCGGTGATTCAAATCTGATATGTTGACTTCCTGTATTCTTTATTAACATCGCGTGACGATTTTCAGGAAAGTACTTAAACAGGGCGGATCCCTGTACTTTTTACATATAACACAAAAGAAATTGAAAATTTTAAAGAACCCCCCTGCTTCACTTGCAAGAATTTTTTTTATCCGCAGAAATCAAAATGAGATTTTTTTTAAATTTTTGTTTGCGGCCCATTTGATAGCACATACATTGTAGAACTAGGGACTAAAATTTTTATTCCGAGATGAAAAGTTTGTCACTTGTTTTAAATACTCTTTTTTGCCTGGACTTGTGGACTGGCAGCCACGTAAAACAAGATGCAATATATCTTGTATGAAATCATTTTTTGCAATGCATGCAATCTTTATTGCCTGCAAAATGTCTGTATTCTATTCTTAGTCCCTAAGGGCTAAAAGTGTCATTTTAGTATCTAGGGATTATACTTGCCATTTTTAATCTCTAGGGTCAAAAATTACCATTTTAGTCCCTAGGACCGAAAAGGAGCATTTTAGTCGTTTGAAGTGCCTAAAGTGTTAAAAAAATGTTTTTACAAGCTTTTATTTAACTTGCGATGTATTTAATAACGAACTATGTTTGACCAACCAATTTTGACCAACTTCCTGACATCCGATCGGCTTCAAATTTGGCAGGCTTATATAGTTGCGGTGACAATACTAGAATATAGTGTGATCAAATTGACAGCTCTCCCCAGTTGCCTTCAAATTTGACAAGCATTTATAGTTTTCCCCCCTCTACTCTCCCCTATGAGGGGAGTAGAGGGGGAAAGCAACTAATTTTGTCCGATTTCAACCAAAATTGGTATACGGGAGCTTTTGGGGATAAGGAATACGAATTTTTGATCAGATTTTAAAAAATCAATATGGCGGAGTCAAGCTGGACGGTTTTCGGTCATGTTTTGCTAAGCAATTTTAACTGAGTTATCCACATCCGATTGTGTTCAAATTTGGTATGCGTTTATAGTTCCGGGGAAAATACAATAATATGGTATTATTAGAGGGGGAAAAAGATTTAGTTCGTTCGATTTCAATCAAAATTGGCATAAAAATAAATTTTTATTAAAATAAACGTTTAAAGAACAAACTTTTATTAAATGCACTCAAAAGTAGAAAATAACTTTTTATCTTTCTTATACCATAATAAAAGCGATGGGAGCAAACTTAAAATTTTAACTTTACGGTGACAAAGAGAGAACTGCAAAAGAAGAACTAAATTCTTCTTCTATTCGAATGATAAACATAATGCTTTCATCTAAAGAAGCTTGCCGTGCTAGCCAAGCCTTTGAAAATGTCCTTTGGTTATAGAGTAATACAACTGTTTCTTAGGTGAATCGTCGATGTGACCGATGTACGATACCTAAAGTAAAAAAAATTGCGCCCATCGCTTTTATTATGGTATAAGAAAGATTTTTAACTTTTCAGGGCATTTAATAAAAGCTTGTTCTTTAAAAGTTTCTTTTGATAAAAATTTATTTCCTCTCTTGATTTGAAATTAGATTTATCATTTACAATTTTTTGTCGGCAACTTTCAAAACTAGTCAATTTTATTTTCATTTATATATAGGGTGTTCCGAAAGAAAACCGGACTTTTTCGATTGCAGCAGACTTAATGTCAAACCTGAAATCTTTTTAAAATTTAATATGACGGACACTTTTGAAAAATGGGTAATTTTGACCCCCCTGGAGAATTTTTATGTTCGCCAATGTAATTAAACAGAAATGTGCGGTCAATAGCCTTATTCCTTCTATGTATTCACACGTAAAATTTGTTTAAATCGGATAAGAAATAAGAAAGTTCGGCAGATTTACATTTGATGCTCTTTGTGTGATAAAAGACTTTCTCACTTAAATCAACTTTATTCGACGGGATACAGGTTCGTCGAAAAATATCGAATTATTAAAATTCAAGATGGCGGACTATTACAAAAATATGTCTTTTTGACCCCTTTGCAAGAAAAATGAGACGTGCACTAAATAGCCTTATTTTTTCAATACGCTTGTTTAAATCGGTTAAGAAATAAGAAAGTTCTGCAGTTCCACATTTGATGCTTTTCGTGTGATAAGACCTTCCATGAAGGCATCTTGAATTTTAAAGCGATGTCATTTTGATATTAGGCATATAAAGGTTGGACCTTTAACTTGTAAGAAAGTTTTAAATTTTTGACAAAACTGTACCGCGTCGACTAAAAAACGACCTATAGTCAGTAAGGGGCATCAAATGCATAAAACTGCAGAACTTTGTTAATTCTTAACCAACTTATGCCCGTGTGCACGGTTTCGGCTTGACATGTAAGCCGAGCTTAGGCTTTAGTTTTGTTTTGCAAGGGTATGGAATATCATTTAAGTGGCACTTAAGCTGTAGTTAAGATAAGCCGTAGAAATACTTTGGCTTAAGCGCATTTTTAGGTTATGTGAGGTATTTTTTTGATAACATTTTTAAACAAAAGCCATTCATTTAATCAGATTATAAAACTGTTCCGTTGCCTTTAAATATTTCTGTGATTGTAATAGTGGTCTGTGCTTAAAATGGAACTTCTTTGGGATTACGAAGAAGATGAAGAATTAGACTTTGTAATTAATGTAATACCTACCAAGAAGGATTTTTCAAAAAATTAGATGAAGATACCTTTTACAAAAGGTTTAGAATGTCCAAAAAAAAAATCATGTTTTTTTTCTCTAAGCGAATAATTCACCTTTTTTTTTGCAAATTGGTTGTAAAGAAACTGAAAAATGGGTTGGATTGGTCTGGTGGTGTAATAATTAGTATGTTTTCACATCGTATTCTTCATATGTCACGATCTTTGTCGGAACAGAGAACATGCTCTATGAAAGAAAAAGAAGACAATCTTTTCAATACGTATTGATTACGATGTGAAAACATATACTAAATAAATAGTCAGGTTTTATAGTTAACCAATTATAGTAGTTTGATTTGCCTTTTCCTCCATACAATCATAAATCATCAACAAAATTTATTTTTTTAAAACAACCTCAAATTTTAAGTGATTTTTTTGACAGCTGACAGGTAATAATCATAATCACCACAAAAAAAAACACAAAAAAATTAAGATAACTGCCACGTTGCCAATAATTTCCTTACTTTTGCCAAGTGGAACATATTCGTAACCTTTGCAAATCAATTAAATCTCAAGGGTCACCCTCAGTTCAAGCGGCACTTTAACAAGCGGAAGAAGTAAGGGGAAGTGATGCACACGGGCATTACACAAACGTTACTTGTAAATACGAAAAAGAATAAGGCTATCTGGCGCATATCTCAGTTTTATTACAGTGGTGCATAAAAAAAAACTTTCCAGGGGGAGCAAAATTACCCATTTTTCGAAACTGTCCTCCATGTTGAATTTTAAGAAAATGTCAATGTAATCACTCCAGGGCCTTCCACGAAAAAAAATCTGGAAAGGTGTTGGTGGCAAAGGTCAAAAAAAGCCGAATCTTTACAAATCTAATCTAATAGTAAGACAAAATAAGAGTAGTATAACTAGAACTATTTATTTCACGGTCAAGACTCAAGTCGACACCAAGAACACGTGATGATTTCTTAAATAATAACGATAAAAATAAATGAAAATACTCTCTTCGTCGTTACGTAAAACGAGTTATATGATATTTAAGTGGCACCTGTAAAATTTCTCCTTTTTGCTTGCGAAATCCATAAAACGCAACCGAGATTTTGCCTATTTTATCAAAATATGAGCAATAACATTCGAGGCGCCTTATGAAGCATTTAGTTGGCAGATTATTACCAATTTGCGATAGTCACAAATTGCTTATCTTCTACCTTAATTTTGAATGATATCTTTTAATGTGAAAATAGTGTAATGACCAGTGTGAGTTAGTGTACTATACTTTTCCTATGACCAATGAAAAGGTCATCATAAATATTAGAAATTATTAAAAATATCAAACGCGAACACTCTTAAGTCAGAAACCTTCATAACCTGAAGTTTTAAAACAAATAAGGTTACTAACCCAATGAGCATTTTTGTCTATATAAAAGTTACAGCAAATAATATAAAACCTTCATAAAATAACCAAAAGTTATATTATTTAGTGTTGGTGATAATTTTATAACTCTAATATATCTCTTAAATGAGTAAAAAAGACTTGAAAAACAACTGTTCAACACCAGCTTATAAAAATTTATGGTACATAGTAATGGATAGAAAAACAACATATAGATTTTATAGAACTTCCTTATGAGCCCTCAAGTATAGAGATTATTATAAAAAGGTTTTACAACTGTTCTAACAACACTACATAACAAATTAAAGGTTTTTATGGATTTAGAAATATAGATTTTCCATCTTTCTTCCCTTTGCTGGTTATGTATTATTCTTTTTCTTTTTAATTCTTAATTTTTTTCTAAAATAAAAAAAAATTAAAGTGAGATAAGCTGAAGCAGGAATATGAATATTTATATACTATAGTCAAATAAAAGCTGTTTTTCAAGTCATCCTACTCTGAAAATCAGCTGCGGTCCCTTGTGTACTGTATAGTTTTCGAATACACTCACGTAAATTTCATGGGCTCCAAAAATACTTGAGAAAACGAGAAAAAAAATATTAATTTAAATATCGGTTTTTTTTTCATACGCTTTTTTTTCTTTCTGGGACAAATATTGAATTTTGTATGTTGTTCTTAACCCTAACAAGCAATATTTCGATTGAAACACATGTTGAAACCCCGTTTTTATTTAGGCCAAAAACCTATTTCTGTAATCCAAAATGGCGAAAATTTCCGACAATTCTATAAAAAAAACAATACAACTATACCACTGTTTATCTCGTCAACACTATTTTATAACCCTTTTAAAAAATGATGCTACTTGGAACAAAGGGCTACAGATGGCGCAGTGTTGAACACTGATGGTCTATTTCTGCGAGCTTAACATAGTTACCATTGTTCTCTATACTACACATACCAGGAAAAATACCCGCCTCCACACACTTCAAGCCCGCATAACTATCAGAGGTAACTATCTCAAGAATATAGTTAGATTTCGGGGTCGAAGGGTGTACAGGCGAGTATTTTCCGGGGTGTTCACATTTGCCGCCGACCAGCAGTATCAGCGTATGCGCTCGACGTTTCACGGTGCGTTTTTGCGACCTTAACACGGTTACTATATTGTTCTCTTTTTCTAAAACACGGTTCCCATCTATGCGTTTTTCATTCGTGGGTCCCCCGAATCACACGTATCATGTGGTCTAAGCGAGATTTGCCTATACAAGTTCATGTCGGACCACGTGATGAGTTTTTTGAGTCAGGGTGACTGCGCATCGGAAACGCTGGTGGGAATCGGGTGTAAAATGCATTCGATCCCGATATCTGTCATCGGCAACTATCTCAAGAAGATTTGGATCTCTTATCTCTCTCAGATTGATGTAATTAAAACAAGATAATAATGGTATGGTATCTCGCAGAAACGCGCCTTTTGATGTCGCAAAAACGCTCCTTTTGATTTCGCAAAAACGCGCCTTTTGGTGTCACAAAATTAACCTTAAAAAATCTTGTTTGTTTTGTTATTATAATTGCCAAAATAAATTAAAATTGTTTTTTTTGTTCTAAAAACAGTTGTATTATAATCACTGTATAAAGAAATTAATAACAACATTATAGAAAAAAACTTATGGGCAAAAAAGGTTTATGAATGAGTTCATAAGAATATTACAGACACCAATTTATATAACTATTGTGTGTGAGTTCCCAAGTTTTTATAAGTTTCTCTCGAAATATTTTCAATCTTATCTTATATAAATTTGTTGTTGGTTAATTAAGTTTTATAAGTGGGTTGATAGCAACATTTTAAAAACCAATCTATTATATATCTTTAATTGATAGTTACTTACGGTTTTATAGGTGGGTTGACAGAAAGATTTCAAACACCAATTTATATAACTTTTGTCACTGATGACTTATATTTTTATAAATATGTTGGTGGAAACATTGTTAACACCAATTTATATAACATTTGAACCGATGACTTTAATTTTTATAAAGATGTCCGTGAAATATTGTTAACGCCAGTTTTATGATACTTTAGGTTACCATCAATTTAGAGCCTTTAATAAAACAAATATACAAACTCAGTTCTTGTAGGAAACTTCTAAATACCCTAGGGTATCAATGGAACCCTCTTTATAATAATTATATAAATATCTGTCACCAGAAGTTTCTGAAAATGCTCACTGGGAAGGGACTTTTCATATATCTCTTTAAAAACAGGGTTTTTTTCGCAAAATTTCATTTTTTTAAAGTGATCGAAAAATTGAGTTAAATTACAAACGAAGTAAGTTTTTAAAAAATGCCTCCCTTACTTGAAATTTCACCGTAAGCCACTCGTATTTGGATAGAAAAATTTGGGGCCAAAAATACCTTTGCAGGCGAAATTTTCCATGAGGAAAACCAAGAAGGCTGCCAGCGAAGACGCTCTTAAGGTTTTACCTTAAACAACGGTACTCAATAAGTCTATAATGCAGTGGTACACCGTGGTGGGGGGTTAACCTCTCCGAGGCGAGAAGCCTGATTATGGTCACATTTTTACTTCAAATTAAGTTTTTTTTATTATTTATCCTTAAACCCTCCCCCCCAAATTCAATTCCTGGGTACGCCACCGTCTAATATGTCTGTATACGTCCGGCACTAACACGGAAATGTTTCACTCAAAATTTAGTTTAAAATTTCTGTTACCGGTTAAGATTAAGCCACGTGTTCCATGCATTGCAAGCACGTGGAGGCTAATTAATGTTAAAAGTTTTTCTGCAGTTTATTCGATAATATCCGTCCTGGATGCCGTCGTCACAGATGTGAAAATAATCAATTTTTGAAAATCTTACAACTGGGCTTAACTTAAATGTTGGAAAAACCAAATGGATGGTTCTATACAACAAAAAAATGAAATGAGGAACAAAAGTGTATTTCAAAATTTGTATATTCTTCAAACTATCTTTTCTTGAAATACTGGTCTTTAAGCATACATGGATGTTTTTAAGCAAAATAAGAGATCGAAAAATGCTTTGAAACAAAATTGTTTTTCGTCAAGTTTCCATGGATTACATAAAATTATCTCAATACATTCCAAATACTTGTGCTTCGCTGTCATGCACGTGCCAACAAATATTTTGAGAGAGATGAATAAATCTTTTTAAGCGCCGCGGCAGGATGAAGTTGGGATTTATATTAGTGTAGTCGGTTTTTTAAAATTTTTATCTATACATATAAAAATTTTCTTGTCTATACCTATAATAAATTTTATGCACTTCAGGAATTAAATATGTACTTTTAATACCTCTTTTTAGGGACTAAAGTGACACTTTTAATCCCCAAGGGATTCAAAGGAAATTTAATCCCTAAGGGAATAAAAATAAATATAATCCCTTAGCTTAGGGATTCGAAGTAAATTTAATCCCTCAGAGATTAAAAAAAAACTAATCCCTGGAAAATTATAATTAAATTTATGGCAAGTCAAGCCAAACAGCACTTGCTCTTGGCCAAGATTTCAATCTTAGCACCCTTTCTTGTAGTTGACGAACCATTTGGCGTAGAAATAACGTCATTTTAAAAAAGATCTTTTCCTAAAGTGCATAAAATAGTATATAAACCTCGGGACTAAAGGGTCGTTTAATCCCTTAGCGAATTGTAGCCCGCCGCGGGATTAAATATAAATACCGAAAATCCAATTTTGAATTGTTGTCTGTTTGTTTGTCGGTTTGTTTCTTTCAGCACTACGCCAAAACTACTAAACGAATTTTGATGGGAGTTTCCCTAGTGGATTTCCTGGAGTTCTGGGCAGGAAATAGGTTTTCTTTCATCAAAATCAAAAACGGGAAAAATGGATAAATTGCAGCAGATTTTTTCTATCAGCTCCAGTTTTTGAGATAGAGACTAATTGAATTTAGTTCTACAAAAAGGCAAAAATAAATAAATCAACATGTCTTCAAAATTCAAAATAGAAATTTGGTATTAAAAACTAGGGTCTAATTAGCCAAATATACCTGAAATTCCATAAACCAATATTCCTAGACCTGGTTTTTGCAAATAAAGTTGTGTCATAATTTTTTGTACATTTTCGTCGTTTTATAGTGTTAAAACTAAAACAATGGCATCTACAAGCAGGCGTAGCTCTGTAAACCATCCAGATGTTTTTTGGTATATATGTGGCGAATACACTTTGAAAGAAAGTAGAAAAACTATTTCTGAATTTGTGAAAAGGTCTTATTTTACCTATTTTGGCGTTCATTTGGGAGATCAAGATAAATCTTGGGCTCCACATGTGGTGTGTAAAACATGTGTTGAACATTTACGACAGTGAACAATTGGAAACAGAAAGTGCCTGAAATTTGGTGTACCAATGGTTTGGAGCGAACCACGTAACCATTATGATGACTGCTATTTTTGTCTCGTTAATCGACATATCCTGACCTGTACCGCACTCTAAGAAATACCCATTCAAAGCTTCAGCAGTCTTCCTCAAATCCCGGAAGATGATACAGAAACATTAACGACTGATGAAGTTCAAAGAATGCAATCAGAAAACGACAGTGAATTTGAAGCAGATTTAGCAATTCCTCAGTGTTTTAATCAACAAAAATTAAACGAGCTCTTGGGAGACCTATACCTCCCAAAGGAGTGTGCTGAATTACTTGCATCCAAATTAAAAGAAAAGAACCTTCTTTATCCAGGCACTAATGTTACGTAAGGAAGAAAAGGATACGCTGCCTTTTTTCACTCAGGAAAATAAGCTGGTATTCTGTAACGATATAAAAGGACTCTTGGAAAAAATAGGTTTGCCAGAATAAACTTCAGATGATTAGCACCTTTTCATTGACAGTTCAAAACGTAGTTTAAAAAGTGTCCTTTTAAGTTTAAAACAATAGTAGAAGTTTTGAAACAAATTAAATACGAAGAACATCAGTGGGCAATTTGTGTTGATTTGAAAATGGTGAACTTTCTCCTTGGACTTGGACATCAAAGTGGACATAAAAAATATCCCTCTTTTTTATGTCTTTGGGATAGCACTGGGTTAAGAGAAATTGGCCTTTAAGAGATACTATGGTTCAAGGAAAACAAAACGTAGTGAATGAACCTTTGGTTACAAGAGAAAACATCTTACTACCACCCTTGCATATCAAGTTGGGGCTTATGAAGCAGTTTGTAAAAGCGTTAGAGTACTTTTCACGGAAGTTTCCTGGGACTAGCACGGAAAAAGTAAAAGCTGATATATTTGATGGTCTTCAAATAAGGCAACTTATTAAAGATCCACAGTTTACCACATCAATGAATGAGACTGAATCTAACGCTTAGGGTTCATTTGTTCAAGTAGTTAAAAATGTTCTTGGAAATCACAAAGCAGACAATCACATAGATTTATTTTATTATTTTTTTATTATTTTCATATTCTCGGTTGTAACATGAATATAAAAGTTCACTATCTCCACAGCCACCTAGATCGCTTTCCAGAAAATTTAGGTGACTATAGTGCAGAACAGGGAGAAAGATTCCATCAGGATACACTAGTAAACTCCATGCTAGAAAGTCGTGTAAAAGAAAATTTGTAGGAGATAGTGACTAATATGAGTATGAATGTATGTTAAGCTAGTTTTTATAATAAATACTTAATTATATGTGTTTTTTTGTTACTGGCAATAGTCATAGTTATAATGTAAAATATATATAGAATTAAAAAAAAAATAAGTCATTCCTATTTTCAAAACTAGATCTGATGGACAAAATCTGATGGTTATTATTATCCAGGAACAATTAAAAAATCGCCGGCACCAAAATGTGTGTTGGCATGTTAATAGTTATTCTAGTTTGCCAATAACTAATTATATACAAAGAATAGTGTCAACAAAATATTAATAAAGCCAAAATTGGGCTAACTGCTGTTTAGACAAATATGGCAGATTTTACGAACAAAAAACTAATTAAATTAAACATTGACATTGTTGTGTAGTGACCAAAAATTCTAAAGTTAATCGTAAAAACATAAAAATGTAATAATAGAATGCAAGCGTCTATGTTTCATTTACAGGGTGTCTCGAAGGTTTTAGTATTAGTAATTTAATAGTAAAATTGTTATCTCCTTTATATCTGTATAAATTTTATAGTAGTAAGTTATGTGGAAAGATCTTAGATTAAAAAGAGACAAGATACATGACACTTATGGAGACTTTGGTTATATTATTATATGGAATAATGTTTACATTTCTGTTGTTTACAGTAAACACACCAGTGGCGTACCTACTTAAATATAAATTTACACATGGAATATATTATTAAAATTTTACTTTACTTAATATGAAATATGCAAAATAATTGAAAACAAATGCAAACAATAATTCTGCCAATTTGAGCTTTGGAAGCTTCATAACAATAAATGTTTGTAGTATAATTTTATACAAAAGGAATTTATTACAAAGTTTGTATATGATTTATAGCAATTTCAATATTCAACACAATAAAATTATACAAAGAAACACAGTTCATACTACCTGGAATATCAAGCACATCTAGCACAAAATTATGTTATTGTGTTTGTTAATTTTGTTATTTTTTCTGATCATTAGCAGAAACTTACTTATATGGACTTCTTCAGTACACAATAAAGTCGATAATGCTTAGGGCATATAGAGACATCTAGGACAGACAAGAAGATTTAAATATTAATTCGAAGGGCGAGCGCAGATGGCAACGGCGGCAGTATAAATCAACCTTAATATTCTGATAAGAGGTAGGAATTCAATATTTTTAGAAACCTAAACACATGTGAATTAACTTTTATTGTTATTTGCAAGTTGGTTTAAGGACTTTACCTACCTTTATTTTATAGTATTCATAAAAAAAATCCTTCGAAAATATCTTATTTGCGTATTAACTACTTCATCAAATGGATGCTTTATTTTATCGTTTTTATAAAAAATAACCTCGAGAAAAACCTTATAAAAATGTTCGAAAATATGTCATTTGACCCATTGGGAATTAACTTCTTCATAAAAAAAGCGTGTTTGTAAATTATATTTTATAAACTTTTTTTCTGTTTTCTGTGTACCTACCCGCATGTACCGCCACTGACTAATTTCACTTGCTCTCCCTTTGTTTTTAAAACATTGGACGATTTGTTCCAAAATATCACTTTAAATGCACTGAAATATTCTCCTACTGGTAAAAAGACACACTGTAAAAGTTTTTTGACAAAATGTGGTTTTAAAACGACTTATAAACTGCGTAAAACATCCTGAAATTTTAAAATAAATGACACGAAAAAGCTTATGTCAATAAAAATATCATCCGACCGTCTGCGCTCTGCCGATTTTCCCCTCTGTCCCTATCATTCTAACGTCGTTTAAAAGGATAGAAAAATAATCGATATTTGTCACCTTTTTTTTTGTCGTGATTTTATTTGTAAATAAACAGTGCTTATTATTTGCCAAGGAGTTTTCGTTGGATCAGATATCTTGTCTCTTTTTAATCTAAGGGAAAGATGGCAAATCCAAGTATGTACATTTTTGCTGATAGCTCAAATCGTACTCAATACGTATTTAAAATATTGTTTTCTTTATCTTTCATAGAGCATGTTCTCTGTTCTGACAAAGAGCGTGATATATTTAAGAACAAGAGTCTTGATTTTCGATGCGTATTGAGTACGATATGAAAACAAACTAAGTCACTATACTCACTGGGTAAATATCTCACTATATTCCGATGTAAATTGCTTGCCATAAACATCTTATTAGGTACCTATATGTGCATAATGGTTTGGCCATAATGGTTAATTTAAGGCTTAAAATGTTTTAAAGTAATTTAAGCACTAACGTTTTTATTTTTTTGTAGGCTTTTACATTTTGAAGCTATAATTTTCCAAATATAACTAAAAATAACATTTTTAAAGTTTTCACTGTTTTTTTAGCGTTTCAAAATAGTACTACCAAAAACTGTTTTTTCTCTGTAAAAAATAGTTACTTACCTTGTATTTTGTGCTTATAAACGTTTTAAATTTATTTCAAAATGAAAAAATGTGCGGAAAAGTTACTTTTTCGCACTCTTGTTTTATTTTTTGAACAAAAACACCCTATTTTTTAACAAATTTTATTAACGAAAAAAATAACCATAAATGAAAGTTTTAAATTTATTTATAACAATATTTGAAAAATAAACTTATTAAAACAAGTAAAAAATGTAATTGATGATCCATAAATATTAAAAGTGAATGTGCAGTTAGTGGCACACTGAAGAATATTTTTTCTTCAATATGATCTACTGTAATCTTCACCAATTCTTCTCTGCGGCAAGTTCCCGGCTATATCAAATATTGTTGCAACTTTGGTTAACAAAAAAATTCCATCAGGTGCTTCGTTCAGAAACTTGTTTGTTTCTTCATTTTCAAGAATTTTTGATTTTCTTGAATCCAGTATTTGTTCTCTTTAACAAAGAAACTAACTTAAAAAAATCGACTCAGATGGATGTTTTTTTCTAGCTGAAGGATGAGCTTAATTATTGAGTACTTTGACCATAATGGTAAAGCCATGATAATAATTTAAGGCCTAAAATATTTTAGCATAATCTAAGGGACAACGTTTTTAATTAAGCAATTTTTACTATGTTTTTTACATTTTTATGCCATGATTTTGCTCACATTTTAAATCTTTTTTTCCAAATTTTCAATTTCTAGAATAAAACACATAAAACATTCAAATTTTTCTAGTTTTCTCTGTTTTTTTAGCGTTCAACAAAAAGTACTGCCAAAAAACATTTTTTCTCTATTAAAATGAAAAATATTTAGAGAGATAGTGCGAATTTTAGAGATAAATGAAGAGATAATTTAGTGAAGTGCAAAAATATTTAAGGCAATTGTTTAATAAAAATGTATGTTATTTTATCTGTCTGTCATCTTCAGTTGCGTCGTGCATATGATTTTTATTTTGCCATTTTTATACAAAAAACAGCAATAATTGTAATTTTTCAAAGCATAAAGTGTGAGAGACATAAGGTGGTATTAATTTCTTTCAATCAAAGTTCTTTACAGTTTTTACATTTACCTTTTCAATTTTAAACGTGTTCTACTATAAGTGTATTTAAGCACATCTAGAAATCAGTTAACAGGTATTTAACTAAATTATTTTTAGGGTCATCATGGTATAGTGGTACACCATAAGAGGTACTTAACAAAAATATTTTAAGCTTCATCATGGCCGTGACATACCATTTTTATTAATTTCCATTAAAAATTAACTGCCAAGCCTTTGTTGCATTTTTATGTAAATTTTATTATTTTAAGGATAACGAAAATTACGTTGCATTTTATTACGCATAATTTTTTTGTTTAAAAGAAAGCAGGCCCAGTGCATATGCTTGTGGTAAGTGAGTGCCAATTTATCAATATTTACAAAACATCTTTGGGGTGCCGCTTGTGAATGAGGTTGCAGATGTTTACAATAATAATGGCGTTAACTTATATGAAATATATTTAATGGGTTATCGACGTTCGACTCTGAGAAAATTATGGGGCCTTAATATTGTTTTTCGGGTATGTAATGGTCTTTGTTGTTAGGTGCTTTTTTTATTATTTACTTTTTGTTTGTGATCGACGGTCAAAGAAACCCTAGAAACTCGGATTTTTTTTTTGTTATTTCCCTAACAAGTGTGGAAAGTGATACTTTTCCGCACCACGGCAACAACGCGAAGCGGACTTTGAGCAAGCCGTCAAGGGTGGCAAAGCCATTTTCCGTCAGAGTTAGGTACAATATTTTTCCTACGAGTGTTTTTGTCCATCTTATTTATCAAAAAAAAATATTTTTAATACGCAAAGATTTTATAATAATGCTACAAAATGACACATAAGATAAAATAGTTAAATAAATCTCTTAATTAATCCAGTTCGTGCGGGAAAGTACAACTTTCAAAAGGAAAAATCGTGCGGAAATGTTGCTCGTAGGAAATAGTTATTTACCTAACAAGTGCGGAAAGTTATACTTTTCCGCACGCACCGGCGTTTGCACGAATGACGCGTCAGCGGAGTTCGGGCAAGCCGTTTAGTTAAACCTAGCAGACTAAAAATTAAAAAAATAGTCAAAACTACGAATTTTATGTTTTATTCAGAACTAGACTTTATTATTTATTATTATATTATATTATTATTTATTTAAATTAATTTTTATGTTATGTTGCTTAATGCCATCGTCGACTTCATGTCTTCCTGATTCATCACTGAGCAACAGCGTGCGTGAAAAATTTTTTTTGCTCAGCAGCGTGCGTGAACATTTTTTTTTGCTCAACAGCGTGCGTTAAAAATGTTTTTCGCGAACGGCGTGAGGAAATTTTTTTTTACGCACGGTGTGCGGAAAACTGCCACTTTCCGCACGTAAATTAGTGCGAGAAAAGCGTTTTTACGCGCTAAGGAAAAATATTTTACCTCAACACATGGACAGTGCAAAAATACAGTGCTCAATAATTTTGTTTTCAAGTGCCACAGATCTGAGGAAAAATAAAAAAATCGAAATAGTTAGTATAAGAAAAGTTAGTATTAAGTCGCTAGCTTTATTTTTAAACACATTTTAGTTACCCATTTATATATTTTTTCTTATTATTTTTGAATTTCTCGATCAATAAATTTTGTTATTGCAATCAAAAATTTTTGAATCCTGCAAAAATCCAAGAACCCATCTCTAATCAAAAACGCTCCCAATCAAGTTAGCCTGGAAATAATCCAGAGGCGAAAAGTGTCTACGCGGCAGGCGCGTCGTTTGTTTCAGTAGTAAAAGCAACTGACAACCAACTGACAGCGAAAATTTAGTTTATGTTTATTATATTTATTTGCTTTTGGAAAATTTATTAATAGAATCGATACTACCAAAAAAATAAAAAGTGTTGTCCAGTGTTTCCCGTAATTTCGTATCAATCGAAAATTGAGATATTCAAACATGAACAAGATTAGAAAACAAAAACCAGGATTTTTGAGGCTTAATTGATAAGTATAATTATATTTTTCTCGAAACGAAACACAGCGTGCTGTAAATGAGCTGGGATAACGTTTTCGCAGCTAAAAATAATAATGCTTCTGCTGTCTTCCGCCACAACGTTTTTAAAACCTTATAAAAATGTTGTCACAGCTATTTCGAGGAATATTTTGTGCCTGTGACAACGTCCACGGCAGCTAAAAATACAGCAGTTTCACATACGAAAGTAATTTAAAAATTGCAATTAAATCAAAATTTTCCGCCACCATAAAAGACTGAAGATGGAAGACAACTAAAATAAATATTACTGATTTATAAAAACTCAATCAAAATACGCATTTTGTCCCAACTTTCCAAAATTCAAATTGTTCTGCGAAGGCCCGGTTGATGACGAAACCTGTCAGGATACCTCGATAAACTGCACGCGCTTCAAAAATTTGAGATAATAACCCAAGTAGCAAGGAAATCTTAATAAGCTTGAGTACTTTTGTATTTTCAAGTTATATTTTTGTGATTTCTGAAACATACCCTTAAACAAATCAATACCAAAAACTTCAAAAATAGCAAATTTTTTAAGCGCGTGTATTTTGACAAGGTAAAAAAATAATATTTGTCAGTACAGTTACCCCCGCAGACGCTAAAGCAATCTAATCCACTTATTTTTATTTTGAAGAACTATTTGGTTTATTCCTTGATACATAGTTAAAAAAGGAGAAAAAGATATATGGTTTTTAAAACCTTTTAAAAGTCGAAACATGTACGGCGGAAATAGTTGGGACAAGGCTCTTAAAACCGTCTAAAGAGGTTGTAAAGGACAAAAGCCAAAACCATATGGCTGCAGAATTTGGTTGGCAAAAGATGTTGCCAACCGTTTAACAGCGACTGGGGCTACTGGGGAAGGATTTTTTTTAATTAAGTCATAAAATTTTTTTAATTTTATTTTTTGAGACTTAGATATTACCATATTTATGTAAAAAAAGATTTTTTTTTCACAAACTATTGAGAGGTTATGTTTAGCCACAATACACGGTGTTTTAAATTCGATGCTCACCATGGGGATCTCCTAAACGGTAGGAGATACGAAAAGGTTTAAATTAGAGCAAAGTTGTACAATTTGATACTTTGCTCAAAACTAAAAAAAAGTTTACAAATTCCGGATAGTTCCGGAGATAGGCGGAAAAAACCGAAATCTTCATTTTTACATTTTATTTTTCTGCGCCCTTATTCTTCAAGGTGTCAAAAAACGCTTAAAACTTTCTGCAGGCATTTTATTAGGATCTGCCTAGTGAGGGGTCTGTTTTTGAGACTTGACATCTCAGTGTGACAGGGGCAGTGTCAAGTTCATTTTCTCTTATGGACACATCCTTTTTTTCTTCTGGCGTTTGGTTCATAAAGGATGACAGATAAAATTTTGCAAGCCTATTTTGACAAGTCACCTGACGTTTTGGGTTTATTGACGATCATCAGCCCAAATTTAATTTTTGCTTCAAACTTACTCAAGATATTTTGGAAATAACAAAAAACTTTACCTAAATTTTAAAAATACGTTTTTTCTTTGTTTTTTTAATCTTTGAATTTGGGCTGATGATGGTCAAATAACTCAAATCGTCAGGTACTTGTCAAAATGAAGTTGTAAAATATCTGTCATCTTTTATGAACCAAACGGCAGGAGAAAAAAAGCATGCGGCCATTAGAAGAAAATGAACTTGATAGGGCTCCTGTCACACTGAAATGTCAAATCTCGAAAACAGACCTTTCATTAAGTAGATCTTAAGAAAGTGCATGTAGAAAGCTTTAAGCGTCTTTTGACAGCTTTAGGAATCAGGGCGCAGAAAAATATAAAATAAAAATAAAGATATCAGTTTTTTTCGCCTATCTCCGGAACTCCCCGGAATTTGTAAACTTTTCTTTTGGTTTTGAGCAAAGCGACACCGGTTAGGAGATCCCCATGGTGAGTATCGAATTTGGAACATCCTGTATAAAACATGGCCGCTCGCCTGCCCGTGCAACCAAACAACTTGGCATTTTTTTAAACAATAAACCTAAAACAAAAGCAAATCTTGGCGTTTTTGTTGTGAGCTCACGGTCCTAGCCCAGCGGTATAGGGCGCTTATTCTCAAATGCTAAATAGCATTGAAAGCAGCTGCATTCTAATAAAAATTGCGCTAGGATACAACAAATAACTGCCGCCATCTTGACATTTTTTTCAGTTGTAATTTAAGAAAGAAGTTGAGATTGCAACCATTTTTTAAGTTTTCGCGTATTTTTAGATATGTTTTACCCTTAAAAGTTGATTAGCTAGATGATATAACTATAGAAGTTATTTTGAATGTAAATTTAGTAGTAGAATAATTTTAAGAGCCAAAATTACAGATCAAATAAAGCTGGCTATTTTAAAGCAAAATGAGAGCTGTACTAATGTTTTTGCAGTATTGACTTGCCTTTAAAGTCTATATTTCCGAATCTGTGTTACTTGTTTGTTAAACGTAGTAATTATAAGCTGGGAACACACGATGCAACTCTTCCATGCATCGAATTTAGTTTTCACAAGATAAAAAAAGACACAAGCCGGTTGTGTCTCCTTGTGACCTGTTGATGCATGAAAAAGATGCATCTTGGTTCCTAGCTTTACATATTTAGCAATCCTTGGGCAATTATAGTATCTTAAAGTTACATGGGATAAACTTCAGCTAAAGATAGAGTGTAATAAAAACTTTAGATGAAATCTAAACAAAAATAAGACCGCCATTCAAAAAAGTTTAAAATTCGAACTTACTAACGATATTAAGTAATTAACAATTGGGACTAAAAGCCAAACCACCGCGAAAACGTAAAGTAGCTCTGAAATCCAGCTCTCTTATTGGTCAAAAATGGCAGAGATGGGCGTTTCCATCTCGACGCGATTTCAGCTACCGGGTCAGGCGACGCGATGTAACAGTACACGACCTAGCACGCGGTAGCGCTCATATCTCATGAAAAGCACTCTTGATCGACGTGTGATTGACAACTTCTGTCAGATCTGACCAATGAGAGCGCTTGATATCAGAGCTACGTTACGTTTACGCGCTGGTTTGGCTTTTAGTCCCTAATATTGGCTATAGATGATTCGACGATCCCGTTAATTTATGTGCAGACGTATTGCATAATTTGTTGTTTTAACACAGACACCTGTTGTATACATAACCTGTTTAAGTTAAATAAATACTAAATATGGTTTTAGCAACTGTTTAAAACAATTTATCGAAGGTATTGCCCATATAATTATGAGATATAGACACTTTAAGTAAATATTTCAACGCATCGGTATCGGTATACTTAATACGCTCGAAACAAATCCAAAAAACACTACATTTGTGACTTGTTCATGCTATGTTTCAAACAATGCCCGCTTTATTGATAGGTGCGATGAGAGAACAGTTGATTCCACTCGATGCGTATGGAGCATAATCAGCAGTTCTGTCATCAAACCCTTCAAACAAGCCAGCATCGTTCAAAACACCACATAAACAATTCAAAAATGCCGATATCGATGCGTTGAAATATTTACTTTGAAAAAGGCAGATTTCTTATCCGTGAAAAATAAATAAAAAGAAAAGAATGATTCATAAATCACATCACGCGGTTGATACCGCAACATATAAACCCAAGCTTTGGCTAAGATATGTTGATGATACTTTTATTTTCTGGACCGAGAACTTCAGAATTTCTTCACCACCTAAATAACATAAGACCCACCATTTAATTCACAATTAAGTTGGAGCAAAATTGTCAAATTCCTTTTCTTAATGTACTTGTACATAATGTACAACATCAGCGGCGGCTGGAGCCAAACCAAAATTGGCGTTAGCATATACCGTTCAAGATCTGCTGAAGCCATACTAGTTTTGGAGAAACTCGAAGGCGCCTCTAAAATTGGCAACGCTTGCTGTTTTTGGTCCGCGGGAGAGGCGAAAAAAAAATTCATTTGCGAGGTTTTGCTAACCTAACAAATTAAAGAAAATTGAGAAAATCATTTAAAAATGAGAAGTGCAACATGTTTCTCCATTTTTTCGTGCATACAATGAATTGTGTAGACCCCACACTTGTGGATTTTGAGGAGAATTCGTTTATTTTGCGGACAGAAGGTAGGGAATAGGTATCTGTTTATAAAAAGCTATCAAATGGCCGTGGCTTAAAGTTCCGACAGTCCCTTTCCTTCTTAAACAGACTGTCCGTAACGACAGTCGGCTTTGCGCGTTCAAAGCTGGAAGGGGTAAAACTGTTTTTGGTTTAACTCCAGCCGCCGCTGAACGCGCCCCTGAACAACAGTCTATCGTAAGTCCACTCAAACTTTATATTTAAATTAAGACTCAGATCATTCTTCTACAAACAAACGAGGCATAATAAGAACTTTGTATAACAGAGCCGTTCAAATTTGTAACAATTCTCATCTCATGACTTGGAAACCGAAATAAGAAACATTACAACAAAACAAACAATTAAAAAGGATCTGCAGCAGAATGGTTACAGCCTTAAACTTATCATAGATATTATTCTATAAATTTTAGCAAACAGAACAGAGATTACAAGACCAAAGAGTATCAGAGAAAATTCGAAGAGTAGCGAAACTTTAATATTAGAACAGCTTTTAAATCTAATAATACAATTCGAAGCCTTCTTAGTAAAACAAAACCAGAGAACAAACAAAATAAAGAATGAATTTACCAAGTTCCTTGTGAGTGTGCTGAATCATACATAGGTGAAATAAAAAGACCACTATCTGTTAGCCTTAAGAAACATCAGACGAATACCCAAAGAGGTGAAACAGCGAAATCAGGAATCGCCGAACACGCATGGTCAAAACAACAGCGAATGAAGTGGACAGAAGCAAAGGTTTTGCACAAGAAGTCACACTGGAAGAAACAAAAATTCCTTGAAGCTGCCTTTATTGGGCAGAATCAGGGTATTTTCAGTAAACTAAGTGTTGAAATTCCAAATATTTGGAAGCGTCTTCTTGGGCGGAGCCAACTTCTTAAAATTCACGGTTGAGTGATTTCCCATAGTATATAAGTACGTGGCCTTAGGAATACATTGTAGTTTGCATCGGAAGACGATCAGAGATTGTACTGATCAAAACGTTGTGTATAAATAAAATATAGACAATGGAAGTCCGAAACACAGAGTTAATTTAAAACACATCATTGTCTCAAACTTTCAAATAAAATATAGACATTGGAAGTGCGAAACACAGAGTTAATTAAACAGGCCTATAGGTTTCTGGACTATCCATTGAAAAGCAAAAATGCGTCGGATGCCACGAACCTTTCTTTTTATTTACTTTAAGTGTCTAGTATAATGGCTCAAGGGTCGCAAAGTGCGTAACGAAACTAACTTTGAAAATCAAAGATGAAAATTGAAAATCACCCAAGCAGCACAGTCTGTACACTTTAGATTTTACAGCTGTCCTATAGCTGTCACAACGTTGCGGCAACTACCGCCGCGTTTTTGCTGTAAAGTAGCTAGCTTTATTTAAGTTGCCTTTTTAGCTGTCAAATTGTTATGGCAACTTACTCTAATAACCAAGTTGTTACTAATGCAAAGTTGTCTATTAAACTAGCTAGCTATGTTTTGTACCACGATAAAAGTTGATCCTTAGCTGCACCGAATGGTCATAATTTTTACTTTTTTTGAACATTTATAGCCAAAAGCAAATGATGCGAATGCGGCGCCTTCTACCGGTGTATAGAAAACCTACGATAATCAATTGCGTCTAGTCCACATTCCACCTGCTTGCAACAGATATCTACTTCTATATTTGCAGAAAAAAGTGAGAGGGATTGGAAAATATATTGCGCTCTTGCTCAATAAGACAGAGAAGGAAATAATGGCTCGCGGAAAAAACGTAGAATGTGAACTACGCGTTACTTCCAGTTCTGCTCTTCTTCTTTTTTTTATTCCACTCGGCCAAAAAGTACTTTGTTAGTAACTGGCTTTAAATTCTCTTCTATTCACAAAAAAAAGCAAAATCTTATCCACGGCTATTTTCTTTGGGCGGCCATGATTTATTTTATGAGAATAAAAAATTGTGAATGTAAAATTAAAATTATTTATTGAAAAAAAATTTACCAAATAGTACAATACAAATTATGCATAATCCATTGCATAGGCACTTTTAACACTTTTGAACGAATTACTGATTTTTTGAGGCGCGTGTGATTTAGTGAGTTATTATGATGGGTTTTATCAATAAACTGCCCGGGGCACCCAAATTTACTCGTGTAATGGCCTTTTTTACTATTTAGCTATTGAAATATGTTCTCTTATACAATAAAACAAAATTATGATTGTTTTCCACAAACCAAAACTACACTTCTTTGCACTCGACGCGCGTTTCGCTAACAACGTTAGCATCATCAGGAGACGAGAAACAATGAACTAAATTAATCTACGCTCTATCTTATATACAATCCTTTAGTGGGCGGAGATAAGACTAATAAATTGTGATTGATCACGATTTTTAATCCTACCTCCCCTCAACCAAAGAATAAAGTGTACTAAACGGGATAGGTCCTCTATCTTTATTTAAACTATTTCTGGATTTAATGATTTCCATACTTTCATATGCATTCAAAAGTCTTTTGTTTGGTACACTTTTTAGAAGTTTTAGGTTATCTAATGTGAATCTATGATTGTTTTCAAAAGCATGCTCGGCCACACTTGACTTTTCTGTTCTTCCGTATTTTAAGTGTGCTAAGTGTTCTTTAAAACGTGTTTGAATAGAGCGTCTCGTTTGGCCAACATATTTTTTATCACAATCCATGCAACTAATTTCGTAAATTCCACTTTTTTCTAGAACTGTTGTTTTATCCTTGGGATTTCCTAGTAAGCTTCTTATTGTGTTACCGGATTGATATACTAATTTAAGACCGGTGTTATTAAATACTTTCTGCAATCCTTTCGTATAATTAGGATTATACGGAATTGATACAAATTTTGAGTCGCAGATATCTTTTTGTCTGAAAAAGGTAGAATTCCGAAAGGTCTTTTGAAAAGAATGTCTATTTATCAGCTTATTTATTAAGCCTTCGTCGTAACCGTTTTCGCCAGCTATATTCCTAATCCTATTCTTTTCTGCTTCAAATCTTTCTTTGTTTAAGGGGAAATTTACTAATCTATATGTTAAAAAGTGCAAACTTGCAAGCTTATGTTGTAAGCAATGAAAAGAGTCATTTGGAATATACCTGTTGGTGGCCGTGCCTTTTCTGTATAGGTCAAAGTCCAATTTATTTTTATTTCTTATAACTAAAGTGTCTAGAAATGGCAGTGTACCGTTGTTCTCTGTTTCATAAGTAAATTTTTTATGGAAAAAATAAATAACAAATTTCCCACTATTAAATTTACTTATGAAACAGAGAACAACGGTACACTGCCATTTCTAGACACTTTAGTTATAAGAAATAAAAATAAATTGGACTTTGACCTATACAGAAAAGGCACGGCCACCAACAGGTATATTCCAAATGACTCTTTTCATTGCTTACAACATAAGCTTGCAAGTTTGCACTTTTTAACATATAGATTAGTAAATTTCCCCTTAAACAAAGAAAGATTTGAAGCAGAAAAGAATAGGATTAGGAATATAGCTGGCGAAAACGGTTACGACGAAGGCTTAATAAATAAGCTGATAAATAGACATTCTTTTCAAAAGACCTTTCGGAATTCTACCTTTTTCAGACAAAAAGATACCTGCGACTCAAAATTTGTATCAATTCCGTATAATCCTAATTATACGAAAGGATTGCAGAAAGTATTTAATAACACCGGTCTTAAATTAGTATATCAATCCGGTAACACAATAAGAAGCTTACTAGGAAATCCCAAGGATAAAACTACAGTTCTAGAAAAAAGTGGAATTTACGAAATTAGTTGCATGGATTGTGATAAAAAATATGTTGGCCAAACGAGACGCTCTATTCAAACACGTTTTAAAGAACACTTAGCACACTTAAAATACGGAAGAACAGAAAAGTCAAGTGTGGCCGAGCATGCTTTTGAAAACAATCATAGATTCACATTAGATAACCTAAAACTTCTAAAAAGTGTACCAAACAAAAGACTTTTGAATGCATATGAAAGTATGGAAATCATTAAATCCAGAAATAATTTAAATAAAGATAGAGGACCTATCCCGTTTAGTACACTTTATTCTTTGGTTGAGGGGAGGTAGGATTAAAAATCGTGATCAATAACAATTTATTAGTCTTATCTCCGCCCACTAAAGGATTGTATATAAGATAGAGCGTAGATTAATTTAGTTCATTGTTTCTCGTCTCCTGATGATGCTAACGTTGTTAGCGAAACGCGCGTCGAGTGCAAAAAAGTGTAGTTTTGGTTTGTGGAAAACAATCATAATTTTGTTTTAGTGCAACCAAAGGTTCCAAATTCCCAACATAACTCTTATACAATGACAGAAAAATGCTGAATTTCAGTTGTATTTTAAATTTAAAATACACAGCTAAATTGCTGCCCACAACATTGTGACAACCAAAAAATGAGGGGTAAAAATAGCTGTTACAATCTTTCTATCATACTGTAGAAGTGTTGCCACGGACAACAGCTAAAGCCATATTGCTACAGATTTGGCTGTGCCAACACTTCTACAACTGATTTTCAGCACTTTCTGCTACTTGGGCACCGTTGACTTTGGCACTGTTTGGGCCAGGGCAAAGGCGAAAAATCTATTGCGCATGCACTATGTACCATGAAAAATCAAAGGCTCTTATGTTACTTTAAATGTTCTTCAACTACAATATAATTTCCATTTTAGAGCTTTTTAAACGCATTGGGGTCCTTTAAAAGTAAAGTTTATCCGATTTGATCACGAAAGTGTATTTTCGCCATTTTGTTCATGTTATTGTGATGTTTTCGTATTTTGAGATTTTGTGATTTTGTGGAGTTATTTTTTCTTCTTCTAAAGGTCCCGGGTTCAAATCCTGGTCGAGCAAAAACTTTTTTCCGATTTATTCTCTCACCCGTTGCCATCTACGCCACAAATCTTTTCTGTAAATTTATTAGGGCGCTTAATTCTCCCTTCATTTTGTAAATATGTTTGCCTGAAATTATTAGTTGGAAATTCGCCATCTGACACCTCCAATAAAACGCTAGATGTCGTGTATCGTTGGTTGATAGATAGATAGAAATTTCATATAACTAACAATCTTCTTGTTTCTATAACATGTCTAGGTTTTTAAAGCCGCAGTAGGCTTTAAAGATCTCCCCACTACTAACAAATGAATCGGACGAAAGGATTTCTGAATAGCCAGTCAAAAGCCCAGTTCCTTGGTAGCTCAATTGGTAGAGCACTAAACTGGTATTCTAGAGTATGTTGGGAATTTGGAACCTTTGGTTGCACAAAAACAAAGTTATGATGGTTTTCCACAAACCAAAACAGACTTAACAAATAATTATTGTTTATCGTCTCCTGATGATGCTAACGTTGATAGCGAAACGCGCGTCGAGTGCAAAAAAGTGTTTAATTGAGGTTAGGTTAACTGATCTGAATCAAAATGTACGCAAAAATATTTCCATCACTTGTGGCAATGAGTAAAGTGATTGCAATCAGTTGGTGTGCATGGTGGGAGAAGTCATCGAAATCGTAAGAAGAGCGTGCACTAAGTTGATGTGATTTTGATCAGTTTGTTCAGTACAAATTTAAAAAAGATCAAAAGATCTTAAGTGAAAAAAACGAAAATTCAAACTTGGATGAGTATCCCACAAGGAACACACAAAGGACCAAAACAAAAAGAGAAATGATCTTGGATAAGTGCCAGAGTGGAACGATGCCTATTTGTGTATGATGATGTTGAACGATGTTTTAGGAGGGTTAGGATGACCAGAGTCCACGCTGGTTACCCAGGGTGAAACATCATTTGATAACTTCTCTTTTCGCTTTGGTCCTTTGTGTATTCCTTGTGGGGTACTCATCCAAGTTTGAGTTCTCGTTTCTTCCACCCAAGATCTTTTGATCTTTTGTTTTTAGATTCTTTTCGGTTGAAGTAACTGATTGTGATGTTTTTTTTAACTTCTTTTTGTTTTAATCGCCTTAGGAAAGTAAACCTACTGGAAAGATTAATACGCCAGGACGAACCCGTATCAGATGACTTAGATAAGTGGCAGTGCGGAACGATGCCTATTTGTGAGTGACTCAAATTTGGAAATCAAAGTGTATGATGGTGTTGAATGATGTTTGGGGAGGGTGACCAGTGGAACCACTGACGAGCCCAAGCTGGTTGCCCAGGGCGAAACATCATTTGATCATTTCTCTTTTCGCTTTGGTCCTTTGTGTGTTCCTTGTGGGATACTCATCCAAGTTTGAATTTTCGTTTTTTTCAGCCAAGATCTTTTGATCTTTTGTTTTTAGATTTTTTTCGGTTTAAGTAACTGATTCGGCGGTTTTTTAACTTATTTTTAAGTTTTCTATTGATACGAAGTTACAAACAAATATATTAAACATAACCTAAATTTTTGCTGTCATTTGCTTTTACTACTGACGCAATCTACGCGCCTGCCTGGTAGACTCTGCGCCTCTGGATTATTTTCAGGCTAACTTGATTGGGAAAGTTATTATCGGTACGCAGGGTGGGGACTTTAACTGGCTCAAATTCGCTACAGGTTCAGGTTGAAAAATGCCGATAAAACGCAAAAACACGTCGATTGAGTTTTTTTGTAGGCTTTCCGGTCATACCAAAAAATTTTCGCTTCTTTAGAGGGTAAAACTCACTTCGACTTCATTTTTTTAAATGGTATAGTACCACTTGTGGCACCTTGTTGGAAAGGTCTTTTAAAAAGAAAATTGATTGTGTAATTTTTTTTTCCATTTTTACCAAATGGTAATTTTTTAGCGTGAAAAAATTATTTCATATCAAAATATTCTTCTGATGCATACAAAACCATTCTAAGGTACAGTTTTTAGTGGTCAGTATTTTTTTAATTTGTTTTTGGAAAAGTGTATGGACCGCTTTATCTCCATTTAGCCTTTTTAATGGACTCGGAAAAAATTAAGGTAAGTATAAAATTATCGGACCTTTATCAATTGTAAGGCTGCAATGAATCAATTTATTGTCTATCGAATTATTATTCTTCAAATATTCTTAATTTTCGTTGAAAATGCCGGCGTATTTAATGGAAACTTTGAAATTTTTGATGAGGTTTGGGTTCGGGGATCGGATGCGTACCCAAGCAGAAGTTGCGGCATTATTTCAAGCGCGACATCCAGAATTGCCTCATTTACACCTCATTTTAGGTTGCACGGGCATTTACGGCAAATTCCTCGAAAAAGGCTACTAGGTATAGACGAAGACAATATACTAAATGTTCTTCTAACATTTCAGGAAAATCAGTTCTGCCAGACGAGTAAGTAGGGAATTTGATTTGATTTGTGCCATAAAACTGTATTGGCTATCTTGAAATCTGCTGGTAAAAGACCCTTCAAAATGAAGCCTGTGCAGGAGTTGATGAAAGATGATCCCGATCGGAGGATGGGGTTTTGTGAAACCATAATGAGACAAATCGAGATGAAGCAACTTTTACCTTAAATGAAGAGGTGAGTCTTTTATATTAGGCACCTATCCATAACTCGAAACAATATTGTTAAATCTGTATGCTTTGGGAACGTTACTGATCAAAGATCTTTAACTTTTGTGTCTTCATTTTTAGGTAAATCGTCAAAATTGTAGGTACTATGCAGAAACATATCCACATTCGATAGTTGAGCAGCATAGTTAATATCAAGGAAAAATCAACGTATTATATGGGTTGGAATAATTGGAGATAGAATTATTGGATCCATATTCTTTGACTAAAATTTAACCGGCGACAGATATTTGGAATTTTTACAAAATACGTTGGTACCTGAATTTATCCAAACGTTTTCGACAGAAGGTGAAACCATTGATCAAAGAATTTTCTTTCAACAAGATGGGGCTCCACTCCATTACGATCTCAATGTACGACAGTTCTTAAATGACTTTTTCCAGAAAAGGTGGATTGGAAGAAGGGGATTCATTGAATGGCCAGCTAGATCTCCTGATCTTACTCCATCAGATTTTTATTTATGGGGCTTCTTAAAATCAAAGGTATACGCCACAAGACCCAATAATATTGAAGAGCTAAAGGATAGAAGTGGGGAAGGAATTCGACAAATTACATCAGAAACATTAAGAAGGTTTTCAAGCTGAATTTGTCAAGGAGTAAATGGTGCTCATTTTAAACATTTGTTAAAATAAAAATAAATAAATCCACTTAGCGTTCTTTGATTGATTTGGGTATTCCTAACCATGCAGATGGTTAAATTTTGTGTAATTTTTCAAGATAAAACACATTGACTATAATTTTAGAACCCAGTTTATGCACAACTAATTTTTGTTGAATTTTGTCCCCGATTTTTCTTTTTTCACGCTAGAAAATAGCATAACAGTTAAAATGAAAAAAAAATGGCACAATCAATTTTCTTTTGGAAAGACCTTTCCAAAAAGGTGCCACAAGTGGTACCATCCCATTTAAAAAAATTAAGTCGGGGTGAGTTTCACCCTCTAAAGGGGATGAAAAAATTTTTTTGGGTATGACCGGGAAGCTTACAAAAAAATCTTAATCGACGTGTTTTTGCGTTTTATCCGCATCTTTTAACCTGAAGCTTTAGCGAATTTGCGCCAGTTAAATTCCTCACCCTGTATATGCAAACGATAACCCACTGACAGAATGCAGTGCCGGCAATTGTATGTACCTTAATTTTCAATAGTTTTGAAGAAAAATTACGCGTCTCCATCCTCTAAATACTCTTTAAACCAAATAAAGCACATTCAATTATGTCTTTTCATTTGTATTTGTTTTTAACAAAAAGAGCTTTATTTCGCCTTGTAGAGGCGAAGTAGAGTTTTTGTTTGACTTTGAAAACAACGGAATAAAATTTTATGCAACTGTTTACTTATCCACTTCTGTTTAAATAAAGAAATTTTATAATGGAAACGAAACAAACACTTTTGAAAGCTTTTTAATAATAGATGGGTTAAGTTAACAATCTTCAAAAATGTCTGTAATTGGTCTTATAGCAGCCTTTTTTTTGCACAACTGGCCATAGAAATGCATTTTAACGCCCGCAATTTTCAAGTTTATATTTTGAAGTATTTTTGAATAATGTCATGACGAAATTATAATTTCTTAAATATTTTTACTTAAATATTAAAATTAAGACATGCTCATCGTGCTTAAAATGTTGTATGTACACGAAAAAAAAACACCTGTGTAATTTTTGTAACTGAGTTATCTTCCTAAAAATTCGTTAGGCTTATTACACAACTGCGTAAAATATGCAAAAAAAGTAATTTTGTTACACAACTTCCGATTTTTTTTTTCCGTGTACTTCAAGACATCTTTAACGCCCTCAGCGTGTAACAGCCCTCGGCTAACGCTTCAGGCTGTTATTTACATGGTGCGGGCATTAAAGCTGTATCTTTTGACCTAGGTGTATAAATAACTATAATTGACAATGAAAAATTAGAAATAAGATTGGTTTAAATGATTAGGCATTCCTTTGATTTACTACTTATGTATTAATTTTCGGGCTTGTTTTTATTTAAAAGTTATTTTTTTTTCTTCATGACACCGTATTAAACAATGTCAATAAAGTGGAAAATGACTTTTACTATTATTAAGTTAAATTTTGCCTTGTATTGTAGCATTAGTCGAACTTTATTGTAATGAAAATGTTTCGAAAACAAAAAAGTTCAGTTCAGTTTAGAGTTCTAAATTAAAACTTAAAATAGTTATTTACCTAACAAGTGCGGAAAGTTATACTTTTCCGCACGCACCGGCGTTTGTACGAACGAAACGCCAGCGGATTTCTGGCAACCGTAAGTGCGGAAAATATTTTCCGCACGCGTTAGGTACAACATTTTTTCTACGAGCAAAATATTTTGTCATTATTTTAGTTAAACCTAGCAGACTAAAATGAAAAAATAGTCAAAACTACGATTTTTATGTTTTATTTAGAACTAAACTTTAACAAGCTAAAAAAATTAATTTTTATGGTTATTAATAATCACGATAACATTGAAAGTATCACTGCTCATGTTGCTTAATGCCATCGTCGAATTCAGGTCTTCCTGATTCATCACTGAGCAACACTGTGCTCAAGAATAAGCGTGCTCGACAGCGCGCGTGAAAATTTTTTTTTGCCCAACAATGTGCGTGAAAATTTTTTTATTGCTCAACAGCGTGCGTAAAATTTTTTTTCCCGGGGAGCGTGTGGAAAAGTGGTACTTTCCGCACGGAAATGAGTGCGAGAAAAGCGTTTTTTATTATTCCAATAGAATAAGTTTACATTTATTACAATATAGGGGTTTATATTTTAATTTTCTTTGTTTTAATGGTAAAGCCATTAAAATAATTTTCTTAAATACCTGGTAAATTATTTTAAGTTGTGCTAAAATACACTTTAGTAGGACACTTTTTTTTTGGTAAATTTAAAGGCTTTAGAGAACTTTGATTAAAAGAAATTAATACCACCTTATGTTTTAACACAATTTACATTTTGAAAAATTACAAAATTTGCTATTTTTTGCATAAAAATCGCAAAGTAAAAATCACATGCACGACACCACTGAAGATGACAGAGAGATGACATAACAAAAATTTTTAGTAAACATTTGCCTTAAATTATGTCAATCTTTCTCTAAAATACTTTTTTATTATCTCTCCATCTACCTCTAAAATTCTGCCCTCTCTCTCCAAATATTTGTCATTTTAACAGAGGAAAATTTTTTTTTGGCTGTACTTTTTTTGAAAGCCTAAAAAAACAGTAAAAACTTGAAAAATTTGAATGTTTTATTCTAGAAATCGAAACTTTGGAAAGAAAGCTTTAAAATGTGGGCAATATCATGGCATAAAAATATGAAAAACGTAGTAAAAAATTGCTTCATCAAAAACGTTACCCCTTAAATTATGCTAAAATATTTTAAGCCCTAAATTACCATCATGGCTTGACCATAACTAAGTAATTAAGTTATTCATATATTTATTCACTAAATCAGTATATGAGAAATATTTCAAACTTGAAAGATTATTTAGACTATATTCAGAAATGGGTACGCATGTGGTATTTCACGTTACGCCAATTGAAGTGTAACGCCGTTATGTAAATTTGTTGTCAATATGTCTAATTACTGTTTAAAATCATTGCGTTTAGCAATACATTTTTTACGAGCAATATTAAAAAATATTTAGTAGATCTTTTTAGAACGAGTTTTGTTTTTTCTTCTTTATAAGTTTACTACGAAAAAAAATTTAAATAAATAAAATGTTTTCATAAACACGGTTCAATCTACAGACCGCTTCAAGCTACTGCGAACATAGGGCGAAAGATGTCTAATTTGCAAGTGTACGTACATGCAGAGACACCGCACGCTTATCAGTGAAGCAACCAACACTCAGGCTTCCGATCGCCATTCGCTGCCGTTCGCCGCCGTTCGCCTCGTATTTAGTACGCCTCTAACTACGGTGCTGTGTGGAGCGTAGTCAATGAAATCGGAATTTGGTCAATAAATACGCAAATTTTTATAACGTAATTTTCTTATTTTTTGTCACTGATAAATAAGAGCGTTTTATTGTCAACTGCTCAGATTTATCAGTGACGACGTGTTACAATGAAAATAATAAGGAGAAACAAAATAAAAGCAAGTTCTCAAAATAAAATAATACATTCTAGAAACCAAAAAGATTCTCCCAGTCAAAAAAAAATTAAAGCAAATGTTCGAAAAGTCCTCCTTGCTCGGCTAGACAATATCCGAGCCTACTATAAAAACCCCTTCCAACGTTTCCAAGCATGTTAGGGGTGATAATTTGAAAAGCTTCTTCAAAAACAGATAGAAGTCATTAGGAGCAAGATCGGGAGATCGAGCTGGCCATAAAATAGTTCCCCGTGTACTTATAACCCGATTAGGAAATAAATTGTCAAGATATTCCCTAACAAGGCCAACATTGTGAGCGGAACAATCATCTTGTTGAAACCATGTTTCACCAAATCTTACACCTAACAACTGCCTAGCAGTTGGAATAATGTGCTGCTGCAGTAGATCCAAGTATCTAGGACCATTCAAATTGCAATTGCCGTTAATAAAAAATGGCCCAATTACGTGTTCCCCTACAATACCCCCCCCCAAACATTTAGTTTTTGGGGATACTGTGTTCTTACGTCAAAATACAAATGCAAATTTTCCCTCGACCAATATCGAACGTGTGTTGGGTTATGACGATTTGACCATTTGACCATCTGCACTTTTTCGGCAACTTCGTAGACATCCATTTTTAGTTTTAAAAATGTATTATTTCAATTAAGATTTTACCCATCTGTTTCTCGAGGAAGGCAGAAATAAAACAAAATAATAAAAACAAAATGAATTTCCAAAAGATAATACTGCAGCGTGCTTCGAATCCACCTCGGTCGTACGGCACGGAGAGTAAATTGGACTTGATTCCCCCTATGTTCGCAGTAGCTTGAAGCGGTCTGTATATTTCGATATTAGTTTTTATTTTAAAATCTTTAAGGCTTCTCTAACCTTCTTGGCGCCCCTAATGAACCTTCTATACTACACCAGTGCAGTTAGCTCAAAAAATGGCCTTTAGGAGAAGTTTTTGCAATCAAGCTCATTTTTTCACAGACTCATCAATAGTACTCTGTAAAAAGTTACGCCTCATAGGAGGCTTGCTTTTTCCGCCATCTTGAATTAAACATGGCCGACGTAATCTTTTTTTAAATATTGTAATTTGTTTATTTTCCAACCGATTTACGTCAAACAAACTCCATATTAAGGAAGAAGAGAGGTTATTTTTATTAAAGTAACACTCGTGGCATATCATCATCATCATCTCACTTCATTACGACCAATGTCTAATGGAGAATCCAGACACCTTATTAGGAATCATCAGGGAGTTATAGGATTGTACCTGGCAGTTGAAGCTAAACAGGCAACCATGCCACACCTCTCGAATTTAAAATAAAAATCTTGTAATCCGCGGAGACGTGGTACCTGTATGCGCCACCTGTCGCATGAACTAAGAAACAAAAAATCAAAATTGAAAATATAACTTTCAGCAGGTTATAGGACGAAACCTGTAAAAATCTAATTTGCGGACACGAGATTCACTTTGTTGTTTTTTAAATATTTTGGCTTTTTATTTGCTTGCTGATGCGTTAAAATTAGGGCCACGTGGTATGAAGCTTATATTTTTACAGGTCTCCTATTTTTGCTAACTTTTTGTATTTTGATTTCTCAATAAGGAGGGTTAAACTTATAATTCATATTTTGTACTTTACCATCAATTTTGATGTGTAAACCTCAACAAACTTAAAATAAAAAGTTTTTTTGCACTCATTGAAAAGTTTTGAAAAAGTCAAACAGAAGTAAAGAAACTAAACCTAGTCAGAAATAAAAAGTTTTGCTGCAAGGCTGGATTTATTCTATTTTCAAGTGTGTGCATTTTAAAACTTTATGAAACTTATTGAAGTATATTTTTTTAACCGTGGGCGTATTTTTTCCGATTTCGGTTTAAAATTTAAAAAAAATAATAAGTCGCGTTTTTAAAATGGACTAAAAAGTTTAACAGTAGTTTTTGTAACCGCAGTGTAAACCCTGCACACTTGTAAACACAATTTAAATTTAAACCAGGTTTAACACTACAGTGCAATTGGCAATAAGTATTGTTTTCCTTTTAAACGTTAGTTTAAATAACGAGCGCAGCAAGGTATTTAAACACACGGTTTAGCACTATTTGTAGTTCACCATACCAATATGTTATGGGCGACTATAAAAATCGTGAAATTTTTAGTTTCCAAAACACCTTAATCGACGAAAAAAAAAGTTGTCTGTTGGTCTGTCGGTCTGTTGTCTGTCTGTATACACAATAACTCAAGAACGCCTTAATCGATTTTAACAAAAATCCTCTATTTAGGGTGGTGGAGAGTTGAAGGGGGGAAAAGGGGGATAAAAAATTTAAAAAAATGGTAACCTTGGGACAAAAGAAAGTAGCGATATACGGTTTTCAGATTTAAATTTCCATGAATATGGACTACAAATTTTATTATAAAGTCCAAATTCGTGGGAGCTTCAGTTTCCGAGTTATTTGAAAAAACGTTAAAATATAATAAAAAAATCAAAACTTTAGAAGTAAAGCAGCTATTGATATGCGGTTTTCAGATTTTGGTTTTCGTAAATATTACCCAATTTGTTATAAGGTTCAATTCTTTCAAAGCTACAGGTCTCGAGATAGACAGCCAAGCAGCTAATAAATCTCTGGCATGCCAACAAATTCACTCAAAATTAGTGTGGAACTGCCTTCAAACCCTCCTAACCCTCCTAAACACAATAGAGTCACCCTTGCGTGGGTGCCAGGGCACACAGGGGTAGCAGGCAATGAACACGCGGATTCTCTAACAAGAAGAGGATCAGAAAGACCATTTAGAGGACCTGAACCTGTGTTTGGAATTCCAAAAACCTCGATACGTGGCTATATCAAGCGATGGGTGCACGAAGAAAATCGAAACCACTGGCATTCAATATTGGGGCAAAACCGGTGGCATCCCCTTCAACACCACTCACCTGTAAAATCCTTAAACTGAATAGGAAAGAAATCAGACAAGAGAGAGAGAACACCTGCATAGGATGGGAATCTATAGATACGAACCCACCTGCAGACTATGTGATGAGGACCTTCTGCAGAACACAAAACCTCCTAACTCCTAAGCTAACTGCCAGAGAAACCTAATAAAGGGGCTGCTGCTCCTCACGAGGTCATCAAACCTCTTAGATTAGGAAGGCACACAGCAAGAGATACAATAAGCTAAGAAGCTGCAGTGTCAGGGATTTCAAGACCTAAACTTGCTGTTGAGACAAATCAAATCAAATCAAATAGTAGACTATCCGCGCTTTCTAGCACATATTTTTTTGTTAAAATTTTCTGTGTTCCAGGTGCTTCTCATATTTTAATATAACGCACGATCACTTAAAATATTCTTTTATCTCCATAATGTTTAAAATTTTTAATTATAAATTTTTTAAATTTCCTTTCGAACATCTGTGGAATTAGCATGAGGTTACGGATTTTGTAAAAACTACCTTGAAATCGATCGTCGACCTGCCATTAAGAAATTTGCCGATAAAACGCCAATTTTTTTTTGCGTCAGTCAGGAAAATCATATTAGACAGTTTAAGTTTATCGTGACACGTACGAAGTGCGTAGTAGTCCTAAACGGTAGGAGATACGAAAAGGATTAAATTAGGGCAAAGTTGCGCAATTTGACGCTTTGCTCAAAACCAAAAAAAAAGTTTACAAATTTTGGGTAGTTGGGTAGCTGTCAAAAAACGCCTAAAACTTTCTACAGGCACTTTTTTAAGATCTACTTAATGAGAGGTCCGTTTTCGAGATTTGACATTTTAGTCTGATATGAGCACTGTCAAATTCATTTTTTCTTATGGATACACGCTTTTTTTCTCCTGCCGTTTGGTTCAAAAAGGATTTGTACAAAAAAGTTTGCCAAATGCGAAATCTTAGTAACAGGTCCTCATTTGGAACTCCTCTAGGAGAATAGGTGTTGTCTTCTTTAAATGACAATAATTTTAAAAACCTCCTTTGAACTATTTGGATATATTTATTATGATTAATTTAAAAAGGGTCCCGCGCAACACACGTGTATTTCAATTTGGACCCAACCAGCGCAAAATTAAATAATTTTAGCGCATCAACTAATGTAAAGGACTTTTTGTTTCTAGCTATAAAACGTAGCATTTTTGCAGCTGATGAAACTGTTAAATTAGTTTCATTTACAAAGCTTAGTTTCGGATCAAAAACAACTCCCGGGTCTTTGGTACTTTCTACCGTTTCCAACAAAGTGCCATTGATTGAATAATCGTGAATAATAGTAGGATTGATTTTTCATGTCAAAGTCAACACTATACATTTAGTAACATTTAAAGAAAGTTTACTGTTTGTGCTAATATATTTATTTGATCTTATATCCTAAAACAATCATCAATTGATTCTGTTTTGGAGAACTTCTTAACATCATCAGCAAAATCCACGTGATCAGGAACAATACATTCGGTTAAGTTATCAATTTCAAAGACAGGTCCCAAATTTTACCCTTGGGGTACGCCGAATGAAGAAATGTAGAATTGTAAGAATTAGAGTCAAAGCCATTGTAAAAAACCTGTGGCCGAAAATCCAAGTGGATTTAAAGACCAACTGGGTAAAATTAAAAAAAGATATGAGTACAGATATTTTGAAAGGTTCTCTTCTTTTTTAAATAATGTTGGCTATCATTAGCGCCATTTCATCCTCCTGCTTTTTTTAACAGTATGTCGTGGTAATAACATTATATCATTATGTGGTTTTAAAGCCATGTTCGTCTGCAATCTGGACAACGTCTATCTTTAATTGATCCCCATATTACTAATTTCAAAAGTTGAAATTTGTTATATTTAAAAATAAGGAAAAATAGTAGAACACCCACTTTACGTACTCTAGTACTACATCTCGAATACCTTAAAGTTTTTGCACATGTGCAGTCTCCATACCTCTACACAATGAAAACAATGGGCGATAAAAAGACCTAAAATAAGAAAAAAGTTAAAATGACGTTGGAAACCCTATATTTTTTGCTCTAAATTGCCTTCTTTTTTTTTACCTTTGAAAGCCTTTTTTGCAAGCTATGAAATATAAACAATTTTTTATCGTCCCACTTGGGAAGGAGCAAAACATTTAATAAAGCTTAGTTTACCTTTTTTGAATTATTTATATCTGAATTTTCTCTATTTTTCTGGCGTAGTTTTAGCACAAAATTTTTGTCTTTTTTTGGCTTATATATGCTTCAGTTGTGTACCTTTTAAACCCTGGATATCGATATTTAACAGAGCAAAATCTCATTTGAGCATCAGTCTAATTGTTTATTGTCACATTACGAAACAAAAGGATTTGACGCCAAATGGTTACATTAAACTGCATCACCAAGTGCAATTGTCTGTGAAAAACCTATGCTTATTAAGGAGTTGTATGCAAATATTGAGGATTTTAAGCTGGTCCCATTTCAACATTCCGCTGTGTCTGAATACTTTTGCAAAGAGTCAGCAGATAGTGAACTTATTAGACCTATTAAAATCCCTACATGTGTTATTCCCTTAATTAAATTTGTATAAAAGTTGCCCGAGAAAAGTTTCAACGAAGAAAGCCACATCTCACAGGTTTTGATTTAGTAAAGTTATTTTTGTCTAGAGTATTTACCTGATGATGATTGCAAATACATAAACATTCTAAAAGTTGTAAAAAAGTAAAAAAATAAAGAGAATGAGAGTTTAAAACTCTGGTTTACTCTCAAACTCAACGTTGTCTATCTCCTTCAAACAAAAATATGGAACAATTGTTAGGTTTAAATTAGCATGTTTGCACATCGTACTTTCATAGAGTTCTCTGTTGCGACTGATGCGACTGTTGATATTATGAAAGAACAAGATGCCTGGTTTCCGTTACGTATTGAATACGAAGTGAAAATATAATAAATATTCGCTAAAAGTCTCCAATAATATAATTGATTAAATATGATGAAATTAATAGGCATTTAAATGAGAGAAGTCAAACAATGCCAGTTTAATTGCTTCACACATTTTTTGGGAAAAATCCTGTGTAATAATAATTATTCTGAACCACCGATAAGCCCACGCTGGTTGCCCAGGGCGAAACATCGTTTAATCATTTCTTTTTTTCGCTTTGGCCCTTCGTTTTTTCCACCCAAAATCTTTTGATCTTTTGGTTTTTAGATTCTTTTCGGTTAAAGTAACTGATTTGGAGGTTTTCTAACTTCTTTTTTGTTTTAATTGCCTTAGGAGCACAATCCTATTGGAAATATTAACACGGCAGGACGAACCCGCATCAGGTGACTTATATAAGTACCAGTGCGGAACGATGCCTATTTGTGAGTAATTCAAAATTTGAAATCAAAGTGTATAATGATGAGCTCACACTGGTTGGCCAGGGCGAAACATCGTTTATTTTTTTTTGTTTCGCTTTGGCCCTTTGTGTGTTCCTTGCGGGTTGCTCATCCAAGTTTAAATTTCGTTTTTTTCACCCAAGATCTTTTGATCTTGTAATAATTACTCTAATTAAAATTCTTGTCGCTTATAAAATTCTGTTAATGTCCTAGGTTGACATGCAACTTTATCTCTAGATAGAACACCATGATCAAGTTTTTAAGATGGCCGCCAACGCACAACAACATTTTAACTTTTCATTTGGTGCTCGTGTTAGTAATTTTGGCAACGACGAGTTTTAGACGTTTTAACAACGGTGCAATAACTACCTCCGTTATATACCGACGTTGTTGAAAGGTTTCCACAATGAACTGAGAATTGGTAGTGTATTAGTTAAGGAAACGTCATCTAATTAATTCGGGTAGAGGCACAATGTTTTTAAGTCGTTTAAACAACGTTTAGGCAAAAAACTATCGAGAGGTTTTAGTTTTTGTTAAATAAAGTTAAAAAAAGAACTTTGACAGATGCTGATATGTCACTAAAGCTGGGTCCACAGTTTCACTTCTTGCCGCTCATTGTTATTAAGGTGACAGAGAGCGAAATAAAAGTGATCGGCAAGAAGTAAACATGGCCACCCAACTAGCAATTTTTCGTTGTAACAACGTTGCATGACGCAACGCAACGTTGCGTGATAACGATTTTTAACCGGCTAAACAACCCGAATTTACACTAATTTGGGGAATAATTTTAAACGTCGCGCGACAACTTGGAAGGCACACGTTACCGTTGCTTAAATGTTGCCAGGCAACTGAGATGTGAACAGTAGGAGTTATTGTCGGCGTGTAGAATTATAACTAAAAATAATACTATGAGTCAACTTATAAATAAACAAAATGGAGAAAAATATAAATCAAAATATTTCATATTCAATCGATTGACGAAAAACAGTAGTAGTAACTAAGAATCTAACTACTACGCAACTAAATCCACAGAATTTTGAGCGGCTTGGGGTGAAAACTAAAGAGTCGTATTCCACGATCCCGCTAATTTATCTGTAACTAAATTCAGAGTATTCCGCTATCGCAGATTTATGTAAAAAGTCTACATTATTTATAAGCATGCGCAAAGTGACCGTGGCGACATCTATTGGCGTACTTATTTGTTAGCTCAAGTCACGTGCTTTAGCGCATTCCATGTTAACCTCATTTGGAAGATCCACCGAGCAACTAGCTATATTCTCTCGCTGCCTTTCTCGGCGATAATATGTACTGGAATACTTGAATTTGCGCTTCATACACAAACCTTATAACCAAAAAAATAGACTGCTAATGCTTATGGGTTTTCTCCCAATAAATGACTGCCTCATGGAAGTGACAGTTTGGTGTTATTGGAACCAGAGTAAACCGACTTGAGTAAAATTTGTTGTGGTTGCAAACTCAATATTTTAGTATTTGATGAATATATAACAAGCACTGCTTGACGAAATTTAAGAAAAAATCTAAAACCACGGTTTCTTGAGTATTTAAAAAAAATTATTTAGAAAACTGTTCGAATTAACTAGATTTCAAAGGGGCAGTGTAAACAGTGTCATGACGTGACAACTTATTTTCTCTTTATCCACGTTTTTGGTTGGTAGCACTGCGTTTGACGGTCTTGACGTTAGTAGATTCGCCATTTTCTTTATTTTCGTTTCTTGGTTTTCGAAGATTTTGCTTTGGATAGACGTCTGTAAAGACGCGAATCGATAGTAACCGAGAAGAAGATGAAGAAGTTTTTGCTTAACGTGTTGTGTTTTTAATATACTTTTTCTGTGCCCTTTTGCATCATGAAGTGGTTTGTTGTCGGCTGCAACAACAGCAATTCTGCGAGTGGAAATACGTTTTCCTATCACAGGTAAGAGTAAATAATTCCTATTTTTGCCAATTTTCTTTAATACTTCTGCGATCATTGCCTGTATTCTGAAAGGCCCATGAGGTGGTTACAGCTCACCAGTGTGGGGTATCAACATTGTTGTCAGGAGAAAGAAAGAAACATAAATTCTTTAAAAGAGATTTGTCAAAAAATTGCAATACTTAAAACTATGAGCTTAAAAACTTATTTAATCTTAATAAATTTAACCTTATAGTTCTTATAATTACTGAGATAGCAATAGTGTCCCATGTTAATTAGGACACCCTGTATTAGCAGTATGCCTTATGAAAAAGGGTTTATTTTTCCTAAGGCAACCATGTTGAATCGCTCATCAGCTGATGGCAGTATTATTAAGTATCATAATAATGAAAAAGTCTAATTATTGTTTTTCTATTTCTTTCAATAGGTTTCCACCAGATGCTGCTATTAGTAGAAAGTGGTTACTGAGCATTTGAAGAGACTCTAAGACTGCTATTAAATACCAAAGACTCTGTTTTGACCAGCTTTTAGTTGAAGCAATCATTAAAACATACAGCATTTGAGGAGTCATAGCTCTGCAAATAAAATTAGTGAAAGTATATCTGGAGAAAAGGTCCGAAAAGTTTTAACAAAACTTGTATTGTTTAAACAACATGTTTTATATATTATCTTTAATTAAAAATAAGTAGTTTCTGTTTGTAAATAAGTTACTTTTAAGTATTTTTTGTATTGTAACTTTTTTGATGGTATTTTGTAAATAATTATTTTCTACAAATAAAATTTTAGGCTGGGTTTATACAAGCAAATAAAAATAAAAGTAACAAAAATTAAAATAAAACTAAATAATTTTGGTTTATACAGCTGAATAAAAATAACTTGGCAAAATTTTTTAACGATCCTATTTTTAATTTTCTTGTAGTTCTATGTTTATGGATTGACGGATCTTGTTAATGAAATGTCCTTTTTTTGAAGTGCCAATGTTTCACAAAATTTATATAAAAATAAATTTTGCAAAACGTCGGCATTTCAATATATAAAAATAAATTTTGCGAAACGTTGGCATTCCAAAAAAAGGACGTTTTATTAACCAAATCCCTTGACCCATACACATACACCTTCTAGAAAATAAAAATAACTGAACCAATCAGCACACAGCTTCAATAATTGAAATAATTAAACTAAACTCAATCATACTGTTTTCTTAAATAATAGGTATCTGCCTAAACCAAACCAAAAAATGAGTGAGGTTATGCGAAAATTTTTTTCAGATAATAAAAGTTGCCCATCTTCCTATTTTTATTTCTGCTGTATAAACGCCTACACTATTTCCCATAAGCTCAACTTTTATTTGAATTATTATTTTTATTTGCCTGCATAAATAAAGAGTACCGAACAGACAGGGTGATTTTTTTTAAGGGGTCATTCATAAACTGGTGTAGATACTTAAAGAAGGGGAACTTTTTTTCCTAAAGATAAAATGTACTTTACCCATTTAAAAAATTCATATTTTAAGGGAAGGGGGGGGGCTATTATTTAAGATTATCGTTAAAAAAATTGCAAATTTATTATGCCAGAGCCTTTTTTACAATTAGCCGCGTCTAGTGTTATTTGTGCTTCTCAGTTGGTAGTTATAGGGATTTTGGTGCATTGCCAACTGCTTCTGGCACCAAACTGTCAAATACATGAAGCAGTCATTTCTTAAAGCAACATCATCAGTCTATTTTTTTGGTTATAAGGTTTGTGGCTTCATAACAAACCCAAAAAAACATTTTTTAACTAATAGTTGAAAAGCCAACGCCACCTGGATAACAAAATTCTCATCTAGGTGGCGCAACGTGAAGTTGTGGCACAACGTTGTCTTGCCGGCCAGAAAACGCATAGTCGCTGGAGATACGTTCAGTAACCGTTGCGCCCGGTTGGACCAAGCAGCTTCATCCCACTACTGTAGCAAAAAGGTTTACTACTAGTTGAGTTACTACCATAGTCGCATATAAACATACACAGCACAGCAACTACTATTGAACCCCCACGCAACGTTTCACCCTGGTCATCTCGTGACTCCGCAACTATCGGAACTAAAAAATGCTGCTTGGGCAATATTGTCAAAAACGGTTTAATGGGAAAGTGGTGCTGCACCAGAATATATCTGATCTTTGCGGTTTTATGTAAAAACAAGAAACGAATGACTGGCGTCAATGCGCCGATGGCCACGCGGACAACAGTCTCTTTCGTTGTGTAAAATACGACTAAATACGACTCCGCCATTTTCGGTGATTTACGGCTTGTCTCATGGCTCCATGAGTGTTAACAACATAAAATTTAAAAAATATGCTGAAATTCGCTTTAATATACATTTTAAAATATGCGGTGGTCCTAGGCCCACACTAAACTTAAAATAATTATACAAGTTGTCCCAAAAGTCCGAGTCCACCCTAATATCTCCAAAACCAAAAGAGGCGGAGAAATAATATTTCACATAATTAGATGGTTTACAAAAAAGTATCTTTTTGGATGCTAATCATCGCACCCATTTTATTTAAGAACATTTAGAGAAAAAGGTAACATATTGGGTATTTTTGGAAAGATAATGAAAAGCTCTATTCAAATTTTAAAAAATATACAAGGTATCTCATTTAAAAAAGTATTATCTCCGCCCTAATTCTGCCCTCTTAATGAATCGCGGCACAATCAGCATCTAAAAAGTTTATATTTTGTAAACCATCTAATTATGCTCGGAAAATTTTTGTACAGCAAAAGTAGGCCTGGCGGGCGCTTAATTAATTCGGTTTCTGGAAAACCGACGACGCGCGACATTAAACCAACGATTCCCGCCGACTGTAGTTAGGGTTGTTACGTCGCTACTGGGTTTTTGCAACGTCCACAAAACGTTGGCTGGGCAACTACAGTCAATTTAATTCAATTCAATTCATTTTTGGTTTATAAAAAATTACATTTTTATAACAAGAAAATTCAGTTCAGAACACTACAGGAAGAAAATAAGTATACAGACCACTTCAAGCTACTGCGAACATAGGGCGGAAGAAGTCTAATTTGCCAGTGTACGTACATGCAGAGACACCGCACGCCTATCAATGAAGCAACCAATACTCAGGCTTACGATCACCACTTGCATGACTTTCCTTTGGTATTTAGTACGCCTCTAACCACGGTGCTGTGTGGAGCGTAGTCAATGAAACCGGAATTTGGTCAATAAATACGCAAATTTTTATAACGTAATTTTCTTATTTTTTGTCACTGATAAATAAGAGCGTTTTATTGTCAACTGCTCAGATTTATCAGTGACGACGTGTTACAATGAAAATAATAAGGAGAAACAAAATAAAAGCAAGTTCTCAAAATAAAATAATACATTCTAAAAACCAAAAAGATTCTCCCAGTCAAAAAAAAAATAGAGCAAATGTTCGAAAAGTCCTCCTTGCTCGGCTAGACAATATCCGAGCCTATTATAAAAACCCCTTTTAACGTTTCCAAGCATGTTAGGGGTGATAGTTTGGAAAGCTTCTTCAATTTTAATCCGAAGTTCTTCCAAAGTATTAGCCCTTTCATGCCCGTAAACTTTATTTTTGATATAACTCCACAGATAGAAGTCATTAGGAGCAAGATCGGGTGATCGAGCTGGCCATAAAATAGTTCCCCGTGTACTTATAACCCGATTAGGAAATACATTATCAAGATATTCCCTAACAAGGCCAACATTGTGAGCGGGACAACCATCTTGTTGAAACCATGTTTCACCAAATCTCACACCTAACAACTGCCTAGCAGTTGGAATAATATGCTGCTGCAGTAGATCCAAGTATCTAGAACCATTCAAATTGCAATTGCCGTTAATAAAAAATGGCCCAATTGCGTGTTCCCCTATACCCCCCTCCCCCAAACATTTAGTTTTTGGGGATACTGTGTTCTTACGTCAAAATACAAATGCAAATTTTCCCTCGACCAATATCGAACGTGTGTTGGGTTATGACGATTCAATAATAGAAAAGTGCTTTCATCTGTGAAAAGAATAGATCTCAGAAAGTTTTCATCACGATTAGCCCTTTCCATCATTGTTTCGCAAAATTCCATACGACGATAGTTGTCCTCAGGAAAAATTTGATGCGTTTTTGACGCTTTGTAAGAATGATAACCATTCTTTTTGAGAACACGTAAGACAGTGGCTGAAGACGTATCAACTGCTTCGGCAATTTGGTGGCTAGTTAACTTTCGATTTTCCTCCACTGCAGCGCAAATCATCACATCTCGTACTTCCTGCTCGTCATTCAAAACAGTGGGTTTTTTATGGTTTCTTGGCGCTACACAACAAACTTTTCAAAATTCTGGGCGATTTACAAAATTCTCCAAAAAAAGTTCTTGAATAAGTCTCAATGGTCTGCCTTGATAGTACCATTTGACTATCTGCACTTTTTCGGCAACTTCGTAGACATCCATTTTTAGTTTTAAAAATGTATTATTTCAATTAAGAACTTACCAATCTGTTTCTCGAGCAAGGCAGAAATAAAACAAAATAATAAAAACAAAATGAATTTCCAAAAGATAACACTGCAGCGTGCTTCGAATCCATCTCGGTCGTACTATGTTCGCAGTAGCTTGAAGCGGTCTGTATATAAGTATAATAAGTATAATAAGTATATAATAAGATTAATAGTAACAAAAACAAAAAAAAAGTTATTCTTGGACTAAAATGCAACATTATAGTTAAAAATAAATATAGTTAGTAACAATAAGAAAAAGAGTGTAAAGCAATATTTATTTAATATATTGACTATAAAGGTAGGTACTACTCGTTACTAAGAAATGCACCTTGTTTTAAAATACTTAGAGTGGTCTCATTTACAAGATTAGGTGTAACATTATCTAATAAAACGAGAAAACTGTCGGGATCACAACAGCTTCTTGGACGCAGATTTGTGTATAAATGAAAATAAAATAGTACGTGGATAAGGGACTCCGGCACATGCATATTGCAGACAGTACATAACTCCTCTTGGTTTACTCTATAAGTAATTGTTATATTTACAGAAAAATTTATTGCCCAGACAAATCTCAACACGTACTTAACTACAGTCAAGTCGCCGATTTCTTAAAATACTTAATCGCAACGTTAAAATGCTGCTTGAGTAGGGATTTTGTAAATTGCTAACGCTCTTATTTTTTTTTCAGAAATGCTAGCTCGATGGTTACCACCACTAGTAGTGGCAACGATGGCTGTGATAAAAACATGTTCCTGTTCGAATATTCTAATGATTACCATGGGTGGAACCAAATCTCATAAAATCCCATTTTGGGAGCTGGCAAGGGGGTTGATACCGAGAGGGCACAACGTCACATTTATTAGTGCCTTTCCAAGCGATTTTTTGTTAGAAGGTAAATAATATATAAAATGTATTGATTTACATTTGGTGGCGTATCCAGGAGAAGAGGTAACGTGGTAAAAGAGGGGGTTTATAAAAAAAATTCTTAAATTTTGAAAGATATTTAGTCCTAAGAAAAATCTATACTGTTCATACTCTTTTTATAATTTGTCCCAACTATCACTGAACAAATGTTGGTTATACACCATCATCAACCTTCTTTAAAGCTCATTTTCCTACATAAAAATACCTAAACATAAAATTTGAAGTAATATAGTTAATTTCTGCTGTCAAACTTCCAACTTTTCCTAGAACAAAGAATAATAGAAATACAAAACAAAACCACTTAACACACCCATAAAAAACAATGTTATTAAATTTCTTAGTATAGGAACTAATACCAGAACTAAAATAAAAATAATTATCTTAGATGAACTTAGGAACTCGTTTGTTTTTTAATTAAGCGTGCAGCTTCAATTCTTGCTTATAAGAGAATATCGTCAGTTTTCTTTTTAGTTTTTTTTTTGGTTTGCAATTTGCAAATTTAAACCTCTTGAATTCGAACAATTCTTTTTTCTTTGAATTACTGAGATCTTTTTTAAATAAAATAATTTCAAAATTTGAAATAAACTGAAAAATTGTTAACAATAAATTAAGATTTCTGGACCCACCTTTTACCTACGACTTAAGGCTTATTATAGTGGAAGTTGTTGCTAATGTTTAAAATTTTTTTAGGCTTGGAAGAAATAACACCACCATCTTTTGTATTTTACGTTAGAAATTTTACAAATTGGGACCTGGTTGGCTCCAGAATGAAAGGAGAAGAACCCGTGCCTCCATTAGATATGATACGTTACGGCTATGAAGTAGGTACAGACAGTTTTTTTTAATCTACATTGGACAAGTTTAAAGTAAATCCTATGTCTGAACAAAAATGTTTGTGTGAGGCTTCGTTTCTTTGAACTTCCGCTTGAATTTTCCTAGCATGGTTGAGCTATTTTTGATCCACTTTTGTCCATTTGTCAAGTTTTGGGTTTGTGTTCAGTTATTGGTGTTGTGGCGATATGGTTTAGTTTTTGTTAATTTTCTGGAATGGAAAGAGCCAGAAATCGTCGCCAATGATCTATTGAAGGGGAAGCTCAAAGAAACAGCATTTACACAGAGAAACCAGAATGTATTTTCTCAACAAACCGTCATCATGAAGGACATTTGGAAAACCATACATTTCGGAGGTAACATATTTCAACTGCAACCAAGTCTAAACTTCATGGTTTACTGAACACAAGTTTGTTTTATGGTACACGGAACACATGCTAGTATATAAAGATTAGGTAGTAAAAGTTTGTTGTTAGTATCCACTTGATGATGATTGCAGATACATAAAAATTCGAAACGTTGTAAAAAGTAAACAAATAAAGACAATGGAAGTTCGAAACTCTACTTAAATCTCAAGTTCAACATTGCAATGTGGCCCATACTGTATACTATTTCAAAGGCTGGTTCAAGGCTACTGAAGACGATGGAAGCCGCTTCGTGCCCCTGTTGGTCGGAGCTTTCATTAGTAAAGCAGTATTCATTCGGTCAAGGGTAGCTCCTAACTTTTCTCAATAAGCACCTATAGGATTAAAGAGCCTCAAGGATTGCTTGACTGTCGGAAAGTATCTTTAAATATCTGTTGTGCCAGTTATAATCTATCAGCCATCTTGCGCTCATTCCAATAGTTAAAATTTCTAAAATGAAGGGAAAATTTAGCGCCCTAATAAATTAACAGGAAAGATTTGTGGCGTAGAGGGCAAAGGGTGAGGGAATAAATTGGAAAAAAGTTTTTTCTTGATCATGATTTGAACCCGGTACCTCTAGAAAGATCTCTCGACGAAAGACGAACGGATTTCTTTTAATAATAAATAAATAAATAATGGCTTATATTTCCGAAAGAAATCGATTGTACAATATTACAATATGGAAATCGTAACTAAGGTAAGTACAATAGAAATAAAAAAAAAATAATAAAATACATTCATAGAAAATCCTGTCTCTGCGTGAGACAAGTTTGTCAGTTTTTTGCTTTATAGGTTTAGTGCATATATTATATAAAGTGATAAAATAAGTATAATAATAAAAATTGGTTATAGCTAAATAAAATTACATGTTTAAAAATTCTGAGATATCATAAGGGCATAGCTCTATTAAAATTGATTTTACAGAGTTTTAAAAAATATTTTTATTGTTTAAATTTCGTAAATTGAGGGGTAGTTTATTAAACAATTTTAGGGCGAAGTGGCTCGGTGACTTTTCATAGAGAGAACTATGGTGGTGATATATCCTTAGGAGACTGCCATGTCTGGTATTGTAGTGATTATCAGATGCTTGTCTGTTTTCACTAAACTTATCTATGTTTTTCTTTATAAACATAATTGATTTAAAAACAAATAAAGCAGGGAATGTTAAAAGACTATTTTTTTTAAATGTCGGTTTGTAGGATTCTCGTGGTTTGAGGTTAAAAATAAGCCTAATTAATCTTTTTTGTAGTACTAGAATCTTGTTCGTATGAGCAGCATTGCCCCAGAAAATAACATTATAGGATATTACCGAATATGCAAGTGCATAGTATACATTTAATAAGCTTTTTTATTTTATATGATATTTTATTGTTGTTTTTTCACTATTTACGACAAGTTTATTTTTTGAGCACCATTGTTGAAAATTGAGACACAGATTATTAAGTTTATTGGTAAGTTCATCAACTGAATCAGCCGACACTGCACAACTTACATCGTCCGCAAAAATAGCAAGGCATTCTATTTGGAGATATTCGGGTAAATCATTTATATAAATTAAAAAGATTAGTGGTCCTAGCACAGAGCCCTGCGGTACTCCCTGACAGATATTTCTTTGCTCGGACACTTCAAAACCATATTTGACACACATTTTTCTATACTTTAAGTATGACTCCAAGAGATTCAACATGCTACCTCAAAAGCCAAGAGCATAGAGTTTCTTCAAAGCAAAAGTAATGTCAATGCAATCAAATGCCTTTGACATGTCGTAGAATATTCCAGCTACTTTTTTCTTTTTATCAAGGTTTTTGTAGACGTGAGTAATAAAACTATAGCACGCTGTTTCTGTGTTTCGATTTTTTAAAAAACCATGTTGTTGTTTACTAAGAAGATTGTATTTTGTAAGATAGCTGTACAATTGTGTTTAGTATGGACATCGGCCTATAGTTACTTACTTCTTGAGGGTCACCTTTTTTTAAAACTGGCAAGATACTAGCTGTTTTTAAACTGTTCGGGAATACTCCCTGTTCAAAAGATTGGTTTATAAGCTTAGTTGGTAGAGTATTAGACTGTTATTCTGGAGGTCCCGGGTTCAAATCCTGGTTGAGGAAAAACTTTTTTCCGATTTATTCCCTCACCCTTTTCCCTCTACGCCACAAATCTTTTCTGTTAAAAATTCTGCCTGAAAAATTGTTGTTTCGGTTTTAAACGGCGAAAATATTCTTATATTATATATTTCTACTGTAACTAAGAACGATACTTTGGGTTGGTTATAAGCAGTTAGAAAGCTCATAGAAATTAAATTCTTTTGACAACGTCGTAAAAAACAGAAAAACTTGCCCAATTTATATACTGGAGAACAAAAAAAATGCAATACCATGGATATGGATAATTTATTTGAATAAAAATTAATTGTGTGTATCTCAAAAGAAACATTTGATAATTTTTTTTCCTTCTAATCTTTCCTTTTTTCACAGATTTTTTCTATTCATTTTCAAAAACAACCAACACATAAAAGACCTTTTCTGAAAATTTTTCTCGTAGTTTTTGATCTATTGCGATTACTTACAGTTTACTTAAAAAATAAAAATGCCAAGAGTTCACGGTCGCCAACAATTTCACCATTTAAACGACTTCGAGAAAGGACGCATCGTGGTTGGCTGGTTTTGGTATACGGGAAATTGCAAGAAGGGTTAATGCCAATTCATCAACAGTTTTAAGAGTTTGGAGAAGGTGGCCCAATGATGATTACAAGGTCGTGATTTACGGAATCTCAAACTTCTTGCTCTCAGAAATCGACGGGACAGTACATGCCAAGTAAGAGATGTTCTAGGTGCAGCTACAGGGCGAGTCTTTTCAAGGATAACAGTTAATCGAGGATTGCTTGGTATGGGGCTGAGGGCTTACCGTCCGCTTTTGGTGCTACCTTTGATGACGAATGACGAATGGAATACCATAACCTTCAGCGACATATCCAGATTTTGTTTAGGCGGCCATGATGGACGCATGAGCGTCATGCGATTTCGAGGTGAGAGACGAAATTTAGACTTTGCTTGTTCGAAAGTTTGAGACAATGATGTGTTTGAAATTAACTCTGTGTTTCGGACTTCCATTGGCTATATTTTATTTATACACGACGTTTCGATCAGTACAATCTCTGATCGTCTTCAGGTGCAAACTACAATCAATTCCTAAGGCTACGTACTTATATACTGTGAGAAATCACTCAACCTTGAAGTTTCAGAAGTTGGCTCCGCCCAAGAAGGGGCTTCCAAATATTTGGGATTTCAACACTTGGTTTACTGAACATACCCTGATTCTGCGCAATAAAGGCAGCTTCAAGGAATTTTCGTTTCCTCCAGTGTGACTTCTTGTGCAAAACCTTTGCTTCTGCCCACTTCATTCGGTGTTGTTTTGACCATGCATGTTCGGCGATTCCTGATTTCGTGGTTTCACCTTTTTGGGTATTCGTCTGATGTTCTTTAAGCCTAACGGATAGTAGTCTTTTAGTTTCGCCTATGTATGATTCACCAAACTCACAAGGAACTTGGTAAATGCATTCCTTATTTTGTTTGTTCTTTGGTTTTGTTTTACTAAGGAGGCTTCGAATTGTATTACTAGATTTAAAGGCTGTTTTAATATTAAAGTTTTTCGCTACTCTTCGAATTTTCTCTGATACTCCTTTAACGTATGGGATTGTAAGGAATGCATTTGCCTGATTTTGGTCTTGTAATCTCTGTCCTGTGTGTTGAAATTTAGAAATAGTATCTGTTATAAGTTTCAGGTTGTAACCATTCTGCTGCAGATCCTTCTTAATGTTTCTTATTTCGATTTCCAAGTCATAAGAATTGTTACATATTTGAACGGCTCTGTTATACAAAGTTTTGATTATGCCTCGTTTGGTTGTAGCAGAATGATTTGAACCTTGATTTAAATATTGTCCTGTGTGAGTGGATTTACGATAGACTGTTGTTCTGATGTCGCTTTCTACTCGTGTGACAAGTAAATCAAGAAAAGAAATTTGACAATTTTGCTCCAACTCCATTGTGAATTTAATGGTGGGTCTTATGTTATTTAGGTAGTGAAGAAATTCTGAAAGTTGTTGGTCATTCCCGGTCCAGACAATAAAAGTATCATCAACATATCTCAGCCAGAGCTTAGGTCTATATGTTGCGGTATCAACCGCGTGTGATTCGAACCACTGCATGTAAATATTGGCCACCACTGGCGAAAGCGATGAACCCATTGGCAGACCGTCATCCTGAGCATAAAACCTATCTTTCACTTGAAAATAAGAGTTATGTAGGCAGCACTCCAACAAATCCATCACTCCCTCCAGCGGTAGGCTGGTACGTTCATAAAGGGATTCGTCATCAACCAGTCTCTTTCTAATAATATCTATCGATTCCTTTATTGGGACATTGGTGTATAGACTTTCGACATCAAAACTGACAAGTCTATCCTCGGTTCCCAAAACAAAAAATTTAAGAATAAAACAAAAAGAACAAACAAAATAAGGAATGCATTTACCAAGTTCCTTGTGAGTGTAGTGAATCATACATAGGCGAAACTAAAAGACCACTATCCGTTAGGCTTAAGGAACATCAGACGAATACCCAAAAAGGTGAAACCACAAATCAGGAATCTCCGAACATGCATGGTCAAAACAACACCGAATAAAGTGGGCAGAAGCAAAGGTTTTGCACAAGGAGTCACACTGGAGGAAACGAAAATTCCTTGAAGCTGCCTTTATTGGGCATTATCAGGGTATTTTCAGTAAACCAAGTGTTGAAATCCCAAATATTTGGAAGCCCCTTCTTGGGCGGAGCCAACTTCTTTAACTTCAAGGTTGAGTGATTTCTCACAGTATATAAGTACGTAGCCTTAGAAATTGATTGTAGTGTGCACCTGAAGACGATCAGAGATTGTACTGATCGAAACGTGGTGTATCAATAAGATATAGACAATGGAAGTCCGAAACACAGAGTTAATTTCGTAGACTTTGCTGTTGAACGTGATACAGCAAGACAGCAAAGTATCATGGTATGTGATGCTATATGTTTATGAAGTAAATCACCTCTAATCCTCATCAACGGCAATCTGACTGCTCGGCGATGTATCGATGAAGTGCTGCAGCCAGTTTTACATCCCTACCTGCAAACTATCCCAAATGCGATCTTTTAACAAGATAATGCCAGACCACATATTGCTCGTGAAACAATGGACTTCCTACATGATCGCCTAACTTGTCGCCTATCGACCAAAGGAGGATTTGGATGAGTGTTCCTCAATATGATATAGACCATCTTATTTTGTCAATGCGCAATAGAAGAAACCATGGCGGAGCCGCTCATTATTAATTTTTTGATGATTATCATGGAGGAATCTTCTTGGAAATGTAATCAATTACTAAGTGCACCCTAATGTATTAATATATAAATAAATTACTGTAAAAATATTTGTCCTTTCTGGTGTTGCATGTTTTTCGTTCCCCAGTATATTTTCTGTTACAACTACTCTCAGTTTTTTTTAAAATTTGCTTTGTAAGTTTGTTTTTGAAGCTTTCTTGCAAATTCCGTTTTTTTTTTTTAAATTAAGCAAGTTTGTTGGAAATATTGAGATGGGAAGAAAGACGCTTGAAAGTTTTCCAATACGGAGAAAATACTGCACCTGCACCTAGCATTAATTACAGAATGAAAGTTGTAACAAACAAAAAACTAGTGATTAAAACTGGCCAGAGAGGATTGTTAACAACGATTAAAAAAGTATTTTTTAAACTTAATTTTAATTCGCCCAAATTGTCGTTAATACAAATTAAAACCAGAAATAAACTACAAAAGTACATCAAACTGAGGTGATGCGTGCTTTAAATTAAACTTGAGAGACTTATTTATAATATTTTGTTTTTTTTTAATTTTTAGGTGTGTGACGTTTTTTTATCGGACCCAGAAACCAAGGATTTCTTACGGTCAGGAGAAAAATTCGACCTACTTATTTTGGATGGGGCGTACCCTGAATGTGCTCTAGGTAAGAATCATCCATATGCACCATAACGTACTCAATTTATGTTTTTGCCAATAAATCGTACTTCGAGTTTTCGGCCTCCAGCTGGGCAGATAACACTAAGGAACAAATTCCAATCTTTTTTTGTTTCCTGTTTCTTCGAGCGTTGGCTATCATCAACGCGTTCTGTACCCGCCACTGTTTTTCGGAAAAGTGTCGTAGTATTAACACCATTGTCCAAAATTTTGAAGCCATGATATCCTTAGTATTCTACGATAACACCATATCTCGAATGCCTCTAACTTTTTGCACATGGCCTCAGTCAGTGTTCATGCTGCCATGCCATAATATAAGATGCTAAAATCATAACGGACAATGATATTAAGATCGCGACTACACAACACTGACTTCATTTTGATAATAGATGATCTGGCTTGTTCAATTCTTGCACGAACTTTGTGCATTTTGTCCCAGTTCTCATTGAGGAGGCCACCCAAGTATTTGTATGAAACCACGCATTCGACTTGCTGCCCATTTACTTCTAACATGCCTCTGATGATGTTCTTTTCCTTGGATATGACCATCCATTTTGTTTTCCCAATATTTAAGTTAAGCCCGAATTGCGAATTTTTGGCAGCAATTTGATTCAACAACTCTTGTAGGCCTTCTAGCTTGTCTGCTATTATAACAGTGTCGTCGGGGTATCGTATGTTGTTGATTTTTATACCGTTTGTTGTCAGACTCTCTTCGCAGTTAGTTCTATTATTTTATTATTATAGATATTAATGTTTTTTAGGTTTAACTTATCGGTTTCGGGCACCATTCATGTACATCAACACCGTTGGGTTCTATACTGGATCGCTATCAGTGGCGGGCAACCCAACACCATATTCCGTAACACCGTTTTTAGCGAGACCATTCACAGATCAAATGAGCTTTCTTCAAAGAGTAAGTTTTGTTCAATTAAAAAATATCCTTAAAAATGACTACAAATGCAAATGTTTCAAATTCAAATTTACTGATTTTTTTTTAATTTATCTAAAATACAGAATTTCATTTTTCATATTAGTCAAAAAATACAACCTAATGTCATAAATTTTTAAATGTACAGGCTGTCCACAATTCGATGGTTTTGGGGGATTTCGGGTATTTGGGATAGGCCCTATAACTTTTTTATTTATGAAAATATCTTCGTGGTGTTAGCTGCATTTTTTTACCAAATCAGATTTCATGAGTCACTTTTAGTTTTTGAGATATAACACAAAGCTTTTATTTTTCTTATGGAACACCACAATTTTTTAAAAATCTTGTGAATTATTTTTTAATTTCCTTTAAAACAATGGGTCCCTTACGAAAATCGGATAAATAGTTGTCGAGTTATTAAATATTTTCAATAAATCATATATACTGGAGAACAAAAAAAATGCAACACCAGAAATGACAAATATGTTTAAAGTAATTTATTTATACAGACCGCTTCAAGCTACTGCGAACATAGGGCGGAAGAAGTCTAATTTGCCAGTGTACGTACATGCAGAGACACCGCACGCCTATCAGTGAAGCAACCAATACTCAGGCTTGCGATCACCACTTGCATGACTTTCCTTTGGTATTTAGTACGCCTCTAACCACGGTGCTGTGTGGAGCGTAGTCAATGAAACCGGAATTTGGTCAATAAATACGCAAATTTTTATAACGTAATTTTCTTATTTTTTGTCACTGATAAATAAGAGCGTTTTATTGTCAACTGCTCAGATTTATCAGTGACGACGTGTTACAATGAAAATAATAAGGAGAAACAAAATAAAAGCAAGTTCTCAAAATAAAATAATACATTCTAAAAACCAAAAAGATTCTCCCAGTCAAAAAAAAATTAAAGCAAATGTTCGAAAAGTCCTCCTTGCTCGGCTAGACAATATCCGAGCCTACTATAAAAAGCCCTTCTAACGTTTCCAACCATGTTAGTGGTGACAATTTGAAAAGCTTCTTCAAAAACAGATAGAAGTCATTAGGAGCAAGATAGGGAGATCGAGCTGGCCATAAAATAGTTCCCCGTGTACTTATAACCCGATTAGGAAATACATTATCAAGATATTCCCTAACAAGGCCAACATTGTGAGCGGAACAACTATCTTGTTGAAACCATGTTTCACCAAATCTTACACCTAACAACTGCCTAGCAGTTGGAATAATATGCTGCTGCAGTAGATCCAAGTATCTAGGACCATTCAAATTGCAATTGCCGTTAATAAAAAATGGCCCAATTACGTGTTCCCCTATAATACCCCCCCCCAAACATTTAGTTTTTGGGGATACTGTGTTCTTACGTCAAAATACAAATGCAAATTTTCCCTCGACCAATATCGAACGTGTGTTGGGTTATGACGATTTGACCATTTGACCATCTGCACTTTTTCGGCAACTTCGTAGACATCCATTTTTGGTTTTAAAAATGTATTATTTCAATTAAGAACTTACCCATCTGTTTCTCGAGCAAGGTAGAAATAAAACAAAATAATAAAAACAAAATGAATTTCCAAAAGATAACACTGCAGCGTGCTTCGAATCCACCTCGGTCGTACGGCACGGAGAGTAAATTGGACTTGATTCCCCCTATGTTTGCAGTAGCTTGAAGCGGTCTGTATATTAATACATTAGGATGCTGTGAGTAATTGATTACATTTCCAAGAAGATTCCTTCATGATAATCATCAAAAAATTAAAAATGAGTGGCTCCTCGATGGTTATTAATGCACTCGTTTTTTAGTGATAGATTCCTGATCGTTTGGTATAATAAAGCAGTGAAAGTCGTGGGTTTCGGTCATTTGAATTATTTATTATTTTTTATACTACGTACGTTTCGGCTTACACCATCATCAGGTAAAAATTATATGCTAAAAAATTTATAATAAAATTTAGTTAATGCATACAACATTGTACATAAGTAGTTAATTATAAGTGTTCATTCCAATATACTAACATTTAAAAAAGTTTCCGTCTTTAGCAAAATTTTTTAAAAACATAAATTAATATTATAAACAACGGGGATATTTAAACATGAAGAAAGACAAATTGAGTTTGATCTATAAGGATTATTTGTGGCGATATTTTGTTATCAAGCAATTATTTTAAAAAAATGAGAAAACATTTTTAGCCATAGTATAATTAATTTCATTTCAAGATAGTAAGGATGTTTATTTTAAAATATTGCAATAAATTTAAGAAAGGTTATTAATATCACTTCTAAAGTTAATAGAATTTTTATCTTTCTGTATATTAATAATTTCAAGTAAATTTCTTTTAAAATAGTCATTTTCCTTTTCAATTATCTGCACATTACTAAAATCGAAACAGTGTTTACTTAAAGCAGTGGCACCTTCGTTTCCATTTCTAACACCATATTGGTGTCTATAGATACGTTTATGTAAATATTGTTGTGTCATGCCTATGTATGTGGAGGGACAATTCTTACACTTTATCTTGTAAACAAGGTTAGTTTGCTTTGAAATGTTAATTTTTGTTTTTAATTTAGTAAATAAGTTTTTAGTGTCATTGGTAGGTTTATGTGCTACAGAGATGTTATATTTAGAGAAAACTTTTTTAATATTTTCGGAAACACCTTGTGTATAAGGTATAGAAAAAAACTTCTCAGATTTATTGTTAGCAGATCTGGCGGTACTATTGTAAAATTTATTCACATCTACCGTGGTACTTTGCTGGCTTGCTGTATCACGTTCAACAGCAAAGTCTTCATTTCGTCTTTCACCTCGAAATCGCCTTACCCTCATGCGTCCATCATGGCCGCCTAAACAAAACCTGGATTCGTCGCTGAAGCCTATATTCGTCATTTCAGTTTTGCCGAGCTTTATACCACTGCAAGTGGCGAGCCTTATGTTATGGGGTCAAAGGCAATCTTTGATTAACTGTCATCCTTGAAAATACTCATCCTGTAGCTGCAAATAGAACATCTCTTACTTGGCGTATACTGTCCCGTCGATTTCTGAGAGCAAGAAGTCTGAGATGCCGTAAATCACGACCTAGTAATAATCTAGGGGGTCAGGAACCCGCTCCTTCTCCAAACTCTTAACATTGTTGATGGATTGGCAGTCACCCTTCTTGAAATATGTGGTTTTTTAGCGTATTCGCTAATTATTATTATTTTTTGCAAATCCCAAATCTGACAGAAGAATGTGGTTTCTAGACTATTAACAAAAAACGTTAGCTGCGTTCAAAAAAATTATCGCCTTTTGTCTAGCGTGTTTCTGTAATTTTTAAAAGTAAAAAAACTGATAAAAATATGTGGTCTTTAGCCTATTCGCTAATTATTATTATTTTTTGCAAATCCCAAAACTGACAAAAGAATGTGGTTTTTAGACTATTATCAAAAAATATTAGCTGCGTTCAAAAAAATTATCGCCTTTTGTCTAGCGTGTTTCTTTAATTTTTAAAAGCAAGAAAACCGATAAAAATATGTGGTTTTTAGCCTAGTCGCTAATTATTATTATTTTATGTATATACGTACAGTGGCTCTGGGGGGGTTTTGTCATTCAGTAATGAACTAATGATGCTTTTATGGGGTTACAGGGTTACTTTTATTAATATGAGTTAGGCCCTCTACGGGGGCTTAACCACCAAAACCCCCTTGTGGCTACGCCACTGTGTATGTATGTTATTGTTTTTTTTTTGATAATTCAGCTTTACCAAAGGTGTTGTAATTTAGTTTAGAGAACTTTGAGAAACCTTTAAGAAATCATTATTCTAGATTCAAACCATAAAGAAGTGATAAAAAATTGCACCCTGTATTAGATGAAGGTATGATAAAGCCGTACGCAAAATTAAATTAAAATCCCTCGATCAGTTTTAAAGAAATTAAATTTTGATTACTTTTTTGTAAAAAAAATCCTCGTAGCTAGGAAAAAAATAAAAACAAAAAATTCAATTTATTTAAGGTGTATTTACTCATCACTATAACTGAATGCAAAAGAAAATTTAGATTTCTAAGTTGCAAAATAATTATTTTGTAGTAGAAAACAATTTACGTCAGGTTTTTATGGTAAAAAAAATAAAAAAGCATGTAACACAAAGTAACTATTACTGACAAGAAAAACTTGTTCAGTTTATCTAGAAAATACTAGTAGTTAAAAAATTGCTAAAAAAATATTTTTTTTGACTAGACCCTGTATACAACTTGATAACACTTTACCAACATAATAATAAGAAAGTCCAGTTATGGTTCCTTAGTAACCTATATTCGTCGATAACTTATTTTATTTTGGTCAAATGCCTTTTGGAGTATGCCCATTATACCCCAAAACGACGTTTTTTTAAACTTTGACCGTCTATATCTCAGAAAGACACAGAAATCATTTTATATTTACACATTTTTTTTATCTCATAAACCACTATAACATACTCAATAAAAATAAAATAAAAAATCAATTTTATCAAACTTCACCAAAATAATTTGTCAATGCATTTCGGGCGGGGTTCTTTAAAAGAAATAAAAATGGAGATGTTATCTTTGCTATGAAATGACTGGAGGTTCATGTTTAAATAAAATTAAATGTTGTGACGCAACGTTGAGGCGTCGACAAATTACTAGTCAGTTTTATTTCCAGACACAAAATACCTTGTGGAACCTGGCAGCGAACGCCATGCACTCAGTCATGGTACGATTTCTCATACAAAAACGGCTAAGAAAACACCTGGGCAAGGATGTGCCGGAAATCTACGACATGTCGAAGAACGTCAGTTTTATACTGCAAAACGGACACGCAACCGTCACGTATCCACGGCCGTATTTGCCGAACGTAGCCGAAATTGCGTGTATTCATTGTCGACCTGCGAAGAGACTTCCTCCGGTAAGTTTGTTTTGTAAGTGAAGGTATAGGATGATTCCAATTAAAGTGCCCTTAAGGTGAGATAAAAAAAAAACATGAGATAAAATACTACTGACCTTATGGGGCGTGGTTCTTAAGAGCTTAAAGATGAAGAACGCATTTTAATATGTAATTTCATTCATATGGTATTTTGGGATGGGGTCTATAGCTCTTTTATTTGTGAGAATTTCAAACTGCTTATTTTAAGGTTTCCGCTACTTAACTTGAAACCTTCTTTAATTTTTTTAGGACCTTGAGGAATTCATCGAAGGCTCCGGCTCCGCAGGCTTCATTTATTTCAGCATGGGTTCGTCTGTCAAAGCTAGCAACATGCCAGCCAATCTCAGAAACATGCTCACGGTCGTATTTAGCAGCTTGCCGCAACGCGTGCTGTGGAAGTACGAGGCGGACGACATGATGGACCTGCCTAGCAACGTGATGCTGGGCAAATGGTTGCCGCAACAAGATATTTTAGGTGAGATTTAGGCATAGATATACCTGCGCGAATCTTAGGATTTGTTTCTTAGCCCTTCTTTGAGGCTGTGTTTAATCAACCACGGTATATCATGAAACCTGAGAGCAGTGCTAAGGCCAGAAAAAAATATTGGTGGTTTATTATTAGCACTAGGATTCCTTTCTTTAACGGTTATATATATTGTTCCAGGCCATCCAAAACTGAAAGCGTTTGTCACCCATGGAGGTTTGCTCAGCATGTTCGAGACAGTTTTCCATGGCGTTCCGGTAATTACCCTTCCTGTATTCTGTGATCACGACTCAAATGCTGCCAAAGCAGAAAATGATGGTAAGTACTTAAACAATGTCAAGTGATTAAGCCTGTATAAACATTTACAAATATCTGTTAATTTGTTTGTAAGATATTCATTGATTTATCGCATAAAAACCAAAAAACTTTATTTAAAAAAATTCATATTGGACAAAAGGTGCATTAAATCAGGTATATTTTATCGAAGATTTTTCCTGTCTTATATAAAAAAGCAATTTTAAGTCAAATAAAATATTCTTAAATATTAAAATATTCATCTGTAGTATGGTCAGTTTTCTCTGAGGTACGAGGGATAGGATAAGTAAGTCTCACTGTTAGATTGTTTAAGCTTCGATAATCCACGGATAATCTAAAGTCAATCGACTTTTTATTCTGAATTCCTGTTAAGAATAGTACTTTTTTTTAATCCAGCAAAAGAAGGTGTATGGGGTTTGTAAAAAAAGGCATTTTTGTTGGAAGAAAAAGGTCCTAGGTTTGAGAAATTCGTTTATTTTATGTTTTATTATCACTTTTCAATTTTTTATTTTTTAGTTTGTTTTGCTGTTTTTAAAGCTTCTTCAAAGTTCTCTAATTTTTTAAATATTTCATTTTAATTCAATTCTTTTTCTACCATTTTAGACATATGCTTTTTTTGTTCTCCAGTTTATTAAATTGTTTGAACTTCTTTCAGCCATTTCGGTTTTATTAACTTTTCTAATGATTTTTTCGAACACCTTGAATGTTTCTCTATCTGTCATTAAATAGGATTATGTTATTTTGTGTTTGTATTTTTTTAAAATTTCTTAAAATGTTTTTTTGTCCTTCTTAAGAAGTTTTGGTCAATTTGCTTTTTTTTTTAATTTTCTATTTTTTAAGATTGTTTCCTACTTCTTTTCTTTGGTTTCTTCTTTCGTTTCGTTTCGTTCTTTTCCCAACATTCCTCGAAAAAAAAATTGTGTTGCAAAATCTTCAATTAAGTTAATGCCAATACAGCTTGTTACAATACGCCATAACGATAATTTCCCATTATCCACATTAAATGTTTGTTTTAGGCTATGCTTTAAAACTAGATTTGTCCACACTCACCCCAGAGTTATTCCTTGCGGCTATCAAACAGGTCATCAGAGACCCAAAATATCGCAGAGAGGTCAAAAGAAGACAAGATTTGTTATTGGACCAGCTCGACACCCCGATGGAGAAGGCGATTTTTTGGACAGAATACGTCATAAGGCACAAAGGGGCGACTCATTTACAGTCGCCATCCAGACATTTGGGTGTGATTCAGTACTACCTTGTTGACGTGATTGTGTTTCTAGTTGTTTCTTTAGTCTTGAGTTTTTATGTTCTTAGAAGCTTCTTAAGATTGTTCAGTAAAAACGGTAAAATAATCGTGGCAAATCGGAAGAGTATAAAAGTAGATTAAGATGTACAGTACAAAATAAAAATTAATTTAACTCAGTCTCTTTATTTTTTTTGTTTATATCCCCTTTGACGTCCACTGCACTGAGCTACTGGGGTATATAGTTTACTGCGATTGCAGTTCTTATATTTTCCTTATTGTGAAGTACGGTTGACTGTAAATAACTACGAGATACTATATTAGCCCAAAAATTGTAAAATGTGTAGCACAAATAACTCTGAAAGACAAGGAAAAATGCAGGGTTGGCCTGAAAAGGGCCAAGACAAAAAATTCTTTTAGTGTCTAAAGCCGGTTTCATTTATTTTTTAGTTGTTTTTATATATTGTGTATCGATTTCAATGAATATTTTTTTGTTTCAAAGATATTGATCCTCAGTTCTCTATTTTTTCTTGTTACCCTGATATATATAGGTGAGGGGTAAGTATTAAAAAGTATTTTTTTTTTAACGGAACACCCTATATATTTTGACATTTTGAATTCCCCAACAAATTACATAGGTCTGCGTGTATCGGTCTTTGGGAAATTTGAAATTGAATTATTATAGAATTGGAGTGGGGTTGTATACCATACATAAAAGCCGGAAATACAAATTCTATAATAATTAATTTAATTGGTATATACAATTTGGTATTTTTGGAAAGCTTATCTGTTGATGAATTCAAAAATATCAAAATATACAGGAGGTGTTTCAAAACTTACCTTTTTTTTCAAATTTATAAAACAACATTCGAACAGACACAGAAAAGTGAGTTAATACAAACGTGGTAAAAAAATAGAACAGGGAAGTCCGTGCATATGAAATTTAGATATCATTTATTTAAAGGCTTCTTATTTAATTTTTTATACAAATAAAAAATGCCTTTTTTATCAGTTTTTTTAAACTTCCACCAAAGTTAAAAGTTAAAAAAACTTTTTTTGGTATAACCCCTTAAACTGCCAAAAATTTATTACAAACGTCAGATAAACATGTATATTTTATATAAAATCTGAAAAACAACATACCTCTATTTATATAAACGGTCACGCCAATACAAAAATCGCTCTAATATTTAATTTTATCAAATTTTAAGTACAGAATGCTTCCGTTATTTAGTGATATGATATTCAAGTTTGCTCTTATTTTTGTGTTGTCATGACTTACTGGATTCTTTTTATTGTCAAACTAGAAGCAATGGACATTTGTCTGTAAAAGTAAGTAGGTAAGGGCGAGCCAAATGAAGTTTTATTTTTGGGATGGTTTTAAGTTTTTCTTTACATCTTATTTTTTATTTAAAAATAGTCAAAAGCAAAAAAATAACTGTGTACTTACTGAAAATTCTTTTAGCGCCTCGTCTGGTTGTGAAAGTTTATTCAAAAGTCCTTTTCGGTATCAAATTAAAGATATCTTTTGAAAAGCAATGCAAAGTTTTGGAGTATGGTCCACTTTTATTATACACAATTACACAATTTTCAAAGCTCTTTTTAATTTTTAAAAATTTATTTTTTACTATTTTTTTTTGTTTTGAAAAACACTAAAAAAACCGAGAAAAAACACTTCTTTCAAGCCGTTCGAGAAATTGTCGCGATACCGCTGCAAGATTTGAGTTTCTGAGAGCTTTGCTGTATACTAATAGCATGTTTTTAATTCAGTTTAATTTTACACCAAACTGCAAAAATCTCGCGAAAATAGGTAGACTCGCGCAACTGACAACCTTGACAATGAACAGCAGAAGATGCACTATACACTGTGCCGTAGAGAGGAGAGAGAATCGGAGGTCAGAGACTCACATATGCAGCGAATTGCGTTGTTACCAAGTGTTTTTTAAATCTTTAACACAAAGAAAATCAGTATTATTTTTTTATTAATTTTTGAAATATAGAGGATTTAGAGAAAATATTTATTTTTATTTATTTGAATATGGCCCTATTGTAAAACGGTTAAAGTTAGGCATGAATATTTCGAAAATTCTGGTAGATATAAGCACTTAAATTTTTCCACTTTATAGTCATTTAGACAAAAATCTGTTGAGTTTTGCCCCATAAGTCCTATGAACTTTTTGACTTGTTTTGGCCCCCCCTTTCATCAGTTAAAAAGATGACTATGGTATTGGTTACAACTATGGTATTGTGTGCATTCGTATAAACAAACTAAGTGGTTGACAATATTGCATACACTGTTTCCGGGATAAATAGAGTTTTTAATCATTAATTTTAAATTCTTTATTTGTTTACTCCCTTTAGAGACACACACAAGAGACTTTATGTGTTTACAACACAAAATTAAATTAAAATAGCTAATACTTTTCGAATTCGTGCCCACTAAGAGCATGGTTGTCATAAGCTGCTCTCTCTTCCAAGTCGTCTTTTAAGTTTCCATTTTGGAGTTTTGGCGGTCTAACTTCGTGAACTTGGTTTAAGTTGAACTGGCGCTGGCCTTTCTTGTAGTAAAAATAACCCGCACCGAGACCTGCAATTATTACAAAAATTATTAGATAAAATATTGCGTCATCAAAAGCCTGGGGCTTCCATAAAGGTATAACTGAAATAGAGATATTATACAGGGTTCCTAAGCAAATCCTTAGGGGGTCAAGCAGCCGTGTATAAGACGCAGACAAACGGAAAAGCACATTAGGCAGAAAAGGATGGGCATGGGCCGATGTTGTCACTACATCTTACACGTAGTAAATCCATTCCAGGTTGTTGTTTTTTAATGTTTTCCATTTTCATACCTTTAGGACTGGAATAAAAATTGTTTTTGCTCGACTTTAATACCAAACTGATGAAAGATATCGTAAAAAAACATATTTTTCGGCTTTTTATTTTGTAACCATTGTCCTTACGCACTGTTTACAGGCTGGGGACTGAGATACATGCAAATGCCTAACCTAAAGCGTTCATACACGGCCGGAGAAATCGACTGAGATATTTCCGTAGAAACTTTATCAAGCAAATAGGACGGGTTGACGCCTTCGAACATCCAACCCGGATTTTGCACTTTGATTCGAAATCAAAAAGGAGGAACAGTCAGATATGGGACCGTGCACAAATTACGTAACGGTGATTTTACCAATTTTTGACCCCCTACCTATGTAATGTTTTGTAACGGTTTGGCACGCCACTCCCCTAATATTAGGTAACGATTTCAAGACCACTGCCATTTTTTTCTACGGTATGACGAAAATTTCGAGAAAGGTGAAGAAAAAAATAAAAAAAGTGGCAGAGCTCAAGTTTTTCGTAAAAAAAAAACGTTTTTTGTAAAGAAACAGAGGAAAATAAATCTTTTCACCCCTTTTTGGGTGTTACAAATATTGGCAGCCTCTTATTTTTCGCTTTTACCCTCCCGCTAGTTTTGAAGAATTGGTTCGCTACATATTTCGAGATCACATCATAAAACACCTCGAAAATATCAAATGTAGTGTTGGGCCAGCTTTATTTAAAATCAATAATATCGCAAGCAAAAAGCTCTGCAGGAAAAACAGCGCCGTTTATTGATTTCTTTGACTGCTAGTGCTAGAGCTGCATGGTTTGGCCGTTTCCGGATAGTAGAACAGAATGGAAAAAAATTTAATTAAAAGCGAAGATATCTCTTTCTAATGTTAACAACCTCACGAGTTTATCGCTCAGTATCGTAAATAATGGACCCTGCCGCCTCCTTTAAGCAAGAAAAAGCTGTGGTTTGGACCTGAAAACATCTAATTTTTAATTAGATTAGATGTTCATGGTGTGGCCGCCATCTAGCGGAATTTGCAGACATCTTGTCAACGGTTATTATTGCAACTATGATTTATGCTCACAATGAAAGAGTGGCGACAATTTTTTCTCATAAAAGCAGTCCGGAGATAATAAAAAACTGGCACCATTGCTCAATATACCTGTTTCTTTTGTGCGCGCAGAACTTTCTATGCCATTTTTGTTTGATTTATTGAAATCCTATCCCTAAGGAACCCTGTATATTGGGGGTATAGACTACACAATGTGACAACCTCGCCCTTGTAGCCGGTTACCTATAAAATCGTGTAGTAAGCTACCTCATTCATTATTTGTCGTCGGAGTTGCCGCTATAGTAGAATCGAGGTGGTAAACGTAAGGTGGATGGATTGACTGATGCTGCGTTGCCAGTGGAAAAGACAATAGGTTTCCTTAAATCTAACGCTGATCACGTTTTAAATGAATGACTTGATGGATACATTTTAATTGAATATCTTTGGGGGATACCCATATAAAGTGGGTTCCAAAAGTCAGTAATACTGGATTTTTTAAAAGAACTATGGGTTTTTTCAAGAAAAACTTGTATGAGATTATTTTTAGTAAAAAAAGCAATTTCGATTCATACACGATGTCCTAAAAATATAATATGACACAAACTTATCTTTTTATTGGATACCCTATATATTATCTCATTTTCTGAATCCTTTAAAAAAAAGCTTTTGAAAATAATTTTGGGTCTATATTTTATCTTATCCAAGATATTCAATTTTAAATTTTTTTGTTACTTATACAGGGTGGATTCTTTAAATGGAGCAGTGCTTCTAGAGGCTTTTATAAAATGCTAAAAGCGATTCTTTAATGATTTTTTATGTACTTTCAGGCCATAATTTAAAAAAAAAATGGGGCCCGGAACTGGGGGCCCAGGACATACCAAGTATTTTTTTTTTTAAATAAGAAGGTACCCTTTGTGGTACTTTTTTGGAAAGCCAGTTAAAAAACAAACCTAATGCAGTAGCTTTTTTTTAAATCTGTCAACTAATCTGTCAAAAATTTAAAAAAAACTTATTTTTTTGGTAATTTTTGTAGCTTCAAAATAAACTACATATTTCTCTATTTATCAAGCGGAATAAAGAAAATACTATACAAAGACATTATTGGCGGTCCTCACTGAAGGCCCAGGGCTTACCAACATTTTTTTCATGTGGAGGTACCACTTGTGGCACCTTTTTGAAATTCCATGAAATAAATTTTTTTCACATCTAGCAACCCATGGGTTAAAAATTAAAAAAAACTATTTTTTGTCAATTGTTTTAGCTTAAAAATAAACTAGTTACATATTTCTTTATTTAATAAGTGGAATAAAGAAACTACCACTCAAGGAAATTAAAAAAAAACTAATGCGTTATATTACTTTTTTAACAAGCACTCCAAAAAGGTGCCACAAGTGGTACCTTCTTATTTAAAAAGAAAGTAGTTGATAGGCCCTGGGCCTCCAGTTGGGGTTCCAAATGTTTTTTATCATGGGCGCAAAGTCAAAATATCTTACCTTAAGTCGCTAGAAGCACCGTACCATTTAAATAGTCCGCCCTGTATATCTTCCACAAATTTTGAAAAGACAAGATTTTAAAATTTTGCAATTTTATGTAAATAAAGACAATAAAGACAACGAAAAACTTGAGATTTTGGTCAGACTGGATTTAGTTCATTAAACGCACTCATTTGAAAAATTCACTTTCTGGAAAGATAAAGACCTACAAGTAAAAGTTATTTTTTTTTAGCAGTGACGCACATAAAAAGAATATAAGGGTAAGTCAAGATGGTAATTTAAGGCATAAAATGCTTTATCATAATTTAAGGGGTAACGTTTTTGTTTAAGCAGATTTACTATGTTTTTTTACATTTTTATGCCATGATTTTGCTCAGATTTTTAAGCTTTCTTTCAAAACTTTCGATTTCTAAAATAAATCACAGTTGTCAAGTTTTCACTGTTTTTTAAGCGTTCAAAAAAAGTACTGCCATAATACATTTTTTCTTTGTTAAAATGAAAAATATTTTAATATACCTAATATTATAAAATAAAATTATATTCATATTATATATTATATAATATATTATTATTATAATTATATATATATTATATTATATAATATTTTATATTATAAAAATATGAATTTACCAAAAACGTGTCTTACTATAAGTGTATTTTAGCACATACAAAAATATTTTAACAGATATTTAACTAGATTATTTTAAGGTTCATCATGGCTCTGGCATAAGAGTGGGTCAAAAATAACTATTTAAAAAGTTCCCATTTTGCATGGTTATTCATAAATTTTCAACTTTGACATTATGGACAAAAGCTTTAGAAATCACACAGTAAACTTTTACAGTAATGAACGTTGAAAAAAAATCCCTTTTTCTGGGCCACAACAAAATTTTGCACAGCGGAGGCTTCTGGTATCCTCCACACACCATTCGCTGTTTTTTTTATTATATATATATATATATATATATATATCTTGTTTTTATTTCGTTTTTTATAATAATCGATAATTTTTTTAAAAATTATGTAAAAAACGTAAAATTATGGAAAATCGCGTGAATGGTTCCGGGAGTGTTCCGGGATAATACTTTAAACATTTACCGTACATAATTTAATACAAATTTGATTAAAAGTTTTTAGATTCACTAATTGGAAGGAGCGCATTTTTTATTCAAGTTCATCCTTACTTACCAACAAAGGCTACAACTAAGCCCACCCACAAAGCTATGTGAGTCGAGTGTATAACTTTAAAAATGCCTTTGACTCTATCCAACCATTCTCCATCCAAGTCCACCGTCTAAAAAAAAGTTATTTTATATATAAAAAAGTTAAACGTTTGATATAAAATCATTTGTTTTTTATTGTAAATATGTATACAGGGTCCCTAAGCAAATCCTTAGGGGGCCAAGCAGCCGTGTATAAGACGCAGACAAACGGAAAAGCACATTAGGCAGAAAAGGATGGGCATGGGGCGATGTTGTCACTACATCTTACACGTAGTAAATCCATTCCAGGTTGTTGTTTTCTAATTTTTTCCATTTTCGTACCTTTAGGACTGGAATAAAAATTGTTTTTGCTCGACTTTAATACCAAACTGATGAAAGATATCGTAAAAAAAAATATTTTTCGGCTTTTCATTTTGTAACCATTGTCCTTACGCAATGTTTACAGGCTGGGGACTGAGATACATGCAAATGCCTAACCTAAAGCGTTCATACACGGCCGGAGAAATCGACTGAGATATTTCCGTAGAAACTTTATCAAGCAAATAGGACGGGTTGACGCCTTCGAACGTCCAACCCGGGTTTTGCACTTTGATTCGAAATCAAAAAGAAGGAACAGTCAGATGTGGGGCCGTGCACAAATTACGTAACGGTGATTTTACCAATTTTTGACCCCCTCCCTATGTAATGTTTTGTAACGGTTTGGCACGCCACTCCCCTAATATTACGTAACGATTTCAAGACCACTACCCCCCCCAAAAAAAAAACTTTTCACTTATTTTCATTCCAAATTTTCTTAGTTTCATACAAATGCAAACGCTGTCGAAAACCCCCCTGCCCCCTATGACCATTACATAATTTGTGCACGGCCCCTGTAGTTCCAGTGGAGGAGAGCGAGAAAATTGATATTTTTTCTTAAAAATTATACTTTTTAGACCTATTTCTTTGCGTTCCCGAAATTACGTAATTTTTGAAAAAAAATTGTAAGCGGCGCCATTTTTATTTCGTGCTTTGTTTTTCTAACATTTTTGCGTTCGGCTAATTTAATTGAAAAATTTTTGCCTGCGGCGTTCTTTATCTTCTCACTCGAAACCAAGATCCCCCGTTTTAGGAAAACTGATCCCATCTCTGTTTCTAAATTTTTTCGAATAAAAGTAGAGTATGACCATGGGGGAAATAATTTTTTTCTACGGTATGACGAAAATTTCGAGAAAGTTGAAGAAAAAAATAAAAAAAGGGGCAGAGCTCAAGTTTTTCGTAAAAAAAAACGTTTTTTGTAAAGAAACAGAGCAAAATAAATCTTTTAACCCCTTTTTGGGTGTTAAAAATATTGGCAGCCCCTTATTTTTCGCTTTTACCCTCCCGCTAGTTTTCAAAAATTGGTTCGCTACATGTTTTGAGATCATGTCATAAAACACCTCGAAAATATCAAATGTAGTGTAGGGCTAGCTTTATTTAAAATCAATAATATCGCAAGCAAAAAGCTCTGCAGGAAAAACAGCGCCGTTTATTGATTTCTTTGGCTGGTAGTGCTATCTGTATGGTTTGGCCGTTTCCGGATAGATGTCACTAGTAGAACAGAATGGAGAGAAATTTAATTAAAAGCGAAGATATTTCTTTCTAATGTTAACAACCTCACGAGTTTATCGCTCAGTATCGTAAATAATGAACCCTGCCGCCTCCTTTAAGCAAGAAAAAGCTGTGGTTTGGACCTGAAAACATCTAATTTTTAATTAGTTTTTCCTCGATCATCTCATGGTGTGGCCGCCATCTAGCAGAATTTGCAGACATCTTGTCAACGGTTATTATTGCAACTATGATTTATGCTCACAATGAAAGAGTGGCGACAATTTTTTCTCATGAAAGCAGTCCGGAGATAATAACAAACTGGCACCATTGCTCAATATACCTGTTTCTTTTGTGCGCGCAGAACTTTCTATGCCATTTCTGTTTGATTTATTGGATCTTAGGAACCCTGTATATAAATTGCATATGAAAAATAAACGTAATATAAGACATTTTAGGTCTATAACTTTACAGGGTTCGACAATAAGTGAGTAAGAATGCTATTCAATTCAGACGCACTGAAGAGAGATGCCGGCTAGGCAACGTTGTCATGTAAACAGTTTAGGAAAACTGCTGCTTCAAAGACGCGGGCGTAATTTTTCTCAATTAATCACCTAGAAGATCTTAAGATTATTTTTATTTATTTAATACTGAATGGATGCAACTAAAATACCAAAAAATAAATATTTTTTATCTAAGATATGAGGAGTAGGCGACCCTTTGCGACACTGTACATAATTTAAAAAAATACATCCCTCTGTTATCAAATTTAATCACAGGTTTCAATTCGTTTTAAAGTTTTAAAGTGTTTACCAGCAGCTTCCCTTAGGTTCATAATACAAGAAATGCAGCAGAAAATCACCTTAGTCTTCCTATACCCAAAAATGAAGTTATAATATTTTTCCTCGCCATTTAAGGGAGATCAAATCAATTAAATTATTTAAAAAATCAGTTAACAGACTATTTACTTATCCTCTATGATACTTAATTTATAATTATGTTTTACTTCTTTTTGTTATAGTTTTTATGCAGTTCGTGTTCTATTTTATTATATTTTAATTGTTGTTTGAAAGTTTGAGACAATGATGTGTTTGAAATTAACTCTGTGTTTCGGACTTCCATTGTCTATATTTTATTTATACACGACGTTTCGATCAGTACAATCTCTGATCGTCTTCAGGTGCAAACTACAATCAATTCCTAAGGCTACGTACTTATATACCGTGAGAAATCACTCAACCTTGAAGTTTAAGAAGTTGGCTCCGCCCAAGGAGGGGCTTCCAAATATTTGGGATTTCAACACTTGGTTTACTGAAAATACCTCGATTCTGCCCAATAAAGGCAGCTTCAAGGAATTTTCGTTTCTTCCAGTGTGACTCCTTGTGCAAAACCTTTGCTTCTGCCCACTTCATTCGGTGTTGTTTTGACCATGCATGTTCGGCAATTCCTGATTTCGTGGTTTCACATTTTGGGTATTCGTCTGATGTTCCTTAAGCCTAACAGATAGTGGTCTTTTAGTTTCGCCTATGTATGATTCACCACACTCACAATGAACTTGGTAAATGCATTCCTTATTTTGTTTGTTTCCAAATTCCAACCATTTTGTTAATATTCTTAAATCTTTTGTTTTAGGAACCGAGGATAGACTTGTCAGTTTTGATGTCGAAAGTCTATACACCAATGTCCCAATAAAGGAATCGCTAGATATTATTAGAAAGAGACTGGTTGATGACGAATCCCTTTATGAACGTACCAGCCTACCGCTGGAGGGAGTGATGGAGTTGTTGGAGTGCTGCCTACATAACTCTTATTTTCAAGTGAAAGATAGGTTTTATGCTCAGGAAGACGGTTTGCCAATGGGTTCATCGCTTTCGCCAGTGGTGGCCAATATTTACATGGAGTGGTTCGAATCACACGCGGTTGATACCGCAGCATATAAACCTAAGCTCTGGCTGAGATATGTTGATGATACTTTTATTGTCTGGACCGGGAATGACCAACAACTTTCAGAATTTATTCACCACCTAAATAGCATACGACCCACCATTAAATTCACAATGGAGCTGGAGCAAAATTGTCAAATTCCTTTTCTTGATGTACTTGTCACACGAGTAGAAAGCGACATCAGAACAACAGTCTATCGTAAACCCACTCACACAGGACAATATTTAAATCAAGGTTCAAATCATTCTGCTACAACCAAACGAGGCATAATCAAAACTTTGTATAACAGAGCCGTTCAAATTTGTAACAATTCTCATGACTTGGAAATCGAAATAAGAAACATTAAGAAGGATCTGCAGCAGAATGGTTACAGCCTGAAACTTATAACATATACTATTTCTAAATTTCAACAAACAGGACGGAGATTACAAGACCAAAACCAGGCAAATGCATTCCTTACAATCCCATACGTTAAAGGAGTATCAGAGAAAATTCGAAGAGTAGCGAAAAACTTTAATATTAAAACAGCTTTTAAATCTAGTAATACAATTCGAAGCCTTCTTAGTAAAACAAAACCGGAGAACAAACAAAATAAGGAATGCATTTACCAAGTTCATTGTGAGTGTGGTGAATCATACATAGGCGAAACTAAAAGACCACTATCTGTTAGGCTTAAGGAACATCAGACGAATACCCAAAATGTGAAACCACGAAATCAGGAATTGCCGAACATGCATGGTCAAAACAACACCGAATGAAGTGGGCAGAAGCAAAGGTTTTGCACAAGGAGTCACACTGGAAGAAACGAAAATTCCTTGAAGCTGCCTTTATTGGGCAGAATCGAGGTATTTTCAGTAAACCAAGTGTTGAAATCCCAAATATTTGGAAGCCCCTCCTTGGGCGGAGCCAACTTCTTAAACTTCAAGGTTGAGTGATTTCTCACGGTATATAAGTACGTAGCCTTAGGAATTGATTGTAGTTTGCACCTGAAGAGGATCAGAGATTGTACTGATCGAAACGTCGTGTATAAATAAAATATAGACAATGGAAGTCCGAAACACAGAGTTAATTTTAATTGTTGTTGTAAAATGTGGTATATTAATATTTTTACTTGTTTTCTTCTTCTTATTTGTGTTCTTAGTTTGTTGTTTTTTTTATGTTCATAGTTTGACCAGCTAATGTTATATATTCATTTTTTATGGTGTATATTTTTAAAAAAAATCATGTTATAATTTTAAGTACGACTTTGTCAATAAGATCTAAGTTTCTTGAGACAATAAAGTCATATTGAGATTGAGATTAAACAAGAACACGTTTACAAAAAATGTTCTAAGTAAAAAGAGTAGAGTGTTCCAGGTTGAAAAACTGCGCTACGTTGTTTTCATTTTTTTTATTTTTTTTTAAAGCATAATTTTGTTTAAAATTTATTTCAACAAGATATTTCGTGAGAACGCAAGACGTAACTGTTTATCCCAATGAGCATTTTCAGAAACTTCTGGTGACAGATATTTATATAATTATTATAAAGAGGGTTCCATTGATACCCTAGGGTATTTAGAAGTTTCTTACAAGAATTGAGTTTGTATATTTGTTTTATTAAAGGCTCTAAATTGAATGTACCCTAAAGTAACATAAAACTGGCGTTAACAATATTTCCACGGACATCTTTATAAAAATTAAAGTCATCGGTTCAAATGTTATATAAATTGGTGTTAACAATGTTTCCACCAACATATTTATAAAAATATAAGTCATCAGTGACAAAAGTTATATAAATTGGTGTTTGAAATCTTTCTGTCAACCCACCTATAAAACCGTAAGTAACTATCAATTAAAGATATATAATAGATTGGTTTTTAAAATGTTGCTATCAACCCACTTATAAAACTTAATTAACCTACAACAAATTTATATAAGATAACATTGAAAATATTTCGAGAGACACTTATAAAAACTTGGGAACTCACACACAATAGTTATATAAATTGGTGTCTGTAATATTCTTATGAAGTCATTCATAAACCTTTTTTGCCCATAAGGTTTTTTCTATAATGTTATTATTAATTTCTTTATACAGTGATTATAATACAACTGTTTTTAGAACAAAAAAAACAATTTTAATTTATTTTGGCAATTATAATAACAAAACAAACAAGATTTGTTAAGGTTAATTTTGTGACATCAAAAGGCGCGTTTTTGCGAAATCAAAAGGAGCGTTTTTGCGACATCAAAACGCGCGTTTTTGCGAGATACCATACCATTATTATCTTGTTTTAATTACATCAATCTGAGAGAGATAAGAGATCCAAAATCTTCTTGAGATAGTTGCCGGTGACAGATATCGGGATCGAATGCATTTTACACCCTATTCCCACCAACGTTTCCGATGCGCAGTCACCCTGACTCAAAAAACTCATCACGTGGTCCGACATGAACTTGTATAGGCAAATCTCGCTTAGACCATGTGATACGTGTTTTGATTTGGGGGACCCACGAATGAGAAACGCATAGATGGGAACCGTGTTTAGAAAAAGAGAACAATATAGTAACCGTGTTAAGGTCGCAAAAACGCACTGTGAAACGTCGAGCGCATACGCTGATACTGCTGGTCGGCGGCAAATGTGAACACCCCGGAAAATACTCGCCTGTACACCCTTCGACCCCGCAATCTAACTTGAGATAGTTACCTCTGACAGTTATGCGGGCTTGAAGTGTGTGGAGGCGGGTATTTTTCCTGGTATGTGTAGTATGCTGGATCTCTCGAGGAATGCATTTAGGAAAAGAGAACAATGGTAACTATGTTAAGCTCGCAGAAACAGACCATCAGTGTTCAACACTGCGCCATCTGTAGCCCTTTGTTCCAAGTAGCATTTTTTAAAAGGGTTATAAAATAGTGTTGAGGAGGTAAACAGTGGTATAGTTGTATTGTTTTTTTTTTATAGAATTGTCGGAAATTTTCGCCATTTTGGATTACAAAAATAGGTTTTTGGCCTAATTGAAAACGTTATTTATGGGGTTTCAACATGTGTTTCAATCGAAATATTGCTTGTTAGGGTTAAGAACAACATACGAAATTCAATATTTGTCCCAGAAAGAAAAAAACGCGTATGAAAAAAAAAACTGATAGTTAAATGAATATTTTTTTTCACGTTTTCTCAAGTATTTTTGGAGCCCATGAAATTTACGTGAGTGTATTCGAAAACTATACAGTACACACGGGACCGCAGCTGATTTTCAGAATAGGATGACTTGAAAAACAGCTTTTATTTGACTAGTATATAAATATTCATATTCCTGCTTCAGCTTATCTCACTTTCATTTTTATTTATTTTAGAAGATTGCTAAACACCATTTTATAAATTTTTTTATTGTAAAAAGAAAAAGAATAATACATAACCAGCAAAGGGAAGAAAGATGGAAAATCTATATTTCTAAATCCATAAAAACCTTTAATTTGTTATGTAGTGTTGTTAGAACAGTTGTAAAACCTTTTTATAATAATCTCTATACTTGAGGGCTCATAAGGAAGTTTTATAAAATCTATATGTTGTTTTTATATCCATTACTATGTACCATAAATTTTTATAAGCTGGTGTTGAACAGTTGTTTTTCAAGTCTTTTTTACTCATTTAAGAGATATATTAGAGTTATAAAATTATCACCAACACTAAAGGTTTTATATTATTTGCTGTAACTTTTATATAGACAAAAATGCTCATTGGGATGGAAGGTGAGGTTCCGACTTGGGCATTTTAATTAATTTAACGGATTCTAATTGCAAACTAAAATAAGAAAATACTCATAATCACTGTTTTACGCCCTTTGACGGCAACATTTATCGTTAAATTTCTCGGTATCTTACTTAGGAATCTTTTAGTTAATTGTGGGTGATCTCGGCAACAGCGTATCGATTTTTGAAGTTTATTATCTCTGAAAAAAAGCTTATAAAAAACTACAGAGGCAAGAATCTGATATTTTTATTGCAAAAGAAATCTTTTTTTATTGAAAAAAGAAAGACATAATTACACGCTATATTTAACGTTAACATATTTTACAAACTGTGGCGGTCGCAGCTTCTCCAAAAGGAGAGGGGGGCGTGAGGGAGAAATTTTGTAAAAGCAAAGGAAAGGTTTGATGCAATAGTTCTAAAATTAAAAACTAACATAATTTTCGACCCAATTGAAAAACTATAAACATTTTTTATTGTTTTTATGAAAAACCAGCGATTTTTGAAATAAACTCTCGAAAAAGGGGGGGGGGGCGGTCGCCTCCCCTTACCTGGGACCACCACTGGTCTTTATCATGTCGAAAAGCTTTACTATAAAAGATAAAAGCAACCACAACAAAAAAGAGCAAACACATCAAAAAATGGCACAAGTTTTTTGATTATTGTTTTCCTAATAACACAGGAAAAAAGGACTTTGTAGACGATGTAGAAGCCTATAAAAGGCAAAGCAGCAGGCATGATATTATCCATTGTTGGCTATCGTCCTGTTTACTCGTTTTTATTCAGTTGACGAGAAATTTCTGTGAAAAAAGCGCAAAATAAATATCAGTTAGTCTTTGATGTACTTTCAAGGCAAACGAAAACACATCAGACAACATACAGGGCCATTAAAACAAAGAAGTTACTTCAACCGAAAAGAAACTAAAAAACAAAAGATCTTGGGTGGGAATAACGAAAATTCAAATTTAGATGAGCATCCCACAAGGAACACACAAAAGATCAAAGCGAAAAGAGAAATGATTAAACAATGTTTCGCCCTGGGTAACCACCGTGAGCTCATCAGTAGTTTCACTGGTCACCCTCCACTATACATTATTAAACACGATGATACACTTTGATTTCCAACCTTAAACCACTCACAAATAGGCATCGTTTCGCACTGGTACTTACTTATCCAAGTTACCTGATACGAATTCGTCCTGGCGTGTTAATATTTCCAGTAGGATTATGCTCCTAAGGCAATTAAAACAAAGAAGAAATTAAAAAATCTCCAAATCAGTTACTTCAACCGAAAAGAAACTAAAAAACAAAAGATCAAAAGATCTTGGGTGGAAATAACGAAAATTCAAACTTGGATGAGCATCCCACAAGGAACACACAAAAGATCAAAGCGAAAAGAGAAATGATTAAACGATGTTTCGCCCTGGGTAACCAGCGTGGGCTCATCAGTAGTTTCACTGGTCACCCTCCACTATACATCATTAAACACGATGATATACTTTGATTTCCAACCTTGGCATCGTTTCGCACTGGTACTTACTTATCCAAGTTACCTGATACGAATTCGTCCTGGCGTGTTAATATTTCCAATAGGATTATGCTCCTAAGGCAATTAAAACAAAGAAGAAGTTAAAAAACCTCCAAATCAGTTACTTCAACCGAAAAGAAACTAAAAAACAAAAGATCAAAAGATCTTGGGTGGAAATAACGAAAATTCAAACTTGGATGAGCATCCCACAAGGAACACACAAAAGATCAAAGCGAAAAGAGAAATGATTAAACGATGTTTCGCCCTGGGTAACCAGCGTGGGCTCATCAGTAGTTTCACTGGTCACCCTCCACTATACATCATTAAACACGATGATACACTTTGATTTCCAACCTTGAACCACTCACAAATAGGCATCGTTTCGCACTGGTACTTACTTATCCAAGTTACCTGATACGAATTCGTCCTGGCGTGTTAATATTTCCAGTAGGATTATGCTCCTAAGGCAATTAAAACAAAGAAGAAGTTAAAAAACCTCCAAATCAGTTACTTCAACCGAAAAGAAACTAAAAAACAAAAGATCAAAAGATCTTGGGTGGAAATAACGAAAATTCAAATTTGGATGAGCATCCGACAAGGAACACACAAAAGATCAAAGCGAAAAGAGAAATGATTAAACGATGTTTCGCCCTGGGTAACCGGCGTGGGCTCATCAGTAGTTTCACTGGTCACCCTCCACTATACATCATTAAACACGATGATACACTTTGATTTCCAACCTTGAACCACTCACAAATAGGCATCGTTTCGCACTGGTACTTACTTATCCAAGTTACCTGATACGAATTCGTCCTGGCGTGTTAATATTTCCAGTAGGATTATGCTCCTAAGGCAATTAAAACAAAGAAGAAGTTAAAAAACCTCCAAATCAGTTACTTCAATCGAAAAGAAACTAAAAAACAAAAGATCAAAAGATCTTGGGTAGAAATAACGAAAATTCAAACTTGGATGAGCGTCCCACAAGGAACACACAAAGGGGCCATGTTGAAGTACTGTCATTCCTTTTAGCAAGGGCTTAGGCTGGAATTTATAGTCGATCCTTAAGGCCTTCCTTCTGTGAGGAGTCCTTGAGGGCTACTCAGTCATTCCGTTAAAGCCTTCCTCGAGAAAGGCTTGCTGAAGGCCACCATAAAGCAATGAGTGGCGGCGAAGTCGCATTTTCGCGGTTTTTTTTTTGTTGGCCGCTGTTAGGTTTGAGCCAAAACAGGATTTTGTGTGGTTAACTGTGGTGGTTATCAAGAATGTTAGGTGTTTCTTTAGTTTGTGTCATTTTACTGATTTAGTTAATTTGCATGTTGTAGATTTTAAAGCTGTAAGCCATGGAAAAACAAAAGAAGAACAATAAGGAAAATATTACCAACGAATTTTGCGAAAAAACTGTTTGTTTGTACATTTTGATACAAATTGTTCTTCGTGGAAATCTAAGAACAATTTGTGTAAAAAATTTACACAATTTTAAACAATAACCCCTAACATTTTTCCAACAGTGTATTTGTGTTCACTGATGGCAAGATTTTTCATATTTGAATCTATAGATGCCACAACACTCCAAAGGAAACAAAAGGCATGGGAAGAAATAACCAAATATGACAGCAGCAATTTTTCTGTAAGAACAATAAAACAGCTAAAAAAGCTCCTGAGTTTGTCGATTATTCACCAAAAAAGAACACAAAAAAACTACTGTCCAAAAATCACACTTGGCCTTTACTTGCCCTTTAATCAAACTTAAAAGATCCTCAAAGACCACTCAGCCTTAAGGAGGCCTTGAGGATCGACTATAAATTCCGGCCTCAATTAGGTGCATTTTAGAAATAAAAACCTAACCTAAAAACCTCAAATTTGACAACAACAACATTAGGTCCGTTTCTGCGAGCTTAACATGGTTACTATTGTCCTCTTTCTCGAAATCCGTTCGTCTGAGAGAGATCCAAGATACAAACCATACCAGAAAAGATACTCGCCCGCATACTCTTCGACTCAGCATATTTGTCAGTTACAACTATCTCAAGAAGATAGTTAGAATACAGGCTCGAAGGTTATACAGGCTGGTATTTACATGGTATGCTGGGTCTCTCTCAGACGAATCCCTTAAGAGAACAACAGTAACTATGTTAAGCTGGCAGAAACGAACTTAATCTAGGGCGTTTGAATTCCTGTAAACTTTTACACCTTTTATACTCGAATTACCTCCTCCAGCCATAAAATAGGATGAAGTGCGGTGGGAAGATTTTTCATTATGTCAATTTGAGGGATGGCTTTAATCTCTAGATTTAGCTGCATTCTCTTTGCCGCAAAAATTGGCGTCCCGGTCATCTAAAAAAATATTTTTAATTATACAAGGTGTTATAAACACTTTTTTATCATACCTTTATCAAAAAACGGACAAAATATACAAAAAACTATACCACAATAAGATTTTGTTGGCAATATACCTTTTTGAGATTATTTGTGCAAAATAGTAGTTTTCACAACTCGTGCATAAAATAGTGCTTTTTTTTACAAGCGTTGGTTTAAATAACGAGCGCAGCGAGGTACTTAGAAACCAAATTTTTAGTCACCAAATTTTATTTATTTATTTAATTTAATTTAAGTATTAATACAACGTAATATACAATGTATGTCATTTAAGAAAACAGCATGTATCCAGAGATATGTGTGTGTCTCTTAAATTATACAAAAAAAAACTAAATTTAATCCTTATACTAGCGACATTAGCTCAGCAATAGTAGACTAAAATATAACACAATTACTTAAAGTATATGTAACAAAAAAAAATATATTAAATATTGAATTTGTTTTATAGCCAGGAAATTTTTTTGGATATAGTATGAAAATTGTCTCTTATCCATAGTTTGATTTTAAGTTTAGGCAATTGTTTAACTTTTTGTTTATACAAGTTATTAGGAATAGTATTAATTAGAATAGGACCTATGTAGTTTATATGTCTTTGAGTAACGCTAAAATTTTGAAACTGTATGTAAAAATCAGTACGACTTACTGCTCTAGTTATTATCGAATGCTTAACCATTCTTTGAAAGAGTTGATTTTTTACAGCAAAAATTACAAGACGATAGCAAAACAGTTCCCTGATAGTAAGTTGCTTAGATACCTGAAAAAGTTGATCAGTTGGGTACCTCTTAGGTTTACAAAACATGACTTTTAGCACATATTTTTGAGCAATGATCAAGGATTCAAGAGCAGATTCTGAAGCTGCACCCCAACAAACAATACCATAGTTTAAGAGAGACTCAACCAAAGCAGAGTAAACCAATTTTAGTAGACTTAATGTTAAAATATTTCTTAGTTCGTAAAATTTAAAAATTGATTTCTTAATCTTGGTTGCTACATAATTAATATGTACGTCCCACCTCAAAAATCTGTCGATATAAACACTAAGATACTTGACGGAACTAGTTCGTTTAATTTCCGTAGCGCAGTTGCATTCATTAGGTTTTAAAGAACAGGAAGGATCATGTAGCCGAAGCGAAACAATGTCTGAAAGTCCTCTTGAGTTCATGGCAAAATCAATAAAAACCGTTTTATCTGTATTTAAGGTAAGTTGGTTTTCATCAAGCCAACATCTAATTTTATGTAATGCTTTTTCAGCTTTTTGGCAAGCCAGGAACCATGATGTTGCTCTTATTAGCAAAACTGTGTCATCTGCGAAACATATTAATTTTCCCAAGTCCTGATATTGCAAGAGGCTATTCACATAAATTAAAAACAAAATTGGACCGAGTACCGTTCCTTGAGGCACACCAATGCGTACGTCAGCAATATCGCTGTAAACATCGTTAATCTTAACCTTTTGCACACGCCCAGTCAGATAAGATTTAAATAAGTTGTTTCCCAAACCCCTAACTCCAATATAATTCAACCCATCCAGTAAAATTGAGTGATCCACGGTATCAAAAGCCTTTTTTAAATCTAAAAATACTGCAATGGGTTTTTGATGCATATTAAAGCTTTCCGCAATAAAAGTAGTTACTTCATGCAAAGCATTATCTGTAGAACATCCTGTTTTAAAGCCAAATTGATGCTCAGATAAAATATTATTTTTCTCTAGAAAATCAGTAAGTCTTATTTTAATACATTTTTCAGTAATTTTACTGAGTACGCTTGTTAACGCTATGGGCCTATAGTTATTAGTATCTGTTCTATCGCCGTTTTTAAAAAGAGGAATTACAATAGACATTTTTAAGACATCGGGGTACTCACCCGTAAATAAAATAGAGTTCGTGAGATGTAAAAGAGGTTTCAGCAAGCTTTGATGATTGTCCTTTATAATATTAGCTGTTATTCCATCCTCTCCACATGAGCCTAAGTTTTTTAAGGAGTTGATAACACAGACCATCTCGCTCTCAGTGATAGGTTCAAAAAATATTGTGTTTTTTATTGTAGCTTTTTTTAACCCATGTAATTTATTGTATTTTTTAATTTTTTTTGCCAAGCTAACACCGACTGAACTAAAAAAACTATTAAATTCTTTTGCAATTGAATTATCGTCTGATGTTATTCCATTTTTACTTGTTTTTATGGCGTTTATTTTTGAATTACTGACAGACTCATTGGTAGCCTCATTTATAACTTTCCAGACATTTTTTGGATTATTCAAATTGTTGTTAATTTTATTTTTATAATAGAAAGTTTTTGCCTTGTTTATGATTTTAGACAGGTTGTTACGATAATCAATATATTTTTGAAACCTTTCAGGAGTTAGAAAAGATTCCTTTTTTAGAATATTTCTTTGACGAATACAGTTAACCAAACCAGAGGTTATCCACGGTTTTAGGCACCTTTTTTTACTTTTAATCTGCAGTATCGATGTTGTATTATCAATATGTAATTTTAAAACATCGCTTAGTTTAGTAGCAATAACATTGCTGGACGTTTCTTTTAAAATGTCAACCCATGACTCTGTTTTTAGAGCTTTACACAAACTAGTTCTGTCAAGTCTCTTATGTATTTTCTGTTGAGGTGTGCTCTCGGAATTGACACTAAATTTTATGTTTAAAATAAATATATACAAAAAACTATACCACAATAAGATTTTGTTGGCAATATACCTTTTTAAGATTATTTGTGCAAAATAGTAGTTTTCACAACTCGTGCATAAAATAGTGCTTTTTTTTACAAGCGTTGGTTTAAATAACGAGCGCAGCGAGGTACTTAGAAACGCTAGTAAACAATGCGCAGTTTAGACGTGACTGGTTACCACTATTTTTTAATACCTTTTTCAAAAAATCCAAGAAAAACAGGGCAATACTTTTAAAAATCTCGAACGAAGAGCACTTCTCGCAACACACCATCTTTACACTATAAATCAAGGCGGCTGGTAAATGAAATAACAATTTACAGAAAAGATTTGTGGCGTAGAGGGCGAAGGATGAGGGAATAAATCGAAAAAAAGTTTTTCCTCGACCAGATTTGAACCCGGGACCTCTAGAATACCAGTCTAATGCTCTACCAACTGAGCTACCGAGGAACTGGGGTTTTAACTGGCTATTTGGAAATCCTTTCGTCCGATTTAGCCAGTTAAAACCCCAGTTCCTCGGTAGCTCACCCTCTACGCCACAAATCTTTTCTGTAAATTTATTAGGGCGCTAAATTTTCCCTTTATTTTGAAATAACAATGGTTTCCATGGCGATGTGCCTTTTTACTCGGTGACGTTCATTGTTGCCACATTTTAATCTTTGACAGTTTGATATTTTGACGGTGTTTTTAAATGATTTTTTGTAAATACTTGGTGGAGACTGGAGGAAATGGCTTAATTTTTAGGGAAGAATAACTAGATTTTTTCAATATTACTATTTTCCGCTTTTTCTCTTTAATTTTGGGTAAAAAATGGACAGAAATCTTTTTTTGCACCCGTGATAAAAAAAAGGTTTTTGCATGGGTAACCAAAAAAGACATGCTTAAAAAAAATTCATGTTTTTGATGAAGGTATAAAAAAAAAGCCATTTATTATTCGCGGACATTGAGTAAAATCGTGCTTTGTTAAAAGTAGTTTTGACGCAAAAATTGTCTCAATTGATATGATGCTCACTAACTTTTTGTTCCAGTTTGATTCATTTATCTTTTTTTTAACAATTTAAAAAAAACTCGAGTATAAACACCCTGTATCTTGAAAACAAAGAACTTTTGACGCTCATATTACAATGATTTTTTTATCTTACTTTTTAGCCATCCGTGCATAGTATAGGATTGGCAAAAAATACTTTTTTTATTTTCACAAAAAGGGTTATTTGGGTCAAGTCAATCAAATTTTTCACAACAATTTTTTGTCACCAGGTGCTCAGCTGATTAGTTTTTAACTTTAATGTAATATTCTTCGAGAACAAATAATGTGATAGGAATGTTTTATTTTACCATTGGGAATATTACCAACACATGTCGACAATAAGTTACGTTTTAGCTCATACAGGTGATTGAAAGAAACGTGACGTGAAATATGACTATAATATTATTAATAAATCATAGTAATATACCAAAATTTAACTATAATATTTCCAGAATGTTTTTTTTTCCCAAATGATGGTAATATCCCACATAGAACATACAGATATCCCTACTGAATATTGTATGGCTATGATTTTGTAATTCAAAACATGTCCAGATGGCCACGAGATGGATATCCTAGGATATGCATATGCAGTGAATATCCACATGAATATTCACCAAACATATACAGACCGCTTCAAGCTACTGCGAACATAGGGCGGAAGAAGTCTAATTTGCCAGTGTACGTACATGCAGAGACATCGCACGCCTATCAGTAAAGCAACCAACACTCAGGCTTCCGATCGCCATTCGCTGCCGTTCGCCGCCTTTCGCCTTGTATTTAGTACGCCTCTAACCACGGTGCTGTGTGGAGCGTAGTCAATGAAACCGGAATTTGGTCAATAAATACGCAAATTTTTATAACGTCATTTTCTTATTTTTTGTCACTGATAAATAAGAGCGTTTTATTGTCAACTGCTCAGATTTATCAGTGACGACGTGTTACAATGAAAATAATAAGGAGAAACAAAATAAAAGCAAGTTCTCAAAATAAAATAAAACATTCTAAAAACCAAAATGATTCTCCCAGTCAAAAAAAAATTAAAGCAAATGTTCGAAAAGTCCTCCTTGCTCGGCTAGACAATATCCGAGCCTACTATAAAAACCCCTTCTAACGTTTCCAAGCATGTTAGGGGTGATAATTTGAAAAGATTCTTTAAAAACAGATAGAAGTCATTAGGAGCAAGATCGGGAGATCGAGCTGGCCATAAAATAGTTCCCCGTGTACTTATAACCCGATTAGGAAATACATTATCAAGATATTCCCTAACAAGGCCAACATTGTGAGCGGAACAACCATCTTGTTGAAACCATGTTTCACCAAATCTTACACCTAACAACTGCCTAGCAGTTGGAATAATGTGCTGCTGCAGTAGATCCAAGTATCTAGGACCATTCAAATTGCAATTGCCGTTAATAAAAAATGGCCCAATTACGTGTTCCCCCACAATACCCCCCCCCCAAACATTTAGTTTTTGGGGATACTGTGTTCTTACGTCAAAATACAAATGCAAATTTTCCCTCGACCAATATCGAACGTGTGTTGGGTTATGACGATTTGACCATTTGACCATCTGCACTTTTTCGGCAACTTCGTAGACATCCATTTTTAGTTTTAAAAATGTATTATTTCAATTAAGAACTTACCCATCTGTTTCTCGAGCAAGGCAGAAATAAAACAAAATAATAAAAACAAAATGAATTTCCAAAAGGTAACACTACAGCGTGCTTCGAATCCACCTCGGTCGTACGGCACGGAGAGTAAATTGGACTTGATTCCCCCTATGTTCGTAGTAGCTTGAAGCGGTCAGTATTAGTTTTCCACTAAAGTGCAAGACTATAGCTGAAAATACAAGGTAGGTGTATCAATGTATCACCATTATGTTGATCTACTGCTTCAGATTGGTTGTCAAAAGAATAACTTTTTGCTGTCTTATGTGTATGATAACATTACCTGCTACATAGGAAACATCCCCACAAACAATGCCGTCATGGCAACGTGCCTTACAAATATTGGCATCTATTGGCAATGAAAATTTGACGCACGGCAATCTGTACGTTATACATGATTTAAACACACCTGTGTGAGCCATAGATTAAGGAACTATAGATTCGTCACTTCACCCTTCCCGCCAATAATTATTTTTCGCGAAAAGTGCGGTTATGTTTCCGCGTGCAAAGGAACTGCCAACATAATAATATTTAGGTTGGTAATATTCTTTCTAGAAATCGGCAGCTCCTCCTCTTACCCCTTCTAGGGTAGTCCGTCAGAGGGCACATTATGACAAAAGTGACAGAATGTCGGTTATGACTCATAACTTATGAGTTCCATTTTGAAAACTGAGGTTTGCCAAGGTTTTTAAAAAGTGATTTTGTGATTATTCCTGTTCAAAAAATTATGATTTTATCCGTCGATAACAATGGCTGAGAAACAAAGAGTTAGAGTGTGTTGTATTCAAAGCTTCGGAGGCCGTGCCATGATCCCAATAAAAAAACGGGGAGACATCGTTTCCCCAAAGGCAATCCTGTAATTTTTCAGAAGTATAGTGAAGCCGTTAAACGCGAATAAACTAAGTGCTGATGAAATATATAACAGATTTTACGTGTGTGATAAATATTTTGCTCCAGAGAACATTTTGCAGACTGGACGCAGAGGTCTTAGAGAGTGATGTCCCACACTTGCATTTGGACTCCATTTAACTATTTATATATAGCGTTAAAACCGCCTTTCCTTATTTAATCAAGTTTAGTATGGCTAATTTTTGTGGATATCAATAATAAGTTAGAAAATGCGACACTTGTGTATTCCAAACCAGGGGTATTAATATTATTTACACCAAGACTTTTTCTAATGTGTGGGTTTACCATAAATTGCCCCACATATACAGCAAAATTTTTTTGAGATTAAAATTATTTTTTTCTGTTTCACAAATTTAGTTTGGAATACAAAAGAGTGGCATTTATTGTTTTTTATGTACTAAAAACAAGATATAAACATTTTAAAGAAAATTATTTAATATTTAAAAAAGCACAGACAAGATCATATTGTAATATTTATTTTAACTTAACATAAGTAAAAATGTAGTTTTGTGTCTAGTAAAAAAGCATATTTTTAAAAACTAAACACAAATTGCTTGCAAAGAAAGAACCCTACACAAATTACATTGGAAATGGCTATTGGCGAAATGTCATAATTTTTTATATGTTGTAGTACTCAATAAACAAAGCACAACAATAAAAAACCGAGATACGGAGCAGCTTTCTGAGATATGGGGCTTTAAAGTTGACGTGTTTTAAGGCTATATCTTTGGATATGTTCTAATTTTTTTTTCACAACTTTGTTGATTACCGCCAAAATAAAATAATTCGTTTCTGTATTCGTCCTGAATGAAACACCCTTTCCATCCAAGTAAAAATGTTCTTATATGGGTCATTTGGTACCACCAACCAACCGGCGGTAATATACGTCAACTTTAAAGCTATATATCTCAGAAAGTAGTCCTACTCCCTATCTCGTTTTTTTTTTTAATTTTTATGCTTTGTTGATCGAGTACTACAAAATATAAAAAAATTATGAAATTTAGCCGACAGCCATTTTCAATGTAATTTGTGCAGGGTCCTTAAAAAACAAGCGAAAATTTAAGCGAGCACCATCTAGTGGTCATATTACAAACTAACAAAAAATCGATAGTAAGGTTATCGCGAATTTAACCGTGAGTCATCTAGTGGTCGTATTACAAATTAAAAAAGAAAAATCAATATAAAAGTATGGTTATTGGTCGCGTGCATATCTGCGCAGACTCGCCAAACTCCAAATAGTTCCGAACCGTTTAACACGTAACTGTCGTATCTATTGTAGCTCCTTAACCTATGTGTGTGAGCCACCGGCCGAGCGACGGCAACGAATACGTTTAAACTGATGGCAAATACACACTTAGCATGGTTTAAATGTAGAGGAGCACTGCATACTAAATACCGGCATTGCAGGCAATATTGGCAAAAAATGTAAGGGGTGATTCACCATATTTTTCCCACTACATAGCTCATTTATTATTAGAGATAGAAAAATAGTTTAAATACAAAAGTTGATTAGTTCTTCACGAATTTTAAGAAAATTCAATAGAAATTTTCAAAATGTCAAATTTAGACTTAGACATCAACTTTCTTATTTTAAGTTGAACACCCTGTATATTTTTTAAAATTTTGGTAAATCTTATAGGGTTTATCTTTAGCAGTTCTCGAGTGAAATAAAAAAATAATTTGCCATAAGGGCGATGTGTTAGCCAAGGAAAAAGAGTCCAGGTGGTTCTTTGTTCAACACATTGCTCTTAAGTCAACGTTTTTCTTTAAAAATATACGAAATTTGACATTTTGAAAATTTTGGTTAAATTTTCTTAAAATTTGTGAAAAACTAAGCAACTTTTGTATTTTTTTTCTATCTTTAAGAATAAATAAGTTATGTAGTTGGGAAAATACGTTGAATCACCCCGTACCACTAAGTGCCAAACCCACGCAAAAATTAAAAGTTTAAAAGTGCACCTCCTTGATTGGTCGGCTCAATAGGGATACAGATGCAAATTCCGATACCACTGATAATTGGCTTTTTCTCCCTATTTAAAGTATTTATGCATAAAATAAAAATTGTATTGATTGTGGATTAAAAATAAAATAATGCACATAATTTACGAACGCACATTTATTTCATTTTATCCTTAAACGGACAAAAATTCCTAGAAAAAACAATATGTAATAAATAAATAAATGTTACTATAAACAAAAACTTATGCACTTATATTTATATCCTAACATAAAGACAACAATGGAAACCATACGAATAATATTTGTCATCTTGGTCACGCCAAAGATAAAGAAAAATTCTTTCATAAATTGTTTTAAATATTTATTAAGAGGAGGTTTTCCATACCACAATAAATTGCAACAGGGAAAATTTTATTTAGAATCTCTTTGATTGTGAATCAAAACAATAAGGTTTGCTTCAGTTGCTTTATATAAAAATTCCTTGACCAAAATTTTAAAAACTTAGTACTTCCTTCTTCTTGTTATAAGATAAGATGAAGATTTATTCAGCATCTTTTTTCCTGGATGTTTTGTCCCCTTTGCAGTCACAGGCACCCCGTAACCAAGCCTTAGTAGTATCTTCAACGACAGAATGAGGAAAAGTTGGTTGACTTCTTAAAGGATTTTTTACAGAATCTAAAAAAGTTTAAATTGTGGTAAGTATAGCTGTAAATAATTTTTTTGGATAAACCAGTATTTTGTTTTAGGAAAAAGTAGCCCTTTTTGCTTAAAAAGTGACAAAATATCGGTTTCTCAAAAACAAAAAAATTAAAACCTTCAATCTAGTTGTTTTATTGGCAAATTTACGTTAAAATAAAAAAATAGTACCAGACGAGTTTTTTCAAATTAATTTTAAAAAAGCAGCAGCAAGAGAAATTTCAGTGTTAGAAAATGACTTGGACGTAGACTGAATTGATGAATCTTTAGATGGCTCGATCCAACACTTCAACTAAAAAGCCAGTTAACTCTTTTTTGATATAGTATCCTTTAGCCTACTATAGAGGCCATAGTGACACCCAAGTGAGAGAAAATTCATGTTTTACCTGTCAATTTGGTTATAAAAATGGCGGCAACAGTAGGCTAAATGGCACTGAAGTCTGAACACAGGTAGAAGTTAACTGGCTTTTTAGTTGAGAAAGGTTTTGCTCGATTACAAAAGAAATTTGTAAATTATGAGTGTCAGTATCGCTTAAGCATTGTAGATCATGATATGACCTTTGATTTTCTTGTAAAGTGGCGTCTAGATCACGATTTAATGCTGGGTTCATACAGGCAAGTCAAAATAAAAATAAAAAAAAAATAATTAAAATTAAAATAAAAGTTGAATGAGCTTATGGGGAACAGTGTAGGCATTTATACAGCATAAATAAAAAGATGAGTAACTGTTAACATTTATTTTTATCTTAAAACGGATTTTTGCATGCCTTTTTGACGCACATAACCTCACTTTCATTTGTTTTTGTAATTTAAATGGGGTTTTTTTGCATTTTTTGGTTTGTTTTTAACAGATAATATTAAGGAAAACAGCATGATGGAGTTTAGTTTAATTATTTCAACTATTGGTGTCATTCACTTTTGTATACATGTGCAGAAGCTGTGTGCTGATCGGTTCAAAGTTATAATTTTTTATTTTAATTTTTATATGCCTGTATAAACCCAGCAAAAATGACGATTTTTGGTCGCTTTCCTGGTAGTTCTGAACATTTTTAAGTCCACTCTAGGCCATACGTTAAGGAGCTAGAACCTTAATCTATGACTCTAGACCGACCTTATTTAAGAACAAAAGAATATGAGTACTTACGCAGTATCGGCTTCCACATCTATGGTAACTTAAAACTCAAACTAAATTTAAGCCAATTTTAAAAGAAAACTTGCAAAACATAAAAAATAAACCACCAAAAGAAACCCACATAGGAAGAATCCGCAGAATATTATTAAAATGGCGTCGGCAAGTACGTCAAGTTGTCAACCGCATGACAGATGTCAATCGCGCGGGAAATTTAAAAAATGCGCCATTCAAAAGACACGATATCCGGCAATGCGTGTGATCGGACCGGAAAGGTGGTTTAGAAATGCATGCAATTTTTAAAGGAACGATTGCGTTGCACTTGGTATGTAAAACACGTTTTTCAGTTATTGGCAAAATAACATAAATTTGACAATACATCAGCACTATACAGACCGCTTCAAGCTACTACGAACATAGGGGGAATCAAGTCCAATTTACTCTCCGTGCCGTACGACCGAGGTGGATTCGAAGCACGCTGCAGTGTTATCTTTTGGAAATTCATTTTATTTTTATTATTTTGTTTTATTTCTGCCTTGCTCGAGAAACAGATGGGTAAGTTCTTAATTGAAATAATACATTTTTAAAACCAAAAATGGATGTCTACGAAGTTGCCGAAAAAGTGCAGATGGTCAAATGGTCAAATCGTCATAACCCAACACACGTTCGATATTGGTCGAGGGAAAATTTGCATTTGTATTTTGACGTAAGAACACAGTATCCCCAAAAACTAAATGTTTGGGGGGGGGGCTATTGTAGGGGAACACGTAATTGGGCCATTTTTTATTAACGGCAATTGCAATTTGAATGGTCCTAGATACTTGGATCTACTGTAGCAGCACATTATTCCAACTGCTAGGCAGTTGTTAGGTGTAAGATTTGGTGAAACATGGTTTCAGCAAGATGGTTGTTCCGCTCACAATGTTGGCCTTGTTAGGGAATATCTTTATAATGTATTTCCTAATCGGGTTATAAGTACACGGGGAACTATTTTATGGCCAGCTTGATCTCCCGATCTTGCTCCTAATGACTTCTATCTGTTTTTGAAGAAGCTTTTCAAATTATCACCCCTAACATGCTTGGAAACGTTAGAAGGGGTTTTTATAGTAGGCTCGGATATTGTCTAGCCGAGCAAGGAGGACTTTTCGAACATTTGCTTTAATTTTTTTTTGACTGGGAGAATCTTTTTGGTTTTTAGAATGTATTATTTTATTTTGAGAACTTGCTTTTATTTTGTTTCTCCTTATATTTTCATTGTAACACGTCGTCACTGATAAATCTGAGCAGTTGACAATAAAACGCTCTTATTTATCAGTGACAAAAAATAAGAAAATTACGTTATAAAAATTTGCGTATTTATTGACCAAATTCCGGTTTCATTGACTACGCTCCACACAGCACCGTGGTTAGAGGCGTACTAAATACAAGGCGAAAGGCGGCGAATGGCAGCGAATGGCGATCGGAAGCCTGAGTGTTGGTTGCTTCACTGATAGGCGTGCGGTGTCTCCGCATGTACGTACACTGGCAAATTAGACTTCTTCCGCCCTATGTTGACAGTAGCTTGAAGCGGTCTGTATAATAATCATTGGCAAAATAGCGCAATTTTGCCAATAATACTACTGTAGTAAATAACCAATGGCATTCACTTGCCAATATTGCCAATAAAGCAAATACACCTTACCACCTTTCATTGTTTGTGGGGATATTGATTCAAGTGCCATCTACCTACGATAGATGACATGAACTAAATTACAATTAGAAATCATGTAAATCGGGTTCTTTTAACAAACATGTCAAAATCCTGAGAAAAATATTTTTTTTGGGAATATTCATAAAAATAACTTGATTATTACGTTATCATTGGAATATTATTATCTTAGTACCAAAGATATATAACTGTCACAAACTCTTAAAGAATATTTAACAAAAAATAGGTCTGTAACACAATATTCCAAAAATCACTTTGAGGGAATATTCCTACAACATGAATATTGATCCAATGTTATGTGTGAGGTGGGGTGTTGTAAAGAGGGTACCCAATGAGCATTTTCAGAAACTTCTGGTGACAGATATATATAGGGTATTTAGAAGTTTCCTACAAGAATTGAGTTTGTATATTTGTTTTATTAAAGGCTCTAAATTGATGGTACCCTAAAGTAACATAAAACTGGCGTTAACAATATTTCCACGGACATCTTTATAAAAATTGAAGTCATTGGTTCAAATGTTATATAAATTGGTGTTAACAATGTTTCCACCAACATATTTATAAAAATATAAGTCATCAGTGACAAAAGTTATATAAATTGGTGTTTTAAATCTTTCTGTCAACCCACCTATAAAACCGTAAGTAACTATCAAGTAAAGATATATAATAGATTGGTTTTTGAAATGTTGCTATCAACCCACTTATAAAACATAATTAACCAACAACAAATTTATATAAGATAAGATTGAAAATATTTCGAGAGACACTTATAAAAACTTGGGAACTCACACACAATAGTTATATAAATTGGTGTCTGTAATATTCTTATGAACTCATTCATAAACCTTTTTTGCCCATAAGGTTTTTTCTATAATTTTGTTAATAATTTCTTTATATAGTGATTATAATAGAACTGTTTTTAGAACAAAAAAAAAACAATTTTGATTTATTTTGGCAATTATAAAAAGAAAACAAACAAGATTTTTTAAGGTTAATTTTGTGACATCAAAAGTCGCGTTTTTGCGACCTCAAAAGGAGCGTTTTTGCGACATCAAAAGGCACGTTTTTGCGAGATACCATACCATTATTATCTTGTTTTAATTACATCAATCTGAGAGAGATAAGAGATCCAAATCTTTTTGAGATAGTTGCCGGTGACAGATATCGGGATCGAATGCATTTTACACCCGATTCCCACCAGCGTTTCCCATGCGCAGTCACCCTGACTCAAAAAACTCATCATGTGGGCCGACATGAACTTGTATAGGAAAATCTCGCTTAGACCACGTGATACGTGTTTTGATTCGGGGGACCCACGAATGAGAAACGCATAGATGGGAACCGTATTTTAGAAAAAGAGAACAATATAGTAACCGTGTTAAGGTCGCAAAAACGCACCGTGAAACGTCGAGCGCATACGCTGATACTGCTGGTCGGCGGCAAATGTGAACACCCCGGAAAATATTCGCCTGTACACCCTTCGACCCCGCAATCTAACTATATTCTTGAGATAGTTACCTCTGATAGTTATGCGGGCTTGAAGTGTGTGGAGGCGGGTATTTTTCCTGGTATGTGTAGTATGCTGGATCTCTCGAGGAATGCATTTAGGAAAAGAGAATAATGGTAACTATGTTAAGCTCGCCGAAACGGACCATCAGTGTTCAACACTGCGCCATCTGTAGCTCTTTGTTCCAAGTAGCATCATTTTTTAAAAGGGTTATAAAATAGTGTTGACGAGGTAAACAGTGGTATAGTTGTATTGTTTTTTTTTATAGAATTGTCGGAAATTTTCGCCATTTTGGATTACAAAAATAGGTTTTTGGCCTAAATAATAATGTTATTTATAGGGTTTCAACATGTGTTTCAATCGAAATATTGCTTGTTAGGGTTAGGAACAACATAAAAAATTCAATATTTGTCCCAGAAAGAAAAAAACGCGTATGAAAAAAAAAACGATATTTAAATTAATTTTTTTTTCTCGTTTTGTCAAGTATTTTTGGAACCCATGAAATTTACGTGAGTGTATTCGAAAACTATACAGTACACACGGGACCGCAGCTGATTTTCAGAGTAGGATGACTTGAAAAACAGCTTTTATTTGACTATAGTATATAAATATTCATATTCCTGCTTCAGCTTATCTCACTTTCATTTTTATTTATTTTAGAAGATTGCTAAACACCATTTTATAAATTTTTTTATTGTAAAAAGAAAAAGAATAATACATAACAAGCAAAGGGAAGAAAGATGGAAAATCTATATTTCTAAATCCATAAAAACCTTTAATTTGTTATGTAGTGTTGTTAGAACTGTTGTAAAACCTTTTTATAATAATCTCTATACTTGAGGGCTCATAAGGAAGTTTTATAAAATCTATATGTTGTTTTTCTATCCATTACTATGTACCATAAATTTTTATAAGCTGGTGTTGAACAGTTGTTTTTCAAGTCTTTTTTACTCATTTAAGAGATATATTAGAGTTATAAAATTATCACCAACACTAAATAATATAACTTTTGGTTATTTTATGAAGGGTGTATATTATTTGCTGTAACTTTTATATAGTCAAAAATGCTCATTGGGTAGGAAGGGAGGTGTTTTCACAAGATTTATAATTACATTTTACAAAAAAAATGTTGATCAATTTATCAATTAACTATAAGATACTATACAGGCCCTGCTCGTGTACTTCCCTCAAGGAAGTAAAAATAGGTAGAATAATAATAGCCTATAAAGAAAACGACCGCTACATGTAGGTGACATTCGCGAGCCTAAATCAGTTGGTATTAACAAAATTCCCCCAACTCTGAGGCTAATAATAAAAAGGGGTATCGCCCAGCACTTATGAAACGCAAAAAACTAGTCAATTCGGTTAAATAACAGCAATGAACAAATCAAAACACTATAATTTTAGTAAGAACACGAAAAAAAGCCGAAAACACTTTATTTTGATGAAAAAAACAACGCAGTAAGATTCTAGTAACTTTTGATGTGGTTCAAACATAAAGCGTGTTTACAGGGGCACCTTGAAACTCATCTAAAAATGATATAACTTTACTTTCTTTATTAATAAAATAAAAAAAAAACAAATTTTTAATATATTACAAAAATTCATGGAAAAAAATACTATTTACTGATTTTGGAAAAGACACAGCAGAAAAAAAAAATAATGTCAAGTCGATTCCATTGATGGTACTACGGTCTTTTAGGCCCATAACTGTCACCTACATAAGGCGGTCATTTTTGTGAAATTTCTCAGAGGATATTATCGTTCCACCTATTTTTGTTTCCGTGATTTCTCTATGATAAAAAGCGTAGCGGTAACCCCTGCGAAATATCAAGTTGGCCGGGGCCAATGGATTAATGACGAGCTCCAATGCGCATGCGTAAGCTGGAAATGTGCTGAATGAAAAATGGGGTGATTCGAAGTAACCGACTCGCGCAGGCTCAGATCAAGCCGTCATTATCCCATTGGCCATGGCACTCTAGATTTTGACCGTTGCCGTTACGATTTTCTCGAATTTTGGGCCTTTATATACCTGATAGTTATACAGACCGCTTCAAGCTACTGCGAACATAGGGGGAATCAAGTCCAATTTACTCTCCGTGCCGTACGACCGAGGTGGATTCGAAGCACGCTGCAGTGTTGGAAATTCATTTTGTTTTTATTATTTTGTTTTATTTCTTCCTTGCTCGAGAAACAGATGGGTAAGTTCTTAATTGAAATAATACATTTTTAAAACTAAAAATGGATGTCTACGAAGTTGCCGAAAAAGTGCAGATGGTCAAATGGTTAAATCGTCATAACCCAACACACGTTCGATATTGGTCGAGGGAAAATTTGCATTTGTATTTTGACGTAAGAACACAGTATCCCCAAAAACTAAATGTTTGGGGGGAGGGTATTGTAGGGGAACACGTAATTGGGCCATTTTTTATTAACGGCAATTGCAATTTGAATGGTCCTAGATACTTGGATCTACTGCAGCAGCACCAGCATTATTCCAACTGCTAGGTAGTTGTTAGGTGTAAGATTTGGTGAAACATGGTTTCAACAAGATGGTTGTTCCGCTCACAATGTTGGCCTTGTTAGGGAATATCTTGATAATGTATTTCCTAATCGGGTTATAAGTACACGGGGAACTATTTTATGGCCAGCTCGATCTCCCGATCTTGCTCCTAATGACTTCTATCTGTTTTTGAAGAAGCTTTTCAAATTATCACCCCTAACATGCTTGGAAACGTTAGAAGGGTTTTCTATAGTAGGTTCGGATATTGTCTAGCCGAGCAAGGAGGACTTTTCGAACATTTGCTTTAATTTTTTTTTGACTGAGAGAATCTTTTTGGTTTTTAGAATGTATTATTTTATTTTGAGAACTTGCTTTTATTTTGTTTCTCCTTATTATTTTCATTGTAACACGTCGTCACTGATAAATCTGAGCAGTTGATAATAAAACGCTCTTATTTATCAGTGACAAAAAATAAGAAAATTACGTTATAAAAATTTGCGTATTTATTGACCAAATTCCGGTTTCATTGACTACGCTCGACACAGCACCGTGGTTAGAGGCGTACTAAATACAAAAGGCGAAAGGCGGCGAACGACGATCGGAAGCCTGAGTGTTGGTTGCTCCACTGATAGGCGTGCGGTGTCTCTGCATGTACGTACACTGGCAAATTAGACTTCTTCCGCCCTATGTTCGCAGTAGCTTGAAGCGGTCTGTATGGGTTGGACTCATTTATTTTTTCTTGTTTATCAATAAATAGTAAAAACCAACTTACTGGCTCAAAATATATAATCAGCCTATGCTTTTCTGCGACCGGATTTAATCCTTCTACTTGCTGAAGGTAGCTTTTGTCCGCCTTTAGGAAATGTGGCAGCGAGGCCAAAATAGGAACTTGTAGGCACTTATTCAGACTGAAAACACCTAAAAATACTTAAGTATCGGTATACACTACATTTTTGACTTGTTCGTGCCATGTTTCGAGCGATGCCCGCCTTTCTGACGGGTGCGATGACAGAACAGCTGATTCCACTCGTTACGTTCTGTCATTGCACCCTTCAAAAAAGCGGGCATCGTTCGAAACATTGCATAAGCAAGTTAAAAATTTAGTGTATTTTGGCTTCATTTCGAACGCGTTAGGTTTCCAGATACCCATTCGTTGAAATATTTACTTTAAGTGTCTAATAAAAAAGTTCGTAACTACGCCACTATTTAAAATTTTTGATGAACTTTGCAGGGACATACAAACCTACCCACCTGCCAAAAATAAATCAAATCACATCAAAAGTTATTCAACCATAAAAAAGTTGCAAACATATTTTTTTATTGAAAAGCCATAAGATCAGAGAAAAAAACCAGTTATCATAAAATATGTAGAAAATTAAAATATTTTTAGTCAAATTAACTAAATATGTACTACGTTGTAAATATTTGCAAAAATATGTAATAATTCCAAATATTCTCGCATTCCCAAATGAATGACAGAAAACTAATTGCTTAAAAAATCACCTGCATGAAAGCTATTCATCACAAAATATTTTTTAATTTGGTGATAAATTGCAAGTTTTTAATAAGATTAATTAATAACTGCTAACAATATCAAATCCGCCAAACTTTTGTACGCGTACTTAACCATGATACGAAAAAAAGCGAATATCGATATTTGCACTTTCATATTTTTTTATAATTCACTATTTTTAGGGGTTTCTGGCTCACAATGCGCCGTAAATATTCTAACCTTTTTTTAGGCAAGTATTTGGCGTTTCGCAGTAACATTTGTCCTCCGGATTGTTGATTTGATCGCCCAGTTCCGCTTCGTACGTTCTTACATGAACACCTTTCATGACTGTGTCCATGACGGGTCTTGCCTCGACATTCCTAAAAAATGGAGAGGACTACGATCATCCATGTACTAACCTCGTCGATGACTACGATATACTTAACATGGTATTAAGGTGCATTTTAGACAGTGGTAGTGTCGTCGTAGTTGCGTTGTAGCCACAGACCTACACCATTAGACCATGAATGCTATGCTAATGCCCTGACTCCTACAATAACAATGTATCTCGCAAAACGTATCGCCGGAATTAGGTGTTCTCTTTCTCTTTATATAAATCCAAAAAAATATTTGTAGTCATTCTAACTCGCACTTTATATAATATCTTTGCCTCAAAGAGCAGGAGAAAAAAAGATACAATGTGTCTGACCCAGTATGCGATATGAAAATTATTAGATATATGTAGTATATAAGCTTGTATTCCCCAAATGATGAAAGCATAGTAGGATGAAGCCTTGTTGCCAACTTGAGGTTACTTTCTTGTTAGTTCCGAAATTTCATGAAAATCTTGGTACTTTTTAACCACTATAAGCAGTTGTATTCAAAAATATCATGAAAACAATGTTTATTTACTTAAAAACTATAATTACAAAACAAAAGATAAAAAATAAACTCATAAAAAATAAAAAGTCCATATTTTTTCCAATACTCCCAACGATCCCTAAACAAGAACTGGCAATTCGCAATACCTTGCCGTCTTCTGCGCACTACTGGTGGTTTGCATTCATTATACAGACCGCTTCAAGCTACTGCGAACATAGGGGGAATCAAGTCCAATTTACTCTCCGTGCCGTACGACCGAGGTGGATTCGAAGCACGCCGCAGTGTTATCTTTTGGAAATTCATTTTGTTTTTATTATTTTGTTTTATTTCTGCCTTGCTCGAGAAACAGATGGGTAAGTTCTTAATTGAAATAATACATTTTTAAAACTAAAAATGGATGTCTACGAAGTTGCCGAAAAAGTGCAGATGGTCAAATGGTCAAATCGTCATAACCCAACACACGTTCGATATTGGTCGAGGGTTAGGTGTAAGATTTGGTGAAACATGGTTTCAACAAGATGGTTGTTCCGCTCACAATGTTGGCCTTGTTAGGGAATATCTTGATAATGTATTTCCTAATCGGGTTATAAGTACACGGGGAACTATTTTATGGCCAGCTCGATCTCCCGATCTTGCTCCTAATGACTTCTATCTGTTTTTGCAGAAGCTTTTCAAATTATCACCCCTAACATGCTTGGAAACGTTAGAAGGGGTTTTTATAGTAGGCTCGGATATTGTCTAGCCGAGCAAAGAGGACTTTTCGAACATTTGCTTTAATTTTTTTTTGACTGGGAGAATCTTTTTGATTTTTAGAATATATTATTTTATTTTGAGAACTTGCTTTTATTTTGTTTCTCCTTATTATTTTCATTGTAACACGTCGTCACTGATAAATCTGAGCAATTGACAATAAAACGCTCTTATTTATCAGTGACAAAAAATAAGAAAATTACGTTATAAAAATTTGCGTATTTATTGACCAAATTCCGGTTTCATTGACTACGCTCCACACAGCACCGTGGTTAGAGGCGTACTAAATACAAGGCGAACGGCGGCGAACGGCAGCGAATGGCGATCGGATGCCTGAGTGTTGGTTGCTTCACTAATAGGCGTGCGGTGTCTCTGCATGTACGTACACTGGCAAATTAGACTTTTTCCGCCCTATGTTCGCAGTAGCTTGAAGCGGTCTGTATATGTTTTGCAGCGTTGCATACCGACCGTGTCCAAATATTTCTGATTTCAAAACGTTTTGTATAGTTTTTGTGTTTTTTATAAACTTGTGAAGTTAACAACTATAGGATGGTGCGGGAGTGCATCGTGTGTAAACGATTGGAACACCCAAATCAAGGGATTTCGTTTCAAAGGTAAATGTCAAAATCAGCTGTAGTTTTGTTGTGATAATTACCGGTCAGTGTCGTCCTTTACCTATTTTCAATGTTTGCTATTACTGTTTTTGGTAATTATGCAGTATACGATTTTTTACCATTTTTGATTTTTTATGAAATATTCTTTATAGAGGCACCTACTAGGGTCCCTAGGACCCCAAATCCGCCGGCACTAGTTTTTTTTTTAAGAAAAAAAAGGGTGTAATGTATTTTTTTTATTGTTTTGTGTTGGGTTGGGTTAGGTTGAGTTGGGCTGTGTTGGATTGTGTTATTTTAGTGAAAAAAAAAATTAAAATAGCAAAAAAAATTAAAAACAAAGGACCCTCTAGTAGGTGCCTCCATAAAAAAAATTTCATAAAAAATCAAAAATGGCAGAAAAGCCTATACTGCATAATTACGCTTTTTTTTTTAATATGCTTTGTTGTTAGGACCAGCACCCTGTTTATATACCCTTTGTGCAGGTGTGCTCAAGGCTATAATTTCGTAACAAAGGCAAAAATCATATATCAAAATATTATTATGTTTTATTGTCTGTTTATTCTGGTATTTTAGTATTTTAGTCCTAAATTTAGAAAAGCAGGTACCTCACCACAGACCTAAGGGTTTCAAGTTCTGTGTACCTCACCTATGTAAAATAACAATGGGTAAAACGAAATTGTTAAGTATAGTAAAATATTTTAATTCTCAAAGCTTTAATTGAATATTAGTTTTAAAAAAAGAGTAGGTATTTTATTATATTTTTACTTTTATTTTAACATATTTTAGATGACATATTTGAAACTTATAATTATGCAAGTGATTTAGTATATTTCATCAGGGGTTTAATTTAAACATCAGGTTTTGCCTTTTTCCTTCAGTTGATAGAAAAGACTATTAAACAACTGTTGCCCTGAACCTTGCCCTAAAGTTATCTTGTAATTTTTATTTTTTCTTTGGTATTTCACCAGCAAATTTTACAATAATTAATTAAATTTACCTTAATCGTTTTTACTTACCATTAGCACTTAAAAAAATATTTAACAACATAGCACACTTAAATTGGTGGCGGGTTTCTGAAAGGGTGACAAGAAAGGGGGTGGGTTTTTATAACTTCATCCAAAAGACGCGTGTGAAGTGTAAGTAAACTACAAAAGCATGGTTACCGATGCAAAAAAAACTCGTTTTTTTTAAATCACTCGCCGCGCTCGTTAATTTAAATCAATGCTCATAAAAAAAACGCTCTTTTAAGCGACAGTTGTGAAAACTACAAATTACTGCTTTTGTGCAATTAACCCATTTTTTTACATATTTATTAATTTTTCGCCGCTACTGGTAGAGTATGTAAAACAAATGGATGTATCTAGGACATACGCATTCTGTCCTTTTTTGGCACACAGGCTAGCTTGGGGGCAAAACAAATAAGAATTTATGAATGGGATTCAGGGTCTATGGTTTCTAGGTCTGTGGTTGTAGCTGTAGTGAATTGTTTTCCATAGATAAGGCAGAGCCGATTATTTTAATAGATAAATAGTTAACAATATTTTTTGTACACATTTTTTAATATAATTTACTTTCTAAATGCTTTAAACAAATATTGGTGGTAATAGACCCTCGTGCCAAATTTTGGAATATGTTAAAAGTTTCACCTTACATATTTCTTTGGTATTGACCGAGTAACTTCCGTTTTTTCTTAATATTTAAATGCTTTAATATTAAAATTAAGTTTGACAGTCGTTTATTATAATTGCGAAGAAATTAGGGCCCTTTTTTTAAGTGACGAAAAGCGCTTACTTTTAGCATTATTTCGTCGCTCACACAGAGATAGGTAGATATTTTTGGGCGCGTATGAAAGAGATGAACACACCAACGTTAAGCGTGAGAGTTATTTCGTGGAAAAGCATACAGTCGATCTTTGCAATAAAATAAAATGAACAAGGTATTGTCGTTAGAGCAAAGGAAAAATAAATTCCTTTAATCAATGGTTAAATGGAAACCAGGGTCAATCGTTTTAGTGTTATACACTTTTTTCTTACCGACACAAATCTGGAGAGTACGTTTTTAAACTGCTAGTGGCATCCATCAGGGGCGGAAAAATCCATCCGTCTGTCCCAACAAACCTGAAAATAGATGTTTTTATTTTATTGCAAATTCCACTCCATCAATCTATTTCTGTTCTTTGCGGCTTTACATAAAACCGAGATGATATTTTATCAAACTGAAATCAGTATTGTGGAGTCGAGATGTTAATACCACTTTCTGAATTCGTGTGCTTCGTTCTTATATTTTTACAAGCTTTTATTTAACTTGCAATGTATAGTGTATGTATCTAACTTCACGACATCCGATCGGCTTCAAATTTGGCACGCTCATACAGACCGCTTCAAGCTACTGCGAACATAGGGGGAATCAAGTCCAATTTACTCTCCGTGCCGTACGACCGAGGTGGATTCGAAGCACGCTGCAGTGTTATCTTTTGGAAATTCATTTTGTTTTATTTCTGCCTTTCTCGAGAAACAGATGGGTAAGTTCTTAATTGAAATAATACATTTTTAAAACCAAAAATGGATGTCTACGAAGTTGCCGAAAAAGTGCAGATGGTCAAATGGTCAAATCGTCATAACCCAACACACGTTCGATATTGGTCGAGGGAAAATTTGCATTTGTATTTTGACGTAAGAACACAGTATCCCCAAAAACTAAATGTTTGGGGGGGGGGAGTATTATAGGGGAACACGTAATTGGGCCATTTTTTATTAACGGCAATTGCAATTTGAATGGTCCTAGATACTTGGATCTACTGCAGCAGCACATTATTCCAACTGCTAGGCAGTTGTTAGGTGTAAGATTTGGTGAAACATGGTTTCAACAAGATGGTTGTTCCGCTCACAATGTTGGCCTTGTTAGGGAATATCTTGATAATGTATTTCCTAATCGGGTTATAAGTACACGGGGAACTATTTTATGGCCAGCTCGATCTCCAGATCTTGCTGCTAATGACTTCTATCTGTTTTTGAAGAAGCTTTTCAAATTATCAACCCTAACATGCTTGGAAACGTTAGAAGGGGTTTTTATAGTAGGCTCGGATATTGTCTAGCCGAGCAAGGAGGACTTTTCGAACATTTGCTTTAATTTTTTTTTGACTGAGAGAATCTTTTTGGTTTTTAGAATGTATTATTTTATTTTGAGAACTTGCTTTTATTTTGTTTCTTCTTATTATTTTCATTGTAACACGTCGTCACTGATAAATCTGAGCAGTTGACAATAAAACGCTCTTATTTATCAGTGACAAAAAATAAGAAAAATTACGTTATAAAAATTTGCGTATTTATTGACCAAATTCCGGTTTCATTGACTACGCTCCACACAGCACCGTGGTTACAGGCGTACTAAATACCAAAGGAAAGTCATGCAAGTGGTGATCGCAAGCCTGAGTATTGATTGCTTCACTGATAGGCGTGCGGTGTCTCTGCATGTACGTACACTGGCAAATTAGACTTCTTCCGCTTTATGTTCGCAGTAGCTTGAAGCGGTCTGTATAGTTATGGTGACAACACAAGAATATAGTGTAATGAAATTGACAGCTCCCCTCTACTCGAAGGCGGTAGAGGGTGGTACAGTTGAAGTACGCCCGATTTCGTTAAAATTTGGTGTGTTGGGTCACTTGGGGATGTAGATAACGAATTTCTAATCACATATGGCGGATTCAAGACAGACGATTTTTGGTCATCTTTTGCTAACCAATTTTAACTAACTGATACACATCCGATTGCATTCAAATTTGGCATGCATTTATAGGTCCGGTGACAATACAATATTATTTCATTATTAGGCACACCTTCCTCTTACGAGGTTAGTGGAGAGGGGAAAACACCTAGGTTTGTCCGATTTCAACCGAAATTTTCATACGGGGGCTGTTGGGGACAAGGGATACGAATTTTTGATAAGTCATGTGTGGCTAACCAATTGTAACTGACTGAAATACAATAATATGGAATTCTTAGGTACTCACCTCCCCCTAACGAGGGAAGTGGAGGTGGAAAAGATTTAGTTTGTTCGATTTTAATCAAAATTGGCATACAGGGATTTTTAGGGAGGGGGATTATGAATTTTCGATCAGATTTAAAATTTTAGAAATAATTTTTTATTAAGCTTTTATTAAATGCACTCAAAAGTAGAAAATAATTGCTTATCTTTCTTACCGATGGGCGCAAATTAAAAACTTTAAATTAAAAAAAGGGATTTAGGGAGGGTGAATAAATAAAAAAATCAATGAATAGCGAGCTTTCCCTCAAAAAAGGTAATGGTAACCGTAGATACGGATTTCGCACTTGTGGTGCTCATCAGTACGAATTAGGAGATCAAATGATGATGAAAAAATCTGACACAGGATTCATGTAAAAGACAACCATCTGTCAAATTGCAGAATCGGCAGATGTACCTTCAATTTGAAGGAAAAATATCCTAAGCTCCGGAGTTGATAAATTAAAAAATCGTCTTTCTGTAATTTTTTAAAAGCAAAAAACCGATAAAAATATGTGGTTTTTAGCCTATTCGGTAATTTTTATTATTTTTTGCAAATCCCAAAACTGATAGAAGAATGTGGTTTTTAGATTATTATTAAAGATTGTTAGCTGCGTTAAAAACAAGTATCGCCTTTTGCCTAGCGTGTTTCTGTAATTTTTTAAAAGCAAAAAACAGATAAAAATATGTGGTCTTTAGCCTATTCGCTAAATATTATTATTTTTTACAAATTCCAAACTTGATAGCAGAATGTAGTTTTTAGCTAACGTTAGCTGCGTTCAAAAAAGTATCGCCTTTTGTCTGTAATTTTTTAAAGCAAAAAACCGATAAAAATATGTGGTTTTTAGCCTATTCGCTAATTATTATTATTTTTTGCAGATTCCAAACTTGATAGAAGAATGTAGTTTTTAGCTAGCGTTAGCTGCGTTCAAAAAAGTATCGCCTTTTGTCTGTAATTTTTTAAAGCAAAAAACCGATAAAAATATGTGGTTTTTAGCCTATTCGCTAATTATTATTATTTTTTGCAAATTCCAAACTTGATAGAAGAATGTAGTTTTTAGCTAACGTTAGCTGCGTTCAAAAAAGTATCGCCTTTTGTCTGTAATTTTTAAAAGCAAAAAACCGATAAAAATATGTGGTTTTTAGCCTATTCGCTAATTATTATTATTTTTTGCAGATTCCAAACTTGATAGAAGAATGTAGTTTTTAGCTAGCGTTAGCTGCGTTCAAAAAAGTATCGCCTTTTGTCTGTAATTTTTTAAAGCAAAAAACCGATAAAAATATGTGGTTTTTAGCCTATTCGCTAATTATTATTATTTTTTGCAAATTCCAAACTTGATAGAAGAATGTAGTTTTTAGCTAACGTTAGCTGCGTTCAAAAAAGTATCGCCTTTTGTCTGTAATTTTTTAAAGCAAAAAACCGATAAAAATATGTGATTTTTAGCCTATTCGCTAATTATTATTATTTTTTGCAGATTCCAAACTTGATAGAAGAATGTAGTTTTTAGCTAGCGTTAGCTGCGTTCAAAAAAGTATCGCCTTTTGTCTGTAATTTTTTAAAGCAAAAAACCGATAAAAATATGTGGTTTTTAGCCTATTCGCTAATTATTATTATTTTTTGCAAATTCCAAACTTGATAGAAGAATGTAGTTTTTAGCTAACGTTAGCTGCGTTCAAAAAAGTATCGCCTTTTGTCTGTAATTTTTTAAAGCAAAAAACCGATGAAAATATGTGGTTTTTAGCCTATTCGCTAAATATTATTATTTTTTGCAAATTCCAAAGTTGATAGCAGAATGTAGTTTTTAGCTAACGTTAGCTGCGTTCAAAAAAGTATCGCCTTTTGTCTGTAATTTTTTAAAGCAAAAAACCGATAAAAATATGTGGTTTTTAGCCTATTCGCTAATTATTATTATTTTTTGCAGATTCCAAAACTGGTAGAAGAATGTGGTTTTCAGATTATTATAAAAAAACGTTAGCTGCTTTCAAAAAAATTATCGCCTTTTGTCTAGCGTGTGGCATGTGGTTTTTATTATATTATTATCAAAAAATTCAAAAAAGTATCGCCTTTTATCTAGCGTGTTTCTGTAATTTTATGGAAGCAAAAAACCGATAAAAATATGAGGTTTGTAGCCTATTCGCTAATTATTATAATAATATTTTTTGAAGATTACAAAAGTGATAGAAGAATGAGATTTTTATTAACTCCAGAGCTTAGGATATCTGTAAATTATATTATTATATATATTATATTAATTATATATTATATCCGTCTCCGTAGAGACGTGTAATCGTAGAAAACTCAGAATATCTTAGATGGACAGAGTAACTAATGTGGATGTTCTGCTTAGAATAAATAAGGGCGTGTTTATTGGTTAAGTCCGCTTCACTTCTCCTAATCGATCGATAATATCCTAAACTTGAACCAGATTCAGCACCAAAAATAATATCACGGAATAGGCACTCACCTATTGCACTTGGGTGTTGACCACAGGTCTGTCTTGGATACGCCATCCACTTCCAGTAGCCTGCCTAATTCTTGAGATTTTCTTACCCCTCGCAAAACTTTATACCGTTTTGAGCTTGTGCCGTTTTGCTAAAAGAAAAAAAAGGAAACTGTCAGGAAAGCGAAAAAAGTTTACCTTCTGTTATAATTATTGGCAAATTACTAAAAAGAAATTAATTAAAAAAATTTAATACAATAATTTTTGAAATTGGAAACTATTTTTTAATAAAGGGAGCTCCAAAAAAAATCGGACTTTTTAGATTGCCTAGAACTTCCACATTAATTCTCCGAAGTTGGAAGTTTAAAATTTTTTCGAAAAAGAAAACTTTTATGCGCTTAACGGCGCAAGAACAATCCAGAGATAATATAAATTTGTCAATCGATTTCAATACGTCATCTACCACTCATTATCTATCTCTGGTTTCTTTACTGTATTCTCCTGTTCACAGATTGCGCCGCGAATCATTGGGGATTAGGGTCACTGGATCCTAAAACCTGCGGCTGGGACCGCAGGTCTCAGGATCCAGTGACCCTATGGGGGATTGTTTATTTATCACCTAGGTGATTGAATTGAGAGCAGTGACAACTAGTCAAATGGCCATACAGACAGACCACTTAAGGGTTCTAAAAAGTAACTTTTCACCAAAGGAAAAATTATTAAATAAAACACAAAAACCAGGCCGACGAACTCCAAAACAAAACGACAAAACTAAGGTTATGAAGAATGTCAGGCAGACACACTGACATTGGTTAGTTGCATGGCATAAATTTTTTTTCCTGGTAAGGGGTGTTACCTAGGTATATAAGCTAGATCTCTCTTAGCCGAATACATTTAGGAAAGGAGAACACTAGAAACTATGCCTAGGGTAAGCTCACAAAAAAAAGACGTGGGTGGTTAATTTTTATGGTGGCGGTATCTTTAATATAACCATTTAAGTACTTTTTGATGCTAGGCATATAACTAATATTGATAGGTAACCAGTATAGTCCATGTTTTTACATTTCCGCATGTTTTAGCTTTAGAGGAAAATAATACTCAATTTGTTTTTTATTAGAGGAAGAGGATTACAAAGCTTATTAATACAACTAGAGAGTGTTTGAAATTAGGTGTCCATTATTTGGAAAATTACAAATATTTCCAATTTAGTTTTACAGGTCTCTATAAAGGGTATTTCTGACTGTTTCTGACGTAATATGGGCTCGCCAATTTTGAAACACCACAAAAGCTAAAATAGCTTTTTTCAAAAAATAAACAAAATTTTAAAAAAGTACCAAGATTTGATGGAAAAACATAGTCCAATAAACAATTTAGGCAAAATTTCAGGCCATTTGGAAGTCCAGTTTCCGAGAAACATGCGGAAAAAGAATTGCCTAATAAACGGACCCAACAGCGTTGCCGGTTTAACGATGTAATTGGGCCGTTAACATAAAAACTGACATTTTCTTAAAATTCAAGATGGCGGACAGTTTTGAAAAATGGGTAATTCTGATCCCAACTAGAAAATTTCTATGTGCGCTACTATAACAAACCTGATATGTGCGCTAGATAGCCTTCTTCCTTTTACGCAACGACATGTAACGTTTGTTTAAATATGTTAAGAAATAAGAAGGTTCTGCAGATTTACATTTCATGCCCCTTTCTGGCTATAGGTCGTTTTTTGGTTGGCGGGGTAAAGTTTTGCCAAAAATTTAAAACTTTCTGAAAAGTCAAAACTCTAACTTTAAAATTCAAGATGGCAGACGGCTCCATGGAAAGTCTTACTACAGTGGCGTACCCATTTTTTCTTAAGAAGGTCAAAAATACCCATTTGTTAAATAGTCCGGCATCTTGAATTTTAAAGAAATGCCAGTTTTTACATAAGATACATAAAATTTGAACGAATAACTTGTCAAAAAGCTTACCCGATATTTTTTGACGAACTTGTTTCCGATCGAATTAAGTTGACTTAAGCGAAAAAGTCTTTTATCACACAAAGAGCATCAAATGTAAAACTACAGAACTTTCTTATTTCGTAACCTATTTAAACAAATGTTAAGTGTAATCGCGTAGAAAGAATAAGGCTATTTAGCGCACATCTCAGTGTTATTCCAGTGGTGAACAAAAACATTTTCCAGGGGGGGTCAAAATTACCCGTTTTTCAAAACTGTCTTGAATTTTAAGAAAATGTCAATTCCAACCAGTTAAAACCCAATAAAAAGCAAAATTCTGCTTGTAATGTAATTTTGTTTTGTTAACGACTTTTAAGGAGCCTAAGTACATTTTCAAATAATGAAATAACCCTGGAAATATTTCCAAGAGCCTTGATTTCAGATATCTGACGCTTAGCTCTCGAGTTTTTGACAGGAGTCTGCAAAGAGGATTATAGCGTCAAGTTTCTTTAAAAAGTGGAATCCACTACTTGCATTGGTAGAGTTTTTTTTTTATCTTTTGATTCTGGGTTATGCGTATTCCTCCGCAACATAGGGATACTAAAGAAGAAGTTAAAAAACCTCCAAATCAGTTACTTCAACCGAAAAGAAACTAAAAAAAAAAACAAAAGATCAAAAGATCTTGGGTGGAAATAACGAAAATTCAAACTTGGATGAGTATTCCACAAGGAACACACAAAAGATCAAAGCGAAAAGAGAAATGAATAAACGATGTTTCGCCCTGGGTAACCAGCGTGGGCTCATCAGTAGTTTCACTGGTCACCCTCCACTATACATCATTAACCACCATCATACACTCAGATTTCCAACCTTAAACCACTAACAAATAGGCATCGTTCCGCACTGGTACTTACTTATCCAAGTTACCTAATACGAATTCGTCCTGGCGTATTAGGTAACTTGGATAAGTAAGTCCTGGCGTATTAGGTAACTTGGATAAGTAAGTACCAGTGCGGAACGATGCCTATTTGTGAGTGGTTTAAGGTTGAAATCTGAGTGTATGATGGTGTGTAATGATGTATAGTGGAGGGTGACTAGTGAAACTACTGATGAGCCCACGCTGGTTACCCAGGGCGAAACATCGTTTATTCATTTCTCTTTTCGCTTTGATCTTTTGTGTGTTCCTTGTGGAATACTCATCCAAGTTTGAATTTTCGTTATTTCCACTCTAGGTTTTTTGATCTTTTGTTTTTTATACGGATACTACCTACTGTATTTTACTTAAGGACACTAAGTTGCATCTCAATTACGGTAAAACGGTAAGCCACTATAAATTAGTGTTCCATAAACCCCCTTTCGTAATACCTAACTCTAACCGGAATAATAACCGACAATAAGTTTAAGATTAAATATAGCTTACCACTCCGAAAAGAGAAAACAGGTAGATTTTTTCATTGTCCGGAAGAGTCTTGATGCCCGGGATTCCAGATTTGAGTTGTTGACAAACTGCGGTTGCCGCAAACGCTTTTACGTCGCAGTTTACTTGAAAACCTAATAAATAGGAATATATAGATTACAAGATCGACAAGGTGAGTTTGTTTCGTTTTTTTCCATCTCAATTTAAACATACTCAACGAGTTTCAGACCTAAAAAGTTTAAATAAGCTAATTGAAAGGTGGTATCTGTCAAAACTAAAAAAGAAACAGTTTTTTTAGAATACTTTTTTATTTTTGACAATCACTTTAGTTAGAAAGTTACAAAACACTCTTATTTATATGATCACGACATTTGAAAATCCAAGATGGCAAACATTTTTTGAAAACATAGGTATATTTGACCCCCTCCTTTTGTAATTTTTTGATGTGCGTCACAGCACTGGTAAAAAACTTAAAAACGTCCACCATCTCGGATTTTTATAAATTGTCTATTTGGCATGAAATTTTTGTCTTTTCAAAATGGTTAAAATTTTCGAAATCGTTTTCTTTGTTCCACCCCCTAGATAACGACATAAAAAAGTAACAGTAAGAAAGCATTGAATTTATCAACTTTGAATATTTTATCAAATTTGTTTTATTGTACAGGGAGATCGGTGCGGAAGTGTTCCCTGGGATAACTTTGTTTCTAACAGCCGCAGAAAAACTAAACAAAAACTGTGTGAAAGGATATTTTATGTGGACCTTAAAATCATTAGTACAAATTAATCAGTTCAAATAGTATACAGGGTGTGCCAAAAAGTTTTTTTTTCTTATGGTACACCCTACATATTTTGACATTTTTTTCTCCAGAAATATAGTATGGGTCTGCTTGTAATACATAATAATAAGCATAATCACAACAATGAAAAAACTGTTAAACAACAACTTACTTAACTTTCCAAATAAATAGTTGGCTGTGAAAAAAAAAATAGTGCGGCCATTCCAAGCCCATGGACGGGACAAATAAGTAAATTATAAAATTGTCTGAACTTTCTTATTTTATATTGTACACCCTGTATATTTTTTAAAACTTCGATATATCTTTTCTTCCTGATTCCTAAAATATACCATATACAGACCGCTTCAAGCTACTACGAACATAGGGGGAATCAAGTCCAATTTACTCTCCGTGCCGTACGACCGAGGTGGATTCGAAGCACGCTGCAGTGTTATCTTTTGGAAATTCATTTTGTTTTTATTATTTTGTTTTATTTCTGCCTTGCTCGAGAAACAGATGGGTAAGTTCTTAATTGAAATAATACATTTTTAAAACTAAAAATGGATGTCTACGAAGTTGCCGAAAAAGTGCAGATGGTCAAATGGTCAAATCGTCATAACCCAACACACGTTCGATATTGGTCGAGGGAAAATTTGCATTTGTATTTTGACGTAAGAACACAGTATCCCCAAAAACTAAATGTTTGGGGGGGGGTATTGTAGGGGAACACGTAATTGGGCCATTTTTTATTAACGGCAATTGCAATTTGAATGGTCCTAGATACTTGGATCTACTGCAGCAGCACATTATTCCAACTGCTAGGCAGTTGTTAGGTGTAAAATTCAACAAGATGGTTGTTCCGCTCACAATGTTGGCCTTGTTAGGGAATATCTTGATAATGTATTTCCTAATCGGGTTATAAGTACACGGGGAACTATTTTATGGCCAGCTCTATCTCCCGATCTTGCTCCTAATGACTTCTATCTGTTTTTGAAGAAGCTTTTCAAATTATCACCCCTAACATGCTTGGAAACGTTAGAAGGGGTTTTTATAGTAGGCTCGGATATTGTCTAGCCGAGCAAGGAGGACTTTTCGAACATTTGCTTTATTTTTTTTTTGACTGGGAGAATCTTTTTGGTTTTTAGAATGTATTATTTTATTTTGAGAACTTGCTTTTATTTTGTTTCTCCTTATTATTTTCATTGTAACACGTCGTCACTGATAAATCTGAGCAGTTGACAATAAAACGCTCTTATTTATCAGTGACAAAAAATAAGAAAATTACGTTATAAAAATTTGCGTATTTATTGACCAAATTCCGGTTTCATTGACTACGCTCCACACAGCACCGTGGTTAGAGGCGTACTAAATATAAGGCGAAAGGCGGCGGACGGCAGCGAATGGCGATCGGAAGCCTGAGTGTTGGTTGCTTCACTGATAGGCGTGCGGTGTCTCTGCATGTACGTACACTGGCAAATTAGACTTCTTCCGCCCTATGTTCGCAGTAGCTTGAAGCGGTCTGTATGTAGCGGTTCTGGAGTAAAATGAAAAATATTTTGCCATAAGGGTAATGTGTTAGCCAAGGAAAAATAGTTTAGTAGTTTCTTTGTTCAACATATTGCTCTTATGACAAAGTTTTTCTAAATTTGTTCGATGACCGTTCAAGATAAAGGTAACATATGGTATATTTTTGGAATCAGAAAGAGAAGATCTATTGAAGCTTATAAAAAATATGTAGGATGTTCAATTTAAAATAAAAAAAGTTGGTATTTTTTGTAATATGCAGAGAACAAAAACATGAGTATTTTTTTATGCTCGCCCTGTATATCTAGAGTTTCATCTGCAAACTTTCTACACAAGCTTTTGAGAAACTGCCTTTTATTCATTGAACTTTCCTCGTCTGGGAAATCGAAAACTTTTTGCTTTGAAGCGGTTTCTATAGGCAACAAACTACTGGACAAATTCTCTGCAAATGTTAGATGCACCAATTTTCTTGAAATTTCATTTTTTTTGTTAAGTAATCTTTTAGTCATTTAAACCTAACTCCGTTAGATCATTGTTCTTCTGAAGGTTATTAGTGTAAGTATTTTAATGGGTCGTAAGGAATAAAAAATAAGAAAAACGTTTTCATAATGAAAACTAAATCTTTTGTTTTCAAGACAAAAAAGCCTCTGCATTTTTATTCATTTAATTTTACAAGCTGTTATTTAACTTGCAATGTACCTATCTATGTATATAAATATGTAACTAGATATGTTTGTTCGCGTGGAATCTTGCAACTTAATTTTGACCAATTTCCCGATATCCGATCGGCTTCAAATTTGGCATGCTTATATAGTTGCGATGACAATACAAGAATATAGTGTGATGAAATTGATAGCTCCCTTCTACTCGAAGAGGGTACAGTTGAAGTACGCCCGATTTCGTTAAAATTTGGTCTATTGGGGTAATTGGGGATGGAATGGAATTTCTAATCAGAATTCAGTATGGCGGATTCAAAATGGACGATTTTTGGTCATGATTGTGTTCAAATTTCGTATGCGTTTATAGTTCCGTTGAAAATACAATAATATGGTATTCTCAGATACCCATCTCCATCTAACGAGGAAAGTGGAGGAGAAAAAAGATTTAGTTTGAAAATTTCAATATGGCGGATTCGAAATGGACGATTTAGGGTACAAATCCAAAAATTTCAAAAAATTTTTTTATAAAAAAAAACTTTTAAAGAACAAGCTTTTATTAAAAGCAATCAGAAGTAGAAAATAATTTTTTATCTTTCTTATGCCATAATAAAAGCCATGGGCGCAAACTAAAAATTTTAACTTTACGTTGACAAAAAGATAACTACAAAAGAACATAATGCTTTCATCTAAAGAAGCTGAGAATCGTGCTTGCTAAGCCTTTGAAAATTTTCTGAGGTTATAGAGTAATATAACTGTTTCTTAAGTGAATCGTCGATGTGACCGATATACGATATCTAAAGTTAAAATTAAAAAAAAATGAAAAAAGAGATTTAGTAAGGGTGAATAAATTACATGAATCCTGTGTCAGATTTTTTCATTATCATTTCATCTCCTAATTCCTAGCGCCGTACTGATGAGCACCACAAGTGCGAAATCCGGATCTACGGTTATTATTACCTTTTTTGAGGGAAGCTTGCTATTCATTGAATTTTTTAGATTTTTGTAAAATTTTTAATTTGCGCCCATCGTTTTTATTATTGTATAAGAAATATAAAAAATTATTTTTTACTTTTGAGTGCATGTAATAAAGGCTTGTTCTTTTAAAGTTTTTTTTTTATAAAATTTTTTATTTTTTAATTTCAATTTGTTTAATGAATATCGTTTTTTTCTAGTATTAGTGTAAGTATTTCATTCAATTCAATTCAATAATCTAAACTAAACCCTTTTTTTTAATAGTTTTTGTTTTTAATGTCCAAGGAGAGAGCCAAAAACCAAAAGCCTCTGCATTTTTATTAATTAGGTTTTTTTTGTAAGAATTCCAAAGTTCACCTTGATTTTTGATTATTAATTTGTAAAATTCTTAAGTGCAAATATCTCAAAAACTATCAATGTCAGGTCTAAGACTTATACCATGTCAAACTTAGTGACCGCTGTCAACAAAATGTCAAATAAAAAAATATACAATTATCTAGCAGTTAATTTCCATAAGAAAAGTATCACATCACATAATATCACCCTGTGCATCAACCTGATTTAATTGCAAATATATTAAAGCTAAATAGCAACAAAAAAATTTCAAAAAAAGTCGAAAACTATATTATTTTTCACGAAAAACGAAAAATTGTACGAGCAGTACCTCAGCACCGAAAAAAAAATCCTGTTCGCAATTTTGACACAAGAAGTTTGCTTTTATATAGGGATGAAAAATAAAAAGAAGGGATATAAAGTAAAAGGGATAGGGATAAAAAGTAAAGCCAGACACTTTTTTTGACATTTTCTTTTTGGTAGGGTACTTATTTGGTGCCTATATAAATATCAAATAGTCTAAATACGAGTGTATATTTCTACCAAAAACGATTAAAAGTGCCAAAAATGGTATATAAACCTCCGGATACAAAACGTCTTCTTATCCCTTGGCGAATTGTAACAAAAACAAACTTTTCGACTCGGGAAAAAAGTAACCCTTTAGTCCTTTGGATTAAAATATACTATTTAATCCGCAAGGATAAAAATTCCCTCTGTTCCTGGAAGTAAACAAAAGTCATACAGGGTGTTCCAAAAGTTCGAGTTCACTCTAGTATCTCCAAAGCCAAAAGAGGTAGAAAAATAGAATTTCACATAATTAGATGGTTTACAAAAAAGTATCTTTTTGGATGGTAATCATCGCATCCGTCATTAAGAAGGCGGAGCTAGGGTGGCGACAATATTTATAAATTTAAATAGAGCTTTTCTTTCTGTTTCAAAAAACAACCTATATAATACGTTTTTCTATAACGGTTTTTAAATAAACTGGAAAAATCATCTTCATAAGGCCACCCATATAGCAATGAAAAAACATCTACATGCACAGCCTATGCGTTAAACCTCCTTTTGAGCACATCCTTAGCATATTCTTGGTACATACTACTTAAGTATATGCTATTAAGGATATTCATAGCAAATGCTATGAATGTACCATTTGACCAGGTCCCTTTGAGTAGATCTTTAACACATGCAAAGAATATATCAATTTTAAAACATTTTTGGGTCAGTTTAGAGCACATGCTATTCTGGTACCATAAAAGAGCATCAAAAGAATGAGCTTCTTAGTATTTTGTTGGCATATGCTAAGGATATACCACTAAAGAAGGTTACTACTCAATGAGCATTTTTGTCTACATAAAAGTTACAGCAAATAATATAAAACCTTCATAAAATAACCAAAAGTTATATTATTTAGTGTTGGTGATAATTTTATAACTCTAATATATCTCTTAAATGAGTAAAAAAGACTTGAAAAATAACTGTTCAACACCAGCTTATAAAAATTTATGGTACATAGTAATGGATAGAAAAACAACATATAGATTTTATAAAACTTCCTTATGAGCCCTCAAGTATAGAGATTATTATAAAAAGGTTTTACAACTGTTCTAACAACACTACATAACAAATTAAAGGTTTTTATGGATTTAGAAATATAGATTTTCCATCTTTCTTCCCTTTGCTTGTTATGTATTATTCTTTTTCTTTTTACAATAAAAAAAATTATAAAATGGTGTTTAGCAATCTTCTAAAATAAATAAAAATGAAAGTGAGATAAGCTGAAGCAGGAATATGAATATTTATATACTATAGTCAAATAAAAGCTGTTTTTCAAGTCATCCTACTCTGAAAATCAGCTGCGGTCCCGTGTGTACTGTATAGTTTTCGAATACACTCACGTAAATTTCATGGGCTCCAAAAATACTTGAGAAAACGAGAAAAAAAATATTAATTTAAATATCGTTTTTTTTTTCATACGCGTTTTTTTCTTCCTGGGACAAATATTGAATTTTGTATGTTGTTTTTAACCCTAACAAGCAATATTTCGATAGAAACACATGTTGAAACCCCATAAATAACGTTTTTATTGAGGCCAAAAACCTATTTTTGTAATCCAAAATGGCGAAAATTTCCGACAATTCTATAAAAAAAAACAATACAACTATACCACTGTTTACCTCGTCAACACTATTTTATAACCCTTTTAAAAAATGATGCTACTTGGAACAAAGGGCTAAAGATGGCGCAGTGTTGAACACTGATGGTCCGTTTCTGCGAGCTTAACATAGTTACCATTGTTCTCTTTTCCTAAATGCATTCCTCGAGAGATCCAGCATACTACACATACCAGGAAAAATACCCGCCTCCACACACTTCAAGCCCGCATAACTATCAGAGGTAACTATCTCAAGAATATAGTTAGATTGCGGGGTCGAAGGGTGTACAGGCGAGTATTTTCCGGGGTGTTCACATTTGCCGCCGACCAGCAGTATCAGCGTATGCGCTCGACGTTTCACGGTGCGTTTTTGCGACCTTAACACGGTTACTATATTGTTCTCTTTTTCTAAAACACGGTTCCCATCTATGCGTTTCTCATTCGTGGGTCCCCCGAATCAAAACACGTATCACGTGGTCTAAGCGAGATTTGCCTATACAAGTTCATGTCGGACCACGTAATGAGTTTTTTGAGTCATTGAGGGTGACTGCGCATGGGAAACGCTGGTGGAAATCGGGTGTAAAATGCATTCGATTTCGATATCTGTCATCGGCAACTATCTAAAAAAGATTTGGATCTCTTATCTCTCTCAGATTGAAGTAATTAAAACAAGATAATAATGGTATGGTATCTCGCAAAAACGTGCCTTTTGATGTTGCAAAAACGCTCCTTTTGAGGTCGCAAAAACGCGCCTTTTGATATCACAAAAATCTTGTTTGTTTTGTTTTTATAATTGCCAAAATAAATTAAAATTGTTTTTTTTTGTTCTAAAAACAGTTTTATTATAATCACTATATAAAGAAATTAATAACAAAATTATAGAAAAAACCTTATGGGCAAAAAAGGTTTATGAATGAGTTCATAAGAATATTACAGACACCAATTTATATAACTTTTGTGTGTGAGTTCCCAAGTTTTTATAAGTGTCTCTCGAAATATTTTCAATCTTATCTTATATAAATTTTTTGTTGGTTAATTAAGTTTTATAAGTGGGTTGATATCAACATTTTAAAAACCAATCTATTATATATCTTTAATTGATAGTTACTTACGGTTTTATAGGTGGGTTGACAGAAAGATTTCAAACACCAATTTATATAACTTTTGTCACTAATGACTTATATTTTTATAAATATGTTGGTGGAAACATTGTTAACACCAATTTATATAACATTTGAACCGATGACTTCAATTTTTATAAAGATGTCCGTGGAAATATTGTTAACGCCAGTTTTATGTTACTTTAGGGTACCATCAATTTAGAGCCTTTAATAAAACAAATATACAAACTCAATTCTTGTAGGAAACTTCTAAATACCCTAGGGTATCAATGGAACCCTCTTTATAATAATTATATAAATATCTTTTACCAGAAGTTTCTGAAAATGCTCATTGGGTATTAGAACATCTTTAGCATATGCAAAGTATATATCACTTATAGAAACCCTATTTGTGCACAAGTTATTCTGGTACCGTAAAAGCAGAATATCAAAATAATGTTATTCTAGTATTTCCTTATCATAGCACTTTTAGCACATCTTTAGTATATGCAAAGTATATACCAATTATAGTACAATATCAAGTACATCTATATGCATGATACAATAAAATCATAAGCGCTTACTTCAGTAAATAATTTTTTTTCTTAACCATATTTTGGAAGTTAACGGCGCTAAGGATGACCCGTTGCTATATGTGCTAAGCACATGGTAATCATCTGATAAGAATGTCTATTAGCACATCCTAAGAACCTGCATAGCATGTGATTAGGACGGAACGTAACCTATTCTTAGTATATGCTAAAGATGTTCCAATGTTAATTTAGAACATCCTTAGCATATCATTTTTCTTCTTGAGAATATTCTATGCAGCGGTTCACAAGTCTAACCAAGTCCAACAGACAGTCCAATCTCACAAATTAACATAAACTGCGTTAAAAATATGAGTATATTAACAGGCCAAAGAAATGATGATTTCTAAAACAAAAAAATATAAAAAATAATATCTCATGACACTATCGGAAATGCAGCCACGGGAGTAACCAGTACGTTTTACATTACATACCTAGTTTTTTCACACAAAACTCGGTCAAAAAAATCTAACCCCAAACAACAATGTGCTATCAAGTTAACTAAAGGTAACCCTGCTCCGGACCTGGGTTTTTTTTGGTTTGAACCAAAAGTGAAACAGCTGATTATTGACAGCAAAATTTCCCCTACTTTGGTTTAAACCGTGATCGCTAATAGGCTCGGATCAAAGTGGTTGGTTATCCGCTAATAAATGGCTTAAATCATTGATTTAAAAGTTTTTATCATTTTATTTAAGGTAACATATTAGGTATTCTTGGAATCAGAATGAAAGGCTCTATTCAAATTTTAGAATATATACAAAGTATCTCGTTTAAAAAAAGTTTTGTGTTCGACCTAGCTCGGCCCCATTAAGCAATGGCGGCGCAATTAACATCCAAAAAATACTTTTTTGGTTCTGGAGATATTAGGGAGGACTCGGATTTTTAGAACATCCTGTATTTACTCCCTGGAATAATAAAAATAGTACATTCTAAACCTAGGGATTAAATTTATTTTTAATCCCTTAGGGATTAAATTTTCTTTGAATCCCTGGGGCATTAAAAGGGTTACTTTAGTCCCTAAAAAGAGGGATTAAAAGTACCTATTTAATCCCTTAAGAGCATAAAACATTTTTATTTTTAAACTCATTTTAATCGCCAAAGTATCTAAAATGCACCGTATTTTTTCGATGATTTTCAACACAACAGACACTTGTCACATTTGATTGATCAGCGACTTTACCCACTAACCGTCGAAAAGGACGTCCTTTACTTTCGCAGTCAGGAAAATCGATTCTGGATCCCTGAAAATTTCCAACAGAGCTTTGTTTACGATGGACAGGAATGTCGGCATGTCGGCAGCTACTTTATTAACCATGCCCTAGAAAATTTAAAAATATTTTTGACCGGACGTTGATTTGGCGAGACAGAAGAAACGATTAGTTAGTAGACTATGCACAATACAACTACGGTGGTAATATAATAAAATACATTTCGACAATAATGGTAATTAGCTTATTTTCAAAAATTGTTTAGAGTAAGTGTAATGTCTTAAAAAAGACATCTTAAAGATGTCTTTTTATAGATCTGAACTAGACCACGAGATTTGTAATATCAGCCCTCTTATAGCCATCTGTAAGGGCCAAATTTACAGTCATCTTTCAAGGCAGCCTTGTTCCTTCAAGGAGGCCTTCGGGCCAATTTTACATTTATAGTGATGAAAGGCATCCTTGAAGGAATCCTTACATCAAGGTTAAAGAGTTACCTTTTGTGGTTTGCTTTTTAAGATTTCCTAAGAATAATGGATGATTTTTTGAATTTATTGATCGGGTGGAAGAAGAAGTCCCTGATCATTATATGGTCGACTTCCAAAGGGATATGTACAGGACATGCAAAGTCCCTTTAAGTTCTTTAGTGCTATAACTTCGTTCTTGTATTTCTGTTTATTTATACTTTAAATTAAACACTTGCTTAAAATTAGCGAGGATTTTTATATTTCTCTATTGTTATAATATCTACTTATTTCTACCGAGGACCGACACAGAGGCATCGTAAAAATGTTCCTGGGCACCAATATATACAGGCCGTCTTTATACAATTTAATATAATGGACTTCCTCATATTTAGAAAAAAAGAGTTTAAATCAATTTAATCACCCAAACAACCGGGGTCTCCCAGTGTCCCCAATGTTGGCCTTGATATGTACCCTACGGTATATGTCCCTGGGAGTATTCAAGTTAGGTAGCTAGGTAACGTAAACATGTACGATACAAAACTAATCTGCTAACAGAAAAGACAAACAAAAACGACATTATTAAAATCTGGAACAACCTTCCTCAAAAGGTCAAAGATTTGCCCGAAAAAAACCTGCTAAAATCTGCCAAATCCATTCTTTTCCAGAATACCTTTTACAGCCTACAAGATTATTTTTTATTAAAATTTTAAATTTAATTTTTTATCTTTCTGATGATTGTTTATAAAAAAAAGTTAGATGATTTTTATTTATATTTTTATTTATATATATATATATATATATATATATATAGGTATTTATTTTTTCTTTACTTTAATTGACAAGTTCAACACCTATGTAAGGTAAATAAGAACAAATAATATATATGGTATTGTATTGCATCTAAGTCCCTTTTATAAAGTTGGACTCAGAGTTCTGAAAATTATGAAGTAGGAAGTAAGACGCAAAAGAAATAAACTATCTTACATACATTTTTTGGTTCATATATGAACTCAACTTATTCTTATGTCTTTGAATCAGTTCAGCGAGGAAAACCTTTTCTTGGCTAGGGTAGAGGGTCTTAAGGGGCCCACAGATTGCATTTGGGTTCTACGAGCAAATCTGGTCAAGCAAAAACGACACAAGGCCAAAGTGTGTGTGCGAAAAATTGTCATTTTTGCTGGCGTACAAAACCGTTTTGTACGCCAGTCGGAGATGTCCGATATATTAAATATAATAAAACTGCGTGCAACTCGCATCCGTCGTTTTTGTTCGTCGAACATAACCGTCCAACAAAAACACGGTCTGTGGGCCCCTTTATAGTGCCCTCCTTTTGAATTTTATTTTCATTAATTTTATTTGTAAAAAAAACAAAAATTTTAAAAATAACAAAACCATAATTACAAAAATTATAACAATGCAGTTATCAGTAGTTTAGTTGCACTAACCCACCATAATTTTTGAGACTTTGCCGATGCAACCCTACCTTGAAATATTCCTCCACGAAGGAAGAAACTATAAATAAGAAATAAAAGGACGCCTTAAACGACACCTTCGTCAAGGTGGCCTTGAGGCTTCCTTCGACGTCGAGACTATAAATTTGACCCTTAGACGTCTATGTTCTGTCGACAGACATCTTAGAGAGGTCATGTAAAGCTAAAAGTCTTTAAGACCACTTTGTTGCTATCTGGGAAAATACCCATGAACCGCTTGTTTACGTGCATTAAACATCTTTGTTCCTCCTCACTCAACGATTTGGAACAACTGATTGTTTTTTGTGGTCCATTCGCTCGGCGCAGCGTTTGGTATAAATTTTGCTCTCTAGGAAGCAAAGCGTGAACAAACGCCCAAAGAGAGTTTGTTTTGCGTCCTTGTTTATTTGAAAAAAAAACTTTAAATACCTACTATACTGAGCGGTTTTTAAACGGAACTTGTTGAAACAGTGTTTTGCATATATTTAAATCGAAAATAAAATGTAGAAGGTGAAAATATAAGTGGGTGTCTAGTTTCCCTAATAAATTAAAACTAGGTACTGCATTTCCACCCTGGGTTTTATATTGTGTGGTTTTGTGTGGATTTACAAACTTCTGAGAGTGTATCAGTTTGGGACTTTTCAATAAGGAGTTTCTATTCTGGCCCACTTTTGAAATTGCTTCTCAAATATACATAGCCACTTAAGAGTAAATTTTAATCCTAAAACCAGTTCGCACATCAAAAATTTTGCACACCGGAGGCTTCTGGTATCCTCCACACACCAGTCGCGTGGTTATATATATACAGGGTTCCTAAGCAAATTCTTAGGGGGCCAAGAAGCCGTGTATAAAACGCCGATAAACGGAAAAGCACATTAGACAGAAAAGGATGGGCATGGGGCGATGTTGTCACTACATCTTACACGTAGTAAATCCATTCCAGGTTGTTGTTTTCTAATGTTTTCCATTTTCATACCTTTAGGACTGGAATAAAAATTGTTTTTGCTCGACTTTAATACCAAACTGATGAAAGATATCGTAAAAAAAATATTTTTCGGCTTTTCATTTTGTAACCATTGTCCTTACGCACTTTTTACAGGCTGGGGACTGAGACACATGCAAATGCCTAACCTAAAGCGTTCATACATGGCCGGAGAAATCGACTGAGATATTTCCGTAGAAACTTTATCAAGCAAATAGGACGGGTTGACGCCTTCGAACGTCCAACCCGAGTTTTGCACTTTGATTCGAAATCAAAAAGGAGGAACAGTCAGATGTGGGGCCGTGCACAAATTACGTAACGGTGATTTTACCAATTTTTGACCCCCTCCCTATGTAATTTTTTGTAACGGTTTGGCACGCCACTTCCCTAATATTACGTAACGATTTCAAGACCACTACCCCCCCCCCCCAAAAAAAAAACTTTTCACTTATTTTCATTCCAAATTTTCTTAGTTTCACACAAATGCAAACGCTGTCGAAAACCCCCCTCCCCTCTACGTAACGTTTTTGTGACCCCCCTCCCCCCTATGATCATTACGTAATTTGTGCACGGCCCCTGTAGTCCCAGTGGAGGAGGGCGAGAAAATTGATATTTTTTTCTTAAAAATTATACTCTTTAAACCTATTTCTTTGCGTTTCCGAAATTACGTAATTTTTGAAAAAAAATTGTAAGCGGCGCCATTTTTATTTCGTGCTTTGTTTTTGTAACATTTTTGCGTTCGGCTAATTTAATTGAAAAAATTTTGCCTGCGGCGCCTTTTATCTTCTCACTCGAAACCAAGATCCCCCATTTTAGGAAAACTGATCCCGTCTCTGTTTCTAAATTTTTTCGAATAAAACTGGAGTATGACCATGGGGGAAATAATTTTTTTCTACGGTATGACGAAAATTTCGAGAAAGTTGAAGAAAAAAATAAAAAAAGTGGCAGAGCTCAAGTTTTTCGTAAAAAAAAACGTTTTTTGTAAAGAAACAGAGCAAAATAAATCTTTTCACCCGTTTTTGGGTGTTACAAATATTGGCAGCCCCTTATTTTTCGCTTTTATCCTCCCGCTAGTTTTGAAGAATTGGTTCGCTACATGTTTCGAGATCATGTCATAAAACACCTCGAAAATATCAAATGTAGTGTAGAGCTAGCTTTATGTAAAATCAATAATATCGCAAGCAAAGAGCTCTGCAGGAAAAACAGCGCCGTTTATTGATTTCTTTGGCTGTTAGTGCTAGCTGCATGGTTTGGCCGTTTCCGGATAGATGTCACTAGTAGAACAGAATGGAAATAAATTTAATTAAAAGTGAAGATATTTCTTTCTAATGTTAACAACCTCACGAGTTTATCGCTCAGTATCGTAAATAATGGACCCTGCCGCCTCCTTTAAGCAAGAAAAAGCTGTGGTTTGGACCTGAAAACATTTAATTTTTAATTAGATTAGATGTTCAAATCTCATGGTGTGGTCGCCATCTAGCGGAATTTGCAGACATGCTCACAATGAAAGAGTGGCGACAATTTTTTCTCATGAAAGCAGTCCGGAGATAATAACAAACTGGCACCATTGCTCAATATACCTGTTTCTTTTGTGCGCGCAGAACTTTCTATGTCATTTCTGAATTAAATATTTTTAGGATACGTAAAAATTATTAAAAAACTTTTATTTTTTTATTATGCAAAATCACGTGAACTGCTTCGGGACAATTCTAAACTATCACCGTACAAAATTTAATCCAAATTTGATTTACAGTTTTTTAGATTAAGTAATTAGAAGAAGTGCACTTTTTATTCAAATTCACCCTTAAAGGGGCTTTGGTGAAGCATCATTTAGATGCTGACGTGCAGTTTCCGGACGCTCGCACAGTGTAAGGTCGTCTTAGACACATCAGCTTGAAATCCACGGTATACAGGGTTCGACAGTTCTCGTCCAGGGTGCCGAAATGCATGAGTCTGAGTGAGAATGTTATTCAATTCAGATGCACTGAAGGGAGATGCAGGCTAGGCAACGTTATCAAGAAAATCAGATTAGGAAAACAAGTCTTAGTTCAGTGATCTAGGGATGTGTCGGTGCCAGTATAGGCTTGTTTCATAAATTATGAGAAAGCAGTTGATCGAGTCCAACACGAAAAGCTCATAGAATCGCTAAAAGAAGTTGGTCTAGATGACCGAGATCTAAAAATAATCGCTAATCTATACTGGAACCAGACTGCTCAAATAAAGGTTGATGACAAACTGTCCGAGGAGATTACATTTATCCGCTGTTGTTTAATATCTATAGTATCCAAATAAGAGAGAATGCACTTCATCACGTCATAAATGGCATAAAAATCAACAACCTACGATATGCCGACGATACTGCCCAATGAGCATTTTTGTCTATATAAAAGTTACAGCAAATAAACCTTCATAAAATAACCAAAAGTTATATTATTTAGTGTTGGTGATAATTTTATAACTCTAATATATCTCTTAAATGAGTAAAAAAGACTTGAAAAACAACTGTTCAACACCAGCTTATAAAAATTTATGGTACATAGTAATGGATAGAAAAACAACATACAGATTTTATAAAACTTCCTTATGAGTCCTCAAGTATAGAGATTATTATAAAAAGGTTTTACAACTGTTCTAACAACACTACATAACAAATTAAAGGTTTTTATGGATTTAGAAATATAGATTTTCCATCTTTCTTCCCTTTGCTGGTTATGTATTATTCTTTTTCTTTTTACAATAAAAAAATTTATAAAATGGTATTTAGCAATCTTCAAAAATAAATAAAAATGAAAGTGAGATAAGCTGAAGCAGGAATATGAATATTTATATACTATAGTCAAATAAAAGCTGTTTTTCAAGTCATCCTACTCTGAAAATCAACTGCGGTCCCGTGTGTACTGTATAGTTTTCGAATACACTCACGTAAATTTCATGGGCTCCAAAAATACTTGAGAACGTGAAAAAAATATTCATTTAACTATCAGTTTTTTTTTCATACGCGTTTTTTTCTTTCTGGGACAAATATTGAATTTCGTATGTTGTTCTTAACCCTAACAAGCAATATTTCGATTGAAACACATGTTGAAACCCCATAAATAACGTTTTTATTTAGGCAAAAACCTATTTTTGTAATCCAAAATGGCGAAAATTTCCGACACTATTTTATAACCCTTTTAAAAAATGATGCTACTTGGAAACAAAGGGCTACAGATGGCGCAGTGTTAAACACTAATGGTCTGTTTCGGCGAGCTTAACATAGTTACCATTGTTCTCTTTTCCTAAATGCGTTCCTCGAGAGATCCAGCATACTACACATACCAGGAAAAATACCCGCCTCCACACACTTCAAGCCCGCATAACTGTCAGAGGTAACCATCTCAAGAATATAGTTAGATTTCTGGGTCGAAGGGTGTACAGGCGAGTATTTTCCGGGGTGTTCACATTTGCCGCCGACCAGCAGTATCAGCGTATGCGCTCGACGTTCCACGGTGCGTTTTTGCGATCTTAACACGGTTACTATATTGTTCTCTTTTTCTAAAACACGGTTCCCATCTATGCGTTTCTCATTCGTGGGTGCCCCGAATCAAACACGTATCACGTGGTCTAAGCGAGATTTGCCTATACAAGTTCATGTCGGACCACGTGATGAGTTTTTTGAGTCAGGGTGACTGCGCATCGGAAACGCTGGTGGGAATCGGGTGTAAAATGCATTCGATCCCGATATCTGTCATCGGCAACTATCTCGAGAATATTTGGATCTCTTATCTCTCTCAGATTGATGTAATTAAAACAAGATAATAATGGTATGGTATCTCACAAAAACGCGCCTTTTGATGTCGCAAAAACGCTCCTTTTGATTTCGCAAAAACGCGCCTTTTGATGTCACAAAATTAACCTTAAAAAATCTTGTTTGTTTTGTTATTATAATTGCCAAAATAAATTAAAATTGTTTTTTTTGTTTTAAAAACAGTTGTATTATAATCACTGTATAAAGAAATTAATAACAACATTATAGAAAAAACGTTATGGGCAAAAAAGGTTTATGAATGAGTTCATAAGAATATTACAGACACCAATTTATATAACTATTGTGTGTGAGTTCCCAAGTTTTTATAAGTGTCTCTCGAAATATTTTCAATCTTATTTTATATAAATTTGTTGTTGGTTAATTAAGTTTTATAAGTGGGTTGATAGCAACATTTTAAAAACCAATCTATTATATATCTTTAATTGATAGTTACTTACGGTTTTATAGGTGGGTTGACAGAAAGATTTCAAACACCAATTTATATAACTTTTCTCACTGATGACTTATATTTTTATAAATATGTTGGTGGAAACATTGTTAACACCAATTTATATAACATTTGAACCGATGACTTTAATTTTTATAAAGATGTCCGTGGAAATATTGTTAACGCCAGTTTTATGTTAATTTAGAGCCTTTAATAAAACAAATATACAAGCTCAATTCTTGTGGGAAACTTCTAAATACCCTAGGGTATCAATGGAACCCTCTTTATAATAAATATATAAATATCTGTCACCAGAAGTTTCTGAAAATGCTCATTGGGTGTCATAATAGCAGACACGTTGGAAGGCCTGTAAAAGTTGTGGAATCAAATTGCAGCCAAAAGTTCGCAATTCGGTCTTAACTTAAATGTTGGAAAAACAAAAGGGATGGTCATATCCAAGGAAAAGAACATCCAGGGCATGTTAGAATTAAAAGGGTAGCAAGTCCCCAATGAGAACTGGGACAACATGCAAGAAGTTCGTGCAAGAATTGAACAGGCCATATCGTCTTTTATCAAAAAAAATCAGTGTTGTGTAGTCGCGATCTTAATATCACTCTCCGAATTCGTGTGCTTATGTGTTTAGCATCTTAAATCTTATATTAAACTGAGGTCATGTGCAACAAGTTAGAGGCAGTCGAGATGTGGTGTTATCGTAGAATACTAAGGATATCTTGGATGGAGAGAGTAAATAATGTGGATGTTTTACTTAGAACAAGTAAAGATCTTGAAGTTATATTTACCATCAAAAAATTAAAACTTGAATATTTTGGCAATATTTTGAGAAACAACAAATATAAACTTTTAAAATGAAATAGTAGAAGGCAAAATTGGAGGCAGAAGAGGTCCGGGTCGTGGACAGATATCATGAATTCGAGAGAGTTTTTTTTTTAAATCTCTGATGGATTCACCGATTGTTGGCACCTGTGCCCACTGTTGTCCACCGATTCCAGGTTGGTGGAAAGGTTTGATGGATGATTTAACCTCAAAAACTACCAGCTGATTTTTTTTGTTTTTTGATCAAGAGGGTTTATATTTTTGTGATCAGGGATGGAACATGATGGAATTAAAAGGACTGGCTGCACAAATGATTATGAAACTCTCTTGAGAAAATATTTCCTCTAATAACGAGGAACTGCATTTAATTTTAACAATTAGTGGACTTCAAATCCCACAATCCACGTCGTTTCTTTTTAAATAAAAACAATCAGCTTCTAGAAAAATTGTGGTTATGTTAGAAACTGATGCAATTTCCTATTCTAATTGGCAATACTTACAACTATAATTGGATGAATTATCGTCACGTAGTCGTCATCACTTAGCTTGCCTGACTTAGTTGGATTAAACTTGTATTGAAATCGAGGTGAATAGACGAGACTATCTTCAGTCTCGTTGTCTACGACATCGACTTTTTCGATGTATTCGCTAAAAATAGAAACAGATACAGGGTTCCTAAGAAAATCGTTAGGAGGCCAAGCAGCCGTGTATAAGACGCAGACAAACGGAAAAGCACATTAGGCAGAAAAGGATGGGCATGTTGTCACTACATTTTACACGTAGTAAATCCATTCCAGGTTGTTGTTTTCTAATGTTTTCCATTTTCATACCTTTAGGACAGGAATAAAAATTGTTTTTGCTCGACTTTAATACCAAACTGATCAAAGATATCGTAAAAAAAATATTTTTCGGCTTTTCATTTTGTAACCATTGTCCTTACGCACTGTTTACAGGCTGGGGACTGAGATACATGCAAATGCCCAACCTAAAGCGTTCATACACGGTCGGAGTAATCGACTGAGCAAGCAAATAGGACGGGTTGACGCCTTCGAACGTCCAACCCGGGTTTTGCACTTTCATTCGAAATCAAAAAGGAGGAACAGTCAGACCGTCAGGCCGTGGACAAATTACGTAACGGTGATTTTACCAATTTTTGACCCCCTCCCTATGTAATGTTTTGTAACGGTTTGGCACGCCACTCCCCTAATATTACGTAACGATTTCAAGACCACTACCCCCCCCCCAAAAAAAAAAAAACTTTTCACTTATTTTCATTCCAAATTTTCTTAGTTTCACACAAATGCAAACGCTGTCCAAAACCCCCCTCCCCCCGACGTAACGTTTTATAACCCCCCTCCCCTTTATGACCATTACGTAATTTGTGCACGGGCCCTGTAGTTCCAGTGGAGGAGGGCGAGAAAATTGATATTTTTTTCTTAAAAATTATACTCTTTAGACCTATTTCTTTGCGTTCCCGAAATTACGTAATTTTTGAAAAAAAATTGTAAGCGGCGCCATTTTTATTTCGTGCTTTGTTTTTCTAACATTTTTGCGTTCGGCTAATTTAATTGAAAAATGTTTGCCTGCGGCGCCCTTTATCTTCTCACTCGAAACAAAAACCCCCGTTTTAGAAAAACTGATCCCGTCTCTGTTTCTAAATTTTTTCGAATAAAAGTAGAGTATGACTATGGGGGAAATAATTTTTTTCTACGGTATGACGAAAATTAAGAGAAAGTTGAAGAAAAAAATAAAAAAAGTGGCAGAGCTCAAGTTTTTCGTAAAAAAAAAACGTTTTTTGTAAAGAAACAGAGCAAAATAAATCTTTTCACCCCTCTTTGGGTGTTATAAATATTGGCAGCCTCTTATTTTTCGCTTTTACCCTCCCCCTAGTTTTGAAGAATTGGTTCGCTACATGTTTCGAGATCATGTCAAAAAACACCTCGAAAATATCAAATGTAGTGTAGGGCCAGCTTTATTTAAAATCAATAATATCGCAAAGCTCTGCAGGAAAAACAGCGCCGTTTATTGATTTCTTTGGCTGCTAGTACTAGCTGCATGGTTTGGCCGTTTCCGGATAGATGTCACTAGTAGAACAGAATGGAAAGAAATTTAATTAAAAGCGAAGATATTTCTTTCTAATGTTAACAACCTCACGAGTTTATCGCTCAGTATCGTAAATAATGGACCCTGCCGCCTCCTTTAAGCAAGAAAAATCTGTGGTTTGGACCTGAAAACATCTAATTTTTTCCTCGATCATCTCATGATGTGGCCGCCGTCTAGCGGAATTTGCAGACATCTTGTCAACGGTTATTATTGCAACTATGATTTATGCTCACAATGAAAGAGTGGCGACAATTTTTTCTCATGAAATCAGTCCGAAGATAATAACAAACTGGCACCATTGCTCAATATACCTGTTTCTTTTGTGCGCGCAGAACTTTCTATGCCATTTCTGTTTGATTTATTGAAATCCTATCCCTAAGGAAAATCTTAGGAACCCTGTATAAAAACAGGGGGGAAGGGGGAAAATCTTAAATTAATTAAATCTGAAAGTGTGTAATGTGTAACATAGACAAAAAAGTGAAATAGGGCAAATTACACACTTAAAGTTGCACCAATAGAGAGTGCTTAATAGTTACAGCATATAACCCATATTATTAATTACTGTTTTGAGAGAGAGAGAGGATATTTTGCTGACATTTGGAAAAATCTATAAAAAAACAACCAACCTGAAAACTATTCCGATTTACGACCCATTTCCCTAATTCCAGTTTTATCCTTTTTTTTATAAATCACAATATTATTTCCCAGTCAGGCTTTAAAAAAGGTTACAGTACCACCTCTGTTTTAGCTCATGTGACAAACGCGATACTTAATGCTTTGGACAAAGGGCATTCGGCTGCCTTAGTAATGCTTGAGTTTTCCAAAGCGTTTGATACGCTAGATTATAAACTTTTTCTTGCCAAGCTTAGCTATTATGGGTGTGATGAAACAGTTCTTAGCATTTTTAAATGTTACTTAGAGAAACGTAAACAGCAAGTAGGCTTATCACAATGTGAACTATCGACTTTAGCAGACATTACCTCTGGAGTTCCTCAAGGGTCTGTTTTTGCTCCAATTTTATTTTTAATTTACACGGCAGACATGTTTAAAGCTGTAAAGAGTTTTAAATTGATGGCTTCGCAGACACTGAAATCACTCATAACTTTGACACCAAAAAGATATATCAAGCAAGCATAAATATAAACAGTGACCCTTCCAAGATTTCGAAATATGCCAAAAAATCGACTAAAATTAAATGCGTCAAAATCCGCCGTAATGATCTTTACACAGTAAAACAAAACGGAGTACGTTAAACAACACTCGCAAATTTTTGTCAATAACTTACAACTCAAAACTGTCACCAAAAACAAAAACTTGGGGCCTCACTATATGGCAACTTAAGATTTAAAAGTCATGTCTCAAATATCTTGCACAAAGCATATTTTGCCTTAAAAGCTCTGTCAGTCTCAATCTTACCAATTTTAAATTATTGTAATACAGTTATTTCTCCATGTATTGACAAACTTACTGCAAAACGACTTCAAGAGTTTCAAAATAGTTGCTGCCGTTTTATCTTCGGGTTAAGAAAGTTCAATAGGGTTTCTATAAAAATAAATGAGCTTGGGTGGTGAGTTGAAAATATTTTTAAGTGCGATTTGGGTGCATTTGTTCAGATATGTATTTTATCCTTATTGCCTCCGTACCTTAGCGATAAATTGCAACCCCGAACACAATTTCACAATGTTAACTTAAGAGCAGTAAACATGCTTACTACGCCTCAGCATCGGCTAACCATTTTTCGAGTTTTATTTACAATGACGTTAAATGCTACAATCATATTCCTTTATTACTTAAAAATCAAAATTGCACTTTTCGGAAAAATTTAAGTTATCCATTAAATATTCAAAATTAAACAAACAGAGGAATTGAATAAACATATTTATTGTCTTGTAAGCCCTGTACTCTATCTTTCTATTTTTTAGATATCGTAAGAATTTATAAAATGTAATAAACTATACATTGAATTTTTGTAGAATGGTTTAACGATCCTATTTTTAATTTTTTTGGAGTTGTAGGTTTATGGGTTGAGGGATCTTATTAATGATACGTCCTTTTTTTGGAATGCCAACGTTTCGCAAAATTTATTTGCTTCTTGAGGGCTATCCACGACGACCGTTCGATATGTTCATTTTATTACTAGTAAACATCATCTTTTGGTAGGACACGTACAGGTTTAGTTAAAAACTTTTAAAAAGACATAAACACGGCGACTATTTCGTTCGCATTTAATTTTATCAGTGTCTTTCGATACGTATTGAATACGAGGTGAAAACATACTAATAATTGTGTAGAGATTATTGGGAATAAGAATACCCTGTGGGTCCCTATAAAAAATCCAAAACCAAATTTGGCAGAAACATAACTTGTCAAAATTTAAAAGAAAAGAAAAAAATTGTCCCGAAAATGAAATGACGGGAAAATCAAATCGCTAGAAAAAATATGCTTAGAATAAAATTTAAATGAAACATATTTTTATAGAAACACAAATGTCAGAAAATATTTTTAACGAAAATAATAGAAATATAATAGTGCCGAACCACAAAGTTCAAGAACCCCAATATGTCCGAAAATAATTTGTACCGAGAGCCACGAATTCAATTGCTACGTTACCAGGCTTACGGCAGGGAAGAGTCGAAGTAAGTTGTGATATTGTATTAATTTACCCCCTTTAAATCCCTCAACCACCCCCAACCCCCAAATTTTTTCATAATATTGTATTGTCATCGGACCTACATTACTGTTCCAAACTTCAATGAAATCGGTTCACGGGAAGTGTATCAAAAATGAATCGCAAGATTTGACAGTTAGATAGCCAGAAACTGTGAAGTTAAATAAAATCGCTTAATAAAAAAAAAATCCCCGTGTCATCTTTTAAATAGAGAAACTTGTCAACACCGCAATCGAGGGCCTACGTTTGGGTGTTTTTCGTTTCTAGAAAATTATTTTCGATACTTTTGTAATTCTGATATTTTAAAATTTGGGAAAATTAAATTATCTTCGTGTCTTTTAAGGATCGAGTAAATTAAAATTCTATTAAATAATATTTGTTTCCATTATATTTTGGGTGTTCTACTCTCGTTCATATTTCGTTTCGGCGGTTTATTTTCTGTTTTTGTGAATTCGGCTTTTTGTGGGTTCCCGTCTAAGGATTTGCGCTTTTACGTTGGATTAAAAGTAAGTATTTTTTTTCTTTTGCAGTATTCCAACCCACCACCTTCTTTATCAAATAAAACCCTTTTACCATATGACAAACTGTTTAGAAAGGACATGGGCCAAATAACACAGGTAGTGGGCTTCCGTGGAATGCCTTGTCATTATGTTGTAGACAACTTCTTTCTAAACACCGTTTAAATTGTTCAAAAGTGCCACTGGGCCTTAGGAGCTTCACAATTTCGATCCAAAGTTTTGATTTTGAAAATGTTTGGATGTCAAAAAATGGCAGAATTTGACTTAATTTATTTTTGGATAGCTGAGGGCACTCAAATTCTCTTACCTCACTCCAGGTAATTCTGCCATAGAGTCGCTGATATTTAAGGTAGGAATTTGACCAAGGAGTGTGGCGATTTTACGCAATAATTTGAATAAGTGAACCGGGTTTCACTCTGTCGGTAGGGAAATAATTGAATTTAAAATAACCAGAAAATCTCTATAGGTAAGTGGCCTTCATCAAACTTCAAGAATAAGTCAAAGACTGTAGCTACGTTCGGTATATACATCCGATCAATCAGACTGCTCCAAATCGTTCGGCAATTCATAGCGGAGGTAGGGGAGGTAAATCAGGCGCGTTTGTTTAATGAATCCAGATCAATCGGAGCTAGATCGATCTGCTCCAAATTTTAGACGGATTTTCCAGATTAATCTAAACTTTTAGGGTTATGTTTTTGTTTATTTTTGTGTTTGAACTTTTTTGGATTTTAAGAAAAAGTAGTGGAAAATCAAAACCATTTAAGTAAGTTTACGTACGTAAGAAAACGCTCGCGCCATCGACAACGACTGGCGCGATTGAATCGAAAGCTGAGGGGTGATTTATAAACGAGTTGAGTTGAGTGGCATATTCTGAAATGTTCTTTAAATTGCCTCTGTCTCTTAATAGTGGGAATTTTTCTTTAGCAAAGCCAAAGCGCTTATTGCAGTCTTCTGAACAGTTAACCTCATCATCATCATTGATATACAAACACAAAAAATAAGTCAACAGGAGGAGAATGAAAATATGTAAGTATTGTTTATCATTTTTTGGTTTCAATTTTTGTGTTGTTTTACTTTGACAGCTTTGCAGTCTAGAGTTGCTGCATCGTAATTTAATGCATTATGCATTAAATGCTTTTTTTATTTCTATTTCTGTCAAATTTTTTTCAAAGAAGACAAAATTGTGCATTATCCATTAAAACTTGAGTAAATTTTTTGCTTACTTCTGTGAACTATAAACATCAACATTGATAACCCATAGTTCATTTTCCTTGCGTCTTATGGCTTACTTTTTATAGTGCAGCAACTCTAGACTGCAGCTTAACCTAAAAAGTCAGACAAGAAGAAAGTTCTAATTTTCTCTTGCTAAAATACAGTTCTTTGGGGTAAATTGTTGTTTTCCTAACACCCAACCAAACAAAGTACTATTGTTTTGTTACTATATTGTATTATTGTTTTTTTTACAGTTTCAAACAAAAAACTCCCCAAAAAGTCTTAAGAAAAATGATAGGCAAGGTATTCAAGGAACAACCTGCATATTGCTACCAAAGTGTAGCTACACGGGACCAAAGAATAGCTTGAGAACACATCAGGATTTGTCATAAAAAAAATAATAGGCAAGGTATTGAAGGAACAACCTGCATATTGCCAGCAAAGTGTAGCTACAGGGGACCAAAGAATAGCTTGAGAACACATCAGGATTTCTATAAGTTGGTTTATTAATTGGAGGTAAATAATATATTGGTCATTACTCAAAGAGGGTCTCCAGTAAAAATACAAGTTGTGTTTATTTTGTAGTAGAAATGATCCTAAAACTAGTGGCTTAATTGATTTTTTTATATCACTTTTAATAACTGAGAACTTTAATTCCAAAAATTAAAGGTGGTCAGTATTTGGTCGTTATAACCTTAGATTCTAACCATCTGTTTATTTTTTAAATCTATTGTAGGCTGGTTTTTGAAGGTTAAGTGCCATATAGAAATGACAATAATAACATATTGTTATTTATTAACTTATGTCAGTATTGCAGCATGACATATTTTGTAAAGGCTTGTATAACCCAAAAGATTAGATTAGACTCTTTATTTGATTGAAGTTATATTTTTACCCATAGGGTGTCGATTGTGTCAAGTACATTAAATAAATAAATAAATATAATTAATATTAGGTTTAATCAATAAAACAGATATTACATAACTCAGTAAAATTTGATATTATACAATACATACACTTAATTTTTTTTTTAATACAATACAACTTACAATTGAAATTGCAAAAGCTAGCCTATAACATTAAAAATCAAATTGCAAAAGATAGCCTACAGCATTAAAAAAGATAAGTCTAAACATATCTGGACACTAGAGCTAAAGCTTAATTAAATGAAAGTTAATAAAAAAAAAACGTACCAAAGTCACACAAAGATTTCTGTTCCACAGACCTACTAACAACGTTTTCTGAAAAGATGTCTATGCAGTAAACGTAAAGTTTGTATCTTTAACTATCTATACTTATTAACCTAGTAGTAAAAAAAGGGAGGGGGGGCTGGTAATGATAGAAAAAATTGTCTGACCCTCTCCTATAACATATTAAAATTTGAAAAAATTTAATGGATGCCCACGCTCTATAATAAATTGGAAGGAGTTCTTTCTAGTCCTTTTTATGTAAAATAACTTCTTGAATCTCTATGGTTTTATCAGAATAATGTTCGTCATAACTAAGAACAATAAAAAATAAGTACCGTATTTTGTGAAACTCATTCTTTATCAAAAATGTAATTTGTAAAATCCTTTTTTTTGCATTGTTTCAGATATAGCTTGATCAAGATTCAGCCTGCAGTAGGGTGATGAGTTCTGGAAAACTGCAATGTGCTTTTTTAGTGTGTTTGTTAAATGATATTTTTTATACACCAAATCAAACTGCCTGTACTAATTTTAAAGAATAAGAAAAATATATAAATTTGTGTTCCTTATTGTTGCAAATTGGACCGCAGTGTTAAACCTGGTTTGACTTGTAAAAGCACTTGTGTAATACTTACTAATAAAGAAACTAAACTAAACTTTGAATTTAATTGTGGTTTAGAATGTGCTCTCATAATAAGCTAAGGTATCACAACATCAATTAAATTTAAACTAGGTTTAATATTGCGGTGCAATATGCAACGATTTGTATAAATCACTACATTTAATCCACATGCCTATGATACAAAAGTGGTAAAATCTGGATGGCCAAAAGTGGTAATCTCCTGTGGCTGATGTTCGGAATGAAGGCGGCACGCCCCAGGAAGCACCATACTTCAAGTGGGTATCCGACTCGTGGTCGCCTGGAGTAAGCGCGCCGCTTCGGAGGGCACTTTCGGCCCGAATCCGTCACTTCGGAAAGCCTTCAGTTTGCCGAATTAAACAAAAAAAAACTTAGGTTAGAAAGTTTAAATCTGAACCCGTTCGGTAATGCGACTTGCTCAGATTAATCGACGATCAGCTGATCAAAAATCCGTCTGATCTGCGATCTATATACCGAACTTAGCTTGTTTTTCAGACTTTGCTTTGTGATCACAAAGGATACTAAAACAAAAATGAGTTAACTGGCCTTTTAGTTGAGAACGGTGTTGTACCACGTAGGAAGTTTTGGCGTGCTCTTGCTGTTAGTTAGTTTTTAGTTAGTTTTATATAATTTTGTTTGTTGTTTTTATATTATTTACTTGTTCATTTCCGTTTGTAGCCTTTTTATTTTTTTTTGAAAATGGTTCTTCTTACAGAACCGAATCTGTTACGAATATAAATATTTTCTAGGCATGTTCAGGCTGTTCAACATAGCTCCTTCATAATGTTTAATGTATGTGAATATAAGAAATCCAATCATATCCACCTATTGTACACGCAAAGTGAGAGCAAGGACATTAGGAGTATGTGCACCTGTTGCATCAATCCTGTGGTATCTAGGATATGCAAGGCACGAAGAGAATGAAGTAGGGTCTCCTTCATTCTTTCATAGCATCTTCTTACTAGGATACCGGATGCTGCTCGTCGTCATGAAAAACCAATTGACGAAGTCTAGACAACAATGGCAACAATATTTAGAGATTTTTCAAAGCAACCGCGGCTTTTATTCCATTTTATAATGAATGCAGCACGTTTAACGGCGCAAGAACAATCCAGAGATAATATAAATTTGTCAATCGATTTCAATACGTCATCTACCACTCATTATCTATCTCTGGTTTCTTTACTGTATTCTCCTGTTCACAGATTGCGCCGCGAATCATTGGGGATTAGGGTCACTGGATCCTAAAACCTGCGGCTGGGACCGCAGGTCTCAGGATTCAGTGACCCTATAGGGGGATTGTTTATTTATCACCTAGGTGATCGAATTGAGAGCAGTGACAACTAGTCAAATGGCCATACACACAGACCACTTAAGGGTTCTAAAAAGTAGCTTTTCACCAAAGGAAAAATTATTAAATAAAACACAAAAACCAAGCCGACGAACTCCAAAACAAAATGACAAAACTAAGGTTATGAAGAATGTCAGGCAGACACACTGACATTGGTTAGTTGCAAATACAGTGAGTCGACCAATTTCGATGTTTGCATGGCATAAATTTTTTTTCCTGGTAAGGGGTGTTACCTAGGTATATATGCTAGATCTCTCTTAGCCGAATACATTTAGGAAAGGAGAACACTAGAAACTATGCCTAGGGTAAGCTCACAAAAAAAAGACGTGGGTGGTTAATTTTGATGGTGGCGGTATCTATAATATAACTATTTAAGTACTTTTTGATGATAGGCATATAACTAATATTGATAGGTAACCAGTATAGTCCATGTTTTTACATTTCCGCATGTTTTAGCTTTAGAGGAAAATAATACTCAATTTGTTTTTTATTAAGGGAAGAGGATTACAAAGCTTATTAATACAATCTAGAGAGTTTTTGAAATTAGGTGTCCATTATTTGGAAAATTACAAATATTTCCAATTTAGTTTTACAGGTCTCTATAAAGGGTATTTCTGACTGTTTCTGACGTAATATGGGCGCGCCAATTTTGAAACACCATAAAAGCTAAAACAGTTTTTTCCAAAAAATAAACAAAATTTTAAAAAAGTACCAAGATTTGATGGAAAAACATAGTCCAATAAACAATGTAGGCAAAATTTCAGGCCATTTGGAAGTCCCGTTTCCGAGAAACATGCGGAAAAAGAATTGCCTAATAAACGGACCCAACAGCGTTGCCGGTTTAACGATGTAATTGGGCCGTTAACCTCACAGCTTTCATGCTTGCATTACTATAAAATCACCAAATCAAAAGATACCGGGGCTCCCTAGTGTCGAGTGTCCGAGAAGGGAAGATCCGTCAGATATTAATGTTTCGTTTCCCTGTATCTCAGTGATAACATAGATACCTAGCTATTTCTTCACAATTCCGCAACCTGATCTTTTAAGACTCATTTCGAAACCATTTGAAAATAATACTTACATTAGTAGTAGTAGGTAAAACATTACAATCATCTGCTGGTGGGTTAGGTACCAAAAGCATGATAAGTACCCTTAACATTCAGTCTGACAGATTAAAGTAAAAATATTCTGACAGAACTAGCCATTTTTTGACATCAAAACATTTTCAAAATCCAAACTTTAGATCGAAATTGTGGAGCTCCTACGGCCCAGCATCACTTTTGTCCAATTTAAACACCGTTCAAAAAGAAGTTGTTTACAACATATGTAAGTACCCAACAAGCATTTGGACGTTATGTTACGTTAGCGTCACGTAGGGCAAGAAATACCTGAGGACTCAATTTAGCACCTAAGTGGGGAATCAAAATTCGAGTCGTTTCGACGTCGGGTGCTGCACAGTGTTTTGGTCAAATATTACGTCAAATTACGTAGACTCGCGACTCAAAGTTTTACTGTGCACACCAAGTTTAAAATTATTAGGTAAAAACTTTTAAATGTCTAAACAAACACATCCCAATGAAATGTGGATGACCATAATTATTAGGTAAAGTTAGTTTTAAACATTCTATGGATCCAAATCTTCCAGCGAAGGTCAGTTTACTGATAAATATAATTAAAATAGACATTAAAAAAACAGAGACCCACAAAAATAATGCAAAAATATTAAGAAATTAATTTAAAAAAAAATTACCTAAAATTTAAATATTTATAAGAAAGCCCGTTTCTTATAGTAAAACATTATAGGCATTTAAAAAATGCATTTTAGTTGCCAACAAATGATTTTATTTACATATTAAGCCTTTAAAAAATTGTCAATTGTCAATTTTATTACAGTTCTACTTTAAAACTCATACTAAATATAACGTCTCATGAAATGGACGTTATACCGGGTGTCCCAAGGTGAGTGGCCAATTAGATTATTAGATTATTTTGGAAACTATACAATATAAAATTTAAACTTTCTATTCTAACATAAGTCCATGTAAAGTATATTTATAAAATACCTTCGTATTTGCAGTGTTGCCATTTACAGGAAATCTTGGCAAAAACTTTGTTATTTTAAATTAAACACCCTGTATATATTTGCATTTTTGGATTGGATTGATTGACAAGTTTTCCGTCGTATCTTGGTTTTTCACAAGCTATCGTTTTAGACTATTTTTAAATTTAACTCAGGGTTAAAATATTCCAAGGTAAATTTAACCCTGGATTAAAAATAAAACGATGGAATCCAATCCGAAAATATACGGGGTGTTTTATTTAAAATAAAAAAGTTTTTGTCAAGATTTTCTGTAAATGGCAACACTGCAAATACGAAAGTGTTTTTTAAATATACTTTACATGAATTTTTATTAGAATAGAAAGTTTGAAAAGTTTCTATTGTATAGTTTCTAAAATAATCTAATAGGCACCCACCTTGGAACACCCAGTATTTATTGACGTCCGTTTTCACTTTGGCCCGACCTTCAATTTTATTCTAAAAATTACGTCGCCGTAATTAACGATAATTTACGTCGCTAATAAGTAGCGAGTATCACCAACATTTAGCTACGTCCGTTTTGGTAAGTATCGATGTCACAACTGATGCACCAGTTGTTGGCGACGTCAGGTCTTAGTAAATAATACGTTGTTTGACGGACAAACCAACTGCCGACCTAAATTTGGGCCAAAACCGACGTCATGTTGGGTTGTAATTAGTCGGAAGTCAGAAAAATGCTCCTTGGGTACCAACGCATTCCACGGAAGCCCAATACCTATATTATTTGGCCCATTTCCTTTGCTATGCTCAAAAATATTCCGTAAAAAATACAAAAGTTAACGGTCTATTTACATTTTTCTCCTCGCTTTTTCTTTCTTTCTCTCTCTCTCAGTTCTGGTTAGAGAGCGCAGCACTTGGAGGTTTCAAAATCCTCTTTAATATTTGATAGGTACCTATTTCTAATTTAACTTTAATAATACAGCTAACTGACAAAACTCATAAATTAGGCAACAAGTATATATTTCCATATGGTATTATATTCGTCCCTGCGGATATCAGGCCACCATATGCAATTATATCCTAGTTAATCGAATTTTTGTCGGATATGGAGCATAGGTTAATCAAATAACCCTGTCATTTAAAATAAAGCTCTGGTATTACAGTAGGCCAGAAAAAAGCAATGTAATTATCCAAAAATCGCTTGTTGGAATGTTTTAAATTTTGGTTCTTTGATGTAAGTCTGGTTAAAATTAAAAACGCGCATTTAGCCCACAAATGTATAGGAAAATGTTTTCCATATGAATCTAAATTCTTGACATATGTAGTAGGCTAAGCTACATAGGAAAAATAAAGGAAAAAATTGGAACCCAAATTTTTTTTCTTAACAAACTTAGGAAGGTCCACCGTTAATGAGGAGGGGAGCCACAAGGAAAAATATTAATAAATGTCATTATGAATTTATTGAAATGCAGTTTGCAGAATTCTTACTTCTAAGAAAAAGACAGATATTTTAAACAAGAATATGGTCTAATCATGTGATCTCGACTTTCGCCGGTAGTAGCCCCCAGTAATCACAAACCTTGCGAGCCATAGGTGGCCTGCCCGCGGTTTACCGAAATGCTGCTTGCTTGCCGAATACGGCAGCCGCGGCGGAGTGCAAGCGGTAATGTCCACTCGACCCTTGGATCGCCACATGCGGATTACCGCCAACACCTACACGGATAGCCGCACGCATAGAACCGGTTGGTGAACCGTCAGTGTTTTAACTAAGACGGCCGCACAGACATCGCCGCTTGCACGCCGCCGCGGCGTTCATTGTACTTGTGGCTAGAACGCTACAAACTACTGGAGAATAACCTGCGGATAAGTAACGGCCTACCGTCAGATGCTGAATTGCCGCATTCGTACCTTTACCGGCCGTCAGACCGTTACCGAGAGATCTATCGGCATTCCGCTAGTGGCTGTAAAGTGGGGTTAGAATGCTACAAATCATTAGAGGATAACCTGCAGATAGGTGACGGCCTGGCGTCAGATGGTGGATGGCCGCATTCGCACATTTACCGGCTGCCAGAACGTTGCCAACAGATTCATCGGCAAACCGCTGGTGGCTATAAAATGGCCGATCAGACATAGCCGCTTGCACGTCGCCTCAAATACCACTAACAAGCAGCCTCGTGACAGCTGAGCGCTTTACAAGTTCTTGGAGCGAGGCATCAACATTATATTTGTATAGTACCTATTAATTGTTACACTTTATAAACAGTGGCCTTTACCTTTACTATATCTATATGTATAAAAATATTATGTACTGAAGAAATATAATATTGAAACGAGCGCCATCTGCCTTCTAGACTGACAAATATTATAACTGTGTAATGATTAATTGCTCGTCTAGATGGCTCTGGATAAATGCTGACCATGCAACGATTATATTTTAAGTAACAGCACGCTTGATTGCTGCGTCTGGCTAGTAAGATGATATGTCGAAGCGGCTAGCCACCTATATGCCACGTTTAAGGATTTTTTTCGTAAAGAAACCCAAGCCGATCAAAAGCGGTACCCTTGATTGCCACGTCTGGCTAGAAAGATAATATGCCGAAGCGGCTAGACACCTATATGCGACTTTTCGGGATTGTTTCGTAAAGTCATCCTAACCAATAAAAATGGCAGCGCGCTTGGTTGCCTCATCTGGCAAGAGAGATAATATTCCGAAGCGGCTAGCCACCTATATGCGACTTTTCGGGATTGTTTCGTAAAGTCATCCTAACCAATAAAAATGGCAGCGCGCTTGGTTGCCTCGTCTGGCAAGAGAGATAATATTCCGAAGCGGCTAGCCACCTATATGCCACCTTTCAAGATTTTTTCGAAAAGAAACCCAAACGGATCAAAAGCGGTACCCTTGATGGCCACATCTGGCTAGAAAGATAAAATATCGAAGCGACTAGCCACACTTTTTTCACCTTGTGGATTTCCTTCGTGCAGATACATAATATTTACGAGAGACGTCACGCTTGATGGCCACTCCTTAGCTGCTTGCTGCAAACTAACTATCGGTAAGCAAAGTGGTTTACCAACTAGTGGCTGCCCACCAGTGCCGCCAAGAAACCGCTTTCTTGCCGTAAGGCTTGTGTTTACTGGGACGCTTGATTGCCTCGTCTGGCTAGAAAGATAATATATCGAAGGGGCTAGCCACCAATATGCCACCTTTCGGGATTTTTTCGTAGAGCCATCTTAATCAATCAATGGCAGCAAACTAGATTCCCATGTCTGGCTACCTATACGCCCTCGTCTGACTAGAAAGATAATATATCGAAGGGGCTAGTCACCAATATGCCACCTTTCGGGATTTTTTCGTAGAGTCATCTTAATCAATCAATGGCAGCACACTAGATTCCCGTGTCTGGCTAAACAGATAATATGCTGAAGTGGCTAGCCCACTATATGCCACCTTCTGGGATTATTTCGTAAATCCATCTTAACCATTCCATGGCAGCACACTTGATTGCCTCGTCTGGCTAAAAATATTATTTGCCGAAGCGGCTAGCCACCTATGTGCCACCTTTCGGGATTGTTTCGTAAAGCCATTTTATTCAATCAATGGTAGCACACTAGATTCCCTCGTCTGGCTAGAAAGATAATATATCGAAGGGGCTAGCCACCAATATGCCACCTTATATTTACGAGTGGCATCACGCTTGATGGCTATGTCCGGCTAGAAACGCAATTTGCCAAAATGAGTTAGCCACCCCCGCGCCGCTTGCTGCAAGGTATTGGTAAGCAAGTGGTTTACCGACTGATGGCTGCTCACCAGTGCCACCTAGAAACCGCTTTCTTGCCGTAAGGGTTGTGTTTACTGAGCAATATCGTTATAAAATCCTTTAAAGGAAAAGCTCTGCGAACATCATGGCAGCGACCCAAACTACGACTAAATTCCATACGACATGTTTACCATCTGGAAAAAGGACAACAATACACCCGAACAGTTCTTTAATCATGTCAACAGTATAAGAAACTGCATCACATTAACTCTGGAAAAAGAAGAAAATTGCCAGTTCGCTTTTCTCCAAGTTCTAGTCACCAAAAATAATTCAACCATTACCACTTCCGTCCGTACATCGCAAACCAACTCATACTGAACAATATCTAAACTTCAAATCAAACCACTCCACATTAACCAAACTAGGAATTGCAAAATCTCTTATAGATCGAGCCATCCACATCCGCAATACAGAAGAAGCTACAAATAAATAAACGGCAAAAATTCGATGCGATCAGCGAAAAAATGGCTTCTCCATCTACACGATCGTTAAAACTCTTCAGACCACACCAACACAAATAACGACAGGCGTAAATATCTACTGAAAGGAAGGTGACACTTATAATTCCATACATCAAAGGAATCTTAGAAAAGACAAGAAGAATAGGCAACCAATACCATCTTCGGACTGTCTTCACAACGACCACAGCAATAGGAAGTCAATTAACAAAAACTAAACCATATCGCCACAACACCAAAAACTGCATCTGCTAGGTACCATGAGAGTGTGAAGATATCTACATCGGAGAAACCAGCCGACCCTTGGAAGTTCTCCTTGCAGAACACAAACGCAAAACTCGAACAGGGGGATCAACTGGAAATGGAAGTTCGAAGAAACAGCTTTTATACAGAGGAACCAGAATGTATTTTCTCAACAAAGGGTCACCATCAAGGATATTTGGAATCACATACTTGTCGGAGATAACAGATTTCATCTGCGAAAGGGCGGAACCAATCAAGGGTAAACTTCATCGTTTCCTGAACACGGGTGTTACTATTCACTTGATAACGATTGCAGGTGCTTAAGCATTTGAAACGTTGTGGAACAGTAAAAATTAAAGACAATAGAAGCTTACTAAGTAGTGTTCAATTTAACTTTAGCCGATCTTAAAATTTCTACGCCAAAAACAAATATTTCTCGAGAACAATTCATACATTAAACAAACAACTTTAATGTAAAAATAATTCGAAGCTTTCTGAGTAAAACAAAACCGAAGAACAAACAAAATAAGATTTTCCAAGTTCCTTGTGAGTGTGGTGAATCATACATGGCGAAACAAAAAGACCACTATCTGTGTTTTTCGCTTAAGGAACATCAGACGAATACCCAAAGAGATGAAACAACGAAATCAGGAATCGCCGAATACACATGGTCAAAACAAGACCGAATGAAGTGGACAGAAGCAAAGGTTTTGCAGAAGGAGTCACACCGGAAGAAACGAAAATTGACTTCATTGGGCAGAATCAGGGTATTTTCAGTAAACCAAGTGTTGAAATTCCAAATATTGGAAGCCCGTCCCATAGTATATAAGTACGTCGCCTTAGAAATAGATTGTAGTTTATACCTGAAAACGACCAGAGATTGGACTGATCGAAACGTCGTGTATAAATAAAATATAGACAATGGAAGTCCGAAACACCGAGTTAATTTCATTTTTTGAAAAGTTACGTGTAATTGTAAAAATTTTACCAATTTTTTTGAAAAAGCCATCGCACAAGTCGTGGAACAATTGCTTTCCCTCCTCTCCCTTCCTCTGTTTACCTTCAGACCTATACTTACTATTATTAGAAAAATGATATGCTTATTTAAAAAGAAAAACTAATACTTACTCATACCAGTATGGTCCGACTTCTTTAACGATTGGTTTTGATCCATTTTGGATTTCCATGGGATTTGTCACGTTAAAAAAGAATATTTTGAAGTTGAGCGGGAAAGGGATCTTGAGATAAATGTCTCTAACCTCACTTTTTCGTTTGAGCGTCACTTGCTAAAATATTTATGCTTAATATTAGAAGAAAGAACCACGCACTGGACACTCTCATAATACATATCTCGATCGATTTGAAATAATTTTGGAATTGTTGTAGCACCATTAAAGAAAATGGGTAATAATCTATCAAAGTGAGAAAAATAGCCACATACTGTTATGTTTAAAAAAATTTTTTTGTGAAGCATTTGGACTTCTTCTACTTCCTTTCATAATGTTTCAACAGCTTCACCCCGGAGAATCTACGATTCTATACACTATTGTTTCAATTAAGAAAATACACGGGTCTCTCTAGAATAAATGAAATAAATTTTTATTAAAAAAAACTTTTAAACAATTATTAGATATTAATTTAATTAAGTTAATTAATAAATTAAGAAATTAAATTAAAATTATTATTATTAAATGCACTTAAAATTGGTTAGCAAAACATGACCGAAAATCGTCTATCTAGAACCCGTCATATTGAATTTTTAAAGTATTTTCAAAAATTCGTATTCCTTATGCCCAAAAGCCCCCGTGTAACAATTTTGGTCGAAATCGGACAAACTTAGGAGTTTTCCCCCCTCCACTCCCCTCGCATGGGGAAGGAGTGCCCAATAATGACATGTTATTGTATTGCGTATAAGTTATGTATATAAGTTAGTTAAAATTGGTTAACTTAATCGGGTTCACAATATTTTGTGAGCAGCAGAGTTGACACAACTCACTTAAATATCGTCTGCTAAATGTCATATTTGAATTGCATACTAGGGGCAATCCAACATATCTCTAAAATCAATATTCGGTGATTCACAAAAGTACTGCCAAACTATTTTCTAGCGCACGTCAAAATGTAATTAACTTTCTATGACTAATTATAAATATATGTAACAAAAAAAAGGTTGTTTAAGCATCGGCGACTCTGATGGCATTTCTGCGACGCTATCGTCTCAAAACATGTGTAGGCATAGTAGTGTCAGGCTAAAACATTGAGGTCCGAGCTCTTATGACGTGCAACTCATGACCTGACTTTTTGTCTATAGAACTAGTCATAGAAACCAAATAAACATTACCCATTTTCTTCTTTTTTATAGGAGTGTCCAGTGCGTGGTTCTTTTGCAAAAAATATAAACTTATACAAAGATTGTGCTTGTAAAACATTTTTTAATGAGATTTTGTTAAAAAGCTTAGAGCAAAGAATTTTCACGTAGAACTAAACACGTTTTTAATACGATTCACTTTCAAACCTTCCACGAAAAAGTGGCGGACCTTTTTTCCGTTGACCCTACCCAAATTCAATACCGCTTTGTGGAACGCCTGTGGTTCATCATATTAACTGCAATTCGTCAAAGCAATTTTTTATCCAAACCTTATTTCATGAAATCCACACCACAACAAATTCGAAATGTAACAGACCCATTTTTAGTCGAACCATTGTACATCAAACTCATTCAATATCAATCCCGGAATTCGTAAAACCCCCAATTGATCAGAATATTTTTGGTAAATTGATTGCGCATTCGCCAATAACACATGAATGCAAGTGACATCTATACATAAACTATTAAACGCAACCTGTCCAAGTGTGCGCGCGTAACAGCGACAAATGCGTCAAAACGCCGCGCCGCTGCGCCACCTACGTGTACGCCTTTGGTTCATGTGGTATTGGCGAATGTGCAATTAAATTAGTAAAAATTTTCTGATAAATAACGGGTTTTACGAATTCTGGGCTTGATATCGTTTGTTAAACAAGGGTTTGATTAAAAACGAATTTTATAAATTTCGAATTTGTTATTGAATGACTTTGACTGATAGCATCAATAACAAATTTTTAGCACTTCCAATATTCCTGCAAAAAGTAGGTACCTAGTGATGAATTCAATAGCTGCAAGTAAAACGACGTACTCAGACCAGAGTTTGTTAACCCTCAGTGATTTATCTACTTACTAATATAAGGCAAGTCACTTAACTTTCCATTCACTTAGGGTTAGTAAATTATTCCACTAGTTTGTGAACCCTTAGTGATTTATCTGCTTACCAATATGCGACAAGTCACTTAAATTTTTCTTCACTTAGGGTTACTGAATTTGTCTACTAGTTTGTTAACTCTTAGTGATTTGTTTGAAAGTTTGAGACATTGATGTATTTGAAATTTACTCTGTGTTTCCGACTTCCAGTGTCTATATTTTATTTATACACGAAGTTTCGATCATTACAATCCCTGATCGTCTTCAGGTGCAAACTACAATCTATTCCTAAGGCACGTAGAAAATCACTCAACCATGAAGTATAAGAAGTTATCTCCGCCCAAGGAGGGGCTTCCAAAGATTTGGAATTTCAACACTTGGTTTCCTGACATCACCCTGATTCTGCCCAAGAAATTTTGGTTTCTTTCAGTATGACTCCTTGTGCAAAACCTTTGCTTCTGTCCACTTTATTCGGTGTTGTTTTAACCATGCATACACCTCTCGGTATTCGTATGATATTCCTTAAGCCTAACAGATAGTGGCCTTTTTGTTTTATTAATTTAATTTTATTTAGAAATAGTATCTGTTAGAAGTTTAAAGCTGTAACCATTCTACTGCAGATCCTTGTTAACGTTTCTTATTATTCTTAAACTTATAACAGATAATATTTCTAAATTTCAGCAAACAGGACAGAAATTACAATACCAAAACCAGGCAAATGCATTCCTTACAATTCCATACATTAAAGAAATATCAGAGAAAATTTGAAGATTAGCGACCAACTTTAATATTAAAACAATTTTTAAATCTAATAGTACAATTCGAAACCTTCTTAGTAAAAGAAAACCGTTCCTTGTGAGGGATGTGAATCATACATAGATGAAACAAAAACAGCACTAGCTGTGGGGTTAAAGACCATCAGATCAATACCCAAAGAGGTAGAAAAACGAAATCAGGAATTGCCGAACACGCATGGTCAAAACAACACCGAATGAAGTGGACAGAAGCAAAGGTTTTGCACAAGGAGTCACACTGGAAGAACCGAAAATTCCTTGAAGCTGCTTTTATTGGGCAGAATCAGGGTGTTTTGAGTTAACCAAATGTTGAAATTCCAAATATTTGGAAGACTCCTTGGGCGGAGTCAACTTCTTGAACTTTACGGCTGAGTGATTTCCCATAGAATATAAGTACGTAGACTTAGGAATAGATTGTATTTTGCACCTGAAGCCGATCAGAGATTTTCCTGATCGAAACGTCGTGTATAAATAAAATATAGACAATTGAAGTTCTTAGTGATTCATCTATTTATTAATATGTGAAAACTAACTTAGCTTCCCTTCACTTATGGTTAGTGCATTTTTCTACTAATAATGCATCATAAGACAATCCCATTCGCAACGATCATTGTACTATTTATAGGGAAATCATAATAAAAATAAGTTAAAAAACTCAATAATCATGATTAACACTTTTCAGGACATGATTTTTTGGGATCAAAAATATATTTTTTATTTTATTTAAAGCCATATTTTAGGAGTTATAATGGTTTTGCGCTACTGTAAATTTACTAACGGTTATTACATAGATACTTCACTTACGGTGTGAGTGAGTTTTTACTTATGGTTAATATGCTATTTTATAACCTTAAGTAGGTGAGAAAATTTATGCTATGTAGAAAGTTCACTTGTCTCATACTTAAATGAAATTTGTACTTGGGGCTAATGAATTCTTACTTAGGATTAGTGGATATTTTTGTCAGTGTATACCTTTATTTTAATTATATTATCGTGCTGTATACTTACTGGATATAAAAAAACAAACAAAGAAGTAAAATTGGCTTAAACTACATCAAAATGCATCAGGCAACTGTTAGAAGTTTAAAAGATTTCTAAAACACGTTCAATTCGCTTCAAGAAAACGGAAAAGAGAATCATATTGAAAACGCATTCAGTTCCATATGAAAATGTAGTAAATATACGTACGTTTTTTATCACAGTTCTTAACAAAGCGTCAAACGCAAAAAACTTCATTGCTGCCAGGAACACTAGAAGCACGGCCAAACCCGTTAGGATTTTTGGAGAGATTCTCATTTTAAATGAAGTTTTTTATTTGCTACTTTAGAAAATATAAAATACTTTTATTTAGGTTTTATTCACATCTAACTTTTTTGTGGTAGATTTTTTAGGCAAACTCACTCCTATTACCCCAAAATTATACAGGTTGGATTCTTTAAATGGAACGGTGCTTCTAAAGGCTTTAGGGAAGAGGTTTTAAAAAAGATAAAAGCAAATCTATAATGATTTTTTACGGATTTTCCGCCTATGATAAAAAAAATTTGGAGAGAGTTTTCAATGTATTCCAAGAACTCGGGTAAAAACGGCGCTTGGTAGTGGTAGTGGTTGTTAAATACCAACATAACGGCTGCCACAGTTGTCAAAATTTTAAACATTCCAAAATTTCCCTAATGTGTAGATGATTTCCGTGGTAGTATTGTTAGTTTATAAGAAAAGGTTATACAGACCGCTTCAAGCTACTGCGAACATAGGGCGGAAGAAGTCTAATTTGCCAGAGTACGTACATGCAGAGACACCGCACGCCTATCAGTGAAGCAACCAATACTCAGGCTTGCGATCACCACTTGCATGACTTTCCTTTGGTATTTAGTACGCCTCTAACCACGGTGCTGTGTGGAGCGTAGTCAGTGAAACCGGAATTTGGTCAATAAATACGCAAATTTTTATAACGTAATTTTCTTATTTTTTGTCACTGATAAATAAGAGCGTTTTATTGTTAACTGCTCAGATTTATCACTGACGACGTGTTACAATGAAAATAATAAGGAGAAACAAAATAAAAGCAAGTTCTCAAAATAAAATAATACATTCTAAAAACCAAAAAGATTCTCCCAGTCAAAAAAAAATTAAAGCAAATGTTCGAAAAGTCCTCCTTGCTCGGCTAGACAATATCCGAGCCTACTATAAAAACCCCTTCTAACGTTTCCAAGCATGTTAGGGGTGATAATTTGAAAAGCTTCTTCAAAAACAGATAGAAGTCATTAGGAGCAAGATCGGGAGATCGAGCTGGCCATAAAATAGTTCTCCGTGTACTTATAACCCGATTAGGAAATACATTATCAAGATATTCCCTAACAAGGCCAACATTGTGAGCGGAACAACCATCTTGTTGAAACCAGGTTTCACCAAATCTTACACCTAACAACTGCCTAGCAGTTGGAATAATGTGCTGCTGCAGTAGATCCAAGTATCTAGGACCATTCAAATTGCAATTGCCGTTAATAAAAAATGGCCCAATTACGTGTTCCCCTATAATACCCCCCCCCCCAAACATTTAGTTTTTGGGGATACTGTGTTCTTACGTCAAAATACAAATGCAAATTTTCCCTCGACCAATATCGAACGTGTGTTGGGTTATGACGATTTGACCATTTGACCATCTGCACTTTTTCGGCAACTTCGTAGACATCCATTTTTGGTTTTAAAAATGTATTATTTCAATTAAGAACTTACCCATCTGTTTCTCGAGCAAGGCAGAAATAAAACAAAATAATAAAAACAAAATGAATTTCCAAAAGATAACACTGCAGCGTGCTTCGAATCCAACTCGATCGTACGGCACGGAGAGTAAATTGGACTTGATTCCCCCTATGTTCGCAGTAGCTTGAAGCGGTCTGTATATGATTAACGTCGCGCCTCTACCCAGGTCTGTTATAGTTAAACCGTATAAAACTGGGCGAGTTCTTTAAATCAGCTTAAGTTCAGCGATTGATAAGTGTGCTTTCAGCAGTCGATTGAACAGCTGTTTCTGCTGACTTCCAAAAAAATACCCCAGAAACTATAATTCAAAAAAATAACAGTCGATAAAAGGAGGTTATCGGCTCTTAATGCTGATGGGACTGGCTGGAATGAGCTGCTTCCAGCAACATTTTTCAAGAACGCGCTTTCTGGTAACGATGGCTCAAGTACTGAGTTTAGAGAAACCCCAACTATGGAATAACGTCGACAAATAAACAAAATGAAAAAGGGAGCTCTTTAATCCAAAATAAATAAGTTGCTTAAAAAAAGTCAAAAAGTAAGTATTATTAAATCATAAAAATATGTGGTGATAAAAATGTTTTACATCATTTTCTACACTAACTGTAGAATTTACGTCGCGATTCTTCAAAACCCGTCAGAAAATCTCGCCCTTACAAAAAAATCACACTGGTTTACACTAACTTCTTTTTTTCAGGACTTATTAGCTAATATTCTCTAAAATTTAGTTTCTTAATACTGTTCCAGTAAATAAAAATTTGGTGCTAGAAAGCGTGGATAGTCCACCATACAATCAATTACACTGTCCAACAATGGAAATGTTTCGGGCTCAAAAATAGATAATTCTTAAGTATATTCATCCACTGAATTCAAACCATAAAAATTAGATATTAGCTCTAGTCTTGGAGATAAGGTGATATTCTACATTTTATATCCTCTAAAAGCATCGAAAGAGAAAATAATAGAAAGGGCAAAGAACTGGATAGGGTGGGGAGTTAGAAATAGTGGTAAGCCACCATCTAAATTGACTATCGATAATATCGATAGAGATAAAACTACAGAACTATCGATAGTTTTAATTTAGCTATCGATATTTGCAATACAGCCCTGCTCTTCTCGATATGTATAAGCGGGGACTCCCTCCTTTTCGAAATAATTGCGTATTTGCGTGTCTTTTTATTCAGGGCGACCGATACCTTACAGTTCAGTTTCATATTTCTAATCGTACGCCCAGTTAATGTAGTGTGTATGGTTTTGTTATAAAACTGGATACACGGAGACACAATATATCATCGCAAACTGACTATAAAATTTATGCTGTAAATCTAAAATGCTAAGGTTTACATTTTACATACAATATTTCTGTTTTGCTTAGTGCAAAATTTGTTGTTTTGGGGTGCTCATGGTTTGGCGGGAGCCTACAAACCACATAGATGACTGCTATTTTTGCTTGACTCCCCCTATCAATGCAGGATTGTCAATGAAAAAAAGAGGAACAGTTCAATATCCGAATCGCTCATCTGCTATTCGACCTATACCACATTCAGACAGATTACCAATTTCTACTCCACCTCAAAACTATGAATTGGGAGTAGTGAGTGAAGACAATGTGGAAGATGAGGAATTAAACATGCCTTCAATATCGCACGACCCTGATTTTGAAGAAAAAGATGATCTGCCACACAGATTGAGCCAGTCTGAGTTAAATGATCTCATTCGAGATCTTGACTTGTCACAGGAGAAGTCAGAACTTCTAGGATCAAGGTTACAGTAATGGAATCTTCTTCAACCAGATGTCAGGGTCTCTAAGTACAGACAGATTCGGCGGAATCTGTTACCTTTTTTTAAGAAGGAGAATAATCTTGTTTTTGCTGTGATATTAATGGTCTGATGAATCCAACTGAATGAAGGCTATTCATAGACTCTTCCAAGCTTAGTTTAAAAGCTGTATTGCTTCATAATGGCAATCGTCTTTCTTCTGTTCCTGTTAGTCATGCAGTTCATATGAAGGAGACTTCATGCAAATATGGCAACCCTTCTTAACTCAATCAAATATGCTGAACATAAGTGGAAAATCTGTGGCGACCTAAAAGTCTATGCTGCTATTAGGCATGCAATTAGGGTACACTAAATACTGTTGATTTTTGTAGATTGGCCTGCAAGGAATCTTAAACCTAGTGAGAAAAATGTCATTGCCGAGCCTCTCGAGAATTCAAAAGATGTTCTTCTTCCACCCCTACATATCAAGCTCGGTTTAATGAAGAATTTTGTCAAAGGCTTAAACCAAGATGGTCAGGCTTTTAAATATTTGAGAGAAAAATTTCCCAAACTAAGTGATGCAAAAGTCAAGGAAGGCATCTTCGTTGGGCCACAAATACGTGAACTCGTAAAGGATCCTGCTTTCGACCTAGTTCTGAAAGGAAAAGAAGGGAGAAAATTACACTCAATTGGTAAAAGTATTTCTAGAAAAGTACCATCAAGTCGGATGTAATATGTCACTAAAAATACATTTTCTCCACTCCCATCTTGATTTTTTCCCACCCAGTTATGGAGCTGTCAGTGACGAGTATGGGGAAAGATTCCACTAATATATTTCTCTCATGGAATGGAATCAAGCAATGCTCGCGGATTACTGCTGGTTTATGTATAGGGATGCTCAAAAATTACTTACAAGAGGAAAGCCAAAAGCCCCCAATTAATTCTTCATATATTCAACCACCGGTGAGTGTTCTTTTGTCATTTATAATGTGTAACTGTCATTAAAAATACACCTTTTAATATTGTTAACATAGATAATTGATATTTTTCGTTACCTGATAATCCTTATTAATTGAAAAACTCATTATTTTTTATCACAGAAACTAGAGCTAACCCAAAATTGGTAGGAATTAACTTATAAGGTGAAGGAAAAAAATTTTTGTTGGACAGTGTTATTCTATGTTGAAAGGAAATGAAAATATCTCGAAAACTGTAGCTTTAAAAGATTTGGACCTTATAACAAACATTTTGGGTAATATTTACGAAAACCAGACAGACATTTTTTTTGTCGATTAAGGTGTTTTGGAACCTTAGAGTTACAGAGTTACATCACTTTTAACAAAAAAAATTACTCCTCGGGAAAATTTCCCTATATCAGAATATAATAATTATAATATAATTGTAGGTATCTTTTTTTTTCTGAGTTCTCCTTTAAAAAACTTTTAAAAAACGCAAGCTCTAAATTTCTTTTGCGGAACAAAGTGAGCACAAAATTAACTAATAAAAAAATCGCAAGTATATTGAAGTTTGTTTAGGTAGCAAAAAAACCGTAAAATTGAGACAAAAGTTTGCTTCATTAAGCAAGCTCAGTAAAAAACCGGCTGCTTTGGGGTGGACTTATTATTTCATTATTAAAGTTAATAAGTTAATATCTTTTTGTGTGCGGATCAAACGAGATGTTGGAGATTTTAAAATTTCAACATGGGCGAAATATCCAAACCCGATGGCATTAGCCATTTTGATACTGGGCACGGAAAAAGGATTGGTTTTTGTCCAGTTTTTAATTAGCACCTCAATTAATGGGAAATTATTAAAAAAAAGTTAAAGACAAATATTTTATTAAGTTGGAAATGAAGCAAACACAAAAAATAAACATGTAATAAGTCAAAAATTAAGTTTGGGTTAGTTGACAAAGAAGAGTTTTGACAATTTCATTCTATGGCCCGTCCCAACATATCTACAATTAATGCATTCCGCGAAATTTGGATCATTCTAAAATCTCCAACATCTTTGGTGCGGATAAAGGAAGGTTTCACGTTTCAAAAGGGACTTTTATTAATTACGTGTAGTGCTTTTATTTAAATTAGTTATCCGTTAATAAATTGCTATAGAGTGCAGACATCGGTTCTGTCCTCTGTTTGTATCATAAACAATTCAAAAATGTGGTATATTTTTACTTGGGATGAATTAAGCCGAATTTTCAACAGATTTTTTTTTTCTCTGGACACCTAAATTTAAATATTGTACTTGTAATTTTTAACACACAACTAGATAAATTTAATTGCACATATTTAAACTACACAATCACAATTATTTTACATTTAACGAGCGCTTAATAATAAACGACTAATAACAATTTTTGAAAGTCGGAAAATCTACGCGCGATTTTTCACAACGAAACAATCAAATTCGAAAGGATTTGTACGAACCAAGATGATCATATTATTGTCCGGTGAAAGGTGGGGGATGGCATAAAATAAAGGTTGATTAATAATTTTTACTGACATTAAGAGGAACCTACCTTCGTTGTTTTTTGTTATTCTAGGGAAAATCCTTGAATATCAATCACGCAAAGATTGCAATAATGTAACACTTTTATGTTTGTATAATAAGTAACAAACATGTTTGAATTGTGGTTAGACACACACATTAAGTATCTTATACAGACCGCTTCAAGCTACTGCGAACATAGGGGGAATCAAGTCCAATTTACTCTCCGTGCCGTACGACCGAGGTGGATTCGAAGCACGCTTCAGTGTTATCTTTTGGAAATTCATTTTGTTTTTATTATTTTGTTTTATTTCTGCCTTGCTCGAGAAGCAGATGGGTAAGTTCTTAATTGAAATAATACATTTTTAAAACAAAAAATGGATGTCTACGAAGTTGCCGAAAAAGTGCAGATGGTCAAATGGTCAAATCGTCATAACCCAACACACGTTCGATATTGGTCGAGGGAAAATTTGCATTTGTATTTTGACGTAAGAACACAGTATCCTCAAAAACTAAATGTTTGGGGGAGGGGGGTATAGGGGAACACGTAATTGGGCCATTTTTTATTAACGGCAATTGCAATTTGAATGGTCCTAGATACTTGGATCTACTGCAGCAGCACATTATTCCAACTGCTAGGCAGTTGTTAGGTGTAAGATTTGGTGAAACATGGTTTCAACAAGATGCTTGTTCCGCTCACAATGTTGGCCTTGTTAGGGAATATCTTGATAATGTATTTCCTAATCGGGTTATAAGTACACGGGGAACTATTTTATGGCTAGCTCGATCTCCCGATCATGCTCCTAATGACTTCTATCTGGTTTTGAAGAAGCTTTTCAAGGGGTTTTTATAGTAGGCTCGGATATTGTCTAGCCGAGCAAGGAGAACTTTTCGAACATTTGCTTTAATTTTTTTTTGACTGGGAGAATCTTTTTGGTTTTTAGAATGTATTATTTTATTTTGAGAACTTGCTTTTATTTTGTTTCTCCTTATTATTTTCGTTGTAACACGTCGTCACTGATAAATCTGAGCAGTTGACAAGAAAACGCTCTTATTTATCAGTGACAAAAAATAAGAAAATTACGTTATAAAAATTTGCGTATTTATTGACCAAATTCCGGTTTCATTGACTACGCTCCACACAGCACCGTGGTTAGAGGCGTACTAAATACCAAAGGAAAGTCATGCAAATGGTGATCGCAAGCCTGAGTATTGGTTGCTTCACTGATAGGCGTGCGGTGTCTCTGCATGTACGTACACTGGCAAATTAGACTTCTTCCGCCCTATGTTTGCAGTAGCTTGAAGCGGTCTGTATACTCTAAATCAAAACCAAACATTTTTTTTAAATTTCATGAATCCCTTATGATTTCTGGTAAGGCTGAAATGGGCTTGTACGATTTAAGTAACTGTACACAAATACCTAATCGCGGCTTTTTTGGTTACCCATACAAAACATTTCTTACAAGCTTTTATTTCACTTCAAGTCAATCTTGCAACTTAATTTTGACTAACTTCTAGATGTCCGATTGAATTCAAATATGGTGTGCGATTATTGTTCCGGTTACAATAAAATAATATGGTATTATTAGGCACCTCCTCCAGCCCTGTTTTTCCGTTATCAACCAAAGTTATAAGCAATACGAATCTTTATTCAGATTTTAAAAATTCAATACATATGGCGGATTCAAGATGGAAGATTTTTGCTCATATGTTGCTAACCAATTGTAACTGACTTATACAGATCCGATTGCCTCCAAATTTGGTATCCATTTATAGCTCCGGTGACAATACAACAATATGATATTATTAGGTACTCACCTCCTTCCAACGGGAGAAGCGGAGGGGGAAGCAGATTTAGTTTGTTCGATTTCAATCAAAATTAGCATACAGGGGTTTTTAGGGACGAGGATTATGAATTTTTCATCAGATTTGAAACTTTTAATATGGTGGATTCAATTCAATTAAGATTCAAATCTAAAAGTTAAAAACTAAATTTTATATAAAAAAAGCTTTTCAAAAGCAAGCTTTTATAAAATATAGCGTGAACTTAAAAGTAGAAAATAACTATAAGCATTCTGATATCATAATAATAAAAGCGATGGATGCAAATTAAAACTAACAAGAGAAATATTAGGATGGCTTGCGCCCATCGCTTTTATTATTATGTACTTTATATTTTATGAAAGCTTGTATTTGAAAAGCTTTTTTTTATATAGAATTATTTATTGTTCAAAGTGCATAATAGTATATTATAAATCTAGGGAATAAAGTGCCAGATTCAATCTCGCGGCGAAAGCCCAACAAGCATTTGGACGTTATATTACGTTATGGTCACGTAGGGCAAGAAATACCTGACGTCGGCTCCTGAGGACTCGATTTAGCACCTAAGTGGGGAATCAAAATTCGAGTCGTTTCGACGTCGGGTGCTGCACAATGTTTTCGTCAAATATTACGTCAAATTACGTAGACCCACGACCCAAAGTTTTACTGTGCACACCAAGTTTAAACTTATTAGGTAAAAACTTTTATATGTCTAAACAAAAACACATCCCAATGAACTGTGGATGACAATAATTATTATCTTAGTTATTGTAGGTAACTGAAAAAAGTTATTTTGTCACATTCTATGGATGTAAATCTTCCAACGAAGGTCAGTTTACTGATAAATATAATTAAAATAGACATTAAAACAACAGAAACCCACAAAAATAATTCAAAAACATTAATTTCTTATAGTAAAACATTATAGGCATTTAAAAAATGCATTTTAGTTGCCAACAAATGAGTTAATTTACATATCAAGCCTTTAAAATTAAAAAATAAAATGTATTGTTGTAATGGCGCATCGATGCTAAACGTTTAAAATGGCGTTTCGGGCGCCGACCAAATTTCTAATGATTATTTACCTATTCGGACAAGAACACCTCCTGCGACGTCACCTTGTAGAACGACCCAACCTAGAATATTGTAGTATAATTGTAGTTCACGCATCCACGTTGGTGGACCTCGGAATAGTTACATTTAATAATTAAAAGTTTGGCAACGTCAATTTTCATACAATTTCATACTAAATATAACGTCTCATGAATTGGACGTTATACTGGGTGTCCCGAGGTGACTGGCCTATAAGATTATTTTGTAAACTATACAATAGAAACTTTTAAACTTTCTAATTTGCAGTGTTGCCATTTACAGAAAATCTTGGCAACAAGTAAATTTAGTTATGTCCGTTAAACAACCTTAAATTTTATTCTAAAAATTACGTCGCTGAAATACGTTAATTTACGTCGCTGATAAGTAGCTAGTATCACCAACATTTGGCTACGTCAGTTTTGGTAAGTATCGACGTCACAACTGATGCACTAGTTGTTGGTGACGTCAGGTCTTAGTAAAAAATACGTTGTTTGATGGACAAACCAACTGCCGACCTAAATTTGCGCCAAAACCGACGTCATGTTAGATTGTAATTAGTCGGAAGTCAGAAAAATGCTGCTTGGGAGGTTTGTAGCACGACTGTCCATTTTGCGCTATTTTATTTATTTATTTATTTATTTATTTATTTATTTATTTATTTATTTATTTATTTATTTATTTATTTATTTATTTATTTATTTATTTATTTATTTATTTATTTATTTATTTATTTATTTATTTATTTATTTATTTATTTATTTATTTATTTATTTATTTATTTATTTATTTATTTATTTATTTATTTATTTATTTATTTATTTATTTATTTATTTATTTATTTATTTATTTATTTATTTATTTATTTATTTATTTATTTATTTATTTATTTATTTATTTATTTATTTATTTATTTATTTATTTATTTATTTATTTATTTATTTATTTATTTATTTATTTATTTATTTATTTATTTATTTATTTATTTATTTATTTATTTATTTATTTATTTATTTATTTATTTATTTATTTATTTATTTATTTATTTATTTATTTATTTATTTATTTATTTATTTATTTATTTATTTATTTATTTATTTATTTATTTATTTATTTATTTATTTATTTATTTATTTATTTATTTATTTATTTATTTATTTATTTATTTATTTATTTATTTATTTATTTATTTATTTATTTATTTATTTATTTATTTATTTATTTATTTATTTATTTATTTATTTATTTATTTATTTATTTATTTATTTATTTATTTATTTATTTATTTATTTATTTATTTATTTATTTATTTATTTATTTATTTATTTATTTATTTATTTATTTATTTATTTATTTATTTATTTATTTATTTATTTATTTATTTATTTATTTATTTATTTATTTATTTATTTATTTATTTATTTATTTATTTATTTATTTATTTATTTATTTATTTATTTATTTATTTATTTATTTATTTATTTATTTATTTATTTATTTATTTATTTATTTATTTATTTATTTATTTATTTATTTATTTATTTATTTATTTATTTATTTATTTATTTATTTATTTATTTATTATTAATGCTATTACAATTTACATTGTTTAAATACGTCAAATATTAAAAAAACTGTTTAACTAACTAAAAATTCAAAAAACAGTAATAACAAAAACTAAAGGATTTAAAATAAGTATTTCAGACAGACAAGAAACATTAATGACAAAATAGAAACAATACCCACTTTTTTTGCCATAGCTTGACTACAGGTAAAAAGTTTAATTTACTTAAAACTAATATAGACATCTTGGCCCTACTTCTCTATATTTTGAAAATCTTTTTTAATCAAAAATAGCTTTATAGCAATTTAGACAGTTAGAAAATCTTAGGCCAAAATAGTTTGCCCCATTTCTTGCTCTGGAATGTATAGATTAATCTTTCATATGTTTTCTGATATAAATCAGGCAGTTCAAAATATAGAGACAAGGAAATGTTAGAATTTTACCGTTTATAAAAGCATTCCCGCAGTCTTCCCGGTATTTAAGACCAAAAATTAATCTCACAGCTTGTCTTTGTAAACTGAAAATTCGAGATTTTTCTGATAAAGCTACATGGCCCCAAGCAACCAGTGCATATGAAAGATTGGAGTGAAAGATTTCAAAATAAGCTGTTCTTAAAACATCTTGAAATACAGAATTTACCAAATTTTCGAATGACAAAATAATTTTAAGAAAGTTATGATGCGAGCTCATTTATTTACTCTGCCTTTTCTATATTCAGACACATTTGGTTCGAGCTAAACCAACTTTCAGCACACTTCAATAATTCTGTTGCTATGGCCGAGAACTGTTCTTTGCTCTTGGTTTTTTTACTAAATGTGGAATCATCAGCAAACTGGACAGTTTTACCATCAATTGATCGTTACAATAAACTAAAAACAAAATTGGCCCCAAGATAGATCCTTGAGGAACGCCTATATTTACTGCGCATGCTTGGCGAAGTCTACTTGCGCCCAGAAAAGGTTTTGGCTCTGCATTTTTTCCAGGCTAACTTGATTGGGAGAGTTATTATTGCTATGGCTTTTTTTTCGGAAAATGCAAGGGCAAAAACTTTTAAAACTGAAACTCCCTATTTTGCACTGCAACATTTAAATTATGTGCTATTTATCTGAGCCGTTATTGCTCCCCACAAGTTTCTCGGTATTAATTCTTTAGCTAAATTATTTAATGAAACTAAATAAGCTTACTGTAAAACGACTTTGAAACTATGCCGAAAACTTGTTCGAGAAATTTAAGTTGATTCGGTTGGGTAGGTATATCAAAGGAAAATACGATTAAGATTCTAAACTCAGATTTCTTTCATTAATCTTGCTAGGACAGTGGCCGCCTATGGAAAGGGGGGTTAAGTGCGCTTCTCATCTTCTTTGCAGCTAACCCAGCCGACCTTCGGCTTATATTTCTCAAACATTGACTGCTATAACGTCACTGATATAATTTTAACTAGATTTAAAGCAATTTTTAAAAAATTAAGGTGGGTATTTTTCTACGAGTGACCACAAAAATCTACTTTGCGCACGGTTGTGCTTCTGTACAGTTTGACGGAAAAAAAAATATCTGTAGTTATATAAATTTTGTTTCGCGTTTCTATAAAAATCTAGAATTCAAAAACAGTATCGATTCGAAATTGATTTGGTAACAAATGGGCTCACTTTCGTAGCTAACCCAACCCATTTTTTTAGCATTTCACTAAAACGTAAAAAAGACTTTAAATTTTTTAAAAATTTCGCCTGCTGCTCTGTTATGTTTTTTTTTTGTAAAAATTTTCGCCCCCGGCGCATTTAAGACATGATCTAGAATTGAGATTAGATCCGCCCTTGCCTTTCAACATGCGCAAATAAATATTTTTTTTTAGTACATATTACCCATAAAGAAGGCAGCGAACGCCCCTGCTAAGAAAATATTTTAGTTTAATTTTAATTTAGCAGTTTTCTTGCTTACACTTTGCCTTACTTTCTGATGAGAAATACCCGCCAAAATACCTGGAATTACGAAAACTAAACATCCAATTTCAGACCTTCGGAAATAAAATTATTTTTAATTTTCCAACAACATTTTATTTATTAAAGGACTCGGATATAAGCAAATAGTTTTAACAGATACTCACATACCAAAAAAATATTGAGCGTATATCTAGCGTATATACGAAAACGGGGAAGGATATTGCCCTGGATATCACCCAGATATTCACCCGACGTGCATAGGAAATCCCAAAAAGATGTAATTTAGATCCAGAGTTATCCATCAGGTAACATCCACTGAATATACGTTATAACTATATTCTGAAGATATATTTGTACTACACCAAATTTGACGTCACATCCAAAACAGATTTTATCTGTTTTTTTATAATTAAGGCAGACATATCGTAGCCCAATATCATTGAACATTTGCACATTAAATATGCCCCTGATATTTGTTTTTTTAATGTAATCTGCATATTTAAATTTTATTTTTGGTTGTTGCTAAAACGGATACACAATGAATATTGAAAAATATATATATTTTTTATATAATTTCTTGCCATAAATTTTAGCTAAAAAATATATAGTATTTTAAATGTAGATCGGAATATTAAAAACCTTTTTTAGAGAATATTACGCATGAATTATAAAATTTATATAGATATTTATTTTACATTAAAAAACAAATATTCGGGTAATATTTTATTATAATATATTAACTGATATTCGGTTAAAAAATATAATGCTTGTATACAAAAAAATATTTTTAGGATGTACGATAGCGCATATACATTGAATATACAGTAAATATCCGTTCATATTTCCTTTTTTTTTAAACGGATTACGTGTTTTTTTTTCTGATATATATCAAATATAGATGTACCATACAAAACGTATATCCTAATTTAAATATCTTTGTGATGTGCAGTATCCAAGGCTTGCTTTGTGGGTTATAGCGTTTTGCTTGTAATAAAAGTTTCCCTCTGAGACACGCTTGCTTCCTCCGGTATCTTGAATTAAAGACGGCTGAAAAAGGTATTATTTGTTTCCCAAACAAATTTTGATATATTTATAATATATACTATATTTTCACACAAACCTAAAAATTTACCCCTGGTCAAAAGCATTGAAAAACTTATTGAATAGCAGTAAAAAATAATGGTAACAATTTCAAAAAAAAAGAAAGTTCTGTACTATTGTGTAGTTTCCTACAAATTTCTATTCTATGGGTATGTAAAAAGGTGCCTCGTCAAAGTTGAACCTTCCATAACGGGCTGCTCTATTCCCGGGAGCAGCCTCCCCGGAGAATTTCGATGATGATGGCGCGACTTATCCTCTCTGCGTAACGTAAGTTGCGTTAATACATAATTAAAGCATCCGGTGAAGGGTTTATGCTGGATTTAGAATTCCGTAAGGTATGCAGTAGTATAGTAAGGAGTAATACAACTCTCTATGAACAATATTGAATGGTTCTTAAGCAATCAAATGCCATTTTAAATTTCCATGGCACAAAATTATTTTTTTAAAGGTTCGGTTTAGTGCAGGCAGACGTTAGGTAAGGCTTAGGGGGCCGATATCGACTCCTTAGATTTAGGGGTCACTATGAGTGTTTAGGGATCACCTTAACACTCAATGAATTTTTGTCTATATAAAAGTTACAGCAAATAATATAAAACCTTCATAAAATAACCAAAAGTTATATTATTTAGTGTTGGTGATAATTTTATAACTCTAATATATCTCTTAAATGAGTAAAAAAGACTTGAAAAACAACTATTTAACACCAGCTTATAAAAATATATGGTACATAATAATGGATAGAAAAACAACATATAGATTTTATAAAACTTTAGAGATTTTATAAAACAATACAACTGTTCTAACAACACTACATAACAAATTAAAGGTTTTTATGGATTTAGAAATATAAATTTTCCATCTTTCTTCCCTTTGCTTGTTATGTATTATTCTATCTCTTTTTAAAATAAAAAAATTTATAAAATGGTGTTTAGCAATCTTCTAAAATAAATAAAAATGAAAGTGAGATAAGCTGAAGCAGGAATATGAATATTTATTATTACTATAGTCAAATAAAAGCTGTTTTTCAAGTCATCCTACTCTGAAAATCAGCTGCGGTCTCATGTTGACTGTATAGTTTTCGAATACACTCACGTAAATTTCATGGGCTCCAAAAATACTTCAGAAAACGGGAAAAAAATATTCATTTAAATATCAGTTTTTTTTTCATACGCGTTTTTTTCTTTCTGGGACAAATATTGAATTTTGTATGTTGTTCTTAACCCTAACAAGCAATATTTCGATTGAAGCACATGTTGAAACCCCATAAATAACGTTTTTATTTAGGCCAAAAATCTATTTTTGTAATCCAAAATGGTGAAAATTTCCGACAATTTTATAAAAAAACAGTACAATTATACCACTGTTTACCTCGTCAACACTATTTTATGACCCTTTTAAAAAATGATGCTACTTGGAACAAAGGGCTGCAGATGGCGCAGTGTTGAACACTGATGGTCCGTTTCTGCGAGCTGAACATAGTTACCATTGTTCTCTTTTCCTAAATGCATTCCTCGAGAGATCCAGCATACTACACATACCAGGAAAAATACCCGCCTCCACACACTTCAAGTCTGCATAACTGTCAGAGGTAACTATCTCAAGAATATAGTTAGATTGCGGGGTCGAAAGGTGTACCGCCGACCAGCAGTATCAGCGTATGCGCTCGACGTTTCACGGTGCGTTTTTGCGACCATATTGTTCTCTTTTTCTAAAACACGGTTCCCATCTATGCGTTTCTCATTCGTGGGTCCCCCGAATCAAAACACATATCACGTGGTCTAGGAGAGATTTGCCTATACAAGTTCATGTCGGACCATGTGATGAGTTTTTTGAGTCAGGGTGACTACGCATGGGAAACGCTGGTGGGAATCGGGTGTAAAATGCATTCGATCCCGATATCTGTCATCGGCAACTATCTCAAGGAGATTTGGATCTCTTATCTCTCTCAGATTGATGTAATTAAAACAAGATAATAATGGTATGGTATCTCGCAAAAACGCGCCTTTTGATGTCGCTGTTTTGTTATTATAATTGCCAAAATAAATTAAAATTTTTTTTTTGTTCTAAAAACAGTTGTAGTATAATCACTATATAAAGAAATTAATAACCACATTATAGAAAAAACCTTATGGGCGAAAAAGGTTTATGAATGAGTTCATAAGAATATTACAGACACCAATTTATATAACTATTATGTGTGAGTTCCCAAGTTTTTATAAGTGTTTCTCGAAATATATTCAACCTTATCTTATATAAATTTGTTGTTGGGTCATTAAGTTTTATAAGTGGGTTGATAGCAACATTTTAAAAACCAATCTATTATATATCTTTAATTGATAGTTACTTACGGTTTTATAGGTGGGTTGACAGAAAGATTTCAAACACCAATTTATATAACTTTTGTCACTGATGGCTTATATTTTTATAAATATGTTGGTGGAAACATTGTTAACACCAATTTATATAAAGTTTGTTACCGATGACTTTAATTTTTATAAAGATGTCCGTGGAAATATTGTTAACGCCAGTTTTATGTTACTTTAGGGTACCATCAATTTAGAGCCTTTAATAAAACAAATATACAAACTCAATTCTTGTAGGAAACTTCTAAATACCCTAGGGTATCAATGGAACCCTCTTTATAATAATTATATAAATATCTGTCACCAGAAGTTTCTGAAAATGTTCATTGGGAGGGCTACCCTAAATTGATTGGTGCAAATGGTCAATAGGCTGCGTTATGTTTCAGTTTGTACTACTATGTCAAATAAGGGTTCCAAAATATCCCCATTAACAACAGGTATACGCACTCCTCTTAATACGAAAAATGAAGGTATCAATTATTTACCATGATCATCGATGTTTAAACAGAAACAACAATATTATCTACCAGTTTAACAAACAATTCGTAAATTATAAAACATAATAATGAGATTCTGGTCGTTAACAAACGATATTTAGAAAGAATAGACCGTTAACTCTTTAATTTACTGTTGTTGATGGTCATTTAAATTACATTTAGTTCTTTTTTGTGTGTTTTTTTTTAAGTAGAGAAACGCAGGTAATACTTGGACGTGGGATACTGTTGGGTTATTCCATTGAGACGGTCAATGCTGCATTTGAATATACGGGGTTTTACATTTCTCGTCTAGGTGCCGACATGCATGTGTCCGAGTAAGAATGCTATGCAATTCATATGGACGCCCACGTTTTATCAGAATGTGCAAAATCAAACCCGTTAAATAAAAGAAAGTTCAATTATAAAATCACTCACTATAAGAACAGCAAATTCTTAAACCAATTTTTTATCCGAACATTATTTCTTCAAATCAATTCAATAAACAAATTCGAAATTTTTTTTAATCAAACCGTTGTTCATCAAACTCATTCAATATCAAACCCGGAATTCGTAAAACCCGTAATTTATCAGAAAATTTTTGCTAAATTATTTTCGCATTCACCAATACCACATGAACCGGAAGCGTACACGCAGGTGGCGCAGCGGCGCGGCGTTTTGATGCATTTGTCGCCGTTACGCGCGCATACTTACAGTTTGCGTTTAATAGTTTGTGTATAGACGTCACCTGCATTTACGAATTCCGGGTTTGATATTGAATGAGTTTCATGAACAATGGTTTGATTAAAAACGGGTCTGTTAAATTTCGAATTTGTTATTGAATGGGTTTGATGAAATACGGTTCGGATAAAACATTGGTTTGACGAATTGCAGTTTCTATGGTGAATCGTTCTTAAGATGAATTTTTTTATTAAGGTCGTAGTTACAATCTGGGAAATTGTTTTTAGCAGCACTGTACGGGAAATCAATTTAACTATGTCGACCTGATTTTTTTGCAAAATTTTACGTCATTGAATTTGTTTTCCATGGCAATGCGGAGACTTGTATTTATGTTTATCCACAGTGGGACACCAGAGATTTTTTAGCACCGGGTCAAAAATTTGGGGTTAGGTTACTTATTTTGACTTTTCGCGTTCTGCGCCGCTAAAAAACCAAGTAAAATACTAAAATAAAAGAAAACCATTTATTGCAGAATTACCTGCTAAAAAAACGCTACCCAACTACGTATTAGAGTAACTGGGTGTAATGTTTAAGGCTGCATTTACAGATGCATTTATAATTGAATTGGAAACACACCCGCTAGCTGATACCGACAACAGGTTAACTTAAAAGCATGCAGATTTAAAAATCGGCTACTGGCGCTAGACGAAATAATCGTATTCTGTTTTAAACATGAGCGTCAACGACTACCAACCTCTAAATGGAGCTTTACTGACCTATTTTGTTAGTACTCAAGTATCCGTGTGTTTTGGAAACTGAGGTTCTAAAATCTATCCTTTGCACTCCAAGATTTCACTAGTACAATTGCACATAACTATGCCGCAATAATTTAAATTTAAAAAAATGGTTGAATCAAAATAAAAACAAAATTATGTGTGGTTATGGGCGCCGAATGTTTCTATGCGAATTCCTAGTAATCCCAGCGAGCCAGTAAAGTTCTCTTGGTTCTTTGAAAGACTCGGGGTAATGCCCGCGCAGCGCTAGGCCTTTTTCGGCGGGCGACCGAACACACGGAGTGGTTTCATATTTGTTTGAGAACAATGTTTTCGAAAACGCATTTTTGAAAGATAAACATAACCTTAAATGCGTTTCTGTCGGAAAACGTAAAAATACTCCTCTGTCCCACTGCTTCCCGATTTAAAGTTTGTTGACAAAACAGCTGTAGTTACCACGGAATCGTATAAATTCTGCGATCTATCGACCAACACTTGAACTGCGTGTGTCTCCCAAATTCAATGAATTGATTGATCGGTTTTCTTTTCCGGAGTGCAGAGGCTTTTAGAAAAAAGGGAATTTAGTTTTTATTTTCGCTAAGGCAAGGAAATATAAAAAGGAAAAATATAATCCAGAGGAAATTGTGAGTATCTCTCTATTTGTTTTGTAAATCGGGTTTGTTCTAAACCGAAATTATTTTGAGGCTTTTGGGATAGATGACAGCACCAGAGCTTTTATTTTGAAGAAAAATAATTGAGGATTTTGAAAAATCTTTCAGATATTTTCGTTCAGTGCACTCTGGCAAAAGATTAAAAAATTAAAGAACAAGGCGTTGCCAGTTGTCTTTTTTTTACTTAAAATCTGGGGAGAAACTATAGCCTTAAGTTTACTTCAACAAGATATTTCGCGAGAATACGAGACTGCCACGATAAATTGTCTCGTAGAGTCGGGACTCTAGTGTAACTGGTTATGGGAGGTCAGGCTCAGAGTTTTCGCAGCTTTATTGAAAGAGCAACGTCAATTGGTAGTAAAAGTTTTTGAATAAATGGGCATTTATTGTTAAGTTTGACGGGATCTTACTTGGGAATCGGTTTCTTAAGTTTATTATCTCTTTCGCTCTTTTCATCTTTTTCAATACACACTATTTCGGCACTATAGACAAGAACTGTTGAACCCTATATATATCCTCTGCAATTTTACTAAAAATAAAAGACAGATATATCTCAGTGTGAATTTATTAAAATAAAAACCGTTTTTCCTAAGAATATAAGAGGAAATCTCGTTGCACTACTTTTCATCCAAATATAATTGCTAGCCTTTTTAGGTTGGTCAACATTTAAAACCAAACAACACCGCAACTTCACAGGTCCGTAGCAAACTTTTTTCTTTTTTGAAACAAAAAATTTTTCAAGTCGAACGCGTGGATTCATACAAATACTTGGGTTGCCTCCTGAATTAGAATGGAGACAACAATGAAAACAGTGTTGTATGGTTGCGATCTTCATACCACTCTCCGAATTTGTGCGCTTCGGTGTAATGTTTTTAGCATCTTATATTATGGCATGGAAGCATGGACACAGACTTATCTTAGAATACTAAGGATATCTTGGATGGACAGGGTAACTAATGTCGACATTCTGCTTAAAATAAATAATAATCTTGAAGTTTTAATATCATCAAAAAACGAAACTTAAATATTTTGGCTATATTTTGGGAAATGACAAATATAAACTATTAAAATTGATAATAAAAGGCAAAATTGACGGCAGAAGAGGTCCGGGTCGTAGACGGATATCATGGCTTAAAAATCTTAGACAATGGTATGGTGTTAGTACTGCGAGACTTTTCCGAAAAGCAGTGGAGAGGGCACAGATCACGCTGATGATAGTCAACGTTCGAAGAGAGTATGGCACTAGAAGAAGAAGAAGAATATATTTGTTCAGAAATTATTTAAAAAAGTGGCGTTTTTCCTGCAACGTTGTGGTGAAAATTTTGTCGTCAAAAGGTACAAAAATAGGGACCAAAAGCCAAACCACCACGTAAACGTAACGTAGCTTTGCAATGCAGCGCTCTCATTGGTGAAAACCGGCAGAGGTGGGCGTTTTTCACCTCGACTAACGCGATTTCAGCTACTGCGGATTAGGCGACGTGACCCATGATAATTAGTCTCGCTCGACGTTCGATTGACAACTTCTGAACTGAACAATGAGAGCACTGAATTTCAGAGCTACGTTAAGTTAACGCGGTAGTTTCGCTTTCACTCCCTAATACGTTTATTTATGCCAAAACGCAATGATTGATGTACTTTTTTTTAATTATGGTTTTTTGCTTTTTGTGTTGCGCCCTCGAAACTGCAAAAAGCGGTTAGGCCGTGACAGCTGGCTACGTTTTTTTGACTTGTTGTTTGTTATGTATGCTATATATATATATATATATATATATATATATATTTTGTCGTGTCACATAATTTCGTAAATTAGATTATTTTTTGTCGCATTCTAAACATAACTAGTTTAAAACTTAAGCACACAAGTCTTTGACTTTAGCTGGTTATTTTTTTTTGTATATTTATTCTTTATTTTTGTAATTGATATGTAAGTACTTATTATCATATAATGTTATATTAAAAATATATATATATATATATATTATATATATATATATATATATATTAGATATATATATATATATATATATATATATATAGGCCTCATCGTAATGAATTGAAAAGCAAAATGGTGTCCTATAGCCACGATCCTTTCTTTTCATTTATTTTTCACGGAAAAGAAATCTACTTTTTTAAGAATAAACTCAAAAACTGTTTAAAAATAAAATATAAAAATAAATAGTCGCTTAATAAAAAGAAAACACAATATTTCCGATAAGGCCCTGTATTTCTAAGTACCGATGCCAATCAAAGATTTTCTTCAAACCAAATGCTAAAAAATTAATTTTAATGAAAAGTCGTTGCAGTCCATTCCATTTTTATTTAGACAAATCATAACCTCACTTTCCTTAGAACAAAAACCAGATTTTTAGGTTGCCAAAATCAAACACACTGCTAACTTTAAATCACTCCGAATAACCCAATGAGCATTTTTGTCTATATAAAAGTTAGAGCAAATAATATAAAACCTGCATAAAATAACCAAAAGTTATATTATTTAGTGTTGGTGATAATTTTATAACTCTAATATATCTCTTAAATGAGTAAAAAGACTTGAAAAACAACTGTTCAACACCAGCTTATAAAAATTTATGGTACATAGTAATGGATAGAAAAACACCATATAGGTTTTATAAAACTTCCTTATGAGCCCTCAAGTATAGAGATTATTATAAAAAGGTTTTACAACTGTTCTAACAACACTATATAACAAATTAAAGGTTTTTATGGATTTAGAAATATAAATTTTCCATCTTTCTTCCCTTTGCTTGTTATGTATTATTCTTTTTCTTTTTACAATAAAAAAAAATTATAAAATGGTGTTTAGCAATCTTCTAAAATAAATAAAAATGAAAGTGAGATAAGCTGAAGCAGGAATATGAATATTTATATACTATAGTCAAATAAAAGCTGTTTTTCAAGTCATCCTACTCTGAAAAATCATCTGCGGTCCCGTGTGTACTGTATAGTTTTCGAATACACTTACGTAAATTTCATGGGCTCCAAAAATACTTGAGAAAACGTGAAAAAAAATATTCATTTAAATATCAGTTTTTTTTCATACGCGTTTTTTTCTTTCTGGGACAAATATTTAATTTTGTATGTTGTTCTTAACCCTAACAAGCCATATTTCGATTAAAACACATGTTGAAACCCCATAAATAACGTTTTTATTTAGACCAAAAACCTATTTTTGTAATCCAAAATGGCGAAAATTTCCGACAATTCTATAAAAAAAAAACAATACAACTATACCACTGTTTACCTTGTCAACACTATTTTATGACCCTTTTAAAAAATGACGCTACTTGGAACAAAGGGCTGCAGATGGCGCAGTGTTGAACACTGATGGTCCGTTTCTGCGAGCTTAACATAGTTACCATTATTCTCTTTTCCTAAGAGCTAATTTTACAACCAAAGGTAAAACTCCAGATTAAACCATAGTTTAAACTTCAGTTTAATCTTATTTGCTTGATATTTGCTTGATAAAGTTTCTACGAAATTATCTCAGTCGATTTCTCCGGCCGTGTATGAACGCTTTAGGTTAGGCATTTGCATGTATCTCAGTCCCCAGCCTGTAAACAGTGCGTAAGGACAATGGTTACAAAATGAAAAGCCAAAAAATATTTTTTTTACGATATCTTTTATCAGTTTGGTATTAAAGTCGAGCAAAAACAATTTTTATTCCAGTCTTAAAGGAAAAATGGAAAACATTAGAAAACAACAACCTAGAATGGATTTACTACGTGTAAGATGTAGTGACAACATCGCCCCATGCCCATCCTTTTCTGCCTAATGTGCTTTTCCGTTTGTCTGCGTCTTATACACGGCTGCTTGGCCCCCTAAGGATTTGCTTAGGAACCCTGTATACATAATAGAGGTGAAGTTAAATAAAAGCTTGTAATAATAAACTTAATGTTTTCTAATTTTCAGAAAAAAATAATTTGGAGGGATGGTTGAGGGGGTTATATGTGAAAATTCATAAGTTTAGATCCATAACTGTAAACTCATAAGAACTATCTAAAAACTGCACGAATTTGCAGTTTTTAGATTTAAAATAACAAATTACTTCCTAATATTAGAGGAAATTGTGACGAAACAGATTTCTATCGATCTTGCTACTCTTGCATATAGCCCTATTGTGCCCCTAAAAATGACCAATGGGTGGGTGCGTCCACCATGCCTGTGCCCCAAACAATGTCTGAGCTTTATTCATTTGAAATTTCATAACCAGTCCCTTCTATGATGCGTAGAGGTCACACTATTTACGTTTATGTATTGGATCAACAATTGCGGCCTTGGCCATATCTAGTACACTATGATCAATTGTCTCACAATAACAAAAAATGGTTCAAAAAATTTCTATTACAATCAACTCATGATAAAATTTACACTAAACGAACTCGAAAATTTTCTGAATCTAGGGAGACACAAAAAAATAAATATCAGACTAAAATTCTCGTTGACAGTTGACGTCAATGGTCAAGGGCTAAATTTCGGGTGGAATATACTGTAGTTGATTTTGTATCTTCTCTTTTTTAAATTTATATAATAAAACACTACTTAGTTAAAATTATTTTTATTGAGAAAAAAATTCGATTTTCCTAAAAATTTAACACACCCTATACAATAAAATAAACAAACAATTTTTAAAGAGTAATATTATAAATTATTAGACATTTAAAGTTGGCAAGCTATATTTGATTTTATTTTGATGCGTTTGTGAAAGCGTCCTTAAAAAAAGAGATAAAGTTGTGCTCACAACGTACGACGACGTACCCTATTTCCATCCTTGTCGAAAAAAGTGAGACGGCTATCCACAAATAACAAAATGGTTAGGATAGCTGCGTAAGAATACTGCAAGGGTGGTGGTAGAGATAGGTGAGAAATAGTCGCTATTGTATGACATATCCGTTCTGAGCACTCTCTATTTGTGCAACTTTAACAGTGGGATTTACTAAAAGGGTTTAGCCTATTTTAGACAGGTCCTAAGTTTAAGTGAAATTGTTGGTTTTAAGCATTTTATACCAACTTCCTTAAGTTTTCGACATAGTTTGACTCATAAGAATAATATTAATTTTTTATTTAGTGAATAATCATCTTAACACACTCTTTTGCTGAATTTAAGAAGAAAATATCTATTTAAAAGAAGTGTTTTTAACCCTAGGAGGGGATCTAAATGGTAAACACTCTGTTGAGCAAATTAAAATTGACGTTATATGTTACTCTTATCGAAACTTACCCTTGTTTATTGATTTTAGCGATTAATACTCACTGTCACAAAACCATTTCGATATATAATCATAAAATAAGAATTAAATTAACTTTGTATTTATTTGAAAGGGGTTTTTATCTATCAAAAGTATGAAAAAACTTTACAAACACAAACCCATCGCAATCGCAAACTACAAATAAAAATATTTCATCAAAGTAGGTCATGAAAAAAAATGCGGCTAAAAACAGACCTGAATCCAACTGATGCGTTTACAAAGGAGTCATGTCGGCTCAACAAACTGTTTTAATTTCAGTTCTGTTTGTAAATAAATGAATAGGTACAGTTATTTTGGATTTTTTTCATTGGAGACAGTTGCATAATCAGTGACCTTCGCTTATGTTTGTTTTGTCTCGTGGTGCCCTCATAAATATATTCTTTATGGTGAAAATGGGTTCAAAATATGGCATTTTTCGGGACAAAATTGGAGGTGTTTTATTGATTAATGAACAACTTGGGATATTAAATAAGGTAAATTAATTCTTGTAAAAATGGCTACTTAGGGAAATTATAAAGGAACTTATTACCAATTGCCACAAAACAATCCTTTCTGGGGGCTATAAATTCAAACCACCCCCCAGAGGTGGTCTAAAAAATCATCAACATTATAACCTCAAACACAGATGATGAAGCTAATATGTGCCAAATTTTTGGCGTATTCACCATTTGCCATCTTGAAACCTGTTAGGGCATTTTCTCCTGAAATATGGAATATTTTAAGAAAAAAAGCAGTTTTTCTGTGGTATTTTGCAATATCAATAAAAAATAATCAATAACTTTGTATTTTTTCTCTATGGGTAAGTGTTTTTTGAAAATGGGTTTTAAACTTTAATACCCCCACAGGTGTAAATATTTAGACCTGTGGGGGGTACTATTTTAGATCTTAGTAAATCCCACTATTAGTGTCTAAATTATGTTAAAAACTCAAATAGTTTTTGGTAACAAAAACAGAAGATTTTTGGAAATAGTCCATATTAGGGTGGAGTGAACTTTACAGAAAGAAAACTCTAAGGTCTTTCTCCACTTAGTTTATTCAATCTTCAGTTGTTAAAATTTGTTTTGGATTTTTAAAATATTTCCCTACATGTTTCGTCAATATAAATTGACATACTCTGGGTTCCTAAACAATCTGAAAAACCCAAAAAAAGGGCAATAAGTCCACCAACCAGCACATACAAAGATCTTAACCTAAACCTAGATCTTGTCGGTGTGGTCATCTAGCTGCCTATCCCACAAACAAAAAAAAAACAGAAGACTATTTTGGTAAAACCACATATAAACTAAAATTTTGGTTAAGTAAATACCACATCTATGAGCCTATAATTAGTTTGTAAGTACTGTAATCATGATTAGGTCCTTGCCATTGTTATGAAGTAAGCGATAAAGTAAAAGGCTTCAGAATTATAGGTGCAAAAGGTTTCTATTACTTACGTTTCGGTCGTATTATTTTTGTGTGGAATATAGGTTTCGTGTGAATTATTTTCGGACAAATTTGAGTTCCGGATTTATTCAGTTGGCACTTTTATGGACACCCAAAATCTTAGATTTTTTCATATTTCTACTCTACTGTTTCTTACTTTTGTACATGTATGGACGAATTATGTGACGGGAGGAGAGAATTAAATCCCCAAATCTCTATGCCGCTGGTTTTACTCATCTTGTTGTTTTTATAAAAAAAATTGCCACTATTAATATTTATCGTTCTTATATCCATTATCTACGTCATTTTCTCTAAACAAGGTGCTAATGGCACTTTTTGGTTGATCTGCCGGCTGCACTTTATGCACTGGTGACAGTCTCTTAGTCTGATTAAAATGGAGGAACGCGCCTGCGCCGAAACCTTAAAAAAAAAACAAAAACAGTAAAATATAAGAGTTTTCTTAAAGCGTTACAGAAAATTGTATTTTTAAGACCGTGAGGAATAGTATATTACATAACAAGAGAAAAAAGTGACAAATTTCACACTGGCGTGAATGTTGTGAACGAGGCGTTAGCCGAGTAAAACGACACACGAGTGTAAGAAAATTACTGTCTATCGAGTTGTGTACGGTATTTTTCCTACGAACACTGATGAATTGCACTAATTTTTGTTAAAATTGGTCGTTAATTTCGCACAAATCAAATTAAAATGCTTTTCTGCATATGTGTGGAAAAGTACTTTGCAACACATGTGCGGAAAAGTATGGTGACAGTTAGCGTCATCACCCAGCAAACAAAAATCGTCGGCATTGAATCGGCCCAATGTCGAAAACGTCGGCAGTGTGGCATCGGCGACTACACTCTGGCCCGATGTTGGTTAGATTGCGATTTTCAGTTTTCGGTCAATAATCGGCAACTGACGCAGGTTCACATTACTACAGTCGACTTTATGCCGACACCACTTTAGGACCGACGATGGTCCGATTGGAACTTTGTTTAATCGGTCAATAATCAGCAATTGACGATGGCCCGCTTTACAATAGTCGACTTTATGCCGAAGCCCACTTTATTTGCTTTAGGGCCGACGACGGTCCGATTGGAACTTTGTTTCATCGGACGAGAATCGGCAACTGACGATGGCCCGATTTACTATAGTCGACATTATGCCAACGCAAACATTATCTGCTTTAGGGCCGATGATGGTCCGATAAGAACTTTCTTTAATCGGTCGAGAATCGCTAACTGACGGTGGCCCGATTCACTATAGTCGACTTTATACCGAAGCCCACTTTATCTGCTTTAGGGCCGACGACGAGTTCGATTGGAACTTTGTTTAATTGGACCAGAATCGGCAACTGACGATGGTCCAATTTACTATAGTCGACATTATGCCAACGCAAACCTTATCTGCTTTAGGGCAGATGATGGTCCGATTGAAACTTTCTTTAATCGGTCGAGAATCGGCAACTGACGATGTCCCGATTTACTATAGTCGACTTTATGCCGAAGCCCACTTTATTTGCTTTAGGGCCGACGACGGTCCGATTGGAACTTTGTTTAATCGGACGAGAATCGGCAACTGACGATGGCCCGATTTACTATAGTCGACATTATGCCAACGCAAACCTTATCTGCGTTAGGGTCGATAATGGTCCAATAAGAACTTTCTTTAATCGGTCGAGAATCGCCAACTGACGATGGCCCGATTCACTATAGTCGACTTTATACCGACGCCTACTTTATCTGCTTTAGGGCCGACGACGGGTTCGATTGGAACTTTGTTTAATTGGACCAGAATCGGCAACTGACGATGGTCCGATTTAGTATAGTCGACATTATGCCAACGCAAACCTTATCTGCTTTAGGGCAGATGATGGTCCGATTGAAACTTTCTTTAATCGGTCGAGAATCGGCAACTGACGATGGCCCGATTTACTATAGTCGACTTTATGCCGAAGCCCACTTTATTTGCTTTAGGGCCGACGACGGTCCGATTGGAACTTTGTTTAATCGGACGAGAATCGGCAACTGACGATGGCCCGATTTACTATAGTCGACATTATGCCAACGCAAACCTTATCTGCGTTAGGGCCGATGATGGTCCGATAAGAACTTTCTTTAATCGGTTGAGAATCGTTAACTGACGATGGCCCGATTCACTATAGTCGACTTTATACCGACGCCTACTTTATCTCCCAATGAGCATTTTTGTCTATATAAAAGTTACAGCAAATAATATAAAACCTTCATAAAATAACCAAAAGTTATATTATTTAGTGTTGGTGATAATTTTATAACTCTAATATATCTCTTAAATGAGTAAAAAAGACTTGAAAAACAACTGTTCAACACCAGCTTATAAAAATTTATGGTACATAGTAATGAATAGAAAAACAACATATAGATTTTATAAAACTTCCTTATGAGCCCTCAAGTATAGAGATTATTATAAAAAGGTTTTACAACTGTTCTAACAACACTACATAATAACTTAAAGGTTTTTATGGATTTAGAAATATAGATTTTCCATCTTTCTTCCCTTTGCTTGTTACGTATTATTCTTTTTCTTTTTACAATAAAAAAAATTTATAAAATGGTCTTTAGCAATCTTCTAAAATAAATAAAAATGAAAGTGAGATAAGCTGAAGCAGGAATATGAATATTTATATACTAAAGTCAAATAAAAGCTGTTTTTCAAGTCATCCTACTCTGAAAATGAGCTGCGGTCCTGTGTGCACTGTATAGTTTTCGAATACACTCACGTAAATTTCATGGGCTCCAAAAATACTTGAGAAAACGGGTAAAAAAATATTAATTTAAATATCGGTTTTTTTTTCATACGCGTTTTTTTCTTTCTGGGACAAATATTGAATTTTGTATGTTGTTCTTAACCCTAACAAGCAATATTTCGATTGAAACACATGTTGAAATCCCATAAATAACGTTTTTATTTAGGCCAAAAACCTATTCTTGTAATCCAAAATGGCGAAAATTTCCGACAATTCTATAAAAAAAACAATACAACTATACCACTGTTTACCTCGTCAACACTATTTTATAACCCTTTTAAAAAATGATGCTACTTGGAGCAAAGGGCTACAGATGGCGCAGTGTTGAACACTGACGATCCGTTTCTGCGAGCTTAACATAGTTACCATTGTTCTCTTTTCCTAAATGCATTCCTCGAGAGATCCAGCATACTACACATACCAGGAAAAATACCCGCCTCCACACACTTCAAGCCCGCATAACTGTCAGAAGTAACTATCTCAAGTTAGATTGAGGGGTCGAAGGGTGTACAGGCGAGTATTTTTCGGGGTGTTCACATTTGCCGCCGACCAGCAGTATCAGCGTATGCGCTCGACGTTTCACGGTGCGTTTTTGAGACCTTAACACGGTTACTATATTGTTCTCTTTTTCTAAAACTCGGTTCCCATCTAGGCGTTTCTCATTCGTGGGTCCCCCGAATCAAAACACGTATCACGTGGTCTAAGCGAGATTTGCCTATACAAGTTCATGTCGGAAAACGTGATGAGTTTTTTTGAGTCAGGGTGACTGCGCATGGGAAACGCTGGTGGGAATCGGGTGTAAAATGCATTCGATCCCGATATCTGTCATCGGCAACTATCTCAAAAAGATTTGGATCTCTTATCTCTCTCAGATTGATGTAATTAAAACAAGATAATAATGGTATGTCATCTCGCAAAAACGCGCCTTTTGATGTCGCAAAAAGGCTCCTTTTGATATCGCAAAAACGCGCATTTTGATGTCACAAAATAAACCTTAAAAAATCTTGTTTGATTTGTTTTTATAATTAAAATTGTTTTTTTTTGTTCTAAAAACAGTTGTATTATAATCACTATATAAAGAAATGAATAACAAAATTATAGAAAAAAACCTTATGGGCAAAAAATGTTTATGAATGAGTTCATAAGAATATTACAGACACCAATTTATATAACTATTGTGTGTGAGTTCCCAAGTTTTTATAAGTGTCTCTCGAAATATTTTCAATCTTATCTTATATAAATTTGTTGTTGGTTAATTAAGTTTTATAAGTGGGTTGATAGCAACATTTTAAAAACCAATCTATTATATATCTTTAATTGATAGTTACTTCCGGTTTTATAGGTGGGTTGACAGAAAAATTTCAAACACCAATTTATATAACTTTTGTCACTGATGACTTATATTTTTATAAATATGTTGGTGGAAGCATTGTTTTATAAAGATGTCCGTGGAAATATTGTTAACGCCAGTTTTATGTTACTTTAGGGTACCATCAATTTAGAGCCTTTAATAAAACAAATATACAAACTCAATTCTTGTAGGAAACTTCTAAATACCCTAGGGTATCAATGGAACCCTCTTTATAATAATTATATAAATATCTGTCACCAGAAGTTTCTGAAAATGCTCATTGGGCTGCTTTAGGGCCGACGACGGGTTCGATTGGAACTTTGTTTAATTGGACCAGAATCGGCAACTGACGATGATCCGATTTACTATAGTCGACATTATGCCAACGCAAACCTTATCTGCTTTAGGGCCGATGATGGTCCGATTGAAACTTTCTTTAATCGGTCGAGAATCGGCAACTGACGATGGCCCGATTTACTATAGTCGACTTTATGCCGACGACCACTTTATCTGCTATAGGGGCGGCGATGGTCCGATTGGAACTTTGTTTGATTGATCGAGAATCGGCAACCGACGATGATCCGATTACGTCCCCTTAAAATTTTTAAACTGCTGCTGCTTAATAGTTTCTTCCTATCATCTAGAGATGGAGCTAATGTTCCCTGTACAGCGAAAGATAATATTATATATATAATGAGCAAAGAGTTTTCAAAACTAGAATGCGGACTTGACAAGATCGTGGTACTTCTCTACAAGAATCACCTCTTCTGACACAACAGCCCGACTGGTTATGCACCCGCATTATCGAAACTTTGTAGTTTGCCAATGTCGGCCCGCTTTAAGCTACCACCGACGGACCTCCATCAATCGCCGACGTTGGACCGCTTTAGGAAACCAATGTCGGACTTGAATAGTTTACCGATGTTGGGCCGACACCAGCTTGCCTACGTTAGACCGACCAAATTAAGCAATTATGGGCGGATGGTCGGTACCATGTGGTTAAACCATATCGGACCTTAATCGTACGACGACGGTATGCCGATGTCAGCAAAAAGTAAAATTTACCATTGGTCCGATGACGGGCCATAGTCTAACGCTGCATCGGCCAACATACATTGAGTCTACATCGCAAAGCGAACAAAAAATACTGCTGGACCGATGTCGTAAATCCACGTCGTGCCGATGATGATAAATTCGGTAATCGACATTGGACCGACGAAGGCCCAAGGGAACCGTGTTTGCTGGGCATAACCGCACAATATTCCAGTGGTGTATTTCTTAGTTATGGCAACCAAAAATTGTTACTTGGGAACGATATTAATATTTTTTTTTAATATTCTTGTAATATGCTACAAATCTTCTGTAAATAAAAACTGTAATAATTATTAATTTTTTGGCAAAATTATGGTGAATAAAATTTTATCTAAAGAAAGTTATTAGCATGTTAGAAGAATATTAAAAACGAAAATTTTATTCATTTTAATAGTATATGAAAAACCCCCTCTGTAATCGATTTATATCACATTTATATCATCTAGAAGGAATATTTCTGGAAATATTTCTGTGTTTACTGGGAAAGAGTAATTTTTTAAATTTTTTAGAATGTTTATCACTATCTTATGAAACAAGTTTATAGTTTATTTAGTGGCGTAGCTACAAATCGATTCTGGGGTACCGATTCTGGAAGTCATAAGAAGTGATCGTTCGCCTGAGAGAAGAAAAGTAAATTCAACCAATAAACGCGCTTAAAAGCAGTGACGAGAGGATCGAATAATCACCAAAATATTATGGGCACGCGCAGAGCTGCCTCGAACAACAATTTTTGAGCGAAGCCGTTCTCTCGACTAGACTCAGTAGTTGGGAGTTGTAGGAAAGCTCGTGTGAAAAACGTCACTTGTATTATTTCAGAGCACGCTATTGGACGAACGACCGATCGATATTTTACTCGCTAATGCGCATGCTACGGCAAACTTGACCGTCTTTTAGAGTAGGACTCGCACAGTGATCGATTTTTGTAAAAATGCGGATATTAAAAAAAACTTCCACATTGTATAAATAAACAGACAGGATGATCGTGTAAATTTTCACATTTATCGTAAGACATTTTTAAGAGGAAAAAGATATATATGTACTAATTAGCTAAATTAAAGTAAAAATGTTAGTTTACAAAAAGAAAAAAAAATAAATTAACAAGAATGCCAACCGAAACTTTCAAATGAAACACGCAATATATTATTGCATTTTTGCATTTTGTTTTTAAATTCTAAGCATTTTTATACAGGGTTCCTAAGCAAATCCTTAGGGGGCCAAGCAGCCGTGTATAAGACGCAGACAAACGGAAAAGCACATTAGGCAGAAAAGGACGGGCATGGGGCGATGTTGTCACTAAATCTTACACCTAGTAAGTCCATTCCAGGTTGTTGTTTTCTAATGTTTTCCATTTTCATACCTTTAGGACTGGAATAAAAATTGTTTTTGCTCGACTTTAATACCAAACTAATGAAAGATATCGTAAAAAAAAATATTTTTCGGCATTTCATTTTGTAACCATTGTCCTTACGCACTGTTTACAGGCTGGGGACTGAGATACATGCAAATGCCTAACCTAAAGCGTTCATACACGGCCGGAGAAATCGACTGAGATATTTCCGTAGAAACTTTATCAAGCAAATAGGACGGGTTGACGCCTTCGAACGTCCAACCCGGGTTTTGCACTTTGATTCGAAATCAAAAAGGAGGAACAGTCAGATGTGGGGCCGTGCACAAATTACGTAACGGTGATTTTACCAATTTCTGACCCCCTCCCTATGTAATGTTTTGTAGCGGTTTGGCACGCCACTCCCCTAATATTACGTAACGATTTCAAGACCACTACCCCCCCCCCAAAAAAAAAAACTTTTCACTTATTTTCATTCCAAATTTTCTTAGTTTCACACAAATGCAAACGCTGTCGAAAACCCCCCTCCCCCCTACGTAACTTTTTGTAACCCCCCTATGACCATTACGCAATTTGTGCACGGCCCCTGTAGTCCCAGTGGAGGAGGGCGAGAAAATTGATATTTTTTTCTTAAAAATTATACTCTAGACCTATTTCTTTGCGTTCCCGAAATTACGTAATTTTTGAAAAAAAATTGTAAGCGGCGCCATTTTTATTTCGTGCTTTGTTTTTCTAACATTTTTGCATTCGGCTAATTTAATTGAAAAAATTTTGCCTGCGGCGCCCTTTATCTTCTCACTCGAAACCAAGATCCCCCGTTTTAGGAAAACTGATCCCGTCTCTGTTTCTAAATTTTTTCGAATAAAAGTAGAGTATGACCATTGGGGAAATAATTTTTTTCTACGGTATGACGAAAATTTGGAGAAAGTTGAAGAAAAAAATAAAAAAAGTGGCAGAGCTCAAGTTTTTCGTAAAAAAAACGTTTTTTGTAAAGAAACAGAGCAAAATAAATCTTTTCACCCCTTTTTGGGTGTTACAAATATTGGCAGCCCCTTATTTTTCGCTTTTACCCTCCCGCTCGTTTTGAAGAATTGATTCGCTACATGTTTCGAGATCATGTCATAAAACACCTCGAAAATATCAAATGTAGTGTAGGGCCAGCTTTATTTAAAATCAATAATATCGCAAGCAAAAAGCTCTGCAGGAAAAACAGCGCCGTTTATTGATTTCTTTGGCTGCTAGTGCTAGCTGCATGGTTTGGCCGTTTCAGGATAGATGTCACTAGTAGAACAGAATGGAAAGAAATTTAATTAAAATCGAAGATATTTCTTTCTAACGTTAACAACCTCACAAGATTATCGCTCAGTATCATAAATAATGAACCCTGCCGCCTCCTTTAAGCAAGAAAAAGCTGTGGTTTGGACCTGAAAACATTTAATTTTTAATTAGATTAGATGTGTGGCCGCCATCTAGCGGAATTTGCAGACATCTTGTCAACGGTTATTATTGCAACTATGATTTATGCTCACAATGAAAGTGTGGCGACAATTTTTTCTCATGAAAGCAGTCCGAATATAATAACAAACTGGCACCATTGCTCAATATACCTGTTTCTTTTGTGCGCGCAGAACTTTCTATACCATTTCTGTTTGATTTATTGAAATCCTATCCCTAAGGAAAATCTTGGGAACCCTGTATAACGTACCCTATGTCGATCTTCAACTGTTTTCGACATATTAACACTTGAATACTGTCATACTCTGGGTCTTCTATTTGAAATTTGATGTTGAATACTGATGCGTAATGTCAAACTCGTAAAAAGCATAGTTTATTCTTTGACCAACTATTCGCCTCGTATCTTGACAACCATATAGGGGCAAATTTAGGTACATTTTGAATTTTTTAATTCCTCCATTTATGTCCGCGTTTTCCGGAAAATCGACCACCGTTCGTGGTTCGAATGGCTTTTGTCCGATCGGCCGGTCCCAGAATACGGAATTTTGGATTTTAATAGAAGTGGTCACTTCTCAGGGTGTAATCGTTCTATTACGCCCAGAATCGAGCCCCCATGATCATTTGATAAAAATCATCTACCTACCTATGGAAATTTTTTTAAAATTAGGTAGGTGCCTATTGCTTGAGCTCTTGAAAGAGGTGTTGAGTAAGTGTATACAAAACAAAAATATAGATTTTTTTCAGAATTATTTTTTTTTTTAAATTACACTAAAATGCTATTTTTTACGCGCCTTAAATATTGTTGACAAAAAAATTGCTTAAAATTAAACCAAATTGTAACAATATTTAATATTGGTTCTTTAAAAAAAAAATTCTTTAAAAATTTTGATCTCTTAGGTTATTTACTCCTGACTCCTGCTTTATTGACGTATAAATTTTATTAACCTATATGAATCGCCCTCAGATCACTTCCGGACAGATTTGTGATCTAGATGGGCGTGATCTGACGGCTGTGTAGATCAAAACCGCTTTTAGTGTCCAATGTGGATGCATTTCCTGCTCTTTATAGAAGATCTTTTTTTGTTAACCAGCTTACTGCGACAGTTTCTTAGACAGATCCATAACATAAAACTTACCTGCTAATGACCCCAACAGAATTAGATACTTTGTGACTTTCACCACTTTTTTTATGGTGAAGAGATCCTTTAGCGGTTTGGTGTAGGTGATATTTAGAGACACTCCCTGCAATAAAATTAAAAAGTTTGAGGTAAAATTTATTTAAAGTATAAACAACCATTTAAATAATAAAGTTTTCCTTTTAATGCACTAGGACAGAACAAAAACTGATCTGGAGCGCGTTCAGCGGCGGCTGGAGCTAAACCAAAATTGGCATTAGCCGTTCGGAAATGACTCCAGCTTACCAAAAGTGGTTAGCATATACCGTTCAAGATCGACTGAAGCCATAACACTTTTGGAGGAATTCGAAACTAAGCGCCTCTAGAATTGGCATTGATTGTTGTTATTGGTCCGCGGGCGAGACCAACAAAAAAAAATCAGTTGCGAGGTTTTCCTAACCTAACAAATTGAAGAAAATTTACAAAATCATTTGAAAATGAAAAGTGCAACACGTTTCTCCATTTTTTCTTGCATACAATAAATTGTGTAGGTAGAAAGTAGGTATCTGTCTAGAAAAAGCTATTAAATTGCCGTGGCTTAAAGTTCCGACAGTCCCTTTCCTTTTTAAACAGACAGTCCGTGCCTAGCAAAAATACTAAGGATACGACAGTCGGTTTTGCGCGGGCAAAGGAAGGGGTAAAACCGTTTTTGGTTTGACTCCAGCGGCCACTGAACGCGCCCCAGGTGCTGTCATAAACTTGCAAAGGATTTTGGCGGCAATATGGCGGGAGTTGTCATTTCTTAAAATACGCGGGCAGTGTCGGGTTATGGAGCACCCGCTATTTTTTTTAGTTTTTTCAATAATAAAATGATGGAGTCTGATTTGGTAATGTGGCAAATTCAATTGGAAAAATTCCTCTTAGAGGTAGATTCGGACTCTGCTAGGCAGTTTTCGTCGACGTAAGTTATGTAATGGTGGGTTTATACATCAAAATAACAAAATAACCCCGAATTTATAAACCGAGGATAGGAAAAAATAAAACGCTAACAAATATTTCATATCAATAAGTTAGGTTGGGTTTTGTAAAACTGTCACTAGGAAGTGCATTTTGGCGATGGTAAGAACCGATGCCGTTGAGGTTGAACCGGTGGCGTCACATTTCGAAATCACGCAAGGACCGTGTTCTACGCCAAAAAACGACTTTAGTGCATTGCAAATGGAATATGAATGGAGTTCAAATCCCACAATTCACAAATAATACCTTAAATTGAACGAAGAGGAAGTAAAACATCAAAACAGCCCGTCGGTCGAAGTGATCTGTTTTTTCATATGCTTACTTCGATACCTTTGAGCAAAAAGGAAGTAACTGTCAAAACTTAACTCTTCAGGGCGAGCGTTTAAAATTTTTCAGTTCTTTTTTCCACATTCGTACCTAAACTTTTGTTTGAAGAAAATATTTCTTGAGTTTTTCAGATTTTGTCAACACATTCATTCAAAATTCTTTATTTTCATTTTTGGTGTCAGTAACGTCCATCCAAATTGGATACTTCCACGTTAAAAAAAAGTACGTATGCTTACGACTTTTTTACCCGGACATTTTTGAAATTGTTGAATGGTATGTTATTGGGACAGTGGCTTTACGCTTTTCGTTTGCTAAGTCACTCTCCGATTTGAAAAATTGTAAAATACTTTACAATTGAAATCTCCTGAGGGTGTAAGGGTTCATTGTACTTTGCTAATAGGCTAGGGAGGTATCAGATCCTTAATTGATCCAATAATTTTATTTTTTTAACTTTACTTAACATTGACAATTGAACAGTAGAATATCTTAGCGGGTCGTTTTATTTTAGCTATTATACTTATGGAATAACAAATTTCAATAAAAAAATTTAGTCAAAGATACAAACGTACTCCAGGTAAGATAATAACTTGTAAATGATTAAAATTTTTCAGCACGAACCTTTCTGAGAGTATGATCTTAATAATAATAAAAATAATATAAAATCCCCTTTCTCAACCATATGAAGTATTTTTAAAGATCTTCAACTCATGTTCGTGGCGGTTTGTTCAAAAATCACCAAACACTGTAAGCAATAGTATCAACCCGTATTGCTTTGCCGAAATTTGGGACGTAACTGGCGCGTTCGGAAGATTTTCTCCGAGTAAAAAAGGGGTAGGTGTCAAAAACGTCGTATCGTATTTTACGCTTTTTTTTTAGCAGCTTAGCATTACAAGGGACTTTACAATTTTACCCAAAAGGCGTAAGTAACTTTACAATGTTTTTATATGGACATTTCAGAAAAACTTTGCACTTACGCTCGATTTGCAATAAGAGATCATTGTTTTTGGTAAAAAAATTTTGCCACGGAATATCAAAGTATTGATCAAAATGATTCCAAAAAACCAAAAAAGTCAATACTGGGAAAATTTCAGTTACTTCGACAGGCTCTTCTTAAGAAAAATAACTTTTAATTTTGATCATCACACACATTTAAAATATATTACTGGGTTTACCAGTATTAGCGGTTTTAGAGCGTATTCCATCGTAGAATCCAGTTCCGCACTCGCCTGTTTTCAGTTTCGTACTGGCCGGACCGGTGCTGTAAAAAATGGCACTGGTGCTGTTGTTGGTGTGAATGGAACACGACTGCAACAGCAGAACTGGCAAATCGTTAATCTCACATTTTCGGTTTGAAATTTTGATTTTGTTTACTGTTGCAATTATTCAGCAGCGAAGAAAATGTACAAATATCTCTTACACTTGCCATTTTCGCTGTTCGCAATTGGAATTTTGAATGGCGGGAAACAGTTTTGGGTGCGGCACGAGCTCTCAGAGCCGGTGCAGAAAAAGCGGCACTCGGGTCGCGATTCTTCAAAAACCGTCAGAAAATATCGCCCTTGCAAAAAATCTGACGATTTTTAAACACAAGTTTACACTTAATGCTTTTTGTCAGGACTATTTGCTAATATTCCTTAAATATTTTTATGTGTAAACAAACCTTTAAAACTTTTTATATACATAACCATAGATAGCCATGGAATATTTTGCTGTCACTGTTCAGAAAAGTCACACAAATTCTGTCTTTCCTTTGACATGGTGAGAATTCTCGACCTTTATTGGTACGCGTAGTAACAATTTAGCTCCGCCATAAACTAGTCCTGCAGAATATCTTTAAAATATTAAATTTACAAAATGTTAATAAAAAAAATGTAGCAGTTTTTCTTACAACGTTAGGATAAATATAAAGGTTGCTGTGTTTTTATTTTAAATGAGGCGATAAGTAAAAATCTCCACTTTCCAGAGTTCTAACAGGTGAGATTTTCTGCCGTTTCTGAAGAATCGCGACCTCGGTGCCACACTGAAGGTGTCAGTTCCCCAATGAAACAGGAAAACTGAAAAAGTGCCTGTCAATGGAACACAAAAACCGAACCAGTTCCGCACCGATTGCTCCAATGTAATACGCTATTACTGTCTATCAAGATTCAGAGTGCAGTGTAAGTAGAAGCCTACCTCCTCAACCCAAAATAACGGCAGGACTGTACTCTTAAAATTGGCGAAGAGTTCGACTTTCGGGTTTGACTCCAGAGGCATTGAAAACATTAATCTTTTTCTGGCGAAGACCGGACTTCCTGTGGTCTAAAAAACGGAAAAGAAAATTATAGAAACAAAATGTCTCTGTAACTCGAACAATTTCAATGGAAACTGGATCTCAGTGGGATTTCAACGCCGTCTACTTATGTTATTGGGACAGTCCCTGAGAACATTTTGTCTGTTTGAAAGTTTGAGACAATGATGTGTTTGAAATTAACTCTGTGTTTCGGTCTTCCATTGTCTATATTTTATTTATACACGACATTTCGATAAGTACAATCTTTGATCGTCTTCAGGTGCAAACTATAATCTACTCCTAAGGCTACGTACTGTATACTATTGGAAATCACTCAATGTGTGGTGTGCCAATATTTACATGGAGTGGTTCGAATCACACGCGGTTGACACCGCATCATATAAACCTAAGCTCTGGCTAAGATATGTTGATGATACTTTTATTGTCTGGACCGAGAATGACCAACAATTTTCAGAATTTCTTCACCACCTGAATAATATAAGACCCACCATTAAATTCACAATGGAGTTGGAGCAAAATTGTCAAATTCCTTTTCTTGATGTACTTGTCAAACGAGTAGAAAGCGACATCAGAGCAGCAGTCTATCGTAAACTCACTCATACAGGACAATATTTAAATCAAGGTTCAAATCAATCTGCTACAACCAAACGAGGCATAATAAGAACTTTGTATAATAGAGCCATTCAAATTTGTAACAATTCTCATGACTTGGAAATCGAAATATAAAAACTATATAAAGAAAAATACAGCCCTAAACTTATAACAGATACTATTTCTAAATTTCAGCAATCAGGACAGATATTACAAGACCAATACCAGGCAAATGCATTCCTTACAATTCCGTACATTAAAGGAGTATCAGAGAAAATTCGAAGAGTAGCGAACAACTTTAATATTAAAACAGCTTTTAAATCTAATAATACAATTCGAAGCCTTCTTAGTAAAACAAAATCGGAGAAAAAACAAAATAAGGAACGCATTTACCAAGTTCCCTGTGAGTGTCGTAAATCATACATAGGTGAAACAAAAAGACCACTATCTGTTAGGCTTAAAGAACATCAGAAAAATACCAAAAGAGTTGAAATAACGAAATCAGGAATTGCCGAATATGCATGGTTAAAACAACACCGAATGAAGTGGACAGAAGCAAAGGTTTTGCACAAAGAGTCACACTGGAAGAAACGAAAATTCCTTAAAGGTGCCTTTATGTGGCAGAATCAGGGTGTTTTCAGTAAGCCAAGTGTTGAAATTCCAAATATTTGGAAGCCCCTCTTTGGGCGGAGCCAACTTCTTAAACTTCACGGTTGAGTGATTTCCCATAGTATATAAGTACGTAGCCTTAGGAATAGATTGTAGTGTGCATCTAAAGACGATCCGAGATTGTGCTGATCGACACGTTGTGTATAAATAAAATATAGACAATGGAAGTCCCAAACACAGAGTTAATTTCATTTTCTCACGTTATTTTCCCCCATCCATTTCTGAAAAAGGCCATATTCCTTTTCATACATTTCTCTTGATTTTTGGAGTAGCAAATTCACAACGATAAGCATCGTTTTTTCTTCCAAATCTTGGTTTTCTTCAGAAAATTACATTTTTTAGAGATCGACGAACTAACACAGATGCAACAAGCCTACTAGATTGTATTTTTTCATTTAATGTTTGCATGGTGTTTTCTAATTGTTGTCAAACAACAATACTTTACCGTACCGCGTAGTGATCCTTGCCGAAAAGCGGGAATTAAAAAAATCGGCCGAAAGTATTATTTTGTTAGTGCATCTATTATTAGGTAGTAGATTAGATACATGCCTCTGGAGTAAAGTGCATTTCCTCCCTTGGTTTTTTAATGCCCACCTAACGTCGGGCATCAAACAAATCGCGGGATGAAATGTGGCACTTTCCTCCCTTGGTATATAAATAACCATTATTCTTTAAATTTTCCGTAATTTTTATGTGTTGCAGTTCATGTGCTCACTAGTTTACTTCTGCTCTGAAACGACAAAATATTATAATTTTTGCTCGTAATACCTAATATTCCAAACATGTTTTCGCAATTCCAAGAAAATGCAGAAAAATAAGTCAGTGTCGCTTCCAGATAAAGAACTTCCAGTTTTTTATAATGTAGCTATTTATTTTCTCTTACTCACATTTTTAAAATTGTAAATATTCTCAACAAAGGGTTCTTTCTACGGGGTGTTTCACAACTTATGTATAAAAACGAAAGACGTGATTCCTAATACTGGTGGGTTTTTTGAAATGACGGTTTATTTTGCTTAAATTTGTTCAAAAGTTTTTTCAAAAAAATAACCAAAAATGTGCTAAAACATTTTATTTTCCTTCGACTGTACGTTGAAGCTTATTTTCACAAAAACGCATACGCATTTTTGCTTAACTTTGACTTTTAATTAGTGTATACTCAAACAAACGACCAGCTTGTAATATCTGATAGCATTAAATTCGGTATTACGATGACGTTATGTCATATTGATAAAATCAAAAGTAAAAATAAGGCCTCTAAATCAAAAAATGTCTATTTAAATCAAATACCATTATTACCCGACTACGCAACTCAAAGGAGGGTTTTGAGTTTAGTTTCTTATTTCTAAAATCGCCTTTTAAAGAGCACATAAGGAGAACGACCACTCATTTTGGGGTTTATAAAATAACGATAATAAAATAGAAAAAACAATGAATTCAAAATAACCCAACGGAATGGAAACAACTAAATATTAAATATTATTTAAAATAAAAACAAAAATTAGTATTTAGTGGGTGCACCATACTTTTCAATAACACTCTACATCGCTTAACTCTTGAGCATTTTGGGGTCTCCAGTTTCTCTGATAAATAATTTCGACAAGGCGGCTTTATATATTTTTTATTGGGTTGAGATCAGGGCTGTTGGATGGCCAAAGAAGAGTTTAAATATTATTGTTTTTGTTGCAAAAAATGACATACATTCATTCTTAGGAAATTAAACAGCAAATTAGTGGATATTGTCTCAAGATCTCCTTTTGATCAATAGAGCAAAATGCGAAGTATTCACTTTGAAAAAATAGGTCAAAATTCTTGATAGCCTTACATAAACCAAATTTAATATTTTAAAAAATTTTAAAATTTTTGGTGCTCCTTTAAATGAAGAAAGCAAAAATAATTCATTTGGAAAAAGTCGTATGTAATTCCTATTCCGAAAACAAGCTGTGCTGAAAAAATTGAGGATCTTAGACCCACTAGCATTTTGTGTACTCTTTCTAAAATAATTGAGAAGCTCTTAGAAGTGCAAATACGGGAATATATCGATGAAGCTAATCTCCTACCAGAACATCAGTCTGGATTTAGAAGGAGTTACAGTTGCACCACTGCTCTGGCCAAGGTTACAGATGACATATTAAAGGGTATTGATGATAATCAGATGACCATTTTGGCGCTCTTAGACTATTCAAAGGCATTTGACAGGCTGGACCATTCACTTTTACTAACGTTGCTGAATTACATGGGATTTTCGGGTGATGCGGTACAGCTTTCAAGTGATTATTTGGGTGGTCGAATGCAGGCGGTCAAACTTGGTCACGATAAACTGTCTAGCTTTAAATTGATTTCCTCTGGCGTTCCTCAGGGCTCAGTATTGGGTCCATTGCTTTTTACCATTTACACTTCGCAATTTTACAAAAGTTTAAAACACTGCAATGTACATTATTACTGTGACGATCAACAAATTTATTATATTTTTCCTGAGCAACAAGTTGATGATGCCTGCCGGAAAGTAAATGAAGATCTTAATACAATTAAACAACTTTCCACAAAATACTGTCTTTCTCTAAATTCAAGTAAGTCGCAAGTAATGGTGTTTGGACGAAAAGTAACCCGTGCCAGATGCCTACAAAATATTCAAGTTAAAATTAATGATGAAATCCTAAAAATATCCGACACTGCCAAAAATTTAGGACTTCTTATGGATACATCATTAAATTTTGATAAACATATATCTCTAGTCACTAAAAAGGATTTAGTAATCTAAGGTTGATTTATAGCAACAGACATCTGCTAAATAAGTACACTAAGACTGTATTGTGTGACTCTTTGGTTCTTTCGAACCTAAACTACTGCGATATTATATATGGCCAATGCATTCGGAAACTAGAACAGAGACGACTTTAACAACTTCAAAATTCTTGCGTAAGAATTATATCTGGACTAAAAAAACGGGACCATGTTTCAGGGGCACTTAAATCACTTGGGTGGCTTAACATGGAGCAGAGGCGTTTATTGCATACCTCTTAATTTTTTTATAAAATAATTAAATATAAAAAACCATCTTATTTGTTTAAAAAAATTAAATTCAGGCATGACGCACACGGTTTAAATACAAGACAAAAAAACAAAATATGTATTCCTTGTTACAAAACAAGTGCGTATCGTGGGTCATTTAGTTATTATATCTCGAAGCTATATAATAAAATACCTGATAGGTACAAAAACTTAAATCCGTCAAGCTTTAGACGGCAATTAAAAAATCATTTAAAAAAATACAGCAGAGTGAGTGTTGGGTAAGTGGAGCCTAGTTTTTTTTTTTTGAAACATACTTAAATTCATTTTTGAGGTTCAACTATCCTTATTTTTGTAAAAGTAAATTGCACTATTATAATATTAAATACTATGATTGTTTACATCTTCTTTATTTTTCTTTAGGTTCTCTATTTTTAGTTAGGTTTAATATTCTTTCTAATTTAAGTACTTTAAAGGTTTTTCTTAATATTTTAGGTATTTTACAAAAGGTTGAGTGGAAGAGCACTGCTCCCTATTTCTTAATAGGAGAGTGTGAACTCTGCCTTTTGTCGCATCATTTATTTATGTCAGGTAGTGTCTAGAAACTTAATTGTATTTGTTTTTGTATTTCATTATTTTGCGACAATAAAAACAATACTAAACTAAACTAAACTAAAATCAAAACAAACAGTTTAGAATTCCTGGAAAAACGATTAATAATGCTTGAGCCTCATCAAGCTTTTTACCTTCCAAGAAAATGTTTATCTCTGCCTCGTCTAGAATATTTACTGAGAGTGACTAATTTCCATGAAAACCCACTTTTAGGCGAATTTGATGAATCCATCAAACAAATCTTCACCAAAATTCTAAACATTCATTTAACATCCGATCAATGGCTTCAAGCATCATTGCCAGCGAACTCGGGAGGATTAGAATTGCGTAGATGTGAGGCCCTTGCCTTACCAAGTTTAATTTCTTCATGCTAACAATTAACAACTTTGATTAAAAACGCAATAGATGATTTTGGAAACACTGTTATTGATGGATTTAAACCAGCTATAGAATCTTGGGAAATAATAACCAATAACCTTATTCAAACCTCTGATTTAAAAACGCAAAAAGAATGGACTGTTCCAATCACGCAATTAGCAAAAACTCAACTTTTAGAAAGCGCTAAAGATGTGAAGGATCAAGTCAACCTTCATGTGCATGGCTGCATACTTTACTGGGTCTTTTTCTTAACAGAAAACTTATTCGAATGTCAAATTATTGAGCCCCATATATGTCGATGTGGAATTATGGTTGATTGCTCAAGAACTCATGGTTTAAAACTTCCAAATCAGTTACATCAACCGAAAAGAATCTAAAAAAGGGAAGATCAAAAGATCTTGGGAGGAAAGGACGAAAATTCAAAATTGGATGAGTGTCCCACAAGGAACATACAAAAGACCAAAGCGAAAAGAGAAGTTTAATTGTTTCTCTCTTCGCTTTGGTCTTTTGTGTGTTCCTTGTGGGACACTCATCCAATTTTGAATTTTCGGTCTTTCCTCCCAAGATCTTTTGATCTTCCCTTTTTTAAACTCATGGTTTATCATGCTTTTATAGCAAAGGCCGATTTTCTAGACATAAGGAATGCAACGAAATTATGAGAAAAGCACTCATTACAACAGGGCATCAGCCCACTCTAGAACCTAGTGACTAAAAGCTAGAGTGGATGGCAAACGACCAGATGGTATGACTCTTATTTCATTTGAATGCGGAAAATCTTTGGTTCGGGACGTCACTATCGTAGACACTTTAGCAGAATGCTACTTAAAGAAGACATCTTTGGAAAACAATAAAGCCACAGAAGAAAAAGAAATCAAAAAAAGATTTTAATACAGAATGCTGTCTAATAACTGTTTTCAAGCCATTGGGTTTTGAAACATTAGGTGGGGAAGGGCAAAAAAAACAAAAAAGAAGGTGATTGACTATATCAGCGTCTCGGAGGAAACGAAATCAGCGTTTTGGGGACGAAAGAGCTTGAGGCAGAGGAGCCCAAAGAAAATTGAGTTATATTATATATTTTTATTATTCTATCACTAAAGAAAACTCAATTCTGTCAAAAAAAAAAAACCCGCCGCAAAAGCTTACCGAATTTATTCCTGTGTCCCTTTACATTAATCTTTTTCAAAACAAAATTATGATTGTTTTCAACAAACCAAAAATACACTTTTTTGCACTCGACGCGCGTTTCGCTAACAACGTTAGCATCATCAGGAGACGATAAACAATGAACTAAATTAATCTACGCTCTATCTTATATACAATCCTTTAGTGGGCGGAGATAAGACTAATAAATTGTGATTGATCACGATTTTTAATCCTACCTCCCCTCAACCAAAGAATAAAGTATACTAAACGGGATAGGTCCTCTATCTTTATTTAAACTATTTCTGGATTTAATGATTTCCATACTTTCATATGCATTCAAAAGTCTTTTGTTTGGTACACTTTTTAGAAGTTTTAGGTTATCTAATGTGAATCTATGATTGTTTTCAAAAGCATGCTCGGCCACACTTGACTTTTCTGTTCTTCCGTATTTTAAGTGTGCTAAATGTTCTTTAAAACGTGTTTGAATAGAGCGTCTCGTTTGGCCAACATATTTTTTATCACAATCCATGCAACTAATTTCGTAAATTCCACTTTTTTCTAGAACTGTAGTTTTATCCTTGGGATTTCCTAGTAAGCTTCTTATTGTGTTACCGGATTGATATACTAATTTAAGACCGGTGTTATTAAATACTTTCTGTAATCCTTTCGTATAATTAGGATTATACGGAATTGATACAAATTTTGAGTCGCAGGTATCTTTTTGTCTGAAAAAGGTAGAATTCCGAAAGGTCTTTTGAAAAGAATGTCTATTTATCAGCTTATTTATTAAGCCTTCGTCGTAACCGTTTTCGCCAGCTATATTCCTAATCCTATTCTTTTCTGCTTTAAATCTTTCTTGGTTTAAGGGGAAATTTACTAATCTATATGTTAAAAAGTGCAAACTTGCAAGCTTATGTTGTAAGCAATGAAAAGAGTCATTTGGAATATACCTGTTGGTGGCCGTGCCTTTTCTGTATAGGTCAAAGTCCAATTTATTTTTATTTCTTATAACTAAAGTGTCTAGAAATGGCAGTGTACCGTTGTTCTCTGTTTCATAAGTAAATTTAATAGTGGGAAATTTGTTATTTATTTTTTCCATAAAATTTTCAACAATAGTTACTTTAGTGTTGAATACTGCAAACACATCGTCTACATACCTGAACCATACTCTGGGGAAATACTCAAATTCTTTACTTATATCTGATTCAAATTTGCTCATAAATAGGTTTGCGATAAAAGGTGATAAACTATTACCCATTGTGGTTCCTTCTAATTGCTGGTAGTAGTTATTTTTATATTGAAAGTAATTTTGATTCATGCAGAGTTTTGTTAAAGATAGGTATTCTAAAGTCTGTTTGTCTTCTAGATTGTTTTTTCTTAGTAGTTCCTCCAGGTATTGTAAGGTATTGGGGATCGGCACACTAGGGAACAACGAACTAACATCAAACGAGATTAAAATTTCACCTTCTTGGAGTGAAATATCTTTAACTTTGTTGATAAATTCAAGGGAATTTTGAACAGAAAAACCTTTTTCCTTTATCGGTAAATTTTCAAACTCGTTTGCTAGCCATTTCGAAATGTTGTAAGTAGGTGATCCTACAGCAGAAACTATAGGTCTAACCGATTTTCCAGGCTTGTGGATTTTCGGAAGACAATACAGTTTGGGCATAGTGGGATTGCTTACTTGTAGTTTATATTTAATATAATCAGTAATAATATTGTTACATTTTTTAATTGTGTTTTTTACTTCGTTAATCATTTTTGGTAAGGGGTTCTTTGGGACTTGTTTGTAGGGTCCATTTTTTATTAGGTTATCTACCCTTTCGAAATAATCTGTTTTATCTAATATAACAACTTTATTACCCTTGTCAGCCTTTAGATAGAAAATATCTTTTTCTCTCAAACTTTGAGATAAGGGTAGTAAAGTTGTTATATTAGATAAAACAGATTATTTCGAAAGGGTAGCTAACCTAATAAAAAATGGACCCTACAAACAAGTCCCAAAGAACCCCTTACCAAAAATGATTAACGAAGTAAAAAACACAATTAAAAAATGTAACAATATTATTACTGATTATATTAAATATAAACTACAAGTAAGCAATCCCACTATGCCCAAACTGTATTGTCTTCCGAAAATCCACAAGCCTGGAAAATCGGTTAGACCTATAGTTTCTGCTGTAGGATCACCTACTTACAACATTTCGAAATGGCTAGCAAACGAGTTTGAAAATTTACCGATAAAGGAAAAAGGTTTTTCTGTTCAAAATTCCCTTGAATTTATCAACAAAGTTAAAGATATTTCACTCCAAGAAGGTGAAATTTTAAACTCGTTTGATGTTAGTTCGTTGTTCCCTAGTGTGCCGATCCCCAATACCTTACAATACCTGGAGGAACTACTAAGAAAAAACAATCTAGAAGACCAACAGACTTTAGAATACCTATCTTTAACAAAACTCTGCATGAATCAAAATTACTTTCAATATAAAAATAACTACTACCAGCAATTAGAAGGAACCACAATGGGTAATAGTTTATCACCTTTTATCGCAAACCTATTTATGAGCAAATTTGAATCAGATATAAGTAAAGAATTTGAGTATTTCCCCAGAGTATGGTTCAGGTATGTAGACGATGTGTTTGCAGTATTCAACACTAAAGTAACTAGTGTTGAAAATTTTATGGAAAAAATAAATAACAAATTTCCCACTATTAAATTTACTTATGAAACAGAGAACAACGGTACACTGCCATTTCTAGACACTTTAGTTATAAGAAATAAAAATAAATTGGACTTTGACCTATACAGAAAAGGCACGGCCACCAACAGGTATATTCCAAATGACTCTTTTCATTGCTTACAACAGAAGCTTGCAAGTTTGCACTTTTTAACATATAGATTAGTAAATTTCCCCTTAAACCAAGAAAGATTTAAAGCAGAAAAGAATAGGATTAGGAATATAGCTGGCGAAAACGGTTACGACGAAGGCTTAATAAATAAGCTGATAAATAGACATTCTTTTCAAAAGACCTTTCGGAATTCTACCTTTTTCAGACAAAAAGATACCTGCGACTCAAAATTTGTATCAATTCCGTATAATCCTAACTATACGAAAGGATTACAGAAAGTATTTAATAACACCGGTCTTAAATTAGTATATCAATCCGGTAACACAATAAGAAGCTTACTAGGAAATCCCAAGGATAAAACTACAGTTCTAGAAAAAAGTGGAATTTACGAAATTAGTTGCATGGATTGTGATAAAAAATATGTTGGCCAAACGAGACGCTCTATTCAAACACGTTTTAAAGAACATTTAGCACACTTAAAATACGGAAGAACAGAAAAGTCAAGAGTGGCCGAGCATGCTTTTGAAAACAATCATAGATTCACATTAGATAACCTAAAACTTCTAAAAAGTGTACCAAACAAAAGACTTTTGAATGCATATGAAAGTATGGAAATCATTAAATCCAGAAATAGTTTAAATAAAGATAGAGGACCTATCCCGTTTAGTACACTTTATTCTTTGGTTGAGGGGAGGTAGGATTAAAAATCGTGATCAATCACAATTTATTAGTCTTATCTCCGCCCACTAAAGGATTGTATATAAGATAGAGCGTAGATTAATTTAGTTCATTGTTTATCGTCTCCTGATGATGCTAACGTTGTTAGCGAAACGCGCGTCGAGTGCAAAAAAGTGTAGTTTTGGTTTGTGGAAAACAATCATAATTTTGTTTTAGTGCAACCAAAGGTTCCAAATTCCCAACATAATTAATCTTTTTGTTTAGTTATGGGAATATTCACCGATTAGGGATCTTTATCACTTCAACAAATCATTTGCGTACTTTTAGTGATACAGTCATATCTTGGAAAAATGTTTCCTAACTGCAACATTTTTGAAGAGGCTTTTTAAAACGGCGTCCTCGGTTTTTATATTTTTGTATTACTTGCAGTCAACTTACCTCGCTCTAAAAGTTTCTGGCATAAGTTGTGAAGCACCCTGTATTCTATATTTAGAAATTTTCCTAACATAAATCTGCAATATTGTTTGCAATTTCTCGCCCTCTATCGCTGCTATCTTTTCCTTTTTACGATTGAAAAAACTCGAATGGATAAAAATAGTCTTACCGCCTCGAAAAGAATCCTTATCCCGTGTTTCTCCTTATCCGGTTTAAGTCCGCTGACGCCTCTCAGATAACTCTCGTCCGAGTCGTAAAAATGAGGCAGAGAAGCGTAAACAGGTACTCCAGAACATTTGTATAGATCCATAACACCTAAAATATTTACAAGCAGATATAGCAGAGCACAGCTCTCTTTAGGCGCAATTTAACAACTCATAGTTAAACGTCAATCCTCAGTTTAAACCAGTCGACTTTTTTACGTTTTATAATCTAACAAGCCATGGATATATCAAAACAAAAGGCATTGGTGTAGCTCCGACCTTTCATGATACAAGTAGGCGTGGCTAACTGACGTCACCTGGTGAGAGACGTGAGACAGCTTTCAGTCGCTATTTTTATTACGAGGTGGTTGTTTGTTTTCTTTCAGTGGAAAAAATTAACAAAATGAGGTGCTGTGTCCACGGATGTGGTTTCGATCAGACAAAAGGTTTTTTGCGTGACAATACATTTTTCAGATTTCCAAAAGACAAGTATATGGAAGCATTTTTGTGGACGGGAAACATTTTAGTGATAATGATTATGAGCGAAACCTTAAACACAAGTTGCTTGGGATACTTTATTTTACTACTTTTATTTTGTATAAAGCATGAAAAAAAATCAATTCCCATAAAAAGTAATTTTAGCTCATATATATATATATATAATGATATACAGGGTGTCCTAATTGCCATGGACCACTATTTCAATTTCAAAATGGTTTTATTGACTCAAGAAGTTTCTCATTGACGTAGCATACAAAGTATAATGTAACAATACATAAACATAACTGTCATTAAATCCAGAAAGCTAGAAAGTATAAAATTATTGCATTGGTATTAGACACTATACACACCGCTTCAAGCTACTGCGAACATAGGGCGGAAGAAGTCTAATTTGCCAGTGTACGTACATGCAGAGACACCGCACGCCTATCAGAGAAGCAACCAATACTCAGGCTTGCGATCACCACTTGCATGACTTTCCTTTGGTATTTAGTACGCCTCTAACCACGGTGCTGTGTGGAGCGTTGTCAATGAAACCGGAATTTGGTCAATAAATACGCAAATTTTTATAACGTAATTTTCTTATTTTTTGTCACTGATAAATAAGAGCGTTTTATTGTCAACTGCTCAGATTTATCAGTGACGACGTGTTACAATGAAAATAATAAGGAGAAACAAAATAAAAGCAAGTTCTCAAAATAAAATAATACATTCTAAAAACCAAAAAGATTCTCCCAGTCAAAAAAAAATTAAAGCAAATGTTCGAAAAGTCCTCCTTGCCTGGCTAGACAATATCCGACCCTACTATAAAAACCCCTTCTAACGTTTCCAAGCATGTTAGGGGTGATAATTTGAAAAGCTTCTTCAAAAACAGATAGAAGTCATTAGGAGCAAGATCGGGAGATCGAGCTGGCCATAAAATAGTTCCCCGTGTACTTATAACCCGATTAGGAAATACATTATCAAGATATTCCCTAACAAGGCCAACATTGTGAGCGGAACAACCATCTTGTTGAAACCATGTTTCACCAAATCTTACACCTAACAACTGCCTAGCAGTTGGAATAATGTACTGCTGCAGTAGATCCAAGTATCTAGGACCATTCAAATTGCAATTGCCGTTAATAAAAAATGGCCCAATTACGTGTTCCCCTATAATACCCCCCCCCCCCCCCCCAAACATTTAGTTTTTGGGGATACTGTGTTCTTACGTCAAAATACAAATGCAAATTTTCCCTCGACCAATATCGAACGTGTCTTGGGTTATGACGATTTGACCATTTGACCATCTGCACTTTTTCGGCAACTTCGTAGACATCCATTTTTGGTTTTAAAAATGTATTATTTCAATTAAGAACTTACCCGTCTGTTTCTCGAGCAAGGCAGAAATAAAACAAAATAATAAAAACAAAATGAATTTCCAAAAGATAACACTGAAGCGTGCTTCGAATCCACCTCGGTCGTACGGCACGGAGAGTAAATTGGACTTGATTCCCCCTATGTTCGCAGTAGCTTGAAGCGGTCTGTATGTATCCCCCACCACTTCTTTGTTTTCCAGACTGCATTTCGTTTAATTTAAAATCTTGTAGTACTTTTTGACGGAAAACCATTCCTACCTACAACCCCCTCCCCCACCCTTAATTGTCACTTTTGAAAAAGAAACATTGTTTGAGATTCCTTTGTTTCCTTTAGTTTCATACGCCACAACTCATACTTTGACATATATTGACAAATATTTATCGGGTACTTGATTTTTCCCAGGCATTTTAAGGAGAGTAATTATTTTGTTATTTAGAAGGAAAGACTTGTTGCGCATACTATATGAAATAAATTTGATTTCAAATTTAAAACTAAGGTGTCCTGTTTTTTTGGTTTTCTTATTATTTAATGATGAGCCTTGTCATTAAAAAAACGCATAAATCCAGCTACCTTTGACGAAAATATTGTAAGTAATATCACATGGTATTTAATTAGGGCAAGACGAAAACAAATGATGAACTAATACAATTTTTATTATAAAAATTTATTCAAAAATAATATAACCCCAAATGTTACCCATCAAAAAAATCAATAAAGAAAGCAGGCTGATATATTTGTGTCATCAGGTGGGCGGAGCAAAAAACCTGACTAGACCGTGTTTATTCTAGCGACCGTGGCTTCTACCCACTCGATGTAAATTCGAGCAAAAAACTTTTCCACTAAAAATGCAATATTTAAATTTTGGGCCTCTTCTAACTAAATATTGTGCATTGTGTATACAAGTTAGAATTTGTGGGCATATTTGGTATCTAAATTAGTAAAAAATGACTCTTTTTTCGAGAATTTTTTTGCTAAAGTGTGATTCGTATAGGACTAAAAGTCGAGTGATTCAAAAATTGGGCCCCAGAAAATGAGGTAATACACAGTGTCCAATTTAAAAATAAAGATAAGCCATATTTTATTTTTGGGATATCCTGTAAAAAAGAATATACATTTTTCGTTTAACCGCTTTTTTTACCTAAAATGAGTTATATAGGTTTTTTTTTGAAAAAAGCCATAGTTCTCTCAAAAATACTAATATACTAATATTTATGGGGGTACTTTTATTTACATAAACATGAATATTTATGGTATGCTTCTTTACATAAATATTATAAAAAGCTTACCCTTTTTCATGCAAGTCTCTGGAGTGGTGCAAAAACACTTTTCATCTGCGTTTTTCGATTGGTCACCCAACGATGCGTAGTAGGCCCTCACTGGGATGTTATCGTATTTCTCCTTTTTTTCGTACACAGCCCCTAACGACCTAAAAGTCGAGAATATCGATCAAATACCCACTCAAATATGAGACATAGGATTAGTCTTTCCCAACAAACACAACGTGGTCGCTAGCGCATCTCTTACAATTTTTCGGAACCCAGCTGGCGGCTCGTCAACTTGGGGCGCCGCGGCATATATCCCAGCAACACAAATCGTCGGCATTGAATCGGACCAATGTCGACAACGTCGGCAGTGTGTCGGCATCGGCGACTACAGTCTGGACCGATGTTGGACAGATTGCGATTTTCAGTTTTCCACATTACTACAGTCGACTTTATGCCAACACCACTTTAGGACCGACGATGGCCCGATTGGAACTTTGTTTAATCGGTCGAAAATCGGCAACTGACTATAGTCGACTTTATGCCGACGCCCACTTTATTGGCTTTAGGGGCGACGACGGTCCGATTGGAACTTTGTTTAATCGGACGAGAATCGGCAACTGACGATGGCCCGATTTACTATAGTCGACATTATGCCAACGCAAACCTTATCTGCTTTAGGGCCGATGATGGTCGGATAGGAACTTTCTTGAATCGGTCGAGAATCGGCAACTGACGATGGCCCGATTTACTATAGTCGACTTTATTCCGACGCCCACTTTATCTGCTTTAGGGCCGACGACGTTCCGATTGGAACTTTGTTTACATCCTGTATACAGCATTTTTGACACACCTACAAAGATCCGGAGCAAACGACATCAGTCCCTCTTCGGACTTTAAAAATGGCGGGAATATAGTACCATCCGTTCCCAAAATGGCGTCGCAAGTCGACCCGTTCCAAATTTCTTGTTTTCGTTTGCCGTCGTAGGTGATGATTTTGCCCACGTTGTGACTGTCCTGAACGCCTCGGTATGCCGTTATCTTCTTTCCGGCGGTTCCATTTTTCTAAACAAAAACTACATATGAAATTATAGGCGTGACTTAAGCCCAGCGTTGCCTTTTCCTGAGGAAAGCATGCTTGGGAACCCACAAAAAAGGCGAATTTACAAAAACAGAAACAAAATTGAACAGAAAATAAAACGTTCGAAACGAAATATAAACGAAAGAAAAACACCCAGGAAATAATGAATACGAATATAATTTTATGGAATTTTAGTTTACTCGATCCCTAAAAGACACGAACATATTTTAACTAATTATAATTTTCCCGAACCTTAAAATATCAGAATTACAAAAGTCTCGAAAACAATTTTCTAGAAACGAAAACACGGGAGCCACAAATTGATAGAAAATAATATGCCCGATTCTTAATTGAGCAGCACCGCAATCCATCCGAATCGCTACTGGGCATGCGTCAAATTTAAATCTCTAGAGCGCCGTAGGCCCTGGATTGTGGCGTTAACAAGTTTCTCTATTTGGAAGATGACACTGGGCTTTTTTTTATTAAGGCTATAGTTTCTCCCCAGATTTTAAGTAAAAAAAAGTACAACTGGCAACGCCTTGTTCTTTAATTTTTTGTTCTTTTGCCAGAGTGCACAGGGAAAACTAAACATCAGAATTAGCTGAAATTTTGCAGGGGTGATCATTTTTTGAAAATTCTTAATTATTTTTTCTTCAAAATAAAAGCTCTGGTGCCTTCATCTATCGCAAAAGCCTCAAAATAATTGCGGTTTAGAACAAACTCTATTTACAAAAAAATAGAGAAATACTCACAATTTCCTCTGGACTACATTTTTCTTTTTATATTTCCTTGCTTTAGCAAAAATAAAAAAAGTTTCGCTTTTTCTAAAAGCCTGTGCACTTCGGATAAGCAAACCGATCAATCAATTACACTTCATTGAATTTGGGAGACACACGCAGTTCAAGTGTTGGCTGATAGAACAAACTTTAAATCGGGCCGCAGTGGGACAGAAGAGTATTTTTACGTTTTCTAATAGAAAACCAGTCGAGATTGTGTTTATCTTTCAAAAATGTGTTTTCAAAAACATTGTTATCTATGTTGGGAATTTGGAACCTTTGGTTGCACTAAAACAAAATTATGATTGTTTTCCATATTACTACTTAGACCTATAGTTTCTGCTGTAGGATCACCTACTTACAACATTTCGAAATGGCTAGCAAACGAGTTTGAAAATTTACCGATAAAGGAAAAAGGTTTTTCTGTTCAAAATTCCCTTGAATTTATCAACAAAGTTAAAGATATTTCACTCCAAGAAGGTAAAATTTTAATCTCGTTTGATGTTAGTTCGTTGTTCCGTAGTGTGCCGATCCCCAATACCTTACAATACCTGGAGGAACTACTAAGAAAAAACAATCTAGAAGACAAACAGACTTTAGAATACCTATCTTTAACAAAACTCTGCATGAATCAAAATTACTTTCAATATAAAAATAACTACTGCCAGCAATAAGAAGGAACCACAATGGGTAACAGTTTATCACGTTTTATCGCAAACCTATTTATGAGCAAATTTGAATCAGATATAAGTAAAGAATTTGAGTATTTCCCCAGAGTATGGTTTAGGTATGTAGACGATGTGTTTGCAGTATTCAACACTAAAGTAACTAGTGTTGAAAATTTTATGGAAAAAATAAATAACAAATTTCCCACTATTAAATTTACTTATGAAACAGAAAACAACGGTACACTGCCATTTCTAGACACTTTAGTTATAAGAAATAAAAATAAATTGGACTTTGACCTATACCGAAAACGCACGGCCACCAACAGGTATATTCCAAATGACTCTTTTCATTGCTTACAACATAAGCTTGCAAGTTTGCACTTTTTAACATATAGATTAGTAAATTTCCCCTTAAACAAAGAAAGATTTGAAGCAGAAAAGAATAGGATTAGGAATATAGCTGGCGAAAACGGTTACGACGAAGGCTTAATAAATAAGCTGATAAATAGACATTCTTTTCACAAGACCTTTCGGAATTCTACCTTTTTCAGACAAAAAGATACCTGCGACTCAAAATTTGTATCAATTCCTTATAATCCTAATTATACGAAAGGATTACACAAAGTATTTAATAACACCGGTCTTAAATTAGTATATCAATCCGGTAACACAATAAGAAGCTTACTGGAAAATCCCAAGGATAAAATTACAGTTCTAGAAAAAAGTGTAATTTACGAAATTAGTTACATGGATTGTGACAAAAAATATGTTGGCCAAACGAGACGCTCTATTCAAACACGTTTTAAAGAACACTTAGCACACTTAAAATACGGAAAAACAGAAAAGTCAAGTGTGGCCGAGCATGCTTTTGAAAACAATCATAGATTCACATTAGATAACTTAAAACTTCTAAAAAGTGTACCAAACAAAAGACTTTTGAATGCATATGAAAGTATGGAAATCATTAAATCCAGAAATAGTTTAAATAAAGATAGAGGACCCATCCCGTTTAGTACACTTTATTCTTTGGTTGAGAGGGATTAAAAATCGTGATCAATCACAAATTATTGGTCTTATCTCCGCCCACTAAAGGATTGTATATAAGATAGAGCTTAGATTAATTTAGTTCATTGTTTATCGTCTCCTGATGATGCTAACGTTGTTAGCGAAACGCGCGTCGAGTGCAAAAAAGTGTAGTTTTGGTTGGCTATCTATCAAAGAACCAAGAGAACTTTGCTGGCTCGCTGGGATTACTAGGAATTCGCATAGAAACATTCGGCGCCTATAACCCCACATAATTATGTTTTAATTTTGATTCAATTCCATTTTTTTAAAATTTAAATTATTGCGGCATAGTTATGTGCAAGTGTACTAGTGAAATATTGGAGTGCAAAAAATAGATTTTAGAACCTCAGTTTCAAAAACACACGGATACTTGAGTACTAACAAAACAGGTCGGTAAAGGTCCATTTAGAGGTTGGAAAGACTTGCTAGTCGTTGACGGTCCTGTTTAGAATGAAATACTATTATTTCGTCTAGCGCCAGTAGCCGATTTTTAAATCTGCATGCTTTTAAGTTAACCTGTTTTCGATATCAGTTAGCGTTGTTGTTTTCAAATTCAATTATAAATGCACCTGTAAATGTAACTTTAAACAATACACCCAGTTACTTTAATACGTAGTTGGGTAGCGTTTTTTTAGCAGGTATTTCGGCAATAGATGGTTTTTTTTATTTCAGTATTTTACTTGGTTTTGTAGCGGCGCAGAACGCGAAAAGTCAAAATAATTACCCTCCAAATTTCTGACCCGATGCTAAAAAATCTCTGGTGTCCCACTGTGGATAATCATAAATAAAGTCTCCGCGTTGCCATGAAAAAAAAATCACTGTTGCTAAAAACAATTCCCCAGATTGTAACTGCGACCTTAAACGATTTTATTTAACTTCACAGTTTCTGGCTGTCTAACTGCCTATCAAATCTTGCGATTCATTTTCGACACACTTCCCGTGAACCGATTTTAATGAAATTTCGAATAGTAATGTAGTTCCGATGAAAACACAACATTATGAAGAAGAATGGGGGTAGCGGGTGGTTGAGAGATGTAAAGGGGGTAAATTAATATAATATCACAATTTGTGGCTATCGGTTCAAATCATTTTCGGCCATATTGGGGATGATGAATTTTGTGTTTCTATAAAAATATGTTTCATTTAAATTTAATTATATGCATATATTTTCTAGCGATTTGATTTTCTCGTCATTTCGTTTTCGAGACTATTTTTGTCGGACCAATTATTTTCTTTTCTTTTAAATTCTGATAAATTATGTTTTTGCCAAATTTAGTTTCGGGTTTTTTATAGGGACCCGCATGTTTGAGAAATTAAGTACACGTACGCCTACAATTTATCTCTTCATCTGCCTCTAAAATTCTGCCCTCTCTCTACAAATATTTTTTATTTCAACAGAGAAAAAATATTTTTTGGCAGTACTTTTTTTGAACGCGTAAAAAACAGTGAAAACTTGAAAAATTTAAGTGTTTTATTCTGGAAATCAAAACTTTGGAAAGAAAGCTTTAAAATGTGAGCAATATCATGGCATAAAAATGTGAAAAACGTAGTCAAAAATTGCTTCATCAAAAACGTCTTAAATTATGCTAAAATATTTTAAGGCTTAAACTAAAATCGTGCCTTGAACATATCTACCTCATGTTTTTTTGTGAAAGTGTGACATATTTTAATTTTACTAACCAATAAAGTCATCTTTATTCAAAAACTGTCTGGGGAAATTATAAAAATAGACAACAAAACATCAGACCATTGCATAAAATCGGCTTTACATGCAAATATGAAAAAACTAGAAAGAGAGGGCCAAATAAGTTACCCTCCTGTGGTAAAACAACAACTGTCAAATGTATAGAGGATATCTGCGTAATAGTGATAATATTTTAAGATTTTTTTTTAGTTATTTCGAAGCTGCTCGAAGGAAAACCTGCGCTGGCCAATCTTCAAGCCAACATGCATATGTGCCTATGGCGCTTTAGCATTTTTCCACTTCATCTCCAAATTTTACGAAAGGCTACTTACCGGTCCGAAAAATGAAAAAGCTAAATCTTCCTCATCTATTTTTCTCAAACTGGGCTCAGCTCTAAGAGTGGTACAAATGGCTTTCCCAGCAAAATCTTTGACCCCACAGTGTATAACGACTCCATCAAATAGAAGATCCAGCGCCCTCACCTGTACAAAAAAAAACAAAGTATTCCAGCTTAACGTTTAGAAACACCGAAAAGTCCGCGTCTCTCTATTAAATTTAATGAAATAAAAACGCTTAGGAAGAAATATAAATGTATAACTAAAGGCAGATTTACTCAAATTTTCATATTGATAATTCATACTTTAATTCATAGTGTATAAGCACAATTTTAGTAAAAAACAAAAGATCAAAAGATCTTGGTTGGAAATAACGAAAATTCAAACTTGGATGAGCATCCCACAAAGACACACAAAAGATCAAAGCGAAAAGAGAAATCATTAGTTTCTTTTCGGTTGAAGTAACTGATTTGGAGGTTTTTTAACTTCTTCTTTATTTTAATTGCCTTAGGAGCTTAATCCTACTGGAAATATTAACACGCCAGGACGAATTCGTGTCAGGTAACTTGGATAAGTAAGTACCAGTGCGGAACGATGCCTATTTGTGAGTAGTTCAAGGTTGGAAATCAAAGTGTATGATGGTGTTTAATGATGTATAGTGGAGGGTGACCAGTGAAACTACTGATGAGCCCACGCTGGTTACCCGGGCGAAACATCGTTTAATCATTTCTCTTTTCGCTTTGATCTTTTGTGTGTCTTTGTGGGATGCTCATCCAAGTTTGAATTTTCGTTATTTCCACCCAAGATCTTTTGATCTTTTGTTTTTTAGTTTCTTTTCGGTTGAAGTAACTGATTTGGAGGTTTTTTAACTTCTTCTTTGTCACAATTTTAGTGTTAATTTATTTAACAACACCTGTTTATCCATGAGTATAAGTGCATTAGGATGTTGAAAATTGACATGTAAGTTATTAAGTTGTCTCTTATTGACATACCAAATTGACAAAAAAGAACAAAACAAATTTTTTTCTTTACCTAACCTTAACAATTTTCTGTTTTCTAATATCATCTAAAATCAGTCACTCCTATTTTGAAATCAACCAATCAAAATGTTTTCTTTGCTTTTTTTCATATTGAAAGTGCATAAAGTTAAAATTAATCACCTTTTAAATTTTGCACTGTGCTTATGAATTGTGAATTATAACTATGAAAACTTGGGTAAATACTTCTGTAAACATTAATGTATTTAATATCAAGACTATGAATAAAATTGTGCTTAGGTTATAAATTATCAATATAAAAACCTGCCTTAAAATAGAGACATTATGTTTCCGCGATCAGAAATAAGTTAAACGATTTGGCGACGATGCCAGATTGCGCTGAAAGTTGTATCCTTACACTTAATTTTTGTAAAAACATATTATTCCTATAACTTTTTTATCATTTAACTGCAATTATGCAAATCCTCTGGTTTGCTTTTTAGAACATGGAGAAATACCTTATTTGTATTCAAGGCGCCTATACCCACAGGTGAGCCTAATATTTGACTGGCCGCCATATTGAAACGTCACCTGGGTACTATAAACGCTGTTTTATTAACAAAATAAACAAAAATTATTAAGTGGTGTGTGCCTGAGAGAATCCTCAAGTACTTTTTTAGACAAAGTGACTATTTTAATTAAATATGAATTTAAATAGACTTTATAAGAAAAAAAAATGTTTTATTTTTACAAAAAAGTATTAAAAGAAAAGAAACGATAAAATTTATTAACAATTAACAATTTTAGGTATACATCTGTTCATAAAGAGGGGGACACGTATTTGAGATTTGGGTACGTAATGCCCCCATTTCTTTAAACACAAGTATACATGTTATGGTACATTTATATCCCTCATTTTTTAGGTAAAAATATCAGATAAATATCTGATATCTTGACCATTATTTTAATTTTACAATATACATTGGGAATAAAACCTACACAATGTGAGAAACTCGCACTTGTAGCGGGTCACCTATACAGACCGCTTCAAGCTACTGCGAACATAGGGCGGAAGAAGTCTAATTTGCCAGTGTACGTACATGCAGAGACACCGCACGCCTATCAGTGAAGCAACCAATACTCAGGCTTGCGATCACCACTTGCATGACTTTCCTTTGGTATTTAGTACGCCTCTAACCACGGTGCTGTGTGAAGCGTAGTTAATGAAACCAGAATTTGGTCAATAAATACGCAAATTTTTATAACGTAATGTTCTTATTTTTTGTCACTGATAAATAAGAGCGTTTTATTGTCAACTGCTCAGATTTATCAGAGACGACGTGTTACAATGAAAATAATAAGGAGAAACAAAATAAAAGCAAGTTCTCAAAATACAATAATACATTCTAAAAACCAAAAAGATTCTCCCAGTTAAAAAAAAATTAGAGCAAATGTTCGAAAAGTCCTCCTTGCTCGGCTAGACAATATCCGAGCCTATTATAAAAACCCCTTTTAACGTTTCCAAGCATGTTAGGGGTGATAGTTTGAAGAGCTTCTTCAATTTTAATCCGAAGTTCTTCCAAATTATTAGCCCTTTCATGCCCGTAAACTTTATTTTTGATATAACTCCACAGATAGAAGTAATTAGGAGCAAGATCGGGTGATCGAGCTGGCCATAAAATAGTTCCCCGTGTACTTATAAACCGATTAGGAAATACATTATCAAGATATTCCCTAACAAGGCCAACATTGTGAGCGGGACAACCATCTTGGTGGTTTCACCAAATCTCACACCTAACAACTGCCTAGCAGTTGGAATAATATGCTGCTGCAGTAGATCCACGTATCTAGGACCATTCAAATTGCCGTTAATAAAAAATGGCCCAATTACGTGTTCCCCTACAATACCCCCTCAAACATTTAGTTTTTGGGGATACTGTGTTCTTACGTCAAAATACAAATGCAAATTTTCCCTCGACCAATATCGAACGTGTGTTGGGTTATGACAATTCAATAATGGAAAAGTACTTTCATCTGTGAAAAGAATAGATCTCAGAAAGTTTTCATCACGATTAGCCCTTTCCATCATTGTTTCGCAAAATTCCATACGACGATAGTTGTCCTCAGGAAAAATTTGATGCGTTTTTGACGCTTTGTAAGAATGATAACCATTCTTTTTGAGAACACGTAAGACAGTGGCTGAAGACGTATCAACTGCTTCGGCAATTTGGTGGCTAGTTAACTTTCGATTTTCCTCCACTGCAGCGCAAATCATCACATCTCGTACTTCCTGCTCGTCATTCAAAACAGTGGGTTTTTTATGGTTTCTTGGCGCTACACAACCAAACTTTTCAAAATTCTGCACAAACCTATAAATCGTGGATAAACTAGGTTCTGGGCGATTTACAAAATTCTCCAAAAAAAGTTCTTGAATAAGTCTCAATGGTCTGCCTTGATAGTACCATTTGACCATCTGCACTTTTTCGGCAACTTCGTAGACATCCATTTTTAGTTTTAAAAATGTATTATTTCAATTAAGAACTTACCAATCTCTTTCTCGAGCAAGGCAGAAATAAAACAAAATAATAAAAACAAAATGAATTTCCAAAAGATAACACTGCAGCGTGCTTCGAATCCACCTCGGTCGTACGGCACAGTAGCTTGAAGCGGTCTGTATATTCATGTACCACGCTGCCTCATTCAATATTTTTCGTCGGAGTTGCCGCTTTAGTAGAATCGTACTGGTAAACATAAGGTGGATGAAGCATGTGTGATGAAGCGTTGCCAGTGGAGAGAACAATGATTTTCCCTAAATCTAACGAGTGATCGCTTTTCAAAGCGATTTATGAATGACTTGATGGGTGTATTTTAGTTGAATGTCTTTGGGAAGAAACCATTATCAATCTTTGATGCACAGGTAAGAAAAGAAAACTTAGTTTTGGTTTTTGGCAACCTATGGAAATATAAAAAGGAAAAAACGAATCCAGAGGAAAAAATGATGGCAGCACTAGAGCTTTTTTTAATAAATTCCTCTCTACCCATCTCGCGAGAAACGTCTTGCATGCAATTTAAGTTTTATTGCTCCATGGCGGGCTTTATGAGTAATGTAGAATTTAGAACTTCCTTTGTCTTTATTGTTTACCATTTCACAACGTTTTGAATGCAACCGAAATCACTTTCAGCTTTCTTGCGGACGAAATCTGCATACAGATGGCATAGTTGTATGTCTCTCGCAGGGTAGATACTACCTCCACCTACTGTTAATTACAGTAGGTATTTTCTTGGTTTCGATCGTGTACACAGAAGGTGCCATCGATCGGCAGGATTTCTTTCGCTTGAGCCATAATCTTTGGCTCGAAAGCGCGACCGAAATTGTCTGTCTTTGCGGTACACCTAGCTAATGAGTCCCTAATAAGAACGAAACGGCGTCCTCCTAGGTCCCACCCTCTGTGTGAGCAATCAAAATTCAGGAAGTTCATTTTGCACTGAAGTGCAAAAAACTCCTGTATTTTCGTGCAGTGCACACTGCCATCTTCCTTTTGAATCTTGTAGAGTGTTCGACAGTTCTCGTCAAGGGAGCTGAAATGCATGTGTCTGAGTAAGAAGAGAAGAGAGTGAAGAGAGATGCCGGCTAGGCAACGTTGTCAAAAAAACACTTTAGGAAAACTGATTCAGTCTATTTTATTGGAAGGCGCGGGCGTGAAGGAAGGAATTTTTCTCAATTAATCACTTTTATTTATTGATACTCAAATGATGCATCAAACATACGATCAAATACCTGAAGAGCAGGCATCCCTTCGTGTCTCTGTACATCTAAATAGGGGAGAGGAGCCCGGTTTCCTCGGCAATTTTTGTAAAATAACGCAGTCTTCAAGAATCAGATTTTTTTTGAAACAAACTCCCCTCTGTTATTAAATTTAAAAACAGCTTTAAATTCGTAGAGACGTAAACACGGTTACAAAAAGTGTTCTAAATAAAAAGAGTAGAGGGTTTCTGTTTGAAAGACTGTACTACATTGTTTTAACTTTTTTTTATTCTTTTAAAAAAGTGTTATTTTATTTTAAATTTATTTCACATTTATTTTACAAGATATTTTGTGAAAACACGAGACTGTTACGATAAATTGTCTCGTAGAGTCGAGAATTTAGTGTAACTGGTTATAGAAGGTCAGGCTCAGACTTTTCGCAGCTTTGTTGAAAGAGCAATGTCAATCGGTAGTAAAAGTTTTTGGATAAATGGGCATTTTAATTAATTTTTCCGATACTAATTTCAAACTAAAATAAGAAAATACTCATAATCACTGTTTTACGCCCTTTGAAGGTTTTATTTGACGAGATCTTACTTGAAAATCGTTTAGTTAATTTTGGGTGACATCGGCAACAGCGTATCGGTTTCTCAAGTTTATTTTCTCATTCGCTCTCATTTACTAGCCATTGCGCTTTTTTTCAATACACGCTATTCGGCACCATAGAAAAAAAATTGGGTTCGGTCTGTCTGGCAGACCAGAATGTTATCTGCTGTACTGTGCTACGGAACTAATTATGACCTTGGCGCCCGACATAGAAATAGTTCAGTGAAACACAAATAGATGGAGCACCATACATGATAACCACAAAAATTAATACTACAAAAGAATATTGATTTTTAAATAAAAAATCAATATTACTTTACAAATGTAATGTAATATTGATTTTTCTTGGCATAGCAAAAAGGACCACAATTGCTATGTTTTCATGGGTATTGAGTTCGTTTTCAAAACTCATTGTATCTTTTTCTTTTATATAGCGTGTTCTTTATCAAGACCAAGAACACGCTATATAAAAGAAAAAGATAGAATGAGTTTTGAAAACGAACTCAATACCCATGAAAACATAGCAAATATGCCCAAAAACAAAAAAAGTTTAAAAGATAAATCAAAAGTTGATGTTTCCGTGAATTTTTTAAACTTTTTTTGTCTTTGGGTGCACTGAACTTAAAAGACAAATGTGTACTTTTAACCCAAATGAAACGTTATGAAAAAAACATTTTGCCTTTTAATTTCATAGGTGAGGTCCTTTTACAAAACCCTTTATTGTATAGTTTCATTGAGAATTTAACTTATAAAAGGTTGGTTAAAAAGATAAAGACAGATGATAAATAAGTATGTGTAATTTTAAAAAAAATTGAAGTACATTTCCCAAATACAGGTTTAAAAACAAAACAAGGGTTCATTATATTTTTCACTGCCTTAACTCATTATTGGAGTATTGAATACAAGAATTCCTTTATTTTTTTTTACAAAGTTTAACATTTGTTATCCCTCCAATGCTAAGGGAGTAAAAAGGAGGTGAAAAATAAAATGAATCATCTGGTAAAATAAGTAAAAACATAAAATATTACCTTATAGTAAAAATCGAGGTAAAAATTATTTAAAAAGAAGATAAATGACCTAGAAACAGTTATTGTTGAAATTATTCCACAGATAATTGTGAGGATAATTGCCTTTAGTCATAATTTAGTACACAAAATTCAATATAAAGCCTCAAGAAAGAAAACATAATTTTTTCCAAATCATTTTTGTTTGGCTTCATGAAATGCTGATTTTTTTTATTTATCGCAATAATCTCCTCTTTTTAGACTATTAGAAAATCTTACAAATCTTATTAACTTGCTTACACCACCAGAACAAACCCCTAATAATTAACTTTATTATTGTGGTTAGTTTAGGGATTAAGAAATATAATAAAGTTTGTGTCTTGCCAAATAAAAAATTAAAGTATGTTCCTGGTTTTGTCAACTTACTGTTTTTATACTGCAAGGCATCAATAAGTTCATTGACAACATCATTATTATGACTTATAATTAAGTTTACTCCTGCAAACTTCACAAACAGTTTTTTACTTTTCTACTTGGCAAAGCGAAAATCTTAGACAATAGCCTGTACGTCTTACCAATTGATTTAAAAATACTGAGGGAGAGAATCTTTTCTTCTAAAGTAAGTCTTCTGGCTTTAGGTTTCTGCTGCTGTATTCTAATCTGGCATATAATAAGCATTTTCTGCGAGTGCTAATTTTCTCTAGAAGGATTGCACATAACTGGTCATTTTATGCAATCGCTTACTACTATCAATAACTTTCCTATAGAAATGTCATGCTTTTGGTGTGAGATTAGCTTGTCTGGGCACATTGACTTCATCAGGAATTAAAGAGCGCCTTCTTTTAACTGTAAAAAGAATAAAACAAACATTAGCTAATTAGTTAAAATTATAACATTTATAAATACATTAAATTTGTAAAAATGTAACTAAATCAAACAAATTGATCGCTATCAGGGTAACCACCAGTTGGGGTGTAATTTTGTTTTATAAATTTGTGACCAAATTTTCAAAATTTTATGATTTTATGACTGGTGGTCACCGTGCTCTCTCCACTGAATTTATTTTAAACTCGACATGTTTTGGAAGCTCAGGCTGCCATCATCAGAAGTCCCTACCAAAGTTTTATTAAGGGAGACTAGGCCAAATTAATGGACCAGTCTTCCATATTGGAAAAAGAAAGAGAGGCTAAAACCCATTGTGAGAAAAACTTTAAAATTTAAAAAACAAAATAAACATATAAATATGCAATACATTATAGTTATTTAATTATGCCATGGATAGACTTTGTGGGGTACTAAGAAAACTAAGCCTGACTTCTGTTTAAGCCTCAGTTTAAGGTAGGTACTGTAAACACTTCTAAGTACTGGGATAGTCACGTTTTTTTTAGGGAGTGTCTAAAGAGCCTGCAATTCAGCTGAATAGCCGTGAGGCTAAGAGCCAGCAATAATTATTTATTATGTGTTTTTCATATTTTCTTTTTTTTTAATTTTTTTTAATTAAATTAACCCAACCCAACCTAAACAGACTCAAACCAACTTATTAAAATACAAAAAAACACAAAAAAATAAACTTTAAACTAAATTAACCCAATATTAACAACAAGCCAAAAAAAGATGTAGGGGTTGTAGTGTGTTTTTTTTTGGGTTGTTTTGGCTTTGAATAAGTTGGTTTGAGTCTGTTTAGGTTAGGTTGGGTTAATTTAGTTGGTTTGAGTCTGTTTAGGTTACGTTGGGTTAATTTACTTTAAAGTGTGTTTTTTTGGGTTTTTTTGGCTTTTAATAAGTTGGTTTGAGTCTGTTTAGGTTAAGTTGGGTTAATTTAGTTTAAAAAATTAAAAAAAAAAACGAAAATATGAAAAACACGTAATAAATAATTATTGCCGGCTCTTTAGCCTCACGTCTATTCAGCCGAATTGCCGGCTTTTTAGACACTTCCTTTTTTTTAATTTTATAAGATAAAATATGCTCACTTTATGATCAGCTTCTCATACATACAACGCTTTAATGTATAGGCAGGAGCACTAAAGACACAGAAGATTAGTCCCTCTTTACAGAGTAAAACAAAACTTCTCAATACTTTTTGACCAGGGCTATAATATTTTTGTGAACAGTTTTGGTATCTACTAAAATTAAAAAAAAACTTACCTGCCTTTCTTTCTGGTGTCGTCTCTAATATTTTATAAAACATAGCTTAAATTTGATATACGATTGTACTACACCTCATACTACACTTTATTTTACTCATCGTACACTATAAAAGCCTGTAGCTTATAATAATTCCTTTCTTTTCCAAAAACCAAAAATAACCTCAACAAACGCCATTGTCGTTTTTGGCTAAAAATCAATAAATCCGCCCTTACGCGCTGGCGTCAGCTAAGGGAGAGATATGACAAATTTAGAATTTTTGTACTACTATCGCCATCTATTAAAAAAAAAATTACCAGACCCCGAAATAATTATACCTAGGCTTTTCCATAAGAGAAAAAGGTCTACAAACTACAAGTAGTTTGTCTATGTTCGGCACCTTAGACAAGAAGTGTCGAATCCTGTATATTACACCTTACAGATAAACACGTTTTTTATTCTCGTTGTTATTAATTGAGGGCTGGGTAAATGTGACCAAATTTTATTACGTATACAAACATTTCAACTTACTGTTACAAACAACGAAGTTGGGTTAACAAAAATTGATTTGATAGCTTTGTTAGTTAACGTCAGTGCTCCTGGCTTTTGTCTTTGAACAGTGTTAACCATACCCTAAAAAAACAAAATATTTTCAGGAAAGAAGGCCTGCCAACAATAAATCGCTTGGAACAAGGTCAAAGGTAAAGTCGAAGGTTAAGTAAAGATATTATACAGCGTTCCTAAACAAATCCTTAGATTTTTATTTTATTTGTATTTTTATTTGTTTTTATTTATTTTTATATTTATTTTGTTATTTATTATTATTTTTATTTAAATCCTTAAAATAGCAAGCAACCGTTATAAAACGAAAATGAATGGATAAGTACATTAGGCAGAGAAAGGCGGACATAGAGTAAGGTTGTAACCACACCTTACATGTATCCAGGTTGTGGCGCCATTTTTATCTCTTGCTTAAGGCGGCGCTATTTAGTACCCTAATTTAGTTCAAAATTTTCGCCTGCGGCGCCCTTTATCTTAATACTCGAAACCAAGAACTATACTAAAACACCCCCCCCATTTACGAAAACTTATCCCGTGTGCGTTCAATATGGTATTGTAAGGAAATATTTCTAGATTTTTTCAACGTATGTCCAATGAAAATTTTTAGAGAGTTGAAGGAAAATAACTTAAAAAAAGTCGCAGAGCATAATTTTCATCGTAAAAAAAAACCATTTTCTGTAACGCAACAGAGCCAAATAAAGGCGCGCTTCCCCACTTTTGAGGTGTTGCAAATATTGGCGGCCCCTTTCATTTCTCGCTTTTATATACCCTCCCACTAGTTTTGGATATCATTACATTTTTGAAAAAAATTAATTATAAAACGACGACTAGTAAAAATCGTCCGTGTATGGGGCTCTTTATTCAAAATGATATTACAAAGCAACACAAAACCACAGAGTACCGAACAGACAGGTGATCCGTGACAAAACTCTGCACTCTGCACAAAAAAGAACGCTCTTTATTGATTTCTTTGGTCGGGTAGAGTAGCAAATGCAGTAACAGAATAGAATGTAGTGTAGAAATTCCTATTTTCTACAGGGTGATCGGTTATAAGTTTTCCGTGAGATAACTTTTTTTCTAATAACTGCAGAAGAACCAAACAAAACCTGTGTGAAGGGGTATGTTAAAGGAACCTCAAAATCATTAATAAAAATTATTCAGTTCAAATAATTTACAGGGTGTGTCAAAATAATACGAATCAATTAATAGCCAATTTAAATTGAAATATCTCGAAATAAAAATGTAACTATATGGGATTTGTAAAAAGCTAATTTTCTTTTTTACCCCTTCCACTCAAAATATCAAAAATGGCATTGACATTGCCGAACCAGCTTTGAACGCGCAAAGCCGACTGTCGCATCTTTGGTATTTTTGCTAGGCACGGACAGTCTGTTTAAAAAGGAAAGGGACTGTCGGAACTTTAAGCCACGACCATTTGATAGCTTATTTTTCTCAACAGATACCTACTCCCTACTTTCTGTCCGCAAAATAAACACATTCTTCTCACAATCCACAAGTGTCTACTCATTCACTTTTCATTTTCAAATGATTTTCTGAATTTTCTTCAATTAGTTAGGTTAGGAAAACCTCGCAACTGAATTTTTTTTCGTTGGGCTCGCCCGCGGACCAATAACAACAAGCCATGCCAATTCCACTTTTGGCAAGCTGGAGCCATTTCTGAACGGCTAATGCCAATTTTGGTTTGGCTCCAGCCGCCGCTGAACGCGGCTGTTAGAAAAAAAGTTATCCCAGGAAACACTTATAACCGATCACCTGGTTATTATTGCAACTTTGACCTATATGCAAGAGTGGCGACAAGCTTTTTCTCATGGAAACTGCCCGGACATAATAAAAAACTGGCAGCAGTGCTCAATATACCTGTTTCTACTACTAAATAAATTCTTAGTAAGTAAGTGTTTTTATTAAACGTATGGATAATAAATACTTTTTTAACTGTTACATTTGTTACACGGTTCATATTCCGTACTGCTAAAACGCACCTACCAAAATCATAGGATGCGGTACTGTGACCTCTTCTTCACCAGTTAAACAATTCGCTGCAGGATTTCTTGCTTTAAGAAATACGTCGACAGGTTCGTAAGTTACAGAGTCGTCTCCTTCGTTATCTTGTACGTTTATTTTGCTTTTCCATTCCCTAAAACGAAAAACAACAGAAAATAAAAGGGAAACTGTCGAAATGTAAATAATTTTGGATGTGAAAAAAAAAGGTGCACAATAAGCCAGTAATGGCTGCAATGCAGTGACTGTGGCTTGCCACCTGGCAGGTTGGAGTCACAATCGAGGGGTTTTAGTCGGTAGGAATCCGACACTACCCGTGCTCTCCTGGTAGAGGAGAAATGACTCTGGCAGGAAAGTAGTTCGGGCGTCTTATGCAAGATTTCCCCCTTGATACCCTTGAAAAAAAAATGTGGAAAAATACTGTGCGGTAAAGTGACTGCGTTTATTTCAGAAAATTAAAATACAAATATTTATATTCCTTTTTTGTGAACTTTAAAGGCTTATAGGTAAAAAATTCGTCCGGTCAACTGCCGTCGCGTGCGGTAAAGTGTCACTTTCCGCACTTGTTAGGTAAATAACTACGACAATAGACCAAATTTCCACACAAGCCACCCAGCAAACATGAATTAAAAAATAGTACTTTTTAAGTACTTACATCTCGCGCTGCCAATAACGACAAAGTACTAAGTAGGAAGTACTTAGTTAGCATGGATTTGTAATTTTACTTTTATTTTTTCTTTGTATTTTTTTAACAATTGTAAAAAATAACGGATAAGTACTAAGTAGAAAGTAGTTTAAAAAAAATCAAAATTATATAAAAATAAAACAAACAACAGAATCTCACACCCTAATAGCAAATGTCCATTTGGGATGTTCAAAATATCCCACGGAATAGGGATTACCTTCCCACAGAAGTCTCATTTGGGTCAAATCACAACCCGCATAATTTCAGAAGAGGATAATGATTCTTTGATGTATCACCATCATATTTTCTAATCTTCTTGACCATAATTTTCAATTCCCTGTTGTCGCTGTCTAAACGAATATATCTAATAGTGGTATCTTCTGTGGATGAAAAATATTGAAAGTAGCCCCATCTACTTACAATAGATGCAAGCCAACTATTTTGTAACAAGGTGTAAGTATTTTTTACAATACTCGCTAATTTTAACCTCTGTTTTACATTAAAAAACAAAGGATCAAGAGATCTTGGGTGGAAATAACGAAAATTCAAACTTGGATGAGCATCCCACAAGGAACACACAAAAGACCAAAGCGAAAAGAGAAATGATTAAACGATGTTTCGCCCTAGGTAACCAGCGTGGGTTTATCAGTGGTTTCACTGGTCACCCTCTACCATACATCATTAAACACCATCATACACTTTGATTTCCAACTTTGAATCACTAATCCAAGTTTGAATTTTCGTTATTTCCACCCAAGATCTCTTGATCCTTTGTTTTTTAGTTTCTTTTTGGTTGAAGTAACTGGTTTGTAGGTTTTTTAACATCTTTTTCGTTTTAATTGCCTTAGGAGCATAATCCTACTGGAAATATTAACACGCCAGGACGAATCCGTATCAGGTAACTTGGATAAGTACCAGAGTGTAACGATGCCTATTTGTGAGTGATTCAAAGTTGGAAATCAAAGTGTATGATGGTGTTTAATGATGTATGGTAGAGGGTGACCAGTGAAACCACTGATGAACCCACGCTGGTTACCTAGGGCGAAACATCGTTTAATCATTTCTCTTTTCGCTTTGGTCTTTTGTGTGTTCCTTGTGGGATGCTCATCCAAGTTTAAATTTTCGTTATTTCCAGCCAAGATCTCTTGATCCTTTGTTTTTTAGTTTCTTTTTGGTTGAAGTAACTGGTTTGGAGGTTTTTTAACATCTTTTTCGTTTTTTGTTTTACATGTTTGCCAATGCTTATAATATGATTATTTTTTTTTGTATTTTTTTATACAAATTTTTACATGATTTATTTTTACTTCCGGAAGTTTATTTATTTTTTGCTTATTTCAAAATATTTTTAAATCACTTGTTTGGATATACTTAAAGAAGGTTTTGTTGCCATGAACTCTGGCTGCACTAAGATTTTTTTTTAAATGAAGTGCAATTTCTTGCTTTATTAAAAACTAAGTACTCAAATGTTGCTTTTATGGCACTTTTTTAAAATATGCAAACCCTGCCATAAAAAAATCATAAAAAATGCACATCATCACCGGTGCCAGCAGTTGCCAGCGGTCAAAGTACAATATTATTAAAGTACCAGTAGATCGATGTTTGCTGGGAAGTATACCTAGTGGGGATACTAAAATAATAAATTTAAAACAATTTAAAAATAAAAAGAGTTTGAACAATAAATACACAAAAGAAAAAGAACTACAACATTTACAGAACTACAAAATTTTACGAACAAAAAATATATATACATATAAAAACCAAAGACTTTAAAAAGAAAAATTTATGTCAGATTTTAAAATATCACAAGTGGGAAAAATCAGCATTAAAGAATTGCTCCAGGTTGTAAAAATTAAAAGTTATTCAATGTTTTAAAAAGAAAACAAATAAAACTAGTTAACAATAGACCCAACCAACGATACCGTAAAGAGTTTTTAAAGTATTTTCACCGACTCTAAAATCGGTTTTACAACGATAAACCGCTTTCTTAAAACGCTTCTAAATAAAATCGATTTAGTGCTTAAAACGGTTTTAGTGGTGTCTATACGAGAACATTTTCAAACCGTCCTTACGCAAAAGCGCTTAAAAAGGACTTTATAAACAAAGTAACTGTTCAGAAAAGTCAAACAAATTCTGCCATTACTTTTACATGGCGAGAATTTTCGTCAATTTAAATGTTTATCGGTACGCGTAGTACCAGTTTAAATCCGCCGTAAAACTAGTGCTGCAGAATTTATTTAAAATACTAAATTTACAAACAAAAAGCCTGGCAAGTAGGCCCCCTGAGCCCTTTCTGCCTTACCTCGAGCCTGCCCCTAATCCGCCGCCTGCACCAATGGTCTGGCAGTCTGCTCTTCTGGTTTTACTGCTCTTTTTGCAAAGTCCAGTATTTTATCTCATTTGAGCGTATACAGATCTTCCTCATCCAGGGTCGGGAAACCGAATACCTGGTATCTCGTCCTCTGGTATGCCTCGCAGTTCGCTATAACATGTCGAGATGTCTCTTCTGCCCGCCCGCAGGCCCGGCAGGTCGATTCATTTTCCACCGCGATCCGGCTCATGTGCTTCCTTAGTCGGTTGTGATCTGTTATGATTCCTGTCAGCAGACCAGCATCCGAAGTCCCTGGTCTCTCTGTATCCTGTTCCTCCTCTCCAAGCGGTCGCTATGGCATCGTTGGCCCATTTATTGAGTCGACTTTGCAATTGCCTCTTCGTTGTGCCTAGGAGTGGTTCCGGCCATACATACTGGGTGGTTGCCCCGATCCTGGCGAGCTTGTCAGCCTTCTCGTTTCCCGGTATCCCCATATGTCCCGGTACCCACATAAGTGTCACTTATTTGCCCTCTCCCAAGGATTCTAGTGCATCCGCACATTCCTCCACCAAGGTGTTGTTGATCTTGGGCGCTCTTAGTGCCTTTAGGGCCGATTGGAGGTCGGAGCATATATAAACATGCTCCTTTGTACCGTTCTTTATTTCCTCCATGGTTGCAGCCATTAATATGGCATACACCTCTGCCTGAAAGACCGTGGGTTGCTCTCCAAGCGGGTAGCTCTTTCGAACCTCCTGGTCTTCTACGTAAACCCCCGATCCTCTGGTTTGCTTCTCCTACAGTTTGGACCCGTCGGTGTAGCAAATCACGGCGTTCTCCTCGAACTATTCGCGGAGGTTTTCACTCTGCCACAGTTCCCTGTCTGGGATGACTACTTTGTACCTCTTGTTGAATCTCCAGAGGTTTTTTTGATTTTTGTGTTTTGATCGCTGCCACTGGAATTTATCTCTCGGCGATTTGGGCAATCCTAAGATGCCCCGTAGCTTCCCCTCTTCCTCTCCATTGACCTGTATACCTCAGCCGGAAGTGGGTCGCCATCGCTTCTTTTCTGATACAGATCGGAAGCGGCGGCAGTCCCAGAATGGTTTCGAGTGCCTGTATGGGTGCCGTCCTCATAGCGCCGGTTATCCCTCTGCATCTGGTTCCCTGTAGGCTCCTAAGCTTGAGGGTAGTAGTGACCTTCTCCACTGCTGGCCACCAGACTATGGATCCGTACTGTATCCTTGGTATTAGTACTGCCGTGTACATCCAGTGGAGGTTTCTGGGGCTCAAACCTCAGGTGCGGCCAACCACTCGACGCAGTTGCCACATCGTTGCCTGCACCTTATTGGTCAATTTCGCAACGTGTGGTGTCCAGGTGAGCCCCTTGTCTAGGGTGACCCCTAGGTACTTCAGTTCTGAAACCAAAGTCAGGGGTCTCTCGTAAATCTTGGGTGCTCTGAATCCCTCCATTTTCCTCTTTCTTGTGAACAGGATCATCTCTGTCTTTCCTGGATTGACAGAGAGACTGTTTTGTTGACACCAGTCTTCTATGATGCGTACCGCCCTTTGCATTCTGTTACAGACGGTGTTTAGGTGGTGGCCCACCACCTCCATGACACCGTCGTCGGCCTATGCGTGAGCGTCGAATCCTTCCTCTGTTAGGCGCTGTAGGAGAGTATCCATGATCAGACACCACAGGTGTGGGGATAAGCAGCTATCCTGTGGGCAGCCTCCTGTTGCCCCTATGTTGACCCTGGACTCCCCTAGATTGGATTAGGATATATATTAAGGACGTTGTGTTTTTATTTTAAATGAGGCAATAAGTAAAAATCGCCACTTTCGGATATTGTTCGAGATTTTCTGTCGATTCCGAAGAATCGCAACCACAATGACTGATTCTTTTAGTTTTACTCAATATATTGATTTTAAAAAATTGTTTAATATTTTTATGGACAGTCAGCAATTTAAACATAAAGCAAAAAATAACGCGACCTGTTAGAAGCTTCAATTTTATTCTATTTTAAGAAATAATTATTAGCTAGAATTTTTTTCCTTTTAGATTTAATAAATCAAAAAAATAATAATTATATACTGTTAAAATGTTAATAACTCAGAAGCGGAAATAGTTGACCCACAATGGAAGTCAATAAAGTGAAAAAGTGGTGGAGGCAAAAGTTTAAAAGGAAACTTTGTAATTTGAAAACTTTTCATGGAAATTTCGGGGTTTTCGCCCTTCTTCTGTATTCGAATTTAAAATTAAAAAGAAGGAGTTTATAGCTTCTCTATTGATATATTATAATAAAAAAAGCGTTGGCTGTAACGAGTTTCTTTCAATTTCTCTAAATGATTAAAATAGAACTGTCTACGAAGTAGCTTAAACAAATATTTAGACACGGCACACTTGTTTTGGTTATATTTAAATAAACGCTTAAAGTTGCACAAATAGAGATTGCTTGATTGGAATCGTATCTCAGTGCGCATGCTCAGAACGAATACGTCGTACAACAGAGACTACGTCTCACCTATCTCTACGACCACCCTTGCAGTGTTTGTACGCAGCTAGCGTATCCTTACCATTTTGTTATCAGTGGGTTCTCATAAATACCTGATCCACACCACGCCTTCTATTTTCCATTATATTGCCCTCTCAGTTTTTTCGACAAGGAAGAAAAAAGGAAGTGAGCGGCATGAATTAAAACTGTGCACAAGCACTGAACAAGAACTGGTTTGGTTACGTCGCACGTTGTAAGCACAATTTTAACTATTTTTTAATAGGACGCTTTCACAAACGCATTAAAGATACACTAGGGTCAGTCCATATCAAGTCAACCAGGGTATTTTACCACACCATTTTCGATGTTGATGATTTTTAGTATACATGTTTTTCCTACCAAAAAACTGGAAAATCCAAAATTTCAGACTTTTTTGACCAGTTGTTTATTTTGAATTAATTTTTGAAAATCGAAAAAGTCACTTATTTGTCCTTAACATGTGCGCACAAAATTAGGAATATCCAAAGAACCACTTATAATAGAAAAGTAGGTGAAGGTTCATTTTAAAGCTCTTATAAAGACCTTTCATATGAGAATATTGCATAACATATATTGAAAAAAAAAATAAAAAAAAAAATTTGTGATTTTTTTTTTTGAAAAATTTCAAAAAGGCCATTTTTAATTTTTTTCAAAAAATTATATTATTTTCTTTAAAGTGTTATTAAACTATTCACAAAATTTTGAGATGGACAAATGATGGGTTCAATGTGAAAAAATTTATTAAAAATGTCACATGCATGAAAAATCGCCTATAAATAGACAATGCATTTTGGTAATTAGAAGAATATAATGGGGTTTAAAGCGATATTATAAAAATATTTAACAATATTTTATTTAATAAAAAATTATATCCTACGTTTCATTCTGTATCAGTAATCAGATTAACATTGCCCCCCATTGTAATATTTACTTACAAAACCTCTTTTCCACCGGAGACGTACTATTGGATGTTCCAATTCTTAGGAAAATATGCCTGTATAAACCTGCCAATACTTTTGTGAAATACTGCCTGTTTATTCCTGTTTAACATTAAGGACACACCTCCTTCATTTTATTGGTCTGTTTAGGTACATTGTGGGGATTTGCTGACATGAAAATTCCTGCATAAATTGATTTTAAATTTTTGGCAAGTATCTTCCTGATACAGCTCCAAATAATCGATACATAATAGTTCGACTGAAGGTTTATCAGAAGTCATCTCTGTGTAATTTTAAAAGTTTCAACTATGGGTGAAGCAAGTGGATGGACTAAATATAAAGTAAAGTGCTGTGATCCACTAGAGTTAAAAATCAAGCATTTTGGGAAATTAAGAAATGTGACCAAGTGGATGTGCAGTTACAAAAATGTCAAAATGGGAATGAAAATCTGTGATGGTTGTAGACTAAAGCTTTCAAAGGAGTTTAAGGCATCTGAAGAAGATGAGGCAGGGTAAGTAACAAATAGTATTTTTTAATATAAAATTAATAAACTAAACCAATTGCGTCAAGTACGGAGTGGAAATATCTCATGGCATTATTTTGCATGGCATTATTTTGCATGGCATTTTGAGAATACAGACATTATGTACAAATTTCTTGGCATTATGTACACATTTTGGGTCAGCTGTTACCCCCTTTTTAAGTTCTTATAAAAAACTAACTTTTTAAATTTTTTTAGACCCAGTCAAGTTCCAGAAAATGATCCAGATTTTCAAGATCCTGCTGAATCATTTACTCTTTTAAACAAGTCATTGGAGCTTCTTGGTGTGTCGCCGATTAAAAGAAAAAATGTATACAAAGAAAAAATTGATATTGTACAGCATACAATTGCGAAAGCATTTACAAAGGAATCAGATTCAACGCTAGTAAAGGAATGCCAGAGTGACGAAAGTGAAATGATTAAGCAGTTAAAGGACAAATTTTTAAAAACCGAAAAGGGGAGTGAGAAAATACTAGTTTTATCATGTTTACCTCAAAGTTGGAGTAGAAAGAAGATTGAAGAAGAATTTGGAGTTTCTCAATATTTGGCCAGAGCTGTAAAACAGTTAGTTAAGGACAATGGGATATTATGTTCTCCTAACCCCAAACCGGGAAAGACCCTTAGTGATAGAGTGGCCCAAATAGTGGTAGATTTTTACCAAAGGGATGACATTAGCAGGACCATGCCAGGTAAAAAAGATTATGTTGTTATCAGAAAATATGGAGCTGAAAAAGAATATGTACAAAAAAAATTAGTCTTAGCTAATTTAAAAGAAATTTATGCATTGTTTAAAACTGAGTACCCCAATGAAAAAATTGGGTTTTCAAAATTTTGTGAACTGCGACCCAAAAACTGTATACTGGCAGGAAAAAGTGGGACTCATACTGTATGTGTATGTACTATACATCAAAATATAAAACTAATGCTCAATGGCTCCAAATTAAATAAGCTATATGATGAAAATAACAGGCCTCTTGCAATATCCTATCATGATTGCCTTTATAAACTAATGTGTAATCCACCTTCAGTGGACTGTTTTTTAAGCAATAGATGCAAGCAATGTCCTGGAGTAGAACAGTTTAAAAATACGTTAATAGAAAAATTTGAGGAAGAATTAATTGATGAGGTCTCATTTAAAAAGTGGGTCTCAGTAGATAGGTGTGCTATGGAAACCGTTGTTAAGAAAAGTGATGATTTTGTCCAGGAATTTACTGATGATCTTGTAAAACTTAAATCACATTCTTTTATTGCAAAAATGCAAAAAGATAGATACAATGAAATAAAAATTAACCTTAAACCTGGAGAGTCTTTGATCACTTGCGACTTTGCGGAAAATTATTCCTTTGTTATGCAAGATGAAGTCCAGTCTTATCATTGGAATAACAGCCAGGCAACCCTCCACCCTTTTGCCATTTATTTTCTAAGTGATGGTAAACTGCACAACCTGAATTATGTGTTTATTTCGGAAAGCTTGACACATAATACAATTGCATTTCATTTATTTTTTAAAAAATTAATGCCTGATTTAAAAATCAAAATACCAGGACTTAACAAAATTTTTTATTTTTCGGATGGATGTGCTGCGCAGTACAAAAACAAAAAGAATTTTCTGAATATATGCCTGCATAAAAAAGATTTTGGTGTTGAAGCAGAGTGGCATTATTTTGCCACCTCGCATGGCAAAAGTGCCTGCGATGGCTTGGGAGGAACTGTTAAAAGACTTGCTGCCAAAGCCAGTTTGCAGAGGCCCTATGACAATCAAATAATGACACCTCTACAATTGTTTACTTGGTGTGAAGAAAACATATCTGGCATTAATTTTAAATATTGCACAGAAGCAGAATATACAAATCATGAAATAATTTTGAATAAAAGATTTGCGGAAGTCTTAACAATACCGGGGACACAAAAAATTCATGCTGTAATTCCTCTTACAGAAAGCACGTTTTTGGCAAAACAGTTTTCTACAGGCTTAGAGGTCGAAACACATAATCTTTTTAAAGGTGGAAGCATTATTTTGCAAAATATCGAGTCAGGGTTTGTCACTGTAAATATGACAGTGCTTGGTGGCTGGCTTGTGTCTTGGGGAAAAATAATGAGAGCGGAGAACTGAAAGTAAGCTTTCTTCATCCACGAGGACCTGCCTCATCATTTTTTTACCCAACACCTCAAGATATTTTAATTATTAAACCAGAAAGTCTTATAAAAAAAGTTGAACCCAACACTGCTACTGGCAGAACTTACAATGTCAGCAAAAAAGAAATGTCAGATTCATCAGAAATTCTTAAAAGAAAGTTAAAGAAATAAATTTAAGGTATATAGTTAGTCTTAGTGTTTTCTGTCTAATTTTTATCAACGAAGTAGAAAAGTTTGTTTATTTCTTTTGCGAGTTTAAAATAAAATAATTTGTAGATAAAGCCTCTGGGTATTTTTTAAAACCTGTATCCATCCAACAAATTTATTTATTTTAATATCCAGTGCACTATTGGTGCTCCTAAAATATGTTTATTTTTTTAAATGCATGATTTTTAATGTACTTAATATTTTTGATATTTTTTTTGACATTGAACCCATCATTTCTCCATCATAAAATTTTGTGGATAATTAAGTAACACTTTGACCAAAATTATATATTTTTTTTTAAAAAATTAAAAATGGCCTTTTTGAATTTTTCAATTTTTTTTTTCAATTTTTTATTTTCAATTTTTTTCTTGTTAAAATTATGTTGTGATATTTCATAAAAAAGAGCTTCAAAATGACTTTAAAATGAGCCATTTATTACTTTCCTAGTGTAAGTGGTTCTCGAGATATTGCTAGTTTTGTACATTCTTGTTAAGGTCAAAATGCTGACTTTTTTATTTTGAAAAATTAAAAAAAAAAACTACGAATCAAAAAAATCTAAAAATTTGCATTTTCAACTTTTATGGTAAGAAGAAAATATATACCAAAAATCATCAAAATTGGAATTGGTCGCGTAAAATTTTTGTGATTTTTTGGTTGATTTGATATGGAATGACCCACTACCAACAATTAAGGAATCAAAAATAGTTTGCCAACTTTAAGTGCTCCTTTAAGTGCCTAATGTCTTCTTTCTAAACATTGAAATTTAGGCTTTAAGACCGGAACCTGGTTATACTAATGCGGTAACTTACTCAAAACAAAAGGGTCCAACTTCTTTCAGTTTGGGCGTGCCCCCATTTTGTACTTCGTCGGGATTTTGAACGGAAAATATGTACACGTTAAAGTCCAATGCAAAAGGTACGTTCAAGAACATCCCTCGTATTTCGGCTCCTGGTTTTAGGTTGACCATCTGAAACAAATAAACCACCGCTGTGATTTACACAGGCAAATATTTTTGTGAAAAATTTAATGTTTAGGAACCGACATCCTGTGGGGAAGGAGCATAAAGTTCCATTTGGAAAAGTTTATTAATCAGGTAAAATTTCTCCGTTAGTAAGTATTATAATAAATAATAGACATCGCAGTGCGCATGCTCAGAAGGGATACGTTTTACAACAGCGACTACGTCTCACTTATCTTTACGACCACCCTTGCAATATTCGTACGCGGCTAGCATATCCTAACAATTTTATTTTCTGTGGGTTTTCATAAATGCTTGATCCACAGTTTTACTCCTTCTATTTTCCATTGTATTGTCTTCTCACTTTTTTCGACAAGGAAGGAAATAGAAGAGAGCAAGAAGTAAAACTTCTATCACTGAACAAAAATTATTTGACAAAGTTATGATTATTTTGCACAAACCAAAACTACACTTTTTTGCATTCGACGCATGTTTCGCTAACAACGTTAGCATCATCAGGAGACGATAAACAACTAAATTAACCTACACTGTATCTTATATACTATCTTTTAGTGGGCGGCGATAAGATTAATAATTTGTGATTGGTCACGCTTTATAATCCTATCTCCCCTCAACTAAAGAATAAAGTGTACTAAACGGAATAGGGCCTCTATCTTTATTTAAACTATTTCTGGATTTAATGATTTCCATACTTTCATATGCATTCACAAGTCTTTTGTTTGGTACACTTTTTAGAAGTTTTAGGTTATCTAATGTGAATCTATGATTGTTTTCAAAAGCATGCTTGGCCACACTTGACTTTTCTGTTCTTCCGTATTTTAAGTTTGCTAACTGTTCTTTGAATCGTGTTTGAATAGAGCGTCTCGTTTGGCCAAAATATTTTTTGTCACAATCCATGCAACTAATTTCGTAAATTCCACTTTTTTCTAGAACTGTAGTTTTATCCTTGGGATTTCCTACTAAACTTCTTATTATGTTTCCGGATTGATATATTAATTTAAGACCGATGCTATTAAATACTTTTTGTAATCCTTTCGTGTAATTAGGATTATAAGGAGTTGGTGCAAATTTAGAGTCTCAGGTATCTTTTTGTCTGAAAAAAAAAGGAATTCCGAAAGGTCTTTTGAAAAGAATGTCAGCTTATTTATTAGGCCTTCGTCGTAACCGTTTTCGCCAGCTATATTCTTAATCCTATTCTCTTCTGCTTCAAATTTTTCTTTGTTTAAGGGGAATCTAATATATATGTTAAAAAGTGCATACTTGCAAGCTTATGTTGTAAGCAATAAAAAGAGTCATTTGAAATATATCTGTTAGTGGCCGTTCCTTTTCTGTATAGGTAAAATTCTAATTTATTTGTATTTCTTATAACTAAAGTGTCTAGAAATGGCAATGTACCGTTGTTCTCTGTTTCATAAGTAAATTTAATAGTGGTAAATTTGTTATTTATTTTTTCCATAAAATTTTCAACACTAGTTACTTTACTGTTGAATACTGCAGACACATCGTCTACATACCTGAACCATACTCTGGGGAAATACTCAAATTCTTTACTTATATCTGATTCAAATTTGCTCATAAAGAGATTTGCAATAAAAGATGATAAACTAATTTGACCTATACAGAAAAGGAATGGCCACCAACAGGTATATTCCAAATGACTCCTTTCATTGCTTACAACATAAGCTTACAAGTTTCCACTTTTTAACATGTAGATTAGTAAATTTCCCCTTAAACAAAGAAAGATTTGAAGCAGAAAAGAATATGATTAGGAATATAGCTGGCGAAAACGGTTACGACGAAGGCTTAATAAATATGCTGATAAATAGACATTCTTTTCAAAAGATCTTTCGGAATTCCACTTTTTTCAGACAAAAAGATACCTGCGACTCTAAATTTGTATCAATTCCTTATAATCCTAATAACACGAAAGGATTACAAAAAGTATTTAATAACACCGGTCTTAAATTAGTATATCAATCCGGAAACACAATAAGAAGTTTACTAGGAAATCTCAAGGATAAAACTACAGTTCTAAAAAAAAGTGGAATTTACGAAATTAGTTGCATGGATTTTGACAAAAAATGTGTTGGCCAAACGAGACGCTCTATTCAAACACGATTCAAAGAACACTTAGCAGACTTAAAATACGGAAGAACAGAAAAGTCAAGTGGGGTCGAGCATGCTTTTGAAAACAATCATAGATTTACATTAGATAACTTAAAACTTCTAAAAAGTGGACCAAACAAAAGGCTTTTGAATGCATATGAAAGTATGGAAATCATTAAATCCAGAAATAGTTTAAATAAAGATAGAAGCCCTATTTAGTACACTTTATTCTTTAGTTGAGGTAAGATAGGATTATAAAGCGTGACCAATCACAAATTATTAGTCTGATCGCCGCCCACTAAAAGATAGTATAGAAGATAGAGTGTAGGTTAATTTAGTTTATTGTTTATCGTCTCCTAGTGATGCTAACGTTGTTAGCGAATCGTGCGTCGAGTGCAAAAAAGTGTAGTTTTTGTTTGTGGAAAACAATCATAGCGTCGTTATAGTGCAACCAAAGGTTCCAAATTTCCAAGTTATTATTGTTCCACATTGCGTGATCTTTGGGACATTATATAGTATGTTATAGCTACATAAGTCTACTCTTCATTGTCTCGGTGACCAGACTAGCACGTTGAAGTTACCTGGTTTTGTATCGCTAGTAGATGTGGGATCTACATGACTTCCATTTTACACATCTGTAGTGCTTCAATGCTATAGAATCGCTGGACTGCTATAACGATAATAGCTTGACGGAAGAAGGTCCTAAGGGTGCCGCAAGTGCGTGACACTGAATACCGTTTTTGTCCAAGGACGCCTTAAGGATCCCTTAATAGAAACGACTATGAATATAAGAATAGGGCTTTACTTTCTTTTATTTGAATATTTTATTACAAATAAGAAAAACTCGGAGCCAAGCAAGAATCATTTTATGCTTATGCCTATGTTATGTTTTCCTTCAAAACAAGTATTACCTATAAGCTCCATTATGTAATTTAAAACACAAATTGATCAAAATCATCCAACTATAAAGAGTCCAAATGTTATGTCCTCTATAATTTTCTAGCATCCTCCATAATTTGCCGTATTTTTTCATTCATTATACCAAAGTTTGTCCTACATTTTTGTTACAGAATTGCAGACTTGATGTGACTTATGAATAAATAAGTGCGTACCGTGTTATTATTGATAAATGAAAATTTTGATTAAATTTTTAACTATAGGGATTTTTGCGCCTTTACTACCTTGTTTGTTTACATTTAAGTGGACAACAAAAACCAAATCAGCATATATTTTTTTTTGAAAAATCTCAAAATATATACTGCAGCGGAGAGCCTTGTCCTTAAGATACACGGTTTACGTTTTCCAGCGACACGTCCATGTAAAAGGATTATTGTATCATTCCTCCCTTTATTAATGTAAGAATGACCCCAACCAAATCTCCCACCTTTTGTACCTGATCAGGACTTCAGTCAGGGCTAATAAAAATGTTCTAATAAGACTGGAACCTCCTCTCAGGAACCACTTCGGTGTTGACCATGGAAAGGATACGTATATAAAAGGGGTTAGCTGAGGAACCACCTTGGGCATTTACCTCATTACTTTATATATTATCATATATATAGTAATTATTTTTAAACAAAACAGAAGCCTTTTATTATAATGTTTTTCTTTAAATTCGTCCTCTTTGAGGGATAAGCGTAATTTCCAAATTTGCTTGTTATGTAAACTACTATTATTTTCTTAAAATTTATGTAACTAATTGTGTGCTAGGAACTTTTTTTTCTGAATTTTGGAAATTATGGTATTCCTGACAAGTGAGTTTTTTAAGGATTTTCTAATTTAAATTAAAATCTATTTACACTACTCAACTTAAGTTTCATACAAATAAAGTTATTACGCTTATAATTTTAAAACAATCACACAAAAAAATGTCAATGATATCATTCGAACACTAGTTCCCTTCTTATTTTTTCGAAAGAAATATTTTTTAGCCGAAAATAAGAAGATTTACAACTAAAGCCAAATTAAAGTTGACATTATATGTCCCAACTTGTAACAGGTGCAAGTAAATTACACGTCCAGGGCCGCCTGTTATTGTGTTAAAAATATTTTAACATTTATTCGGGAAAAAATCAAAAAAGTACTCCGAGCCGTATCTTAGTTTTTACAAAATGAGCCTTCCATTCAAAGTTCAGCCAATTCTGATATTTATTTAACTCCAAAAGTATAGATTGAATGTGGCTTCAACACCATCTCAACTAAAAAGCCAGTTAACTCATTATCGTTTTAGTATCCTTTGTTCTACTATCGCGGCCATATTGACACCAAACTGACAGAAAATCCAGTTTTACCTGTCAGTTTGGTTATAAAAATGGCGGCAACAGTAGGCTAAAGAGCACTAAAGAGGTGGGGGTTAATTGGCTTTTTAGTCAAGACGGTCTTGCTTCGACATTTCATGAGCTAAGGTCACTGACAAAAGAAAAATTATCTCTACCCTTGAACTCTACTTACCCCTTTTACTTTACCGGTAATCATCTTTGGAAAGGCAATAAATCCAAAAACTATAATAAAAACCAAAAGTCCCGCTGACGTCGCCATCAATTTCGCTGGAAACTGCATTTTTCCGGCTTTCCTATGTTTCACCTCTTTTATGAAGGCAAAAGTCTTTTGTCCACCTTAATTAGAAGAAGTGGTCGTTTTTACACCGAGAAAAATGACAGAGAATGTAAAGAGTGTATGAATATTACAAGCGTAATTATTCAAATTCCCGAAGTAGACCTGAATTTATTAACGTCAATTTTTAAGGCTAAATAAAACATAGTACTCGCGATTCTCAGAAACGACAGAAAATCTCACCCGTCACAATTCTGAAAAGTCGCGATTTTTACTTGTTTTATTTTACTTATTGCCCCATTTAAAATAAAAACGAAATTGCCTTATTTTTTTATTAACATTTTGTACATTTAATATTTTAAAGATATTCTGCAGGACTAGTTTTACGGCGGAGCTAAATTGTTACTACGCGTCCCAATAAACGTCAAAAAGTGTCGAATATTCGCACCATGTAAAAGGAAAAAACAAAATTTGTGTGACTTTTCTGAACAATTACAGTGACATATTCCATGGCTATCTATCGTTTTGTGTGTTAATAGTAGTTTTAAAAACTAGTGGCTAAAATAGTGCTTTTTTTACAAGCGTTCATTTAAATAACGAGCGCAGCGAGGTATTTAAAAACACGAGTAAAAAAAGCACAGTTTAGCCGCGAGTTGTTGACACTATTTTTTTTAATACCTTTATCAAAAAATCCACGAAAATACTTTTGAAAATCTCGAACGAAGATAACTTCTCGCAACACACCATCTTTACACTATAAATCAAGGCGGCTGGTAAATGAAACAACAATCGTTTCCATAGCGATGTTTCTTTTTACACGGTGACGTTTATTGTTGCGACATTTTAATGTTTGACAATTTGATGTTTTGACGATATTTTTAAATTACTTTTTCGTAAATACTTGGTGAAAACTGGCGGAAATGCTTAATTCTTAGGCAAGAATAATTGGATTTTTGTCATTATTACTATTTTCCGCTATTTCTCTTTAACTTTAACATCCGTGATCAAAAAAAGAGTTTTTTTGCATCGGTAACCAAAAAAGCCATGCTTTAGTTATCTGCAGACAGTAACTAAAATCATGTTTTTAATGAAGGTATAAAAAAAAGTTTTAAAGGTTTGTTTGCACACAAAAATGAGCTTAATAAAACACATTTTTAAATAAAAAAATTGGTGCTAGAAAGCACGAATAGTCCACCATACAATCAATTATTTTATGTTGAAAGGAAACGAAAATATCTTATTTTTGGGTAATATTTGCGAGAACCAAAATCTGAAAACCGCATATCAATAGCTGCTTTAATTCTAAAGTTATGATTTTTAAAAATATATTTGAACGTTTTTTCAAATAACTCGGAAACTAAAACTCCCGCGAATTTGGACTTTATAACAAAATTTGTAGTCCATATTCATGGAAACTTAAATCTGAGAACCGTTTATAGCTCCTTGCTTTTGTTCCAAAGTTTTCACCCTTCAACCTCCCACCACCCTACTCAAAAGTTAATCAGTTCATGGTCAGCCGATAGAAGATTTTTGTACGAAATTTCGTTAAAATCAATTAAGGCGTTCTTGAGTTATCGTGTATACAGACCGACAGACCGACAACAGACAACAGACCGACAGACAACTTTTTCTTTTCGTCGATTAAGGTGTTTTGGAACCTTAGTAAATCATTTTTGATAAAATTAAGAAATGTGAAAATATCACGATTTCAATAGTCCCCTTTATCCTATAGGTATAGTGGATTAAAAAGGGCTTTTTCACAAAAACTGCCTACAAAAATTACAATTGAGATATTTTTTAATCACTGGAACAGTATTAAGAAAATAAATTTTAAGCAATATTATACCAAATAATGACTTGATGACTTAGATAGTCACTACGGTTAATACCGGTGACTCAATTTTTAAAGCAACGCCTTAGGCCACTATTAAAGTATAGTCGCAAACTCATCAACGGACGACGGCAACGTCTACGTATAATCTTTTTACGGTTGACCAAAAATTCTACCCTTATTGCTTCGTTATTGCATGGATGTTAATCTAACCGCTGCGCTGCTTGACTGCCTAGAACAGCGACCTCAGTAACCGTTAAAATAAACAGTGACTTATCGTATACCGGTGACCTAAAAATCACTGATACACCCATCACTATACAAATAAGTCCTGACAAAAAACCAGCTGGTGTAAAACAAAATTATGATTGTTTTCCACAAACCCAAAACTACACTTTTTTGCACTCGACGCGCATTTCGCTAACAACGTTAGCATCATCAGGAGACGATAAACAATGAACTAAATTAATCTACGCTCTATCTTATATACAATCCTTTAGTGGGCGGAGATAAGACTAATAAAATGTGATTGATCACGATTTTTAATCCTATCTCCCCTCAACCAAAGAATAAAGTGTACTAGACGGGACTTAGTCTTAGACTTAGAAGTCCCAAATTACCCCTTACCAAAAATGATTAACGAAGTAAAAGACACAATTAAAAAATGTAACAATATTATTACTGACAATATTAAATATAAACTACAAGTAAGCAATCCCACTATGCCGAAACTGTATTGTCTTCCGAAAATCCACAAGCCTGGAAAATCGGTTAGACCTATAGTTTCTGCTGTAGGATCACCTACTTACAACATTTCGAAATGGCTAGCAAACGAGTTTAAAAATTTACCGATAAAGGAAAAAGGTTTTTCTGTTCAAAATTCCCTTGAATTTATCAACAAAGTTAAAGATATTTCACTCCAAGAAGGTGAAATTTTAATCTCGTTTGATGTTAGTTCGTTTTTCCCTAGTGCGCCGATCCCCAATACCTTACAATACCTGGAGGAACTACTAAGAAAAAACAATCTAGAAGACAAACCGAGTTTAGAATACCTATCTTTAACAAAACTCTGCATGAATCAAAATTACTTTCAATATAAAAATAACTACTACCAGCCATTAGAAGGAACCACAATGGGTAATAGTTTATCACCTTTTATCGCAAACCTATTTATGAGCAAATTTAAATTAGATATAAGTAAAGAATTTGAGTATTTCCCCAGAGTATGGTTCAGGTATATAGACGATGTGTTTGCAGTATTCAACACTAAAGTAACTAGTGTTGAAAATTTTATGGAAAAAATAAATAACAAATTTCCCACTATTAAATTTACTTATGAAACAGAGAACAACGGTACACTGCCATTTCTAGACACTTTAGTTATAAGAAATAAAAATAAATTGGACTTTGACCTATACAGAAAAGGCAAGGCCATCAACAGGTATATTCCAAATGACTCTTTTCATTGCTTACAACATAAGCTTGCAAGTTTGCACTTTTTAACATATAGATTGGTAAATTTCTCCTTAAACAAAGAAAGATTTGAAGCAGAAAAGAATAGGATTAGGAATATAGCTGGCGAAAACGGTTACGACGAAGGCTTAATAAATAAGCTGATAAATAGACATTCTTTTCAAAAGACCTTTCGGAATTCTACCTTTTTCAGACAAAAAGATACCTGCGACTCAAAATTTGTATCAATTCCTTATAATCCTAATTATACGAAAGGATTACAAAAAGTATTTAATAACACCGGTCTTAAATTAGTATATCAATCCGGTAACACAATAAGGAGCTTACTAGGAAATCCCAAGAATAAAATTACAGTTCTAGAAAAAAGTGGAATTTACGAAATTAGTTGCATGGATTGTGACAAGAAATATGTTGGCCAAACGAGACGCTCTATTCAAACACGTTTTAAAGAACACTTAGCACACTTAAAATACGGAAGAACAGAAAAGTCAAGTGGTTCCGAGCATGCTTTTGAAAACAATCATAGATTCACATTAGATAACCTAAAACTTCTAAAAAGTGTACCAAACAAAAGACTTTTGAATGCATATGAAAGTATGGAAATCATTAAATCCAAAAATAGTTTAAATAAAGATAGAGGTCCCATCCCGTTTAGTACACTTTATTCTTTATTGAGGGGAGATAGGATTAAAAAAATAAGATAGAGCGTAGATTAATTAAGTTCATTGTTTATCGTCTCCTGATGATGCTAACGTTGTTAGCGAAACGCGCGTCGAGTGCAAAAAAGTGTAGTTTTGGTTTGTGGAAAACAATCATGATTTTGTTTTAGTGCAACCAAAGGTTCCAAATTCCCAACACAGTTAGTAAACTTGTTTTTAAAAGTAGATTTTTTGTGAGGCCGAGATTTTCTGACATTTTTCGAAGAATCGCCAACAAAGTGTCAAAAATTCGCACCATGTAAAAGAAAATACACAATTTGTGTGACTTTTTGGAACAGTGACAGCCCACATATTCCATGGCTGTGTGGTTTTGTATGTTAAAAGTTTTAAAGGTTTGTTTGCACACAAAAAGAAGCTTAATGAAACAAATTTTTAAATAAAAAGGAGGGTTTTTCACAAAAACGGCCTACAAAAATTAAAATTGTGTAATAGTGTAAACTTGTGTTTGAGATTTTCTGACGGTTTTTAAAGAATCATGATCAATTTGTTCAGCTTCTCGTGGATTCGGGATTTGACATTGTGCTTGAGGGAATTGGCGGTGTGCTTGAGGATTTGGTAACCAAATTCTTGGAAAATAAAAGAGCATAAAATTATCCAGAGATTGAAAACAAACCTCTACAATCATATGAAAATATGGGATGTAATATGTCCTTACAAATACACTTTCTACACTCTCACTTAGACTACTTCCCCGAAAACTGTTGAGATGTGAGTGCCGAACATGAAGAATAATTCCATCAAGTAATTGCAAACATGGAAAAAAGATACCAAGGGAACTGGAATGTTGCAATGTTAGTGGATTACCTGTTGGACGAGAGGAATCAGAAGCAGTGTATAAGAGAAACTTAAAAAGACATATGAAAAGTGATTAGTTTAAATTTTCCTTATTTTATTTAGCTTTTAAGTTAATTAGATTTAATATTAGACTAGTCATTGAGTATAGCAGTTTTTATAATAAGTAGAGATATATGTATAGTGTATAAAAACCCGAATTATTGTAGTCCTTTATTTTATTTACGACCAAAAAAATCTTTTCAGAAAACCTTTCGCTTTATTCCATCTTCAAGAAAATAAAATTTGTTGCATACTGTAATTTTACAATCATTGAAGACTGTAAATTCACACAAAGATGTGTTTGCCAGTTAGTTAGGAAAAATTTACTCAGATTTTATCACGCAGTTATTTTTGCGAACCCAACTGAATTCTGAACGTAAAATTTGCACATTTATCTTTTTCATAAAAACAAACCTTTAAAAACAAAAAAAAGTTCTCCCAAATTCGGAAAAGCAAACAGAAAAAAATCACGAACACGCTCCGACTTCATGAAATTATGACAACTGTTTATTAGAGATCGATTGTTAATAAATGCGGCCGAGGATGAGACTGTTTAACTAAATAAGGGCAATTTTAAAACGATATATTCTGTTAGGAAAATCCTTACCGGTGGTGGGGATAAGTATTGTTACATGGTTTTCATTTGCCACGTTTTTCACGAACATCGGGGTCTGCCATTAAAGATTTATTAGATTTGGAATATTTACGAGTTTGAATATGCATAAAATCATGGTACGCTGACGCTTTATTGCTCTGTCTAGATTTATGGAACAGGGGTTGTGGCCTTCACGTAGAAAATTGCATAAGACACAGCATGCTGGATATAAGTTTTAACCTTGTGGAAATTTAATACATGGGCGCATCCAACGAAAAGCTTGGGGAGCTTAAGCTCACGAAAAAAATATCTAAAACGTATTAGGTAAAATAATCTAATTCAGATTTACTCTTATGCTCTTTATGTGCTAATTATGTGCCCAAAAAAATTTTTGTACCCAATCAGAAAGTATTTTTTTAATACATTGAAAATAGGGGGCCTAACTGGACGACGAGCCACACCCCCATCATCAGTTTACATCACACTCGACCGCACGTGATTTTTGTGCGCCTTATATGCTTTCGAAAGGTACTATTCCGACAGGCCGCACTGGAAATCTGCAGCAGATAGCGCTAGTTTTTGTTATATGCTAGGGAGAAGGGGGTGTGCAGTAGGTTGGAGCGAAATTGGTCGATTTTTTATATTTTTTTATTTTTGAAATGGGCTAGTGCCGAAAAGCTGTCTATTGGGTAGTATATTATTTAAAAAAAAATCATTCTCATGGTTTGAAATTTAGAGGTTTCCCTGTAAACTTGGGATTTGCATATAAATTTTTACATAAAAATAGCAGCTCTTCGCTTGTATTTTATTATTTTTAACATAAAATATAACCCATAACCCACGAGGAGGTGCCTTCTAAGCGAGTTCCACCACCACCTCCCTCCACCACATCGCTCCCCCTCATTTGCTCATTTGTTGTCGTGAATCTAACTTTGCTTTGATAAATCCATCTCTATTTTCCTTACCAGAGACCTCCATAGAAGGCTCGGTAATAAGTTTTATACATCGTTCAACTGCTTGAGTGTTAAATGGATATTTACCTATTTCCGTTTTATCTGGAACGTGTATCATAGCTCAAATATCTTTGTTGGAAATATTAGCTAGTAATGGAGATTCCGTCAGCTTGCAGGACTGACATTTAATGAGCTCCACAAAGTCTGTTGCATTAAAAATCAATTTTTGGTACAGTAAAACATCTTATATCTGTTTTATTCTGCATTTGCTGACGAATTTTCAGTAGTCGACGATAACCTAACTCTCTTATAAACTTGGATTTATCCGTTACCACGGCAATCAACAGATTTCCTGGATGGGCATAAAACCCGTTTGTTTGAATGACTGGATTAATAATTTTCAAAATCTTCTCTTCAAAATTTCTGAACCATCTAATCATATTTAGCAAATAACGAGGCCCTTCTCTACTTCACGGATTAAGTTTGATATGGAGTCATAAAGGTGCGTAAAACTTAACTACATATTCGTTTAGTACTTGAAGGTTCCTCGAGACTTTATTTGAGGAAATATAAAGTCTTAGTATTCTATTTGCAACTGTTAGCCAACGGGAATGGGATAATTTGCCCGGGTTTCTATGGGCTGTAACAGCTTGATAGTAGTAGTAGTAAGGAAGCGGCCTGCAGGCCTGGCAACTAGGCCTCTTCATGGGCCCTTTCTGCCATACCCCGTCTCGCACCCTTATCCTCCCACTCCCTCTACATTTCTTGCTTCTCTCTCTCCGGGCCTTCCCGCCTTCGTTACGAAGGCAGCACGTCAGCCCATCTTAGAGAGTGTAACTCCTCTTCTTCTATTGTGGGGGCACCCCACGTCTGCTGCCTCAATCTGGCGTACCCGTCACACTCTCCTATCAGGTGCACCGCTGATTCCTCTGCCCACCCACATGTTGGGCAGGCGGAGTCGTCCAACACTCTGATGCATGTCAAGTGCTTGCGCAGCCGATTATGCCCTCTCAGCATTCCTACTAACAATCCAATGTCCTTGCGAGTCTTTCCCAGGAGCTATTTAGTTCTGGCTGCGTCTGGTCCACACACGAACAGTTTGGACTGTCTGCACTCTCGCTCTTACCTCCAGGACGACTTCAGTTGATCGCTCGCCCATTTATTGAGCTCGCTCTGCACCTGTTTTCTTGTGATTCCCAAGAGAGGTTCGGGTCCAATATATTGGATTTCGGCACCAGCTTTGGCAAGTTCGTCCGCCTTCTCATTCCCTGGTATCCCCTCGTGGCCCGGGACCCAAATCAGTGTCACGCTCTTTTCTTCAGCTAATGTCTGTAGCGCGTTAACGCACTCTTCCACTAGGCTACTGACAATTTTTGGTGAACTAAGAGCCTTGAGGGCAGCTTGGCTGTCGGAACATATACAAATGTCCCTCCTGCCATTTCTGACCTTTCTTGAACAGCTTGACATATATCCCATAAATATTTTTGATCATCGCGAATAATCCTTGATAAATTTGTACTTTGTAAGGCATGAAACGAGACAACTGGCAAATTTTCACAGGTTTCCAAAGCTTTCCCAATGGTGCCTGAATATCCGCGAGGACCAGTTGATGGTCCATCTAAATTTTGAAGTAAGTGCCTTAGAGGGATTGATGTTTTAAACAGTTACAATACCATATAAATACACTGTTGCCAAGCATAATAAATAACGTGATTTAAGCAACAACTATTATTATCGTAGTTAGTATAAGATGCTTATTATAGTGAACCTTCAAGGCATTTGGGGAGCCTCTAAAATATTTTTAATTTAATAGTGCTTTTAATACGTTATTTTGAGTACCGAGAGACACGCTAGACTGTGCAGCTCGACATGTGCGTATTTCAGAAAAAAGCTTGGAACTCAAAACATAAATGTGTCGCCATTAAGTGCTATTTATGTGCTAATTATGTGCCAAAAACAAAATTTTTGGGCTATATATATAGTATTTTTTTTAAACATTGAAAATGGCGGGGCTAGCTCGACGACGAGCCACATCCTCCCACCACAAATTAACACATGACGTCACAATCGACCGCATGTGATTTTTGTGCTCTATTTTCATTTTTGTGCTACGAGGGAGGGTGCAGCTCGACATGTGCGTATTTCACAAAAAAGCTTGGAACTCAAAAGTCAAAATTAAGTTCTAATCGAAAATTACTTCCTTTTAATTTTGAAAATGGGGCTGCTGGCGCAACAATGAGCCACAATCCCCCACCACAAATCACTAGTTGACATCACAATCATCCGCATGGGATTTTTGTGGTCCAATCTCGGCATTCCGCAATGCAAAGCTACGGCAGATAACGCTATTTGCTGTTTTATGCCAGAATAAAGCTTAAAATTCAAAAGATGAGTGTGTCACCAATGAGTGCTACTTATGTGCTAATGCTATTTATTTGCTAAACAAATCAACACTTGACATCACAATGGACCGCATGGCATTTCTGTGCTCTTTATGTGCTTTTAAGCGCACCAATCTCGCCAGTCCGCCCTGAAAATCTGCTTTTTTAAGGCAACGGGGTACAGCTCAACATGTGCGTATTCCAGAAAAAAGCTTAAAACTCAAAAGATAAGTATGTTACCATTAAGTGCTATTTATGTGCTGCAATTGAAATTTTCATACTTAATCGAAAGGTACTCTTTTTTAATTAAAGTAACACTCGTGGCATATCGGACAAAGCGTTTTTGTTTCTCACTTCATTACGACCAGGCCTCCGATGTCTAATGGAGAATCCAGACACCTTCAGACCTGTTTAGGAATCCTCAGGGAGTCGTAGGATTGTACCTGGCAGTTGAAGCTACACAGGCACCATTTAAAACAAAAAGTTTGTAATCCGCAGAGACGTAGTACCTGTGTGCGCCACCTGTCGAATAAACCGGGAAACAAAAACATTAAAATTGAAAAGTGCAGAAGACCGTAAATACAGAATCCTGTACCTTTCAGCAGGTTATAAAGAAGAAATCTGTAAAAGAGTAAGGTCACTGTAACATGACTCTTAAAAAGAGCTAACGTTCGCAGCAGCACCGCCCCCAATTGGAGCTTCATACTACGTGGCCTTAAGGCTTTTTGCGCAGAATTAAAAAGCCAAAATATTTAAAAAAAACAAAGTGAATCTCGTGTCCGCAAACAAAAATTAATGTAACACACGTGGCATATCGGACAAAGCGTTTTTGTTTCTCACTTCATTACGACCAAGCCTTCAATGTCTAATGGAGAATCCAGACACCTACAGACCTGTTTCATCCTTATGAGGAATAATTAGGGAGTCATAGGATTGTAACTGGCAGTTGAAGCTACACAGGCACCATGCACAACTCTCGAATTTAAAACAAAAAGTTTGTAATCCGAGGAGACGTAGTACCTGTGTGCGCCACCTGTCGAATTTTTACATTTTGAAAATGGTGGTGCTAGCTCGACAACGAGCCACCCCCCCCCCTCACCACAAATCAACACTTGACATCACAATCGACCACATAGGATGTTTTCAAATTCTTGTGAATTTGGCAGTTTTTCAATGAATTGAAAGTGATGTTCAATTAGTTTTCCTGCGAGCTTTGGAAAAAAGGGGAAAATATTGTTTTGTTTTCTATATCAAGTATTAATACAATTGCGGTAGGAATATGAAATTAAAATTAACTTAATTATTACTTGCAGTATTTGAAGTTTCAGTTGAAAATTTATAAATGAAATAAATGAAATCTGACCAACCAAATAGTATTACAAGATAACCATATTCTTGCCATTTTTAGATAGCCTAATTACCAACTTAAAGGATAGATTTTTAAAACACAGAAATATTTTACAAGATTTTGAAAGCTTAATCCCTCCGTCATCAGTACTGTTTGATACATAATTTAAGTAGGGTCTAACAGCTTCATGTTTCTGTTTATTTATGTCTGTATTAGTATAATGTAATAAAATAATAATAAATAAATAATAAAATAATAAAAATAATTTATTTGCAACAAGTAAAAGGATGTATCACAGAACATTTATCACCAAATCAAATGTGGTTGCAAAAAGGAACCAAAAACAATTAAAATTGATCTAAGTTTGGCCCCTAAAGAGCTACATAATTAAATATAATAAATACATAATATAAAAGAAATAAAAATTAATACCTACAACAGAAAGTTTTAATGATTTTACCAACTAGAAGAGTTATTACCCCTATGCAAAAATGCTATTATCTAATATGTTAATATAATATATAAAAGCAAATAAAAAAAAACACAAATAAGATAAAATAAACATAAGACTTTACAAATTATAACAAAAAATCTATAAAATTATCATAATAATTAAAAAAAAATAGTTTAACTTAGTTCTCGCTTTCTAAACAAAGCAATAGGATTTTAAAATAAAAACTGAAAATATATAATTTTGGGTAAAAGGAGGAAATGTAAACATTTTATTATTGATTTAACAGAAAAGTTTTAATTTGTTTTTTAAACCCAGACATTTTCAAAAGCTTGATACCCCGAGAGTACGACTAATTTGTATCAAGTGGTATAGTTTCTTTACTTTTATTTGTATATTGACATATAGTTTTTTTTTATTTTTATATTTTTTATATATTATTATGTTAAAAAATTAAATAGCTTAAATATTCTATTCCAGAATAGTGTTTTAGACTGCCTTATGCTTAATAATTTATTGTGTGCATCCACTATTAAGTGTAAAAACTATTTTGTTTTATTTATTTTTGATTTATATTTTAGTTTTATACAATATTAATGTGTTTACTTTTTTGGATTTGACAACGGAGTTGAAATATGTTTTAGTAATTAAGTAGGTAGAGTTATGACAATAAAGCATATTAAATCCTAAATAGCCCCCCCCCCCTTCCTCCTAAAATATTTTTCTGGGTCGGCCAAATCCGTCTCTGATTGGTTCACTTCGACGAAATATTTCCTAGTGTTAGTAGCCGAGTTTGATTTTTTTTTTAATTTATATTAATAAGATCCATATGTGTATATAGACTGTTTTATAATTATTGACTTCTTACGGAAGGAAGCTTATTAGTTTTGCATGCGGAAATATTTTTTCAAAATACACCATTCATTATCAATCCGGTTTCATAAAAAAATCATGTTAATAACGTCACTTTTGAGTAGCTCGACGAGTTGTATTATTTACTTGTAGAGCATCCGAGTCAATATTTAATTCTAAAAATCAATTATTGTAAAATTCATTATTAAAATTGTTTTCCGATTGCAGGATTTGCAAAGGATACAGTACGTGGCCGTGGAAAAGCTTTTAAAGTTAAATTATACACGAGTGGGAAAATTATTATTAGATTTTCCACAATTTGCCTTTTAATGATTAATGAAGGGTACATATTTATCAAGTGATATAGTCCGATTTTTTTATTTTATTTGATTTTTTTATGATATTAGATATACAGAACAATATTATAGAGTTTCAATTTTTAAACAAGTTTTAGATAAAATTATTTCGGATATAAGATCAAGGTTCAGTAACGAGACTCTAAGTAATTTTGATCTGAACATATTCATACCAAGTTTTATACAACGTGAAGCCAAAATCAGGGCAAAATTAACTAATGTTGTTTCTAAATGCTATAAACTGTTTTATTAATACCAAACACAAATTCTTGAACTTTTATTGGGAGTCAGTATTTGGAAACAATATTGGTCAGGAGTAGGCAAATGCTTAAATCAAAACATATATCATAACGTTTTCGAGGCAATTAACAACTGTGGCGATATTTTTCTGTTGATAAGAACATTCTTGAATGTTTGTCAGTAAGTAATGCTTTGTCGGAAAGAAGTTTCTCCTGTCTCAGAAGATTGAAAACATAAGTACTTAAAAACACTATGACCGAAATTCGTTTGACGGTCTTAGCGTTGCTGCATATCAACAAACATATTAGAGACATAGAGCTATTTGTAACTCATCGCGGTATACGTATCCACATCTAGCGAGAACCAAGCGCATTGATTGGTCAGAATCTTGTAGCACGTTCGAAAAGAGCAGATATATGCTAATTTAAGGTGTTTTTGAACGCAATAGGTGCTGAGATACGATACGTGTGCCGTAACGATACGTGATACCTAACGCATCTCAACACCTATCGCGTTCAAGAACTCCTTAGATTAGCTTATATCTGCTCTTTTCGAAGGTGGTACCAGTTTCTGACCAACTAATATGCTTGGTTCTCGCTAGATGCGGATACGTATACCGCGATGATTTACAAATAGCTTTGTGTCTCTATTAAAATTGATATTGAGCGAATCATTGACCGGTTTGCCATAGGCATCTAATGTTTGAGATATGCAAGATAATGTTTCAACTTAAAAAGCTCTTTAGACCTCAAAAATTATTTAGGTATTAGGTTTTGTTTGTGGTTTCTTTGTTATCTATGCCTTTTATAACTAAAAAAATTATACGTATAGTTACTCAAGCGCGGATTTCAGGGGGATACGGGGATAGTTAACCCCCCTACCTTGGCTTTAAATTTTGTATGAAAACATTTAGAAAATCAAAAGTAGGGCATAAATTGCGGCACTATAAGACCTTTGATATTTACGGTATTAGTTTAATTTTGTGTTAGAAATGGCATTTGTAGTGTAATTTTCTTAAAAAATTACGCCTGCTGCCCTTTGAAACCATTTACAAAGTTTAGTTTTAGCATTTTTTTACAAATTTTCGCCTGCGGCGCTATGATACCGTTGATATTTACGATTTTAGTTTAATTTGACTCAAAAATTATATTTTTGATGTAACTTTTTTAAAAATTTTCGGCGCATTATAATATTTTTTAAAATAAAAAAATTTATGAAATAAACGATTTAAAATCTGAGTAACCTTCCCCTAGATTTGACACCAAATCCGCGCTTGTAGTTACTAGGTGTTGTTTGCCTATATTGATATGTTCCTCATAAAAACATGGCATTTGTTATCTTTTTTTCCGTATCGAAACCGCCCCCCCCCTTTCAAATGTCTGGAACCGCCACTGCAACAAGGAGGGAATTAAAAATGACCGTACAAAAGTGAAACTGTGGAATCAGCATTAGTGACATATCAGCATCAGTCAAAATTGTTTTTTTTTTACTTTTTTTAACAAAAACTAAAACCCCTAAATAGTTTTTGCCTAAACGTTATTTAAACGATTTAAAAACGTTGTTCTCAATTCATCCTGGAAACCTTTCAACAACGTCAGTATTTAACGGAGGGCGAAGACTTAGTTAATGTGCCTTTGTTACAACGTTTTAAACTCGTCCTTGCCAAAATGAAGTAACACGAGCGCCAAACTTAACGTTAATTTTGGCCAGAATATGGTTAGAGAGTATTACTTGGGTTGCTGATGCAGTGTACTCGCTTTTTGGCTTTTCATTTTTTTTTGGTCATCTTGAATGGGTTATTATCGCTACGGCTTTTTGGGTTGTTGTTTTTTTTTTGGTTTATACTAGGGTTACCAACCGTCCTGATTTTTCCGGACATGTCCGGAATTAGGGGCGTCCGTCCGGAAAAACAAACCGAGTCCGGAATTTAGTTAGCTGTCCGAAAGATAATTGGACTGGGACAAAGAAATTTCACCATCTATTTCTTATATGATTGAAAAGGGTGTGGGTATAGACGATACTAAAATGTTTAATAAAATATGCCTTCTAAAAAAAATAACTAATGAAAAAAAAACAAAAATTCGACATCTACCCACACAGGTTTGTCAATATTTTCTTGCTATAACAGCACATAATGCAAATGTGGAAAGAGTTTTTTTATCTAATTACAGCTCAGTGGTCTAAAGAACGAAACAGACTTTTGTTGGACTCTGTAAAACATATTATCATGAAAATTCAGATATTTTAAAAGAATTATAAGCAAAAAATGAGTATACCTAGGTTCCATATATATGTCTCTATTTGTATAATATACGTTTAAAAATTAAAATAAAGTTCATATAAAAACTATATTCGTTTGTTTTTATTTTGTTTCGCCCCCAAAGGAAAATGTCCGGAATTTGTCCGGAATTTCGGATCTGTTTGTCCTGAAAAATATTCTAGATAGATGGTAACCCTATTTATACCAACCCTAAAGGCGGTTGGTAAGACATACGAGAAAACCGACCTTTTTTTTCCGTGGTTCGTGTAAACAAGTGTTTTTTTATCTTACTTCATCAAAACCAAACTTTTAGACAAAATTTTCAATGCGGAAACAATAATAAAACTGTATAGATACATTATGTTTAAACCGAATGTATCTGCGACCTGACGGTAGTGTTATTGCAACGCAATTGTTAAATGTTTAAAAAGTGTGAATCACAGTGAGCTAAGAACATAAAACATATAGAAACGTTAGTACAACTACCTGAAGTCACCCGGTTTAAATAATATACATTTAAAGTTGGCGAGCTATTAGGGATATTTTGGAATGCTTAAAATTTTGACAACTTTGACAGAGTTTCTGGAACACATTAAAAACTTTTACAAGTAAAAAAATTTAGAGATGAGAAAAAATTTGCTTAATTTTGCAAAGTAAGTGTTTATATGTTGGAACCTTGTCATATTTTATTATTTTTAAAGTTAATTAAGCCAAAATTCTCTAAACTTAATCAGCAAAATAACCACAGCCACAACGAAATGGATTTGTAGCTTACGGCAGTGGTAGTGGTTAACTACCACAACGGAATGACTTTAGCTATTGCGCAGACGCAGTAATTACCACAACCACTACAAAGTTTCAAACAAGCGTTCCAAAACATCCCTATTTTTGATTCCTTGTTGTTAGCGTATCTTTGATGCGTTCAGGAAGAAAAGGTGAATTGATTTAAAACAAGAAAGTTGCATAATTTTATAGCTTACCTAAAGTTATGCAGCTTTTGTAAAAAACTATTTTTTGTAAAATACATAATAACAGAGAAAACAGGGGGTAATATTTTTTATAATGAATAACCCTTTATTTTTGACACTTCAGGAATTTACGAAACGGACCAAATGTAATAACCCCCGTTATAAGGATTATTGAATTTGTTTCGAATTGTATTAATAGTAATATTTAGATGACATAAACTATCGATTTTCGAGCGGTAAAGAAAGGTGAGCTTAACCTTATAACGAGGGGCACAGATTTGGATTCGTTGTGGTTCTCTTGGTGGATTAGTGAAATTAAGCAAAACATTACATACATGATTTTACGACACTTTATTAAGAATCAATTAAATTTCATCAAGTCCCACTTCAATTCAAAATCTTTTTCCAAAAAAAAACTAATAAATATCAACTCTTAAACCAATATTAAGATGTTGATCCTACGCAATTAACATAATGAATATCTTATCTAAAAATTAAGGGTTTTCACTTTGTCCTTGAAATCCCCAATATTATTGTTGATCACGTGTTTTAACAACCTCCCTAATAAGAATCTAATATTTCATGAATTGTACAGGGTTCCTATGATTTTCCTTAGGGATAGGATTTCAATAAATCAAACAGAAATGGCATAGAAAGTTCTGCGCGCACAAAAGAAACAGGTATATTGAGCAATGGTGCCAGTTTGTTGTGAGCATAAATCATAGTTGCAATAATAACCGTTGACAAGATGTCTCCAAATTCCGCTAGATGGCGGCCACACCATGAGATTTGAACATCTAATCTAATTAAAAATTAGATGTTTTCAGGTCCAAACCACAGCTTTTTCTTGCTTAAAGGAGGCGGCAGGGTCCATTATTTACGATACTGAGCGATAAACTCGTGAGGTTGTTAACATTAGAAAGAAATATCTTCGCTTTTAATTAAATTTCTTTCCATTTTGTTCTACTAGTGACATCTATCCGGAAACGGCCAAACCATGCAGCTAGCACTAGCAGCCAAAGAAATCAATAAACGGCGCTGTTTTTCCTGCAGAGCTTTTTGCTTGCGATATTATTGATTTTAAATAACGCTTATGACATGATCTCGAAACATGTAGCGAACCAATTCTTTAAAACTAGCGGGAGGGTAAAAGCGAAAAATAAGGGGCTGCCAATATTTGTAACACCCAAAAAGGGGTGAAAAGATTTATTTTGCTCTGTTTCTTTTTTTTTACGAAAAACTTGAGCTCTGCCACTTTTTTTATTTTTTTTTTCAACTTTCTCGAAATTTTCGTCATACCGTAGAAAAAAATTATTTCCTCCATGGTCATACTCTACTTTTATTCGAAAAAATTTAGAAACAGAGACGGGATCAGTTTTCCTAAAACGGGGGATCTTGGTTTCGAGTGAGAAAATAAAGGGTGCCGCAGGCAAAAATTTTTAAATTAAATTAGCTGAACGCAGAAATGTTAGAAAAACAAAGCAGGAAATAAAAATTTGCTTACAATTTTTTTTCAAAAATTACGTAATTTCGGGAACGCAAAGAAATAGGTCTAAAGAGTATAATTTTTAAGAAAAAAATATCAATTTTCTCGCCCTCCTCCACTGGGACTACAGGAGCCGTGCACAAATTACGTAATGGTCATAGGTGGGAGGGTGGTTACAAAACGTTACGTAGGGGGGGGGGGGTTTTCGACAGCGTTTGCATTTGTGTGAAACTAAGAAAATTTGGAATGAAAATAAGTGAAAAGTTTTTTTTTTTTGGGGGGGGGCTAGTGGTCTTGAAATCATTACGTAATATTAGGGGAGTGGCGTGCCAAACCGTTACAAAACATTACATAAGGAGGGGGTCAAAAATTGGTAAAATCACCGTTACGTAATTTGTGCACGGCCCCACATCTGACTGTTCCTCCTTTTTGATTTCGAATCAAAGTGCAAAACCCGGGTTGGACGTTCGAAGGCGTCAACCCGTCCTATTTGCTTGATAAAGTTTCTACGAAAATATCTCAGTCGATTTCTCCGGCCGTGTATGAACGCTTTAGGTTAGGCATTTGCATGTATCTCAGTCCCCAGCCTGTAAACAGTGCGTAAGGACAATGGTTACAAAATGAAAAGCCGAAAAATATTTTTTTTTACGATATCTTTCATCAGTTTGGTATTAAAGTCGAGCAAAAACAATTTTTATTCCAGTCCTAAAGGTGTGAAAATGGAAAACATTAGAAAACAACAATCTGGAATGGATTTACTACGTGTAAGATGTAGTGACAACATCGCTACATGCCCATCTTTTTCTGTCTAATGTGCTTTTCCGTTTGTCTGCGTTTTATACACGGCTGCTTGGCCCCCTAAAGATTTGCTTAGGAACCCTGTACAATGCTATAAATTATGGGTCATTTAGGATTAAATCGATATTTGCGAAAAAATGTTCTTTCTGAATTTGGCAAGGGAGCCTTTTATAGAATGTGACACCTGCAAAAAGTGCTCTTTGACAAAATCCGAATGCCATAAATTAAATAATTTCTTGTTCATTATGAACGTTTTATTGCATTTTGATAATATTTTTAGATTTTTCTGGACATCTCAAACAAGCCAAATGATTTATTAAGGTATAATAAATTATTTCAAATAATTATCCACAACATTTGAGCCTGTGATTTTTATTGCCGCTACGAGGGTGATTCACAGGTGTGACCTTAATACACACGTGTAATTTTTTTTTTCGATCATACTCAATTTTAAGTAATCGGCATTATCTGAATCCATATCAATAGACAAATATCACACATCTAGACGTTTGGTCAAAACTAAATCCAAGGAGCGTACTTATTAATTGATTGATGTGTTTGAAATTAATTCTTTGTTTCGGACTTCCACGACGTATCGATCAGTACAATCTCTGATCGTCTTCAGGTGCAAACTACAATCTATTTCTAAGGCTAAGAAGTTGACCCCGCCCAAGGAGGGGCTTCCAAATATTTGGAATTTCAACACTTAGTTTACTGAACATACCCTGAGTCTTCTCAATAAAAGCAGCTTCAAGGAAATTTCGTATCTTCTAGTGTGACTCCTTGTGCAAAATCTTTGTTTTTGTCCACTTCATTCAGTATTGTTTTGACCATGCATGTTCGGCGATTTGGATTTTCGTCTGATGTTCCTTAAGTATAACAGATAATGGTCTTTTTGTTTCGCCTATGTATGATTCACCACACTCACAAGGAATTTGATACATGCATTCCTTATTTTGTTTGTTCTCCGGTTTTGTTTTACTAAGAAGGCTTCGAATTGTATTATTAAATTTGAAAGCTGTTTTAATATTGTAGTTGTTCGCTACTCTTCGAATTTTCTCTGATACTCTTTTAATGTATGAAATTTAGAAATACTATCTGTGGCTGTAACTATTCACTGTTATACATAGTTCTTATTATGCCTGGTTTGGTTGTAATAGAATTATTTCAACCTTGATTTAAATGACTTTTGTTGTGATGTAGCTTTCTACTTGCTTGACAAGTACATGAAGTCCATTGTTTCAAATCATTCTGCTACAACCAAACGAGGCAACAAGAACTTCAAAAAAGTTAGATGAGATAAATCTAATGTAGCAGATCATGCATTAAGAAATGGTCGTATCACTGCAAGAGAAAATCCAGATTATTTACCTTCTCTGAATAATCAGGCTAAAAACAACCCTGATTTAAAACGTTCGATAAGTTTTTGTTCATGAAAACCCTGAAGCGTTGCCAGGATGTTATCTTTTACTTTATCATTCTATATATTTTTAACCTTTATTATTCTGTGCTTTGTTAAGCAACCGCCAAAGCGTGCAAAAATGAAAGTTTAGTTTTGATTATTTTGCTTCCACTCGCGAAGACGTGTATTATATGGTACCTGTTTGATTTTATACTTGTTTTAATATTAGTTTTTAGTTACATCAGGGGTAAGTGCCTTTTATTTTTAGTCACAACTTATTATTTCTATATTAAGCGAAATCTAAACTAAATCATAAAATAGTACTACGTACGTGATCTTGTTGGTATATAATAATTAAGTAGGTTGTGTTTGACAAAACAATTACTATGTTTATACGGGCATCTTAAAGCGATTTTAAATAAGAACGGTTTGAATATTTTATCGTATAAACAGCACGACCATTAGTTTATCGCTTTTAAATTGTTGTAAGGGCTTCCAACCTAGATAAATATTCGACCATGGTTTTACCGAAAAAAAATCTATTGTTAATTTAGATTTTTTATTTGTTTTCTTTTAAACTGGCAATCGATTTTATTTAAAACCGTCCTTATATGAAACCGGTTTTGGGCGCATACAAACGTAGTAAATATTCCATGCTACACAATGGAATTACGTCATGGTAGTTACGGTAAATCTAGGTCTGATGTACACGTTAGCTTGGTACAAAATTTTCCCAGTGATTATAATATTTCTCAAAAATTTTTTTTACCAGAGGTGGGCAACTCATATTGCCCTCTCTTTATAGTTTTTTTTATATTGGCATGTAAAACATATTTTATGAAATGGAATGATGTTTTGTTGTCTCTTTTTATAATTTCCCCAAACAGTTTTGGAATCATGAGGAATTCTTTGGTTAGTAAAATATGTCAAAATGTCAAAAATGTTAGTAGTAGGTAATAGTTATTTACCTAATAAGTGCGGAAAGTTATACTTTTCCGCACGCACCGGCGTTTGCACGAACAACGCGCCAGCGGAAAATACTTTCCGCACGCGTTAGGTACAACATTTTTTCTACGAGCGTGCGGCATATCAAAATATTTTGTCATTATTTTAGTTAAACCTAGCAGACTAAAAATGAAAAAATTGTCAAAACTATGAATTTTATGTTTTATTCAGAACTAAACTTTAACAAGCTTAAAAAATTAATTTTTATGGTAATTAGTAATCACGGTAACATGGAAATTACATCCAGATTCATCACTGATCAACAGCGTGCTACGGCGAGTGTATATAATATTTTAATGTTTATGTCTTTTTAAAAGGTTTTAATCAAAATTGTACGGTACTTGTGTAACAAGAATGCCTTTTTACCGAAGGATTAAGTCTATTGACAATAGAATCGACATAAGCAACACCTTCAAAAAAAATAAAAATAGGAACGTTACACAATTCTACAAGTACTAATGTCTATATATCCACCAACGTGAAAATCCCTCGATTAAGCTTTAATCATGCTTAACACAAACTGGAGTTAGAATGAGTCTTGGTAAACAAAGTTTCAATATAAAACACCACATTCTAAACTCCTTTTAGTAACTAATCCCGATAAAAATCTAATCGAGAAATTTACATACCCAGATATTTTAATTAAAAACTTTTGCATATTTTTAGGTGTTTGCGTTTCAAAATGGGCATTATACAACTAGAAAAATGTTGCGGTTGCAGTCTCAAAACTGGAACCATCATCATCGGCGTAGCCCAAAGTATCTTTGCTTTTATGTCGATGGCGTTGACAGCGGCTTATGCCGTGCATCCCCGAGAGCTGGAGGATCTGTCAGACCCTGCTTTGTTACCAAGGGCTCAGGGTAAGGCCAAAGACACCTAACAAAGTTAAACTTTTTTAACTTTGCATGCTCGGTAATACACTTTGGTGTGGAATTTTGAGGCATTTAGAGGCAACTGGCAAAAAATGCCCTTTGGTATACACAAAATGACGACCGAGCCACCCCTCGATATTACTAAACATTTTTTCAGCGATTTCTTAGTTGTGAAGGCGACGTTTTCTGGCCGGGTTGTTGTAGACGCGGGCGCGACTAGTTTTATGGAACCAATTTTTATGTTATGTTTTTTCTTCTTCAAGTGTCATGCTCTCTTCGAACGTTGGGTATCATCAGCGCGATCTGTACTGCTTTTCGGAAAAGTGTCGTGGTCTAAGATTTTTATTCATGATATCCTTCTACGACTCGGACCTCTTCTGCCTTCAATTTTGCCTTCTATTCACAGGGCACACATTTTGGTTTCGGCGATTGGTTAACTGTTCCTGGGTAATTTTTGGGTGGAGATTTTGTCTATCAGATCTAGTTTTCAAAATAGGAATTATTTACTTTTTTTAACCTCTATATATATTTTACGTCATAACTATGACTAGTGCCAGTAACATTTATTATAAAAAGTAGCTTAACATACAGACCGCTTCAAGCTACTGCGAACATAGGCCGGAAGAAGTCCAATTTGCCAATGTACGTACATGCAGGGACACCGCACACCTATTAGTGAAGCATCCAATACTCAGGCTTGCGATCACCACTTGCGTGAATTGGGTTTGGTATTTAGTACGCCTCTAACCACGGTGCTGTGTGGAGCGTAGTCAATGAAACCGGAATCTGGTCAATAAATACGCAAATTTTTATAACGTAATTTTCTTATTTTTTGTCACTGATAAATAAGAGCGTTTTATTGTCAACTGCTCATATTTATCACTGACAACGTGTTACAATGAAAATAATAAGGAGAAGCAAAATAAAAGCAAGTTCTCAAAATGAAATAATACATTCTAAAAATCAAACATTCTCCCAGTCAAAAAAAAATTAGAGCAAATGTTCGAAAAGTCCTCATTGTTCGGCTAGACAATATCCGAGCCTATTATGAAAATCCCCTTCTAACGTTTTCAAGCATGTAAGGGGTGATAGTTTGAAAAGCTTCTTCAATTTTAATCCGAAGTTCTTTCAAATTATTAGCCCTTTCATGCCCGTAAACTTTATTTTTGATATAACTCCACAGATAGAAGTCATTAGGAGCAAGATCGGGTGATCGAGCTGGCCATAAAATAGTTCCCCGTGTGCTTATAACCCGACTAGAAAATACAATATCAAGATATTCCCCAACAAGGCCAACATTGTGAGCGGGACAACCATCTTGTTGAAACGATGTTTCACCAAATCTCACACCTAACAAGTGCCTAGCTGTTGGAATAATATGCTGCTGCAGTAGATCCAAGTATCTAGGACCATTCAAATTGCCGTTAATAAAAAATGGCCCAATTACGTGTTCCCCTACAATACCCCCCAAACATTTAGTTTTTGGGGATACTGTGTTCTTACGTCGAAATACAAATGCAAATTTTCACTCGACCAATATCGAACGTGCTCTCATCTGTGAAAAGAATAGATCTCAGAAAGTTTTCGTCACGATTAGCCCTTTCCATCATTGTTTCGCAAAATTCCATACGACGATAGTTGTCCTCCGGAAAAATTTGATGCGTTTTTGACGCTTTGTAAGAATGATAACCATTCTTTTTGAGAACACGTAAGACAGTGGCTGAAGATGTATCAACTGCTTCGGCAATTTGGTGGCTAGTTAACTTTCGATTTTCCTCCACTGCAGCGCAAATCATCACATCTCGTACTTCTTGCTCGTCATTCAAAACAGTGGGTTTTTTATGGTTTCTTGGCGCTACACAACCAAACTTTTCAAAATTCTGCACAAACCTATAAATCGTTGATAAACTAGGTTCTGGGCGATTTACAAATTTCTCCAAAAAAAGTTCTTGAATAAGTCTCAATGGTCTGCCTTTATAGTACCATTTGACCATCTGCACTTTTTCGGCAACTTCGTAGACATCCATCTTTAGTTTTAAAAATGTATTATTTTAATTAAGAACTTACCAATCTGTTTTTCGAGGAAGGCAAAAATAAAACAAAATAATAAAAACAAAATAAATTTCCAAAAGATAACACTGCAGTGTGCTTCGAATCCACCTCGGTCGTACGGGACGGAGAGTAAATTGGACTCGATTCCCCCTATGTTCGCAGTAGCCTGTAGCTCATTGTATATAACTATATAAGCATGCCAAATTTGAAGCCGATCGGATTTCGGGAAGTTAGTCAATAATAAGTTGCAATCTAGTTACATAGTTATATACATACATACATTGCAAGTTAAATAAATGCTACTATAAATCGTACTCTAAATCTTTAAGAAAGTTTTCGTTGGACATCCTGTATTTTACCAATTTAAATTGACTTGTTAACGTTTACGCATACACATATCGTTTCCTGCAGTGGCGTACGTAGAAATTATTTCTGAGGGGAGGGCTTCAGTAGCAGAATAGTCTCAAACAACCATTTAATTTTCATTTTTTTTCTGGTAAAATTCAACTTTTACGAGTCCTTATTCAATGGCTCTGGGCGGCTTGAGCCCCTGTGACGCAATCGTAATCACTTTTCGTTTCGGACATTTGGACTTCTAGTACTGTCACAGATAAATAACCGCTCTATAAATTTAAATTTATATTTTTTTGTTTCAGTTTTGTACACCATCCTCATTATCATATCCGCAATTAGTGCACTGCAGTGTATTTTCTCTATCATGTTGATTTTCGGAGCAGAAACGGTAAGAAAATACATTATTTAACCTAATTCAGGCCCACATAGAAAGCCATGAATATGTATATCCACTGGATATGTATTCGTAATCCATAAACGTATACTTTTCGTAATATTCTGACTACGTATAGCGTATATCAGTCTATGAATATATCTATATGTATGGTTTTTTTCATATTATATGGATATCCATCCCAATGAGCATTTTTGTCTATATAAAAGTTACAGCAAATAATATAAAACCTTCATAAAATAACCAAAAATTATATTATTTAGTGTTGGTGATAATTTTATAACTCTAATATATCTCTTAAATGAGTAAAAGAGACTTGAAAAACAACTGTTCAACACCAGCTTATAAAAATTAATGGTTGCTTTTCTAGCAACATATAGATTTTATAAAACTTCCTTATGAGCTCTCAAGTATAGAGATTATTATAAAAAGGTTTTACAACTGTTCTAACAACACTACATAACAAATTAAAGGTTTTTATGGATTTAGAAATACAAATTTTCCGTCTTTCTTCCCTTTGCTTGTTATGTATTATTCTTTTTCTTTTTACAATAAAAAATTTATCAAATGGTGTTTAGCAATCTTCTAAAATAAATAAAAATGAAAGTGAGATAAGCTGAAGCAGGAATATGAATATTTATATACTGTAGTCAAATAAAAGCTGTTTTTCAAGTCATCCTACTCCGAAAATCAGCTGCGGTCCCCTGTGTACTGTATAGTTTTCGAATACACTCACGTAAATTTCATGGGCTCCAAAAATACTTGAGAAAATGGGTAAAAAATATTCATTTAAATATCAGTTTTTTTTTCATACACGTTTTTTTTTCTTTCTGGGACAAATATTGAATTTTGTATGTTGTTCTTAACCCTAACAAGCAATATTTCGATTGAAACACATGTTGAAACCCCATAAATAACGTTTTTATTTAGGCCAAAAACCTACTTTTGTAATCGAAAATGGCGAAAATTTCCGACAATTCTATAAAAAAAAACAATACAACTATACCACTGTTTACCTCGTCAACACTATTTTATGACCCTTTTAAAAAATGATGCTACTTGGAACAAAGGGCTGCAGATGGCGCAGTGTTGAACACTGATGGTCCGTTTCTGCGAGCTTAACATAGTTACCAATGTTCTCTTTTCCTAAATGCATTCCTCGAGAGATCCAGCATACTACACATACCAGGAAAAATACCCACCTCCACACACTTCAAGCCCGCATAACTGTCAGAGGTAACTATCTAAAGAAGTATTTAGATTGCAGGGTCGAAGGGTGTACAGGCGAGTATTTTCCTGGGTGTTTACATTTGCCGTCGACCAGCAGTATCAGCGTATGCGCTCGACGTTTCACGGTGCGTTTTTGCGACCTTAACACACACCTTACAACAGATTGATGTAATTAAAACAAGATAATAATGGTATGTTATCTCGCAAAAACGCGCCTTTTGATGTCACAAAATTAACCTTAAAAAATCTTGTTTGTTTTGTTATTATAATTGCCAAAATAAAGTTGTTGTAAAAAAAGTTGTATTATAATCACTATATAAAGAAATTAATAACAACATTATAGAAAACACCTTATGGGGAAAAAAGGTTTATGAATGAGTTCATAAGAATATTACAGACACCAATTTATATAACTATTGTGTGTGAGTTCCCAAGTTTTTATAAGTTTCTCTCGAAATATTTTAAATCTTATCTTGTATAAATTTGTTGTTGGTTAATTAAGTTTTATAAGTGGGTTGAAAGCAACATTTTAAAAACCAATCTATTATATATCTTTAATTGATAGTTACATACGGTTTTATAGGTGGGTTGACAGAAAGATTTCAAACACCAATTTATATAATTTTTGTCACTGATGACTTATATTTTTATAAATATGTTGGGGGAAACATTGTTAACACCAATTTATATAACATTTGTTACCGATGACTTTAATTTTTATAAGGATGTCCGTGGAAATATTGTTAACGCCAATTTTATGTTACTTTAGGGTACCATCAATTTAGAGCTTTCAATAAAACAAACATACAAACTCAATTCTTGTAGGAAACTTCTAAATACCCTAGGGTATCAATGGAACCCTCTTTATAATATCTGTCACCAGAAGTTTCTGAAAATGCTCATTGGGATAGATATACGTCTACGGTATATTCTGCAAAGAATATGCAAAATAGGTTTTAATTTTAAATATTTAGTGGATATATAAATGATTAAAGTAACACTCGTGTCATATCGGACAAAGCGTTTTTTGTTTGTCACTTCATTATGACCAAATTTCCAATGTCTAATGGAGCATCCAAATACCTACAGACCTGTTTCATCCTTATTATTAATCATCAGGTTTGTAATCCGCCGGGACATGGCACCTATGTGCGCCACCTGTCGAATAAACTGAGAAACAAAAACATCAAAATTCAAAGTGCAGGAGATCGTAAATGCAGATTCCTGTAACTTTCAGCAGGTTATAGGAAAAAAACCTGTAAAAATATAACATTACTCTTAAAAAGAAGTAACGTTCGCAGCAGCACTACCCTCAATTGGAGCTTCATACTACGTAGCCCTTATTTTAAGGCATGAGCAAGCAATCACTCCGAAGGAGGCTTGTTGCGCAGAACTAAAAAGCCAAAATATTTAAAAAAACAACAAAGTGAATCTCGTGTCCGCAAATAAAAATTAAAGTAACAATCGTGGCATATCGGACAAAGCGTTTTTGTTTCTCACTTCATCACAACCAGGCCTCCAATGTCTAATGGGGAATCCAGACACCTATAAACCTGTTTCATCCTTCATCAGAGAGTCATAGGATTGTACCTGGCAGTTGAAGCTACACAGGCAACCATGCACACCTCTCGAATTTTAAACAAAAAATTTCTCATAATCTATGAGACAGGCATATACTGGCATCGACACATCCCTAGACCGCTGACCTAAGACTTGAATGCCAAACAGGGCCTCTCTTGTCCCGAACCCACCACGAAATCCAAACTGCGTGTCGTCCATAAAGGATCCGCATTTTCCAAAAACTATCTAACATTTTTTATTTTTAGAACCGTCCCATGCTGCTTCTGCCGTGGTTGTGTCTCAACCCCATAACATTTTCAATTTACGCCGTTTTATCTCTGGTGGCCATTGTCCACGAAAGCGTGGAAGAACAAAAGACGTCGGCATTGGTTGCAACACACGCTATCGTTAGCACTCTTTTTGCCGGTAAGTCAAGCTGTTCTATAGTTCTGCAAACCATGGCCTTGGTGGAGAAAGGTTCTCACTAAAAAAAATTACAAAATGAAGTTATAACTGTGTTTCAACTATCAAAACTATAATGCATTTTTTATAAAACCACAATTTTGTTGTTCTTGTGTGACCTATCTTAAAAGTAAAAACGTGTGGGATAGAACCCTTCACCACTAAAGTGTTGATCTTAAAAAAGGAAATTAGTACTTCCTTTAAGGAACAAAAAGGCGCAATGAGGACTACCTCCATTAGAGCCCTAGAAACCATCTTAGAGCTCCCCTCGCTTCCAACTTGGATCCAGAAGGAAGCGATCGCGATGCACCTACGACTGAGAGACAAGGGCCTATGGAATGGCAGAGGGGAAAAAGTGGGTCATCTAGCAATCGAGGAACTGGTAACAAAAGAGTTGCCTCTTCTAAAGATGACAGTACGGACTCCTTCGAAACCATGGAGCTTTGACAAAAAGTACAAAACCTGAACGGGATGGGTGGTAGAGAAAAGAATTCCGAAACGAATTAAGCAGAGACGCGACGGTCTGCTACACTGATGGATCAAAACTGTCAGCCAGGCAGACAACAGGCGCAGGACTGTATGCCGAAGACCTAGAGGTTCAAGAAAGCTACCCGCTTGGCGAGCACGCTATGGTCTTTCAGGCGGAGGTATACGCCATTATCATGGCGGCAACCCTACCAGAGGTCAGAAATGACAGGAGGTACATTTGCATATGTTCCTACAGCCAAGCTGCCCTCAAAGCTCTTAATTCACTAAAAATTGTCAGTAGCCTAGTGGAGGAGTGCGTTAACGCGCTACAGACATTGGCTGAAGACAAAAGGGTAACACTGATGTGGGTCCCGGGCCACGAGGGAATACCAGGGAATGAGAAGGTGGACGAACTTGCCAGAGCTGGTGCCGAAACCCAATATATTGGAACGGAACCGCTCTTGAGAATCACAAGAAAACAGGTCCAGAACGAACTCAATAAATGGGCGAGCGATCAACTGAAGTCGTCCTGGAGGGAAGAGCGAGAGTGCAGACAGTCCAAACTGTTCGTGAGTGGACCAGACGCAGCCAAAACTAAATGGCTGGAATGCTGACAGGGCATAATCGACTGCGAAAGCACTTGACATGCATCAGACGTGGGGTGCCCCCACAATAGAAGAGGAGGAGCTACACTCTCTAAGATGGGCTGACGTGCTGACCTTCGTAAGGAAGGCAGGAAGGCCCGGAGAGAGAGAGGCAAGGTATGTAGAGGGAGTGGGAGGATAAGGGTGCGAGACGGGGTATGGCAAAAAGGCCCCATGAAGAGGCCTAATTGCCAGGCCTGCGGGCCGCCCCTTACTACTACTAGAAAGAACAAGACATTGCTTTGAAATGCGATCCATCGTTAGATTTAGGAAAAACCATTGTCCCCTCCACTCGCAACGCTGCATCAAGCAATACCAAGCGTGCTCCATCTCATACATGCTCCATCCACCACCAGCTCGATTCTACTCAGCCGGCAACTCCGAAGACAAATAATGAATGAGGCATCGTAGTACACGGTTATATAGGTGACCCGCTACAAGTGCAAGGTTGTCATATTGTGTAGGTTTTATTCCCAATATAAAGGATGGGCCAAAAAAAATGGAACTTTTTTGATTGTCTATAACTTAAAAACTACCTGTCCGATTCAAATTTTTTGTGTGCAACACTGGTGCAAAAGTAAAATAATATATCGAAAGCCATGTTCTTTCTTAGTTTACTGATGCATCACTTGTTAAAATCGGATAAGAAATGGGAAAGTTATAAATTTTTCAAATAAGTGCGTTTGATAAACATAGTTCAGGCAAATAAAAAAACCTTTTTGCTTGGCTATACTTTTCGATGTATTTGTCTGTTTTTAATAGTGCTGACCATTTTGAAAAGCCAAGGTTTTAAAATTTATTACTTTTTTGGCAAAATTGACATTTCAAAAAAAATCTGAGTAGGTTTTTTTGCCCACCCTGCAAATTTTTTGTGTGCGCCACTGGGGCAATTGTAAAAATATATTTAGAGAGCCATGTTCTTTCTTTCCTTATGTGTCGCTTGTTAAAATCGGGTTAGAAATAAGAAAGTTTTAACTTTTTCAAAAGAGTGCGTTTGATAAAAGTCAACTCAGTCAAATAAAAAAAGTTTTTTGCTCGACTTTGCTTTTCTATGTGTATTTGTCCGTTTTTAATAGTACTGACCATTTTGAAAAGCCAAGGTTTTAAAATTTATTACTTTTTTGGCAAAATTGACATTTCAAAAAAAATCTGAGATGGTGGACAGTTTTTTAAAGGTAGGTTGTTTTGCCCACCCTGCAAATTATTTGTGTGCGCCACTGGGGCAATTGTAAAAATATATTTAGAGAGCCATGTTCTTTCTTTCCTTATGTGTCGCTTGTTAAAATCGGGTTAGAAATAAGAAAGTTTTAACTTTTTCAAAAGAGTGCGTTTGATAAGCCTAACTCAGTCAAATAAACAAAATTTTTTGCTTGACTTTGCTTTTCTATGTGTATTTGTCCGTTTTTAATAGTACTGACCATTTTGAAAAGCCAAGGTTTTAAAATTTATTACTTTTGTGGCAAAATTGACATTTCAAAAAAAATCTGAGATGGTGGACAGTTTTTTAAAGGTAGGTTGTTTTGCCCACCCCGCAAATTTTTTGTGTGCGTCACTGGGGCAAAAGTAAAAATATATTTGGAGAGCCATGTTCTTTCTTTTCTTATGTGTCGCTTGTTAAAATCGGGTTAGAAATAAGAAAGTTTTAACTTTTTCAAAAGAGTGCGTTTGATAAGCCTAACTCAGTCAAACAAAAAAAGTTTTTTGCTTGACCTTGCTTTTCTATGTGTATTTGTCCGTTTTTAATAGTACTGACCATTTTGAAAAGCCAAGGTTTTAAAATTTATAACTTTTTTGGCAAAATTGACATTTCAAAAAAAAAAAATCTGAGATGGTGGACAGTTTTTTAAAGGTAGGTTGTTTTGCCCACCCTGCAAATTATTTGTGTGCGCCACTGGGGCAATTGTAAAAATATATTTAGAGAGTCATGTTCTTTCTTTCCTTATGTGTCGCCTGTTAAAATCGGGTTAGAAATAAGAAAGTTTTAACTTGTTCAAAAGAGTGTGTTTGATAAGCCCAACTCAGTCAAACATAAAAAGTTTTTTGCTTGACTTTGCTTTTCTATGTGTATTTGTACGTTTTTAATAGTACTGACCATTTTGAAAAGCCAAGGTTTTAAAATTTATTACTTTTTTGGCAAAATTGACATTTCAAAAAAAATCTGAGATGGTGGACAGTTTTTTAAAGGTAGGTTGTTTTACCCACCCTGCAAATTATTTGTGTGCGCCACTGGGGCAATTGTAAAAATATATTTAGAGAGCCATGTTCTTTCTTTCCTTATGTGTCGCCTGTTAAAATCGGGTTAGAAATAAGAAAGTTTTAACTTGTTCAAAAGAGTGTGTTTGATAAGCCCAACTCAGTCAAACATAAAAAGTTTTTTGCTTGACTTTGCTTTTCTATGTGTATTTGTACGTTTTTAATAGTACTGACCATTTTGAAAAGCCAAGGTTTTAAAATTTATTACTTTTTTGGCAAAATTGACATTTCAAAAAAAATCTGAGATGGTGGACAGTTTTTTAAAGGTAGGTTGTTTTGCCCACCCTGCAAATTATTTGTGTGCGCCACTGGGGCAATTGTAAAAATATATTTAGAGAGCCATGTTCTTTCTTTTCTTATGTGTCGCTTGTTAAAATCGGGTTAGAAATAAGAAAGTTTTAACTTTTTCAAAAGAGTGCGTTTGATAAGCCTAACTCAGTCAAATAAACAAAGTTTTTTGCTTGACTTTGCTTTTCTATGTGTATTTGTCCGTTTTTAATAGTACTGACCATTTTAAAAAGCCAAGGTTTTAAAATTTATTACTTTTGTGGCAAAATTGACATTCCAAAAAAAATCTGAGATGGTGGACCGTTTTTTAAAGGTAGGTTGTTTTGCCCACCCTGCAAATTTTTTGTGTGCGCCACTGGGGCAATTGTAAAAATATATTTAGAGAGCCATGTTCTACCTTAGTTTCCTTATGTGTCGCTTGTTAAAATCGGGTTAGAAATAAGAAAGTTTTAACTTGTTCAAAAGAGTGTGTTTGATAAGCCTAACTCAGTCAAACAAAAAAAGTTTTTTGCTTGACCTTGCTTTTCTATGTGTATTTGTCCGTTTTTAATAGTACTGACCATTTTGAAAAGCCAAGGTTTTAAAATTTATAACTTTTTTGGCAAAATTGACATTTCAAAAAAAAAAAATCTGAGATGGTGGACAGTTTTTTAAAGGTAGGTTGTTTTGCCCACCCTGCAAATTATTTGTGTGCGCCACTGGGGCAATTGTAAAAATATATTTAGAGAGTCATGTTCTTTCTTTCCTTATGTGTCGCCTGTTAAAATCGGGTTAGAAATAAGAAAGTTTTAACTTGTTCAAAAGAGTGTGTTTGATAAGCCCAACTCAGTCAAACATAAAAAGTTTTTTGCTTGACTTTGCTTTTCTATGTGTATTTGTACGTTTTTAATAGTACTGACCATTTTGAAAAGCCAAGGTTTTAAAATTTATTACTTTTTTGGCAAAATTGACATTTCAAAAAAAATCTGAGATGGTGGACAGTTTTTTAAAGGTAGGTTGTTTTACCCACCCTGCAAATTATTTGTGTGCGCCACTGGGGCAATTGTAAAAATATATTTAGAGAGCCATGTTCTTTCTTTCCTTATGTGTCGCCTGTTAAAATCGGGTTAGAAATAAGAAAGTTTTAACTTGTTCAAAAGAGTGTGTTTGATAAGCCCAACTCAGTCAAACATAAAAAGTTTTTTGCTTGACTTTGCTTTTCTATGTGTATTTGTACGTTTTTAATAGTACTGACCATTTTGAAAAGCCAAGGTTTTAAAATTTATTACTTTTTTGGCAAAATTGACATTTCAAAAAAAATCTGAGATGGTGGACAGTTTTTTAAAGGTAGGTTGTTTTGCCCACCCTGCAAATTATTTGTGTGCGCCACTGGGGCAATTGTAAAAATATATTTAGAGAGCCATGTTCTTTCTTTTCTTATGTGTCGCTTGTTAAAATCGGGTTAGAAATAAGAAAGTTTTAACTTTTTCAAAAGAGTGCGTTTGATAAGCCTAACTCAGTCAAATAAACAAAGTTTTTTGCTTGACTTTGCTTTTCTATGTGTATTTGTCCGTTTTTAATAGTACTGACCATTTTAAAAAGCCAAGGTTTTAAAATTTATTACTCTTTTGGCAAAATTGACATTTCAAAAAATCCAAGATTGCGGACAGTTTTATAAAGTAGGTTGTTTTGACCCCCTCTGCAAATTTTTTGTGTGCGCCACTGGGGCAAAAGTAAAAATATATTCAGAGAGCCATGTTCTTTCTTTCCTTATGTGTCGCTTGTTAAAATCGGGTTAGAAATAAGAAAGTTTTAACTTTTTCAAAAGAGTGCGTTTGATAAGCCTAACTCAGTCAAATAAACAAAATTTTTTGCTTGACTTTGCTTTTCTATGTGTATTTGTCCGTTTTTAATAGTACTGACCATTTTAAAAAGCCAAGGTTTTAAAATTTATTACTCTTTTGGCAAAATTGACATTTCAAAAAATCCAAGATTGCGGACAGTTTTATAAAGTAGGTTGTTTTGACCCCCTCTGCAAATTTTTTGAGTTCGGCACTGATGCAAAAGTTAAATTTGACCTGTAGAGCTTCATCAGTACTGAGTCTACTGATGTATTGTTTGTAAAAATCGGGTAAGAAGTAAGGAAAATATGAATTAAGTTATTTAAGTGCGTTTAGATTTTGTTTTTGGCCTGAATGAATTTAGTTACCAAAAGCACCCATTTGAACAATTTGTAACTTTCTTACTTCTTAGCCGATCTTTATTGGCGATACATTGGTAGACTCGGAAATGATGAGGCTCTACACGTAAATTTAAGTGTTGACCCAGTGGCGCACAAAAAAATTGGAAGGAGGGTTCAAAACAACCTACTTTTTAAAAGTGTCTGCCATCTTGTACTTTTCCGAAATGTCAGTTTTGCAAAAAAGGTAATAAATTTTGAATCCTTGGTTTAATAGGACAAACACGTTTGAATTGTCCTTGCCTGAGAGTATGGATTCAAGGGAAGTCAACCCTCAAACTAGGCTATAAAATAATCTAAGGTCAATCTGACTGCTCAAACTGGTTTATAATTAATAATTAAGATCTATTTTTTCGTAGTAACGTAAGTATTTAAATATTTTACCAAAAGACGAACTTGACAGGCAAAATAATTGAATCTTGACTTACCAAAAAAAAAGGTGAAGAAAGGGAGAAAATCGCATTTCAATATGCAATCCAAATCTTCTGCGGTTCAGTCTATGTGGAAATCGTAACTTGCCGGATAAATAGTAGATGCATAGGTTTGTAGACGCACTCGCGAGCACAAGTAACATTTTTTTTGTAAATTAGAATAAATTTTCGAGTATCTTGCATTGGAAGAGTTCTTGTACACACTGCCGACTCGATTCATTTCGACGTTGACAAAAAATCTCATGTTCTGTGCAGCAGGTAAATGGATTGCAGCTATACAGGATCGGTCAAAAGGAAACATCTTCTGTAGCAGGAATGGAACAAAGGTTGTCAAGACTTATCGCGTAATTTCATTATTTAATTACGCATAAGCAGCGTGAAGAAGTAAAAAATGAAATATGTATATAGTTTGGAAAGTAACTTAAAATAAAAATATTTTACACTAACCCTGTAATTTATTTTAAATTAAAGAAATAAATTAAACACTCTAAGGAGCATTTAAACAAAGCGCCCATTATTCAAAGTTGTAAACCCACATATAGTAAAAAAAATAAAAGAAAAATTCTAGAAAAAAATAAAAGTAAACAAAGTAGTTTCGTGACGAAACAACATCGAAAAGCATAGCCAAACAAAAATGATGCGTTTTTATTTGGCTAAATTAGGCTTGCCAAACGAACTTATTTGAAAAATTTATAACTTTCTTATTTCTTACCCGATTTTAACAAGCGATACAGAAGGACATGGCTCTCGAAATATATATTTTTTTTCATCAATTGTGCACTTAAAAAATTTGCAGGCGGGATCAAAAACGCATATTTTTTAAAATTGTCCGCCATCTTCGATTTGTATGAAATGTCAATTCCGATGTCTTGGTTTTTTAAAATGTCCTAACCTTTTGAAATCGGACGGTAGTTTTGAAGTAATAGATAATCAAAAAAGTCTCGTTTTTTTGGCCCACCCTATATATTGGAAAATTAAAACAATAAATTTGTTGGTCAAGATATCAGGAGCCCAATTCTTGAATCATTCGAATTTCAGTCTTATACGGATCACATTTTTGCAAAAATTTCACGAAGAAAGGGTTAATTTTCACTGACACAAACACAAAAACAAAGGACCGAGCAGTATTTAAATGAAAAAATGTTCCCCGTAATATTTGGATGCGGTTTGAGTATGTTATATAGAACACACTGAGAAACATTTTTGCCATGGGCAGAACGTTGGATCTATGGCAGGAAAGTCGAAAATAGCTGTCAAAAACCATGGCCGATTTTGATTAACAAGGTGTCAATTCCTACCAAGTTGAACAAGCTGGATCCAAAAATGCTAACCATTTTGACAGCGGTCAGGTCCTGTCAAAATGACAGCAACTATTGTTTTTTAGTTTTTGATATTTTGTGACATGTGATATAACCTTTTTATACTTTTGTCGGAACCCTGAGCCCAAAAATTAAATTAAAAGTGACAGCTGTGGAGATATGTAAATTTTTTTAACTAACAACATTATCCAATTTGGCTTTTTTTTCATATGCAAATAGTTTATTACCAATAAATAGTTTTTGATATTTTGTGACATGTTATATGACCTTTTCTACTTCTGTCGGAACCCTGAGTCCAAAAATTGAAAAAAATATCAAAAACTAAAAAAAAATAGGTGCCGTCATATTGACAGGTATTGACAGATATCAAAACCCACATAATAATATGCGTTAAACCTCCTTTTAAAGATGTCCTTTTGCGCACAACTTTAGCATATGCTTGGTATATACTATGTAAGTATAGCCTATTAAGGGTATCCATAGCAGCTGCTATGAATTTTAAAACATATTTTGGTCAGTTTAGCGCACATGCTATTCTGGTACCATAAAAGAACATCAAAATAATGCTAAGGATATACCACTAAAGACGGTTACTATTAGAACATCTTTATTATATGCAAAGTATATTTCACTTATTGAAAATTTATTATTTGGTCCTTTTAACGCACATGCTATTTTGGTACAGTAAAAGAACATCAAAAGAATGCGCTTCTAGTATTTTCTTTGCATATACTATATAATGAAATACCATTAAAGAAGGTTACTTTTAGGACATCTTTTGCATATGCAAAGTATATGTATATGGTACAATATTAAGTACATTTATATGCACAATACAATAAAATCGTGAGCGTAAGTGTCTACTTCCACCAAACGCGAATATTCTCTGATTAAGTCGAACAATAAGAATCCGCCAAAACGCTTATATTCCACGGTTTCAACCTATTTCTTTATAAGCGCATGGTACAACGGATAAAGCTTTGGTCTCTCAACCTGCAGGTTGTGGTTTCAAACCGCGTCGACCCGCTGTACTTTTTTTTGTTTTTTTTTTGTTTGTTTTTATTTTTTTTCTTAGAGTGTATTATGATGGGACATGACTTGTAGAGCTCAAAAATATATTTTTTATTTTATTTAAAGCCATATTTTAGGAGTTAACGGTGCTTATTGCTACATGCGCTAAGCACATGGCAATCATCTGATAAGAATATCTATTAGCACATCCTAAGAACCTGCATAGCATGTGATAAGGGCGGAACGTAACCTATTCTGAGCACATACTAAAGATGTTGAAGATATTCTATGCACATGCTGAGGATGACCAACTGCAATGTGGAAATGGTTATAATTTTTATATTCAGCTTGCACAAGTTAGTAGGAATTGGCCCCTGGTTAAACAAAATCGGTCATGGTTTGCCTGCTTTTGGATATTACATGTCAAACTTTGACAGCTATTTTCGGCTTCCCTGTCATTTGTCCACGGTTGTGGCCATGGTAAAAAATGTTTATTAGTGTGCCCTACACAACATACTTAACAACAATTTTCCATTTAAATACTGCGTGGTACTTTCCTTTTAATCTATGGCAGGATTGGGTAAATTTTCTCTAATCTGTCACTTATTAGATTTCGTGGTGTCTCAATAGACACTTTATCTCTCTCGCACTCGCACAGTGTGGATGGGCATTGTCTCTCTCAGTTCAGCCTGAATGGGTGCGACAGAGATAGGCAGATGGACATTGCCACGTTTAATAGCGAATTTTGAGTTTATTGCTAAAATTTCGGGAAAATGCTTGTTTTTTTCCCGATTCAGAAGGGATTACTCTATAAAAAAATTATTTTGCTTAATCTGCGTCTTTTTCCACTTTGCCAAACTTTTGATTTAAGTTAGGATTACGTCTTACGGAAAAACGGTTTGTTTACCCTACACCGGCCATATTGGATCGGCCATAATATTTTTATTAGACTCCCCTGTCAAATATCGTACATTACAAACCTAGAGACTAAAGTGCTACTTTTAATCTCACGGCGAAAGGGATTAAAAGACGCTTTAGTTGCACTTTAGGTTGAAGACACAATTAAAAAAACAAACTATTAGTTAGTTAGTGTAATTTATCTCTCATTAACAAAATTAGTGCAAAAATGTGAGGTTAGAAATCACTGTAATTTGTATTTAGTCGCTTGTATTTTCAATTGCGTCTTTACCTTCAGAAAAAGATTATTATTGTTAAAATGACGTTATTTCTACGCCAAATGGTTCGTCGACTACAAGAAATGGTGTAGAGCAAGAACTGTTTGGCTTGACTTGCGATAAATTTAATTATAATTTTCCAGAGATTAATTTTTTTTAATCCCTGAGGGATTAAATTTAATTCTAATCCTTAGGCTGAGGGATTAAATTTGCTTTTAGCCCCTTAGGGATATTTGTTTTAATCCTTTAGGGATTAAAAGATTAAAAGTGCCACTTTAATCCCTAAAAAGAGTTTGTGTGAGTAAAGTCATGGCTTAAAAATGCGAAAATCATAGAAAAAATTGGATAAACGAAATCTTTTACGGCTTAGGATTCGCTGAAATACCATAAACATTCGGATAATTTCCTATTGGCAATAATATTGAATTTAATTTTCTTTATTTTAATTTACCGAACATTCTTGGCTAATATCTGTATTTATTTTTCAGCGTTAATGGCTTACCTCATCCTAGTGGTCTTCAGTCTTTTCCGACACCTTAGAAAACTCAACTTCTAACTTAGATCAGGAGGCGAACGTCATACATTGAGGTGCATTCAGTTTCAAAATTTTGACCAACGAATGATGTGATGGGTGTATCGTCGAACACGGTTTTCGACAGGTCCTATTATCCTCATTTCGTTGTTTGTGCTAAATTTTTTTAAACATTTTTGTGAAAATCAAATGGAGTGAAAATGTTTTAAAAGCTTACTTAAATTTTTCTTTACCATTTTTTACAAATTAAAAATAAACAAGTTTGTAACAAGCGTGTCTTGAGCTTTTCTTACCTTTAGCAAATTTTTGCGAGACCACTATAAAACTATTGATCCAGCATACTAAAAGTTACCAGGAAAATGGCCTGTGAGACCCGCCTGCACATCCTTCGATCGCGTATATCTGTCAAAGATCAATTTTCATTGTCAGAGGGGTGCAGGGGAGCATTTTCTGGGAAGCTTCATCTCTTTCAGACCGATGCAATTAAAAGAAGAAAGCAATAGTAACTATCCCCAAGTAACACTTTTTAGTTGCCTTAGTAGTTGCCGTAACTAAGAAATACACTAAAACTAACTAGTCATTTCTTCAACGGTCGCTATGATGAACAAGAAAACGACGGCACACCGTTGTTATAAACTAAGGTAAATTTGGAAACCTTCTAACAACGTTTATTTTTACTGGAATATTGTGGGGTTTTCGACAACTGCAACGAACGACGGATGAACGATAAAAAACGTTGATAATTAACTAAAGACAATTTTGGCCAATTAATCAATGCAGTTGTGGCCAATTTCAAAATATAACTGTATCTTATAACTATAGATGGCACCACTTTATTCGCAAAACGGTTAGTTTTTTAAGGCGAATTTTTTATAGTAAACTACTTGTACCGTGGTTATGGTTATCCAAACCACTCGTATTTTCGCGTGTGTGGTTTGCAAACCACAATCAATTGTATTTGAGACTAAACCATAAACCATGCCATTTTTGCGAGTGGGTTTTCTTCTGAAAATACTTTTTTTGTGCATTTTCATTGTATTTATAAATTATTCTTTAAAGTGAGCCAAAAAAGTTCCTTAATATATCCCAGTTTTATTTTTTTTGCATTTTACTCACCATTTATAAACCCGACGTTACCGTTCGACGTTCCTGGAATTCCAACGTCGGGTTTATAAATGGGGGTTTGCCCTTCTCTATATCTCTGATTTTTTTCACATCAATAGGTACACAGATTTATGTGGCTGTAAGTAATAATGCTGGAGTATGCAGTGGTCGTTAACAAAGAACTTTTCATTATCAAAACGGATGACCCATTGGTGTTTAAAAATATAAAGGCGCAATTACACAGACGAACATGCTCAAATAAAAGTTCGTGCAAAATTTTTTGCGTGAACATTTTTGTGAGCTTTTCTTTGAACATTTTGTTCGGGTAAATTTTTGAGCAAATTATTGCTATCTATTATGGAAACATATTTTTAAAGATGAGAATAAATAAAATTTCACATCAGTGATCGGTGATCTCAATTCTTTAAAAAAAATGGAACACCAACTTTTATTTAAAATTTTTGTGGAAAAAAGCCGACGGCAAGCGAAACATTATTATTGGCTCTACTATCAGTTTTGTCACATGGATTAGGGTTACTTATAATATTTTTTCTTAGGGTTTTTCCCGGATTTTTTTGTCCGGGGTTTTTCTTTGGGATTTTCTTGCGAGTTTTTTTTATTTCCAAGGGTTTTTTCCTAAAGTCAAAAAAAACCCAGGAAAATTTTACTTTTCCAAAAAAATTTTGAGTTTTTCAAATATCGACAAAACACTTAAAAATTGCACTTTTAAGCGGTAATCCGCGCCTCACGACTATGAGGAGTGGTGGGGAGGGGGATTTTTTTTAAACATATTTTTGTAACTTTACCTTTAGCTTTTATTGTTGTTTTTTAATTCCTCACACCAGATTTACCTAGTTAGTTTAAGGTCCCAAGGGTTGCTTAAAAAAGCAAAGGGTTCATGAAAATGCTGAAGATATAGATATTTACTGTCAATTTAATGTAATAATCAAGGTCGATTACTGACATTGAACCAACAATATGCAAAGGGCAACATTGCGATTCAAAAGGGTGGCCGGCCTACTAATTAATATATAATAAATTATATTTTTTAGACAAGAGTCGGGTTCGTAGGGTTGTAAAAGTGGGTAGTAAACGGGTATTATTTAAACCGAACGTGCTTTTTTTCATATATATTTGTCGGCATTTCAAACATCAAAGGAAAGTTTGTCTGTGTAAATGCGCCTTAAGAAAAGGTACCTTACCTATGTATCTTATAATTTTCCTGTTGCCCGGCATTATTCGTAAATTTTGCTAGGTAGCATATATCATGGTACACTTTGATTGCTTTTGGTACTTACCTATTTAAAAAATGCAATTGCAGTGTGCCTGAAGGTGTATACGAGTGTTTGAATAACTATGAATTATCGAAAGGCTGATGGTGTTGCTTTATTTTTCACGGGAAATTGCCACAATAAAAATCTGTGGAGCATATCGATTTTTTTTTAAGAGACTAATTTTTGGTAATTATGCAGTGTACGGTTTTCTGCCATTTCCGCCAGCACCGGTTGTTTTTTTTTTGAATTTTTTTGTGTTTTTTTTTTATTTTTTTTTCACTAAAACAACCCAATCCAACACAGCCCAACCAAAACAATAAAAAAACACATCACAACCCCCCTCCCCCCGGTACCCTTTTTTTCTCTTAAAAAAAACCGGCACCGGCGGATTTGTGGTCCTAGGGACCTTAGTAGGTGCCTCTATACAGAATTTTCCATACAAAATTAAAAATGGCAGAAAACCGTATACTGCTTAATTACCTAATTTTTTTACTCGTTTTTAGTCTGCTTGTTTTTTTTCTGGCCCACGTGCCTCTAAATGCTGTTGAAATTGTACTTCTAAATTTTAATATGGAGCTTAGGTAGGAGTCCATGTGGGTATGCATTTTTGACATATTTGCATAACTGTCTCTAGGTTGGTAAGGCAGCACCATATAGTAGTACCTAATAGTAGTTCTGGTATGTCCAACCTTTTATTAACATAAAAGTGAGGTAAGAAGAAAACAAAATCATAGAAGATAAATTGGTATACTGTATTTGTCAACCAAATCAGCTGTTAACCAGTGAGTTAACCGTGACGTTATTCCTGACGTCATTATCCTAACAAGCCACAGAGTGGTTAGGGTCATGAAAAATTCGCCTTGTAAACCAAGAAATGCTGTTTTCTTTTTCTAATTTGAGCTGCTACGACATTTGTGTAATTCTTTTAAAAAAATCTTGTTTTTTAGCTGGAATTTAATGATTTTAGTAATTTTTAAGTATTCTTTTAAACTGGCTACAGTTTAAAATAGGTTTAAAGCATTTTTAGCAATTTCCATATGTAATTTAAAAAAAAATAACAAAAAGTAAGAAGGATTGAAGGTGCGTTGCTAAAGAACCCCGCACGAAATACATTGAAAATTTATTTCGGTGAAATTTGATAAAATTTTAGTATGTTATAGTGAGTTATGCATAAGAACAATGTGAGTATATAAAATGATTTCTATGTCTAGTTCCAGATATATTGACGGTCAAAGTTTAAAAAAACCTCGTTTTGGGGTATATTGGGCACGCTCAAAAAGGCATTTCTTGATCGAAATAAAAGTTATCGACGAATATGGTTTACTGGGGAACCACACATGGACTTTCTTACTATTATGTTTGGTAAACTGTTAACAGGTTGTATACAGGGGCAAGTCAAAAAAATAATTTTCTGACAGTTTTTTATTTCCCGCGATGTAAAAATAAAAAAATATATTTTTGACGAAAATTGTTTGGATAGTTTTTGATTTTATCCGACATCTTGGATTTCATAATGGCGGCCCAACTAGCAATTTTTAGTTGTGCAAGTTGTAAAAATTAGAATTGCACTAATTTTAAATGTTGTTTTACAGATAAAGAATAGCTATCATGGCGACGGTCGACAACGTCGACTATTATACGACGCCTAAACGTTTATCACAACTTCAGTCGCCATCACAACTATTTATGACCGTCTATTGTACTAACAGTAATTCCTTAGTTGTGAAGTCGCCGACTACAAACCGGTGTGTGCTAAACCAAAAATTGATCAATTTACTCCACGTTTTCTGGCCGGTTTGTTGGAGACGCGGGCGCGCCTGTTTTCATTTAACCAATTTTTCTGTTATGTTTGCAACAAACCAATTTTGGAGCACTGCTGTCTGTCATACAAACGTCAATTAATTCAGTAAAAGTAACTAACAAGTGTTTTGTAAAGTTTCTATTAGTTTTGTTTGAACATTTTTCACTAGGAACAAGAACAAATGGTATAAATATTCTTCGATATTTTGACATGTGACAGCTGTCATTGAAGGTGATTCCCCACTGTGGCGAAAAAAACAATGTGAGTATATAAAATGATTTCTATGTCTAGTTCCAGATATATTGACGGTCAAAGTTTAAAAAAACCTCGTTTTGGGGTATATTGGGCACGCTCAAAAAGGCATTTCTTGATCGAAATAAAAGTTATCGACGAATATGGTTTACTGGGGAACCACACATGGACTTTCTTACTATTATGTTTGGTAAACTGTTAACAGGTTGTATACAGGGGCAAGTCAAAAAAATAATTTTCTGACAGTTTTTTATTTCCCGCGATGTAAAAATAAAAAAATATATTTTTGACGAAAATTGTTTGGATAGTTTTTGATTTTATCCGACATCTTGGATTTCATAATGGCGGCCCAACTAGCAATTTTTAGTTGTGCAAGTTGTAAAAATTAGAATTGCACTAATTTTAAATGTTGTTTTACAGATAAAGAATAGCTATCATGGCGACGGTCGACGACGTCGACTATTATACGACGCCTAAACGTTTATCACAACTTCAGTCGCCATCACAACTATTTATGACCGTCTATTGTACTAACAGTAATTCCTTAGTTGTGAAGTCGCCGACTACAAACCGGTGTGTGCTAAACCAAAAATTGATCAATTTACTCCACGTTTTCTGGCCGGTTTGTTGGAGACGCGGGCGCGCCTGTTTTCATTTAACCAATTTTTCTGTTATGTTTGCAACAAACCAATTTTGGAGCACTGCTGTCTGTCATACAAACGTCAATTAATTCAGTAAAAGTAACTAACAAGTGTTTTGTAAAGTTTCTATTAGTTTTGTTTGAACATTTTTCACTAGGAACAAGAACAAATGGTATAAATATTCTTCGATATTTTGACATGTGACAGCTGTCATTGAAGGTGATTCCCCACTGTGGCGGAAAAAAAGAGGAGGGTCCTGTGTAAACAACAAGGATGGAAATTAGGTGAGCAGCAGAAAGCCAAACTGTGGAGCAATTTCGATTGGGTAAAAATTGAGGCGTGTTCGCGTCTTTTAAGTTAGGGGATCCGTTCAAAACACAGTTAAGTAGTTAAAGCAGTCGAGACACGGGACTCCTTTGGTTGTCATAGAAACTAATAAGTGCCGCCATGATTGATTGTTAAAACTATTGTATGCTAATTTGTAAACAAACATTAAAAATTATTTTTTTGTTTTTTTCTACAATAAACTACGATCTTTTTGCATATAAAAATCCGTATTTTGTTCTTAAGAATCTTTAGAGGATTTTCGAAACGATTTTTAAATCATGATTTTTTTTTAAATTTCATAAAATCATCTGAATCGAGGGCGCGCTTGTTTTTTAGAGCTATAAACTATACATTTGACAGTAAACTACCGTCTGTTTATATATTTTGGCATTGGTTCGCATGTTATGACATAGAATATCATTTTATTTTAATAATATGATGGTGTTAGAAATAGTTTAATTTGTAGTCGAATAGTGCATTTATCATTTTACGTAATGAATAGTATTTTGAACAAATAATTGTACTCCAAAACCTATTGAACTATTACTTCAACTGTAGTCGCGATCGCGACGTTGACTCAATCAAAAAATCATCCATCAAATTAGTGCAAAAGTGGGTGGTGTTTGAGCAAAAGTAAACGTTGCGACGCAACGTTGGCACGCGGTGCACAACGTTGAGACGTCGACAATTTGCTGGTTGGGGGGTCAAATTATTTTGTACGGTTTTTATGGACCACCCGGTATACCGATTGTCGTCGTCTTAATTCTGTTTTTTAATTAAGAATAACATATTTAATTACATTCCAATCAAAACACCGAGTCAAAAAATTGTATTAAAGCTTTATAATTATGTCTGTATTTTAATTAATTCTGTCCGGTAAGACATATTATTTAGCAAGGACCCGCCATCCTATAATTCAAAATATTAAATATTTACATAACAATACAATGCTTAAGCTTGCCAAAAAAGTATGAAACATTAAAATCGGATAAAAAAATTTCCCTATACCTCGCCCCACTGTGCGTCGCGCCGATGTCAGCTCATGAGAGAGAGCATGTACTGTTTACACATATTGCTATATGTCTGGTTGAATAATATATCACGAAATTATCGGCGAGCTTTGATATAAACCAAGAAATAAACCTACTCAAAAAATAATAGAAACAAAATAAAACCACAGTGTAGGGCCCTTTAAATCCCATAAACTATATTGCTATCGGCAATCCTCTAATCCTTAGCCGACGAGTTTCATAGCAAACCTGATTCTTAAAACCGCAAAAGCGGTTAAGCCTGAAAGTGGGCATTGGGACATTTATCGATTCATATGACCTTTTGCAATAATCCTATTAAATTAAATTTGGATAAAACAATATTAGGTATGCAACAAAGGTGCAAATAAAACATAATTGCAGTCCGTGCAAAAATGGGAATTTCATTATTACCTAAATAGATAGGGAAGTGGTGGCAGTAAAAAATTAATAATTTCATCCCATTAAAGGTTTATATAGTTTTGATAAAGACACACCAAAGATAACAAAAAAAATATTGGCAGACTTCTAGGTGAAGGCTTTTTCTACAGCAAAGTCCCGAAACCGATATATTATTCAAGCAGAAATATAGCAATCTCTCTCTCTCTCTCATGAGCTGACATCGGCGCGACGCACAGTGGGGCGAGGTATAGGGAAACCCGGAAATGTTAAAATAAAATTCAGTAATGAAATTTTTTTATCCGAACTCATTTCATCTCATCTGCAATTTATATTAAAAAAATCTACTTACCTCAGGACTTCAAAAAATTTTTGCAAGTTTTGAGGCCTCCCTCTAAAACAAACCCCCACCAAGAGAGGTGCAATATTTTTTTTCACAGAAAAGATTTGTGGCGTAGACGGCAAAAGGGTGAGGGAATAAATCGGAAAAAAGTTTTTCCTCGACTAGGATTTGAATCCGGGACATCTAGAATACCAGTCTAATGCTCTACCAACTGAGCTACCGAGGAACTGGCGTTTTAACTGGCTATTCGGAAATCCTTTCGTCCGATTCATTAGTGCGGCTTAAAAAACCCAGACACGTTACAAGACATTTGTCCGATTCATTTGTTAGTAGTGGATAGATCTTTGAAGCCTACTGCGGCTTTAAAAACTTAGACATGTTACAAAGACATTTGTAAGGATTTCCGAATTGCCAGTTAAAACCGTAAAGAAGTCCCATCACTTGAGCATCATAATATTTTTACTTAAGGTCGGAGTTACAATCTGGGGAATTGTTTTTAGCAACACTGTACGGGAAATCAATTTAACTATGTCGACCTGATTTTTTTGCAAAACTTTACGTCATTGAATTTGTTTTCCATGGCAACGCGGAGACTTTATTTATGTTTATCCACAGTGGGACACCACAGATTTTTTAGCACCGGGTCAAAAATTTGGGGTTAGGTTACTTATTAAGACTTTTCGCGTTCTGCGCCGCTAAAAACCGAAGTAAAATACTAAAATAAAAGAAAACCATTTATTGCAGAATTACCTGAAAAAACGCTACCCAACTACGTATTAAAGTAACTGGGTGTAATGTTTAAGGTTGTATTTACAGGTGCATTTATAATTTAATTGGATACACTACCGCTAGCTGATACCGACAACAGGTTAACTTAAAAGCATGAAGATTTAAAAATCGGTTATTGGCGCTAGACGAAATAATCGTATTCTATTTTAAACAGGAGCGTCAACCTCTAGCAAGAGTCTTTCCAACCTCTAAATGGAGCTTTACTGACCTGTTTTGTGAGTACTAAGATATCCGTGTGTTTTTGAAACTAAGGTTATAAAATCTATCCTTTGAACTCCAATATTTCACTAGTACAATTGCACATTGCACTATGACGCAATAATTTAAATAAAAAAAAAATGGTTGAATCATAACGAAAATAAAATTATTTGGGGTTATTGGCGCCGAATGTTTCTATGTGAATTCCTAGTAATCCTAGCGAGCCAGTAAAGTTCTCTTGGTTCTCTGATAGACTCGGGGTAATGCCCGCGTAGCGATAGGCCTTTTCCGGCAGGCAACCGCCGACAATGTTTTTGAAAACACATTTTTAAAAGATAAACATAACTTCGAATGGTTTTCTGTCAGTAAACGTAAAATTACTCTTCTGTTCCACTGCGGCCCGATTCAAAGTTTGTTGACAAAACACCTGCAGTTACCATGGAATCGTATAAATTCTGCGGTCTATCGGCCAACACTTGAACTGCGTGTGTCTCCTAAATTCAATGAATTGTGATTGATTGATCGGTTTTCTTTTCCGGAGTGCACAGGCTTTTACAAAAAAGGATACTTAGTTTTTATTTTCGCTAAAGCAAGGAAATATAAAAAGGAAAAATGTAATCCAGAGGAAATTGTGAATATTTCTCTATTGTTTTTTGTAAATCGGGTTTGTTCTAAACCGCAATTATTTTGAGGCTTTTGGGATAGATGACAGTACCAGCTTTTATTTTGAAGAAAAAATAGTTGAGAATTTTGAAAAAGCTTTCAGATATTTTTGTTAAGCATTTAACAATGATCATCCCTGCAAAATTTCAGCTAATTCTGATGTTTAGTTTTCCCTATGCACTCTGGCAAAAGATTAAAAAATTAAAGAACGAGGCGTTGCCAGTTGTACTTTTTTTTACTTAAAATCTGGGGAGAAACTATAGCCCTAATTCGTAGGGATATAAACTACAGTTTTATACCCGTTATAATGTTGAACGATAACTCCGACATGGAGGCCAGCCAACACCTTCCGTTTTAGTACACTTTTCCGCGTATGCCGCCGCCATTTTTGACACTGTTGACAGATATTACATTAGTTAATTGTCAAAATGGCCGCCAAATACATTCAAAGCTCACTAAAACGCGAGTAGATAGAAGACCTATTAAATATCGGAGGCATCGTGTAGATGAAATCATACACCTCAATTTACACCACCTCTCTTTCTAAAAGTAATGGGGATATTAGACAGTTTTTGATCTAGCCCGAAGCGCCCGACGACTAACCCCTTGACACTGTTGACATTTGAACGTTATATATGGTTAGGAGCTGCTGTGAAACGCCGCAAACGTAGATCCATATGTTTCTTCCAGCTAAAATGAATTTAATCAATATTGCATGTAGGTTGTTTAACAGACTGTAAATTCTAACTTCTTTGTTCTAGTACTGTTTAAAATGCGAGCTCATTTCAATGGATGTTGAAGCTAACTTTTGTATTCCCCGGGTAAAACTTTAATAATTACGTCGTATTTAAAAATTAGCTTAAAACGTAGGGAGTTGTAACTTAAGCTTAATAAAGTTTAAGTAAGTTTTGTAAAATTATACAAGTTTTTGTTCCCGTTCCCGTTCGATCTAGGATATTTCGGCCCGGCAGCGATGCAAGGGGGCCCAGTCAGCATTCCCAGTAAATAAAATTGTTTATTTATTTCATAAGCTATCTAAAACCCGATGTTAATTTTATTAGGCCTGCGATTTTACCCTCTCTAACCCAACCTAACATCACAAATCTCACATCCAATTTTTATCAGGTTACAGGTCAAATTGAGAATGGATTCAGATATATGATGACGGTATGCGATTATTTTGATTTTTTTGAATTCTACTGAAGATATTCTTTCTGTAAACGCTTTTATAACGTATATTCTGAACAAAAAAGAAGTTAAAAACCTCCAAATCAGTTACTTCAACCGAAAAGAAACTAAAAGAACTGAAATTCGGTTGAAGTAACTGATTTGGAGGTTTTTTAACTTTTTTTTTGTTTTAATTGCCTTAGGACCATAACCCTACTGGAAATATTAACAAGCCAGGACGCCAGGACGAATCCGTGTCAGATAACTTGGATAAGTGCCAGTGCGGAACGATGTCTATTTGTGAGTAATTCAAAGTTGGAAATCAAAGTGTATGACGGTGTTTAATGATGTATGGTGGAGGGTGACCAGTTTAATCATTTCTCTTTTCGCTTTGGTCCTTTGTGTGTTCCTTGTGGGATGCGCATCCAAGTTTGAATTTTCGTTATTTTAACCCAAGTTCTTTGGTTTTTTAGTTTCTTTTCGGTTGAAGTAACTGATTTTGAGATCTTTTTTTAAGTTCCTTTTTGTTTGAAAGACAGTGCGGAACGATGCCTGTTTGTAAGTAATTCAAAGTTGGAAATCAAAGTTTATGATGGTGTTTAATGATGTATGGTGGAGGATGACCAGTGAAACCACCGATGAGCCCACGCTGGTTACCCAGGGCGAAACATCGTTTAATCATTTCTCTTTTCGCTCTGGTCTTTTGCGTGTTTCTTGTGGGATGCTCATCCAAGTTTGAATTTTCATTATTATTTACTACTTGTAAAAAACGATCTAAATAATAATATGTCGACTAGGTTTTTTTTTAGATAATTTACATTAAACAATACGGAGTTCTAGAAAGTAACTTTATTCAAATTTTTACCGCATTTTTTTGACCAGGACACAGCACATGAAGCATACATGCAAATGACACCTGTAGTTCTTCAAGTGATAGTAATAATTAATTAAATCTTAAACCATAGTCCAGAGTTCCTTTCAAATATCTGAAAATCCGTTTCAGCCTGACAAAGTCTTCTTGAGTAGGATTTTCAAGGTTTCTGGATACTACGCCTACTGCGTATGCTATATCAGGTTTTGTACCAGTCATTAGATATAGCAAAGCTCCAACTGCTTCTCGATAGGAAGCATTTTCGGTTGCTTCTTTGTCTTCCTTCCCCAACTGGAAATTTTCCTTCGTAATTGGTGTCGAGACCGAATTACAATATCCATGCCAAATCTTTGCAACAATTTCTTTGTATATGCTACTTGACTGACACAAACTGTACCATCTTCCTCTTGATCAATTTCTAAGAAATAGCTTGAAGGCTTCTCAGTTATCCTGAATTCTTTGCGTAGACATTCAAGAAAATTGTTCTCCATTGTCTTGCAGTTTGACGCTATAATTCCATCGTCAACGCACAGTGCCATGAGCAGTAAGTTATTTTCTTCTTTCTTTATAAAAAAAACAAGGATCTGCTTCACTTCTTGCAAAACCAAGTTCAAGGATGAATGTTCCAATTCCCTTATTCCAGCATCTGGGTGCCTGTTTAAGTCCATATAGGCTTCCTTGAAGCCGACATACGCTACCTGTTCCATCATCATCACTAGCTTTAACATAAACCAATTCTTGATCAGTGCTAAATGCACAGTTTTACTTCATGCCGCTCACTTCTATTTCCTTCCTTGTCGAAAAAAGTGAGAGGGCAATAGAACGGAAAATAGAAAAAGTGAAACTGTGAATCAGGCATTTATAAAAACCGACAAATAACAGAATGGTTAGGATACGCTAGCTGCGTACGAATACTGCAAGAGTGGTCGTAGAGATAGGTGAGACGTAGTCGCTGTTGTACGACGAATCCGTTCTGAGCATGCGCAACTTTAAGTGTGTACTATAACGGCCCTGTCTTTGCGTTCTCCGAAAAAAAAGCCGTACCGACAATACATAGGGTGTGCCAAAAGAAAACGCACTTTTTTAAATGATTATAATTTAATTTTAAAAATAGGCATTTTTAACCCCACTAGATATTTTTTTTGTGTGCGACACTGTAATAAATCTGAATCATCGGTTACAAAGCCATATTCTTTCGAAGCAGATCGATGTCACATTTTAAAACTTCGGACAATAAATAAGGAAGTTTGCAATGTTTAAATAGCCCAGGAGTTTAACTGCAAAATCAAGCTTATTAAGTATGTTGGGAATTTGGAACCTTTGGTTGCACTATAACAAAGTTATGATTGTTTTCCACAAATCAAAACCACACTTTTTTTGCACTCGACGCGCGTTTCGCTAACAACGTTAGCATCATCAGGAGACGATAAACAATAAACTAAATTAACCAACACTCTATCTTACACACTATCTTTTAGTGGGAAGAATAAAGTGTACTAAACTGAACGGGGCCTCTATCTTTATTTAAACTATTTCCGGATTTAATGATTTTTTCCATACTTTCATTGCATTCAAAAGTCTTTTGTTTGGTACACTTTTTAGGAGTTTTAGGTTATCTAATGTGAATCTATGATTGTTTTCAAAAGCATGCTGGGCCACACTTGACTTTTCTGTTCTTCCGTATTTTAAGTGTGCTAAGTGTTCTTTAAAACGTGTTTGAATAGAGTGTCTCGTTTGGCCAACATATTTTTTGTCACAATCCCTGCAACTAATTTCGTAAATTCTAGCTTTTTCCAGAACTGTAGTTTTATCCTTGGGATTTCCTAGTAAACTTCTTGTTGTGTTTCCGAATTTATGTACTAATTTAAGACCGGTGTTATTAAATACTTTTTGTAATCCTTTCGTATAATTAGGATTATAAGGAATTGATACAAATTTAGAGTCGGAGGTATCTTTTTGTCTAAAAAAAGTCAAATTCCGAAGTGTCTTTTGAAAAGAATGTCTATTTATCAGCTTATTTATTAAGCCTTCGTCGTAACCGCTTTCTCCAGCTATATTCCTAATCCTATTCTTTTCTGCTTCAAATCTTTCTTTGTTTCAAGGGAAATTTACTAATCTATATGTTAAAAAGTGCAAACTTGCAAGTTTATATTGTAAGCAATGAAAAGAGTCATTTGGAATATACCTGTTAGTGGCCGTTCCTTTTCTGTATAGGTCAAATTCCAAAATTACATTTGTTAAAAATTCAAGATAGCGGAGTTATTTAAAAAAAGGCATTTTGGACCTCCTAGAAAAAACTTTTTCTGCCACACTGTGTTCAATCTCAAACATCGGTTACAAAGCCACATCTTTGCTAAGCACACCAATGTTACTTTTAAAAAATTCGTACAAGAAATAATATATTTTATATTTACCGTGCAAAATCACGCAATTTTTTCTTAATAAGCTACGATAGCCAGTGTGAGAAATTTTTGTACATTTTTTTCGCTGCTGAGTAGTAACAGCGATGAAGACGACGAAGTCCAATTTTGTGCCGTACGTCATCGCACAGAAACCCCAAAAATAAAAACATTCGAATTATGGTTTATAGGTACTTCATTGATGTTATAAATGAATGCAACAAAACACAAAACCAAAATGTTGCCAGTTCCGCTGTTGCAGTTGTGTTCCATTGAAACTTCACCAGTGCCTGTGCCACTGCGAAACTGGAAACAGGCGAATGCGGAACTGAATTTTACAATGAAATAGCCTATTAATCATATTCCTCTTATAGTTAGTTTTAAGCGCTCCAAAATAGGAAGGTTGAGAAACAAGCTATATATACAGGGTTCCTAAGATTTTCCTTAGGGATAGGATTTCAATAAATCAAACAGAAATGGCATAGAAAGTTCTGCGCGCACAAAAGAAACAGGTATATTGAGCAATGGTGCCAGTTTGTTATTATTTCCGGACTGCTTTCATGAGAAAAAATTGTCGCCACTCTTTCATTCGGAGCATAAATCATAGTTGCAATAATAACCGTTGACAAGATGTCTGCAAATTCCGCTAGATGGCGGCCACACCATGAGATGATCGAGGAAAAAATTAGATGTTTTTAGGTCCAAACCACAGCTTTTTCTTGCTTAAAGGAGGCGGCAGGGTCCATTATTTACGATACTGAGCGATAAACTCGTGAGGTTGTTAACATTAGAAATAAATATCTTCGCTTTTAATTAAATTTCTTTCCATTCTGTTCTACTAGTGACATCTATCCGGAAACGGCCAAACCATGCAGCTAGCACTAGCAGCCAAAGAAATCAATAAACGGCGCTGTTTTTCCTGCAGAGCTTTTTGCTTGCGATATTATTGATTTTAAATAAAGCTGGCCCTACACTACATTTGATATTTTCGAGGTGTTTTATGACATGATCTCGAAACATGTAGCGAACCAATTCTTCAAAACTAGCGGGAGGGTAAAAGCGAAAAATAAGCAGCTGACAATATTTGTAACACCCAAAAAGGGGTGAAAAGATTTAATTTGCTCTGTTACTTTATAAAAAACGTTTTTTTTTACGAAAAACTTGAGCTCTGTCACTCTTTTTATTTTTTTCTTTAACCTTCTCGAAATTTTCGTCATACCGTAGAAAAAAATTATTTCCCCCAGGGTCATACTCTACTTTTATTCGAAAAAATTTAGAAACAGAGACGGGATCAGTTTTCCTAAAACGGGGGATCTTGGTTTCGAGTGAGAAGATAACGGGCGCCGTAGGCAAAAATTTTTCAATTAAATTAGCCGAACGCAAAAATGTTAGAAAAACAAAGCACGAAATAAAAATGGCGCCGCTTACAATTTTTTTTCAGAAATTATGTAATTTCGGGAACGCAAAGAAATAGGTCTAAAGAGTATAATTTTTAAGAAAAAAATATTAATTTTCTCGCCCTCCTCCACTGGGACTACAAGGGCCGTGCACAAATTACGTAATGGTCATAGGGGGAGGGGGTTACAAGATGTTACGTAGGGGGGAGGGGGGTTTTCGACAGCGTTTGCATTTGTGTGAAACTAAAAAAAATTAGAATGAAAATAAGTGAAAAGTTTTTTTTTTGGGGGGGGGGGGTAGTGGTCTTGAAATCATTACGTAATATTAGGGGAGTGGCGTGCCAAACCGTTACAAAACATTACATAGGGATGGAGTCAAAAATTGGTAAAATCACCGTTACGTAATTTGTGCACGGCCCCACATCTGACTTTTTGATTTCGAATCAAAGTGCAAAACCCGGGTTGGACGTTCGAAGGCGTCAACCCGTCCTATTTGCTTGATAAAGTTTCTACGGAAATATCTCAGTCGATTTCTCCGGCCGTGTATGAACGCTTTAGGTTAGGCATTTGCATGTATCTCAGTCCCCAGCCAGTTAGAAAATGAAAAGCCGAAAAATATTTTTTTTTACGATATCTTTCATCAGTTTGATATTAAAGACAAGCAAAAACAATTTTTATTCCAGTCCTAAAGGTATCAAAATGGAAAACATTAGAAAACAACAACCTGGAATGGATTTACTACATGTAAGATGTAGTGACAACATCGCCCCATGCCCATCCTTTTCTACCTAATGTGCTTTTCCGTTTGTCTGCGTCTTATACACGGCTGCTTGGCCCCCTAAGGATTTGCTTAGGAACCCTGTATAAGGGGAAGGGAATTTAGGTATGCTTTTGTTTACACACGATTATTAGATTGCAACCACAAAGTATTAATTTAACCAAGGGTGTGTAGCCATTTTGCACAAGAATATTATTTTACCATAAATGTTCAATTTTTAAGTCTTTGTGACAAAAATGAAATTTATACAAGGGGATATTTTATTCATGCGAAATAAAAAAATAGTGAATTTTCGCCTATAATCAATTGCGTACTCTTAATCGAGTTATTTTGCTTTAACTGTTTGAGTTATGCAACAACGAATTTAAAAATTCTCAATGGTTTTGAGGAGTGTAGCTGAACCAGAACAATTTTGTGGACACCTGTAAAGTGAGTTTCCGGTAATGTACCGTAGGTACCTTATTAGTCCATCATACCAATATCTTGATCTGTTTTCTGTCTGTATACACAATAACTCAAGAACGCCTTAATCGAATACACAATAACTCAAGAACGCCTTAATCGATTTTAACGAAATTTGGTAAAAAATTCTTCTATCGGCTGACCATGAATTGATTACCTTTTGGGTAAAGTGGTGAGACGTTGAAGAGGGGAAAAGAGGGATAAAATATTTATTTTTTTTTACTTTGGAATAAAAGCAATTAGCGATATACGGTTTTCAGATTTGAGTTTCCATGAATATGGACTACAAATTTTGTTATAAAGTCAAAATTCGTGGGAGCTTTAGCTTCCGAGTTATTTGAAAAAACGTTATAATATATAAAAAAGCATAACTTTAGAAGTAAAGCAGCTATTGATATGCGGTTTTCGGATTTTAATTTTCGTAAATATTACCCAAAAATTTTGTTATAATGTTCAAATCTTTTAAAGCTACAGTTTTCGAGATATTTTCATTTCCTTTCAAGATAAAATAATTGATTGTATGGTGGACTATCCGTGCTTTCTAGCACCAATTTTTTTTGAACCAACTAATATTCGCGTATTTTTACTTTTAGAGGTCATTAATAATTTAAAAAAAAAAAATTTAATTAAAAAAAAAAATTAACTGTCAACACAAGTCATAGCCAACTTGAACTAAAAATGGGACCGGAAAATAAAACAGACCGGAATATGACAATTTTCCGGTCTCATCTTTGTAAAGTCAAACTTTCCGTAATAAAATTCTACGGAAAGTGTGCACTTTCCGCTCTATTGCAAAAAATTCTATGAAAAATTTTAATTTTCCTAGTGCATTTTTGATTTTTGATCAATTCTCATAAAATCCGGTATAGTGTTTGTTTATTATTGCATGAAAGTTTAGGCCACACCTACTTACCGGTACACATTTCAGAAAAAATACGGTTTTTCAAGGAAAACTGTTTTTTGCTACTTTTATAACCTTAAGCGCAAAAATGTGCAGGTGTATGATATTTTATTGTTTAATCCTAAAACGTATTATTACACAGAATATTTTAGAATTATTGCTTTGTTTTTTAATTTATTGCTATATTAATTCAAAAGCAGTCGCATGTGGTGATATTTCAAGTAAGGGAAACAATCTTTAAAAACGTACCATATTTGTAATTTAACTCGATTCTCCGATCACTTTTTGTAAGTTCGTCAATGACGTCATCATCAAAACGTGTCTGCTCTCTGACAAGCTTTGAGGAATTTAATTTTTTTGTTACGAAATTTTTTAAGCCTTGGAAACGTCTTTATTATTAAGACACACATCACAGATTCACACACAATCTTCTTAGTAAACTGTCCAACATTTTTAGGATTATTCCGTCAGCTGAAGTTGACGGTATTTGCATGTCCCAGTTCGTACACTGTACAGGGTGTCCTATTTTCGATGAGTCCTTATGGAAAACTCCGTTATTATTGAAGATATCAAGATGCCGCTTGCACATTACTGCCCTACTTTTTCGAGACTTGAAAAATGGTGTTATCAAAGGCGTTTTCTGGCGTTGAAATTATTTTGACGTAGTTTAGTGTAACCTCACTTTTTTGTTTTTCTGTTTATTTTTTGGTGTTTAAAATTAAAATGGATCAACTACTGGTTTATTTAACAAAACCTTCGAGTGTACGGGCAGTTTTACTAGCATGGATAGCAAGCAATGGAAGCTATATGGACCTTACACAGTACTTCATTTTTATGATTTTTGATGACTTCACTTTCACGTTCCACGAACTTTTTAAATATAACGTTTTGTTTATCCATTTTCACGCAAAACCAAAAAAAATCTTATAGGGAAAACAAAAATGTATAATTTTGACGTATCTTCTACGCACGCGTCAGTTTTAAAACTAGAGTGGATTCCGTTTCAAAATATTTTTAACCCGTTTAGATGTGATGTCACCGTTGCAACGCGAGAAAACAAATGTTTCAAACTTTTTAAAAACATTTTAAACAATTTCAACGCGAGAAAACGCCTCAAATTTTGGATGGCCTTTGTAGTTTCTGAGCTACGGTAGGAAATCGAAAATTTGGCAATTTTAATAATTTGCCATATCTTCCTTAATATGCAAGATATCTTGATTCTGTAAAAACTTCTTCAGTGCAACTTGTTAACGGAAACAAAATGGCGGACTCAAAATTTCAATGCAACGTTTCGTTTTTAAGTGACCATCATCAGGACCGAAAACCTAAATACGGACATAAATTTGGCGTAATTGTGTATAGTTTTTAGTGCTTTTTTAATTGGTTTAACTTAGATTTTAATTTTGCGACGTTTCGACTCCAAAAAACCATCATCAGCGCTATATTTTGAGATTTAGAAATAGGGACGGCCCTGAAAAATCGAATCTGTTTTTTATTTTTAAATTATTGTTTTGGATGCTTTGAACTCCATGCAATAATCCAACTACCCACCACGGAAATATTTGTTTGTTTAGTTTTATTAATAAAAAAATGTTCAAATTGTTGTCCGTTGACGTCAATGAACATCTCACATTTTTTTAAATTTTCCTGAGAGCAAAAGAATGCCAATAATAAATGCCCTTGGAAAATTCAAAGAAAATGTGAGATGTGCATTGTGGTCAACGGACAACAATTTGAACATTCGAATTAAATTAAGTTGTTAGTTTTATGTAAGCGGTTTAAGTTTGTTTCTGTTTGGTTCTTCATATATAAATTTTTGTACAGGTATTTTTTATTAATAAAATTAAACAAAAAAATATCTTCGTGGTGGCTAGTTGGATTATTACATGGAGTGTAAAGCATCCAAAACAATAACTTTCAAATAAAAACAGATTCGATTTTCCAGGGCCGTCCCTATTACTAAGACACAAAATATAGCACTGATGATGGTTTTTTGTGTCGAAACGTCGTGAAATAAAAATGTAACTTAAACCAGTTAAGAAGGCACAAAAAACTATACAAGATAATGGTCAGTTAAAAACGAAACGTTGAATTAAAATTTTTAGTGCGCCAATTCGTTTCCGTTCAAAAGTTGCAATAAAAGCGTTTTTACAGAATCAAAATATTTTGCATATTAAGGAAGATATGCCAAATTATTAAAATTGAAAAATTTTCGATTTTCCCCCGTAGCTCAGAAACTACAAGGGCCATCCAAAATCTGATAACACCATTCTCACCAAGTCTCGAAAAAGTAGGACAGTAATGAGTTTTTCATAAGGATCCATCGAAAATGGGACACCCTGTATTTTAGAGTTTTCAAACTTAAAATTCATTAAATGAAATAGTTCAAAGTTTTTTATGACCTGAAAGTTTTTTCGTTTTGTCGACCACCAACGAGTAATCGCAAAGTCGTCATTTTTTTTTCCGTCTATATTTTCTCATAGTTTGAAAATTTCTCAGTTGAAGAATTAGTTTTCAAGATATTTCGTCTGAAAAATTTCGAAAAAATTATTTTTTTTCGCATGATATACGCAGGTGAAATATACAGGGATATTCTGCAATCTCGTCAATCTTTTGATGGCATTTATTTCAAGGTTATTTAATTTAGTCACTCTTTTGACAGAATTTGTTTTAAGGCCACTTAAATCATTATTTTAGCAAAAAGCGCAGAGATCGCAAAAAAGATAATAATAAGAATATTTATTTACAAAACCTTAAACTACGACAATTGCCGCCACAATTTTAACAAAATAACAATAATTCATAAAAAATGTTCAAAACGGTGTTCGTTTTGCTCTATGCACAGCTCCAATCTACGTACTAAATTGTGGATTGGTGGTGTTAATTTCATACTTTCCCACCTATGTTGGAAATTTGAAACCTTTGGTTGCACTAAAACAAAATTATGATTGTTTTCCACAAACCAAAACTACACTTTTTTGCACTCGACGCGCGTTTCGCTAACAATGTTAGCATCATCAGGAGACGATAAACATTGTATTGATGATGCTAACATTGTTAGCGAAACGCGCGTCGAGTGCAAAAAAGTGTAGTTTTGGTTTGTGGAAAACAATCATAATTTTGTTTCATACTTTCCCAACCCTTCAGAAAAAGACAGAGCTGAGAATATGTGTGTGTGTGAATAATGTTTCTTGAAAAAAGTGACGTCCTATTAGATAGACTCCCCATCAAACATTTACAGTCTTCCGCCCTTGAGAAGCTATCTCTTTAACAAAATTTGGGCGACCAGTTGACCAATGTCTAAAATTTTGACTGTTATAAACCCCTGCTGCAAAAGAATGTGTAGACATTTCTCATAATTGATTGGAACTTCTTTTTTCTTACGCTGGATACTTCCTGTTTGATTAAATTTTAAGAATATTCTATTTATTGTGGATTTTGATGCCACAAGTCTGCCAGGATATAGCTGCCGATATATTCTGCGCGTTGATTGTTTCTAACGGAGCATAAAACAATATCACGTGTTGCTGCGTCTAAATAAACCATTTTGACCGATATTGGCTGATAACCTAATGGTTTAATTTCTGACACTATCAATGAGAATATGTCAAAACAAAAATTTCCTACATCTTTATCTTTAAGTTTCCTGTATTGTTTTAGTGACTTTAAAGGATATTTTGGTTGTTTTGTTTATAAATGAATCCGATGTTTTTTCGGTCCGATGTTTGTATGTATGGTATTGAGGCATATATCCCAGTAAACAAAAAAAAACTCTTTTCGAAGTTTGGAAAGAATATCTTTAAGGAAAATTCAATAGTTTACTCAATATTAATAAATTTATTTTAGACCTAGTAATATATACAAAGACAAATATTTTCTAAACGAAGTTAGATTAAATTATTTGGTGGTAAGACCACTACTAGAGTTGGGAAACGATTTTTTTTACAAGTAACGTATGTATCATATCTACGTGAACTTTGGGAAGGATATCGCCAATCAAATTCCAGCATTTTACTTAAAATTAATAATTTATTTTGGACCTAGTAATATGTACAAAGACAAAAATTTTCTAAACGGACTTAGGTGTTAAATTCACAGTCATTAAATTAAATAATTTAGTGCAATTTGCCAATCAGACCATGACCGCCAAGACCGCCAAGTGCGAGTCCGTGACCACCATAACCGGCACCACCAAGGCCGATACCACCGGCACCACCAAGACCGATGCCGGCTCCGATGCCGCCTCCGTGACCTACGGCTACTGGAGTTGGGACGCCTACTGCGATTGGTTGTGGGATATCAACTGGGTATGGTCTGGGGACTGGGACACCTGAAACAAAAAAAAAGGCACGGCTGTAGCTTCTTTGGTATACAGGGTGTTTTACTTATCATTGTAGTCATTTTGCATGAAAGCATGTACCGAATTGCGTTTAAATTACATGAGTTAATTTTCATATTTTGGCAACACCGAAAACATGTTGTTTTTGAAAGGAAAAACGCTAAAATGCCAAATTATCTGATAGTTTTTATGCATCATACGGGCTTATAAAGCGAATATATCAGGACGGTTTGAAAATTTTGCCCAATAAACACAACAAAAACCGTTCTCGCAGACAGCCTCTCTAGCTATTGAAAACAACCCTGTAGCTATCAAAAACAAGCCCAACCGAAGGAAATAAAGCCTAGAATGGAAAATAGTAGCTTTCACAACTAGTGGCTAAAATATTGCTTTTTTTACAAGTGTTGGTTTGAATAACGAGCGCAGCGAGTTATTTAAAAACGCGAGTAAAAAAAAGTACAGTTGTTAATACTATTTGTTTTAAATACCTTTAACAAAAAATCCAAGAAAAACAGGAAAATGCTTTTAAAAATCTCGAACGAAGAACACTTCTCGCAACTCACCATCTTTACACTATAATTAAGGCGTCTGGTAAATGAAATAACAATGGTTTCCATAGCGATATGCCTTGTTTCTCGGTGACGTTTTAATCTTTGACAGTTTGATATCTTAACAATGTTTTTAAATTATTTCTTCGTAAATAGTGAAAACTGGCGGAAATGGCATTAATTTTTAGGCAAGAATAATTAAATATTTACAATATTACTATTTTCTGCTATTTCTCTTTAATTTTCGATAAAAACCGACAGAAAAAAAGTTTTTCTGCATCGGTAACCAACAAAGTCATTAGTTATCTGCAGACAGTTACTAAAATCATGTTTTTGATAAAGGAAAAAAAAAATGTGTTTTTCTATTAACTTTTGCAATTTTTTATGACCCGCCCCCCTCACCTCCCATATTTAATGAAAATATTGTGTGGTATCAAATTAAAAGAAATAAAGTTCGAAATGAAGAAAAGTACTTCAATTATTTTTGCGATTTTTGTTACCCTTGTCCTCCTTCCCTCCACCATGTTCGATAAAAATAATGAACTGTTAAAAAAAAATACCTATAAAACCGGAATCAAAGGAAGTGTTTTTTTTTTGCAAAAAAAAATACTAAACCCCCGAGCGGTTTCCACGGAAAAAAAGCTTCGACGTAATTTTCGACAATTTCCCCATCCCTTAATAAATTGCTTCAAAAATTATAACAAATAATAGGAATTTGCCAGGTAATTTTTGTTTTCTTCATTCAATTGCCGCTGTTTGAGGTTTGAGAAAACTGCAAAAGTTTTTGTGAGATGAAAAATCAAGCAGCTTTTATAATGAATGAGGTAAATAATCGAAGTAATCAATCGAAAAAATTACTCCTAGCTTCAAGCATGAATGTAAATTATTACTGCAGTGCATTTTTTGTTTAATAAAATTCTTTTTGGTACTTACCTACGGGTCTGGGTACGTCATAAGGTACACCAACGGGGCGGGGAACAGCGACTGGACGTGGGACATCGACTGGGTAGGGACGGTCGACGATCACTCTAACAGGCTGAGGGACATCAACGGGGACTGGGCGTGGGACGGAAACTGGACGGGGCACACCGTATGGGACTGGGACGGGACGTGGGACATCGACTCCAACTGGGGTTGGGACACCGATGGCTACGGCACGGTCGACGACTGAGGTGGAAGCGGAGGCAGTTCTTACTCCGGTAGCCAAACCAGCACCACCGAGACCCAAACCGGCACCACCTGAGGAGAAAGAAATTATACAGCTTTAATGAACCTATGAGTTTTATTAGATACAGGACATGGAGTTCCATTTTCCCAGTTTAATTTTGTAAAGGGGTGGTACTGGTTGATTTCTTATTGTTGTGGATTGTTACTTCGTTGCCTATTTTGTCAGCTGGCACTTCGTACAATTTTTTGTCAATTTCTTCATGAATATTTTTGTAATGTTTATGTTAAGCGTACCTATTCCATCAACAACTAACTCACGAAAAAAGTGACGGTATACATAGAGTCTTCATTGTGACAAAATACAAAATTAATTCCAAATATAAAGTATTCCTTTAAAGAAAATTATATTTATGGTTTTACGTCGTAGCTACCTAGCGCCAGCCGTCAAAAAAGTTATCAAGTTAAAAAATTATTTAACAATTAATCAGTTTTTGTTACATAATTCTTATGGTACCACCACGATGGTCATTTAAGGCTTAAAATATTTTAACATAGTTTAAGTGGTAACGTTTTGGTTTAACCAATTTTTTCTGCGTTTTTCTCATTTTTATGCCATGATTTTGCTCACATTTTAAAGCTTTCTTTCCAAACTTTCGATTTCTCGAATAAAGTAGTCACTGTTTTTTTAGTTTTCAAAAAGAAATACTGCCAAAAACATTTTTTCTCTGTTAAAATGAAAAATATTTAAAAAGAGAAGGTAGAATTTTAGTGCAAAGTATTTTAGAGAAGGATGGAGATCTGTTAAAATTGGTCGCCTATGGAATAAAAAATTTAGCATTGCCATATCAAATTATTTTAGGGAGATTTTGTTTTTAAATAAATTTGAGTGATATCCTATTTATACAGAAAATATATAAAAAGAAGGTTTCTATAAATAATTTTGCCAGAAAAAGCTAAACTAAATGAGTTAGTATTTATATTAATGATATGTTTAATGATACTAAAGTAAATAAAGAATTCCAGGAAAAATTGGTTTAGTGTTATGGCAACATCGTATAATAATTCTTCAAAAAATCGTTAATATTTTATATTTTTTAATGCTCGAAGTGTATATTAAGCCTAACTTCTTTTTTTTAAGTATCAAGTTCTTAAACTCTTTAAAATTAACGAAAAACGCACCTACACCTTAAATACTTTAACAACTCTTGTATTTAACTAAATTATTTTAAGGTTCATCATGGCTCTACCATAAAGAACAAACACTAAAAATCGTATTGTTCGGTGCGTTTATAAAAAAATCATCCTATGCATACAACCTATGCCTGTTTTTCAGGAACTAGTGAAAATTTTAAAATACGCGCAAATATTCTTTAAAATAAGTCCGGAGAAAATATCAACATTAAAATCGACAAAAGTAAATCAGTCAGGGTTCCCAGAAGTTTAAATAAATATAGAAAATTTCTAATTATAGAATTAAAAGAAAATAAAATTTTAGTGAGCAAAAATAAATATACAATAGATTGTGAAACTCCCATAATAATAATTATTATTTGAAAAAAAACACGACGCTTCTATAATTTTTGTATTAAAATTCTGAAACCCAAACACAACTATAGTAAAAAAAAATTATAAAAAATATATTTGTAAATATATTCAATGTTTAATTCAAATTGAACTTACCCAATCCCAAACCAGCATTGCCCAATCCAATACCGGATCCTAGGTTTCCAAGTCCGATAGCTCCCAAGTTTCCGAAACCTCCATGACCGCCAATCAAGGCACCTCCGTGACCGCCGATCAAGGCACCTCCGTGACCGCCGATCAAGGCACCTCCGTGACCTCCGTTCAAGAGAAGACCTCCATCGCCCAAACCGATCAAGCCTCTTTTGTCCTTCTTTTTGTCAGCACCTCCGGCAGAGATGGCGGCGACCAAAGCAAAGACCAAGCAGACCTAAAAATAAAAAAATTGCAATATAAAAATTGAAAAAAAAGTTTTGGTTTGACAACCATTGTTAAATCACTCAATAGATATTATTTTAGCTAAAATAACAACATATTTTAAGTTATCAAAATTAAATCAGTTTTCCTACATAAATAATTACTAGTTTATTAATATTTAGATGAAAAATTTTCTCATTTACGGGATAAGTCAACCAATATTGCAAGAAAGCAAAGATGGATTTAATATTCTATGACAGGTAGCAAAAAAAAATTGGAGCTATTTGACATTGTGAAACTTCTCAAATAAACTTTTTACAATTTGGAAATTCTGCTTCGCTATCATCAAAATATCTTGTATATTTTTTTTATTTTTTTTTAAAAAGACTTTTTGGAAGAATTTTGACTAAGATGTCTTAAACAAAATTTGAAAAATACATAAGTGATATAAATATATAAAATAATGGATAGAACTTTTGAATCAAATTACATTCATTCACAAAACTAGAAAAACACACCACCACCTCCATTTGATTATCTTTTTGAAGTTTCTTTGCAAACAGAAAAAATTGCACCATACTGAACAAAAAAAAAATATTGGCATTGGTAACCAAAAAAGTTATAGTTCCTAAAATCATGTTTTTGATAAAGGTATAAATAAAAAAAGCACAGTTTTTACAAAAAATTAATAAACAAAGTGGCACTTACTTGGAATGCCCTCATTGTGTTTGACTAGGTATTACTTTTTGTTCTGAATACAAATAATTTAGTATCTTTGATATTTATATCAACGCAAGTGGGGTGCTAATTCAATAAGGCGTGCCCCCCCCCCCTAATTAGTTCTGTTTCTTATTGAGCCTGGGTGAGATATCTCGAGCTTTCACGCCCTTCTGATTTTCTAATCAGTTTAGTTGAAACTTACGCAACCTAGACATAGATGGAGTTAAAATTCAGTTAACAATATTGTAAATTGGAAAATTTAATATTCTACTCTTAGCAAATAAGGTTTATAAAATTAAACTGGTCAACAGAAAACAAAGTGTTCTGGTGCCCGAGAAAAAATAATACTGATTTTGTGTAATTTTGCCGTGGTAATTCAAAAAATGCTTTCTGTTTACTCGTATTAACTCTAGTCTTTCCATAAAAAGTTTAAAAAAGTAGGTATTGGAGCTTCCAGTGCCAGAAAATCTTACAACAAAATATTTTTGGATTAACCGAGTCAAAAACCCTTCTTCTTCAAAATCCAATTTTCCGAGATAATTTTTCGAATGGAAATTTTTGCGAAAAATACTTGCATGAATTACATTTGTTCCAATTTCTCCTTTATTTCTTTTTAAATAAATCTTTTTTGTAGATGAATTTTAGTTGGTTTAAGATTTAATAAAATAGCATTGTTATCAATAATTTCGTGCCAAAGTAAAAAGTCAATTTTGAAAAATGGGCTAGCTTTTGTTTTCGGAACCAATTTTGATAAAACAAAGCCTGCCCAGGAATCCAGCTGTTGTTTAGTTAATTTTGCTTGATTCTGGAAGAAACAAACAGATAGAGAGAGACAGACAAAATTTTTAAAAATTGGATGTTTGGTTAAAACCCAACAAGAACAACTTTTTAAAAAAATTGTACATACAGAGACGGACTTATCTCAGGACTAGCCTATCTAGAGATTTATTGGCTAGATAATTAACCGATTTTGATGAAGTAAATCCTATTTACTGTCCAAAAATACAAGGAATGCATCAGCGAAACCTATGGAAATAGGTTCAGTGGTTTTTACGTGATTCGGTCGTTTCGTTAAAAGCCAACACCAACACTGAGAAAAAAAAGGGGACAATGTAGACAATTGAGCTAGCAGAATCACAGTTAGCATAAAGTGCGCATATTCAAGATAACAATATATACCGATTAATAAAATACAAAAATAAGCTATTTATATTTATATTTGGAGGGATATTTTTGGGGGCACTCCTAATTTTTTGTGTGCGATCTCCTATGTTTTATACCAAATTTTAATTCCTCATAAAATTTGCTTTATAAAGATACCCCATATTATAGAGTTCGCACATCTAGTTCTCGAGATATCTGGAATCAGAGTCTTAAAATTTCAATTTTTGATAGCGATTATCTCATAAACTAAATAAGATGTTTTGTGATGTTGTTAATTTAAAAGATTTTTCTAAGAGAAACCAGAATAAGTAACGTTTTTGAAACTATAAACTGTCCCTTAAAATGACACCCATACTTTATTTAGTTTTTAAAATAACCGCTTTTAAAAATTAAAATTTTAGGACTTTTATTACAGACATCTCGAAAACTAGATATTCGAACCCTATGATAGAAAATGTTATAATCATTTCAAATTTGGTATCAAAAACAGGAGAACCCGAAAAAAAAATGTTTTTGCCCCCAAAAATTCCTCCTCAAAAAACAGCTACAACAAAAATTTTAATCGCTATCTCAAACACAGATAGTTCCAAGTTTATATTTTTTTTCTTGAATATGTAGCTTAGGCCAATTGTCAGAACTTAACATCTGGGCTAAAACTCGACATCTGGTCGACTACAACCCTAAAACTCGACATTTAGGCTACGGCAACCCTAAAACCTGACATCTGGACTACGGAAGTCCTAACACTCGATATATAGGCTACGGCAACCCTAAAACTCGACCTCTAGGCTACGGCAACCCTAAAACACGACATCCGGGCTACGGAAACCCTAACCTGGGGCTACTTAAACTCAGGCAATCCGATAGTTGGGCTGCCGTAGCCCAGATGTTGAGTTTTATGGTTCCCCTAGTCCAGATGATGAGTTTTATCGTTGGCCTAGTCTAGATGTTGAGTTCTGGCAGCCCAATTAAATACAACGCAGACGCAATTTTTTTCTCAGTGAACAATTAAAAAATATATATCGTGTTTTTACTACTTGCCTTGCTGTACTTTAAAACCCGTTTAAAAAATCAGATAAAATAGAGCGAATTCTGCAGGAGTGGACATGGCCTGACATGCCTTGACGTTTTTTAACACGGAAAATAGCGGAAAATGTTGAACACAACTTCAAAACGCCGGATATCCATTTATTTAAATTAGGTCATTAGCTAATTAGTTTGTTGTTTGTGATATGACACGTAAAAATATGTTGAAAAGTTCTTTCTGCTGTAATATATAGTAAGTTAGCAAGTATAAAGGATTACAAACTTGACATGAGACATTAAAAACTATAAAGCCAACATCTTCCCCGTCTTCGAATGAGGAGTGGGGGGGAGTGTAAAATCTAATTTAGTCCGATTGATTTCAACTTAAATTTTGGAAATTTTAAAGTTGCCAGTTCCCCCTCTTTGAGGGGAGTACCATCTTAGGATAGGAGGAAATATTTTTTTTTTCATTAACAAGCTAAGAAAGTCCACTGTTTAACTCCAAAAGTGTTTTTCTTGGATAACTCCTAAACGGTCAGAGACTGTCAAAAGTGACAATTAGAGAAATTAGACACTAAAAGTTAATTTTCAGTTTTATCAAAATTCGTATCTTTATCTCTATCGAGTCGACCAATCAAGCAGGTGCACTTTTAAAATCTTGGCGAACGCGTGACAGCTCCAACTGATCAAATGTACGGAAACCTCGTTAGGTAGAATAAGGGAGTCGTAACGTTACTACCATCCCTGCGTATGAAACGATGTTTTCACGCATTTGATCAGCTGGAGCTGTCACGCATTCGCCATTAGTTTAAAAGTAGAACTGCTCGATAGGTCGACTCGATAGAGATAAGGATACGAATGCTAATAAAACCGAAAATTAACTTTAACGGTGGGATTTACTAAAAGGGTTTAGTCTATTTTAGAACGGTCCTAAGTTTAAGTGAAATTTCTGGTTTTAAGTACTTTAAACCAACCATCCTTGAGTTTTGGACATAATTTGATTTATAACAAGAATTTTCATAAATTTGTTTATTGAATAATCATCTTAACACAATCTTTTGTTGGATTTAAGAAGAAAGTTTCAATTTAGAAAAAAAGAAAATTAAAAAATTTAAACCCACGCTGTGTTTAAATAGTAAACATTCTGTAGAACAAATTAACATTGGCGTTATTTTAAATTAATGCTTACCCTTGTTAATTAATTTTTCCAATTAATACCTGATGTCACACAAAGATTTAGATGGGTAATAATAAAATAAGGATTAGATTAATTTTGTATTTATTTAAAAGGTGTTTTTATTTATGAAATGTATTAAAAAACTTAAATGCAAATTTTGTTCACGTTTCTGTCACTGTCGAAATGTCAGTTTAAAAATATTAGCCGCTGCGTTCAATCACAAACAGCGAGTTCGGATCTTTACCTCTGCTTGCATCTTGGCTTGCACCAACCTCTACTGATGAAAGCTACAGCTTTAAAATGAGTGGGCTTTGAGTAAGGAAAGTTTTCTTGACTGAGCTTTTAGATAACCTCAATGTTTTAATTTCAGTTTGTAAATAAATTAATATAGTTGTTTTGGGTTTTTTTTTTGGTATATTTTTCGTGCATAATCAGTGACCTTCACTTATGTTTGTTTTGCCTCGTAGTGCCCTCATAAATATATTTTTTGTGCTGAAAGCGGGTTCAAAATATGGCGTTTTTCTGGACAAAACTGGAGGTGTATTATTGATTAATGAACAACTTGGGATTGGGTGAAAACGGTTACTTAGGGAAATTATGAACGAACTTATTACCAGTTGCCACAAAAAAATCCTTTCTGAAGGTTATAAATTTAAACCACCCCCCAGAGGTGGTCAAAAAAATCACCAATTTTATAACCTCAAACACAGATTTTTTTAAGGCATTTTCTTCTAAAATATGGTATTTATTTTGATAAAAAAGTAGTTTTTCAGTGGTATTTAGCAACAAAAATACAAAATAATCAATAACTTTGTGTCTTTTCTATATGGGTAAGTGGTTTTTGAAAATTGGTTTTAAAATTTAGTGCCCCCCACAGGTGTAAATATTTAGACCTGTGGGGGGTACTATTTTAGATCTTAGTAAATCTTACTGTAAGTTTCCACTGTTGCAAATTTAATTCTCTATCAATAAGTAAATAGCGATAGTGTAGCTTAAATCACTCCTTCCACCAGAAAAATTGAAAACACCTAAACAAAAGTGATGCCAATTTGAGCAATTTCTTGCATATTCCTTTTTAGCTTTTTCATCAAGATTTCTCAACCTACGAGTACCAAACTTGGCAGGGTTGATCCAAGAGCAATGACCTAAATTATGTCGAAAAATTAAATTTTTCCAGTGGCGTAGTCCGATTTTTTTCATTACAAAATTTCAAAATGACAAAAACCATTTGATACGTCACTGTTACTGATATATAAAAGAATGGCCACGCTTTTCACTGCATCTTATATCAGATAAAATTGCACCTTCCGCTTGTATTTGCTGCTAATAAAGCTTTTTATATTTTTTTTCGTCAATTTTTTATAAAAGAGCGAAGGTCTCCTATTTTTCCAATACCAATTATGATTTTAAAAAATTCTTATTTTATTACTAGAAGCAGCAATACTCGTTGGAAATGCAGATAAAATTGCATTTCCAGTATAAGATTCGGTGAAAATCGAGGCCTTTTTTGTATATGTCGGTAACAGTGGCGTATCAAAGGATTTTGGTATATTTTGAAATTTTCTAGTTATGAAAATTGGACTGCGCCACTGGAAAAATTTAATTTTTTGATATAATTTACGTCATTGTTCATTGATCAAACCCTCCAAGTTTGGTACTAGCAGGTTGAGAAATCTTGATGAAAATGCTAAAAAGGAATATGCAAGAAATTGTTCAAATTGGCATCCTTTTGTTTGAGTTTTTTCAATTTTTCTGGACGGAATAGATATGTTTGTTCGGGTTGAATCTTGCAACTTAATTTTGACCAACTTCCCGACATCCCATCGTCTTCAAATTTGGCATACTTATATAGTTGCAATGACAACACAAGAATATAGTGTGATGAGATTGACAGCTCGCCCATATTAGAAGGGGTTGGATGGATAACGAATTTCCAATGAGATTTTAAAAATTCAATATTCAATAACACATTCGATTGCCTTCAAATTTGGTATGCATTTATAGTTTCGGTGACAATATAATAATATGTCATTATTATTATTAGGCACCTCTCCCCCCTACGAGAGGAGTGGAGGGGGAGAAACACAAAAGTTTGTCCGATTTCAACCAAAATTAGTATACGGGTGCTTTTGGAATAAGGAATACAAATATTTCATCAGATTCTGAAAATTTAATATGGCGGATTCAAGATGGACGATTTTTGGTTATGTTTTGCTAACCGATTTTAACTGACTTATCCACATCCGATTGTGTTCAAATTTGGTATGCGTTTATAGTTCCGGTGAAAATACAATAATATGGTCTTGTCAGGTACCCACCTTCCTCTAACGAAAGAGTGGAGGGGGAAAAAGGTTTAGTTAGTTCGATTTCAATCAAAATTGGCGTACAGGGGTTTTTGAGGAGGGGGATTATGAATTGGACGATTAAGGGTACAAATCTAAAAATTAAGGGTGTGTGTTCAAATCTGTTATGCGTTTATAGTTCCGGTGATAATACAATAATTAGGTACACACTTCCCCCTACCGAGGAAAGTGAAGGGGGAAAAAGATTTAATTCGTTCGATTTAAATCAAAATTGGCATACAGAGATTTTCTACTATGTTGGAAATTTGGAACCTTTGGTTCCACTAAAACAATCATAATTTTGTTTTAGAAAATTTCAATATGGCGGATTCAAAATGGACGATTTAGGGAACAAATCTAAAAATTAAAAAATAAGTTTTTATTAAAAAAAACTTTTAAAGAACAAGCTTAAGAAAAAGAGAGAACTACAAAAGAAGAACCACATTCTTCTTTTATTCGAATGATAAGCATAATGCTTTCATCTAAAGAAGCTGAGAACGGGTGAGATTGTCGTGCTTGCCAAGCCTTTCAAAATGTCCTTAGGTTATAGAGTAATACAACTGTTTGTTAGGTGACTCGTTTATGTGATCAATATACGTTACCTAAAGTTAAAATTTGTAATTTGCGCCCATCGCTTTTATTATGGTATAAGAAAGATAAAAAATAATTTTCTACTTTTAAGTGCATTTAATAAAAGCTTGTTCTTTAAAAGTTTTCTCTAATAAAAATTTAACACTTGTTCATGTCATGTTTCGAACGACGACGAATGCGATGACAGAACAGCTGATTCCACTCGTTGCATACGGAGGGATTCACGTAACCTTACGGACCCACGAACTTACGCAACAATTTTAATCAGCGGTTCTGTCATCGCACCCTTCAAAAAAGCGGAAATCGTTCAAAACATCGCATAAACAAGTGAAAATGTGGTTTGTTTTGGCTTTATTTCGAACGCGTTAGGTATAGCGATACCGATGCGTTGAAATATTTACTTTAACGGTGGGATTTACTAAAAGGGTTTAGTCTATTTTGGAACAGTCCTGAGTTTCAGTAAAATTTGTGGTTTTAAGCATTTTAAACCAACGCTTCTTGAGTTTTGGACACAGTTTGATTTATAAGAAGAATTTTAATAAATTGGTTTATTGAATAATCATCCTGACACAATCTTTTGGTGGATTTAAGAAGAAAGTTTCAATTTAGAAGAAAAGAAAATTTAAAAATTTAAACCCACGCGGGGTTTAAATAGTAAAAAATTAAAATTGGGGTTATATGTCTCTCTAATTAAAACTTATCCTTGATAATTCATTTTTACACGATTTAGATGGGAAATAATAAAATAATGAGTAGATTAATTTAGTATTTATTTAAAAGGTGTTTTTATTTATGAAATGTATTAAAAAACTTAAATGCAATTTTGTTTATATTTCTGTCACTGTCAAAATATCAGCTTCAAAATATTAGCTACGTTCAAATCACAAACAGCGACTTCGGATCTCTCACTCCTGTAGCTTTCACCAACCTCTACTGATGAAAGCTACAGCTTTGAAATGAGTAGGCTTTGAATAAGGAAAGTTTTCTTGACTAAGCATTTAGATATCCTCAATGTTTTAATTTCATTTTGTAAATAAATAAATAAATATATTGTTTTGGGTTTTTTTTTGTTAGGTATATTTTTCGTGCATAATTAGTGACCTTCACTTATGTTTGTTTTGCCTCGTAGTGCCTTCATAAATAGATTTTTTGTGCTAAAAACGGATTCAAAATATGGCGTTTTTATAGTCAAAATTGGAGGTGTTTTATTGATTAATCAACAACTTGCGATATTAAATAAGGTAAATTACTTCTTGTAAAAACGATTACTTAGGGAAATTATAAACGAACTTATTGCCACAAGACAATCCTTTCTGGGGGCTATAAATTTAAACCACCCCCCCAGAGGTGGTCTCAAAAAATCACAAACTTTATTACCTCAAACACAGATGATGAAGTTATTATGTGCAAAATTTTTGGCGTATTCACTATTTGCCATTTTAAAACCTGTCAAAAAAATTAGCTTTAGGGTATTTTCTCCTAAAATATGGTATATTTTGAGAAAGAAGCAGTTTTTTAGTGGTATTTTGCAATAACAGTACAAAATAATCAATAACTTTGTGTCTTTTCTGTATGGGTAAGTGTTTTTTGAAAATTGTTTTTCTCAGTGTTAGTTAACTCCCGACAGGTGTAAATATTTAGACCTGTGGGAGGTAATGTTTTAGATCTTAGTAAATCTCACTGTTGGTGTCTATTTACTTTAAGTGTCTATATCTAGTACTCCAATAAATCATAATGCCTAAAATTTGTCTGGATATAAAAAATGAGCATTGTGTAGAAAATAGCAAACAAAATTTTCGAATTTTCCGTTATTTATTCATGGCAGCACATGTTAGCAAAAAAAAAATTAACCGTGTAGGTCGCAAAATGGTACGTTTCACAAAGAAAAACATAATACTCACATCAGGTAAAACATATTGTATTATTTATTTCTTTAGAATAAAAATCTCCACGTAATTATATCCTGTTACCATTTTATAAGACCTTGAAAGAGCTCAGAGAAAATTATACAATTTTTTGATCTTTATATCTGGAGACAAAGTTACGTTGGTGTCTTTTGTTACAAGTTTGTACAGGGTGATGATTTACAAACGTTCCTTAATTATGGAAAGAAAAGACCATTAAATCATGGACGGAAAAAAACAAAACTCCAAAAGTGGATGAGTATCCGAAGCGAAATAAGACTATTTTTTTTTGTTTTTGAAGATTTTAAACTTTTTTTATTTTTTGATTTGTTAACTTTTTTCTTTTTTGAGCTGAATGATGGTAACCGAAGCCCCAAATATGGGATAATTCAACCCATAGCCGTGGTTTAATATAAGAACAAACCCGAGCTTGAATTACTGCAACTAATTTTTTGGGATTACCTAAACCCACTGTTTTGTGTTACAGCAACCCACCAGTATGCATTACTCTTTTATGCACTTTTTATGCAGTTGACTGGGCTGGAACAATCACAAATTTGGGGCTGGGCCAGCCCGGATTTGGGGCGGGATTAGAGGGTTTTGGATTTTTCTGGTGCCTCGGTTAATTGGGCCATGCAGCTCATATTTTGGGCCTAGAGCAGCCCACTTTTTAGTGCTAGACCAGCCCACATTTTACGGCTAGAGCAGTCCATAATTTGGAGCTAGAGCAGCCCAAATTAAAATCTTCCGAAAAGTAGCGATACACTGAGGAAACACATGGTAGCCATAGCCCAAAATATGGGTTAAATCAGCCCAGGGCCGCGGGTAAAATAGTGGACAGCCCACAACTATTTTTTTTAAACTGTCGCAACCCACAGTTTTTGATTTAAAGGAACCCACATGCGTGGGTTAGTTTTTTAATCCAAATTGAATGAATGTGAATATCAATAGCTATAGTTGGGACAACCCTACCTGCTGTGCTGGAACAGCCTGAAATTTTTGCTGGAATGAAGACCTTATTTTTTGGTGCCCCGTCAATTGGGTTGGTACAAGCACAAGTTTGGGGCTGAGTTTATTTTTTTGATACACTGTTGATTATGTTGGTCCAGCCTAGCTAAGTGGGCTGCAACAGCACAAGTTTGGGGCTGGAATAAAGAGTTTATTTTTTTGGTACCTCGCCGATTGGGTTGATTCAGCCCAGTTAGGTGGGCTGGAACAGTTTATTATTTCTGACACAGTTGGCCGAGACTTATACATATTGAAGAAACAAAAATAGAAACAAAATTTAATAGAAAAATTAAAAGCTTGAAGGAAACGGGTCTGATGTAATAAAAGTCTTAAAATTTCAATTTGTGAAAGCAGATAAAAATAGTCAAATTTTTTAAATAAGGCGTTTGTATCCTCACTTTCTAATAAATTGATTGAAAATTACCAAAAATTGCTAAACAGCATTTTATGCGTATGTGTGTAATCTCCAAAAGACAAATTATTTCTAAATTCTCCTTAAAAAATTATTTAAATGACACCCATCATCATAGGGTATCTTATTAAGTGTGTGATATAATCGCTTTCAAAAATTGAAATTTCAATATCTCAAAAACTAGATAAGTTAAAAAAATTATTAGAAATAGGCTTTCCCCATAGTGTTATAACGTGCCACAAAATCTAAATTTGTAAAATTCTTCGGCGAAAAACTTTGACATAAAGGCAATTTTCGCGATCTTACCGCCCGACGATGGCATCAAACGAAGGTTTCGCGTCAAACGACCGGCACCCGGAACAGAAAAAACCCGGTACGGGGCAAAGAGATGTGCACCTTTCGGGTGTTTAAACGATAATGAACTGAACAGGGTCAAATTTAAGCAATAAATCTGATAAAACTGTTTAGTTGGGCTGGAACAATCCTTAATAGAGGTTTAAGCAGCCCAGTGAAATAGCTAAAACAATTCACGTTTGGTTTGTAACTAACAGTTTTTACCTCCGATGGGTTTGCAACAGTCCATAAAATGTTTACCCATGGTTAATGTTTGCCACAACCCACTAACTGGGCTTCCTTAGCCAGAACTGTTCCAGATCAAAAAAAAGTGTTGAAATAATTCAATTAAATAGCTAGAATAACCCTAAAGATGAGTTTTTCCAGCCCCAAATGTCTAGTCAAAGACTTTTAGCTGGCCTCATTTTCTCGGTGTAGATGTTATCAAATAAACCAAAATCCCCATTTGTGGGCTATGCTAGCCCCACTTCTGGGGCTAAGGTTTTTCCAGGGAATAGCTGGCACAGCTAATCTTGGGGCTGGAACTACCATTTTTTATCTCTTTTAGGTTTTTGGGAATCCACAAATATGTTACCCATGATTAAGGATTGCTACAGCACAATTCCTTGGTAAAACTGGAGTAAAACAAGATTTTTAAAAAATTTCTGGACAACGCTAGCCGCGATTTATTCTAGACCCAAAAAATTAGTTGCAATTATTTAATGAAATAGCTGGAATACCCACAAAAATGAGTTTTCCTAGTCCCAATCGTCTAGCCCACTACTTTTGGCTGGCCTGATTTTCTCGGTGAATCCAAGCCCGCTAACTAACGCTTTTTTTATTTATTTTTCTACCTTTTTCGATATTTTTTAACTTCGGTTTTTCAAATTTTTTCGTAATATTTGTTTATCTTTCAGTAATTTAAGCATTTTTTTATTTCTTTCATCCTGTTATTTTTTAAATCATTCTGTATAAAAGAGAAATGGGTACACATAGCCCTTGTTTATATGAGGTAAATACGTTTAATAAATTAGATAAAAAATACGAGCAAATCACACGAGTATATTTAAAAAGGCCTTGACTAAAATGTTTAATTTAATTAAAATTTTGTTTGATGTAAATTTTTAATTAAATAAATCATTATGTGTGCCTTACCCCTGTCTGCATGGATAAATAGTTTTACCTAAATTAGAGAGTAGTAAATTAATAAATTATAACACTTGCATCAGGAAATAGAAAAAGTTTAATAAACCTTGGAAAGCTCCTAGTAAAGAGCCGTGGGAGAAAAGTGGCAAAATAATTAAAAAAATTCTACTTCAGGACTATATTTTTAGGATAGAATTCGTAATACTTAAAAATAATAGGGTCTTTTTGGTTAGTACCTTTACGGCGAAGTTATTGCTATTGTTATGCTTATTTTTATTTTACAAACTTTTATTTAACCTGCATTACATGTATGTAACTAGGTATGTTTGTTCGGGTGAAATCTTGCAACTTAATTTTGACCACCTCCCCGACATCCGATCGGCTTCAAATTTGGCATGCTTATATAGTTCCGGTGACAACACAAGAATATAGTATGATGAAATTGACAGCTCTCCCTACTCGAAGGGTGTGGAGGGAAGTACAGTTGAAGTACGCCCGATTTCGTAGATAACGAATTTCTAATTAGATTTTCAAAAATTCAATATGGCGGATTCAAGATGGACGATTTTTGGTCATCTTTTTCTAACCAATTTTAACTAACTTATACACATCCGATTGCCTTCAAATTTGGCATACATTTATAGATCCGATCATACAGACCGCTTCAGCCTCATGCAAACATAGGCCGGAAGAAGTCCAATTTGCCAGTGTAAGTATATACAGGGACACCGCACACCTATCAGTGAAGCAACCAATACTCAGGCTTGCGATCACCACTTGCGTTACTTGCGTTTAGTATTTAGTACGCCTCTAACCATGGTGCTGTGCGGAGTGTAGTCAATGAAACCGGAATTTGGTCAATAAATACGCAAATTTTTATAACGTAATTTTCTTATTTTTTGTCACTGATAAATAAGAGCGTTTTAGTGTCAACTGCTCAGATTTATCATTGACAACGTGTTACAATGAAAATAATAAGAAGAAACAAAATAAAAGCAAGTTCTTAAAATAAAATAATACATTCTAAAAACCAAAAAAAAAAAATTGAGCAAATATTCGAAAAGTCCTCCTTGCTCGGCTGGACAATATCCGAGCCTATTATAAAAACCCCTTCTAACGTTTCTAAGCATGTTAGGGGTGATAGTTTGAAAAGCTTCTTCAATTTTAATCTGAAGTTCTTCCAAATTATTAGCCCTTTTATACCCTTAAACTTTATTTTTGATATAACTCCACAAATAGAAGTCATTAGGAGGAAGATCGGGTGATCGAGCTGGCCATAAAATAGTTCCCCGTGTACTTATAACCCGATTAGGAAATACATTATCAAGATATTCTCTAACAAGGCCAACATTGTGAGGGGGACAACCATCTTGTTGAAACCGTGCTTCACCAAATCTCACACCTAACAACTGCCAGCAGTTGGAATAATATGCAGCTGCAGTAGATCCAAGTATCTAGGACTATTCAAATAAATTTAATAATAAATTAATAAAAAATGGCTCAATTACGTGTTCCCTACAATACCCCCCCAAACATTTAGTTTTTGGGGATACTGTGTTCTTACGTCAAAATACAAATGCAAATTCTCCCTCGACCAATATCGAACGTGTGTTGGGTTATGACGATTCAATAATGGAAAAGTGCTTTCATCTGTGAAAAGAATAGATCTCAGAAAGTTTTCATCACGATTAGCCCTTTCCATAATTGTTTCGCAAAATTCCATACGACGATAGTTGTCCTCCGGAAATTTGTTGCGTTTTTGACACTTTGTAAGAATGATAACAATTCTTTTTGAGAACACGTAAGACAATGGCTGAAGACGTATCAACTGCTTCGGCAATTTGGTGGCTAGTTAACTTTCGATTTTCCTCCACTGCTGCGCAAATTATCACATCTCGTACTTCCTGCTCGTCATTCAAAACAGTGGGTTTTTTATGGTTTCTTGGCGCTACCCAACCAAACTTTTCAAAATTCTGCACAAACCTATAAATCGTTGATAAACTAGGTTCTGGGCGATTTACAAAATTCTCCAAAAAAAGTTCTTAAATAAGTCTCAATGGTCTGCCTTGATAATACCATTTGACCATCTGCACTTTTTCGGCAACTTTGTAGACATCTATTTTTAGTTTTAAAAATGTATTATTTCACTTAAGAACTTACCAATCTGTTTCTCGAGCAAGGCAGAAATAAAACAAAATAATAAAAACAAAATAAATTTCCAAAAGATAACACTGCAGCGTGCTTCGAATCCACCTCGGTCGTACGGCACGAAGAGTAAATTGGACTTGATTCCCCCTATGTTCGCAGTAGCCTGAAGCTCATTGTATGTCATTATTAGGCACCCTGCCTCCCTACAAGGGGAGTGGAGGGGAGAAAACACCTAAGTTTTTCCGATTTCAACCAAAATTGGTATACGGGGGCTTTTGGGGATAAGGAACACGAATTTTTGATCAGATTTTCAAAATTCAATATGGCGCATTCAAGAAGAACGATTTTTGGTCATGTTTTGCTAACCAATATTAACTGTAACTAACGAGTGTTACTTTAATTTTTATTTGCGGACACGAGATTCATTTTGTTATTTATTAACTGAATTATGCACATTCGATTGTGTTCAAATTTTGTATGCGTTTATAGTTCCGGTGAAAATACAATAATATGGTATTCTCAGGTACCCACCTCCCTCTAACAAGGGAAGTGGAAGGGCAAAAAATTTAGTTTGTTCGATTTCAATAAAAATTGGCATACAGGGGTTTTTAAGGATTATGAATGGTTGATCAGATTTAAAAATTTCAATATGGCGGATTCAAAATGGACGATTAAGGGTACAAATCTAAAAATTAAGGGTGTGTCTTCAAATTTGGTATGTGTTTATAGTTCCGGCGACAATACAATAGTATTATTAGGTACACATTTCCCTCTAACGAGGGAAGTGGAGGGGGGAAAAGAAGAGAAATAGAGAGGAGATATGAATTTTTGATCAGAATTTTTTATCTTTATTATACCATAATAAGAGTGACAAAGAGAGAACTACAAAAGAAGAACTAAATTCTTCTTCTATTCGAATGATAAACATAATGCTTTCATCTAAAGAAGCTGAGAACGGGTGAGATTGCCGTGCTTGCCAAGCCGTTGAAAATGTCCTTAGATTATAGAGTAATAAAACTGTTACTTAGATGAATCGTCGATGTGACCGATATATGATACCTAAAGTTAAAATGTTTAATTTGTGCGCATCGCTTTTACTATGGTATAAGAAAGATAAAAAATTATTTTCTACTTTTGAGTGCATTTAATAAAAGCTTGTTCTTTAAAAGTTTTTTTTAATAAAAATTTATTTCAAAGCTTGTTTGAAAACACCCCGCAATAGGCGCTCTACTCAGCAGTCTCTGTGTTTTATAGGGTATAGGACTCCGCATCGTTAAGGCGCAATTACACAGACGAACATGCTCAAATAAAAGCTCGTGCAAAATATCTTAAAATTTTTGCGTGAACATTTTTGTGAGCATTTCTTTGAACATTTTGTTCGGTTAAATTTTTGAGCAAATTATTGCTATCTATTTTGGAAACATATTTTTAAAGATGAGAATAAATAAAATTTTACACCAGTGATCAGTGATTTCAATTCTTTAAAAAAATGGAACACCAACTTTTATTTAAAATTTTTGTGAAAAAAAGCCGACGGCAAGCGAAACATTATTATTGGCTCTACTATCAGTTTTGTCACATGGATTAGGTTTACTTATAATATTTTTTTCTTAGGGTTTTTCCCGGATTTTTTTGCCCGGCGTTTTTTTGGGATTATCTTGCGAGTTTCTTTTTATTTCCAAGGGTTTTTTTCCTAAAAAAAAACCCAGGAAAATTTTTCTTTTCCAAAAAAGTTTGAGTTTTTCAAATATCAGCAAAAAACTCAAAAATTGCAATTTTAAGCGGTAATCCGCGCCTCACGACTATGGGGAGTGGTGGGGAGGGAGATTTTTTTTAAACATATTTTTGTAACTTTACTTTACCTTTAGCTTTTATTGTTGTTTTTTAATTCCTCACACCAGATTTACCTACTTAGTTTAAGGTCCCAAGGGTTGCTTAAAAAAGCAAAAATTTACTGTCAATTTAATGTAATAATCAAGGTCGATTACTGACACTGAACAAACAATATGCAAAGGAGCAACATTCCGATTCAGAAGCCCAGTCTATTACTGCTAAATTATATTTTTTTAGGCAATGGTCGGGATGGTAAGATTGTAAAAGTTGGTAATAAACGGGTATTATTTGGACAGAACGTGCTTTTGTTCATATATTTAAGATTTAATACAATGTATATAGGTTTTTTAATTTGACTTAATTGTTATTGTATTGTGTTTTAAACTAGGAAGTAAAATAAAGAGATATTCTTTTAAACGTAAATTTTTATCATTACATTTTACAGGCAACAGCAATAAATAAGTGCCATTATTATTTTTTTATTCTCGTTTTTCTACAACCCCAAAAAAGTTACAAGTATGCTGGCATATCCCCTATAAAAATCAGATCAATCGAAGTTGCTTATGAGGTAAAACGTGAATTTCGACATCAAATCGTTTTTCCGTCGGAAAGCACTTAATTAAAAATACCTTGTTTTAAAACTTAGTCTTTCTATTTTCAGTTAACTTCAATGAATTCCCATAAAACTATAAAATTTAAATTTGTAAGAAATTTTTATTACCATCATTTCTTCAAACAAATTTTGCTCAACATTCTCTCCAAAATTTACGTGTGTTTTTTTGTACGCGATTTAGCTCGAACATTTCTTTGAGCATTTTGCTCAAGAGGCTCATGTAAATGTTTTCGGCATTTCCACATCAAAGGAAAGTTTGTCTGTGTAAATGCGCCTTTATAAACCTTCAAATAGTCAAGATACCCTAGACACGTGTAGAAAACACACGCTACTTAAACTATGTTCTCATTGGGCGAATGAGTGCGTTTCTAACATAACTAGTAAAAAACTACAAAAATTTACGATTGGTTTTTACAGATAAGATTCGTTATTTAGGCAATTTCTTATTATTTCTTGTTAATACTCTATGGCAAATTTACAATATAAGGTATCAATAAAGTGACCAAATATACTCTTTTTTAAAGTATTATACCCTTTTTACCCTTAGAAAACCAACTAATATTTTTTTTCTCGAAACTTATTTATAGTTATTTACTTTAAGTAGACACTTAAAGTAAATATTTCAATGCATCGGTATCGACAGACAACTTTTTTTTTTCGTCAATTAAGATGTTTTGGGACCTTAGTGACTCATTTTTTATAAAATTAAGAAAAGTCAAAATTTCACGAACATACCATATTGGTATGGTGGACTAAGAATAGATTTTTATTATTATTATTTCACAGCTAATTAGCAATGAGTCTCCGTCAACTTGATTGATAGTTTGCTTCCAGAAACTATAATATACAATTTTGCTTAAAATAAAACTCCTAATAACTTTTATGAATGGTTACCTAAAAATTGCTTTGTTTGCTTTGATGGCTGATTTACAAAAATGTTCAAAACGCATTCAGTTATCCATGCAAATGTAGTAAATCATATTCAGTAATAATATACGTACTGAATTAAATTGCCCGCCTTTATTGGCTACCAGAGAATGGGATCCTTTGATGTATTTCTGGAGTATCTTTTGTCAATATTGGTCTTATTTTCTGGGCTTATTACGTTATTAGACCGAACAGAAAATTTTAAAGGATGCTGCCGCATATAACTGGGCCCTGTAGAGTCACTTTTCGGTCTTGCATCGTCAATTTTTGTAAATAAAACAAAGGAATACTAAAATATACTAAATCACCTAGTAAATTTCTTTTTTCGACTTTTGAAAATAATAATATTTTCTAAAACATCCAATTCCTTTATGAAGTACTGTTTTTTAAAACTGTAAATGATTAAAACATAAAATAAGACTTTTAGTTCAACAGCCAAAGATATAAAAAAAAAGAAGTTAAAAAAACCTCCAAATCAGTTACATCAACCGAAAAGAATAATTTCGAGAAATCCACTTTGCCAGTGCGGAACGATGCCTATTTGTAAATGATTCAAAGTTGGAAATCAAAGTGTATGATGGTGTTTAATGATGTATGGGGAGGGTGACCAGTGGAACCACTGACGAGCCTACGCTGGTTGCCTAAGGCGAAACATCGTTTAATCATTTCGCTTTGGTCCTTTTTGTGTTCCTTGTGGAATATTCATCCAGGTTTGAATTTTCGTTATTTTCACCGAAGATCTTTTGATCTTTTGTTTTTAGTCAAAGATATGTTGAAATTGTTGAGTATGTTTTGTTGCCATATGTGCAGATGTTTTACGAAAACAACGACTTTGTTTACCAGCAGGACAAGTCCCGTGCACACGGCTAATGATGTTCACCAGCAGCCCTGGTCCTGACCCAATAGAAAATTTATGGGACGACTTGTCAAAATTATTTATCAGAGAAACTGGAGACCACAAAATGCTGAAGAGTTAAGCGATGCAATGCATCGGGCATTGGAGGTGCTCTTAGAAGATCATGAATATTTTCAATATTATAATAATATCTAGACTTGAGGGTCCATAAGGAAGTTTTATAAAATCTATATGTTGTTTTTCTATCCATTACTATGTACCATAAATTTTTATAGCTGGTGTTGGTCAGTTGTTTTTCAAGTCTTTTTTACTCATTTAAGAGATATATTAGAGTTATAAAATTATCACCAACACTAAATAACATAACTTTTGGTTATTTTATAAAGGTTTTATATTATTTGCTGTAACTTCTATATAGACAAAAATGCTCATTGGGTACGGCCTTTGGCGGCTTAAAGGATTTTCGTTTTACAATTGGTCCTGGTTCTGGTTGAACCAGAACCGCAACCGATCCTTTCGTTGTAAAACAATGACGTCACAGTTGCAACCCGGTTATGAAATTTTAGAACCAGCCTGGGAGGTTGGTTTGGCCCTTTGGTTGTAAACATAACCCCTAAAATTTTGCAAAGTTATAGATGGTCTTTTTTTGAGTAAAATCAAAGATATCTTAATAATATTTTAAATGACGTCATTATTTTAGAACCGCTGTCAAAATTTATGTAAAAATAATGTCAACCAGAACCAGGACCAATTCTTAAATTGAAAATCCTTTTAGAGATTACCCTCTCCTCTTTGGAAAAAAAATGTCTAAAAAACCGAAAAAACTACATAAAAATCCCTATCTACCTAACTGAGAAGATTTAAACTGACAAACATGTTTATCTAGCAAATCATTTGCACAGTCGCGATTGAAGAGTTTACATTACTAACTAACAGGATTTGAAGCGATAAACATATTTATTCAGAAAATCATAAAAGCAATGGGGATTGTATAGTTGTGAAGATTAAATAACGAGCATAACAAAAAATTTATGGGGGCGTGTGTGCCGGCTAATCAAAGGACCAGAAGCAAAAAGTAAAAATTCTAATATTTTTTAATGCCTTCCGTGCAGTTTCACAACCGCCTGTTTTCAGTTTCGCATTGACACTGGCCCGGTGCTCTAAAAAAATGGCACTGGTGCCATTTCAATGGAATACGACTGGGACTCGTGCCGTTTGGAACACGACTGCAACAGCAGGCGTTTTCTTACACTGAACCCGTTTCGAAAAACTTTTTCAATAAAGTCTCGTGTTATTAGTGTTTAAAAACCAGTTACAACCTAGAAAATTCTGTATTTCTTCCCAACAATTTAGTAAAATCCGCATAAAATTGAAAAGGTTTTGTTTTTTTTATTATTTATAGAATCAATTTAAATGTCAATTTTTCCCGCTCGTTATCAATGACGTCACTTTTCCACCAATTTGAATGGTTTCGAAACGAGCTTTTTGTTCGTTTCGAACTAGCGCATGCGTCTTTTGCCTAGACTCCACATTGAAATTTTGTGTCACTGCCATCTATTACTTCTCACTCTTTTCAACAAAGAGAGAAATAGAAGGTCCCCAACGTCCGTTTGACCTCGAACCGGCTCCTTTTTGCACCTATATGGTATATTCAAATGCGAGTTGTGTCGACGTCGAACGCTTTAATTATTAGTGTCTATCGATGTACTTAAACTGACCTGGCGGTAATAGGTACACGGGCGATCGTACGAAGTTGGACCGCCATCGGAATTACCTAGGTTTCTACAAAATGTCCAGGATGGAGTAGCCGCCAACGTAAAATATAGTTTTAGCCGAGGTGGAGTAGGTAGAAGTAATTTCGTTATACCTATTTATATCTTATTAGTTCCATTGGATAAACTTGTTTGTGAATACAAGCTACCTATATGGAGAACAAAGAATATTATTATTTAGAAGCAGTTTATAATAATCATAACAAGGCAGGCCTTTAACGCATGATGGGGATGTAAAATTACTAACGAAGATTAGTTTACTGATAAACATTGATAAGATAATTCCGAAAAATACATGCGCCTCAAAATTTCTTATATTTTATAGAAAAAAAAAGTAAAAACAAAAAATATTAATATTTTCTTTTAATTTGCAAACATATTTGGCATTTCTTAGTTTAAGCTATATTCTAACGACATATTGGTTGCAATATTGACCATTTTTGATTGTCAATATCAACGTAATTGAAAAATTTAACCTGCGTTTGTCTAATGGCGGAAGACAGCTAATTCCTAAGTATGGCGGATTTCCGCTGAGGCCCAAAAAATAACCAATTCGGACCGGATCTCCAAGTTTAGTAGATGGTCTTTACTCGATCCGTGATAAATTGATTTATTCGAATGCATTTTGGACGTCGGGCCATGGTATAAACCTTATACGTATTGACGATGGCTCCACGTCCCGCCGACAAGTCTGGACCCGACGCCCAATTTTTTTCATTCGTAGGGTGCGGCTTTTATGTAGGTACGACGATGGCCCAATGGCCCGTCGACTTAAGTAGAATTCGTCCGATTGTCGACAGCTCGGAATCCAGTAACTGTGCTTAAACGTCAAATGTCAACCATGTCGAAATAATCCTAACCGTTTCTTCAAATACTTCTTGCAATACAAAAGCAGTGAACAGTGAACAAATTTCGGCAAAATCGCAAAAAACAATGAGTGAATATGTCTAAATGAGCTTTTCTTTGGCATCTTTAAAAGAACCCTTGCATACTGTTTTGAACTATCCACTTGACGCTAGACGGTAGGCCAAATGTCGACTTAAATTGATGTGCATCCATCGTTAGGCATTTTTCCTTCGGCAACCAGAAGACACCAGTAGAAATCTAGCGCACGTTATTATACGGCATATATCGTCGGCGATATACCTATGACTATTGGCAAATCCACCTGAAACTACGTCGTATCTGTTGACGATGGGACATCGTCTGTATCTTGCCTTAATTTTATTTTCATCTGGACTAAGGTGGGCTATTGACCAACGTCAATGGGTCGATGAAACCTGTACTTAAAACTATATTACACTATCTGACGTCGTCTCCACGTCCGGTTCAATTCTTTTTTGTAACTGCAACGTAGTTTTTAGTCAAACCGGACGTTGGATCATGATTTAAGGCGGTGTGTTCCACCAGGGAACCCAAATTCAACTTAAATACGACTTCGCATTGGTCAGATTAGGTCGTAAGTCAGAAAAATGCTGCTTGGATAGTTAATTGTCAAGTACTGTGGCAAACTTCTCGTCAACTCAGCGTCTTCATTTTTGTTTTTCCACCTTTTCCGCAAAGATTTTTTATATAAATAGACTTGTGAAAAGATTCCTTCTATATTTTTGGTTTTTTAAGATGGTGCCGATGAAACATTAGTTTATTCGAGCCACAAGCGCCTTGTCAAACTATGACGTAGTATATGACGTCATTGTTTTTAAACTTTTTTGAAATAGTTGCATGTGAGAAAACGCCTCAGATCTAGGGGAAATTAGTCAAACAACTGTCCGAAAATAATAAACAACAAGCTACGTCGAAGCTATGGCTTCACCGATAGTAAAACAAACAAACGAACAGCCTTCCTAGCTCTAAACAAAATTAAACGTAAATGAACAACTCATAGTTAAACGTCAACCCCCGATTTTTTACGTTTTATAGTGCAGTTTACCAAAAAACTGTGGTTTAACCGTTACCAGCGCTCTGGTTGTGGGTAAAACTTCAGTCTAATAGTTACCGACAGATTCTAACCTCAAAATAGTTACTAGTATTTAGTGAAATCGCTATTATCGATGACTTAGAATTTATTTTTTATAAACTGGATAATGATAATGACGAAATTATTGACACTGTCGAAGCACCAAGAAGACCGAAAATTATTCGTCCTAGAGCAAATTCTTTGGAGGAGTACGTCGATATAGATTTAAAATAGAGGTTTAGATTATTTAAAGAGACATGTGAAATTGTGCACGAGCAAATTCGACAAGAGTTGGAACATCCCACAGACCAGTAGGTTTTATTCTTACGCCGACCTCACACGTCTATACAGACCGCTTCAAGCTACTGCGAACATAGGGCGGAAGAAGTCTAATTTGCCAGTGTACGTACATGCAGAGACACCGCACGCCTATCAGTGAAGCAACCAATACTCAGGCTTGCGATCACCACTTGCATGACTTTCCTTTGGTATTTAGTACGCCTCTAACCGCGGTGCATTGTGGAGCGTAGTCAATGAAACCGGAATTTGGTCAATAAATACGCAAATTTTTATAACGTAATTTTCTTATTTTTTGTCACTGATAAATAAGAGCGTTTTATTGTCAACTGCTCAGATTTATCAGTGACGACGTGTTACAATGAAAATAATAAGCAGAAACAAAATAAAAGCAAGTTGTCAAAATAAAATAATACATTCTAAAAACCAAAAAGATTCTCCCAGTCAAAAAAAATTAAAGCAAATGTTCGAAAAGTCCTCCTTGCTAGACAATATCCGAGCCTACTATAAAAACCCCTTCTAACGTTTCCAAGCATGTTAGGGGTGATAATTTGAAAAGCTTCTTCAAAAACAGATAGAAGTCATAGGAGCAAGATCGGGAGATCGAGCTGGCCATAAAATAGTTCCCCGTGTACTTATAACCCGATTAGGAAATACATTATCAAGATATTCCCTAACAAGGCCAACATTGTGAGCGGAAAAACCATCTTCTTGAAACCATGTTTCACCAAATCTTACACCTAACAACTGCCTAGCAGTTGGAATAATGTGCTGCTGCAGTAGATCCAAGTATCTAGGACCATTCAAATTGCAATTGCCGTTAATAAAAAATGGCCCATATTACGTGTTCTCCTATAATACCCCCCCTAAACATTGTGTGTTGTGTTCTTACGTCAAAATACAAATGCAAATTTTCCCTCGACCAATATCGAACGTGTGTTGGGTTATGACGATTTGACCATTTGACCATCTGCACTTTTTCGGCAACTTCGTAGACATCCATTTTTGGTTTTAAAAATGTATTATTTCAATTAAGAACTTACCCATCTGTTTCTCGAGCAAGGCAGAAATAAAACAAAATAATAAAAACAAAATGAATTTCCAAAAGTTAACACTGTAGCGTGCTTCGAATCCACCTCGGTCGTACGGAACGGAGAGTAAATTGGACTTGATTCCCCCTATGTTCGCAGTAGCTTGAAGCCGTCTGTATAGTTACGACGACAATACAAGATTATAGTGCAATTAACAGCTCCTCCCTACTCGAAGGGGGTGGAGGGGGTTCAGTTGAAGTAGGCCCGATTTCGTTGAAATTTGGTGTGTTGGGGCACTTGCGGATTGAGATAACGAATTTCTAACCAGATTTTGAAAATTCAATATGACGGATTCAAGATGGACGATTTTTGGTCATCTTTTGCTAACCAATTTTAACTAACATATACACATACGATTGCCTTCAAATTTGGCATGTATTTATAGTTTCAGTGAGAATATAATAATATATCATTATTAGGTTCCCTTCCCCCCTAAAAGGGGACTGGAGGGGTGAAAACACCTAAGTTTGTCCGATTTCAACCAAAACTGTTATACGGGGACTTTTGGGGATAAGAGGTTCGAATTTTTGATCAGATTTTGAAAATTCAATATGGCGGATTCAAGATGGAAGATTTTCGGTCATTGTTTTACTAACCAATTTTAACTGACTTATCCATATCCGATTGTGTTTAAATTTGGTATACGTTTATAGTTCCGGTGACAATGTAATAATATGGTATTCTCAGGTACCCACCTTCCTCTAACGAGGGAAGTGAAGGGGGAAAAAGATTTACTTTGTTCGATTTCAATTAAAATTAGCATACAGGGTTTGAAGGGGGATTATGAATTTTTGATCAGTTTTCAATATTTCAATACGGCGGATTGAAAATGGATGACAATACAATATAATGGTATTATTAGGTACACACTTCCCTCTAATGAGGGAAGTGGAGCGGGAAAAAGATTTAGTTTGTTCGATTTCAATCAAAATTGGCATACAGAGGTTTTTCGGGAAGGGGATATGAATTTTTAATCAGATTTGAAAATTTCAATATGGCGGATTCAAAATGGATGGAAGGGTAAAAATCTAAAAATTAAAAAATAAATATTTATTAAATAGAACTTTTGAAGTAAAAAGTAGAAATAATTTTTTATCTCTCCTTTACCATAATAAAAGCGATGGGCGCAAATAAAAAAAATTTAACTTTACGATGACAAAGAGAGAACTACAAAAGAAGAACTAAATTCTTCTTCTATTCAAATGATAAACATGATCCTTTCATCTACAGAAGCTGAGAACGGGTGAGATTGCCGTGCTTGCCAAGCCTGTAAAAATGTTCTGAGTTTATGGAGTAATACAACTGTTTCTTAGGTGAATCGTCGATGTGACCGATATACGATACCTAAATTTAAAATTTTTAATTTGCGCCCATCGCTTTTATTATGGTATAAGAGAGATAAAAAATTATTTTCTGCTTTTTAGTGCATTTAATAAAAGCTTGGTCTTTAAAAGTTTTTTTTTAATAAACATTTATTAAACTATAAAAAAAACTCCTATTCGTACAGCTAATCCAATAGCTCTCCGTTCATTTCTTCTTTTCTGCCTGGCCGTGGTTGAACTGCGACTTATAAAATTAAGCAAGTTTTTTACCAATTAATCCAAAGTCTAAACTGAAGTTGGTGGTTTAATCTAGATTTTTACCTTTGGATGTAAAACTAGCCCTAACTTATTAATTTTTTGACCTTTCTTTTTACCTTGTGCAACTCGGTAAGCAGGACAGAAAAAAAAACGATAATTTTATTCTGTAGCTTGTCTCAAAATGCGCAGTGCTGACATGCTCATTCTAAACTTTTCAGCATCTTTGGGATACTAGTGCCCATGTGCACGGGTTCGGCTTGATATATAAACCGAGCTTAAGCTTTAATTTTGGTTTGCAAGGGTGTGGAATATCATGTAAGTGGCACTTAAGCCATAGTTAAGATAATTGCATCAACTTTAAATCTGTTAAGTCGTTACTTCGGCTTAAGCGCATTTTTAGGTTATGTGAGGTATTTTTTGGTAATGTTTTTTAACAAATCCATTAATTTTATTTTATTAGTTTAAGAAATTGTTCCGTTGCCTTAAAATCTTTCTGTGATTAGTGGTATGTGCTCAAAATGGAACTTAGAACTTAGGAAATTAGACTTTGTAATCAATGGAATACCAAGAAGGACTTTTCAAAGAATGGATTATTTCAACACTTTGATGAAGATACGTTTTACAAAAGGTTAAAAAAAAATAATGTTTTTAAAGCTTTGCACAATATTTAAAAGCAAACTTTTTTTGTCTAAGCGGATAATTCATCTTTTTTTCGCAAACTCGTTGCAAAGAAACTCAAAAAGATGTTGTTTTCGTCTGGAGGTGTAAAGTCTCAATTACACAGACGAACATGCTCAAACAAAAGCTCGTGCAAAAGATCTAAAATTTTTTGCGTGAACATTTTTGTGAGCATTTCTTTGAACATTTTGTTCGGGTAAATTTTTGAGCAAATTATTGGTATCTGTTTTGGAAACATATTTTTAAAGATGAGAATAAATAAAATTTCACAGCAGTGATCATTGATCTCAATTCTTTAAAAAAATGGAACACCTACTTTTATTTTAAATTTTTGTGAAAAAACGCCGACCGCAAGCGAAACATTGTTATTGGCTATCAGTTTTGTCACATGGTTTAGGGTTACTTATAATATTTTTTCTTATTGTTTTTCCCGGATTTTTTCTCCCGGTGGTTTTTTTGGGATTTTCTTGCGAGTTTTTTTTATTTCCAAAAGTTTTTTTCCTAAATTCAAAAAACAACCCAGGAAAATTGGGAGTTTTTGAAATATCGGCAAAAAACTCAAAAATTGCACTTTTAAGCGGTAATCCGCGCCTCGCGACTATGAGGAGTACTTTACCCTTAGCTTTGATTGTGTTTTTTTTTAATTCCTCACACCACATTTACCTAGTTAGTTTAAGGCCCCAAGGGTTGCTTAAAAAAGCAAAAGGTTCATGAAAATGTTGAAGATATAGATATTTACTGTCAATTTAATGTAATAATCAAGGTCGATTACTGACACTGAACAAACAATATGCAAAGGGCAACATTCCGATTCAAAAGTCTATTACTGCTAAATTATGTTTTTTAGATAAGGGTCGGGATCGTACGGTTATAAACGTGGGTAATAAACGGGTATTATTTAAAACAAACGTGCTTTTGTTCTTATATTTGAAATTTAATAAAATGTATATAGATATTTGAATTTGACTTAATTATTATTGTAAAAGACTAAATTAGGAAGTAAAATAAAGAGATATTCTTTTAAACGTAAATTTTTATCATTACGTTTTACAGGCAACAGCAATAAATAAGTGCCAATTATTATTTTTTTATTCTCGTTTTTTTACAACCCCAAAAAAGTTACAGTATACTGGCATATCCCCTATAAAAATCAGGTCAATCGAAGTTGCTTATGAGGTAAAATGTTTTTCTTTCGGAAAGCACTTAATTAAAAATACCTTATTTTAAAACTTTGTTTTTCTATTTCCAGTTAAGTTCAATGAATTCCGATAACAATATATATTTTGAATTTGTAAAGAAATTTTTATACCCCCAATTCTTCAGACAAATTTTGCTCATCATTCTCTCCAAAATTTACGTGTGTTTTTTTGTACGCGATTTTGCTCGAACATTTCTTTGGACATTTTGCTCAAGAGGCTCGTGTAAATGTTTGTCGGCATTTCAACATCAAAGGAAAGTTTGTCTGTGTAAATGCCCCTTAATAATAAATAGTCAGGTTTTATAGTTGACCAATTATATTACTTTTATTTGCCTTTTCCTCCATATAATCATAAATCATCAATAAAATTTCTTTTTTTTTTAAACAACCTCCAATTTTACGTTGCCCTTTGACAGCTGGCAGGTAATAATCATGGTCACCACACAAAAAATACAAAATAATACAAAGAACTGTCACGTTGTCAATAATTTTCTTACTTTTTCTTCGGAACTTTTGCAAACCAAGTAAATCTCAAGGGTCACCCTCAGTTCAAGCGGAAGAGGTGCACACGGGTATAGTAGCAGTACTTGGCTATTTCTGTCAATATCTTAATGGTAGCGTGGGAGCATGAGCATCAAAAAATCCTATATATTCTCTGGTACGAGCCTGCAATCATTGGCATGGACTTTCGCTAATGAAATTAATCCAATCAACATTTAGACGATTGAATCGGTAAATCCTTTTAATTAAAAAAGTCCTTTTGAGCATTGAATGCGAGGTCATATTTTTATAAATCTGAAAAATCTTTTTATAAGGGGATTTTTATAATTAAATTTTATTCAGGGTCTTCTGGTAAACACAAATTTGTTGATGCGGGGATTGGGTAAGGGTAGCCCTTGGCTAAAAAGGCAGAGTCAATATAGGGTGTTTTATAATGCAGGTGGTCCAATGAGACTGAGCACCGGATTTATGTGGGAAACTATGAGCCCTTCAAACGTGGAAAAATATTCTCATATTAATTGGGGCCTGTCTATAGACTAGTTAATATAGAAAATGCTTAGAATAGTTTGACAGGCAAGTAAATTATGTTTTCGCAATTATTAACATCTTAAATTATATTGTTTGTCATAACACTTACTTACTATTTATATGCAAAACAACTGAATAGCAGTTCCTTTACCTATGCATACTCACTGTATTTTTTTTAATTGTTATATGTTTGACTCTTGAGCATGGAGCCAAGTCTAAAAAAGCGATTTTTAATGGTACCGCCGCGATGAACCTTAAAATAATTTAGTTAAATACCTGTTAAATTATTTTTATATGTACTAAAATACACTTATATTAAGACGCGTTTTGTGGTAAATTTAAAAACTGTAAAGAACTTGAATTGAAAGAAATTAACACCACCTTATGTCTTACACACACCACACCACTTAAGATTATAGGCAGATGACAAAATAGACATTTTTATTAAAAAAATGCCCTAAATTATTCCTATTTTTCTCTAAAATACTTTGTTTTATAACTTCATCAAAAACATGATTTTAGTAACTTTCTGAAGATAACTAAAGCATGTCTTTTTTGATTACCGATGCATAAAAAAATTTTTTTTTTTTGATCACGGGTGCAAAAAAACGGGTCCGTTTTTTACCCAAAATTTAAGAGAAATAGCGAAATATAGTAATATTGAAAAAATCTCATTTTTCTTGCTTAAAAATTAAACCATTTCCTCTAGTTTTCACAAAGTATTTACGAAAAAGTCATTCAAAAACATCGTCAAAATATCAAACTATCAAAGATTAAAACCTGGCAACAATGAACGGCACCGAGTAAAATGACACATCGCTATGGAAACGACTGTTACTTCATTTACCAGCCGCCTTGATTTATAATGTAAAGATGATGTTGTTTTTCTTGGATATTTTGATAAAGGTATTAAAAAGATAGTGTTCACAACTCGCAGCTAAACTATGCTTTTTTTAATCGCGTTTTTGAATACCTCGCTGCGCTCGTTATTTAAACCATCGCTTGTAAAAAAAAGCACTATTTTAGCCACTAGTTGTGAAAAATACTATTTTATAGCCTGCTGTCTCTATTGAACAACCTTAAATATTTTAACAGAAAGAAAATGTTTTTTGGCAGTACTATTTTTGAGCGCTTAAAAAACTGTGAAAACTTGAAAAATGTGAGTGTTTTATTCTAGAAAAACATAGTAAAAAATGCTTAAACAAAGATTTATTATGCTAAAATATTTTAAGCCTTAACTTAAGCTGGTTAAAATTTTTTTGGAAACAGTTTTTAATAAATTGGCTAATAAAAGTTATAAAACCAGAAAATAAGACCTCTCCGCTCTCTTTTTTGTTAATTTTGACATTTCCAGAAAGGTACTTTTTAAAAAAGCGAAAAATGATTTGAAACTGGATTGAATTGAATCCAAAAGAAATTTAGCAAAACACTTTCCAGACAAAATCCAAAGAACGTTAATATGTTTTTAATAAAATTCACTTTTCGGTTTTTATGAAGACATTGGTTCGCAAAAGCAGAAAAAGTCCTTACTGCTAGACCTGTAAGAAGTACTTTAAAGTTGACTTAAGGTCAGATAGTCCTTGTCCGTCATCTTTAAAGCACTTATTGTGTGTACTCATGTAAACTAAAATATTGAAAAACGTTTAGGAATGATAATGTCTGGTTACTGTGAGAAAAAAAAGAAATAATAATAATAAGTAAACTTTTATTTAACCGTAATAACTAATTTATGTATTTAGTAGGCTTTACAGGTAAGTATCTGAAAATAAAATTTGATTATATTATGTTCACTGTAGGTAATGTATTATAAAACTAAGACAAAGTTTGATTCGAGAAACCATTTTGAAATAAGCCTTTTGAAAGTTTTGAAACGTATTTTGTTTTTTTTTTAATATCTAAAGGCAGTTTGTCAAAGACAATCTGTCCAATAATTTGGGAATTTTGTGGCCCAATAGTAGTATTTACTTTTATAGAGGGTATATTTTCATTTAATCTAAATCTAGTTAAGTAATGCTGCTCTATTTGAGAAGTACATACATTTATGTTCTGTAAGACGGGCATTTTGTAAAATAAATGTTTAATATGTGTAGGTAAATATCTCTGCGCTGCCAAATCTTTGACTTTAATTAAAAATAGTTTTTATATTTGTTTTTTTGGGCAATTTGTAAAGAGGTACATAAGAGAATGCAAGTTTTTGTGAAGTTGTCTAAGTGGTAAGAACGTAACTTTCTGAAATTTATCACTTTCTTCTCTTCTCATGTAATATACTGTTTCTGCATTAGCAAAACATGAACAGCAAAACTTTTTGCAGGAACAAAAAACAGATTTTTTAGTCTCGGCGAATAAGAATCTATACCAGCTAAAAATTTCTCAGCAAGGCAATTTCTAACTAAAAGCCACTCGATTTTCCTCAGTCGTGTGTTCTGCTAATTATTTGCTTTATGTCGTGGCGTCGGTAAAAACGTACGTAAGTAGGTACAATAGAAGACCGGGAATTAACTTAGCCAAGTCGACGCCTTTACTTATTTTACCTACAATAGGCAAGGTAATGCCTTCAAAGTCGCCAAATACAACTTTAAACAACGTAATTACAAACTGAGACTGCAAAAGAAGTAGTAACGTAACGTAACAAGGGGTGTTGGTCACATTCATAATTTTAAAAAACGCTTAACACCGGTTGGCACAAGAATTTTTCTTGGAATCGTTTTTTGAAATGATTTATACTTAAAAGGATAATAATTAATTAAAACGGGCGCGTGTATATAACATGACATTGTACAGGGGGTAGCGCTGGTGCAAATGTATACAGGGTGTCGTATTTAAAACGTATTTTTCGAGAAATAATAAAGCAAGTCGATTTCGTTTGAAATTTTTGTAGAACGTAGCGTCACTCCCTGAATTTAAATAAATAAATTGGGTAAAGTAGTACCTTATCTTAAGCATTTTTTAAATACCTTTACAAACACTTCAAGATCTAAAAAGTGCATCTATTAGTTTTTAAGATCTTTACTTTTAAAAGTGCATGGATCAATTCCTAAAAATTTTTGTTTTTACTTAACTAGGGCTTGTATTTACTCATAAAATTGGAACCTTGGAGGAATATCAGTTTGTTAGTCCTCCAAGATTGGAACCTATTTGAAAGTTAAATATTTCGAAAACTAATAGTCAGATTAAAAAAATGTTTGTAAATATATTTACCTAAGAGCAACGAATAATACTAATTTCATGACCATCTCAACACGATTTTAATGGCTCATTTACGGTCCCAGGATAATAATAAAGCTTAGGCGTAAACCACAAGATGGCGTGACAAGCGATGAAACTTTATTTTATAAGAGCACTAATTGACGCAATAATGTGAATTATTTATCTATATTTTGAAGACAATAAATGTTCATTAGACATAGATAAATCCAATATAATTTTAGTGTCTATTCACAAATTGATATATTACGCATTTTTAAGAGAAAAAACCTTGTTTTTAAAAAGATATATGAAAAGTCCCATAGTAATCTTATTTGTTTTAACGTTTTAGATAGAACGTCATTGAAATTTCAGGTTATGAAGGTTGTTGATTTAAGAGTGTTTGCGTTTAATATTTTTGATAATTTCTGATACACTCGCACACCCTAACTCGTATGTTCATGCTTAGATAAATTAAGACACTCGCCTGCGGCTCGCGTCTCAAACCATATTTTTCATTGAAATTTTGGGGGTGATGTGTTATGATACCACCAATTCACCATGCTATTGATGCTTTCCGACTGTATGTCTTCTGATGAATGTTCTGTTCTCGATATTCTGTTGTTTTTATTTTTATTTACTGTCGCAAAACTCTTTTTTATCATTTGATCAGCTGTTTTTGATTCTGTTGACCAACCAAAATTTAAAATATTTTATCTAATGCAATTTCGAAGGTAAATAATATCATATCCCACCCTCACTACCTCTCATATATTCTATATTGTTTTGACGTTACCCAGTATTAACGCAAAGATATCAAATATAACAGAGGCACTTGAACATAATACCTACCCTGTATTAGCTACAACCTAATAACTCTAAAATATATATCTATAATATAAAATGCGGTAAACCACAATTATTGGTATTAACCTCACAATAAGTCACACTAACGCGTCTAACACAACTTAAAAAGCATTTATTTGATACAAACTTAATAAAAATCCAACTATAATATACTTAATTGTTTAACAAGATTTTGTTATAAAAATTTTTGCGGAATAACTTCTACATCATTAACATAGTGAGACTATTTTTTTATATACCTGCATCAAACAATCGGAAAAAACATACAACAAACTAGAACACAATAGTAGTTTTCACAACTAGTGGCAAAATAGTGCGTTTTTTACAAGCGTTCGTTTAAATAACGAGCACAGCGAGGTATTTAAAAACGCTAGTAAAAAAGCACAGTTTAGCCGCGAGTTGCTATCACTATTTTTTTAATACCTTTATCAAACAATCCAAGAAAAACAGGAAAATAATTTTTAAAATCTCGAACGAAGAGCACTTCTCGTAACTCACCATCTTTACACTATAAATCAAACCGGCTGGTAAATGAAATTACAATGGTTTTCCTGGCGATGTGCTTTTTTACTCGGTGATGCTCATTGTTGCGACATTTTAATCTTTGACAGTTTGATATTTTGACGATATTTTTAAATGATTCTTTTGTAAATACTTTTTGAAAACTCACGGAAATGGCTTAATTTGTAAGCAAGGATAATTAGATTTTTTCAATATTCCTATTTTCCGCTATTTCTCTTCAATTTTGGGTAGAAAACGGACAGAAATCTTTTTTTTGCACACGTGAACAAAAAGAAAGTTTTTTTTGCATCGGTAACCAAAAAAGCCATGCTTTAGTTATCTGCAGCCAGTTACTAAAATCATGCTTTTGATGAAGGTATAAAAAATAGTAGAAAGTATGAAAAGTTTTTTTGCATCGGTAACCAAAAAAGCCATGCTTTAGTTATCTGCAGACAGTTACTAAAATCATGCTTTTGATGAACGAGTAAAAAATAGTAGTTTTTTTTATACCTTCATCAAAAACATGATTTTAGTAACTGTCTGCAGATAACTAAACATGACTTTTTTGGTTACCGATGCAAAAAAAAAAGTTTTTTTTTATCCCGGGTGCAAAAAAGATTTCTCTTAGCGAAAATAGAAATATTGAAAAATTCTAATTATTCTTGCGTAAGAATTAAGCCAGTTCCGCCAGTTTTCAGCAAGTATTTACGAAAAAATCATTTAAAAATATCGTCAAAATATCAAATTGTCAAAGGTTAAAATGTCGCAACAATGAACGTCACCAGGTAAAAAGACACATCGCTATGGAACCGATTGTTATTTCATTTACCAGCCGCCTTGATTTATTTCACAACTAGTGGCTAAAATAGTGCTTTTTTTACAAGCGTTGGTTGAAATAACGAGCGCAGCGAGGTATTTAAAAACGCGAGTAAAACAAAGCACAGTTTAGCCGCGAGTTGTTAACACTATTTTTTTTAATACTTTTATTAGAAAATCCATGAAAAACATGAAAATACTTTTAAAAATCTCGAACGAAGAGAACCTCTCGCAACACACCATCTTTACACTACAAATCAAGGCGGCTGGTAAATGAAATAACAATCGGTTCCATAGCGATGTGTCTTTTTACTCGGTGACGCTCGTTGTTGCGACATTTTAATCTTTGACAATTTGACATTTTCACGATATTTTTAAATGATATTTTCATAAATACTTGCTGAAAACTGGTGGAAATGGCTTAGTTCTTAGGCAAGAGTAATTAAATTTTTTTAATATTACTATTTTCCGCTATTTCTCTTTAACTTTGGGTAAAAAATGGACAAAAATCTTTCTTTGAATCCGTGATAAAAAAAAAGTTTTTTTGCATCGGTAACCAAAAATGCCATGCTTTAGTTATCTGCACACATTTATTAAAATCATGTTTTTGATGAAGGTATAAAAAAAAGATTTTTTAAAACAAAAATTTATTGTGTTACAAAAAAAAACCTAAATATCTTTTTACTCTTGATAACAAAACAAATACCAAAGCAGAAAAAAAAGAAAAACATTTTCCTGACTCTGCTCGAAGTCTAATGAAAAAAAAATTAAACAAAGGACCTTATAAATCAGTTCAGGGGCAAAAAAATTTTGTTTTTAAAATTAGCATATAATTACCATAAAAAACTCGAGTATTTCAATATGAAATGATTATGAAAAAATTTGAGAAAGAACAATTTTTTGAGAGTGCTCGAAATTACATTGTTTTTGTTTTATTTACCCTTGCAAAATCCTTGTTTGAGTTTATCTACTCCCGAGCGTGGGATATAATAATAAAAATACTCGTTCAATCAAAATTGCTTGGTTCATATTCAATACAGAAATTAAATTGAACTGTCATTTATCGTAGCCAAAAAATTGGTCCTATTGAATTTGAACGGAATTGTATCTGTCTACGTTAAAACGCTTGTGCCACCGGGATCCGAAGGCATTTGATTGGGGGTGGGATAAAAGCTGTTTTCCCAACTAATATTAGAACCGATTCCCAAGTTTCTTGAAACTGAGATTAGTTTATTGTTTTTTGAACAAATTAGAAATAGAAAATGTTTTGTAAAATATACCTAAATTTCGAAAATGAACCCTCATATTTCCCAACTGCAAGCAAAATTGGGGGTGGGAGGCTCCCCCCATCCGCCCCCTAGGTATCGCCGGTGGCTTGGGTTTTTCTTTGTGCCATATACGATACCAAAGAAAGACCACCCTGTAAAAAAAAAACACATAGCTTTAAGTAACACGGTTTTCGTAGTTGTATTTCCTGATTTTGCTAAAGTAACGCAATCTGTTGTCGAACAGATAAATTATAAACCGTTACAAAAGTTACGTATGTTCGTTTTATCCCTGAAAAGTGAGGGGATATTTTTCTCGCGGCTAGAACCATCCCGTACCAGTGTGGTGCGTTTATGCAAGAACCGCAAGAAAATAGCGCAAGTGGGGGGTGGAACCACCTTAAAAAGCTTAACAGATAAAATATCCGGCGCAGTACCACCCTTGAGTGTAGAAGTGACTGACAAAAGACAGCAAAATGAAAACTCTGGTACGTACAACAATGATAACAGTTTTTTTTTTAAATTTTTGCGGTGTACAAGTGTGGCCTGAAATATTTTTTAGTTTTCCAAAATGTTGAGAATTTTAAGAAACTGATTCGAGTGTATTAGTGTGATTTCAATACAACAAATTTTTGAGGGTAGAAAACAGCTTATCTTTTCTACCTGATGCGATATACCAAGGTTCTTTTTATGTCAATAATCATTTAAAAATGAAATACTTATTAAACAATTTTCTTTGATCGTGCTTTATAAAATAAAGGTCAAATTCACCTACCACTTTATTAGGGCTTCAGGTTAAGGTTTAAAAGAAATGGGAATACTTAATTATTTATAATATTTATTTGAAATCAATACGTTTCTCGGAAATTAGTTTCTTACAGTAAGATTAAAATTAAATGATAAGTTTATATAAGAAATCAATCAAAAGTACTTAACCACATAGGGTAAAATTTGTTTTTTCTTTTTTTTAATAAAAAATTTGCTTCGTGGTTATGTATATATTTTTAAATCACTTTACTTAATTTTAAAAAAGTCAACTTCTTTGTTTTCTTAACACTATCACTAAAGACCATTTAAACCAATTTATGAAATTTTCTAGACATAGAAAAATTCTTTGGTTGTGTTACTTTTCGACACTAGTGCGGAAAAGTAAATGTGCTTAGTTTTGGCTTATAGTTGTGGTTTATGAAATGACTTAAAAATATCTCAATGAATTATTAGAATTGTTCTATAATTTTTAATTAATTGAAAAAGTGTAAAATATGTTAAAATACTTTTTATGCACATTAGGGAATAAAAGGGTATTTTTAATCCCTTATTTTAAGGACTAAAGTGTGTGGCGCTTTAAGTCCCTCAGGACTTAAAAGTAAATTTAATTCCTGAGAGATTAAAGGTACAAAATTTCAAAACTGCTACATATATATTTCCCAAGATTTATGGGCGAGAAACTGGCCTATAGCCTATTCTGCGGGTGTTTCAATGTCCATCTTCAAATTGAATTTTATTTTTTCTAAAACGCCATACCAACGCTTTTAAGGCACAGCACTTTTCGATGTCAACAACAATATTCTAATGACTCATCAGTCAGACGAGTTGACATTTTAAAACTAGAGTACCGTTACGTCTTTCATTATTTCCTCTCAGTCCTAATGTGCATATAAAGTAGGGAACTAAAATTAGTTTTATTCCCTCATCAAATTGTACAAACTTTTCGTTTCAGGATTAAAAGGACCACTTTAGTCTCTATAGTTTGGCCCTGATAAAAGCCTCATTTAATCAAATCCACGTTAAACAAAAAAAAACCTGATATTTTTTATTTAGAAGTTTGTTTTACCACAGCACCAAAGTAAAAATAAGCCTGTCAGTAAAACACTACCGTGTCAAAACCAACTTGACTTCTTCGCTACACGTTTGTATGAAAATAGTGCACCTAACACGCGCCTTAAGTGAGTTTTCCGCACTTGATTGCTGGCCGAATTCCGCTAACGCGTCGTTGGCCGTTTCAATTGCGTGCGGAAAGTGGCACTTCCCTCATTTGTGAGAAATCATTTACTATAGAAACTACAATTCGTTAAACCAATTTTTTATTTTTTTTTATCGGAAACCAATTCAATAACAAATTCGAAACTTATAAGACCAGTTTTTAATCCAACCACTGTTCATCAAACTCATTTAATATCAAACTCGTAATTTGTAAAACCCATTTTTATTAAAACCCAGAATTTCTCAAACCATTATTTTTCAAAAAAATTGATTGCGCATTCGTCAATAATATATGAACGGGAGGCGTACACGCAGGACGTTTTATTAATAAGATCCGTCAACCCATAAACCTACACCTTCAAAAAAATGAAAGAAAGGATCGTTAAACCATTCTACAATTATTTAAAAATTTCTTTTTCCAGATCTGTGTTTGCCTGATCCTCGGCGTCGCCTACGCCGCGGAAAAAGCCGCCGAAAAAACCGCTGACAACAAAGACGCCGCCAAGAAAGTGGACAAACGTGGACTGATCGGTCTGGGCATCGCTGGACACGGATTAGGCGGCGGTCTCGGCTTGGGCGGCGGTGAAGGTTTGGGCATTGGCCACTTGGGCATTGGCGGCTTGGGCAACTTGGGATCTGGATTGGCTTTAGGTATGTACTCTAGAGGAGATCGGGGCTATGGGGGCACCCCGGGATATCGGGCCACCTCAGCATTTTACAAACCCCTCGCGGATCATTAAAAATTTGCCACGTCTTTCGCCAACCCAAATAAAGAAATCATTTTAAAAAATTAGGCCTATGGGCGATTTTTGTTTCAAAACAATCTGTTTTTTTAATTATTATTTCAGTATTTTTTGGCATACGCCACTGCTTGGGCAACTCCTTAGCGAGTTTTGAAGATATATTAAGAGAAAGCCTACTTAGGTCAAATGCCATAATAAGTTCCGGATTCAGACACCCCTGGCGTGTCCAGTAATGCAGCTCAGTGTTCATGAAGAAAGAAGGCAGAGCCCATGACATGATTTAAAATCGTATAAAAGTGAATAAGGAAAAAAACAAAGCATGTTTAAAGATTTTTGATTTTGTGTTTGTAGTTCATTAATTTGACCTAGTACTTTTTTAATATTTGATTTTTTATAAAAATCTGCTAATATGTAGAGGGCTAGATACCTTATAATTAGGTATAAAATCAAAAAAATGTTATAAAGTTCACCTAGCCGGCCAACAAAAACTAGCGCCACAGGCGAAAATTTCTTAAATAGTTACATGTGAGTTTAAAAATTTTATCATTTTTTTTATGTGAGTATAATTTCTGGAGAAGCCATCACAAAAGGGGAGGATTCCCCCTATTTCCACCACTGTTTAAAATGTTACACAAATTGTCATTATAAAAAAAGAGTGAGCAAACATTCAATAAAGTCTTATTCTAAGTGTTCTATTTTCCTTTGGCAAGCAGTATATTCCGAGGTGTATTCTTATTGAGATAATTTGTTTTTTTTTTCAGGAGGTGGATTAGGAGGCGCTGGCTTGGGCGGAGCTGGAGTAGCTGCCGGTCCCGCTATCGACTTGGGCGGTCACTCTCACACTCACACCACCATCACCAGAAACTTGGGACTCCCAGTAGCTCAACCCTACGCTGTTCCCATTGACCGTCCCGTCGGCGTCCCAGTCGCTGTAGACCAACCCTACGCTGTCGACCGTCCCATCGCCGTTCCAGTCCCAAGACCATACACTGTCCCAGTCGAAAGAAGAGTTGCCGTGCCCGTTGACAGGCCCGTCCCAGTCGATGTCCCACAACCGTACGGTATCCCAGTTGACCGTCCAGTAGGAGTTGCTGTCCCACACCCAGTCCCCGTCGGTGTCCCAAGGCCATATGCTGTGCCAGTGGCTCACCCTGTCCCAGTCCATGTTGGCAAATTGGGACACTATTAAAGTGGAGGAGTGTGATTAATTTGTAGAGTCATTTTTTAGCTCATTTTTTTGTAAATAATTAAAGAAAATTCCAATAAATTATTTTAATTATGTACGAACCTGAGGTTTTGCTTTACATATAAAATCAGTAGACCAATTTTCTTCTTCTATTATTTTTGTTTCACACCCACATATACATATGCATGTAGTATTGAGAGCCAAGCTCACAATGGTTTTTGAAACATCCAGGGTACAAATTAACTCTGTGTTTCGGACTTCCATTGTCTATATTTTATTTATACACGACGTTTCGATCAGTACAATCTCTGATCGTCTTCAGGTGCAAACTACAATCAATTCCTAAGGCTACGTACTTATATACTGTGAGAAATCACTCAACCTTGAAGTTTAAGAAGTTGGCTCCGCCCAAGGAGGGGCTTCCAAATATTTGGGATTTCAACACTTGGTTTACTGAAAATACCCTGATTCTGCCCAATAAAGGCAGCTTCAAGGAATTTTCGTTTCTTCCAGTGTGACTCCTTGTGCAAAACCTTTGCTTCTGCCCACTTCATTCGGTGTTGTTTTGACCATGCATGTTCGGCAATTCCTGATTTCGTGGTTTCACCTTTTTGGGTATTCGTCTGATGTTCCTTAAGCCTAACAGATAGTGGTCTTTTAGTTTCGCCTATGTATGATTCACCACACTCACAAGGAATTTGGTAAATGCATTCCTTATTTTGTTTGTTCTCCGGTTTTGTTTTACTAAGAAGGCTTCGAATTGTATTACTAGATTTAAAAGCTGTTTTAATATTAAAGTTCTTCGCTACTCTTCGAATTTTCTCTGATACTCCTTTAACGTATGGGATTGTAAGGAATGCATTTGCCTGGTTTTGGTCATGTAATCTCTGTCCTGTTTGTTGAGATTTAGAAATAGTATCTGTTATAAGTTTCAGGCTGTAACCATTCTGCTGCAGATCCTTCTTAATGTTTCCTATTTCGATTTCCAAGTCATGAGAATTGTTACAAATTTGAACGGCTCTGTTATACAAAGTTTTGATTATGCCTCGTTTGGTTGTAGCAGAATGATTTGAACCTTGATTTAAATATTGTCCTGTGTGAGTGGGTTTACGATAGACTGTTGTTCTGATGTCGCTTTCTACTCGTGTGACAAGTACATCAAGAAAAGGAATTTGACAATTTTGCTCCAACTCCATTGTGAATTTAATGGTGGGTCTTATGTTATTTAGGTGGTGAAGAAATTCTGAAAGTTGTTGGTCATTCCCGGTCCAGACAATAAAAGTATCATCAACATGTCTCAGCCAGAGCTTAGGTTTATATGTTGCGGTATCAACCGCGTGTGATTCGAACCACTCCATGTAAATATTGGCCACCACTGGCGAAAGCGATGAACCCATTGGCAGACCGTCTTCCTGAGCATAAAACCTATCTTTCACTTGAAAATAAGAGTTATGTAGGCAGCACTCCAACAACTCCATCACTCCCTCCAGCGGTAGGCTGGTACGTTCATAAAGGGATTCGTCATCAACCAGTCTCTTTCTAATAATGTCTAACGATTCCTTTATTGGGACATTGGTGTATAGACTTTCGACATCAAAACTGACAAGTCTATCCTCGGTTCCTAAAACAAAAGATTTAAGAATATTAACAAAATGGTGTGAATTTTCTACAAATGAAGCGGTCTTGCCTGCAAGAGGTTGAATAATTTTCAAAAGGAATTTAGACAGATTGCTTGTTGGAGAATTTCTGGAACTTGTAATTGGGCGTAAGGGCATTGCATCTTTGTGAATTTTGGGAAGTCCGTATAGATGAGGAGGCTTGCTATAATGTGGTGTAAGTTGAGATCTTGTATTGTCCGGAATATATCTGGAATACTTTTTCAAAATTCTATAAACCTTACTTTCGATTGATTGCGTCGGATCTTTTGGGAGAAGTTTATAGTTTCCTTTAGCAAGTACCTCTTCAACTTTCTGGTCATAGGTTTCCGTGTCCAAAATCACTGTTGCATTGCCCTTGTCTGCCGGTAAGATTTTAATTGATTTGTCCTTTTGAAGATTCTTCAACGCGATTTCCTCTGTTTTGCTTATATTAGAGGTATGCTTAATAGGTTTGTCAATAATGGTCCTTACCTGATGTCTGAACTCGTCGGCGTCTTGTCGTGGAAGAGGATGACCTTCTATGGCGGTGATGATATCGATGGTAGGTATCTTCTTAGGAGCGATGGAAAAGTTAAGTCCTTTGGCAAGTAAGTTTTCTTCTATGGGTGTCAATGTCTTCTTTGACCCATTAACGATGGTTCTTACAGCGTCGGTGGTCGATTGGCTTTGTGGCTGTTGATGGGCGAATTTCCTTTGGTGTTTTGCTTGCCAAGTCTGTCGTAGATGGTCGCAGGTTCGTGTAATTTTGTCCAGAATCGGTTGATAACACACGAACCTGCGACCATCTAGAGAGAGACTGGTTGATGACGAATCCCTTTATGAACGTACCAGCCTACCGCTGGAGGGAGTGATGGAGTTGTTGGAGTGCTGCCTACATAACTCTTATTTTCAAGTGAAAGATAGGTTTTATGCTCAGGAAGACGGTCTGCCAATGGGTTCATCGCTTTCGCCAGTGGTGGCCAATATTTACATGGAGTGGTTCGAATCACACGCGGTTGATACCGCAACATATAAACCTAAGCTCTGGCTGAGATATGTTGATGATACTTTTATTGTCTGGACCGGGAATGACCAACAACTTTCAGAATTTCTTCACCACCTAAATAACATAAGACCCACCATTAAATTCACAATGGAGTTGGAGCAAAATTGTCAAATTCCTTTTCTTGATGTACTTGTCACACGAGTAGAAAGCGACATCAGAACAACAGTCTATCGTAAACCCACTCACACAGGACAATATTTAAATCAAGGTTCAAATCATTCTGCTACAACCAAACGAGGCATAATCAAAACTTTGTATAACAGAGCCGTTCAAATTTGTAACAATTCTCATGACTTGGAAATCGAAATAAGAAACATTAAGAAGGATCTGCAGCAGAATGGTTACAGCCTGAAACTTATAACAGATACTATTTCTAAATCTCAACAAACAGGACAGAGATTACATGACCAAAACCAGGCAAATGCATTCCTTACAATCCCATACGTTAAAGGAGTATCAGAGAAAATTCGAAGAGTAGCGAAGAACTTTAATATTAAAACAGCTTTTAAATCTAGTAATACAATTCGAAGCCTTCTTAGTAAAACAAAACCGGAGAACAAACAAAATAAGGAATGCATTTACCAAATTCCTTGTGAGTGTGGTGAATCATACATAGGCGAAACTAAAAGACCACTATCTGTTAGGCTTAAGGAACATCAGACGAATACCCAAAAAGGTGAAACCACGAAATCAGGAATTGCCGAACATGCATGGTCAAAACAACACCGAATGAAGTGGGCAGAAGCAAAGGTTTTGCACAAGGAGTCACACTGGAAGAAACGAAAATTCCTTGAAGCTGCCTTTATTGGGCAGAATCAGGGTATTTTCAGTAAACCAAGTGTTGAAATCCCAAATATTTGGAAGCCCCTCCTTGGGCGGAGCCAACTTCTTAAACTTCAAGGTTGAGTGATTTCTCACAGTATATAAGTACGTAGCCTTAGGAATTGATTGTAGTTTGCACCTGAAGACGATCAGAGATTGTACTGATCGAAACGTCGTGTATAAATAAAATATAGACAATGGAAGTCCGAAACACAGAGTTAATTTCAAACACATCATTGTCTCAAACTTTCAAACATCCAGGGTACAGAAATAGTACATTTCCTAACTGGTTCGAAAAGTGCCACTTTTCTGCACACGATTGCAGTTGGACTCAAGGCCATACCGTGGGTCATTTTCCTCTCTGGAGAAAAAAATATTTTCTGTTCCAGAGACGAAAATAAAATAGTATATTACATAACGAGAGAAAAAAATGACATATTTCACACGAGCGTCAATTTTTTGAACGCGCTTGCCGAGTGACACAACACGCGAGTGTAAGAAAGTTACTTTCTATCGAATTTTGTACGCTATTTTTCCTACGACCACTTTAGGATTTAATTTGTTTTCATCTCAAGAGAAGAAAGTATTTTTTTTCTCTAGGGACTTCTGCAAATCATAGCCTACTAGATACCTGCATTGTTTGGATGGTTTGCAGTCATTCATTTTCATCACTAGAGAAGAAAACATTTTCGTCTCTAGAGACGAAAATAACATTGATATGCGTCTAAAATATAAAACTTTCTGAGGCGTTAAAGAGTGCAGATTTGGTTACTTTCGTGTGTGAAGGAAGTAGAAAAATAAGTGTAAATAGTAACTAGCTCTCTGACCTGGGGGGGGGGGCTAGTGGGGCCTAGCTGACACTGCTTGATAGTGATGTTTTTCTCAAAAATGTTTAATATTATCTCGAATATTATGCATTATTACCTTAACTAAAATTAACCGTATCTTTATTCGACTCAACCCAGCTGTTTAATATAAATTAACTTAAATTAACTGCAACTTCCTTGCCTTTCATATTTTTTCTACCAAGATATCAACTTCAAGCATAGATACATCACCACCTGCACTCGTGGAGTAATTTTCAATAAAATTTTTACTTTCTTCGATGTTTTTTTTAAATAAAGCATTTACCAATGTAGCCAATAGCAAGTTTGATTATTAGTTAGTGCATATTTATTTTCCAGTATTCTAAGCAACTTACATCTGATGCCAACTCTATCGCGCTGTCCAAGAGCGCTTTCTACTATATAATCCTTAGTTTGTGCAGCAATTTGTCGTTTCCGTTTTGATACTCTGATAGGTTCTGAAGAAATATCATGTTTATCGACGAAGTCTCGGATTTCATTTTTAAAACTGTTTCTAGTTTCTTCTAGAGACTGTAGCGTACCATCTATTATTAAATTTGCTTTGCCGAGAGTACCATCTTTATCCTGAAAGTACTGACTAAAAACGTTGATACGTAATAACACAAAGTATGGAATATGCAGGCAAATGAAAAACTCGGCTTTTTGAATAGATGCTAATAGTGCAACAACTTCAAGGGCATCTCTCTCCTGCTTATCAGTTACTTCACATTTTAGTGCCATTTTACTCGCCACAATTAAAGTTTAATAAATCTGCTTTACAATTTTCAAATCGGCATGCCCAGCGTGTAGTAAAAAATTTAGAACCTTCCAAAAATTTAATACCGAAGCTCTCTGCAACCTTTTTAAGTTTAGGAAGCTGTGAGGAGAAGGCCAAAACTCCAATAGTAATTTCATTTGGTAAAATTCTCTTTTTTACTTATACTTAACTTCACGGTAGACATTGGGAATTTATTTTTCATTTTGTTATTCTAGTGTTTGCCAAAGCATTTGTCCATGACTTGTTGATTTGATCGTTCGTATTTGTCTATAAAAACTTATGGCGCACTGATGATCCCTAACAAGGGTGACACGCGTATTTGCGTCTAGTCTCCAAGTAGCAACCGGTATGTATCATGGTGGTACTCCGGTGTATTATATACAGACCGCTTCAAGCTACTGCGAACATAGGGCGAAAGAAGTCTAATTTGCCAGTGTACGTACATGCAGAGACACCGCACGCCTATCAGTGAAGCAACCAACACTCAGGCTTCCGATCGCCATTCGCTGCCGTTCGCCGCCGTTCGCCTTGTATTTAGTACGCCTCTAACCAAGGTGCTGTGTGGAGCGTAGTCAATGAAACCGGAATTTGGTCAATAAATACGCAAATTTTTATAACGTAATTTTCTTATTTTTTGTCACTGATAAATAAGAGCGTTTTATTGTCAACTGCTCAGATTTATCAGTGACGACGTGTTACATAAAAATAATAAGGAGAAACAAAATAAAAGCAAGTTCTCAAAATAAAATAATATATTCTAAAAACCAAAAAGATTCTCCCAGTCAAAAAAAAAATAAAGCAAATGTTCGAAAAGTCCTCCTTGCTCGGCTAGACAATATCCGAGCCTACTATAAAAACCCCGTCCAACGTTTCCTGTATACAGACCGCTTCAAGCTACTACGAACATAGGGGGAATCAAGTCCAATTTACTCTCCGTGCCGTACGACCGAGGTGGATTCGAAGCACGCTGCAGTGTTATCTTTTGGAAATTCATTTTGTTTTTATTATTTTGTTTTATTTCTGCCTTGCTCGAGAAACAGATGGGTAAGTTCTTAATTGAAATAATACATTTTTAAAACTAAAAATGGATGTCTACGAAGTTTGCCGAAAAAGTGCAGTTGGTCCAATGGTCAAATCGTCATAACCCAACACACGTTCGATATTGGTCGAGGGAAAATTTGCATTTGTATTTTGACGTAAGAACACAGTATCCCCAAAAACTAAATGTTTGGGGGGGGTATTGTAGGGGAACACGTAATTGGGCCATTTTTTATTAAGGGCAATTGCAATTTGAATAGTCCTAGATACTTGGATCTACTGCAGCAGCACATTATTCCAACTGCTAGGCAGTTGTTAGGTATAAGATTTGGTGAAACATGGTTTTCAACAAGATGGTTGTTCCGCTCACAATGTTGGCCTTGTTAGGGAATATCTTGATAATGTATTTCCTAATCGGGTTATGAGTACACGGGGAACTATTTTATGGCCAGCTCGATCTCCCGATCTTGCTCCTAATGACTTCTATCTGTTTTTGAAGAAGCTTTTCAAATTATCACCCCTAACATGCTTGGAAACGTTAGAAGGGGTTTTTATAGTAGGCTCGGATATTGTCTAGCCGAGCAAGGAGGACTTTTCGAACATTTGCTTTAATTTTTTTTTGACTGGGAGAATCTTTTTGGTTTTTAGAATGTATTATTTTATTTTGAGAACTTGCTTTTATTTTGTTTCTCCTTATTATTTTCATTGTAACACGTCGTCACTGATAAATCTGAGCAGTTGACAATAAAACGCTCTTATTTATCAGTGACAAAAAATAAGAAAATTACGTTATAAAAATTTGCGTATTTATTGACCAAATTCCGGTTTCATAGACTACGCTCCACACAGCACCATGGTTAGAGGCGTACTAAATACAAGGCGAAAGGCGGCGAACGGCAGCGAATGGCGATCGGAAGCCTGAGTGTTGGTTGCTTCACTGATAGGCGTGCGGTGTCTCTGTATGTACGTACACTGGCAAATTAGACTTCTTCCGCCCTATGTTCGCAGTAGCTTGAAGCGGTCTGTATATAGTTTGTGTTTGCTATCAATAAGTCATGGTAAAAAGCCCGACTGGTGGATGGACTGCGTCTGAAACCAATTAATGGTAGAACTAGTGGGGATTATTTATATATATGTTTTACTTCCCTCGCTAAGGGAAGTAATGTAATCATCTAAAAATCGCACTTCGAGATTTTCATGATCCTCTACGAATTTTGAGGTTCCGAATGTTGACAAGCACGAATCCAGACGCTGTCGCTTTGTCTGTCGGTCGGTCTGTCTGTCGCCTACTTTTTAGCCACACAAAATTTTACATGGTGATTACTTGTGTTGACGCGCAGACCCCTATTGTTTTTGAGCATTTTCCTGTTAGACCCTTCGGAGCTACCCCCAGAAGACTTCATCCTTATCAAATTTCACACAAATCTATCTATCTGGATAAACTCTGGAAAAGCCTGAATACACCCTGGAAAGTCTGGATACATCCAGGAAAAGTCTAGATACACCCTAGAAAACTCTGGATACACCCTGGAAAAGTCTGGAAAGACTCTGGAAAAATCTGGAAAGACACTGGAAAGGTCTGGATACACTCTGGAAAGTCTGGAAAAACCCTAAAAAAGTCTAAATCTACTCTGGAAAAGTTTGGAAAGACCCTGGAAAAGTCTGGATATACTCTGGAAAAGTCTGGAAAGACCCTGGGAAGCCTGGAAACACTCTGGAAAAGTATGGAAAGACCCTAGAAAAATCTGGATACACTCTGGAAAAGTCTGGATACACTCTGGAAAAGTCTAGAAAGACCCTGGAAAAGTCTGGATAGACTCTGACAAAGTCTAAAAAAACCCTAGAAAAGTCTGGACACACTATGGAAAAACCTGGATACTCTGTGAAAATGTCCGAATACACCATGGAAAAGTCTAAATACACCCCTGAACGGTGTAGATAAACCCAAGAAAAGTCTGAATATACCCTGGAAAAGTCTGACAAACACAATCTAACCCATGTATACGGGGTGTCCCAAGGTGAGTAACGTATTAGAATATTTTGGGAACTATAAAATGGAAACATTTCAAACTTTCTGTTCTAACATAAGTCCATGTAAGCTATTTTTATGAAATACCTTCATATTTCCAGTGTTGCCATTTGCAAGAAAACTTGGCAACAACTTTCTTATTTTAAATGGAAGAATACATTTTATGTATAACGTCCTATACGTATATTAAACTGTTTTTAAAATATTCACAGGTGAAAATTGACATTTTTTAACTTTGACAGCCCGTAACATCGAAACGGTTTAGAGCAACACGATTTTTACATTCCTATCTTGGTTTTTCACAAGCTATCGTTTTATACCTAAACCTACGGTTAAAATATCCCAAGGTTAGTTTAACCCTGGGTTAAAAATAGTATTAAACGATAGCTTGTGAAAAACCAACCGTTTCGATGTTACGGACTGTAAAATTTAAAAAATGTCAATTTTCACCTGTCAATATTTTAAAAACAGTTAAACATTGGTATAGGACATTAAGGATAGAGCAACACGATTTTTACATTCCTATCTTGGTTTTTCACAAGCTACCGTCTTATACCTAAACCTAGGGTTAAAGTAACCAAGGGTTAGTTTAACCCTGGGTTAAAAATAGTATTAAACGATAGCTTGTGAAAAACCAACCGTTTCGATGTTACGGACTGTCAAATTTAAAAAATGTCAATTTTCACCTGTCAATATTTTAAAAACAGTTAAACATAGGTATAGGACATTAAGGATAGAGCAACACGATTTTTACATTCCTATCTTGGTTCTTCACAAGCTACCGTCTTATACCTAAACCTAGGGTTAAAATAACCAAGGGTTAGTTTAACCCTGGGTTAAAAATAGTATTAAACGATAGCTTGTGACAAACCAACCGTTTCGATGTTACGGACTGTCAAATTTAAAAAATGTCAATTTTCACCTGTCAATATTTTAAAAACAGTTAAACATAAGTATAGGACATTAAGGATAGAGCAACACGATTTTTACATTCCTATCTTGGTTTTTCACAAGCTACCGTCTTATACCTAAACCTAGGGTTAAAATAACCAAGGGTTAGTTTAACCCTGGGTTAAAAATAGTATTAAACGATAGCTTGTGAAAAACCAACCGTTTCGATGTTACGGACTGTCAAATTTAAAAAATGTCAATTTTCACCTGTCAATATTTTAAAAACAGTTAAACATAGGTATAGGACATTAACGATAGAGCAACACGATTTTTACATTCCTATCTTGGTTTTTCACAAGCTACCGTCTAATACCTAAACCTAGGGTTAAAATAACCAAGGGTTAGTTTAACCCTGGGTTAAAAATAGTATTAAACGATACCTTGTGAAAAACCAACCGTTTCGATGTTACGGACTGTCAAATTTAAAAAATGTCAATTTTCACCTGTCAATATTTTAAAAACAGTCAAACATAGGTATAGGACATTATACATAAGATGTACCTAAAATATTGTGTAGAATTTTAAAATATCGACAGATGAAAATTGACATTTTTTAACTTTGACAGCCCGTAACATCGAAACGGTTAAGGATAGAGCAACACGATTTTTACATTCCTATCTTGGTTTTTCACAAGCTATCGTTTTATACCTAAACCTAGGGTTAAAATATCCTAAGGTTAGTATAACCCCTAAAACGATAGCTTGTGAAAATTCAAGAATGTAAAAACCGTTTTGTTCTTTAACCGTTTCGATGTTACGGACTGTCAAATTTAAAAAATGTAAATTTTCACCAGTCAATATTTTAAAAACAGTTAAACATAGGTATAGGACATTATACATAAGATGTACCTAAAATATTGTGTAGAATTTTAAAATATCGACAGATGAAAATTGACATTTTTTAACTTTGACAGCCCGTAACATCGAAACGGTTAAGGATAGAGCAACACGATTTTTACATTCCTATCTTGGTTTTTCACAAGCTATCGTTTTATACCTAAACCTAGGGTTAAAATATCCTAAGGTTAGTATAACCCCTAAAATGATAGCTTGTGAAAATTCAAGAATGTAAAAACCGTTTTGTTCTTTAACCGTTTCGATGTTACGGACTGTCAAATTTAAAAAATGTCAATTTTCACCTGTCAATATTTTAAAAACAGTTAAACATAGGTATAGGACATTATACATAAGATGTACCTAAAATATTGTGTAGAATTTTAAAATATCGACAGATGAAAATTGACATTTTTTAACTTTGACAGCCCGTAACATCGAAACGGTTAAGTATAGAGCAACACGATTTTTACATTCCTATCTTGGTTTTTCACAAGCTATCGTTTTATAACTAAACCTAGGGTTAAAATATCCTAAGGTTAGTATAACCCCTAAAACGATAGCTTGTGAAAATTCAAGAATGTAAAAACCGTTTTGTTTTTTAACCGTTTCGATGTTACGGACTGTCAAATTTAAAAAATGTCAATTTTCACCAGTCAATATTTTAAAAACAGTTAAACATAGGTATAGGACATTATACATAAAATGTACCTAAAATATTTTGCAGAATCCAAAAATGCAAAAATATACAGGGTGTTCAATTTAAAATAAGAAAGTTGTTACCAAGTTTTCCTGCAAATGGCAACACTGCAAATATGAGAGTATTTCATAAAGATAACTTATGTTAGAATAGAAAGTTTCAAAAGTTTCCATTGTATAGTTTCCAAAATATTCTAATAGGTTACTCACGTTGGGACACTCGGTATATGAGTAGTGGTTGTTTACATATGTTCTTCTGAGCGAGGGAAGTTTTAGAGTAAACCTTTACTCGATTTTTTTTCTTGCAATCGATCAAAAAGCGAAGTCATATTAAATGAGTGCTACAACACAAATAAATTATTTAAATACCTTATTATCGTTTTTTAATTGCAAATTACCAATTATGCGAAGCGTCCTTCTATGTGTATGTACTTTCTAACAGTGCACAGTCCAAGTCTTGTGTTTCTGCAAAAAATGAATACTTTACAACGCACAATAGTTAGTTATTTTTACGGACCGGTAAAATATTTAGTTTAAGTGAAGTGGTTACTTTTGTGAAAATAACAACAGCACTGGACACAGTAATGTAGCTCTCAGGTTTGAATTTACTTTTAACGGAATATCAAGATCCTTTTAGCCATAACCATCGAGTTAACCTGGCCTCAAAACACTATATTTTTGTATATTTTATTAAGGTTTTGCTTTTTCTTCAAGAATTGTTGATTTTTGGACCAATATTAACATTTTCTATAAAGCAGCAGCCGCTATTCATAAACCGGCCCTAAGTACAGAAGCCCGGACTGATAACGTCATCTCTCTTAAATCAGATAGAGCAACTGTCTCTATTCAAGCCGATTTGGCCCGATCTTCAGGCTGAACTGAGAGAGACAATGCCTGAGCACTGGACACAGTAATGTAGCTCTCAGGTTTGAATTTACTTTTAACGGAATATCAAGATCCTTTTAGCCATAACCATCGAGTTAACCTGGCCTCAAAACACTATATTTTTGTATATTTTATTAAGGTTTTGCTTTTTCTTCAAGAACTGTTGATTTTTGGACCAATATTAACATTTTCTATAAAGCAGCACCCGCTATTCATAAACCGGCCCTAAGTACAGAAGCCCGGACTGATAACGTCATCTCTCTTAAATCAGATAGAGCAACTGTCTCTATTCAAGCCGATTTGGCCCGATCTTCAGGCTGAACTGAGAGAGACAATGCCTATTCACACTGTGCAAGTGCGAGAGAGATAAAAGTACATTACATTGCCTCCTAGAACTGCGGATTTTGAGTTTATTTCTAACACTTCGGCAAAATACTCATTTTTTTCCGATCACTATAAAATAGTCACTTTTTCCTCTTTCCCAAAATTTTCATTTTTATAAGCATTACGTCTTATGGAAAATCGCTTTGTTTACCCTATTTAAAGAGCCTGATGGCCCGTGATCGTGATTAATGGCTGAATTTGACAATTTGTTAGACAGCCCTATTTCAGACTTTCAATTTCTGGCGTGACAACAGGAAAATTTCTCACTTCGGTCGCAGTGGGGCTTTCCCATAAAAATAATTTTACCTTTTTTAGAAGCTTTTATTTATCTTGCAATGTATCTAACTAGATGTTTGTTCGGATTGAATCTTGCAACTTAATTTTGACCAACTTCCCGACATCCGATCGGTTTCAAATTTGGCACGCTTATATAGTTGCGGTGACAATATAAGAATATAGTGTGATGCAATTGACAGCTCGTTTCGTTGAAATTTGGTGTGTTCGGGCACTTGGGGATGGAGATAACGAATTTTTAATCAGATTTTGAAAATTCATTATGGCGGATTCAAGATGGACGATTTTTGGTCATCTTTTGCTAACCAATTTTAACTAAATTATACACATCCGATTGCCTTCAAATTTGACACGCATTTACAGTTCCGGTGGCAATACAATAATATGTCATTATTAGGCACCCCCCACTACGAGGAGAATGGAGGGGGGAAAGCACCTAAGTTTGTCCGATTTTAACCAAAATTGGTGTACGGGAGCTTTTGAAGATAAGGAATACGAATTTTTAATTAGAGTTTAAAAATTCAATATGGCGGATTCAAGATGGACGATTTTTGATCATGTTTTGCTAATCAATTTTAACTGATTTATCCACGTCCGATTATGTGCAAGTTTGGTATGCGTTTATAGTTCCGGTAAAAATACAATAATATGGTATTCTCAGGTACCCATCTTCCTCTAATGAGGAAAATGGAGGGGGTTCGATTTTAATCAAAATTGGCATACACGGGTTTTTAAGGAGGGGGATTATGAACTTTGGATCAGATTTGAAAATTTCAATATGGCGGATTCAAAATGGACGATTAAGGGTACAAATTTAAAAATCAAAATATAAATTTTTATTAGATGAACAAAGTTTTATTAAATGCACCCAAAAGTAGAAAATAATTGTTTATCTTTCTTATACCATAATAAAAGCGATAAGCGTAAATTCAAAATTTTAACTTTACGGTGACAAAAAGAGAACTACAAAAAACTAACTAAATTCCTTTTCTATTCGAATGATAAACATAAGGGTAATTCCATTGTAACGGGTGTTACGTTTTGTGTTTTTGACATCCAATTTTATGTTTGATGTTGATAAGTTATTACAACAAAACTCGAATTAATTCATGTGGTCTTGACAGATGAAAACCTTTATGCAAAAAAACTCACTAGGAATCACTAGAACAATGTATTTTAGGGAATCTAATACATGTAACGGGTGTTGTTTTGTTTTTCACGTTTTTTCGACATTGATATGGTTAGGTTTAATTTTCATAAAAGTTAGCATAGCAACTAATATATTTTTTGATCTTAGTGTATAGCAGAAAAGGCCACCAAAGAGGTTTAATATATTTTTAGTTTTATTAATTTTTACTTCTTTTATTTTCTTTATCCTCAATTTGTAACGGGTGTTATGATTGAGTGTAACGGGTTTTATATAGTAAATTTGTTTTTATATTGGATTTTTTTTTAAAGACTTTTTCGGCCAAGAATGGTAAAAATCAATTGCAGTTGAGGACGTATGCTCTATATAATACACCAAAACTACTTTTATATATCGTTATGTTAGTATAACTTAAATAACTACATGGAAGGAGTAACATATTAATTTTAGTATTAATTAACGACAAAAATAAGTAATTACTAACATAGTACTAAAAAATGGGTACAATACTTTAATTTGGGTCCTTTGAAGTTCAGATTTGTAGGTGACTGCTGACAAGATAACATTGGGCCCATCATTTTCAAAATAATGCTTGGATTGTATGTTATCTATGGCTCTGAGACCTTGCCATTTCGTTTCTAAAACGGGGGTGATTTCTTTTATTTGGCTCTCTGATATATAGAATACCAAAAGTCCCCCAGCATTCACTGAGAGGAACTCAAAGCACTCTTTCGGAGTATTTCATATTACTTTGTAAAAATACACCAAAAAATACTATTGAAGAAATTGTGAAATACTTTTAGAATTATCAAAACGTCAATCAAATTATTTACTTACTCAAGCAATTGTTTTATATTATGTCAAACACTGAATATACACAGCCTACTATGACTACTTTATTTTTGCAAGCAGTTTTATTTTTTTTTAAAATTTACCTGTAACCGGTGCGACAGTATTTAAATACTGTATTTTTGCAAATTTCCTTGTGGTGACTAACATTTTTTTTTTATACTGTCGAATCGTATTTCATACATGTTGTAATTTTGAATTTTGTATTTTTTTGTAACGGGTGTGACATATAAATAATGATGAGTTCTTACAGTTACAGATCCCAAATGACGTCTTGCATGAATGAAATTTTATATTTATATTTTAGGCACTAACCACTAGTTCCTTTCAATAAATATTCAATTCTTAACGTGTAAGCTAGAACTCATTGTAAACAAAAATAAAATTTTCTACATTATGAGCCTTAAAGCTTTTTTAAATGATTAAAGTAGAATGCTGAAAGAAAGTACATAAATATAGGCAAAGTTTTGGTTGAACCTATCATTATAAGTATTCCTCTCTTTATTAGGGTGGATTTTCTAAAGACACGACACAATTGAGTTTTGTGAACATAAAGGCGCAATTACACAGACGAACATGCTCAAACAAAAGCTCGTGCAAAAGATTTAAAATTTTTTGCGCGAACATTTTTGTGAGCTTTTCTTTGAACATTTTGTTCGGGTAAATTTTTGAGCAAATTATTGCTATCTGTTTTGGAAACATATTTTTAAAGATGAGAATAAATAAAATTTCACATCAGTGATCAGTGATCTCAATTCTTTAAAAAAATGGAACACCAACTTTTATTTTAAATTTTTGTGAAAAAAAGCCAACGGCAAGCGAAATATTATTCTTGGCTATCAGTTTTGTCACATGGATTAGGGTTACTTATAATATTTTTTTCTTAGGGTTTTTCCCGGATTTTTTTATTTCCAAGGGTTTTTTTTCGAATTCGAAAAACAACCCAGGAAAATTTTTCTTTTCCAAAAAATTTTTGAATTTTTCAAATATCGGCAAAAAACTCAAAAATTGCACTTTTAAGCGGTAATCCGCGCCTCACGACTATGAGGAGTGGTGGGGAGGGGATTTTTTTTAAAACATATTTTTGTAACTTTACTTTAACCTTAGCTTTGATTGTTTTTTTTTAATTCCTCACTACCTACTTAGTTTAAGGCCCCAAGGGTTGCTTAAAAAAGCAAAAGGTTTATGCAAATGCTGAAGATAGATATTTACTGTCAATTTAATGTAATAATCAAGGTCGATTACTGACACTGAACAAACAATATGCAAAGGGGCAACATTCCGATTCAAAAGTCTAGTCTATTACTGCTAAATTATATTTTTTAGACAAGGGTCGGGATCGTGGGGTTGTAAAAGTGGGTAATAAACGGGTATTATTTAAATCGAACGTGCTTTTGTTCATATTTTTGAGATTTAATAAAAATAGGTTTTTTCATTTGACTTAATTATTATTGTAAAAGACTAAACTAGGAAGGAATATAAAGAGATATGAGTGGTAAGGCGTTTATAACTAACGTATCAAAAAGACAATAAATACCATAAGTACAAAAAATACTCTCACCACAACTACGACGTGTAAATATAAAGAATTCTTTATCTGGTATTGTAAGTTCAATTTTTTGTGAAGTAAATCCAACCCAACTCGACCCAAACTACTCTACGTTTCTCTGATATATGGATGGACATTTTTAGTTTTAGTTTGCGCCCGTCGCTTTTATTATTATGATATGAGAATACTAAAAACCCCTGTATGCCAATTTTGATTGAAATCGAACAAAATAAATCTTTTTCTTCCTCCACTTCCCTCATTAGCGGGAGGGGGTGCCTAATAATACCATATTATTGTATTGTCGCCGCAACTATAAATACACACCGAAAACTGAAATTGAATACCAAATTTGAGTTGCAAGATTTGAGCCGAACATACAAACATACATAAATAAAAGCTTGTAAAAATCGCCAAAAATTTCAATATTTAAAAAATCGGAAACGCAAGTTCTACGCGTCAATAAAATAAAACGAATTTCTTTGTTTTGCGTCGGAGAGCCCTTTCTTTATGGAAAAATTTGTTCTAAAACTTTCATAAAAAAACTGCATTGACCATAGTTTGTTGTCATGTAATTTTGTGTGTCAATGTTCATTTGACCAAAACCCCCTCTCACTAGTCTACGGTTTTTACCTTCTCCTAACCCAGCATCAGCAACAAATAAGTGCCAATTATGGTATACTGGCATATCCCTTATAAAAATCAAATCAATCGAAGTTGCTTACGAGGTAAAACGTGAATTTCGACATCATATCGTTTTTCCGTCGGAAAGCACTTAATTAAAATACCTTGTTTTAAAACTTAGTCTTTCTATTTTCAGTTAAGTTCAATGAATTCCCATAAAACTATAAAATTTAAATTTGTAAAGATATTTTTATACCCCCAATTCTTCAAATAAATTTTGCTCAACATTCTCTCCAAAATTTACGTGTGTTTTTTTGTACGAGATTTTGCTCGAACATTTCTTTGAACATTTTGCTCAAGAGGCTCGTGTAAATGTTTGTCGGCATTTCAACATCAAAGGAAAGTTTGTCTGAGTAAATGCGCCTTAAGGTACATTTCTGTGGAACTAAGCATAATACTTTTTGTTGTCAAATAAACATCAGAATTGTCTGAAATGTGTGGCATACGTGTTTTCCAACACTTTCTTGGTAGGAACCATGTGATAGAAAGTTTAAAGCTACCATAACCTAACATAATGCTTCCATCTAAAGAAGTTGAGAACAGGTGAGATTGCCGTGCTGGCCAAGCCTTTGAAAATGTCCTTAGATTATAGAGCAATAACCGAGGTAATAACTGTCTCGAAAGGTGAATCGTCGATGTGACCGATATACGATACCTAAAGTTAAAATTTTTAATTTGCGCCCATCGCATTTGTTATGGTATAAGAAAGATAAAAAATTATTTTCTACTTTTGAGTGCATTTAATAAAAGCTTGTTCTTTAAAAGTTTTTCTTAATACAAATTTATTCCTTTTGATGTAGAATGAAAACAGGAAAAAAAACAAGAACAAAAACCAATTTAATTCGTTAAAAATAAATTTAAAAAAAAATGCCAAAAACTCGGTGAGAGAAAGGCTGTCATTTTGATGCCTCTCTTCTCTTTGGTAGCAAATATATCAAACATAATAGAGAATTATCGAAACGCAGTTAAGGGCCGGCACTAATAGGCCTAGGCACTATTTTGACGTTGTTGACAGATACGCATGCGCAAGAACGACCACATTTAGTGCCGACACTAATACGTTAGGGCCTGCCGTTATTTGAGGAGGAATTATACTGGGTCATATCTTGGCTGTGGCGGGCCGTATTTGACGTTTTCGACAACTATTCGCCATTTTTTTTTACCCTAACCCTACTTTCGGGAATTTTTTGTGTTGTGACGGCTAAAAAGGCAAAAATTGGCAACAAAATATGTTTGTTTATGAAATCGGGTTACATGTCGAAAGAAAATGAAAAAAGCAAGGCTCAAAGACTTCGTTTTACCGATGAAGACAATATTAGTTTTCTACGAGAAGTAGTTCGACAAAATCCCTTCAGAACCTCAAATGTATGGGTTTTCGTGTCTCATATCATTTAAAATCACACATTTAAAATCACAAAGACACTACTTCCAACACATCTTCCCAGCGGCGTCAATTGGGGGGGGGGGGGGGCAATAATTGTCCAATCAAAATTTGGCTTGACACCAACTACGATTTACCGCATCGCCGTTACCCACAAAACCATTAATTTAGTGTTTAGGTCTAAGTTGTTTGTTTTTTTTTGTAATGTATGTTTTACCAAAAATTTAGTTTTTTTATTATGTTTATTTGAGTTTTTTTGCCGTCAATAAAGTATCGCGCCTCGCTAAATCCCTTAAATTTTTTTTTCACTTCATATTTTTTTTAAATAGGTATGCCCCCCCCCCCCCCCCAAGCGAATGTTTTTTAATCACCCAAACACACTTTTAAATATTAAAATGTGAAAAACACAACACCGAATTTCGAAAGCAGGCAGCATATATTTGTAGGTTAGAAATAAATTCTTGTCGTCACCGTTTCGCTAGGGGCGCGTTCAATAATTTTATAGTACCTTTTAGGGCCAGGCACAGCCTCTGTTACGGTCGGCGCTAAGCACGCAGTAGATCGGTATCGATATACCTAACGTGTTCGAAACCAAGCCAAAATATACTACATTTCTTTGTATTGTATGGAACATGTCAGTTATTTAAGTAATCTGGAAATAACAAGAGCAAACACATAAAACAATTCATATAAAAAATATAAACTTTTGTCAATTATGGTGCGTAAAATAGTCAATGATCATGGGTACATATTTGTAAAAGTCCATGAATTTCTATGAACGATAGTGTTATATCATTATACTTCAAAACTACCAAAAAATAAAAAGACGTAAAAAATACAAACATTTTCAGCCAAATCTTTGTGAAAAATATTCTTCAATTGAATAATCTTTTTAATCTTTTACTAAATATATTGATATTAGGAGGGAGCACTTTGTATATCACGTGGCAGTTTTGCAAATATTTTTATGCACTTCCGGGAATAAATGCACCCATTTAATCCCGCTTTTGCGGGAATAAAGTGGGTCATTTATTCCGTAACATAAAACTGGTACAGCAGAAGGTAGCTGGAAATATGATTTTTTATATTTTCCTATTTGCAACCTTGACTTTTTGACGTTGTCATTTTAGGTTATATTTTTGGCATATATAAACTTTTTATAAGGAGACGGCTTGTTTATTTTTTAGTAAATAGAAATATAAGGCCACTAAAAATAAAACCCACATTTCAATAAAACAAAAATGTTTTATTAGCTAAACAAAAGCTACACAGTAATTGGTCTATTCGACTAGCTGATTATGAACGAAGCAAGTCTACAATAGTAATCATAATAAATCGATTTCAAGAAGAATGAACTGTCCCTCGAAAGAAAGACACCGGTTTGACTTTACGAAAAAAATTGCACATTGCACCGTTGGCTGCAATGATGTTTTGAAGTCTTCTGGGCATTGAATTGGCTAAATTTTCAAATAAGTTTGTATTTTCAGCAATAACTTTCCTATATGCCCTTACGATGACTTCCATTAGATCTTCTGAATTCCTGGAAGTGATATTAAAAGTTGGTAATTTCTTTGCGATAAGTCCCCAAACGTTCTTTATTGGATTCGCATAAGGGGTTTTTGTGGGCCAAGGCAAAACTTCGATATTATTATCCTGGAACCATCGCTGCGCAATTCTGGCCGCATGAACTAATAATCTGAATAAGGGACTCTCCCCTCTGTGGAAGCATTAGGTTTTCCAGAATATTAACGTAAACTTCAGCTGTAAATCGCACATTAATTCCAAATAGGGCGTTATGTCCTCTAGCCGATATCCAGCTCCAAGCATTTACGCCCGGTCTTCGTTTCCAGCAATATATCGTTCTTCGTATCGGGTTCTTGGCGGTCGATAAACCACCTGCTGCCAAAATTCTTCGTCCCTCAGAGAATAATTCAACGCAAAAATTAATCGAGACTGCTTCTTTTCCTCACCTTAGCCTCGAACGTTTAATCCTCCTGCCTAATGTTGTTATGGATCCTGGAAAATTTGATTCAATTTTTACTTCTTTGGCTTTAACAAAATTATGATTGTTTTCCACAAACCAAAACTACACTTTTCCTAATCCTACTCTTTTCTGCTTCAAATCTTTCTTTGTTTCTATATGTTAATATATAGATTAGTAAATTTCCCCTTAAACAAAGAAAGATTTGAAGCAGAAAAGAACAGGATTAGGAATATAGCTGGCGAAAACGGTTACGACGAAGGCTTAATAAATAAGCTGATAAATAGACATTCTTTTCAAAAGACCTTTCGGAATTCCAATACCTGCGACTCAAAATTTGTATCAATTCCTTATAATCCTAATTATACGAAAGGATTACAAAAAGTATTTAATAACACCGGTCTTAAATTAGTATATCAATCCGGTAACACAATAAGAAGCTTACTAGGAAATCCCAAGGATAAAACTACAGTTCTAGAAAAAAGTGGAATTTACGAAATTAGTTGCATGGATTGTGACAAAAAATATGTTGGCCAAACGAGACGCTCTATTCAAACACGTTTTAAAGAACACTTAAAATATGGAAGAACAGAAAAGTCAAGTGTGGCCGAGCATGCTTTTGAAAACAATCATAGATTCACATTAGATAACCTAAAACTTCTAAAAAGTGTACCAAACACAAAACTTTTGAATGCATATGAAAGTATGGAAATCATTAAATCCAGAAATAGTTTAAATAAAGATAGAGGACCCATCCCGTTTAGTGCACTTTGTTCTTTGGTCGAGGGTAGATAGGATTAAAAATTGTGATCGATCACAAATTATTAGTCTTATCTCCGCCCACTAAAGGATTGTATATAAGATAGAGCGTAGATTAATTTAGTTCATTGTTTATCGTCTCCTGATGATGCTAACGTTGTTAGCGAAACGCGCGTCGAGTGCAAAAAAGTGTAGTTTTGGCATCGTTCGAAACATCACATAAACAACTCAGAAATGTGATGTATTTTGGCTTTATCTCAAACGCATTAGCTATACCGATACCGATTTACTAAAAAGGTTTAGTCTATTTTAGAACGGTCCTAAGTTTAGTGAAATTTTTGGTTTCAAGCATTTGAAACCAACCCTCCTTGAATTTTGTTTTTTGAATAATCATCTTAACATTGAATAATCATCTTTTGTTCGATTTAAGAGGAAATTTTCAATTTAGAAGAAAAGAAAACTAAAAAATAGTAAACACTCTGTAGAATAAATTAACATTGGGGCTATTATACATCACTCTAGTTAAAAGTTATCCTTGTTAATTAATTTTTCCAATTAATACTTGATGTCACACAATGATTTAGATTGGTAATAATAAAATAAGGAGTAGATTAATTTTGTATTTATTCAAAAGGTGTTTTTATTTATGAAGTTTTTTTTAACATTTCTGTCACTGGGGAAATATGTTGGGAATTTGGAACCTTTGGTTGCACTAAAACAAAATTATGATTGTTTTCCACAAACCAAAACTATACTTTTTTGCACTCGACGCGCGTTTCGCTAACAATGTTAGCATCATCAGGAGACGATAAACTGGGGAAATGTCAGTTTAAAAATATTAGCGCTGCGTTCAGTCACATACAACGAGTTCGGATCTTTTACCTCTGCTAGCGCCTTGGCTTGTACCAACCTCTACTGATGAAAGCTACGGCTATAAAATGAGTGGGCTTTGAGTAAGGAAAGTTTTTTTGACTGAGCTTTTAGATAACCTTAATGTTTTAGTTTCAGTTTGTAAATAAATTAATATAGTGGTTTTGGTTTTTTTTGGTACATTTTTCGTGCATAATCAGTGACCTTCACTTATGTTTGTTTTGCCTCATAAATATATTTTTTGTGCTGAAAACGCGTTCAAAATATGGCGTTTTTCTGGACAAAATAGGAGGTGTTTTATTGGGTAATGAACACAGACCTAAAAACTATAGCGCCTGAATCCCATTCATAAATTCTTATTTGTTTTGCCCCCAAGCTAGCCTGTGTACCAAAAAAGGACAGTATGATTTTCAAAACGTTGCTCGGCAACACTGCGGCAAAACATGTATATGTTTGTAGACGTATGTCCTAGATACATCCATTTGTTTTACATACTCTACCAGTAGCGGCGAAAAATTAATAAATATGTAAAAAATGGGTTAATTTCACAAAAGCAGTAATTTGTAGTTTTCACAATTAGCGGTTAAAAGAGCGTTTTATTTACGAGCGTTGATTTAAATTAACGAGCGCAGCGAGTGATTTAAAAAACGAGTTTTTTTGCATCGGTAATCAAAAATCATTTTTTGGATGAAGTTATAAAAACCCACCCCCTCTCTTGTCACCCTTTCAGAAACCCGCCACCAATTTAATTGTGTTATGTTGTTAAATATTTTTTTAACTGCTAATGGTGAGTATAAGCGATTAAGGTAGGTGATATTTTTAATAATTATTGTAAAATTTGCTGCTGCAATACCAACAAAAAAATGAAAATTAGGAGATAACTTTAATACAAGGTTGAGGGCAACAGTTGTTTAATATAGTCTTTTCTATCAACTGAAGAAATCTACTAAGTCACTTGCATAATTATAAGTTTTAATATGTCATATAAAATATGTTAAGATAAAAGTAAAAATATAATAAAATACCTACTCTTTTTTTAAAACTAATATTCAATTAAAGCTTTCAGAATTAAAATAATTTACTATACTTAACAATTTCGTTTTACCCATTGTTATTTTACATAGGTGAGGTACGCAGAACTTGAAACCCTTCGATCTGTGGTCAGGTACCTGCTTTTCTAAATTTAAGACTAAAATACCAGAATAAACAGATAATAAAACATAATAATATTTTGATGGTATATATTATTTTTGCCTTTGTTAAGAAATTATAGCCTTGAGCACACCTGCATAGAGGGTAAACAGGGTGCTGCATATTTAAAAAAAACAGCGTAATTATGCAGTGTACGGTTTTCTGCCATTTTTGTTTTTTTATGAAAAATTCTTTATGGGGGCACCTACTAGAGGGTCCCTGGGACCCCAAACCGCCGGCGCCGGTTGTTTTTTTTTAATGTTTTTTGTTTTTTTTAATTTTTTTTTCACTAAAATAACCCAATCCAACACAGCCCAACTCAACCTAACCCAACCCAACCCAAAACAATGGTAGAAAACCGTATACTTCATAATTACCAAAAATAGTAATACCAATAATTGAAAATAGGTAAAGGACGACACTGATCTGTAATTATCATAAAAAAACTACAGCTGATTTTGACATTTACCTTTGAAACGAAATCCCTTGATTTGGGTGTTCCAATCGTTTAAACACGATGCACTCCCGCACCATCCTATAGTTTTTAACTTCACAAGTTTATAAAAAAACACAAAAACCACACAAAACGTTTATTTAATGTTTGGACACGGTCGGTATGCAACGCAGCAAAACATACAGACCGCTTCAAGCTACTGCGAACATAGGGGGAATCAAGTCCAATTTACTCTCCGTGCCGTACGACCGAGGTGGATTCGAAGCACGCTACAGTGTTATCTTTTGGAAATTTTGTTTTATTTCTGCCTTGCTCGAGAAACAGATGGGTAAGTTCTTAATTGAAATAATACATTTATAAAACCAAAAATGGATGACTACGAAGTTGCCGAAAAAGTGCAGATGGTCAAATGGTCAAATCGTCATAACCCAACACACGTTCGATATTCGTCGAGGGAAAATTTGCATTTGTATTTTGACGTAAGAACACAGTATCCCCAAAAACTAAATGTTTGGGGGGGGGGGTATTATAGGGGAACACGTAATTGGGCCATTTTTTATTAACGGCAATTGCAATTTGAATGGTCCTAGATACTTGGATCTACTGCAGCAGCACATTATTCCAACTGCTAGGCAGTTGTTAGGTGTAAGATTTGGTGAAACATGGTTTCAACAAGATGGTTGTTCCGCTCACAATGTTGGCCTTGTTAGGGAATATCTTGATAATGTATTTCCTAATCCGGTTATAAGTATACGGGGAACTATTTTATGGCCAGCTCGATCTCCCGATCTTGCTCCTAATGACTTCTATCTGTTTTTGAAGAAGCTTTTCAAATTATCACCCCTAACATGCTTGGAAACGTTAGAAGGGGTTTTTATAGTAGGCTCGGATATTGTCTAGCCGAGCAAGGAGGACTTTTCGATCATTTGCTTTAATCTTTTTGGTTTTTAGAATGTATTATTTTATTTTGAGAACTTGCTTTTATTTTGTTTCTCCTTATTATTTTCATTGTAACACGTCGTCACTGATAAATCTGAGCAGTTGACAATAAAACGCTCTTATTTATCAGTGACAAAAAATAAGAAAATTACGTTATAAAAATTTGCGTATTTATTGACCAAATTCCGGTTTCATTGACTACGCTCCACACAGCACCGTGGTTAGAGGCGTACTAAATACCAAAGGAAAGTCATGCAAGTGGTGATCGCAAGACTGAGTATTGGTTGCTTCACTGATAGGCGTGCGGTGTCTCTGCATGTACGTATACTGGCAAATTAGACTTCTTCCGCCCTATGTTCGCAGTAGCTTGAAGCGGTCTGTATATAATGAATGCAAATATTGCGACTTGCCAGTTCTTGTTTAGGGATTGTTGGGAGTACTGGAAAAAATATGGGCTTTTTATTTTTTATGAGTTTATTTTTTATCTTTTGTTTTGTAATTATAGTTTTTAAATAAATAAACATTGTTTACATGATATTTTTGAATGTAGCTGCTTATAGTGGTAAAAAAGCACCAAGATTTTTATGAAATTTCAGAACCAACAAGAAAGTGACCCCAAGTTGGCAACAAGGCTTCATCCTACTATTCTCTCATCATTTGGGGAACACGAGCTTATATACTACATATATGTAATCATTTTCATATCGCATACTGGCTCAGATACATTGTATCTTTTTTTCTCCTGCACTTTGTGGAAAAGATATTGTATAAAGTGCGAGTTAGGATGACTACAAATATTTTTTTGAATTTATATAAAGAGAAAGGGAACACCTAATTCCGGCGATACGTTTTGCGAGATACATTGTTATTGTAGGAGCCAGGGCATTAGCATAGCATTCAGGGTCTAATGGTGTAGGTCTGTGGTAATGAACAACTTGGGATATTAAATAAGTTAAATTAATCCTTGTAAAAATGGTTACTTAGGGAAATTATAAACGAACTTATTAGCAAATGCAACAAAACAATCCTTTCTGGGGGCTATAAATTTAAACCACCCCCTTAAGGTGGTCTAAAAAATCACCAGCTTTATAACCTCAAACACAAATAATGAAGCTATTATTTGTGGCGTATTCACCATTTGTCATTTTAAAACCTGTCAAAAAAAATTAGTTTTAGGGCAGTTTCTCCTAAAATATGGTGTATTTTGAGAAAAAAGCAGTTTTTCAGTGGTATTTTGCAATAACAATACTAAATAATCAATAACTTTGTGTCTTTTCTGCATGGGTAAGTATTTGTTGAAAATTGATTTTAAAATTTAGTACCCTCCACAGGTGTAAATGCTTAGACCTGTGGGGGTTACTATTTTAGATCTTAGTAAATCTCACTGTAAGTGTCTACTGTCCTCTGCGGACGTTTTTCAATAATTCCCTAATATACTTGCTTTATTTTTCTAGACGACCTTTTTTTCACAAATACTGGGCGTTAGCTTGTTAGATGACTTTCATAAAATCGACTAAGCGAGAAGAGAGTAAATTAGTTGGATTCTAATCTACAATCTCTTAATAATAGAATATATATTGATTAACCAAGCAAAATAACTCTGCCGCTCTTGGTCTTCGCCTCTTGACAGAAAGGCTATTACATAGTTATGGTTGCGACATTTTTACTGGAAAACAAGTTATTACGGGTCTACCTTAAATCAGGGTAAGATTACTCCACTTTTGATAATTTAAAAAAATACCCTAAACTTTTGTTATAAACAATGGTTTTAATTTTTTATTTAAAAACAATACAATAAAACGGACTTTTTTTTAAAAAAAAAAGGAAAATAACGTCATAAATACTACAATACTAATTTTTAATCGGTTGCTAATTCTAAAATGGCTATTAGCAATAAATTAAAATAGAATAAAATCCGAGGATAGTAGAAATTCTGGATCAAATAACACATCCAGGCTCAAATTCCGGAATGAACCAAGCACGATTTAAATGGAAACTGGATCTCAGTGGGACATCAACGCTGTTTAAGTATGTTATTGGGACAGTCTCTACAGGGTGAGCCAATAATAGCTGCCAAAGTTTCTGATTAGCTTATTATTATCATGCTTATAATGACCGATATCGGCAAAGAAAGCATCAATTTACTTTACTTTACTTAAAACCGTTAAAAAAAGTAACAGTTGTCTTAACTGTTATCGGGAAAACCGCTGGTGCGATGACACATATTTATGAGTGGGGATTTTAACTACACTAAATTGAGGTCGACGATTTTAAAAATATTATTAGTTTTGACACCTGTCAAACCCTGTCAAAATAACGAATAAATAATTTATGAACATGAAGGTTTGGGAAAAGCAAATAGATACATTTTTTACTCTGTTGACGATATCGAATCGAAAACCGTATTAAAACTGACAGTTGTCTTAACTGTCATTTACTCGATACGATAAATTGAAGTTGAAAAAAGTGTCACTTTTGCAGAGTAAAAATAAAGTATTAGCTTTTCCAAAAAATTAGTTCTTAAATTATTTATGTACCATTTTGTTAAATGGAGTCCAAATGCAAGTGTGGGTACGGCACTCCCTAAGGCCTCTGCGACCAGTCTGCAAAATGTCCTCTGGAGCAAAATATTTATCACAAACGTAAAATATGTTATATATTTTATCAGCACTTAGTTTATTCGCATATAAGGGCTTCACTATACTTCTGAAAAAACAGGATTGCCTTTGGGGAAACGATGTCTTTTTTGATTGAGATCATGGCACGGTCTCCGCAGCTTTGAACATAGCACACTCTTAATCTTTGTTTCTCAGCCATTGTAATCAACGGATAAAATCACAATTTTTCGAACAGGAAAAATCACAAAATCACTTTTTAAAAACCTTGGCGAACCTCAGTCTCCAAAATGGAACTCATACACAAAAGGCACAAAGTTATTCATTATTTTGTATTACTATTGCAAAATACCATTGAAAAACAGCTTTTTTTCCTAAAAATATACCATACATGAGAAAATGCCCTAAAACTAATTTTTTTGGACAGGCTTCAAAATGGCATATGGTGAATACGCCAAAAATTTGACAAATAATAGCTTCATCATCTGTGTTTGAGGTTATAAAGTTGGTGAGTTTTTAGGCCACCTCTGGGGGTTGGTTTAAATTTATAGCCCCCAGAAAGGATTATTTTGTGGCAATTGGTAATAAGTTCATTTAGAATTTACCTAAGTAACCGTTTTGACAAGAAGTAATTTACCTTATTTAAAATATCTCCAATTGTGTCCAGAAAAACGCCATATTTTCAACCCGTTTTCAGCATAAAAAATATATTTATGAGGGCACTACGAGGCAAAATAAACATAAGTGAAGGTCAGCGATTATGCACGAAAAATATTCCAAACAAAAAAACCCAAAACAACTATATTAATTTATTTACAAACTGAAAGGAAAACATTGAGGTTATCTAAAAGCTCAGTCAAAATAACTTTCCTCACTCAATGCCCACTCATTGTAAAGCTGTAGCTTTCATCAGTAGAGGTTGGCGCAAGCCAAGGTGCAAGCAGAGGTAAAAGATCCGAACTTGCTCTCTGTGATTGAACGCAGCGCTAATATTTTTAAACTGACATTTCTACCGTGACGGAAATGTAAAAAACACTTGCATTTAAGTTTTTTATTATATTTCATAAATAAAAACACCTTTAAAATAAATACAAAATTAATCTCCTCCTTATTTTATTATCACCCATATAAATCGTTGTGTCAAGTATTAATTGGAAAAATCAATTATCAAGGGTAAGTTTTAATTAAAGTGACATATAACCTCAATTTTAATTTGTTCTACAGAGTGTTTACTATTTAAACCCCGCGTGGGTTTCAATTTTTAAATTTTCTTTTCTTCTAGATTAAAACTTTCTTCTTAAATCCAACAAAAGATTGTGTTAAGATGATTATTCAATAAAAAAATTTATTAAAATTCTTCCTATAATTCAAACTGTGTCTAAAACGCAAGGGGGGTTTTCACTTAAAGTTAGGACCGTTCTAAAATAGACTAAACCCTTTTAGTAAATCCCACCGTTTGTTTTTGTGACGCTATTTGGTCAAGAAGTTAAGTTTAAATTTTAAAAAACTTTAAATTTTACCAACAAAAGACATTAAGTATCTAGGTAAGCATTGGTACCTATTGGTACATACAATACTTTTATTTCTACCAGATAAGAATTCAGTAGCACCGAACTACTGGTTTCCTGTATGAAGGTGCAAAAATAGTAAAATGTGTTAACCGTGATAATGCACTAGATCGAAGAAAGTGAAATTTCTGCCATTTCGTGTAGAATGGACATGCATAGGATTTTCTCTAGTTCCGCCGGTCAGTAAAATTATAACTGTATCAAAGAATACATTAGGTATTACGTAATTATTAAAAACGCGAGTCAAACATGTTGTGTCGTCATCCTACCATTATTACCCTGCTATAGCATTAAATACAACGTTCTTGCTAACGAACAAAATGTAGTTCTTCTTTTGGTCCTGAAAAGAAGATTCAATTGCGATTTATAATTAATTAATGATTTTTTAAGCAAAGTTACAAAAAGTATGTGTGCGCGTTGAGTTTTTCTCTCTGCAGTGTTTTATATAAAAGACTTTAAACAATACGATGAAATAATTTGCTTGAGAGAACTGTGTAGATTGACTATTGTGTATTTTACAAAAGGTATAATTTTGATAACATAAATACAGACCGCTTCAAGCTACTGCGAACATAGGGGGAATCAAGTCCAATTTACTCTCCGTGCCGTACGACCGAGGTGGATTCGAAGCACGCTGCAGTGTTATCTTTTGGAAATTCATTTTGTTTTTATTATTTTGTTTTATTTCTACCTTGCTCGAGAAACAGATGGGTAAGTTCTTAATTGAAATAATACATTTTTAAAACCAAAAATTGATGTCTACGAAGTTGCCGAAAAAGTGCAGATGGTCAAATGGTCAAATCGTCATAACCCAACACACGTTCGATATTGGTCGAGGGAAAATTTGCATGTGTATTTTGACGTAAGAACACAGTATCCCCAAAAACTAAATGTTTGGGGGGGGGGGTATTATAGGGGAACACGTAATATGGGCCATTTTTTATTAACGGCAATTGCAATTTGAATGGTCCTAGATACTTGGATCTACTGCAGCAGCACATTATTCCAACTGCTAGGCAGTTGTTAGGTGTAAGATTTGGTGAAACATGGTTTCAACAAGATGGTTGTTCCGCTCACAATGTTGGCCTTGTTAGGGAATATCTTGATAATGTATTTCCTAATCGGGTTATAAGTACACGGGGAACTATTTTATGGCCAGCTCGATCACCCGATCTTGCTCCTAATGACTTCTATCTGTTTTTGAAGAAGCTTTTCAAATTATCACCCCTAACATGCTTGGAAACGTTAGAAGGGGTTTTTATAGTTGGCTCGGATATTGTCTAGCCGAGCAAGGAGGACTTTTCGAACATTTGCTTTAATTTTTTTTTGACTGGGAGAATCTTTTTGGTTTTTAGAATGTATTATTTTATTTTGAGAACTTGCTTTTATTTTGTTTCTCCTTATTATTTTCATTGTAACACGTCGTCACTGATAAATCTGAGCAGTTGACAATAAAACGCTCTTATTTATCAGTGACAAAAAATATGAAAATTACGTTATAAAAATTTGCGTATTTATTGACCAAATTCCGGTTTCATTGACTACGCTCCACACAGCACCGTGGTTAGAGGCGTACTAAATACCAAAGGAAAGTCATGCAAGTGGTGATCGCAAGCCTAAGTATTGGTTGCTTCACTGATAGGCGTGCGGTGTCTCTGCATGTACGTACACTGGCAAATTAGACTTCTTCCGCCCTATGTTCGCAGTAGCTTAAAGCGGTCTGTATACAGACCGCTTCAAGCTACTGCGAACATAGGGGGAATCAAGTCCAATTTACTCTCCGTGCCGTACGACCGAGGTGGATTCGAAGCACGCTGCAGTGTTATCTTTTGGAAATTCATTTTGTTTTCATTATTTTGTTTTATTTCTGCCTTGCTCGAGAAACAGATGGGTAAGTTCTTAATTGAAATAATACATTTTTAAAACTAAAAATGGATGTCTACGAAGTTGCCGAAAAAGTGCAGATGGTCAAATGGTCAAATCGTCATAACCCAACACACGTTCGATATTGGTCGAGGGAAAATTTGCATGTGTATTTTGACGTAAGAACACAGTATCCCCAAAAACTAAATGTTTGGGGGGGGGGTATTATAGGGGAACACGTATTTGGGCCATTTTTTATTAACGGCAATTGCAATTTGAATGGTCCTAGATACTTGGATCTACTGCAGCAGCACATTATTCCAACTGCTAGGCAGTTGTTAGGTGTAAGATTTGGTGAAACATGGTTTCAACAAGATGGTTGTTCCGCTCACAATGTTGGCTTTGTTAGGGAATATCTTGATAATGTATTTCCTAATCGGGTTATAAGTACACGGGGAACTATTTTATGGCCAGCTCGATCACCCGATCTTGCTCCTAATGACTTCTATCTGTTTTTGAAGAAGCTTTTCAAATTATCACCCCTAACATGCTTGGAAACGTTAGAAGGGGTTTTTATAGTAGGCTCGGATATTGTCTAGCCGAGCAAGGAGGACTTTTCGAACGTTTGCTTTAATTTTTTTTTGGCTGGGAGAATCTTTTTGGTTTTTAGAATGTATTATTTTATTTTGAGAACTTGCTTTTATTTTGTTTCTCCTTATTATTTTCATTGTAACACGTCGTCACTGATAAATCTGAGCAGTTGACAATAAAATGCTCTTATTTATCAGTGACAATAAATAAGAAAATTACGTTATAAAAATTTGCGTATTTATTGACCAAATTCCGGTTTCATTGACTACGCTTCACACAGCACCGTGGTTAGAGGCGTACTAAATACAAGGCGAACGGCGGCGAATGGCAGCGAATGGCGATCGGAAGCCTGAGTGTTGGTTGCTTCACTGATAGGCGTGCGGTGTCTCTGCATGTACGTACACTGGCAAATTAGACTTCTTTCGCCCTATGTTCGCAGTAGCTTGAAGCGGTCTGTATATGATAGTAAAACCAAAATAACGCGTAAGAGTAAGATAAAAAAAATTTATTAAAAAACTTTTAAAGAACAAGCGTTTATTAAATGCACTCAAAAGTAGAAAATAATTTTTTATCTTTCCTATACCATAATAAAAGCGATGGGCTCAAATTAAAAAGTTTAACTTTAGGTATCGTATATCGGTCACATCGACGAATCACCTAAAAAACAGTTGCCTTACTCTATAACCTAAGGACATTTTCAAAGGTTTGGCAAGCACGTCAATCTCACTCGTTCTCAGCTTCTTTAGATGAAAGCATTATATATATCACTCGAACACAAGAAGAATTTAGTTCTTCTTTTGTAGTCCTCTCTTTGTCACCGTAGAGTTAAATTGTTTTATCAAGTTTATAAGAAAGATAAAATATTATTTTTTTCTTTTGAGTACATTTGATAAAAGATTGTTCTTTAAAAGTTTTTTTAATGAAAATTTATTTTTTAATTTTTAGATTTGTATCCCAAAACTTCCATTTTGAATCCGCCATATTGAAATATTCAAATAAGATCAAAAATTGATAATCCCCTTCCCGAAAAACCCCTGCCTGTCAATTCTGATTTAAATCGAACAAACTAAATCTTTTTCCCCCTCCACTTCCCTCGTTAGAGGGAAGTGTGTACCTAATAATACCATATTATTGTATTGGTGCCGGAACTATAAACGCTTACCAAATTTGATCACACACCCTTCATTTTTAGATTTGTACCCTTAATCGTCCATTTTGAATCCGCCATATTGAAATTTTCAAATCTGATCAAAAATTCATAATCCCTCTCCTTAAAAACCCCTATATGCCAACAAACTAAATCTTTTTCCCTCTCCACTTTCCCCGTTAGAGTATTGTATTTTCACCGGAACTATAAACGCATACCAAAGTTCAACACAATCGGATGTGGATAAGTCAGGTAAAATTGGTAAGCAAAACATTACCGAAAATCGCCCATCTTGAATCCGTCATATTGAATTTTCAAAATCTGATAGAAATTCGTTATCTCCGTCCGCAAGTGCCCCAACGTACCAAATTTCAACGAAATCGGGCATACTTCAACTGTACCCCCTCCACCCCCTTCGAGTAGGGAGGAGCTGTCAATTTCATCACACTATATTCTTGTGTTGTCGCCGCAACTATATAGCATGCCAAATTTGAAGCCGATCGGATGTCGGGAAGTTGGTCAACATATTTACATATATTGCAAGTTAAATAAATGCTTGTAAAAATATGCTGGATATGGATAAGTGACAAAAATGATTGCATGAGCTCCTTTTAAAAACGAAAATATTTTTATCATTACCTCTAAAACAAATATACACGGTGTTCATTTGAAAACTTCCCATCCAAAATTTACGTATCTGGAGTTTGATTTTGAAGAAATTCGCGGACACTTGCTGTGGGATTTACTAAAAGGGTTTACTGTATTTTAGAACGGTCCTAGGTTTAAGTGAAATTTTTGGTTTTTAGCATTTTAAACCAAACCTCCTTGAATTTTAGACATAGTTTGGCTTATAAGAAGAATATTAGTAAATTTGTTTATTGAATAATCATCTTAACACAATCTTTTGTTGGATTTAAGAAGAAAGTTGCAATTTAGAAGAAAATAAAATTAAAAAAATTAAACCCACTTGGAGTTAAAATAGTAAACACTCTGTAGAAAAATTAAAATTGGGGTTATATGTCACTCTAATTAAAACTTACCCTGGATAATTAATTTTTCCAGTTAATACTTGATGTCACACAACGATTTAGATGGGTAATAATAAAATAAGGAGTAGATTAATTTTGTATTTATTTATAAGATGTTTTTATTTACGAAATGTATCAAAAAACTTAAATGCAAGTTTTTTTATATTTCTGTCACTGTCGAAATGTCAGTTTAAAAATATTAGCGCTGCGTTCAATCACAAACAGCGAGTTCGGATCTTTTACCTCTGCTTGCACCTTGGCTTGTACCAATCTCTACTGATGAAAGATACACCTTTAAGAAAGTTTTTTTGATTGAGCTTTTAGATAACCCCAATGTTTTACTTACAGTTTGTAAATAAATTAATATAGTTTTTTTGGGTTTTTTTGCTTGGTATATTTTTCGTGCATAATCAGTGACCTTCACTTATGTTTGTTTTGCCTCGTAGTGCCCTCATAAATATATTTTTTGTGCTGAAAATGGGTTCAAAATTTGGCGTTTTTCTGGACAAAACAGGAGTTGTTTTATTGGATAATGAACAACTTGGGATATTAAGTAAGGTAAATTAATCCTTGTAAAAATGGTTACTTAGGAAAATTAGAAACGAACTTATTACCAAATGTCACAAAACAATTCTTTTTGGGGGCTAGAAATTTAAACCACCTCCTTGAGGCGGTCTAAAAAATCACCAACTTTATAACCTGAAACACAAATAATGAAGCTATTATGTGCCAAATTTCTGGCGTATTCACCTTTTGCCATTTTGAAACCTGTCAAAAAAAAATAGTTTTAGGACATTTTCTTCTAAAATATGGTGTATTTTGGGAAAAAAGCAGTTTTTCAGTGGTATTTTGCAATAACAATACAAAATAATAGATATCTTTGTATCGTTTCTGTATGGGTAAGCGTATTTTGAAAATTTGTTTTAAAATTTAGTACCCTCCACAGGTGTCAATATTTAGACCAAGTGGGTCGAATGATAGCTTGTTTTGAAGGTTTCTTAAATGTCTCTAAAACCGTGTAAAAATTTTCAAAATCTATCGATTAGTTTTTGAGATATTTGTTTTCACAATAAACTCAAGTTGTACAGGTAAATTTTACTACTCGTAGGAATGTACCATAGAACAAGAAATGCAATAAAACGTATCTTTAACATAAAAACAGTCGACGTGTCCCGGGATTTCTCAAAAAATAAAAAAATTATTTTGTAAAAAAAACTATTTTTGAATTAGTCCATGCAATGGTAAAAGTGAATATCTCAGGAACAAATCGTTACGTGATTATTAGGTATCACTTGACCCACTTTCCCGATTCAAAATATAAGGGTGAAGTTTACCCCTTAAAGGGGGTTCATGTAACAAAACTTTCAGGATAGACAAAATGTGTCCCATTTGAATAAAAAATCGACGTGTCTTACTCTGTATATCATATGCTAAAGATATCTCTTATGTAGATTGGAATATTGTTGAAATATTACATAATAGAAGCGAAGAAAAATATTTAGCCCATTAAAGGCAACTTACTAGTAGTAGAGCGTCATGTTCACATATTATATAGATATAAACAACAATGAAAATCCTCTCGCGCGTTTCCAGTTATTCAGATCCCACGTCTTTTTGCTTTATCTAATATATTGGTTTCAAAATTAATGTTGGTCTCATTCTAGGTATATAGTTTTAAGACATTGCTTTGTGTATGTTTTTTTTTAAAGCCTTAATAGCTTACAGTGTTTTCACGTGGTAGATATGTTCCTGTGAATGTGAACCTTGGCAAAAAAATAAGAAAGTTATCATGTTTTGAATAATATCCTTGTCCGACCATCTTTAATCCAAGATGCCGGAGGAAACAAGCCTCTGAAATCCAGATTTATTTAATTTTATTGTTTTAAGGTCTTTCTTTGTCTATGTATTGTTAAAGCCTGTGGTCAACGCATGTTAATAAATTATTGTAGGAATATCTTACAGTGTTTTCACGTGGTAGATATGTTCCTGTGAATGTGAAGCTTGGCAAAAAAAAATAAGAAAGTTATCATGTTTTGAATAATTTCCTTGTCGGCCATCTTTAATCCAAGATGCCGGAGGAAACAAGCCTCTGAAATCCAGATTTATTTAATTTTATTGTTTTAAGGTCTTTCTTTGTCTATGTATTGTTAAAGCCTGTGGTCAGCGCATGTTAATAAATTGTTCTAGGAATAGCTTACATTAGAGTGTTTTCACGTGATAGGTATGTTCTTGTAAATGTGAAGCTTGGCAAAAAAGAAATAAGAAAGTTATCATGTTTTGAATAATTTCCTTGTCGGCCATGATTAATGCAAGATGGCGGAGGAAGCAAGCGTCGCTCAGAGGGAACCTTTTTTTTACAAACTGCTACACATAGGTAAACCAACATCTGTCAAAAATCCAGATTTATTCGAAAAAATGTCCATAAAGTCTGTTTTGAGAGCTAAATAACGTATTGGAGAGATTCTTTGAACTTTTAAGAATATCCTTTGGTTTTTGACAGGATTTCTTTAAAATCTTCAAGTGATTTATGTCTTCCCTAGCTTTTTCCGAAAGTTCACTCGTTAACAGAAAATTGGTACACACAAAAAGCAATAAATAAAGAAAATTGTATGTGTATTATATTCCTTTACTGTATTTTATTCCTATCGAGTAAGTATTGAAAAATTAAATAATTATAGATATATTATTACTGAGAGTATTTTATTTAAAACATATTACTTCCCGACATACGATCGGCTTTAAGTTTAGCATGCAGTGACCATGTAAGAATAAAGTGTGATTAAATTGACAGGTGTCCCTTACTCAAAGGGGTGGAGGGGGGTACAGTAATCCTGATTTCGTTGAAATTTGGTGTGTTGGGGATGGACGGTTTTTGGTCATCTTTTGCTAACCAATTTTATCTAACTTATACACATCCGATTGCCTTCAAATTTGGCGTGCATTTGTAATTCCCCCTCCACTCCCCCCCTAAGAGAGAAGTGGTGGGGGAAAACACCTAACGATTTTTGGTCATGTTTTTCTGACCAACTTTAACTGACTTATCCACCATGCGTTTATGGTTCCGGTGAAATACAGTAATATGGTTTTCTCAGGTACCCGCATCCCTCTAACGAGGGAAGTGGAGGGGGAAAATGATTCAGTTTGTTCGATTTGAATCAAAATTGCCATACAGAGGTTTTTAAGGACGAGGATTATGAATTTTGGACGATTAGGGTTAGAAATTATTAGGTACAGAACTTCCCTCTAACGAGGGAAGTGGAGGAGGAAAAAGATTTAGGTTGTTCAATTTCGATCAAAATTGGCATACAGGGGTTTTTCGGGAAGGGGATATGAATTTTTGATCAGATTTAAAAATTTCAATACGGCGAATTAAGAATGGATGATTTTTGGGGTACAAATCTAAAAATTAAAAAATATATATTTATTAAAAAAATCTTTCTAAAGCATGATGAAAGCATTATGTTTATCATTCAAATAGAACAAAAATTTAGCTCTTCTTTTGTAGTTCTCTCTTTGTCACCGTAAAGATAAAATTATAAGAGAGAAAAAAAATTATTTTCTACTTTTGAGTGCATTTAATAAAAGCATGTTCTTTAAAAGTTTTTTTTAATAAATATTTATTTTTTTACCTACAAATATATGTTGCCTGTTTTTGAAATTCTGGATTGCTTTTTTCTCATTTTCATATTTAAAAGTGTTTTTGAGTGATCGAAAAGCAAGAAAGATATGTGGGAAGCAGTGGTGTTGGTGGAGGGCCGATATGAGGTCCTGGCATTAGTGTTTTTTTTACTGTCACAACACAAAAGCTTGCCAAAAGTGGGGGTTAAGGTAAAAATATGGCGAATAGTTTTCAAAAACGTCAAATGCGGCCAGACACAGCCAAGATACGACCCATAATAATTCCGCTTCGAACAAGGGCAGACCCTAATCTTATTAGTGTAGTGCTATGAGCACCACACAATCAGCAGCACTTGAATGCCTCCTAAACCCTCCTCCTCTACACCTTGTCTTGGAGGAAGAGGCTATGAAGGCAACCTACAGAATCATAGCCAACCAATGGGGTGGCACGGCAAGTCAAGTAGTACCAAACCCTTTAACGCAGGCAACTGAGAGCCACTGCATTCTAGGCCTGCTACCGGATCTAATGCCCGCAACAGTAAACAGCAGAAAGTGAAAATTTATACAACACTATTCTCCCAGATAGGGAGGACTGGATGACAAACAGAATAAGTTTCTCAAGTGAAGATAGCTGCTGGTACACTGACGGATCCAAAATGCCTTCAGGCGTTGGATCCGGAGCTTATTGCAGCCGGGAAAATATCAGGATTATACATAGTCTTGGACGAATGGCTACAATTTTCCAGGCGGAACTCCTCGCCATTGAAATGAGCGCACGTTGGATGATAGATCATAACTGGCGCAACAGATCAATAAACATACTCTCCGACAGTCAAGCGGCCCTTAAGGCTCTTGAATCCTATAGGTGCTTATCGAGAACCTTTAGGAGCTGCCAGGACACACTGAACATCCTAGGGCGAATAAACACTGTGTCGCTGGGTTGGATTCCGGGACATCGGGGAAATGAGACTGCCGACCAGTTGGCTCGTGAAGCAGCCTTTATCGTCTTTATTGGCCCCCGACCAGCCCTTGGAATAGCATACAACACAATCAACACTGCTCTCTCAGGCTGGATGGAAAACAATCAATACTGGAGGGAATTGCCGGGACTGGCACATTCCAAAGAGTTCATTACAGAACCCTGCAGGAGGAGGGCTGGGAAACTTATTGAGCTCACCAGGCAGGACCTCCGGACAATGGTTGATCTATACACCGGACACTGCAGGCTGAAAGTACCATTACATCGAATGGGTCTAAGTGAGGACACCGAATGTAGGCTCTGTATGGGGTATGATGAGACGGCCAGACATGTGCTGTGTGAATGTCCGGCCATTGCACGTCAGCGTCAACATATCTTCGGTAAACCACAGATCGATGGACTGGATCTGAATGATGCTTTACTCAAGCAAGTTGCGAGCCTCTTTAAAGGGCTGAGTATTCTATAGCAACAAAAAATGTGAGGCACAATAGTGGATGCAGTGGATAGTGCCGTACTGCCAAATGTGGTCGTTCTTGCGCAGGCGCATCTATCAACAGCGTCAAAATAGTGCCTGGCCTAAGTGGTGCCGGGATCTAACTGCGTTTCAATAATTCTCTAATAACGCTTTCAATCAAGCTGAAAAAAATGCGGAGTCAAAAACTTTTCTAGGTGGACTAGACTTTCCGCCTTTTTATATCATTTTCTTCGTTTTTTATTGTAGGACGAATTATCCCGTCACCCTATCAAACAACCAGTGTGAGTCGTAAACAAAATTAGTGGCAAGAAAAGCCAATGAGGACCCTTAAATAATTTCAGAGCATATTTTGCAACCAAACCATAAAAATGTGCTATGTCAAGAGTTTAGTGTTGATCTTTTCACTGGCCGAGGTGACCTTAGGACAACAAGCGAATAACGTGTGTCCAAGATTATATGATTACTTCACTGTCCGGAACAATAGCAATTGCTGGTTCGACTTTGCCGCCGAAGCCACCGTGGTAAGTTACGAAATGATCTCGAGGATATGCAAATAATGTTAATAATGTAAGCATACTAGATAACTTCGGCGACAACGTTAACTTTAACCAGAGAGCATATAAATCTAAGTAGAGAGGACAACTTATGGTAAATTTGCAACCTCGCTCAACTGACTTGAAAACCAAGTGGCGCAGCTATCGTTTTTTTTTAGTTCTTGGCTTTGAAACGTGGTGTGCCACTTTCGCTTTCTATCTTGCCTATTTTGATCAATCCAAAGCAGTGGCGGCGCACAGGAAAATCGCATTTTTTGAACCAAGAATGTTGCCATGCGGCGACAGTTTTTTCTTTTATTTATCAGGTGTTAAGTTTCTGAAAAAAATTTATTTGGGAATTGACACGGCAACGTCACAACCGCCTCTTTTGGATTAGGAGAACAGAGCCATTAAAGTAAAATTCAAGGAATTTCAGTTTTCACATACCTTCTCATCCATTCTGATCTCCTAATCATGTATTTTTCAAACATTCGGAAATGACGGGGTTATTAAAATTTGGTACAGAAGCATAGTTTGGGTGGTTTGCTACAAATTTTTGTTTCTTACAGCAAAATTGAAGTAACCTTAGATAGCAAAATATTTAAAAATAAATAAAAAACACTTATTTTTTACCAGAGAAAACCTAAATTACATGCTCTGTGCTTTTTCCTAAATTATTACAAGTAATAAATGCTTTAAAAATATATACAATAAAAACTTTCTGCCAGCTCCCTTAGCAACAAGTTCATTTAAAATTGCATTAAATATAAGTATGTACGCCAGTGATAAATCGATATTCATTCAACACGCGGGATTACTGCCGTTTTAATTTGAAATAAATATTACCCCGGTTCATCCTGGCGCATTCACCTAATAATCAAAAACTCGCTGTGAGTCGCATTGCCTTGCTGGTCGGGTATTACCATTACGTGGCCTCTCTATTTAGATTTATATGCTCTCTGCTTTAACACTATATGACAGTTCAAAATAGCCTTTTTGGTATATGTATATATCTATTAACTTAAATATACGCTCTTCCATTGCATTTAGCATGCTCAAAGTTCTAAGCAAGATGTGACTCTACTTTCTCTCCTATTTATCTCCCTTTCTCTCGTGTGTCTCGTATGCGGGACAATTCCCATGTACATAGGCCACGTTGTTGAGCCCGTTGCATGCCCACTATCCATGGTTTAGACCTGAAAGCCTGCTTCTTTCGAAAAGAAAGATTTTGGGCTGCAACCTTCTTACATCGCCTGGTACCAACAGATAGTTTCCAAAGTGCGACTCTCTTGACCTGGCCAGATCCGGACATTCCAGTAGGACATGTAAGGACATTTCTTCGTCCTTTATGCACCATCGACTTTCTGAGTCTCCGACGATTCCCAGCGTCTCTAGGTGCTTTTTGAGGCAACAGTGTTCTTGTAGAGGCAACAGTTTCCTGTTAGGAGCCCTGTTGCTGGTCTCACATCCTTCCCTCCAGCAGCAGCCAGAGTAGGTGCTCTTCAGTCAGCTCTGTTTCGATTGGACCTTCCACGTTGACACACATTTTAACTTGGAGCTTCCTGAGTTCCCCGTCGGGCCTCTTGTGTTGAAGAAAAATCTACTGGGTCTATAAACAGTTCCTTGTTGATCCTTGTTTTTAGAGGTTTCACTGGGTACCTGGTTATCGGAGGGTCCTTCTGGAGATCCCTCACAGACGAGTAAATCGGCTACAATCACCTCCCCAGCACTTCGGGGAGGGGGCTATATACAACAGGGTGCGCCTGGCTCTCTGAGAAAGGTTTTTATTCTAGTGCCTCATCCACGCGTCCCTGGCGTATAAGCCAAAGCCTTCAAACCCGTCCCTGATCCACCACTCAGTCGGAGTCGAGAGCGAGCCAGAGTTGGCTCCCTATCTCCGGCACACCGACCCCAAAGAGCTGCGTTTCAGGGGGATGCGGTATGACGTTCCCCAACAGGATTAAGTCACCGAATTATTCAGTCGGGTCCACCCCCGCGACTTGGACTCACCTTTTGAAAATTACCCAATTGTGATTCAAAGAAGGGAGCTCTGAGTTACATATATAAACGCAACAATAGAGGTTGGAAGGGTAGGTAGAAGTATTATTACTCAAGTAAAATTTTAGGTTGCTACATAGTTTTATTATTTTTGAACTTTTTTATAAGGGGTTTATAGGGGTCGTGAATATTTATAAAAATATTTATAAGAAAACTTTAACATGTTAATGTTTATAAAAATATAAAATTAGCAATCAGAATATTCTTATTACTATATTTATAAAACTTTTGTCTTGGGTTTTATAATATAGCAAAAAAAACATTTTAAAAAGCCTCCCTATAAAACTTTTGGTTTTTGGGTTTTATGATGTAACAATCAAAACCTTTTGACGACATTTCTTATAAAACTTTTAGTGTAAAGTGGTTCAAGTTTTATAACATAGTTAACAAAACATTTTAAAAACTCTTCTTATAAAACTTTTAGTTTAAATTAATTTAAGTTTTATAAGATAGAAATAAAAACTTTTTAAAGATAATCACTACGAAACTATTGGGGTCCATAGCTGCACAAGCTTTTATAATATAGCAAGGAAAACTTTCTGAAGATTTACGCTAAGCTTTTCACGTGTAAGAGTTTTTTAAGTTGTTAGGTAGTAACCAAAACCTTTTCAATAATTTTGATATAAAACCTTCGCTTTAAAGAGAAAGCCAAAATCACGTGACTAGGTATATTAGCCATGCAGCAGACGCGCAAAAGGCCAAGTGCCCAATACATAAGGGGCCTGAATATTTTTATGTTGGTCGCTCGTGTGCACGATTTTAAAGCCATACATTTTATGGATTTTATTTAAAAAAACAAATTTTTCTGGCGAAATTATCGGCGTGCACTGACATTGACGGAAGATGCTGTCAAATATCACAGAAAACATTTGGGTTCGTTAAAATGGCTAAGTGGCCACTAGGACAACAGTATACCAAATAATTAATCACTATCGAGGGAGACCAGTATTTATAATGATAATTACAACTTCTTGGGATTTTATAAGGGTTTTGATAACCCTTGTAAAACTTAACGTAAAATATTTTGTTTCATAATTGAAAAATTTTGTATTTTTGATTTTAAATTCCAAACAGTATAATAATAGTTTATTTATTAATCGTTCGACCTGCATTTTGTTATTTGTTCACTATTGTTTGAATTTACAGGAACTTTAAGAAAACTAAATTAAATTAGGTTTTTTTTCAAGCGCGCATGTTTTCAGAAGGCAGAAATGAATTCTACACGATAAAAACAACGTGGCTTATAGGATTTCTCATACGGAATCGATATAAACATCAATAAAATATTATAATATTATAACCTATAAATATCTGTCGAAATTAATATCCATCAAAAGTCATTTCTGTAAACATTTTACTTGATGCATTTAGACAAAGATGAAATAATAATACAATAATGGGCGGGGTCAAATTGGACGCGCTAAAACCCTCTGACAACCGTTTGAAAACTACTTGTAGTTGGCTTGAGATTTTATAAAGGGTTAGAGAATGTTTTTACAGATATTTTTTAAAACTAAAACTGATACTCAAGACTTATAAGGGGTTTATAAGAGTCGTGAAAATACAATACAAATACAACGTGTGTTTTATTAAGTAGTTGCCAGAAGGTATTGATGGCCATTATAAAAAAATAAATGTTACTTGGGTAGGACAGCCTGAGGTTTTTGTATGTTCTTTGGGGGTTCTGAAAATAACGTTCTCAAGTTTGTGTTTCCCCCACTTCTCGGGTTTGGTGGATATATATGGACAAGCATCTCTAAACCAAGGGTAACCGGGTTCGTTTCCGGTTATAGATTTTTTTTTGAGTTATTTTAACTTATTTCCATCATGATCTCCCTAAAAATAGAATAATGAACGTTGCAAATGGGATTGTCGAATTCTTATGACGGCAATAAATTGACAAATCATTATAGGCATGCATTATTATTAGAATGAATATATTTTTCCGCATGATTTTTCAACAATTACAAATGAAAGAAAGTTAAGTGAGTTGTCACATATTGGTAAGTAGATAAATCATTATGGGTTGACAAACTCAGGTGTAAGTAGGTCGTGTTACTTGCAACTATTGAATTCATCACTTGGGGCTAATAGAAACTTCTCTTACCACTAACAAAGCAAGTTAAATTGTCACTTTATTTGTCCAGGGATGGTTATCTGAGTGAATTTTAGTTAACTTGTTAAGTAACTTAACTTAGCACGTCGGATTTATGAAGGAAGTTTCACATTAGAAGAACAAAATTAAAATTTCTGACACAAGTTTGATATATCTGACACAACTTTGGAATCAACCTGTGCATGCATACAACTATTTCCCATTGTTATAAAATCACACAATTTTTCTTTCAGCCAGAAATAATAAGACACTCGGGCTATCCCCTCATAGAATACAAAATAAAAACCCCAGACGGCTTCGTGCTGACCGTGTTTAGAATCCCAAGTGTCAACACAAAGAAGCCTCCTGTTTTCATGTTGCACGGGGTGCAGAGTACATCTGGAATTTTTGTCGGGCTTGGAAAACGCTCGTTAGGTGAGTGAATCAGTGCATTTTATTCATCCCCTAAAGCGGCCCACACACCTCGTTCTTCTTCAGGTCCCCGTTTCTGCGCTTCTCTTTTTCTAAATGCAGTCGTCTGGAGAGAGATCCAGCATGCTACCCACACCAGGAAAAATACCCGCCTGCACACTCTTCAACCCCGAACAAGGCTAGCCTTCCATTAGCAGATTTTCCGCGCGGATTTCAAGTTATGGTGAAGGTGCCAATTGTTCTGTCACTGTTTCACTCACTGACAGCAAGGTTAAATTTCCAAATCTGCGCGGAAAAAAAGCTTATGGAAGTCCAGCCTAAATGTCAAGAAGAAAGTTAGATTGCGGAGTCGAAGGTTGTACAGGCGGGTATTTCCCTGGTATGCTGGATCTCTCTCGGGCGAATGCATTTATAAAAAGAGGGCAATAGTAACTATGTTAAGCTCGCAGAAACGGCCCTTTTTCCGTTTTTAACCTACGCCAACTGTTAATGCCATATAACTATTAGTATGTTTTCACATCGTACTCAATAAATATCGAAAAGATTGCCTTCTTTTTCTTTCATAGAGCATGTTCTCTGTTCCGACATAGAGCGTGATATATGAAAGAATAAGATGCTTCATTTTCGATATGTACTAAATATGATGTGAAAACATACTATATGAGTTATATGAACTTATTGGAATAGGGCATGCTACTAGACGTATCCCTATCTCTATCGAGTCGACCAATCAAGCAGGTGCACTTTTGAAATCATGGCAAATGCGTGACAGCTCCAGCTGATCAAATGCACGAAAACCTCGTTAGGTACGATAAGAGAGTGCTAACGTTACGACCATCCCTGCGTACGAAACGATGTTTTCATGCATTTCATCAGCTGGAGCTGTCACGAGTTCGCCATTAGTTTAAAAGTACACCTGCTTGATAGGTCGACTCGATAGATGCTGATAAAACCGAAAATTAACTTTAAGTGCCTACTATTAGTGTCGACCTTTTCCTAATAGTGACTGACTTTAGATCACTTAAGAAATGAGTGTCATTGGAGCAGTGTTGCCAACTGGGTTCGCCGAAAATTTCCAATTTTTTGTGGAAAAATCCCTAGAATTCCCTAGGTCAAAATTACATTCAATTAGGGTCTACCTAAGCAGACGGCCACCACCCTAAACTATTGTGACGTCAAACACCTCACCTTCGTGACGTAATTTCGTTAGCAGCTGTTAGTGAAAATATAATTCTGCCTTCAAACTACGTGTGTGACGTCACCAGAGTTTAGGGTCGTGGTGCATTAGATGTCAATTTTTGATGAGGTACTTACATTAAACCTTAACCTTAAATTTAATAGGTCTTGTCTTTAGAATCACTAATATTATAATTTGATAAAATTTAATTATTTAAATTCAAAACAGGTCGATCGGTACGAAGAGGTTGAAAATTCTCTATTTCCCTATTGCACAAAAAGTCCCTAAAACTAGGGAAAAATTCCCTAAGTTGGCATCACTGTATTGAAATAGCGTGCCTTGCGTTCAGCGTTATTTATATATAACCGAAACATTTTCTAGTAGCTGTTTTCGGTTATTTTCTTATCTGTTTAATTGTTTTATTCATTTTTAGATAGGCAATTACCACAAAAAATACAGCTTAAAATAAAAAATATAAAGCTTAAGTTTTATAAAATATAAAAATTGAAATCCGCAAAATATTTTCGTTATCACTTGAAATTTTCTATTGGGAGTTGTAAATGGCCAACATTGAGTTTGAAAATTTTAAATTCGAATTTAATGAAGCCTTGCATTTATATTTCAAGTTTTACTAATTGAATCTTGTTCTGTTTCTGTTCTAAGAAAAAAAAAATATTTGCAAAATTGTACTTAGCTTTTTGCCGTAGGTTCTCTTGCACCCTTTTTGCACTTGTTACGAAAATAGCTATTTTTTGTCGATCAAAAATCAATATTATCCCTGACAAAAAACCGAGTTTTTATAAGGTTTATAAGATTTTATGATTTTAAAATTTTAGGTTTTCTAAAGTTTGTAATAATTTACCAGTTACGTCTTTAATTTTGTGAGCTTTTGTGTGGTTTCGTTTTTACCTGATCCTATAGTACAAAAGTTTTATTCTCAAATATTTCATATGTTTAGAAAAGAAACTCATTATGATTACACCCTTGCTTTTTATAATGTATTATTGGTTTCTGTAAGCACATTTTTTATGAGATTTTTGAGAAATTTTATGATAAGTCAGCCTAACAAAATTTTAAAGGTTTCTATAAACATCTTGTTTTATTGATAGTTTGCTATGGGTTGGAAAAAAACAGAAGTTTTTATAACTCCTCCTATAGATTATAGTTTAAATATATACTATGGGTTTGAATATATCCACAATTTTTAATGGGTTTACAGGGCATTTTATAATCTGACAGACTTTTTTTAGATATACCTATAATTTTACTATTCTTTTATAATCTTACTTACTAACAAGGTAATAAGTCGTAAAAATATTTTTCGCCTACCTGAACTTATAAAATTCTATAAAAAAAACTATAAGCACATCATCTGTCGGAAGTACATGTACAAAAAAATATTTTTTGTCTAATGAAATCTTGTAGGCTTTTATAAATCTCATAAAAACTTATTAATTATACGAGAACAATAATTTTCTATTAGATAATAGCCCAAGATGTGTTATTAAATTATAGTGGGTTAGGACGTCGTAGTTTATAATTTAAATTAGGTTATAGGTTGGTTTGACTGTATTAATCCATAGTATAATGCCTCTACTACTATTACTACTACCACTGGTAAAGTTGTGCCGTCATTTTTTTATTTTGGAATGTTACAGGCAGATCTTATAGAAACTTTTAAACCTTTGTAAGAAATTGTCGTATTAAAATTTTATAATCCACCTTCTTGTGTTTCACTTTCGCGAGTCAAAAATTTTAAAATATCATAAATTTATGTGAGCATAGACCTGTTTTATGGAAGTATGAAAAAAAGTACAGTATCTCTTCTCTATTCGTTCAAATACGCCTTGCGGCTCAGTTTTCACGAGATGGGAGTTCTCTGTAACATAGAAAACCCAAAATACAACCACACATTGTTCTCTCGATGTATTTCCGCTTTATCTAGGAACAAGCTAAATTTGTTTTACTGCCCTGGCTAGCGAACGCGGGTCGGAACAACGTAAAATATTTAAGACACTTTAGAGACCTTTTGCACCAAAATGGACAGTAGTTTTTACAGCCCGATAACTTCGCCTAAAACCATAACTTTAACACTTTATGACCTTTTTGGTTTTTGACGTTTGGGGTATTTTATTAGTTTTTGTTTTAAATTTTCAAAATAAAATTATTTTGGTTTACTGTGGTTTCCCATTCCAAGCCAAAATTTATAACTTCTTTGGTAAGTTTCGAGAAAATAGAGAATAAAAACCACCCTAATTTATTGCTTTTTTTTAAATGCGTTTTAAAGCTCACAGATACCTATTCAATTATTCGCGAAAGAATGCTCAAACAGAAAAACACGCTTGGGGTGTGTCTTTTGTATACTGAGCGCAACGCCATCCTGTCAGAAATGGACACGGAATTTAATAGAAGCTCACTAAAACAAAAATCTGCATATCCTTCGTATGTCAAAATTCTCATGTTAAAGGCGAATTTAAAATTTTAAAATTAAGGACACAAAAACAGCATAGAGTTGACAACACTGCTTTGCTATTTTCTTGAAAGATCAACAATAGGTGGCATCACTAATGCCCTTTCAGGTGAGATCGTGCAATGTTCAGAATACGGTGCGAACACCAAATGTAAAGAAATGCTTCTATAAAAGGTTTTGATGCTCGGCTTCGTGCTTCAGGGATTGCAATGTCTCGAAATTAAAAATAATCAAAAGAAAAATCATTATTTAACAGATAAAAAAATAAAAAAATTCCGTATTATTTGTATCACTTGACATGTGTCAATTTATTGGCCGAATGTTCCATTAGACAAGTGGCCGATGGCTACGCGGAACCTGAATTCCAATACTCCAATCAAACTCACTTCAGTTTCCTTCGGCCTACTAAATTACGTGACCTTGGCGTTTCAGAATTCCAGCAGAATCTCGCTTATAAAGAAAAAAAATCATAACTTTTTTGTTATCAGATAATAGGGTTTATAAAAATCTACAACCCTATCTAAAAGATTTTTCAAAATTTGGTGTATTTTTATCAAAAAATCAAGAAAAAATGAAAAGATTGTTGTTACAGATTTCTGTATTAATAACGAGGCTAAAGAAAAAGCCAGGTAAGATTTTTGACTATTGTTAGCCGTGTTTATTTTATTTCGGGAATGAGAGTCCAGCAAAAAACTCTCTGGATACCGATTTTAAAAATAAACATTCCTGCCAGATTTCAACAGATTCCGTTTTCTCGTTTGCGATATTCTGCTCGGTAAAGATTGGCCCAAAAATAGCAAAGCAGGGTTGTCAAATCTATGCCGTTTTTGTGGTCTTAACGACTTCAAGAAAATTTTGACCGTCCTGATTCTTATAGATAATTTTGCATATGACTAAAATTACTCATTATTTTTAAGCTTTTCGCCTAGCTGACGCTGGATACGACGTATGGCTTGGAAATTATCGAGGAACAGAATATTCCGAAGGCCATGAAAGACTGAACGTCACGCAAAAGGAGTACTGGGATCACAGGTAAAACCATTTTTGTTTTTACCTTCATCAAATAGCGTATTTCATTGTCAAATCCAGTTCCGCACTCGCCTGTTTTCAGTTCCGCACTGTCACCGGCACGACACGGTGCTGTAAAATAAATGGCACTGGTGCTGTTTCAATGGAAAACGACTGACACTGATGCAGTGTCAATGGAACACGACTGCAACAGCGGAACTGGCAAAAAAAAAATTTTGGTTTTGTTTTCTATTGCAATTATTTATAAAATCGCGAGTTGCGATCCTTTTGCTATATTTACACGTCAATTTATCCAACGGGGTGAATTCAACTTGATAACCATTGAAGTACCTATAAACCATAACGGGTGTACCATAAGTTTTGGCACAAAGTTCAAGGAGCTCAAAAGAAATACCTAAGTTACTTACCAAGTTGGCTTTGGTAACAAAAGTTTTCTTGTTTCCTAGGTTTTAATTTGACATATTTATGTTTTAAGTCAGTTTGTAAAAAATATCTTACAAATTGAAAATAAGAAAATCTATTTATAATTTGGTGGGGAAAATGCCCAAAGCTGAAATAATGCGAATCTTTCAACACCAGGATATATCCAGGAGAACCATTTATCGAACCATATTGGAATGCGAACAGGGTATTCCTTGTATGAACCTCCAGAAAAGTGGAAGACCAAGGATTTTCACCCCTCCCCCCCTCAGTGCAACAGAGTGATAAGGTTGGATAAAAACAAGATCGGGGTGTCTGTAAGGAAGCTAGCGAGAAGAAAACAAACTTCAAAAAGTACTATTTTTTAGAAATAGTCAAAAATACCGCAAAAGGCAAAAATGTCCAAAATACACCCCTAATCAGCTTGCCCGGATACCCCGATGTTGTCGTTCTCTTCGACGTGTTCATTTTGAGAACAACAAATTTATCATAATGGACGATGAACATCGTGCTGGAGACGAAATTATGTTTTGGCCCGACCTGGCATCTTGCCATTATGCCAGGGAAACACAAAATTGGCTTCAAGGGCATAATATTCCATATCTACCAAAAAATGACAATCCCCCTAATTTGTCCTAGGCTCGTTCCATTGAAGGCTTTTGGGCCCACTTAGCAAGGGAAGTGTACGCCGGAGGCTGGACTGCTCAAAATGAAGGCCAACTGCGCCGCAGAATTTTATTCAAATGCAGAGAAATTAATATTGTCACCGCCCAGACCCTCATGAGAGGGATCCGAACAAAGTTGCGGCTTGTTGAGGAACACGGACTGCTGCATATACTAAAATAGATAAATTATATTCAGAGAAAATCAATTTATTAAAAAAATATATACAGTTTAAATAAAAGCTTGTTTTTCAAAAAGTATACCATATTTATTTTGTGCCAAAACTTATCAGACACCCGTTATTTCGATATTTTTATTTTTGGGGTTTCTGTGCGATGATGTATCCCAATGAGCATTTTTGTCTTTATAAAAGTTACAGCAAATAATATAAAACTTTCATAAAATAACCAAAAGTTATATTATTTAGTGTTGGTGATAATTTTATAACTCTAATATATCTCTTAAATGAGTAAAAAAGACTTGAAAAACAACTGTTCAACACCAGCTTATAAAAATTTATGGTACATAGTAATAGATAGAAAAACAACATATAGATTTTATAAAACTTCCTTATGAGCCCTCAAGTATAGAGATTATTATAAAAAGGTTTTACAACTGTTCTAACAACACTACATAACAAATTAAAGGTTTTTATGGATTTAGAAATATAGATTTTCCATCTTTCTTCCCTTTGCTGGTTATGTATTATTCTTTTTCTTTTTACAATAAAAAAATTTATAAAATGGTGTTTAGCAATCTTCTAAAATAAATCAAAATAAAAGTGAGATAAGCTGAAGCAGGAATATGAATATTTATATACTATAGTCAAATAAAAGCTCTTTTTCAAGTCATCCTACTCTGAAAATCAGCTGCGGTCCCGTGTGTACTGTATAGTTTTCGAATACACTCACGTAAATTTCATGGGCTCCAAAAATACTTGAGAAAACGTGAAAAAAATATTCATTTAACGTTTTTTTTTTCATACGCGTTTTTTTCTTTCTGGAACAAATATTGAATTTCGTATGTTGTTCTTAACCCTAACAAGCAATATTTCGATTGAAACACATGTTGAAACCCCATAAATAACGTTTTTATTTAGGCCAAAAACCTATTTTTGTAATCCAAAATGGCGAAAATTTCCGACAATTCTATAAAAAAAACAATACAACTATACCACTGTTTACCTCGACAAACACTATTTTATGACCCTTTTAAAAAATGATGCTACTTGGAACAAAGAGCTGCAGATGGCGCAGTGTTAACATAGTTACCATTGTTCTCTTTTCCTAAATGCATTCCTCGAGAGATCCAGCATACTACACATACCAGGAAAAATACCCGCCTCCACATACTTCAAGCCCGCATAACTGTCAGAGGTAACTATTTCAAGAATATAGTTAGATTGCGGAGTCGAAGGGTGTACAGGCGAGTATTTTCCGGGGTGTTCACATTTGCCGCCGACCAGCAGTATCAGCGTATGCGCTCGACGTTTCACGGTGCGTTTTTGCGACTTTAACACGGTTACTACATTGTTCTCTTTTTCTAAAACACGGTTCCCATCTATGCGTTTCTCATTCGTGGGTCCCCCAAATCAAAACACGTATCACATGGTCTAAGCGAGATTTGTCTATACAAGTTCATGTCGGACCACGTGATGAGTTTTTTGAGACAGGGTGACTGCGCATCGGAAACGCTGGTGGGAATCGGGTGTAAAATGCATTCGATTCCGATATCTGTCATCGGCAACTATCTCAAGAAGATTTGGATCTTTTATCTCTCTCAGATTGATGTAATTAAAACAAGATAATGGTATGTTATCTCGCAAAAACGCGCCTTTCGATGTCGCAAAAACGCTCCTTTTGATGTCGCAAAAACGCGCCTTTTGATGTCACATAATTAAACTTAAAAAATCTTGTTTGTTTTGTTTTTAGAATTGCCAAAATAAATTAAAATTGTTTTTTTTTGTTTTAAAAACAGTTGTATTATAATCACTATATAAAGAAATTAATAACAACATTATAGAAAAAACCTTATGGGCAAAAAAGGTTTATGAATGAGTTCATAAGAATATTACAGACACCAATTTATATAACTATTGTGTGTGAGTTCCCAAGTTTTTATAAGTGTCTCTCAAAATATTTTCAATCTTATCTTATATAAATTTGTTGTTGGTTAATTAAGTTTTATAAGTGGGTTGATAGCAACATTTTAAAAACCAATCTATTATATATCTTCAATTGATAGTTACTTACGGTTTTATAGGTGGGTGGACAGAAAGATTTCAAACCCCAATTTATATAACTTTTGTCACTGATGACTTATATTTTTATAAATATGTTGGTGGAAACATTGTTAACACCAATTTATATAACATTTGAACCGATGACTTTAATTTTTATAAAGATGTCCGTGGAAATATTGTTAACGCCAGGTTTATGTTACTTTAGGGTACCATTAATTTAGAGCCTTTAATAAATCAAATATACAAACTCAATTCTTGTAGGAAACTTCCCCTAGGGTATCAATGGAACCCTCTTTATAATAATTATATAAATATCTGTCACCAGAAGTTTCTGAAAATGCTCATTTGGATGGCACCAAATTGTTCTTCGTCATCTTAATCGCTGCTGAGTAGTGGTAAAAAATGTAAAAAATATCTCCCACTTGCCATTTTCGCTGTTCGCAATTGGAATTTTTAATGGCGGGAAACAGTTTTGGATGCGACACGAGTTCTCAGAGCCGATGCCGAAAGAGCGGCACTCGGTGACTGAAGGTGTCAGTTCTTCAATGGAACAGGAAAACTGAAAAAGTGCCTGTCAATGGAACAACCAAAAATTGAACCAGTTGTGCACCGATTGCCTCAATGGAATACGCCAAAAAAACACGATTTTAGAACTGCCCGCAAATAACCTTTTTGTGTTTGAAAGTTTGAGACATTTATGTATTTGAAATTAACTCTGTGTTTCGGACTTCTATTGCCTATAATTTATTTATACACAACGTTTCGATCAGTACAATCTCTGACCCTCTTCAGGTGCCAACTAAAATCTATTCCTAAGGCTACGTACTTATACAGGGTTCCCAAGCAAATCCTTAGGGGGCCAAGCAGCCGTGTATAAGACTTAGACAAACGGAAAAGCACATTAGGCAGAAAAAGATGGGCATGGGGCGATGTTGTCACTACATCTTACTCGTAGTAAATCCATTCCAGGTTGTTGTTTTCTAATGTTTTCCATTTTCATACCTTTAGGACTGGAATAAAAATTATTTTTGCTCGACTTTAATACCAAACTGAAGAAAGATATCGTAAAAAAATATTTTTCGGCTTTTCATTTTGTAACCATTGTCCTTACGCACTGTTTACAGGCTGGGGACTGAGATACATGCAAATGCCTAACCTAAAGCGTTCATACACGGCCGGAGAAATCGACTGAGATATTTCCGTAGAAACTTTATCAAGCAAATAGGACGGGTTGACGCCTTCGAACGTCCAACCCGGGTTTTGCACTTTGATTCGAAATCAAAAAGGAGGAACAGTCAGATAAGGGGCCGTGCAGAAATTACGTAACGATGATTTTACCAATTTTTGACCCCCTCCCTATGTAATCTTTTGTAACGGTTTGGCACGCCACTCCCCTAATATTACGTAACGATTTCAAGACCACTACCCCCCCCCCAACAAAAAAAAACTTTTCACTTATTTTCATTCCAAATTTTCTTAGTTTCACACAAATGCAGACGCTGTCGAAAACCCCCCTCCCCCCTACGTAACGTTTTGTAACCTCCCTCCCCCCTATGACCATTACGTAATTTGTGTACGGCCCCTGTAGTCCCAGTGGAGGAGAGCGAGAAAATTGATATTTTTTTCTTAAACATTTTTTTTGCGTTCCCGAAATTACGTAATTTTTGAAAAAAAATTGTAAGCGGCGCCATTTTTATTTCGTGCTTTGTTTCTCTAACATTTTTGTGTTCGGCTAATTTAATTGAAAAATTTTTGCCCGCGGCGCCCTTTATCTTTTCACTCGAAACCAAGATCCCCCGTTTTAGGAAAACTGATCCCGTCTCTGTTTCTAAATTTTTTCGAATAAAAGTAGAGTATGACCATGGGGGAAATAATTTTTTTCTACGGTATGACGAAAATTTCGAGAAAGTTGAAGAAAAAATAAAAAAAGTGCCAGAGCTCAAGTTTTTCGTAAAAAAAACGTTTTTTGTAAAGAAACAGAGCAAAATAAACCTTTTCACCCCTTTTTGGGTATAACAAATATTGGCAGCGCCTTATTTTTCGCTTTTACCCTCCCGCTAGTTTTGAAGAATTGGTTCGCTACATGTTTCGAGATCATGTCATAAAACATCTCGAAAATATCAAATGTAGTGTAGGGCCAGCTTTATTTAAAATCAATAATATCGAAAGTAAAAAGTTCTGCAGGAAAAAAAGCGCCGTTTATTGATTTCTTCGGCTGCTAGTGCTAGCTGCATGGTTTGGCCGTTTCCGGATAGATGTCACTAGTAGTAACAGAATGGAAAGAAATTTAATTAAAAGCGAAGATATTTCTTTCTAATGTTAACAACCTCACGAGTTTATTGCTCAGTGTCGTAAATAATGGACCCTGCCGCCTACTTTAAGCAAGAAAAAGCTGTGGTTTGGACCTGAAAACATCTAATTTTTAATTAGTTTTTCCTCGATCATCTCATGGTGTGGCCGCCATCTAGCGGAATTTGCAGACATCTTGTCAACGGTTATTATTGCAACTATGATTTATGCTCACAACGAAAGAGTGGCGACAATTTTTTCTCATGAAAGCAGTCCGGAGATAATAACAAACTGGCACCATTGCTCAATATACCTGTTTCTTTTGTGCGCGCAGAACTCTCTATGCCATTTCTGTTTGATTTATTGAAATTCTATCCGTAAGGAAAATCTTAGGAACCCTGTATACTATGGGAAATCACTCAACCGTGAAGTTTAAGAAGTTGTCGCCGGTCAAGGAGGGGCTTCCAAATATTTGGAATTTCAACCCTTGGTTTACTGAAAACACCCTAATTCTGCCCAATAAAGGCAGCTTCAAGGAATTTTCGGTGTGACTCCTTGTGCAAAATCTTTGCTTCTGTCCAATTCATTCGGTGTTGTTTATACCATGCGTGTTCGGCGATTCCTTATTTCGTTGTTACACCTCTTTGCGTATTCGTCTGATTTTCTTTAAGTCTAACAGATAGTGGTCTTTTTGTTTCACCTATGTATGATTCACCAAACTCACAAGGCACTTGGTAAATGCATTCCTTATTTCGTTTGTTCTCCGGTTTTGTTTTACTAAGAAAGCTTCGAATTTTATTATTAGATTTAAAACCTGTTTTAATATTAAAGTTGTTCGCTACTCTTCGAATTTTCTGTGATACTCCTTTAATGTATGGAATTGTAAGGAATGCATTTGCCTGGTTTTGGACTTGTATTTTCTGTCCTTTTTGCTGAAATTTAGAAATAGTATCTTTTATAAGTTTAAAACTGTAACCATTCTGCTTAATGTTCCTTATTTCGATTTCCAAGTCATGAGAATTGTTAGAAATTTGAACGGCTTTATTACACAAAGTTCTTATTATGCCTCGTATGGTTGTAGCAGAATTATTTGAGCCTTGATTTAAATATTGTCCTGTTGGAGTGGGTTTACGACAGACTGTTGTTCTGATGTCGCTTTCTACTCGTTTGACAAGTACATCAAGAAAAGGAATTTGACAATTTTGCTCCAACTCTATTGTGAATTTAATGGTGGGTCTTATGTTATTTAGGTGGTGAAGAAATATAGACAATGGAAGTCCGAAACACAGAGTTAATTCCAATCTTTTTGTGGTTAACAAAAAAGAAGTAAAAAACTTCCAAATCAGTTACTTTAACCAAAGAGAATCTAAAAAATAAAAGAAAAAAAGATCTTGGGTGGAAGGACCGAAAGTACAAACTTGGATTAGCATCCCACAAGGAACACACAAAGGACCAAAGCGAAAAAAGAAATTATCAAACGATGTTTCGCCCTGGGCAACAAGCGTGAGCTCATCAGTGGTCTCACCCCAACATCATTAGACACCATCATAGACTTTGATTTCCAACTTTGAACCACTCACAAATAGGCATCGTTCTGTACTGATACTATAGATGTATGCTTCTAAGGCAATTAGAACAAAAAAGAAGTTAAAAAACCTCCAAATTAGTTACTTCTACTTAAAAGAATCTAAAAACAAAAGATCAAAAGATCTTGGGTGGAAAGAACAAAAATTCAAACTTCGATGAGCATCCCACAAGGAACACACAAAGGACCAAAGCGAAAAAAGAAATGATGTTTTCAGGTGAAGTAACTGATTCTGAGGTTTTTTACCTTTTTTTGTTTTAATTGCCTTAGACGCATAAACCTATTGGAAATATTAACATGCCATGACGGAAAGGTATCAGGTTACTTACATACGTACCAGTACGGAACAATGCCTATTCGTGAGTGACTCAAAGGCGGAAATCAAAGTGTATGATGGTGTTTAATGATGTTTGGGAAGGATGATCAGTAAACCCACTGACGATCATACGCTGGTAGCCCAGGGCGAAACATCGTTTGATCATTTCTTTTTTCGCTTTGGTCCTTTGTGTGTTCTTTGTGGGATGCTCATCCAAGTTTGAATTTTCGTTCTTTCATTCGTTCGTTCATTTTTGTGGTTATTGATGCAAACACAACTATTTTCTTAAAAAGTGCGGAAAATTCATTTATTTTCTCCACGAGACTACCTCATTAAACGAACGCGTTAAGAGTTCGGTCAGACACTTAAGTGCGGAAAAAATTATTTCCGCAAAGTTAGGAACAATTGTTTTTCTGAGAGCGTGGAAATCTAATATATTAAATAGTTAATAAAATAAATTTAAAATAAGAAGTACCCAGTACACAACTAATATTTAAAGTTGTCAAGACGTAATAAATAGAATTTCCTAAAAGTAATCGCAACGTATTAATTCCCTAAGTAGGGAAAACTTTTCCGGTTATTATTACGTAGCCACGACTTCAAAGTTAAGTACCAAATACCACACTGCTATGTAGCAACCACGTTGTTAATACGTCGTGGAGGCGCTTTTTAACAATTTATTTCTTCAATATTAAGGCTCGAAAAGCAATAATAAAAAAAGGCGGATTTTTTGATAACAAAAAATTTTACTTTAAAAGGGTTGCGACTTAAAAGTGGCCATTAAGATATTTCCTCCACAATTCCACATCATTATACAACTATGATGTCGCAAAATTTTGTAATACAAATTAAAGTAATTTCGTAGTTGTGGCGTACAAAGTTGGCTACTTTATTGAGGCTTAAATTCATTGAGGCAAATAAGTAACCAATTAAATTCGCGGTGACTACAAACTCACGAATAAGAAGGTACTTTGGAGGGACGGACACTTGCTATTGTCCCATAGTGGTGAGGAAGACTTTCAAACGGCACATTAAAGGAATACGACTCAGAAGTCGTTCTGGGGGTGATTATTATGTAAAGTCCACTTTTACGTGATGCTAGAAAGTATTCCAAACGTATAAGTCCCAAATTGTTGTTCTGACGACCACACTACTACAGAAAAGTAGCGAGTCCTTTGAACATAAGGCGGTTACTATAAATGTTAGTTGGGCGTTGTTCAAGATATTTCAGAAATAAAAACAGAAAGTCGCGAAAATAAAAAAAAAAGTAGTGTGCGTGAAAGTATAATTTTGCACACTGTTAATAAAATGGTATTTTCCGCACGCTCGTAGAAAGAAACTTTTGATCACGGGTGCAAAAAAAATCCTTTTTTTTTCTTAATTTTAGTGTCGATGAAATCGCAAAATACGACGTGCCTGCGTTCCTGCAGTTAGTCAACTATTACTCAGGATCCAGAGGAAAGACAATCTATATTGGACACTCGTTGGCTACGGCGGTGGCGATGATGTACTCCTCGGAAAAACCAGACGAGGCGAGAAGTTTGGTTTCTCTGTTTATTTTCATAGGGCCCGCGTACAAAATGGTGAACATGAGGTCGCCGTACAGGCTGCTGTTTCCTTTGTTTTATCCGGCATTGGTAAGTATAAATGTTAATTAAGTATTAATTTGAACCGAACAAATATTTATTTAGTTCCAAATAAATTTATTTAAGTAAAATAAGTCTTGCTTGACAGAAATAAATATTTAAGTGATTCAAATAAATACATGTTTTTTCCATGGGAAACAAATATTTATTTGGCTCAATTAAACCTTTAAGCTCCAATTTATTACAAGTATTAAGCAGTTGACAAAAAGTGCTAAAGAGGTTCTCTATCAAAAATACAAGTGTGGTTTATTTTGTAGTAGAATCGATACTAAGTCTAGAGGTGAACTTTGGCAGCGTACCCTTGTGTTTCATAAAAAATTACATATGTGGCCCCTAGGGGGCAACAGAGGTCAAAATGTGTTTTTAAACTATCCGTCATACCTTGAAGTCAGTTCGTAGTTCATACTAGTACCTACAAGTTTCTTCAACACAGTTCTCAACTAAAAAGCCAGTTAACTCATTTTCGTTTTAGTATTCTTTGGCCTACTATCAGTGCCATATTGACACTTAACTGACAAGAATTCCATGTTTTACTTCTCAATAAAAATGGCAGCCACAGTAGGCTAAAGGGTACTGAGGTGGTAGAAGTTAACTGGCTTTTTATTTGAGAGGGCAATGGTCTGTTGTACCGAATACAGATTTGTGGCTGTTATCAGGGCCCCCCTAAGATTAGATGCCAAAAATGATGTCACTTATCTTTCAGTTAATGTCCACAAAAATTCACCACCGCAGTGGACCATTTCTCAATCTTAAATACCCCCAACTTTGCCCCAGCCCCTAGGGGCTATAACGGGGCAAGATCTAATTTTCATCATTTTCATATTCCAAAAAACACTCCATATGCCCATTTAACGCTCATGAATTTGATGTAACAAATAGTATGAAATATAAAAATCTCAAATACCAGGAGCGAGCGGATAGGGGCTAAAAATTTTGCACTTTTTACAAACTTTTATTTCTGGTTTGTTCGGGTGGAATCTTGCAACCTAATTTTGACTTCCCGACATCCGATCAGATTTAAATTTGGTCTGCGGTGACAACACAAGAATATAGTGTAATGAAATTGACAGCTTCCCCATACTCGAAGGGGGTGGAAGAGGGTACAGTTGAAGTTGAAATGAAACAGCATCGCTATGAAAACGATTGTTATTTCATTTACCAGCCGCCTTGATTTATAGTGTAAAGATGTTGTGATTTTTAAAAGCATTTTCCTGTTTTTCTTGGATTTTTTGATAAAAGTATTAAAAAAATAGTGTTCACAACTCGCGGCTAAACTATGCTTTTTTTTACTCGCGTTTTTAAATACCTCGCTGCGCTCGTTATTTAAACCAAGGCTTGTAAAAAAAGCAGTATTTTAGACACTAGTTGTGAAAAGTACTATTTTATCTTTCTTATACCATAATAAAAGCGATGGGAGCAAATTAAAATTTTTAACTTTACGGTGACAAATAGAGAACTATAAAAGAAGAACTAAATTCTTCTTCTATTCGAATTATAAATATAATGCTTTCATCTAAAGAATCTGAGAATTGGTGAGATTGCCGTGCTTGCTAAGCCTTCGAAAATGTCCTAAGGTTATAGAATAATACAAATTTTTAATTCGCGCCCATCGCCTTTTTATGGTATAAGAAAGGTAAAAATATATTTTTTACTTTTGAGTGCATTTAATTAAAGCTTGTTCTTTAAAAGTTTTTTTAATAAAGATTTATTCAATTTGGTAGAGAAAACTTGTGTCTAAATTTTCTGTAAGGGCGAGACCTTCTCACGGTTTTTGAAGAATCGCGACCTATTAGCCGAAAATTTTTCCAAAATTTAACTAAATTTGAAAATAAATGCAAGCTGTACTTTTTAAAGCAGAGTATTTTTTCTGTTCTTTCTTTGATTATTTAACCCATATGTTTAGGAAGTTACGGGAGCCCTGAACGTCGTCCAGTGGGTCTCCAGGGGTCACTCAAGAAGATTGACAGGTCCCACATGCCTCGCCTCGCCCATATTGCTCGTCGGATGCCTGCAGCTGGTCAATTTGTTTATTGGGCCATTTACAGAGATTGCTCCTGTAAGTATAATTAAGGATTTAACCGGGGGCGGATTCAGTCGATTTTAAAGGAAAGCGGCTTTTTATAGTAGATGTTGGTTTCGATCAGGGTGTACGAAAAAATAAAATTATTAAAAAGTTATGACCTGTGCCTTCAATGCGTCGCTGGCGAAAATTTCGAGAAAATTATTCTAAAATTGCCATTTTTATACGTTCCGAATGTTGTTGACAAAGATTTGTCAAAACTAGACTAAAGTTGTGGCAATCATTGATATCAAAGCGTCGCAAGCAAAATTTCTTGCAGTTTAGGCAACATTCTTGTATATAAATGGGTTTGGGATCTGGTTGCTAAAATTTCTTGCTAAAACTACGTGCACTTTTTTACACGTTTCAAATACCCTTGACACAAAACTTAAATATTGAAAATATTTATGATCTTCTGAGAGCATCTCCTATGCGCGATTAATTCAATCGCTTAACTCTTTGGCACTTTGTGGCTTTCAATTTATCTGATAAATAATTTTGACAAGTCGGCCGCATATATTTTCTATTGGGTTGAGATCAGGGCTGTTGGATGGCCAAAGATGTGTCTTAATATTATTGTTTTTAAGCTACTGGCGAACAACATTGACCGTGTCGAAGCAAAGTCGTTGTTTTTGTAGAAGATCTGCTCAGATGTCAACAAAGCAAAAATAACCCTGGACAGAAAATTTCAGATTTTTAAATCACTCTGTTAATAGTTGATAAGGAACCTGGGAACATTGTACATTATATGCTTCAACGGAAGTGGCAAAAGGATTTTGTCTGAGGTGGTCGATAAGCCTTTCATCTTGTATCTCAGAACTTACAGGTTTTCATTTGGCGGGCAGCAGCGCCTTCATTGCCTCTGCCGCAGCTTCGTCCAAAACCGTTCTCAACTAAAAAGCCAGTTAACTCCTACCGCCTCAGTGCCCTTTAGCCTACTGTGGCTGCCATTTTCTGTCAGTTTGGTGTCAATATGGCACCGATCATAGGCCAAAGAACGGTGTTGCTTCGTCGATGTCCATTTTTTCCACTTTTGGATACACCCGCAAAAATCTTGACAGCTGTAGGCTTCGTTTGACTTAATTGACTTAACGTCAGAGAGTGAATGGCAGTTTGGTTGTCACATTTTTATAGGCCAGTATAATGAAGATCTGTTTTTTTTTGAAAAAAAAATAATAAAATTTAATTAAAACGGTGCCCAAAAGTGCAAAAAATAGTAGATATACCATGTGACTAAAGTGTCTTTTTACCCCTCAGCAAATTGCAGCTCTCCCTCCGGTCGCGCTACAAACTTTTCACCTCTTAATAAAAAGTACCACTTTAGTCCCTAGGTATGTTGGGAATTTGGAACCTTTGGTTGCACTAAATCAAAATTATGATTGTTTTCCACAAACCAAAACTACACTTTTTTGCACTCGACGCGCGTTTCGCTAACAACGTTAGCATCATCAGGAGACGATAAACAATGAACTAAATTAATCTACGCTCTATCTTATATACAATCCTTTAGTGGGCGGAGATAAGACTAATAATTTGTGATTGATCACGATTTTTAATCCCATCTCCCCTCAACCAAAGAATAAAGTGTACTAAACGGGATGGGTCCTCTATCTTTATTTAAACTATTTCTGGATTTAATGATTTCCATACTTTCATATGCATTCAAAAGTCTTTTGTTTGGTACACTTTTTAGAAGTTTTAGGTTATCTAATGTGAATCTATGATTGTTTTCAAAAGCATGCTCGGCCACACTTGACTTTTCTGTTCTTCCGTATTTTAAGTGTGCTAAGTGTTCTTTAAAACGTGTTTGAATAGAGCGTCTCGTTTGGCCAACATATTTTTTGTCACAATCCATGCAACTAATTTCGTAAATTCCATTTTTTTCTAGAACTGTAGTTTTATCCTTGGGATTTCCTAGTAAGCTTCTTATTGTGTTACCGGATTGATATACTAATTTAAGACCGGTGTTATTAAATACTTTGTGTAATCCTTTCGTATAATTAGGATTATAAGGAATTGATACAAATTTTGAGTCGCAGGAATCTTTTTATCTGAAAAAGGTAGAATTCCGAAAGGTCTTTTGAAAAGAATGTCTATTTATTAGCTTATTTATTAAGCCTTCGTCGTAACCGTTTTCGCCAGCTATATTCCTAATCCTATTCTTTTCTGCTTCAAATCTTTCTTTGTTTAAGGGGAAATTTACTAATCTATATGTTAAAAAGTGCAAACTTGCAAGCTTATGTTGTAAGCAATGAAAAGAGTCATTTGGAATATACCTGTTGGTGGCCGTGCCTTTTCTGTATAGGTCAAAGTCCAATTTATTTTTATTTCTTATAACTAAAGTGTCTAGAAATGGCAGTGTACCGTTGTTCTCTGTTTCATAAGTAAATTTAATAGTGGAAAATTTGTTATTTATTTTTTCCATAAAATTTTCAACACTAGTTACTTTAGTGTTGAATACTGCAAACACATCGTCTACATACCTGTACCATACTCTGGGGAAATACTCAAATTCTTTACTTATATCTGATTCAAATTTGCTCATAAATAGGTTTGCGATAAAAGGTGATAAACTATTACCCATTGTGGTTCCTTCTAATTGCTGGTAGTAGTTATTTTTATATTGAAAGTAATTTTGATTCATGCAGAGTTTTGTTAAAGATAGGTATTCTAAAGTCTGTTTGTCTTCTAGACGAGATTAAAATTTCACCTTCTTGGAGTGAAATATCTTTAACTTTGTTGATAAATTCAAGGGAATTTTGAACAGAAAAACCTTTTTCCTTTATCGGTAAATTTTCAAACTCGTTTGCTAACCATTTCGAAATGTTGTAAGCAGGTGATCCTACAGCAGAAACGAAACTACAGGATGATCTATGTTTCTTTAAGGGAACTGGTTATACTTCTTACACTAAGGTCTTCTTTATTTTTTTATTTTGTTTACTTTATTTATAAGACTTTTATTACAAAAATAATAAATACATTCTGTGTGTGTCTATGTAGTTGTTATAATAGTAACAAAACACTACAAAAAATCAATATTTTGTCATGTCTTCGTTTACGTCAATAATTCTTTGTAATCTGCGAGACATTGATTTATAGAAGGACACCGTGAAATTTTTCTGCAAGGTCTTCCCCTATCGTTACGATTTCTTCCCAGAAATATTCCGCATTTTGTGTCAAGAACCTGCGTTGTTGGAGCCTATATACAATAACACCCCAAACATTTTCTAATGGGTTCATATCTGGACTGTAACTTGCCCAAGGAAATAATTCAACGTTGTTTTGTTTTAACCACGTTGTTATGATGTTCGCGGTATGAACCGGATAGTTATCTTATGGAATAATTCTCAATATCACCCCCAATCCTCTCGCCGACATCCATCCCCATACATTCACACTAAAATGATCAGCTGCTGGGTATTGACTCACATACAGTGGATTGAATCTGGTGGTATCTGGCCTATACACTCTAATTTTGCCTTTCTTTAATGACTGAAAGATTTTTTCATCCGTAAAAATCACGAGATTCCAAAAATCTTGATCTCTGTTGATATAATTCAGAGCAAAAAGCAAGCGAGATGTTTCTGTTGCGTTGTAAGCTCAGTTTTAGTAGCTGCAACCCGGCAATTTAAGTGTGATCTCTTTATCCTCCTGAAAGCGGGTGTCTTGCATCCTGGAAACTGAGACAAAATCCTTGCTTGTTTTGCTGTTAAAAAAGGGTCCTCTTCGAGTCTTTGAATGAGAGCTGCATCTTCATACTGGCTGGAAACTGCGGGTCTGCCTGATCCTCCTCTCCTCTCTAGCGTTCTTTCTTTCCACCACCTTTTGTTGATCAAGAATACAGTATTCCGGTTAAGATTGAAATGTTCTGCCACAGCTGCAAGAGACTACCCGTCCTCCAGCTTCGTTACAATCTGTGCTCTCAATTCCTTCGTCGTGTATGGGGGCACGATTGACTAAATTTAAGAATTTTATGCGACTGGATTTTGACGTTGAAAATAAATTTTTGAAGTAGACTGACACTATAATTTGACTGACATTGAAAAGGCAAAATAAAATACACTGCTCAAATTCAAGGAAAAACTGCTTTAAGAATCGTCATAAAATTTAAAGGAACGAGCTGTACATGCATTTGTCCCTATGCTACAAAATTTAGCTTTCGATTAGTGTATACTATTATAAGGCACCACCAGCTTAGTATGCCTAACAGCTTATGCCTTAAAAATGCCACAGATATCAACATTTACAAAAGTTCAAATTATCACTCGAGTTATAGAAGACAGCTGGTCTATAAGAAGAGCGGCCACCTATTTTGGAGTTGATAAAATGACGATAATGCGATGGAAAAAGCGCTGGATTGAAAATAATTCTACGGATAGGAAAGATGGATCAGGACAACCAGTGAAGTGCAAGATGAGAGACTTATTGACCATCTCAGACTGACAATGTTACATTATTTCCGGGTTCTTTAGCAACAGTAAATATAAGAGTAACGAAATCAGAAGTCTCTTGTCGAGTTGCTGCAAAGAAGCCTTTTCTAACAGAAGAACAAAAACAGGCCAGAGTGATTTTTGCACTGAACAACGTTCTTCGTGATAATGACTTCTGGGAGAGGGTGGTTTTCACTGACGAAAAAATTTTTCAATCATCTTCAAGCAGCAGGAGAATCTTAGTTTATCGTCCACCAAATTCTAGATTTGAACCCGAATATACAAACCAAAATAAAAAAGCTGGATATTTTTCTATAAACATATGGGGCTGGTTTAGTGCTAGAGGTTTGGTTTTTTTTTGGAGAATCGAAGGAAGATTCAATAATAGTGAACGATATATTGAAATCCTTGAAAACGTTATGCTGCCATCTGTACAGGCTTTACATGAAAATAATGACTTTGTTTATCAGCAGGACAACTGTCCAGTACACACGGCTAATGTTGTTCACCGATGGTTTCAGAATAATAACATAGAAACACTTCCTTGGACAGCCAACAGCCCTAACCTTAACCCAGCGGAAAATATATGGGGTTGAATCGTTAAAATAATATACCAAAGGAATTGGAGACCACGAAATGCTGAAGAGTTAAGCGATGATATTTATCGCGCATTGGATCAGCTCTCAGAAGACCATCAGTATTTTCAAAATTTAACCTTTTCAATGCCCAGATATTTGCAGCTTGTAATAGAGAAAAATGGTGATTCTATTAAATACTAAATTATTTATTTTAGTTCTTTTTTAAGTTAAAATAATTAGTATTAATTTTACCATCGTTTTTGTCCTAATCCAAGTTTCCTATTCGTCGAATTGTTTTCAATCAAGGGCTGTTTCCATCCTATTATTGTTATTTTATCAACTCCAAAATGGGTTACCGCCCTCTTTATAGAACAGACTTCGTCCGTTACTCGAGATATAATTTGATATTGTTCAATAAAGATTCTACTGAAACATTATTTTTGCTAATTTTTTAGTATTATGCAAAATTTAATATAAAAATAAGGTTGCCTTTAATTTAAGTAAAAAAATATTTTCAGTTTTAGAGACCTTTTTTAAACAATATGACAAATTGTCATACTTCTGAAGTTTTTAGGCATTTTAGCTAGTAGTCCATATATATTATACACTTTTAGAAAGGTCAATTTTGTGACTGCATGTATACGTTTTTTTTTAAATCAAGTGTACATCAAAACAAGTAAAAACAAAATTCTGTTAATGTGATGAACGTACGGCTCTAACGTTATTTTGTGCGTTTTCATTAGTAATCTACTTAAATATTTTTTTATTTTCCCAGGAGACCCTACCAGTTTACTTTAATCAGCTCCCAGGAGGCACGTCTCTAAAAACTCTAACATTCCTACGGGAATCGACTAGGGGCAATTTTCGAAAATACGATTACGGCCCCGGAAAAAACTTCCACTTATACGGATCAGAAGTCCCGCCTGAATATGACATTAAGAAGATTAAAGTGCCAATATTCATTGTTTATGCCGCGCACGATTGGACCACGACAAAACAAGTAAGTAGTGGAAGACAGGGTTAGATATACCTGTGCTAACTCAAAGACACAATCCTCAATGACTGAAAAGTTTTTCAACTTATTTTTGGTTGAAAATGCAATTATCTATGTTAATGTGAAAACCGCGTGTCATGTGATTCTTGTAGAGAAGTACCACCATCTTGACAATTCCGCATTCTAGTTTTGAAATATCTTTGTTCATTATATATATATATTTATTATTATCTTCCACTGTACAGGGAACATAGTGACATTAGCACCATCTCTTAATGCTAGGAAGAAACTACTAAGCAGTTTAAAAATTTTAAGGTGACGTAATCGGACTATCGTCAGTTGCCGATTCTCGACCAATCAAAACAAAGTTCCAATCGGACCATCGTCGGCCCTAAAGTCGACTATAGTAAATCGGACCATCGTGAGTTGCCGATTCTCGACCGTCTAAACAATGTTCCAATCAGACCATCGTCGGCCCTAAAGCAGATAAGGTTTGCGTTGGCATAATGTCGACTATAGGAAATCGGGCCATCGTCAGTTGCCGATTCTCGACCGATTAAACAAAGTGCCAATCGGACCGTCGTCGGCCCTAAAGCAGATAAAGTGGGCGTCGGTATAAAGTCGACTATAGTAAATCGGGCCATTGCCAGTTGTCGATTTTCGACCGATTAAACAAAGTTCCAATCGGACCATCGTCGAAGTGCTGTCGGCATGAAGTCGACTATAGTAATGTGGTCCTCTGTCAGTTTCCGATTATTGACCGAAAACTGAAAATCACAATCTTTCTAACATCGGGCCAGCGTTTATTCGCCGATGCCGACACACTGCCGACGTTGTCGCCCGATTCAATGCCGATGATTTGTGTTTGCTGGGCAGCTGCTACAGTTCGTGAGTTACAATTTTTTTAATTTAAAAGTTTAAGTCCCCTTCCTACCCTCTTGCCAACCCCCCACCCCCATCAAAAACTCATCAGCTCTGCGTCTGGTGACAAAGAATTTTCTTGCAAAATATGATAAAAATAGGTTAAGCGGTTTTTGAGTAATCGTGTTACCGAGAGACAGTCAGACAGAAACCATGAAAAATTTTTGTATTTAGGCCTCTTTTGACCCAAATAACTTATTTTTAGTGGATTGATTGATTTTGACGATCCTAATATGGCCGGCCGAAATGATATTTCGACGAAACAGGTGCATTTTTGTAGAAGATATACTCCCCGAAAGCGCCCCTTTCTCTCACGTTCAAGAATAAGCACCCAGAGGTGGTTTAAAAATGCAGATAATAAAGCTATTCTGTACAAAATTTTTGGCGGTATTTTCTCCTAAACTATGACAGATTTTGAGAAAACAGTAATAAACCTTTTTTTAACGGAAGAACACGAACAGCCCAAGATTAATTTTGCATTAAATAATGTTCTTCATGATGATGACTTCTGGGAAAAAGTGGCCTTCACAGATGGAAAGATATTTCAGTCATCTTCGAGCAGCAGAAGAATTTTAGTGTATGGTCCAAAATACACCAAAATACACCAACCAAATTAAGAAAGCTTCAGTGAATATGTGGGGCAGGTTTAGCGCTAGAGGTTTGGGTGTATGTTTTACCAAATTCAAGGGATTCAACAGTCACAAATATGTTGAGATTTTTGAGGATGTTACGTTGTCATTTCTGCAGATGTTTTACAAAAACAACGACTTCGTTAACCAGCAGGACCTAGGATCAAATTGGTTTGTATCTCTGGGGAAACATACCACAGTATTCCAAGCTGAAATAAATGCCATAAAGACTTGTCTGCGGGAAAATTTGAGAAGAAGATTCAGACAGCCAAGCAGCCATTAAAGCTCTGGCATGTCAACAAATTCACTCAAAATTAGTGTGGAACTGCCTTCAAAGCCTCCTAACCCTAGAGAAACACAATAGAGTCACCCTTGCGTGGGTGCCGGTGCACACAGAGGTAGCAGGCAATAAACACGCGGATTCTCTAGCAAAAAGAGGATCAGAAAGACAATTTATTGGACCTGAACCTGTGTTTGAAATTCCAAAAACCTCGATAACTCGATGCACGAGGAACATCGAAACCATCGGTTAATAAAGGGGCTGGTCGCCAAACCTCTTAGATTATAAAGGCACACAGCAAGAGATACAATAAGCTAAGAAGCTGCAATGTCAGGGATTTCAAGACCTAAACTTGCTGTCGAGACAAATCAAATCAAATCAGGACAACTCTCCCGTCCACACGGCTAATGTGTTCTTCGCCAGTGGTTTAAAAACAGTTATATTGATTGTCCAACAGTCCTGATCTCAACCCAATAGAACAAAAAAATGCTGAAAAGTTAGGCGATGCATGAATATTTGCAAAATTTAAATTTTTCAATCCGAGGCGTATTTTCCCCTAAAATATGACACATTTTGAGAAAATAGTAGTTTTTTAGTGGTATTTTGCAATAGCAATACAAACCAGTAAATAACTTTGTTTCTTTTCTATATGAGTAAGTGTTTTTTAAAAATTGGTTTTATAATTTAATACCCCTCACAGAGTCTAAATATTTAGACTTGTGGAGGTACCATTTTAGATCTTAGAAAATGGCACTATAAGTGTTTAGTAAAACTAGTCAACACAAAAAAATATCTCACTTTTATAGATTTTGCCTTGCCCGACGCAAATCCATTGCTTGAAATATTTTCCGAGCCCTGACTTACATGATACGGGCAGTATACAGACCGCTTCAAGCTACTACGAACATAGGGGGAATCAAGTCCAATTTACTCTCCGTGCCGAGGTGGATTCGAAGCACGCTGCAGTGTTATCTTTTGGAAATTCATTTTGTTTTTATTATTTTGTTTTATTTCTGCCTTGCTCGAGAAACAGATGGGTAAGTTCTTAATTGAAATAATACATTTTTAAAACTAAAAATGGATGTCTACGAAGTTGCCGAATAAGTGCAGATGGTCAAATGGTCAAATCGTCATAACCCAACACACGTTCGATATTGGTCGAGGGAAAATTTGCATTTGTATTTTGACGTAAGAACACAGTATCCTCAAAAACTAAATGTTTGGGGGGGGGGGGTATTGTAGGGGAACACGTAATTGGGCCATTTTTTATTAACGGCAATTGCAATTTGAATGGTCCTAGATACTTGGATCTACTGCAGCAGCACAGTATTCCAACTGCTAGGCAGTTGTTAGGTGTAAGATTTGGTGAAACATGGTTTCAACAAGATGGTTGTTCCGCTCACAATGTTGGCCTTATTAGGGAATATCTTGATAGTGTATTTCCTAATATTGTTATAAGTACACGGGGAATTATTTTATGGCCAGCTCGATCTCCCGATCTTGCTCCTAATGACTTCTATCTGTTTTTGAAGAAGCTTTTCAAATTATCACCCCTAACATGCTTGGAAACGTTAGAAGGGGTTTTTATAGTAGGCTCGGATATTGTCTAGCCGAGCAAGAAGGACTTTTCGAACATTTGCTTTGATTTTTTTTTTGACTGGGACAATCTTTTCGGTTTTTAGAATGTATTATTTTATTTTGAGAACTTGCTTTTATTTTGTTTCTCCTTATTATTTTCATTGTAACACATCGTCACTGATAAATCTGAGCAGTTGACAATAAAACGCTCTTATTTATCAGTGACAAAAAATAAGAAAATTACGTTATAAAAATTTGCGTATTTATTGACCAAATTCCGGTTTCATTGACTACGCTCCACACAGCACCGTGGTTAGAGGCGTAATAAATACAAGGCGAAAGGCGGCGAATGGCAGCGAATGGCGATCGGAATCCTGAGTGTTGGTTGCTTCACTGATAGGCGTGCGGTGTCTCTGCATGTACGTACACTGGCAAATTAGACTTCTTCCGCCCTATGTCCGCAGTAGCTTGAAGCGGTCTGTATAGTTTTTTCAAATAAAATATAACTTCCGCCATTACATATCAAACTTGGCTCATTTAAATACCTCTTTATAGTTTTCTGCCTTCAATAACATAAAACAAAAAAAAATAAAGAGGGAATTTTTTGTGGGACCCCAAATAGGACCAGTGAACAGCGTTTTAGCCTGCAGAAGATCTCGGCAAGTACACCAAATGCGACTTGAGACGACGACGGGCTGCCCAACTTCTCAGCAGCTCCGCAGTTGACGTTGTGCATAGAGTAACAACAAACGAGGTAGAAGTAGGCGGTACGGTTGACACTGCACCGAAAACTTTGCGGGACTCAAAGGTGGACGGCCGAGGACCCCACCAAACTGGGTAGAGGAGACTAGCCGGTGACCCAAAAAAGGACGAACTGGACTTCTCCGAGATCGGGACTCCATGGGACGCGGCTGGACTCCGACAGATTTGGTAGCGGGAGTGGACAGAGGGTGACTTGGACGGGTAGCAGGATCACTCCAAAGAGATGCATCTGAAGACTCCGACGGCGAACTCGACCAGTGAAACCGGGACCTCGATTTTCGGGTCAACCTATATGATGGCGGGCTGCTGGGAAGAAAAGTCTACCGTCAACCAAGTTCTGCTGGGACCGTAAAGCCGGCGGTCCACTGTGTATACTTGCTACGCAGTCTAAAGATCCCTGCCCTCGACAAAGAGGTGGCAAAATTAAGTCCTCTTAGAGAAAGGAAACTTGCATCCTAAGAGGAACGTGCATCCGTCGAGGGTGTATGAGGAGTATGGCATAAAGGGTCTAAGGGGAGACAAGCCTTTACAATGGTGGTAACTAAATTCTTAGGAAATAAAAGAGCAGAAAATTAAAAAATATTATAAAAATACGGTTGGTCGCTTTGCCGAGAGTAGTCAGAGACTGTGTATAAAAGAAACTGAAAAAGATATAGGAAAAGTGATTAGTTTAATTTGTCAATATTTTAATTAGCTATAAGTTAATTACATTTAATATTAGACTTATCATTAAATATAGTAGTTCTTCTAATATGTAAAGATATGGTCTATGCAATAAGTGTCACTAAAATATTGTGATTCTAGTTTTTATCTATGACGCGACGTAAGAAAATTTTTCAAAAAACATTTTAGCTCTATTTCGGTCATAAACAATCAACATATTTGTTGTGAACGAGGCGCTAACCGAGTAAAACAACACGCGGATGCAAGAATTTTGATTTGAATTGATTTGTCTCAACAGCAAGTTTAGGTCTTGAAATCCCTGACACTGCAGCTTCTTAGCTTATTGTATCTCTTGTCTGTGCCTTCCTAATCCAAGAGGTTTGACGACCTCGCGAGGAGCAGCAGCCCCTTTATTAGGTTTCTCTGGAGGGGTCGTCCTCAAATGGGCACTCAAATCCCCATCACATAGTCTGCAGGTGGGTTCGCCTCTATAGATTCCCATCCTGTGCACGTGTTTTCTCAGTGAGCAGTGACCGGTTAATAGCCCCGTCACTTCTCTGATTTCTTTCCTATTCAGTTTAAAGATTTCACAGATGAGTGGTGCTGAAGGGGATGCCTCCATTCTTTTGCTGTGGTTTTGCCCCGATATTGAATACCAGTGGTTTCGATGTTCTTCCTGCACCCATCGCTTGATATAGCCACGTATCGAGGTTTTTGGAATTCCAAATACAGGTCTTTCTGATCCTTTTCGTGCTAAAGAATCCGCGTGTTCATTGCCTGCTATTCCTGTGTGCCCCGACACCCACGCAAGGGTGACTCTATTGTGTTTCGCTAGGGTTAGGAGTGTTTGAAGACAGTTCCACACTAATTTTGAGTGAATTTGTTGGCATGCCAGAGCTTTAGTAGCTGCTTGGCTGTCTGAGAAGATTGTTATATTTTGTTGAGATATCTTCTTCTCAGGTTTTTCCGCAGACAAGTCTCTATGGCATGTATTTCAGCTTGGAATACCGTGGTATGTTTCCCCAGAGATGCAAACCAATACTCTCGCTCCTGATCCACTGTCCATCTTGGATCCGACGGTATACTATATCAATTTTCCTGACTGTACTAATGATTTCTCCGTCTTGTTTCCCCAGGATAGCTGGGTCTTAAACGGCTTGTTCGTGATTTTCGGAGTCATGATGTTACTCCTCATCTCTAGTAGCGAGTTGTTGACAATGCTCGCAATGGTTATCATACCAGTTGTCATTGCATTTTAGTCTGTATGCTTCCATTCTTGCCTCCGTCTTCGGGTATAAGAAAGTTACCTACTTTCTATCGAGTTATGTACGCAATTTTTCCTACAACCACTTTAGGATATAATTCGTATTTTTTGTTATCATTAATTTTTTTTCATTTTCATCTCAAGAGTTGAAAGTATTTTCTTCTCTAGGGACGAAAATGGTTTTGGTCTATTTACGACTCAAATCATAGCCTACTAGGTACTTACATTGTTTGGATGGTTTGCTGTCATTCATTTTCGTCACTAGAGAAGAAAACATTTTCGTCTCTAGAGACGAAAATAAAATTGATAGGCGTGTGAAGTATACAACTTTCTGAGGCGTTATAGAGTGCAGATTTGGTTACTTTCATGTGTGGTCCTAGGAAAACGTCTACTTTCACCCACGACCTTTAAAAAAAAAACATTAAAATTTGTTGCCCAGTGTAATTTACGTTCTTTTTCGATTGCAGGAAAGCAGGAAAGTATAAAGCTTCCAATTTCCTGTAAATCTTTCGTTTGTTTGTTCCAGGCTGCAATAGAACTTTTACAAACAGCTGCCGCAAGGCGTTCGATACGGCATTATACATTTTGTCGAGAACAGTCAAAGTAAAACTGAGGAAAACTTTTTATGGTTATTTCTGCACCGTATTTGTGCAGTAGTGAAGTCGAGAAACTTTATTTGGGCCCTTCTCATGCAAATGGGCGACTTTGCATTTGAATTTTTTGTAAATATACCGTACCACATCGTTGCTTCTAATGTTATTATTAAAGAAAAGAAAGTAATAAAAGTCGTTTATCCAACACATGACAGTTATGACTGTCATTATTAATGTCATTTTAGACAAGTAAACTATCAAATAACACACTAGTGTGTTATAATCCATAACATTGATATTGAAATTAAAGGAAAATGCTAACGATGTATCTCATTGTAAAATTCGTTGGTTCATTGGAACCAGACGCTCCCATAGCTGCTGACAGTACTGGAAGATACCGACGCATTAGAACCTTGTATTTTTTCTGCAATTTGTATTTTGTTATGCATCGATTCTTCTAGGTATCCTTCTGCTACGGTCGAGGACTTGCATCCTCCGTGACTCTTCAAAGTAGTCATGTTAGCCCCTGCATTGGCCAAAAGAGTTGCCGAAGACCTTGTCAGGCAGTGACCGGTGTAGAGCGCTGGTTCCTCCAATTTCAAAAACATTGCATTTCTTGAAGGTATCTTCGACAACGTATTTATTCCTACACACTGCCTGGTACACCTCCCGTTTTTGTAAAAAATAAAAATCCTTCTTCAAGTCAGTGGCGGATCCAGGGGGGGACGCGGGGGGCGCGCGTTCCTCCCTAAACATAATCAAAGTTTTAAAAACATTAAAGAACCACGCACTGGACTCTCCTATAAAACATAAAAATATTGTATTGTACAAATATGCTGTATAACTAGTGCTAGTTAAGAAAATGGGTGGTTTGTGAGATATCCGCTATCAAAATGAGAAAAATAGCCACTGTTATGTTTCAATGAATGGGTCTCTCTAGAATAAATGAAAAAAAAGTGGCTAAAATTGCCAAATAGAACACAAGCTGTACGCAAGAGTCTTTAATCTTGGCGGATGCTTAGTTTTTATACGGGGGACGATCAGTCAGGCATTTTTGCTAATTTTCGAATTTCGTTTTCAAGCTATTTTGACAATCTGAAGGTTTTTTGAGCCATAATATTATAATTTCAATTATTTGTAGGTAAGCAAAATAGGTTTGGCTTAGGTAACTTAAAGGAGATCATAAAAAAATATGTTTTAAGATCAGAGTATTCCTCTCACCTACAAAAATTTTTTTGTGAGCAGCAGAGTCGACATAATAATATGTAGGTCGAAACTGTTTGGTTAGTGGGGAGGACTAGATCACCACTAACCAACATACCAATCTAACCAAATGCCCAAAAACAATGGTGACTATAAAAAAGGACTTTTTTGCCCTATGTTCGTAGTCAATTGAGCCGAACTACATAAGTTTTATTGCGTGCGCCCCCCCCTCTGGTGAAATTGCTGGATCCGCCACTGCTTCAAGTTTGAAGGTCACCTTCATAAATGATACTCAAACGTCAACAGTGTCAAATAGCGTTAGTTGTCGGGTGTATTAGTGGTAGGTCATATTCCAATAAGTGCCTAATTTATCGTTGTTTGTTCCAGGATGCAATCGAACTTTACAAGCAGTTGCCGCAAAGGGTCCGATACGGCATCTACGGCGTGGAAAAAGTCAACTTTAACCACAACGATTTCTTTTTCGGGAGGAACGCCGACAAACTAGTGAACAAACCGGTTATGCATATTATTGAAAAGTTTTTAAGGACAGAACGTAATGGAAAATAGTGATTTAGTTTGTTATATCCAAAATGTGGATGATTCCCATGGTATTACGTGATAAGAAAAACTTATGTGATGTGATGTAGTTATCGAACACAGCTATTGAGAAATTACGAAATCTAATAAGTGACAGATTAGAGAAAATTTACCCAAACCTGCCATAGATTAAATTAAAAGGAAAGGACCACGCGGTTTTTAAATGGAAAATTTTTGCCCGTGTTATTTGGATGCGGTTTAAGTATGTTATATAGGACACCCTAAGAAATATTTTTTACCATGGGCACAACCTTGGATCTATGACAGGGGAGGTGACAATAGCTGTCAAAGTTTGACATGTAATATCCAAAAGCATGCAAACCATGGCCGATTTTGACTAACAAGGTGTCAATTCCTACTAAGTTGAGCAAGCTTAATCTAGAAATGCTAACCGTTTTGACAGCTGTCAATTCCTGTTAAAATGGCGGCACTTACTTTTTTTAGTCCAAAAATTTAAATGAAAGTGACAGCTGTGAGGACCTATCATTTGTTTTACCTAAAAAAGTGTCCAATTTGACTTTTATTTAAATTAAAGTGATAGATTTTGACATTTATCAATACCTGTCAAAATTAGAGCGGTCCTTTTTTTAGTTTTTGATATTTTGTGACATGCCAATAAACTTTTATACTATTATCGGAACTCTGAGTCCAAAAATTGAAAAAAAAGTGACAGCTGTGGGAGCCTGTCATTTGTTTGAACCAACAAAAAACCATTTAGCTTTTATTTAATTTCAAAACAGTTTATTAATAACTAATACAAGTAACAATCTAATTATAAGTGGCAGATACTTGTATTAGTTATTAATAAACTGTTTTTAAATAAAAAAAAAGCTAAATTGGATACTTTTTTAACTAAAACAAATGACAGGTCCCCACAGCTGTCACTTTTTTTTAATTTTGGGCCTAGGGTCCCGACAAAAGTATAAAAGAAAGATAATATCGAAAACCAAAAAAATGAATGCTGCCATTTTGACAGGCATTGGCAGATGTCAAAATCTGTCCATTGTAAATAGATTTTCAGTTGTGTTTATTGCTTATAAACTATTTGTCTATTAAATAAAAGATTGGACACTTTTGTTAGTTAAAACAAATGACATGTCCCCAGAGCTGTCACCTTTAATTCAATTCTTGGACTCAGGGTCCCGACAAAATTATAAAAGGTTATGTCACACATCACAAAATATCAAAAACTAAAAAAAATAGCTGTTGAAATGATTATAGTGTAGGGGCATATGTCAATAATTTCTATCCTGTAGGATTTTGAATGAAGGAGTTTTGTGACTATGTGGGATTGATATCTCACACAATCAAGTGTTACCGGGTGTTTTGTTTGTATCATCTTTCAAGATGGTGGCCAAAAATCATAAAAACTACAACTTTCACAACCGGGGCATGATTATACTCGATGCCATATAATTCGAGAATGAGGATTCCAACAAATCAAGTTTCGTTTCAACGTCATCCAACCTAAAATGAAATTGAAAATCGCAAAAAACCAGATTTTTTCCATTTTTTCTTCAAAAAATCTTAATAATTCGACGTTTTGTCAGACTAACTTCAAATGTACTTCAAACTATTCAGCATATATGCCAAATTCGATTCCTAGAGTTTGGTGCAGTTTGAAGCTTTATGACCTTGAAAAATACTCTAGTAAAATTAACATATTTCAAAAATAACATACTAAAAAGCGCTATTAATCAACTGTTAAAGCGAAGAAGACCAAATTTGGTAAGAAAGATAAGAAAGCCAAGTCCAGTAACACTGATAACAAAATTTGGTTTAGCTATGATGCATTTCAATATGGCGGCTGATATATCAAAACGGCAGCCTTTAACCACATTTTATTTTATCCAATTTCGTAAAAAAACAAAAATGAGAAGGTGACCATCAATTATTGTTGACTTATCACCGCTTAATATGAAAAAAAAATGAACTTGATGTATGACCTTGATTGACCCTAAAAATACCATGTGCAAGTGAAAAACCAGGCTGGCTTCCAAGGTGTTTCTGATATACCCCGGTAAAAATGACCTATATGCCTGTCGTTTTTATTAAGTTTCGAAACTGTAAATTTTATGTTCCACTCACTTGTGTAGCCAACAAATTCATTTAAATTACCTATAAGAGAGTTAGAAGTTAGATATACATTACCATATAGTGGACCAGGTGTTTTAGATGCTATTTTCCAAAATGGCGGTCAAAAAAGCATAAAAAACTCAAATTTTTTCAGTAGGGCATGACTATACCTATTTACTAACATTCATAATAAAATTCAGGAATGAGTTTCTATGTCACACATTCATGTGCCACCAGGTATTTTTTTCGCATCCATGTAGAAAGTTCCTAAACCTAAACGACAAGCATATAGGTAATTTTTACCAGGGTATAGCACAAACATCTTGGACGCCAGAAAATGGTGGGGAGGTTTAAAATGAAGTTTTTAGTTATGGCTAAGATGTTAATTTTATTTCCGGCACCTAAAGTTTTTGCGTAGGGTAAATTGGAAAAATTACTACAAAAAACTAAACTTTTTTTTGATAGTAAGCGGCGATAAGTCAACAAGGATTGATGGGCACCTTGTCATTTTTGCTTTTTTACGAAACTGAATAAAATAAAATCTGGTTATAGGTCGCCATTTTGATATATCAGTCGCCATATTGAAACGCGTCATAGCTGAACCAAATGTTTTTTAACAATATTTAATAGTTGATGAATAGCGCCCCTTAGTATGTTATTTTTGCAATATGTTAATTTTACTAGGGTATTTTTCAAGGTCATGAAGCTTCAAACTGTATCAATCTCTAAGAGTCGAATTTGGCATTATGCATAATAGTTTGAGGTACATTTGAAGTTAGTCTGACAAAACGTCGAATTATTAAGATCTTTTGTAGAGAAAATTGCAAAAACCTTGTTTTTTACGATTTTTAAGGTCATTTAAGGTCGGATGACCTTGAAAGTTATTTTTTTTAGATTCCTTGTCCTTGAATTATATGGAATCGAATATATCCATGCCCCGGTTGCAAAACTTGTATTTTTTATGATTTTTGGCCGCCATCTTGAAAGATGACGTCATATCAACCCCTTCTACACAGATGTGAACAAAACACCCGGTAATGCTTGATTATGCGATTAAAGAACTATCATTCCCACACAGTCACACTATTAGCATTTTTGGATCCAGCTTGCTCAACGTAGTAGGAATTGAGACCTTGTTAATCAAAATCGGCCATGGTTTGCCTGCTTTTGGATATTACATGTCAAACTTTGACAGCTATTTTCGGCTCCTTTGTCATAGATCCAAGGTTGTGCCCAAGTAAAAAATAGACACTTAAAGTAAATATTTCAACGCATCGGTAAGTAACGCGTTCGAAATAAAGGCAAAATACACATATTTTTGACTTGTTTATGCGATGTTTCGAACGATGTCCGCTTTTTTGAAGGTTGCGATGACAGAACTGCTTATTGAAATCGTTGCGTATGTTCGTGGGTCCGTAACGATACGTACATCCTTCCGTACGCAACGAGATCACACACATCATACCCGTCAAAGGAGCAGGCATCGTTCGAAACATGGCAATGTACAAGTCAAAAATGTAGTGTGTTTTGACTTGGTTTCGAACGCGTTACATATACCGATACCGATGCGTTGAAATATTTACTTTAAGTGTCTAATGTTTCTTAGTGTAACCTATCATACGCAAACCGCATTCCAATATCACGGGGAACAAAATTCCATTTAAATACTGCATAGTCCTTTTAGTAGGTTATTTTAAAACATTACAATTAAATATTAGTGAGTGTACGATATGTAATTTTGGTAGTAAATAAAACTATTACAGTAAGAAGTGGATTTTTTTAATTTAAAATTGAAAAAATTGTCTTTTGGTCATTGTTTGGCAACTGAAACCCACCTAAAAAAAAAAGAAGTTAAAAAACCTCCAAATCAGTTACTTCAACCGAAAAGAAACCAAAAAACAAAAGATCTTGGGTGGAAATAACGAAAATTCAAACTTGGTTGAGTATCCCACAAGGAACACACAAAGGACCAAAGCGAAAAGAGAACTGATTAAACCACGTTTCGCTCTGGGTAACCAGCGTAAGCTCATCACTGGGTCCACTGGTCACTATCCCCATACATCATTAAGCACCATCATATACTTTGATTTCCAAACTTGACTCACTCACAAATAGGCATCGTTCCGCACTGGTACTTATACAAGTTACCTGTTACGGATTCGTCCTGGCGTGTTAATATTTCCAATAGGATTATGCTCCTAAGGCAAAACAAAAAAAAAAAGAAGTTAAAACACCTCCAAATCAGTTACTTTTTATTAACACGCCAGGACGAATTCGTATCAGGTAATTTGGATAAGTACCAGTGCGGAACGATGTCTATTTGTGATTGATTCAAGTTTGGAAATCAAAGTGTAGTGAAACCCCTGATGAGCTCACGCTGGTTACCTAGGGCGAAACATCGTTTAATCATTTCTCTTTTCGCTTTGATTCTTTGTGTGTTCCTTGTGGGATGCTAATCCAAGTTTGAATTTTCGTTATTTCCACACAAGATCTTTTGATCTTTTGTTGTTTGATACTCACCTATCGGTTTTTAACAGGGAAATTTTTAAAGAACAAAGTTTTTATTAAATGCACTCAAAAGTAGAATATAATTTTTTTATCTTTCTTATACCATAATAAAAGCGATGGGCGCAAATTAAAAATTTTTACTTTTCGGTGACAAAGAGAGAACTACAAAAGAAGAACTAAATTTTTCTTCTATTCGAATGATAAACATAATGCTTTCATCTAAAGAAGTTGGGAAAGGGTGAGATTGCTGTGCTTGCCAAGCCTTTGAAAATATCCTTAGCTATAAAGTAATACAACTGTTTCTTAGGTAACTTAGCAAACATATCGCAAGTACAAAAATAGCACTAATTTGGAACACGGCATTTTACAATATTTGTACAATTTGTGCTATAATGCATAGCAACAATAAAAAAAAGCGTAAATATTGCACTGGCATAAAGTACTTTAATTAGAGTACTAAAATATTGCTTTATTTGTAATGGCACCGCAAAATACAGAATGAAATGTGCAAAATAGTAAAATGGCATGTTCCAAATTGTTCTTCTTTTGTACAGTGAATATTTTACATTTGTAGTAATCCGATGTTTGCTGGAAAATATTCGATGTGACCGATATGCGATACCTAAAGTTAAAATTTTTAATTTGCGCCCATCGCTTTTATTATGGTATAAGAGAGATAAAAAATTATTTTCTTCTTTGAGTGCATTTAAGAAAAGCTTGTTCTTTAAAAGTTTTTTTTAATAAAAATTTATTTTTTAAATTGGACGCCCTGTATATTATCTCATTTTCTGAATCCTTCAAAATAATGTTTTCAAAAATACCACATACCTTGAATCTATCTTTTATTTGCTCCAAGATACTCAAGTTCTTTTGTATCGAAATTAACTACCCGATGTTAATATGATACATACAGACCGCTTCAAGCTACTGCGAACATAGGGCGGAAGAAGTCTAATTTGCCAGCGTACGTACATGCAGAGACACCGCACGCCTATCAGTGAAGCAACCAATACTCAGGCTTGCGATCACCACTTCCATGACTTTCCTTTGGTATTTAGTACGCCTCTAACCACGGTGCTGTGTGGAGCGTAGTCAATGAAACCGGAATTTGGTCAATAAATACGCAAATTTTTATAACGTAATTTTCTTATTTTTTGTCACTGATAAATAAGAGCGTTTTATTGTCAACTGCTCAGATTTATCAGTGCCGACGTGTTACAATGAAAATAATAAGGAGAAACAAAATAAAAGCAAGTTCTCAAAATAAAATAATACATTCTAAAAACCAAAAAGATTATCCCAGTCAAAAAATTAAAGCAGATGTTCGAAAAGTCCTCCTTGCTCGGCTAGACAATATCCGAGCCTACTATAAAAACCCCTTCTAACGTTTCCAAGCATGTTAGGGGTGATAATTTGAAAAGCTTCTTCAAAAACAGATAGAAGTCATTAGGAGCAAGATCGGGAGATCGAGCTGGCCATAAAATAGTTCCCCGTGTACTTATAACCCGATTAGGAAATACATTATCAAGATATTCCCTAACAAGGCCAACATTGTGAGCGGAACAACCATCTTGTTGATACCATGTTTCACCAAATCTTACACCTAACAACTGCCTAGCAGTTGGAATAATGTGCTGCTGCAGTAGATCCAAGTATCTAGGACCATTCAAATTGCAATTGCCGTTAATAAAAAATGGCCCAATTACGTGTTCCCCTATAATACCCCCCCCCAAACATTTAGTTTTTGGGGATACTGTGTTCTTACGTCAAAATACAAATGCAAATTTTCCCTCGACCAATATCGAACGTGTGTTGGGTTATGACGATTTGACCATTTGACCATCTGCACTTTTTCGGCAACTTCGTAGACATCCATTTTTGGTTTTAAAAATGTATTATTTCAATTAAGAACTTACCCATCTGTTTCTCGAGCAAGGCAGAAATAAAACAAAATAATAAAAACAAAATGAATTTCCAAAAGATAACACTGCAGCGTGCTTCGAATCCACCTCGGTCGTACGGCACGGAGAGTAAATTGGACTTGATTCCCCCTATGTTCGCAGTAGCTTGAAGCGGTCTGTATAGTAAATCGACTTATGAAAATACCCATTCGAAACGCGTGGGTAAAATTTTGAAATAAATTTAAGTAAAAATTGTTTTTTCTTTAAAAGGTACTAAAAAATACGACAAAATGTTTAGTAAATAATAGTCACTAAACTTGAAAAAGCTGAAATAGTAATTTTCATAACTAGTGGCTAAAATAGTGCTTTTTTTACAAGCGTTGGTTTAAATAACGAGCACAGCGAAGTATTTAAAAACGCGAGTAAAAAAAGCATAGTTTAGCCGCGAGTTTTTACCTTTATCAAACCATCCAAGAAAAACAGGAAAATACTTTTAAAAATCTCGAACGATGAGCACTTCCTACAAGATACCATCGTTACACTATAAATCAAGGCGGCTGGTAAATGAAATAGCAATGGTTTCCATAGTGACGTTCATTGTTGCGACATTTTAATCTTTGACTATTTGATATTTTGCCGATGTTTTTAAATGATTTTTTCATAAATACTTGGCAGAAATAGCTTAATTTTTAGGCAAGAATAATTAGATTTTTTCAATATTACTATCTTCCGCTATTTCTCTTTAATTTTGGGTAAAAAAACGGGCAGAAATCTCTTTTTGCAACCGTGATTAAAAAAAAGTTTTTGTGCATCGGTAACCAAAAAAGCCATGCTTTAGTTATCTGCAGAGGGCTACTAACATCATGTTTTTGTTGATGGTATAAAAAAACCTTTTTTACTGGAATTTATTTTGTTCTGAAATAATTGAAATTGTTACTTTCTTATATAACTTTTAGCGGGTGTTTTTTTCGTAAATATTTTAATATTAATTTTATCTAATTAGGGCAATTGAAAAATTAATATTTATGGTCAAATATATTTGCATTGCCTTGAAATAAAAAATTTAGTATCCGTTAAAGTGCATTTAAAAAGAAAATGCAAAGTGGACTTTTTAAAACCTAAGTAACCTATTATTTTTATCTATTTTTATTAGTTCACTGTAGCTTTATAAAACCTTAAATGGGTTGTTTTTATTTTTTTAGTTAAAAATTAAAATCAAAGTTAGGTCCTAAAAGGAAAATAATTTATTTATTAAATTAATTACCAGTTTCCCATGGAATATTCTTAAGTTTTAGAGCATGTCTCAATAGAGACCAAAAGCCAAACCACAGCGTAAACGTAACCCAGTAATTTTCATAAAAAACTGTCAATTTTTCTTGTCCAGTATTTTGGCAAAAATTTTTAATAGATCATTTTCTGCAGGATATTTTCCAACAGCTTGGAAGCTTAGTTAACTTACCCCAATATTTAAAAGCGAAGATAAGTCAAATTTTAAAAACTACAGAGGTATTTCAAAAATGTCTTTATTTCCTAAATTGTTTGAAGCAATAGTAACAAATAAAATTACACCATATTTTCAAAACATAATTATAAACCAACAACATGGGTTTTCAAAAGGTAAATCAACAATTACTAATCTCTTTATACAGGGTTCCTAAGCAAATCCTTAGGGGGCCAAGCAGCCGTGTATAAGACGCAGACAAACGGAAAAGCACATTAGGCAGAAAAGGATGGGCATGGGGCGATGTTGTCACTACATCTTACACGTAGTAAATCCATTCCAGGTTGTTGTTTTCTAATGTTTTCCATTTTCATACCTTTAGGACTGGAATAAAAATTGTTTTTGCTTGACTTTAATACCAAACTGATGAAAGATATCGTAAAAAAAAATATTTTTCGGCTTTTCATTTTGTAACCATTGTCCTTACGCACTGTTTACAGGCTGGGGACTGAGATACATGCAAATGCCTAACCTAAAGCGTTCATACACGGCCGGAGAAATCGACTGAGATATTTCCGTAGAAACTTTATCAAGCAAATAGGACGGGTTGACGCCTTCGAACGTCCAACCCGGGTTTTGCACTTTGATTCGAAATCAAAAAGGAGGAACAGTCAGATGTGGGGCCGTGCACAAATTACGTAACGGTGATTTTACCAATTTTTGACCCCCTCCCTATGTAATGTTTTGTAACGGTTTGGCACGCCACTCCCCTAATATTACGTAACGATTTCAAGACCACTACCTCCCCCCCCCCAAAAAAAAAACTTTTCACTTATTTTCATTCCAAATTTTCTTAGTTTCACACAAATGCAAACGCTGTCGAAAACCCTCCTCCCCCCTACGTAACGTTTTGTAACCCCCCTTCCCCCTATGACCATTACGTAATATGTGCATGGCCCCTGTAGTCCCAAAGGAGGAGGGCGAGAAAATTGATATTTTTTTCTTAAAAATTATACTCTTTAGACCTATTTCTTTGCGTTCCCGAAATTACGTAATTTTTGAAAAAAATTGTAAGCGGCGCCATTTTTATTTCGTGCTTTGTTGTTCTAACATTTTTGCGTTTGGCTAATTTAATTGAAAAATTTTTGCCTGCGGCGCCCTTTATCTTCTCACTCGAAACCAAGATTCCCCGTTTTAGGAAAACTGATCCCGTCTCTGTTTCTAAATTTTTTCGAATAAAAGTAGAGTATGACCATGGGGGAAATAATTTTGTTCTACGGTATGACGAAAATTTCGAGAAAGTTGAAGAAAAAAATAAAAAAAGTGGCAAAGCTCAAGTTTTTCGTAAAAAAAAACGTTTTTTGTAAAGAAACAGAGCAAAATAAATCTTTATTTATTGATTTCTTTGGCTGCTAGTGCTAGCTGCATGGTTTGGCCATTTCCGGATAGATGTCACTAGTAGAACAGAATGGAAAGAAATTTAATTAAAAGCGAAGATATTTCTTTCTAATGTTAACAACCTCACGAGTTTATCGCTCAGTATCGTAAGTAATGAACCCTGTCGCCTCCTTTAAGCAAGAAAAAGCTGTGGTTTGGACCTGAAAACATCTAAATTCATCTCATGGTGTGGCAGCCATCTAGCAGACATCTTGTCAACGGTTATTATTGCAACTATGATTTATGCTCACAGTGAAAGAGTGGCGACAATTTTTTCTCATGAAAGCAGTCCGGAGATAATAACAAACTGGCACCATTGCTCAATATACCTGTTTCTTTTGTGCGCGCAGAACTTTCTATGCCATTTCTGTTTGATTTATTGAAATACTATCCCTAAGGAAAATCTTAGGAACCCTGTATATGAAGAATCTCTGTTAGAAGCCTTGGAGAGTGGGTATCAGGTAGATGTCATCTATACCGATTTCTCCAAGACTTTCGACAGGGTCGATCATAACCTAATGCTTGATAAACTTAAAGTTATGGGTACCCATGGCTCAGCTTTCAACTGGTTTCGGGGTAATCTAACTGAAAGACGCCAAGCAATAAAAATAGAGAGTGCTATCTCAGCAGCGTTTAAAGTTTTGTCAGGTGTCCCCCAGGGCGGACATTTCCATTACTATTTAAAGCATTTATAAATGACTTCGCTTTAGAAAACTGTAACTTTGTACTTCTTGCTGATGATCTAAAATTCTTTAGAATTTTAAGAAGTAATCCTCAGTAACGCAACAGCACGCACTCTGAGCATCAAGTGGAATCACTTTAATGTTAAATAGGTTTGACTGAAATTTTTATTATTAGGTAAAAATTTCTATTATTTGTTAAAAATTTCTATTATTTACTAAAAATTTCTATTATTTGCTAAAAATTTCCATTATTTGCTAAAAATTTCTATTTTTTATAAATAAATAAAAAATAACTGTGGTGTGCCAGAGAGGTTAAAATGTTGCAAATCTCAAGGTACTCAGAATTTCTACTCGAACTCATCAGAATTTAACTCTAGTATTTTTAGAACAGTGTAAAATACATTTGACTAATTGCTAGAAGAGCCTACTATCTGTTGAAAATTTCTATTATTAGCTCAAAATTTCAATAATTTGCTGAACATTTTAATATTTGCTGAAAGTTGCTATTATTTGCTGAAAATATCTATTCTTGCATTCTAAACTTGTGTAAAACCCGAGGTAAAACCTCTAATATTAAATAAGTTTTTTTAGGTTTATCTACCCATAACACAATGCTTTTAACCTATTTTTGCATAACTGGGGTGTTCCTGTCCGTTTTTAACAGGGCGAAATGTTGAAAATTTATAACACTATTCAGATTTAGTTCGAGTAAAAAAAAAGCGTGGCTCTGACCGCATTAGAACTTAACTGTAGCGCTTTTTACAACTTTTAGTGCATTCTCATTAATACAACAGAACGCACTCCGAGCATCAAGTGGAACCACTGAAGTGTTAAATAGGTTTGACTGATTGCTGAAAATTTCTATTATTAGCTGAAAATGCCTACTATTTGCTAAAAATTTCTATTTTTTACAAAAAAAAATCCTGTTATTTGCTAAAAATCTCTAAAACTTAATTATTTCTGAATAACTGGTATGCATGTCGATTTTCCACAGAGGTTGAAATTTTGCAAATTCATAACACTATCAAAGTTTACAACAGAGCACTACTTGGAATCAAAAAATTGATCTCAAGGCACCCAGAATTTCTACTCGAACTAATCAAAACTCATTCTAGTACTTTTTAGAACTTTTAGTACTTCCTGATTTGTGTACTAAAAGTGTGTATTATCTGCTGAAAATTTCTATTATTAGCTGAAAATTTAAATTACTTTCTGAAAATGTTTAATATTTGCTGAAAATGTCTATTATTTGCTGAAAATATTGATTATTCAAAAAAATCACAAAACTAGCATAAAATCTCTAATATTAAACAACTTATTTTAGGGTAACCTACGTATAACACATTGCTTTTAACCTATTTATGCATAGCTGGGGTGTGTGTTGCACTATTAAGATCTAGTTCGGGTAAAAAAAAGCGTGTCTCAGGCCTCATAAAAATTTAACTGTAGCGCTTTTTACAACTTTTAGCGCATCTTCAGTAATGCAACAAAACGCACTCCAAGCATTGAGTGGAATCACTGAAGTTTTTAATAGGTTTGACTGATTGCTGAAATTTTCTTTTATTAGCTAAAAATTTTTATTATTAGCTGAAAATTTCTATTATTTGCTAAAAATTTATATTATTTCCTAAGAATTTCTATTATTTGCTAAAAATTTTTATTTTTTACAAAAAAATCCCTGTTCTTTGCTAATAATCTCTAAAACTTAATTATTTCTGAATAACTGTGGTGTGCCTGTCGATTTCTGAAGATTCCTATTATTTGCCCAAAATGTCTATTATCTGCTGAAAGTGTCTATTATTAGCTGAAAATTTCAATTATTTGCTGAAGGTTTCTATTATATGCTAAAATTTCGATTTTTTACAAAAAAATTCCCAATCTTTGCTAAAAATCTCTAATATTCGATTACATTTTTTTCCATTTATCTACGCATAACATATTGCTCTTAACCCATTTCTGGATAACTGTGGTGTGCCTGTCGATTTTCAACAACACTATTAAGATTTAGATCCGATAAAAAAAAGCGTGTCTCAGACCTCATAAAAAGTTAACTGTGGCGCTTTTTACAACTTTTAGCGTATCCACCAACGCATTCTTTCTCGAATTAACTTTTAATTGCGGTTAGCGAGTAAATTCGATCTCCACCAATAAAATTTTTGCGTTAATCGCGCCGTTTACGAACCCGGCCGATGCTGGGCGATTAAAGCTTAATTGAGCAATTGTCGCTGTCATATGCATTTTGTTGGTTATGTTTTCTTTTTATTTTGATTTCCAGTTTGATTTTTTGAATTGTTTTTTTTTTTAATATGGAAGATATATTGTATCATGACGATTTGGATGTGTTGGACATAATCAATGATCGACTTCCAAAGCGATGGAACGAGAATCCAAATTATCTTGAGACTATGGACAACAGGGGGTTCTTTAGAAGGTTTCGGCTCACACTTTCATAAGCTTCTTTTAAGTTTTTTTTATTTGTTTCACCTTTTATGGTAATTATGCAGTATACAGTTTTCTGCCATTTTTTATTTTTATGAAGAATTCTTTAGGGGGGCTCCTACTAGGGTCCCTAGGTCCCCAAATCTGCCTTCTTTGGTTGGTTTTTTTTGTTTTTTATTTAATTTTTTCTTCACTAAAACAACCCAATCCAACACAGTCCAACCCAAACTAATCCAACCCAAACCAAAACAATCAAGAAAACTCATTACAACCACCCCCAGGCACCCTTTTTTTCTCTTAAAAAATCAGGCGTAGGCGGATTTGGGATCCTAGGGATCCTAGTAGGTGCCCCCATAAAGAATTTTTTATAAAAAATCAAAAATGGCAGAAAACTTTATACTTCATAATTACCCCTTTTATTTAAGTGTGGCTTAACGTTTGTAGTTAATAATTTTCATAAAATAAAAACAAATACAATTAAAAGTGAAGTAGATGTTTTATTTATCTAAAAACCAAATAAATACATTAATAAAACAAAGAACAAATGCAGACAACTATTGCACACAGATATGCCTAAATAAATCACATTTGTCAGTTAGATATTGCATATCACAAAAAACATTGTTTTTCAACAGCAGACAATACACCTAAATTAGTAACCTTGTCAATTAGGATCTTAATAAAAAACAATGGTCCATCTCAACCAATTTTGTTTAAGTTTTTAAAACTGTCTCATGGTTTAATGGTATTACATATAGGCTTTTTGCTCAAGGACAATAGTAATTTGTTTGGGTTACTTATCATGACGTCACGGTTACTTTCAGTGACCATGCATAGTTATGACATCATCATAGAAAAACATGAGATTTATAAAAAAAAATAATACAAATTCAAAAACCATAAACAATCAGTAAACCGCACTTTGAACCTTACATTTTTTAAGTAACCGTGTCCCATAGGCTGGTAACATAGTCTGGTTACTCGTGACGTCATGACTTGGATTACTGTACAAAGAAAAATTGAAAACAAGCAACTGGTTTACCTGGTAACTTGTGGTTACTTCGAGGAAAAACTCTTTTTGACACTGTCAATCATCAGTCATCATAAAAAGTCTACCCTACCTAAAATTTTAAAGTAATAAGAATGAAAGAAAAAATATTGAAGATCCTGAAACATTTTAATCTAAAACTTTTAGGTTTTTTTTTCTTTTTGTAATATAAAAAAAAAACATTTTTTTGAAAGACAAGATATTTTTAAGAAGAGGAACAGAAAATTAAATACACAAATCTGCAGCCAGTGTGTACAAAACTTCATTGCTGCAACCTTTAAGTCGAGGTCCTATAAAACTTGATTTTTCTAAATTCATATTTAATTATTTTTCTTCTTTAATTATTATAACTTTAAAACCTCTTTTTTCTTAGAGTGGTTCTGTCACCTAGGGCATAATTTTTGGGGATAACAGTTTCAAAATAAAATCGTCAAAAAATGTAGAATTTAAATAATTTCAGTAAAATTTTGAAGAGCAACATGTTTTTCTTGATATAAAAAATATCACCACCTTATGAACTACTTTTTTAATTATAAGGTACTCAGTATATCTAAAAATTAACAAAGATCCTAAATAAATCACTTTTAGGCTGAGTAGATTATTACCCACAGATCTTCTAGGTCGATGATAACTGGAAATAAACTTTTTTGACATTTTATTAACAAAAGTGGGTTGTGCTCCTCCTCAAGTAAAAAGCACCATTACAGCACCTACCATAATGTTGTTGTTGTTGCAGTAAACAGTGATGTGGTGCCTCCGATAGATTTAATTTTGGCAGTCTTGCTTTATTAACATTTTTTAAGTAGATTTTGCAATGGGGACTGGTCAAGTAATACAAGGGAATAAGTATCCTATTCTAAAACTATACTTATACTGAAAGCGACTTAAAAAAAATTAAAAAATAATCATAACAAATATTTTCAAACATCTAACCCAGTCCCAAGATGGCTAATAGTTTTTCCTCCTGATAATTCTCCCATAAATTTCATATCACATAAAAATTCACATTAACGAACGGTCTAAACTATATTTTTTTATTTGTTTGTAACGACTTGTTGGGCTGATAAAATTTAAGGCACTTTTACTTTAACTTAACCCTATTATCTGAACGCATGTGAGTTACAAAAAGTTGTTGTACTATGTTGACTTCGTTGCAAAGGATTTATTTTTAAAAAGTCCATATATACAGACCGCTTCAAGCTACTGCGAACATAAGGCGGAAGAAGTCTAATTTGCCAGTGTACGTACATGCAGAGACACCGCACGCCTATCAGTGAAGCAACCAATACTTAGGCGTGCGATCACCACTTGCATGACTTTCCTTTGGTATTTAGTACGCCTCTAACCACGGTGCTGTGTGGAGTGTAGTCAATGAAACCGGAATTTGGTCAATAAATACGCAAATTTTTATAACGTAATTTTCTTATTTTTTGTCACTGATAAATAAGAGCGTTTTATTGTCAACTGCTCAGATTTATCAGTGACGACGTCTTACAATGAAAATATTAAGGAGAAACAAAATAAAAGCAAGTTCTCAAAATAAAATAATACATTCTAAAAACCAAAAAGATTCTCCCAGTCAAAAAAAAATTAAAGCAAATGTTCGAAAAGTCCTCCTTGCTCGGCTAGACAATATCCGAGCCTACTATAAAAACCCCTTCCAACGTTTCCAAGCATGTTAGGGGTGATAATTTGAAAAGCTTCTTCAAAAACAGATAGAAGTTATTAGGAGCAAGATCGGGAGATCGAGCTGGCCATAAAATAGTTCCCCGTGTACTTATAACCCGATTAGGAAATACATTATCAAGATATTCCCTAACAAGGCCAACATTGTGAGCGGAACAACCATCTTGTTGAAACCATGTTTCACCAAATCTTACACCTAACAACTGCCTAGCACTTGGAATAATGTGCTGCTGCAGTAGATCCAAGTATCTAGGACCATTCAAATTGCAATTACCGTTAATAAAAAATGGCCTAATTACGTGTTCCCCTACAATACCCCCCCCCAAACATTTAGTTTTTGGGGATACTGTGTTCTTACGTCAAAATACAAATGCAAATTTTCCCTCGACCAATATCGAACGTGTGTTGGGTTATGACGATTTGACCATTTGACCATCTGCACTTTTTCGGCAACTTCGTAGACATCCATTTTTAGTTTTAAAAATGTATTATTTCAATTAAGAACTTACCCATCTGTTTCTCGAGCAAGGCAGAAATAAAACAAAATAATAAAAACAAAATGAATTTCCAAAAGATAACACTGCAGCGTGCTTCGAATCCATCTCGGTCGTACGGCACGGAGAGTAAATTGGACTTGATTCCCCCTATGTTCGCAGTAGCTTGAAGCGGTCTGTATACACATTTTGCAATCCTTGGGCCATTATAGTATTTCATAGTTATATGCACCCAGAATACTGTTCAATGCCTACTTTTGTTTACCACACACTGTATGAAAAAACAAACTTTCGGGAAATCCACTTTTTTACACTACACGACTGAAAATGAGCAGTTAATTATTGTAAATAATGCTGGCGACAACTGGGGAACGTATTTTCTGATAGGTTTTAAAAATAAATAAACAAAAACTGAAAGAAAATTAAAAAGTAAACAGAAAAGATAACCTTTTACATCAAAATTTTTTTGACATATCCAGTGTTACCAATAGATACACACCAAATATGCTGCGTTGCCAGCTCTTTTTTTTAAATCGAGTTACTTAACCCTGATTAGGTAATTATTTCATAAAAAAAAGTTGGTGGATAGATAAACTTGCTTAGCCGCGATTAGCAATTTAATTCAAATTAGCTAGCCCTGATTAGAGTGTTTAATGGTGGATATGGGCATTAGTAATACAACAAAACGCACTCCAAGCATCAAGTGGAATCACTGAAGTTTTAAATAGGTCTGACTGATCGCTAAAAATTTCTATTATTTGCTAAAACTTTCTATTATTTGCTAAAACTTTCTATTATTTGCTAAAACTTTCTATTATTTGCTAAAAATTTCTATTATTTGCTAAAACTTTCTATTATTTGCTAAAAATTTCTATTATTTGCTAAAAATTTCTATTTGCTAAAAATTCCTATTAATTGCTAAAAATTCCTATTAAATGCTAGAAATTTCTGTTATTTGCTAAAAATTTCTATTATTTGCTAAAACTTTCTATTATTTGCTAAAAATTCCTATTATTTGCTAAAAATTTCTATTTGCTAAAAATTTCTATTTGTTAAAAATTTCTATTATTTGCTAAAAATTTCTATTATTTGCTAAAACTTTCTATTATTTCCTAAAAAATTTTATTATTTGCTAAAACTTTCTATTGTTTGCTAAAAATTCCTATTATTTGCTAAAAATTTCTATTATTTGCTAAAAAATTCCTATTATTTGCTAAAAATTTCTATTATTTGCTAAAAATTTCTATTTGCTAAAAATTCCTATTAATTGCTAAAAATTCCTATTAAATGCTAGAAATTTCTATTATTTGCTAAAAATTTCTATTATTTGCTAAAACTTTCTATTATTTCCTAAAAAATTTTATTATTTGCTAAAACTTTCTATTGTTTGCTAAAAATTTCTATTATTTGCTAAAACTTTCTATTATTTGCTAAAAAATTCCTATTATTTGCTAAAAATTTCTATTATTTGCTAAAAATTTCTATTTGCTAAAAATTCCTATTAATTGCTAAAAATTCCTATTAAATGCTAGAAATTTCTATTATTTGCTAAAAATTTCTATTATTTGCTAAAACTTTCTATTATTTGCTAAAAATTCCTATTATTTGCTAAAAATTTCTATTATTTGCTAAAAATTTCTATTATTTGCTAAAACTTTCTATTATTTCCTAAAAAATTTTATTATTTGCTAAAACTTTCTATTGTTTGCTAAAAATTCCTATTATTTGCTAAAAATTTCTATTATTTGCTAAAAATCTCAATTTTTTTACGAGAAAATCCTCATTCCTTGCTAAAAATCTCTAATATTCAATTACATTTTTTTTCCGTTTACCTACGCACAACATAATGCTCTTAATCCATTTCTGCATAACTGTGGTGTGCCTGTCGATTTTCAACATAGGGCGAAATGTTGTAAATTCATAACACTATCAAGGTCTAGTTTACAGGCTTGATATTGGCAAATACCGGTATCAGTACACCTACATGCAATCGGTCGAGCGAAATGTGGTGGTGAGACCGTTAAAAAATTTACCCGCGATTTTTTGAGTGCAAAATTTTAGTTCGTTTTTGTTGGTAACGTATCGCCAGATTGTTTTAAAACCGATTTGTAATCAACGTTTTTTTTTAATTGTTGAAAGTTCTTTGAATCCTCCCTCCAAACCACTGATTTTGGTAATCTGCACTCATCTCCATTTCTTAGGACTAGTGTGATTTAGTGAAAAGGCCACATGGTGATTCACCATATTTTCCACCCCCTCTTACCTTTTTTAATATAACTTTGTAAACTTTCAAAAGTCGTCCTTAAAAAATAAGTGCTTTCATCACAACTGCCATTAACTTTTTCATTTTAAATAAAAGACCCTGTATATTTTTTAAATTTGAATTGACCTTTTTCTTCTGATTCCAATAAGATATAATATATAGGACTTATCTTGGATGGTTCTTGGGTAAAAGAAAAAAGGGAGCATAATCAAGAAAAAAGATATATAAACTTTGAACTATATATTTTTGAGATAAACATAACCCTTGCTTTAGTTAAATACTAGCTGTCCGCCCGCGACTTCGTTCGAGTGTTTAAAATGTAGATTCTGTCTCCTTCTCCACCTTATCCCACTTTCATGTCCTCAAACCTTTGGCCCTTTAAACCCTTTTATCTTCTCGAGTATATGCTTTATCTGAAGCTTTTTCCCGTTTTTTTGCTTTAAACTTTTGTTCCCGACGACCGATTTTAATGAAATGAAGCCTATTTATACTCCAGAAATCCATATAATGCAGCAAAAATCTTCCAACAGTTTTTTTTGCAAAAAATATTAGTTTTCACAACTAGTGGCAAAAATAGTGCTTTTTTTACAAACGATGATTTAAATAACGAGCTCCGCGATGTATTTAAAAACGCGAGTAAAAAAAGCACAGTTTAGCAGCGAGTTGTTAAAACTATTTCTTTTAATAACTTTATCAAAAAATCCAAGAAAAAGAGGAAAATATTTTTTAAAATCTCGAACGAAAAGCACTTCTCGCAACACACCATCTGTACACTATAAATCAAGGAGGCTGGTAAATAAAATAACAATGGTTTCTATATGTTTACTCGATGACGTTCATTGTTGCGACATTTTATTCTTTGACGATTTGATATTTTGACGATGTTTTTAAATGATTTTTTCTTAAATACTTGGTGGAAACTGGCGGAAATGGCTTAATTTTTAGGCAAGAATAATTACATTTTGTTCAGTGTTACTATTTTCCGCTATTTCTCTTTAATTTTGGGTAAAAAACAGACAGAAATATTCTTTTGCACCTGTAATTAAAAAGAAAGTTTTTTTGCATCGGTAACCAAAAAATCCATGCTTTAGTTATCTGTAGACGGTTACTAAAATCATGTTTTTGATGAAAGTTTTATAAGTAATTTATTTTTTGACAGTTCATGGTTTTTATAGAACATGGTGATGACGGGGGAAGAGAGAGGTAACAAAAAATAGCAAAAATAATAGAGGAAGCACTTTTTTAGATTCCGGACTTTATTTCGTTCAGTTTGATACTCAATAAACCATATTTTAACAGATCAAAATTTTTATCAAATATCGGGGATAATCCCCCCTCCTATTAATAAAGGGTTGATAGAAAATCGCTGAAACACGTTTCTGTCTATTTTATTAGCACAGTCTATAATACCAATTTTTTAACCTCTGTGACATTTTTTTTCTGAGACACAGAAAATCCCTTTCTCCCTTCAAAATCGAATTACCCCTATTTCTCTATCCTCGGTTGAAATTTCGAAAAACGCCAAAACATGTGTACTTATTTTATTCCGAGATATAGAAAACCTCTTTATTTCAACCCCTATTTTTACCCCCTTACGGCTACTATTTTCAAAAATCCTTTCTTAGCGAGCGCCTACGTCACAAACGCAATATGTCCTTAAATTTTTATAACTGTGGTTTGATCTGTGCGTTTATAGTTGATGTTGACTACCGGGCAATTCCACGCGTGATGAAGGTTTTCGGCATTTTTTTGATTTTTGTATCTAAAAAACTATCACAACCAAAGTAGTGTATAGGGTATCCTTAAACGTAAAGAGCCAATGGCTAAAATATAGGCAAACAAAATTTTAACGTTTCATAAGAAATATCCCATGAGTTATCAAAAAATTACATTTAACTTAAAATCAAAGCATTATTATTATCTAGAGAAAAGAAACATATTTTGCAACTCCTAATTTTAAACTAATTTTAGTTTAAGAGAAAAATCTATTCTATTCTAAATCCATGATTTTTCTCTGTCCGTTTTTGATGTCCCATGAGTTACCACCAATTTTTGGTTATACTCTGAACTTTCGTTTCAATTGACTTAGACTTGAATGACTGTTTTCAAAAATGGATATTTCTGTGCAAGCTTGAAAATCCACTGTCTAAAGCAATTCAAAAATCTCAAAAATACTTCGATCATCAAATTATGGAAATACGTAAAAACCTTTTAATATCTTCAGTTGAAACCAGCCAAGAAAAAGCACGTCTTCTTGCTCTCTAAGCCCCAGAGAGCAGTGCATGGCTCAATGCCCTTCCATGTGAAAATTTAGGAAATCTTTTAGACAACAATACAATTCGCATTTTAACTGCGTTAAGATTAGGTCTGCCTCTCACGGGCTAAGCTGCAGGAAAAGCGCAGGACGTGTATCTAGACACATGCAGATTAATGACATCCTCAGAGGGGCTCTGATTTTAGCGGGTTGCCCTGACTTATTGGAGCCTTTCGGGGTTTGTCGCAATGATGGAAAACGTGCGGATGGGATTACTTTGATCCCAGGAAACACGGTAAACAACTTCTCTGGGATGCAACTCGTTCACACACTTTAGAAAAATCTTATTTAGACAAAACTTCAAAATCATCTGGTGCAGCTTCTACTCTTTCGTAGGACAAGAAACGTAAAAAATATGGTGAATTATTAGATCGCTTTATTTTTGTGCCCTTTGCGGTCGAGACTTATGGACCTTGGGGTGATGAGGCTAAGAGACTGATGTTAGACATAGCCTCCAAAATATCTTCTGACCAGTCTTATGGCTTCATAACCCAGAGTATAAGTCTCGCGATCCAGAGGGGTAATGCGGCTTAGATTTGTGTGCGTGTGAGAGTGATTTTTCATATATTAATTGTTTTATATTTTTATTTTTTTTTTAAATTTATTGTTGTCATTTTTCTGATCAAAAATAAAGTAAAAGAAAATTCTGAACTTTGAATAAAAAATTAATATAATTTTATTTTTAAATTGTTCAGATAAACACTCTACATAATGCATTAAAATATCGTCATTCTGGTATATCTTAAGAGAGAGAAAAATGAGATAAAAAAAAATTTGTCCTATGAGTTATCATGGAATTGCCCTAACGTTATTTTATTAGTATAGATAAAAATTAAAATTTGGACATGGCTCTTTTTTGGGGGGACATTTTGTTGCGAAAATTTAAGGGGTTTGGTTTAGGGTTGGCTTATCTAGTTTTCGAGATATCTGCAATCAAAGTGTTAAATGATGATTCAGACGCATTAGAACCTTGTATTTTTTTTTGCAATTTGTATTTTGTTATGCACCCATTCTTCTTTTTTTTTAAAACTTCTCTATTTCAGGTCGCTCTCATATCTTGGACTTATTTGGTTGTATCTCTGCAGCTGCAGGGAAAACTGACAAATGTTAAAATTTATTTAAACATTTGCTAACAATGTATCATGCCCGTAACAACCAAACAAACAACCTACTTTGACCAAAATGTAAGAAAGTCACTGTCAAGTCATTCTAATATTTATAGGGTACTGAGACGCAAGTAGCTTTGATTTGGTCACTAAGCTTATTAATTATTATCTCATAAAAAACAATTTCTTCCACTTGTTGGATAAAATATTGTATGTCACTCGTATGTTATGTTTCCTAAGTCACTTGAGAATTTATAGCACTCGGCCTGATGGCCTCATGGTATAAATCCTTCTCGCCTGACTTATTGTCAACTATTTTATAATCTATACTAATAAAAGAACGGTAGTCAACATAATCCCAGGTCAAACCACTTGACCTAGAGTTATGAAAATTTAAGGACATATTGGGCTGGTGATGTGAGGGAGTAAAACTAGAGGTTGAAATTTTAAGAATGATAGATTCTAGTAGATTCTACGAATAAAATAAGTAGACACATGTTTTGGAGTTTTTCGAAATTTTAACTAACGATTTTGAAGGGGGTAAAGGGATCTCAGAAGAAAAAAGTCACAAAGGTTTAAAAATTAGTATTTTAGACCCTACTAATAAAATAGATGGACACGTGTTTCAGCGTTTTTCTATCAACCCTCTGTTAATAGGGGGAATTACCCACCCATATTTGATAAAAATTTTGACCTGTTAACATATGGGTTATTGGGTATCAAACTGAAATAGACCCCGGATTCAAAAAAAGTGTTTTTCCATTAACTTTTGGAATTTTTCATTACCCGTCCCCCTCCCCTTCTTCCAACCTCATATTTAATGGGTTTCCTGGTATCAAACTAAAGGAAATAAAGTCTGAAATCGAGAAAAGTGCTCCTTCTATTATTTTTGCGATTTTCCTTGTCCTTCCCCCCCCCCACCACCATCTTCGATAAAAACAATGAACTGTTAAAAAATAAATTTCTTATAAAACCGGAATCATAGAAAGTGTTTTTTTTTAAAAAAACTGCTACAAGCATTTTGATTTCTGGGGAGTGCACAGGCTTTATTTTATCAAAATCGGTTTACGGGAATAAGAGTTATGACCCTTAAAAGCAAAAAAACGGAATAAAACTTCAGGCAAAGCGGATACTCGATTAGATGGAAGGGTTTAAAGGGCTAAAGGCTTGAGGGCATAAAAGTGGGGTAAGGTGGAGAAGGAGGGAAATCTATGTTTCTATACACGCGAGCAAAGTCGCGGGCGGCCAGCTATTCAATATATAGGTAGTTTAAAGTGTATATATTTTTTTTCTTGAATATGTAATTTAGGCGATTCGTGTTGCATAAAAATAACAGAATATAAGCGAAAAATTACGATTAGAAAACCTTAAATTAAATCAATATCGGATTTTTCTTTTATCGAAAACTGTTAAATAAATACGTTAAAATTTTTCACACTTTTTTTTAAATAAAACTTTATGATCCCGAGGAAAATTGAAATTGAATTGATTATTTTCGGGTAGTTTTCAAATTATGCTGGAATTAAAAAACACGCGTGACTGCGATCGACAAATTTTTTAAAAAGGCTATTAAAAGTAGCTGTCGTCATGAAAATTTTCAATCTAAAACGCACGGAAATGTTAATTTTTTGGGATGGAAAAGTTTTTCTATCCATTTAAATTCCGATAGCCATCAACTTGATTGACGGCGGGCTGTTATGGGCTGAAAAAAATATTTTAGGACAAAGGAAAAATATTTGGAAGTATTTTAGTTCATTAGCAAAAATTCATATTTGTCGTATTTAAACAATGTTAAGTACCTAGATTTATAGAACGTAAAAGGTATAAAAGAATGTAACAGAGGAGGCCAAAATAAGAAAAATATATTGGTGCTAGAAAGAGCGGATAGTCCACCATACAATCAATTATTTTATGTTGAAAGAAAATTAAAATATCTCGAAAACTGTAGCTTTGAAAGATTTGAACCTTATAATAGAATTTTTGGGTAATATTTACAAAAATCAAAATCTGACAACCGCATATTTATAGCTGCTTTACTTCTAAAGTTATGATTTTTTTATATATATTTTAATGTTTTTTCAAATAACTCAGAAACTCAAGCTCCCACGAATTTAGACTTCATAACAAAATTTGTAGTCCATCTTCATGTAAACCTAAATCTGAAAACCGTATATCGCTACTTGCTTTTGTTCCAAAGTTAAAGTTTTTTTAAATATTTTATCCCCCTTTTTTTCCCTTTGGCCCCACACTACCCTACCCAAAAGTTAATCAGTTCATAGTCAGTCCATAGAGGATTTTTGTATCAAATTTCGTTAAAATCGATTAAGGCATTCTTGAGTTATCCTGTATACAGACAGACAAAAGATTGACAGACAACTTTTTTTTTCGTCGATTAAGGTGTTTTGAAACCTAGTAACTCATTTTTGATAAAACTGAGAAAAGTCAAAATTTCACGATTTTAATAATCCTTCGTATCATGTTGGTATGGTGGTCTAAAAATTAAATGGGCTGTAGATTCAAAATGACTTAAAAAAAGGGTTATGTCTCAGGGTTTCATGACAAAATAGTGTGACTTAGGTTTTGAAATAAAAATGTATTTACCTACAACCAACGAATAATAGCAAATAATTCTGCGACCACCTCAACACGATTTTAATGGCTCATTTGTGCCAGATCCACGTTGCTTTTTGCTGCTTGATGCTATATCCCTCTTTCTCTAATAGAGAGAGATGGAGATAACATTTTGAATTTGACAGCTTTTGCCGCCAAGGAGTAGGATCTCGCTCAACTTTTTTGCGTTTTTTTGTTGAAGATGCTGGAAATCTAACCTTATTTTGTTTATTATTTTTCGTTTTTTAGTTTTATTTATAAAATGGAGAACGAGATGGCTTTGTTAATGTGCGGGATGCGAAGTAAAATCGAAAGAACCATTTTGCTATATTTAATTGGTCAAAGGAGGAAACTGGAAACAAAACAACGTCGATGTTCACGTATTTACTGTTCACTAGAACCTCGAACTGTGTCATTTTAATCGGTTTCTTTTGTGGCAAAAAAGTCTGAAAAAAACATTATTGAAAATGAGCCAAACTGTGGATAACAAAAAAAAAACACTAGATTTTTTCCTTTTTTTTATAAAGCGAGCTGCAAAAAGCAAATCTGTGGATCAGGCATTCCGGTCCTATGATAATAATAAAGCTTAGACGTAAACCACAAGATGGCGTGACAAGCGAAGAAACTTAATTTTATAAGAGCACTAATTGACGTAAAAATATAGAAATTTAATTCACATTTTTGCGTCACAGTGCTCTTATAAAATAAAGTTTCTTCGCTTGGCACGCCATCTTGTGGTTTACGTCTATTATTCTATGACCGTAAATGAGCTATTAAAATCGTGTTGAGATGGTCGTAAAATAATAATTTTATTTTAGAAAAAAAAACCTTGGTTTTAAAAAGATATATGAAAAGTCCCTTAGCAACCTTATTTGGTTTGACGTTTTAGATATACTGGAGAACAAAAAAAAATGCAACACCAGAGGACAAATATTTTTAAAGTAATTTATTTATATATGAATCCATAAGGATGCTCTTAGTAATTGATTACTTTTCGAAGAAGACTCCTCCATGATAATTATCAAAAAGTTAATAATGAGTGGCTCCTCCATGGTTATTTATGCACTCGATTGTTCTATAGTCTATATCATATTGAGGAACACTCATCATCTAAGTTTCCGGAGGGACGTGGTAATCGACTAAGATTGCGCCCTATCATATCCCATACGTGTTCGATAGGCCATGTTCATGTAAGAAGTCCATTGTTTCACGAGCAATATGCGATCTGGCATTATCTTGAAAGATCGCATCTGGGATAGTTTTTAGGTAGGGATGTAAAACTAGCTGCAGCACTTCATCGATATATCGCCGAGCAGTCAGATTGCCGTTGATGAGGACTATACTGCTTCCTAACCATATAGCACCCCATACCATGATCCTTTGCCGTCTGCTGTATCACGTTCAACAACAAAGTCTTTTCATCATTCCAGTTTTGCCGAGCTCTGCACCACTCCAAGCGGCGAGCCTTATGTTGTGGGGTCAAAGGTAGCACCAAAAGCGGACGGTAAGCCCTCAGCCCCATAACAAGCAATCTTCGATTAACTATCATCCTTGAAAACACTCGTCCTGTAGCTGCAACAAGAACATCTCTTACTTGGCGTATACTGTCCCGTCGATTTCTGAAAGAAAGGAGTCTGAGATGCCGTAAATCACGGCCTTGTAATAATGTAGCTCCTCCAGATCCGCATGATGTCTATAAGTCTCATCTTTGGACCACCTTCTCCAAACTCTTAACACTGTTGATGGATTGGCATTAACCCTTCTTGCAATTTCCCGTTAACCAAAATCAGCCTCTTTCATGCCCACGATGCGTCCTTTCTCGAAGTCGTTTAAATGATGAAATTGTTGGCGACCGCAAACTCTTGGCATTTTTATTTTTTAAGTAAACTTTAAGGAATCCAAAAAGACCAAAAACTACGAGAAAAATTATTCAAAATTTTCAGAAAAGGTCTTTTATGTGTTGGTTTTTTTTGAAAATGAAGAGGAAAAATCTGTGAATACAGGAAAGATTAGAAGACAAAAAATTTATCAATATTTCTTTTGAGATAATGGTGTTACACTTTTTTGTTCTCCAGTATATAACGTCATTGAAACCTCAGGTTGTTGATTTAAGAGTGTTCGCGTTTGATATGTTTAATAATTTCTGATATTTATGATCACACTCGCCTGCGACTCGTCTCTCAAATTTCATCTTCGTGTTTAATGATGTTATGTAAACTACTAATTTTTTATCAATTTTTTAAACTTTTGGAATTACCTTTTCCCCCAACTGTGCACCGCTCGAACTTTAAAAACTAAAGATCTTGGCCAAAATAGATTTTAGAACACTTATAAAAAAATAATTTTTAAGTTTTCACACATTAAAAAATATTTGCGTTCATACAGAAATCACTCCATTCAGTGTTAAAAAACTCGCACTTATTACCCAAACAACAAATGAATTTTCAAAAGCCATTGAAACAAAATTATTTTGGAGCGACGAATTCTAATGAAGATTTATTCTCTAAAAGTTGGTTTTAAAACTTTAAGGTAATAGATACGTTACTAAACTATTTCCAGAGCTTTACGCGTTAGAACATTTAAAATTTCCGTAGAAATTCGTAAGCAACATGATCTCAATAGCAGTTTTACTAGTTTTGTGCTTTTCCGAATCGGCCTTTGGCGAAAAAAGGAACGTCTGTCCCACTTACGACGACTACTTGACAGTTTACAACAACACAAACTGCTGGTACGATCCAGGAGCTGAATATATTGCGGTAAGTGCTCCAGGGTATTCATTATGTGGCAGATAAACGAAGAAAAAACCAAACGTACTTGACAGTCTTAATCCCACAATTTGCACACTTATTTATTCTATGTGCAACCGGTTTCGAGCCTTAAGCTCCCATCATCGGACCTTTAGATTTGACACTCAAAAAAATGTCAAATAGTCCCCCACCGCTTGCCAAAACAATATGTGCTACGTCTCGCCTTAAGACAACTTAAAATAAAGTAATAAAACATGAAGACGCAATGAACATTGCATCTTGATGCAATCTCTTAGTTAGACTATAGTAGCATATGCATGTTTTGTTGCTCCACGTCAAGCGGCGTTTGATATATATCTCGATTTGTGCAACAAAAAGCGCTAATTGAATTATTTTTTATAATTGATCGCACCAGACGCCATAATTATAGCAATAAAATTAAATTATATTACTCTACGTTTTCACGAGTATTTATTATTTTTCTTTGTATGTAGGTAGTCGTTGTACCAACAGAACTATGAAACACTAACTGAGTACTCGCAAAATTTTTAAACCATCCTTTAATTATCATAACTTTTAATTAACTCTGTGTTTCGGACTTCCATTGTCTATATTTTATTTATACACGACGTTTCGATCAGTACAATCTCTGATCGTCTTTAGGTGCAAACTACAATCAATTCCTAAGGCTACGTACTTATATACTGTGAGAAATCACTTAACCTTGAAGTTTAAGAAGTTGGCTCCGCCCAAGGAGGGGCTTCCAAATATTTGGGATTTCAACACTTGGTTTACTGAAAATACCCTGATTCTGCCATAATAAAGGCAGCTTCAAGGAATTTTCGTTTCTTCCAGTATAACTCCCTGTGCAAAACCTTTGCTTCTGCCCACTTCATTCGGTGTTGTTTTGACCATGCATGTTCGGCAATTCCTGATTTCGTGGTTTCACCTTTTTGGGTATTCGTCTGATGTTCCTTAATCCTAACAGATAGTGGTCTTTTAGTTTTGCCTATGTATGATTCACCACACTCACAAGGAACTTGGTAAATGCATTCCTTATTTTGTTTGTTCTCCGGTTTTGTTTTACTAAGAAGGCTTCGAATTGTATTACTAGATTTAAAAGCTGTTTTAATATTCCCCTTCGAATTTTCTCTGATACTCCTTTAACGTATGGGATTGTAAGGAATGCATTTGCCTAGTTTTGGTCTTGTAATCTCTGTCCTGTTTGTTGAAATTTAGAAATAGTATCTGTTATAAGTTTCGGGCTGTAACCATTCTGCTGCAGATCCTTCTTAATGTTTCTTATTTCGATTTCCAAGTCATGAGAATTGTTACAAATTGGAACGGCTTTGTTATACAAAGTTTTGATTATGCCTCGTTTGGTTGACAATTTTGCTCCAACTCCATTGTGAATATAATGGTGGGTCTTATGTTATTTAGGTGGTGAAGAAATTCTGAAAGTTGTTGGTCATTCCCGGTTCAGACAATAAAAGTATCATCAACATATCTCAGCCAGAGGTTAGGTTTATATGTTGCAGTATCAACCGCGTGTGATTCGAACCACTCCATGTAAATATTGGCCACCACTGGCGAAAGCGATGAACCCATTGGCAGACCGTCTTCCTGAGCATAAAACCTATCTTTCACTTGAAAATAAGAGTTATGTAGGCAGTACTCCAACAACTCCATCACTCCCTCCAGCGGTAGGCTGGTACGTTCATAAAGGGATTCGTCATCAACCAGTCTCTTTCTAATAATATCTAGCGATTCCTTTATTGGGACATTGGTGTATAGACTTTCGACATCAAAACTGACAAGTCTATCCTCGGTTCCTAAAACAAAAGATTTAAGAATATTAACAAAATGGTTGGAATTTTCTACAAATGAAGCGGTCTTGCCTGCAAGAGGTTGAATAATTTTCAAAAGGAATTTAGACAGATTGCTTGTTGGAGAATTTCTGGAACTTGTAATTGGGCGTAAGGGAATTGCATCTTTGTGAATTTTGGGAAGTCCGTATAGATGAGGAGGCTTGCTATAATGTGGTGTAAGTTGAGATCTTGTATTGTCTGGAATATATCTGGAATACTTTTTCAAAATTCTATAAACTTTACTTTCGATTGATTGCGTCGGATCTTTTGGGAGAAGTTTATAGTTTCCTTTAGCAAGTACCTCTTCAACTTTCTGGTCATAGGTTTCCGTGTCCAAAATCACTGTTTCATTGCCCTTGTCTGCCGGTAAGATTTTAATTGATTTGTCTTTTTGAAGATTCTTCAACGCGATTTCTTCTGTTTTGCTTATATTAGAGGTATGCTTAATAGGTTTGTCAATAATGGTCCTTACCTGATATCTGAACTCGTCGGCGTCTTGTTGTGGAAGAGGATGACCTTCTATGGCGGTGATGATATCGATGGTAGGTATCTTCTTAGGAGCGATGGAAAAGTTAAGTCCTGTGGCAAGTAAGTTTTCTTCTATGGGTGTCAATGTCTTCTTTGACCCATTAACGATGGTTCTTACAGCGCCTCCTCATCTATACGGACTTCCCAAAATTCACAAAGATGCAATGCCCTTACGCCCAATTACAAGTTCCAGAAATTCTCCAACAAGCAATCTGTCTAAATTCCTTTTGAAAATTATTCAACCTCTTGCAGGCAAGACCGCTTCATTTGTAGAAAATTCCAACCATTTTGTTAATATTCTTAAATCTTTTGTTTTAGGAACCGAGGATAGACTTGTCAGTTTTGATGTCGAAAGTCTATACACAAATGTCCCAATAAAGGAATCGCTAGATATTATTAGAAAGAGACTGGTTGATTACGAATCCCTTTATGAACGTACCAGCCTACCGCTGGAGGGAGTGATGGAGTTGTTGGAGTGCTGCCTACATAACTCTTATTTTCAAGTGAAAGATAGGTTTTATGCTCAGGAAGACGGTCTGCCAATGGGTTCATCGCTTTCGCCAGTGGTGGCCAATATTTACATGGAGTGGTTCGAATCACACACGGTTGATACCGCAACATATAAACCTAAGCTCTGGCTAAGATATGTTGATGATACTTTTATTGTCTGGACCGAGAATGACCAATAATTTTCAGAATTTCTTCACCACCTGAATAATATAAGACCCACCATTAAATTCACAATGGAGTTGGAGCAAAATTGTCAAATTCCTTTTCTTGATGTACTTATCACACGAGCAGAAAGCGACATCAGAACAACAGTCTATTGTAAATCCACTCACACAGGACAATATTTAAATCAAGGTTCAAACCATTCTGCTACAACCGAACGAGGCATAATCAAAACTTTGTATAACAGAGCCGTTCAAATTTGTAACAATTCTCATGACTTGGAAATCGAAACAAGAAACATTAAGAAGGATCTGCAGCAGAATGGTTACAGCCTGAAACTTATAACAGATACTATTTCTAAATTTCAACAAACAGGACAGAGATTACAAGACCAAAACCAGGCAAATGCATTCCTTACAATCCCATACGTTAAAGGAGTATCAGAGAAAATTCGAAGAGTAGCAAAAAACTTTAATATTAAAACAGCTTTTAAATCTAGTAATACAATTCGAAGCCTTCTTAGTAAAACAAAACCGGAGAACAAACAAAATAAGGAATGCATTTACCAAGTTCCTTGTGAGTGTGGTGAATCATACATAGGCGAAACTAAAAGACCACTATCTGTTAGGCTTAAGGAACATCAGACAAATACCCAAAAAGGTGAAACCACGAAATCAGGAATTGCCGAACATGCATGGTCAAAACAACACGGAATGAAGTGGGCAGAAGCAAAGGTTTTGCACATGGAGTCACACGGGAAAAAACGAAAATTCCTTGAAGCTGCCTTTATTGGGCAGAATCAGGGTATTTTCAGTAAACCAAGTGTTGAAATCCCAAATATTTGGAAGCCCCTCCTTGGGCGGAGCCAACTTCTTAAACTTCAAGGTTGAGTGATTTCTCACAGTATATAAGTACGTAGCCTTAGGAATTGATTGTAGTTTGCACCTGAAGACGATCAGAGTTTGTACAGATCGAAACGTCGTGTATAAATAAAATATAGACAATGGAAGTCCGAAACACAGAGTTAATTTCAAACACATCATTGTCTCAAACTTTCAAACAATCATAACTTGTGTTTTGTGAGCCGCTTTTAATGAAATAAAGCCTATGCCCGGCCCAGGGCCCGTATTCTTGACATCCTGTGAGGTGAGTAGAGACCGGCGAATATTTGTCTCTTACTTTTCACATGGTCCAAAGCAGGTGAGAAGAGAGATATTTGTTCACACTCACGGGAACGGGTGTCAAGAATACAGCCCCAGGATTTCAAGATATGGACAAAGTTCTCATAAAAATCGGTTCAGTAATTTTTGCGTGATGCTTTAAACTAACATATTAAAAATTGGGTTTTTGACATCTCGTTGATTTGAGCTTTTGACATTTGCCTGATGTATTTTGAGGTTAGTTTTTGCCAATTTTACTTCTTTGTTCGCTTTTTCATTTCAAGCTTTTATTTAACTTGCAATGTAATATGTTTGTTTGGGTCAAATCTTGCAACTTAATTTTGACCAACTTCCCGACGTCCGATCGGCTTCAAATTTGGCATGCTTATATAGTTGTGGTGACAATACAAGAATATAGTGTGATAAAATTGACAGCTCCTCCCTACTCGAAGGGGGTGGAGGGGGCTACAGTTAAAGTACGCCCGATTTCGTTGAAATTTGGTGTGTTGGGGCACTTAGAGATGGAGATAACGAATTTTGATTTTGAAAATTCAATATGGCGGATTCAAGATGGACGATTTCTGGTCATCTTTTGCTAACCAATTTTAATTAACTTACACATATTCGATTGCTTTCAAATTTTGCACGCATTTATAGTTCCAGTGATAATACAATAATATGTCATTATTAGTTACCCCTCTTCCCTACGAGGGAAGTGGAAGGGGGAAAACCCCTAAGTTTGTCCGATTTTAACCAAAATTGGTATACGGAGCTTCTGGGGAGAAGGAGTACAAATTTTGAAAATTCAATATGGCGGATTCAAGATGGATGATTTTGGGTCATGTTTTGCTAACCAATTTTAACTGACTTATCCACATCCGATTGTGTTGAAATTTGGTATGCGTTTATAGTTCCGGTGAAAATACAATAATATGGTATTCTCAGGTACTCACCTCCCTCTAACGAGGGAAGTGGAGGGGGAAAAAGATTTAGTTTGTTCGATTTTAATCAAAATTGGCATACAGGGGCTTTTAAGGAGGAGGATTATTAATTTTTTATCAGATTTGAAAATTTCAATATGGCGGATTCAAAATGGACAATTAAGGTTACAAATTTAAAAATTTGGTATGTGTTTATAGTTCCGGAGACAATACAATAATATGATATTATTAAGTCAAAAATAAAAAATATATATTTTTTTTCATTTTATTATGGTATAAAAAAGATAAAAAAATTATATTCTACTTTTGAGGGCATTTAATAAAAGCTTGTTCTTTAAAAGTTTTCTTAATAAAAATTTATTTAAGTTTATCTTCTCTTAGAAGTGGCATTTAGTTCATATATTTAACTTCGTTTATTGGCCCATAATACAATATACGTTTGAAATGTTAATATCAATATATTATTTAACAAAACAAAAATAAATACGAACGTATTCTACAAGCATATGCGTCATATTTCGGGATAACATGAACACAGCGACATAAAGATATGTGTTCACGTAGCCCCAATTACCGGGCTACTTGAACATCCTGAAAACAATTTTTTTAGCTTCATGATTGACATTTTTGAATTTTTTTTTTTTTGGTAGGTTGGTATGATGCATATTGTTTCAGGCTCATTTCTCGACTGCTTATTTATCTGCTCTCTAAACTCTAGTCTACTCTCAAGTTCATTTTCGTCTACATCCTACGTCTACACTTTTCAGTTGTTTGATTTTTTAAATGTTTACTTTTGAAACCACTCCCAGGATCCTCAAAAAATTGTTTTATTCATAAAACTGGATTCAGGGAACCCAAAAACCTTTAAATTGATGTAGAGGCCCTGTATACGATTTTTGACAGTTATTGTTTTACCAAAGGTGAGCAACTTGATTTTACAGTTGTTAAGGAAATGTTTTAAATTGTGTGTTGGCAATGATAGTTAGTAACCTCATTTACAATAAATAACTTTGTCCCTGTCAGATTTTTTATTAAGAAACATTAGATTTAAAAATGGAATTTAGCTGTATCAAAAACTGTAAAAATACGCGCCTCGACGATCTTGTATTGTTCCGTTGTCCAACGGAGAAATAAACTCAAGAAAAGTGAAAAGAAAACATGCATTTACCAAGCTGGAAAATTAATAACCATAGCCGAATTTGCGAGGCAAGTGAGCTACAAGTAGTAGTTACAAACATACGCATTTAGCATGTACTTCGATGTTTGAACTTGCACATAAAATGCGCACACAAGCAGTAAAATGTTAGTTTTTTTAAACAGTGTAACTAGCTGTTATGTAAACACACTAAAGCTCATACTCATTCTCATACAGATAAAGGACACTCACAGTGAGCTGAATTCTGTATTGAGGCCTGGCGTTTCGAGATCACCGAGGCTTTAATATAGAATTTAGATCACTGTTCCGAGATCAGTGGCCTTAATACAAAAATCAGCGCACTGTTGCTCTTGTAACAAGTTAGAATTTTTATCAAGTGAAAATGTACATATCGTTTTGAAATTCATTTATTGAGTAAACTAAAAATAATAATCTTAATATCCGTTGGCAGCACCATTTTTGTCCAAAATTTTTAGTAGACGTCGAACCATGGAATTAGATAAGTTTCGACAGTACTATACATCAGCGATCTCGTCCCACGCATTCAATAGTTCTGCCTGGTTTCGAGGCCTCCAATTTCTTTGGCAAATGATCTTTACCAATCTTCCCCACACATTCTCCATCGGATTCAGGTCCGGAATGTTCGATGGCCATGCAAACATTGGCAGTGTGCGCGGCGCAGTTATCATGCTGGAATATGAATTGGTTCTCTGGATAGAGAACTTTAACCGATGGCAACATGACGTCCGAAAGAAGCTCCAGATAACGTACTGCAGCGAACCGACCATCAATACCCCCAGCCCCCGTGCACTAATTCAGCCCCACATGTTGACGGAAAAATGACCCGCCCTGGTTATTTGATTTGTGTATCGCTCATCAAGCCGAGAGTGTGGAGGCCGATAAACTTTAATTTTTCTGCGATCTGAGGAGGATTGGAATATTTTTTAATCGGTAAATATTACTCGTGCCCAGTTACTCTTGCCCGTTTTTGTTCTTAAGTTAGCTTTGGTTTTATTGCAGCAGTACCGCAACGTAACTCTGAAAATTTTATTCTCCTACTTGCCGTAGAGAAGGATGCAGGAAAATTGGTCACTGAGACTGCGTTCACTGCGTCGAACGGATTTTCCCTCAAGTGAATGAGCAACGCCTCGTCTTCTTGTTCACTAGTCTTTTTAAACTTGCCAGTACCGTTTTTCTCATCGACTACCGGTCTTCACTAAGTCGCGTTATTATTTGCGTTTTCACGAAAGTAGACAAATGTCTCGGCATATTGAATCGCCACTGACAAGACTTCATGTTAACACCTATTTGTCATGAATGTTTGTCATCTACATACACTGCTCAGAAAAAAACTCTTTTACTATTCCAATGTACACAATTTATCTGCAAGTTAGTGTACATCGTTAATATATAACACATTATGTTTCCATGTTTTATTGTAAGAAAAAGAGTAACAAAAATACAGACCGCTTCAAGCTACTGCGAACATAGGGGGAATCAAGTCCAATTTACTCTCCGTGCCGTACGACCGAGGTGGATTCGAAGCACGCTGCAGTGTTATCTTTTGGAAATTCATTTTGTTTTTATTATTTTATTTTATTTTTGCCTTGCTCGAGAAACAGATGGGTAAGTTCTTAATTGAAATAATACATTTTTAAAACCAAAAATGGATGTCTACGAAGTTGCCGAAAAAGTGCAGATGGTCAAATGGTCAAATCGTCATAACCCAACACACGTTCGATATTGGTCGAGGGAAAATTTGCATTTGTATTTTGACGTAAGAACACAGTATCCCCAAAAACTAAATGTTTGGGGGGGGGGGTATTAAAGGGGGAACACGTAATTGGGCCATTTTTGATTAACGGCAATTGCAATTTGAATGGTCCTAGATACTTGGATCTACTGCAGCAGCACATTATTCCAACTGCTAGGCAGTTGTTAGGTGTAAGATTTGGTGAAACATGGTTTAAACAAGATGGCTGTTCCGCTCACAATGTTGGCCTTGTTAGGGAATATCTTGGTAATGTATTTCCTAATCGGGTTATAAGTACACAGGGAACTATTTTATGGCCAGCTCGATCTCCCGATCTTGCTCCTAATGACTTCTATCTGTTTTTGAAGAAGCTTTTCAAATTATCACCCCTAACATGCTTGGAAACGTAAGAAGGGGTTTTTATAGTAGGATCGGATATTGTCTAGCCGAGCAAGGAGGACTTTTCGAACATTTGCTTTAATTTTTTTTTGACTGGGAGAATCTTTTTGGTTTTTAGAATGTATTATTTTATTTTGAGAACTTGCTTTTATTTTGTTTCTCCTTATTATTTTCATTGTAACACGTCGTCACTGATAAATCTGAGCAGTTGACAATAAAACGCTCTTATTTATCAGTGACAAAAAATAAGAAAATTACGTTATAAAAATTTGCGTATTTATTGACCAAATTCCGGTTTCATTGACTACGCTCCACACAGCACCGTGGTTAGAGGCGTAGTAAATACCAAAGGAAAGTCATGCAAGTGGTGATCACATGCCTGAGTATTGGTTGCTTCACTGATAGGCGTGCGGTATCTCTGCATGTACGTACACTGGCAAATTAGACTTCTTCCGCCCTATGTTCGCAGTAGCTTGAAGCGGTCTGTATATATCATAGGAGTCTTTATATTTTACCCATTATTTACATTTTTAGTATCTACCGTGTCTATTTACTGTTTGTTTTTGTTTTTTTTTGTCATCTACTAACCAAAAAAATATCAATCTTCCAAAAACTGTCTGGGGAAATTATAAAAAGAGACAATAAAACATCAGTCCATTTCATGAAATCCGTTTTACATGCAAATATGAAAAAAAAAGAAAGAGAGGGCAATATGAGTTGCCCACCTCTGGTAAAACAACAACTTTCAAATATATACAGGGCCTCTAGATTGATGTACCGCATGCATACAGGGTGTCCCAAAAGTCTTAGTCCCCCCCTATATCTCCAAAAGCTTTTGAGACATTGTAACAATACTTTGGGAACTTCAATAAGAGGTGAAATGAAAAAAATCTAGACGAGCCGTCCCAGGCCGTCCCTTTTTCTGGGGCGGTCTGGGGGCGGCATACTAAAAAAAGTTAAATGGATACACATATCGATTTGCACCACATTTTAATGGTCTCCTCAAATACTTTATCTTAACGTTAATATTATTGACATCTATCCCTCCTGTCAAAGGTTATTAGGATCAATTTGATATATCAAAAAGTCTTAATTCCCCCTATATCTCCAAAAGCTCTTGAGATATTGTAACACTACTTTAAGAACTTTAATGAGAGGCAAAATGGAAAAAAATTACAGGGGCGGCATTGCTACCCCTATTTCTAAGGCCGCACTAGGGGCGCCATGCGCCATACTGAAAAAAAAATAAATTAAATGGAAACACATATCGAGTCGCACCTCATTTTAAAAGTCTCTGAAAATGCTGCATACCAAGATCAATAATATTGACGTCTTTCACTCTTGTCAAAAGTTATTTGAAACAATTTAACATGTCAAGCAGTATCTTCTTGGTTTTTCCGTTTAATGTGTTGCGTTATTGTCATAAAAAAGTAAGGACCTACATCTAGTAGGCTGATTCCATGGCATCATCAGGTGCAATGCGTACAAATAGACGCGTAGCATTTCTAAATACCTTTAAAATGAGGTACGACTCGATATGCGTTTCCAGTTAACTTTTTTTTAGTAAGCCGACCCTAGGCCGCCTCAGAAATAAGGGCAGTGATATCGCCCCTCTAGATTTTTTAAATTTCACCTCTCAATAAAGTTTCCAAAGTATTTTTATAATACCTCAAGAACTTTTGGAGATTTAAGGGGGGACTTTTTAATATATCAAATTATTCCCAATAACTTTTGACAGGAGTGACAGATATCAATAATATTGACGTTAGGACGGAGCACTTTAGTAGACCATTAAAATGTGGTACAACTCGATATGTGTTTCCATTTAATTCTTTTTAGCATGCCGCCCCCAGGCCGCCTCAGAAAAAGGGGCGGCAATACCGCTCCTCTAGATTATTTCTATTTTGCCTCTTATTGAGGTTCCCAATGTATTGTTACAATATCTCAAAAACTTTTGGAGATATAAGGGAGGATTAAGACTTTTGGGACACCCTGTATATTTTATTTTATGTTTTTTCTTAACTACTATATATCTGAAGTTCCCAAGGCGTGCCAGAACGGAGTAAATTGGATTCGTAAACTAGACCCTCTCAGCTTCCAAAATTAGTCAAAAATCCTTTATTATCACTTTCTCCAAAATTGGTATTTCGACCCTATATTTGTCATGGTTTTACATAAGCCTGTTCATTCGCTGTGCGTTTAAATTTTCTTGTGAGTCATTTAATTTAAAGTCCCAATATATCAAAGTTTAATTATTTCATACCACAAAACCACTTCCCGGGGAAATACAACAGGTGAAAGTATTGATTACCATAAAGGCGGATTCAGAGTTTCATAAGGTAAGCGGTATATACTATATCCGGTAAGACGCAAGGAAAATAAACAATAGAGACTAACTTAACGGGTCCCTATAAAAAAACCCAAAACCAAATTTGGCAGAAACATAATTTTTCAGAATTTAAAAGAAAAGAAAATAATTGTTCCAAAAAAAAATTGTCTCGAAAATGAGATGACGTGAAAATCAAATCGCTAGATAATATGTGTATAGAATTAATTTTAAAGGAAACATATTTTTTTAACGAAAATAGTTTAATACAAAAATAATAATGACGAACCACAATGATTTGAACCGATAGCCACGAATTCAATTGCTACGTTGCCAGGCTTACGGCAGGGAAGAGTCGAAGTAAGTTGCGATATTGTATTAATTTACCCTTCCCCCCACATTTTTTTTATTATATTAAAATCGGTTCACGGGAAGTGTGTCAAAAATAAATCGTAAGATTTGATACACAGTTAGATAGCCCGAAACTATGAAGTTAAATAAAATCGTTTAATAAAAAAAAATATCTGTGTCTTCTTCCAAATAGAGAAACTTGTCAACGCCGCAATCCAAGGCCCACGGCGCTCTAGATATTTAAACTTGACGCATGCCCAATAGCGATTCGGCTGGATTGTGTTTTTGATCATTTAAGGATCGGGCATATTATTTTCTATCAATTTGTGGCTCGGGTGTTTCTCGTTTCTAGCAAATTATTTTCGATACTTTTGTATTTCTGATATTTTAAGTTTCGGCAAAATTATAATCGGGTAAAATACTTTTGTGTCTTTTAAATTAAAATTATATTCGTATCCTCTATTTTCTCGGTGTTTTACTTTCCTTAATATTTCATTTCGGACACTTTATTTTCTGTTCAATTTTGTTTCGGTTTTTCTGAATTCGAACTTTATAGCACAGGAACCTTAGCCTATTTATTATTTTCCAGTCTAAATATTATACAGGGTTCCTAAGATTTTCCTTAGGGATAGGATTTCAATAGATCAAACAGAAATGGCATAGAAAGTTCTGCGCGCACAAAAGAAACAGGTATATTGAGCAATGGTGCCAGTTTGTTATTATCTCCGGACTGCTTTCATGAGAAAAAATTGTCGCCACTCTTTCATTGTGAGCATAAATCATAGATGGCGGCCACACATCTAATCTAATTAAAAATTAGATGTTTTCAGGTCCAAACCACAGCTTTTTCTTGCTTAAAGGAGGCGGCAGGGTCCATTATTTACGATACTGAGCGATAAACTCGTGAGGTTGTTAACATTAGAAAAAAATATCTTCGCTTTTAATTAAATTTCTTTCCATTCTGTTCTACTAGTGACATCTATCCGGAAACTGCCAAACCATGCAGCCAAAGAAATCAATAAACGGCGCTGTTTTTCCTGCAGAGCTTTTTGCTTGCGATATTATTGATTTTAAATAAAGCTGGTCCTACACTACATTTGATATTTTCGAGGTGTTTTATGACATGATCTCGAAACATGTAGCGAACCAATTCTTCAAAACTAGCCGGAGGGTAAAAGCGAAAAATAAGGGGCTGCCAATATTTGTAACACCCAAAAAGGGGTGAAGAGATTTATTTTGCTCTGTTTCTTTACAAAAAAACGTTTTTTTTTACGAAAAACTTGAGCTCTGCCACTTTTTTTATTTTTTTCTTCAACTTTCTCGAAACTTTCGTCATACCGTAAAAAAAATTATTTCCCCCATAGTCATACTCTACTTTTATTCGAAAAAATTTAGAAATACAGACGGGATCAGTTTTCCTAAAACGAGGGATCTTGGTTTCGAGTGAGAAGATAAAGGGCGCCGCAGGCAAAAATTTTTCAATTAAATTAGCCGAACGCAAAAATGTCAGAAAAACAAAGCACGAAATAAAAATGGCGCCGCTTACAATTTTTTTTCAAAAATTACGTAATTTCGGGAACGCAAAGAAATAGGTCTAAAGAGTATAATTTTTAAGAAAAAAATATCAATTTTCTCGCCCTCCTCCACTGGGACTACAGGGGCCGTTCACAAATCACGTAATGGTCATGGGGGGAGGAGGGTTACAAAACGTTACGTAGGGGGGAGGGGGGTTTTCGACAGCGTTTGCATTTGTGTGAAAGTCAGAAAATTTGGAATGAAAATAAGTGAAAAGTTTTTTTTTGGGGGGGGGGGGGGGTATTAGGGGAGTGGCGTGCTAAACCGTTACAAAACATTACATAGGGAGGGGGTCAAAAATTGGTAAAATCACCGTTACGTAATTTGTGCACGGCCCCACATCTGACTGTTCCTCCTTTTTGATTTCGAATCAAAGTGCAAAACCCGGGTTGGACGTTCGAAGGCGTCAACCCGTCCTATTTGCTTAATAAAGTTTCTACGGAAATATCTCAGTCGATTTCTCCGGCCGTGTATGAACGCTTTAGGTTAGGCATTTGCAGGTATCTCAGTTCCCAGCCTGTAAACAGTGCGTAAGGACAATGGTTACAAAATGAAAAGCCGAAAAATATTTTTTTTTACGATATCTTTCATCAGTTTGGTATTAAAGTCGAGCAAAAACAATTTTTATTCCAATCCTAAAGGTATGAAAATAGAAAACATTAGAAAACAGCAACCTGCCTTCTTCTGCCTAATGTGCTTTTCCGTTTGTCTGCGTCTTATACACGGCTGCTTGGCCCCCTAAGGATTTGCTTAGGAACCCTGTAGAAGATGCTTTTAAGTAAAAACTGGCTAGTATAGAATTACATAGGACACATACAAAAACCAGTAAAAATAAAAGCATACATCGAACAACCTTCAATGGTCAAATATGAACATTAAGTAATAAAACAATAAACGCGTAAAAAAACAAACAACTTATAAAATTTATTGTCTAATAATGTCATTTATTGTCTGCTTTCTAGGCAGCTTACCACTGTTTTTCTAAAAAGGTTATAATCTTTAATTTTTCTAATAGCTGGTGGCGAATGATTAAACAACTTGATGCTTTCATACAAAACAGATTATTTTGTAAGGGTCAGCCTAGGTATCGGCAGAGACAACACAGAGTCGCCAGTCCGTCTGGTGAGGCGAGTGCAGAAGCAGAAAGAAGTCTTATTATTCTCTCCCTCTGAACTCTGAATCCGCCTTTGTCATATGACATATGTCGATAATTTCTATCTCGTGGGATTTTGAATGAAGGAGTTTTGTGATTATGTGGGATTGATAGCTCTTTAATCACACAATCAAGTGTTAGCGGGTGTTTTGTTCGCATCCGTGTAGAAGAAGTTGATATGACGTCATCTTTCAAGATGGCGGCCAAAAATGATAAAAAATTGCGAAAAACAAGATTTTTGCGATTTTCTATTCAAAAAATATTAATAATTCGAGGTTTTGACACGTCAAATGGACCTCAAATTATTAGGCACATATGCCAAATTCGATCCTCGGACTTACACATGCCCCTTCACTACTACTTACAAATCAACTAATAAACAAGTATACACGGTATTCATTTTAGAGCTTCGCAAACGAATTGATATATTTTTAAAATTTTTGCACGGTTTTGAAAACATTTAAGAGACTTTCAAAACAAGGTATCACTCGACGCACTTTTCGTATTCAAAATTTTTCGAGGGAGGTGCGAGTAACAAAAATTTCAGGATGGACAAAATGTGTCCTCTCAAAAAAAAATCCATCCGCGGATTTCTTCAAAATCGAGCCCTAAATAGGTAAATCGTTGGTGGGAAGTTTTCAACTGAACACCCTGTAGGTGTTTTATTATTTAATAAATTGGCACCTATTATGTAAATGTTTTTTGGCATTTTTTGTACTAAAGGTCTTGAAACGTAAATGAAACTACCGTCCACCTTGCAAGGCATGCAGTTTCAAGGACTGATTATGGTGAATATGTGTAGTGTTTTAAATTAGTAAATTGGTCTTTTGTAAGTGATTGTACAGGGTTACAAAAATGCAAGTTCAATGAGAGAAAAAGTTGGAACATTCATGCATGAATTGAGTCCCTGAAAACGAACTTAACCTGCTAAATTAAAATACCAAAGTTATTATTTTTAGACACACATTTTACATACTTTATGTAGGTCAGTTTCATAGGGATAATAGGTCATTAAATGCACAATTAACATGCATTTAACATCAAGCACACCGCTAATCCTTAAAACGATAAATGTCAGCCCATCAGCAAAGAAGAATAATGGACCAATCAGGACAAATAATACCCCTCTTGCGATGTTTTCTCTAAAAAGGTCCCAGCAAACACGGTTCCCTCGGGCCTTCGTCGGTCCGATGTCGATTGCCGAATTTGTCGTCATCGGCACAATGTCGATTTACGACATCGGACCAGTAGTATTTTTTGTCTGCTTTGCGATGTAAGCCCAATGTCGGACCAATGGTAAATTTTACTTTTTGCTGACATCGGCATACCGTCGCCATAGGATTAAGATCGGGTATGGTTTAACCACATGGTACCGACCATCCGCCTATATAGCTGCTTAATTTGGTTCGTCTAACGTAGGCAAGCTGGTCTCAGCCCGACATCGGTAAACTATTCAAGTCCGACATTGGTTTCCTAAAGCGGTCTAGCGTCGGCGATTGACGAAGGTATGTTGGTGGTATCTTAAAGCGGCCCGACAATGACAAACCACAAAGATCCGATAACAGGTGAATAATAAGGCCCCACATCGGCCTCTGAAAGCGAGCCACCGTCGGTGATTGACGAAAATCCGTCGGTGGTTGCTTAACACGATCCGACATTGGGAAACTACAAAGTTTCGATAATTCGGGTACTTAACCAGTCGGGGTGGTTTAAGTGGCGGAAGAGGTGATTCTTGTAGAGAAGTACCACCATCTTGTCAAGTCCGCATTCCAGTTTTGAAATATCTTTGCTCATTAAATGTATAATATTATCTTCCACTATACAGGGAACATAGTAACATTAGCGCCATCTCTATATATTAGGAAGAAACTTTTAAGCAGTTTTAATGTGACGTACCGTCATCTGTTGCCGGTTATAGACCAATCGAACAAAAATCTGTCGACTATAGTAAATCGGACCGTCAGTTGCCGATTCTCGACCAATCAAACATTGTTCCAATCGGACCATCGTCGGCCCTAAAGCAGATAAAGTGCTCGTGGGCATAAAGTTGACTATAGTAAATCGGGCCATCAACAGTTGCCGATTCTCATCCGATTAAACAAGGTTCCAATCGGAGCATCATCGGCGCTAAAGCAGATAAGGTTTTCGTTGACATATGTCGACTATAGTAAATCGGGCCATCGTCAGTTGCCGATTCTCGTCCGATTTAACAAAGTTCCAATCGGACCGTCGTCGGCCCTAAAGTGGTGTCGGCATAAAGTCGTCGATGACGACACACTGCCGAAGTTGTCGACATTGGCCCGATTTAATGCTGACGATTTGTGTTTGCTGGGACGGGCGCTAGGTTGGTGTATCGACGCGTCACCTGACCCGGTAATTGAAATTGCGTTACTCAAGGTGAAAACGACCACCTCTACCGGTTTTCACCAATGAGAGCGCTGGATTTCAGAGCTACGTTGCGTTTACGCGTACACATTTTGCGATCCTTGGGCCATTAGAGTACTTCATATAGTTATATGTTGGGAAGGGAGGGTTAATTTTTAAAAATTATACGTTCTAGGGTGGCCCAAAAAAATCCGGAATGACTTTAAATGGCTATATCTTTGTTAGTTCTTTACCGATTTTAACGAGTGACAGCTCCATTAAAAGCGCATAAAATTCCCCTTCGATGAATTTCAAAAAGTTGGCGGCCGTTTTAAAATCAAAGATACTTCAGATACATTGTCAGATTAAAGCATATATTTCAATGCGTTTCTTTTTGAAGAATTCATTTAAATTAAATTAAAATATTAACATTATTCTAAAGCCTAGTCTCGGTTAAGTAAATTAATTATCTAACAATTTGGGAAAAGCTTTAGCGCTTTTTATGTGAATAATGCATATATTCATATCACTTTAAATTTTGCTGTTGCCACCAAAAAAATTGTCGGGTCGAAATTACGAGTAATAAAACCGCCCAATATACAAGGTTAAGTATTTAAAGATTTTCTTCCAAAAATTTGGGAGAAGTTTTAGTGGTCAACATGCGAATTATATCAACGTGAGTTTCTTATTTATTTGCCAATTTTAATGGGGAATAACTTATCTTATCATTAAGAAATCAACATAAACAAAAAAATTGTGTATTACCTGGTCGCCTCATTAAGCAAGAATATCCTTATCTTCATAGAAATTCAAGTGTGCTATGATATTTGAGAATAATGACAAAATCTTGAATCTTCTGACCTATATTCAAAAATAACCGGCAATTTTTTTGCCTCTATCACTCATTAAAATAGATTAACTAGTACAAAAGTTGCGATGATATGAATATATGCATTACTCACATAAAGACCACTAGAACCTCTCCAAAATTTCTAGGTGTAAGTACTAAAATACTTAACCAATTATAATGAGAGATATGTCGATCGCCTCGGAAGAGACTAGCATTCTGAATAGTCTTACTCTGGATACTTTGCTTGAGTGGTTTCCATAAAAATAAACGAGATTCATTATGATTATCTCATTTATTCAGAAATGATCGACAATTTTTTTTAGTCGTCGCAGGAAAATTTAATTCTTGATCCAACGAGCTATTGATTAAAATCGGTTAAGAAATAAAAAAAAGGTGCGGCGATATGAATGAGCACTGAAAGTTCGCCCAAATTTTTGGGTATAAATCCTAAAGTACATACACGATTTTAATAAGCAATATGTCGATCGCCTTGGTAGAGACCAGACTTTTGAATAGAGTTAATATTTTAATTTCATTTAAGCGAATTCTCTAAAAAGATACGAGTTGAAATATATGCTTCGTTTTGACAAAGTCCACCATCTTCGATTCTAAGATGGCCGCCAACTTTTTTAAATTTGTCGAAGGGAAATTTCATACGCTTTTAATATCACTCGTTCAAATCGGTAACGAACTAACAAAGCTATAGCCAATTAAAATCATTTCGTTTTTTTTCAGGTCACCCGGTATATTCCTGTCTTTCTGAGGTACCATTGTTGCTGTTTGTAATAAATTTAGGTTATTACGTTACATCGATTTTTGTATTTTTCAAAAGTTTTTAGTTTCCTGAGTCGTAAGCGCGTGGTTTAACTAAGACCTCAAAAATTTTGTAGATTTCTGTCCAAAATACTACTTCAGTTAGTTTAGATATTTACCAAAAGCCCCCTTGAAAAATATTTTACGTACGCCATTGCCAGAGGTATTAGACTATTAAGCTTTAAATTTGAATATTTTATCTTTTCTTCAATATATATTATGAGCCACTTTTCAAACAACTGATTAAGTTCGAAATATTGAATTAAATTTGCATAATGACCCTGTACAATATTATTAATTTTATAAAAAGTTTAACCTGCAATAACAATGTTAGACTATCTAGTTACTTTATTTATGCACGCACTTATTGTTGTTAATTACGAAGGTGGATTGCTTTTATTTTAGAACGTTTAAGATAGTTTATTGCACCTTACCATCTACTTCTTATTTAAACAATGCGAAGGCTATACAAAGTAATTCAGTAGCTGATCTGGTCTTCCCTTCAACCGTTTATTTTCTAGTCAAATCACTGGGTCAAAATATTTATTTAATATTAAAATATTTTTTAAAACATTCTTTTTCAATTCGACACTTTTAAAAAACACTTTGGAAAATATTGGCAATTGCAAAATTGATTCATCTTCATGGACAAAATGTACCTTACAAGTAAACTAGGTGGTTTAGGTATAAGAGACTCTTCAACTCTTTGTTTTTCTGCTTTCCTTGGCTCTTTAAATGATTCTTCATATCTATTTACAAAAATTCTTGCTTGAGAAATTCTATCACATCCGGATCTGGCTTTGGACGCAGCGTTAAATAGATACAAAAATTTAACCGGCCTTTGTGACACACTAAATTTAAAAAGTCAAAGGGATTTTGATTTGCAGATGTGTAAAGTACTTTTTGATCATGTTTTTTCCAAACCCAAATCTCAAGTTAATCGCGCACGTCTTCTAGCTCTTCAAGAACCAGCGAGCAAGGCCTCTCCTTTTTTGGGAAACTTACTGGATGACCCGTCCTTTCATGTTTCTGTCGCTCTACGTCTGGGTCAGCCGGTTTGCGAGCCTCACTCTTGCACTTGCGGCGAAGTAGTTGACAAATTAGGCCATCACGGCTTGAGCTGCAAGAAAAGTGCAGAACCTTTCGCTCGCCATAGGTTGATCAACGACATTATCAGACGGTCTTTGGTTTCAGCTGGACGGGATCACTTTGGTGCCTTAGAAGAGTAGGATGGCGTTGGTTTGTGATGCCACATGTAAAGACACCACTTGTAGCTCCTATATTGTTAAGTCTTCTGGAAAATCAGAGGAGGTGGCAAAGATGGGAAAATAGCAAAAACGATAGAATTACAAAGAGCTGGAAGGTCGGGGATTTTTTTTTGTCCTTTTGCGGTGAAGACACTGGTCCGTGGTGGATTAGTGTGGGCATTCAAAGGAGAAATGCAGCTTCAGTGCTAGGGACTTTACCAACGCAATCAGGTTTAGAAGAAGTGTCTTATTTATAGCTTTCATACACGTTTATTTTTATTTAATTTTTTGAATTTTTATAAGCTTAGGCTATAGTTTTATATTTTTAATTTATTAGTTATTATAGTAAAATAAAACGTAGTATGTGGCTACTAAAAATAGATCATCATGAAGGCAATCCTTTGGTAATGGAAATAGACCAAGTTAGTTATATCCTGTGGAAAAAGGGAAAAAAGAAATACTGTTCTATCATTAAGTAATTCTCTTCTGCAGAAAAAGCAATACGATACTTATTTTCGGACAAAACCTAGACTTAGAATAAAAATACATGTAGAAGTAGTGACTCAAAGCCTAAAATGGACAATATGGAGTGATAAAATCAACAATCCTGTGTGGCAACTACATATACCGATCTGTATTAAAAGGGTTTTCCATCAAAAATACAACTGGATTTTACTTTGTAGTATACTTGATGCCAAGTCTATAAGTGAACTTAGATTTTTAATATCACTTCTAGCAATCGAGATGTTCAATTATGAAAGTTAAATCCTGCCACTATCATTATACCTTTAGACATAACCACTGTTCCTCCTTTTCTAATCTATCATACACCTTGCCTTTGAAGGTTAAATGTCACATATAGACATGACAATCACGTATTGTATTTGTTAACTTATGTCAATATCGCCGCATGTCATATTTTGTCGCAGGCGTGTATTACCCAAAATGTTTGATAAGCTCAAAAATTGATGACGACATAGTGGCAGGATTTAACTGATGGAAGTGATATCAAAAAACGATATTCACTTCTAGACTTGGCATGGAATCTACTACAAAATAGACCCCACTCGTATTTTTGATGGATAGCCCCTTTAAGTAAAGCTTTATAAGCAAAAGCAGGGATGAGTCCAATTGAATGAATCGAAGAATTGAAATTTTGATTTAAAATGGCAAAAAGAATAAAAAGAAAATACAGAAAAAGTTAAAAGAAAAAAGACTGACCCTCAACTGTCTTACGTAAATTGTAATAAATCGCTTGTTGCTTACTTTTAATTATATGAGAAACTCTAAGGATAATCTAGGTTTCCCTGGAGGCTTCCAGACTTTTTAAAATATTCTAGGGTGGCAAATAGCTTCCACTAGCCTATAGTTGTGTTTTCCAATTTGTTTTACTCTTTTACTGATCTTGTTTCCAAGTCAGTAAAAATAAAATCTGCAAATAATTAATATGAACCATTCACAGAAACGTGCGCTCCTAATATTTATTTAGATGAAGGAAAACTATTTATTTAACCGACCACGTCATAAGTTGATTTAAAGGACAAAAATGACGAATTTACATCGATCGGTTTGGCAAATCCAGGATGTCCAATATTTGTTACCCTTAGTGTGATAATAAATATATTAAACTTTTGACCCAGACACTATGGAGAACGAAAATTAATCTTAGATTGTGCCAGGTGCTTACAATCTCATTGTCGGCTGCGCGACAGTATATGGACTCCCTGAGCGTTATTTAGTTTAGGAACAGCACTTCTACTTCTTCAAGTTCCATGCTCTCTTTGAATGTTAGCTATTATTAGCTCAACTAACTACTTACTGATTAAATCTACTACCTTTTGGAAAAGGGTCGAAGTTCTCAAAATATTCTTCCGATTGTAAATAAAACTTTAAGATACTTATTGCGACTACACAACACTCATTTCATTTCAGTTCAATTGTTGAGCGGACTTTTTGCATGTTGACCACGTTCTCATTGAGCTGAAAACCCAGGTATTTGTACGAATGGATGATGCGTTCGATTTGTTACTGATTTAAGTTGTAATATGCCTCTAATGCTTTTTTCCCTTGCAATAACCATCAATTTTGTTTTTTCAATATTTGATTCAGCAACTCTGGCAGAGTCATATCTTAGATTGAGAATATACTAGAGTTTCGAATTTTCATTGCCTTTATTTTTTACTTTTTCATAATGTTTCGAATGGTTATGAATCTGCAATCTTCATCAGGTGAAATACTTATACTAACTATATACTAGCATGTATTCAGTGAACCCTAAAACGAACTTGTGTAAAGTTTACATTTGGTGTGTTCCGCTGTTTCGCAGTTGAAATCTGTTACCTCCTAAATGTATGGGTTTCCAAATATCCTTGATGGTGAAGCTTTGTTAAGAAAATACATTTTGGTTCCTTTGTGTGCAAGCTGTCTCTGTGAAATTCCCCTTGAATAGATTTTCTTCCCTCGTAACTATCTTTGCCTCTTTCCATTCCATATCCAGCAATGTTGAGCTATTTTCGATCTGGTTGTGTCCCCTTGTCGAGTTTTACTTTTGTGTTCTGTAAGGCCATGGCTCGGCTAGTTTATCCGATGTAGTTCTTGGTATCGATGTTGTGGCGTTGTGGTTTAGTTTTTTTTGGAATTATAAGTGTTGCCTTTCTTTGAGTATTTACGTCTATTTTCCTTTGTGTTGATGTGGTCTGAAGAATTTAATTGATCGTTTAGTTTCAAAAACGGTTCCTTTGCAGATTGCATTTGACTTATCCCTTCTTCTTTTGTATTGCAGATGTAGGTAGCTCGATCTATGAGAAATTTTGCAATTTCCAGTTTGGTTGATGTGGTGTGGTTTCATTTGAAGTTTAGATACTGTCCAGTATGAGTTCGTCTGCGATATATGGCAGGGATTATGGTAGAATTCTTTTTGGTGACTAGAACGTCGAGAAAAGAGAACTGACACATTTCATCTTTTTCCAAAGTGAATTTGATGGGGTTTCTTGTGTGTTAAAGTCCATTTTTCATTTTTCAGATGATGAATATGTCCTCTATGTATCCTAGCCATAGATTGGGTCTGTGCCAAGATGTTCGCAGAGCTTCTTCTTCAGAGGATTCCATAAAATCGTTGGCCACTACCACCAAAAGTGAAGATCCCATGAGTAGACCATCTTCCTGTCAAAAATACCTGTCTTTTTCCAAGTAAGAATTCTGCAGACAGCATTTCATCAAATCCATAATGGCATTGATTAAAAGATTATTTCTATCAGAGAGGTGGTTGTTCTTGATTAGATTCTGAATAATTTGGAGCGATTCTTCCAGTGGTACGTTCGTGTACAAACTTTCCACGTCAAAACTAACAAAATCGTCGTCAGATTGTTGGTTTATGTCTCTAAGGAGGTCCACGAAGTGCTTTGAATTTGCGACGAATGATAGTAATTGTCCTTGAAGCTGAGGTGTCCCTTCTCTCGAACCCTCCACCAAATAAAAACTATGTGTTTTTATGGATAATTTTAAGAAATATTTTCAACATAAGACTTATTAAGCGGTAATCACTACTCTTCTGTGCTGAATGTTTTTCAGAACAAATATGGACGTGACGGACAGCCGGTATAGGTATGTGTTCAGGCAGTAACAAATCATTTATGAAAACGATGAATTAAAAGGATTTGTATGAAATTGATATGCGACAACCTGTTATTTTCCCTTATGAAAATTAATAGCCCCATTTTCATTGGTTTTTAAACGATATTGATTTACATTGTTGTTCGACCAAACCTAAAAATACTGTTCTTTTAATTCGCAGTTATAGAAAATTTTAATGTTAATTATTAAGTAGTTACCAATTTTCTTGAATATTTTATAGTAACAGGCAAAGGTACAAATTTAAAGCTAATTGAATGATAAAATATAGCAATTGTGGAGTTGGAAGTCTGACCCCGAATTTCCGTATGAGGCTTAGAGCCTCTCTTAACCAATTATTGCAATTTCGGAACGTTCATTCCCTCTTCGTTATCTATAGTTTTTCTTACATATTTCGGGCAATGCCCATTTTCAAGGAAAAGATTAATTTGGCGTTTAAAGAGTGGGTCATGTTACCACACAGCCCAACGCAAAATTAAATTAAGGTTTGAGACCTTCAGATGTCAGATAATTTAAAAAAATGTCCAGGTTTTAAGTACGGTGTTATATTTTGCATGCGGGTCGTGCTGCTTAAACAAGTGAGTTTATTTTGTTTGAATGTTTGAGACAATGATGTGTTTGAAATTAACTCTGTGTTTTGAACTTCCACTGTCTATATTTTATTTATACCCGACGTTTCCATCAGTACAATCTCTGTTGCAAACTACTGGGTTTATTTTGTAGTAGTATCGATGCCAAGTCTAGAAGTGCACTTCGTTTTTTGATATCACTTCTAGTAATCGAGATATTCAATTTTGAATGTTAGATCCTGCCACTATTTCGTCATCATACCCTTAGAGATAAACACTGTTCCTCCTGCTTGAATCTATTATACACCATGTTTTTGAAGTTTAATTCGACCGAGCTGTTTGGTGTCGGGTTACATACCTCGACTTTCAACCAGAAGATGCCGGGTGCAAGCCAATTACATAATTTGTGAGATTAAGGTAAAACGCTGTAAGGAACGGAGCAGGCCGTGTTAGCTAGAAGGCAGGTTAACACGATTCCATACCGTCCCTCGGAGAGGACGTTAAGAGGACGGTCCCGTGTGATCCATATATTGACAGTGGGGCACGTTAAAGATCCCTAGCCTCGACAAAGGGGTTTAGGTCTAAATCCCTCTAGGAAAAGAAAACTGCCTTCCTAGGGGGTACTTATCAGACCAGTCTGGTAAGCAGGGGTGGGGGGAAATGCAAGGAAAATAAGTGCAAAAAGGTATCTTAGGTGCTAGCTTTCCAATCACGCCGATAATAAGGCCGGATGGTAGCGGATATTACGTAGAGGCGGACCTAGTTATACACTCCCTGTTGGTAGGCTACTGGAGGATAAAAACCTTTTTAGTAAATCTCACCGTTGGTGTCTAATAACTGTCAAAAATTGTATAAGGGACCTCTAGTCGTAGGTAAAGTATAGTACACTCGCATGTTATGGTCATTACACGCTCAGATAAATTAAGACACTCGCCTGCGGCTCGAGCTTCAAACTTCATCTCCGCGTTTAATGACCATCATAACATGCCTGTTATGTAAACTACTATTATTGGTTCAGCAAAATTCCTCATAATTTTTTTTTTTCAGCCTGAAATCATCACAGTGCTGGGTTACCCCGTGGAAACCTACAAGGTGCTCACAAGAGATGGCTACATCATTACCATGTTTAGAATCCCAAACCATGGACATCCGCGTCCCAAGAAAAATCCCATTTACTTTCAACACGGCTTACAGTCAACTTGTAACAATTTTCTCGCATTGCAAAGAGATTCCTTGCGTAAGTAAGACAACCCAGTTTAGCCCAAGGTATTATAATAATTAAATATTCAAGAATAAAGGACTAAATTAAAAAAAGGCCAGTATTGTTCTAGATTCCTCAATAAATCTTGAAGGCATGTTCTTAATGAATTGAAAAGCAAATGCAAAAGATTAGTCTGACGGCCACTAAACAATTTTTGTTTAAAACAAAAAAAAAGTAAACACTCGTGGCATATCGGACAAAGCGTTTTTGTTTCTCTCTTCATTACCACCAGGCCTCCAAATATGTAAAATTGCAGTTTTCTGTTTTTACGGTCTCCTTTTCAGTTTTACGTTATTGTTTCTCAGTTTATTCGACAGGTGGTGTTTACAGGTATCTCGTCTCCACAGGTTACGACCTTTTCGTTTTAAATTCGAGAGGTATTCATGGGTGCCTGTGTTGCTTCAACTGCCAGGTACAATAATATGACTCCCTGATGATCCCTTATAAAACAGGTCTGTAGGTGAAATTAACTCTGTGTTTCGGAGTTCCATTGACGTTTTGATCAGTACAGTCTCTGATCGTCTTCAGGTGCAAACTACAATCTATTCCTAAGGATACGTACTTATATACTAAGGAAAATCACTCAACCGTGAAGTTTGATAAGTTGACTCCGCCCAAAAAGGGGCTTCCAAATATTTGGAATTTCAACACTTGGTTTACTGAAAATACCCTGATTCTGCCCAATTCTTCCTCTGTTACTCCTTGTGAAAAACCTTTGCTCCTGTCTACTTCATTCTGTGTTGTTTTGACCATGCACCCCGTTGGGTATTCGTCTGATGTTTCTTAAATCTAACAGATAGTGTTCTTTTTGCTTCATCTATGTATAATTCAAAACAACTTTTAAGTCTAATAGACTTAGAGCTACTGAAGAAAATTCAATGTCATCGGGTACATAGATTTTGATAACTACGATAGATGTGCGGTTTTGTGAGTAAACGAAAACCACAGGACCTGTATTCTCGTAATACCTAACGTTTTGAAGTCGCTAAGCGAAACGAATAGCGAACAGCACGCTCAGCGGCACGCTGACCGACGACTTTTCGTATTTGCTCTGCCGAACGCGCTGCCCTGCGAGCAGACAGAATCAAATTCACTTAGCACATCTTGGCATTCCCGAATTTTGCATTTTTATTTCTTGTTAGTCTTGTCGCTCCTTTTCTTTTTCAATGTGTAAGAAAGAGGCCATTACGTGATCGGTTTCGATCCGTAGTTCAGAAAGGGTGAATCAAATGGTGACTTGCACATGTGCATGTTGATCCTTTAAAAAATTACTTGATGGTTTGGTTTAGCTCAGTTAAACCCGCCCTTTGACCCTGTGAAATAAACTAGTAGCACGTTCCCGCACAGTGTGCGGGAAAATGTTTACCCCGAGACTTAACCGCACACCTACAAAAAAATGCCGCACTCGGTGCGGGAAAGTTTAAATTTATTCCGGCACTCAGTCAGGGAAAGTGGTGTTTCCGGCACGGTCGTATATTGATATTGATACTTTATTATGTAGCATTTATGGTTAAAATGGTTTCACAATAGTTACTTATATATCTAGTAAGTTATATCTTTTAATTATAGTGAACATGCGTATTTTACATTTTAAGAAACAGAAAATAAAACTCTAAGGTATTTGTTACCCAAAAAATAACCTAACCAATTCAACAACAAACACAGAATTCATATATCCACAAGAGAAACCTCGCGCGTGGAAAAATGTATGTTTTCATGGAACTGTTGAATTAAAAAAAGAAAATAGTAATTTTTAGTAATAGTAATTTTTTATGAATAAATAAAATGACAAAAGATAAAAAACATAAAAATGGTAATTAATGTGAAAAATGTGATATTTCAGAAAAGTAAAGAAAATACACACGAAAACACAGAAATAAGGGTAGTTACCTATATTGTTTACTAATTATTTTTTATATCAATTAAACTATTTATTTCATGTTTGCTAATTTCATATTTCATGAAAGCTTTTAGTTTATTTTTGAAAGAAAATAATTAATAAAACGAGATATTTTTTGGTACACATCCGATGAAAGATACAAAAAGCACCGCTGACCAATGGCTTTTTTTACCCTTGGTTTTACAGAATTTTGATTGCTTCTATTTCTAGTATTATACGGATGCTCAATTATTTCGATGTCGATTTTGATAAGAAAAGTTTTTGTTGCAATTTTTTGGAAAAAGAGTTGTCTTACATCGAGCATTAAATAGTAAAGTTGATGTGTACGTGTTTGTCAATCGTAATTATTAATAAAAACGCAAACTGAAAAAACTACTATATTTTCTGCAGCACTCTACAAAGTATTGTAGGGTAGGAAAATCGTACGCGCGGAGGGCAAAACAGCTGGCAAATGGTAGGTGTTTCTCAAACGGTCGCCACGCGCTGAGCGCACTTCGTCGACGCCTTGCGCTCAATATACGTGAATACCGTTTTTGTTACTTTGGTCACGTGGTATGCGAATATTACGTTATCATACGGTCAGCAAGTACGAAACGCCGAGCGTATTTAGTTACGAGAATACCGGTCCAGGTCTGCTAAGCCGGACCGGAGTTAGGCGATTAAAGATGGCCAACAAAGGTCTTATTCAAAAAAATCATAACTTTTTTATTTATTAATTGATTTTTCTAATTTTTGTTGTCATTCTCAGTAAAAGTTTCTTTGAAAATCATTATCAATACCTTGTGTTTTTATGTTTTTGTAACGAAAAAATAATTTTTTGTAAAACCATTAGTTTTTTTACATGTTTTTTTTTAGTTTTTGTTACGAAACTGAGTACTTTATAAAAAATGCGTTTAAATAAAAAAAAATGCACATTTTTAAGACCTTCTTAAAAAAGATACCAGTTTGGCGCTAGATTCACTGGTTCTTGAATACTTAGAAAACCGCAAAATTAACCCCAGGAACAAAAATGGAACTTCTTTACGAAAGTCGCAAAATTCCCCATTAAACTATAAAAAAATCAGAGGCAATGTTATTTTAAATCAAATACAACCAATGGTTTCTACTAAAAATCGGTGGTACGGTAAATATGGTGGTCCAAAGATGGCTAACATGCTATAAGAAATATTTATTGTGTATTTTTCATGTAAAGCTAGTGATGAAAATTCAATGCCATTGGGTCCAAGGCGTTTGTCACCTACCATCGATGTAACGGGCTGTGAGAAAACCACAACGGCAAATCTTCCAAGCCGGGCCGGAGAACTAGAGGGGCCGACAAAGGACTGTGTTTCAATTCTCAGTATAAGCAGGGTTATTTTTACGTTTTTGTATCGATTTTTTTCAATTTTACGGTTTTTTAAGTATATTTCAAAAACCAATGAACCTAGAGCCAAACTGGCACCCTTTATAAAAAAGATCTTAAGAATGCGCATTTTTTTAATTTAAACATTTTTTGTATAAAGTACACCGTTTTGTAACAATAACTAAAAAAGCATGCAAAAAAACTAATGGTTTAACGAAAATATTGTTTTTTCGATACAAAAACGTAAGACCGATGACATTGAATTTTCGTCAGTAGCTCTTAGTTTATAATAATACAACTCGAAACCTTCTTAGTAAAACAAAACCGGAGAACAAACAAAATAAGGAATGCATTTACCAAGCTCCGTGTGAATGTGGTGAATCATACATAGGCAAAACAAAAAGGCCACTATCTGTTAGGCTTAAGGAACATCAGACGAATACCCAAAGAGGTGAAACAACGAAATCAGGAATCGCCGAACACGCATGGTCAAAACAACACCGAATGAAGTGGACAGAAGCAAAGGTTTTGCACAAGGAGTCACACTGGAAGAAACGAAAATTCCTTGAAGCTGCCTTTATTCGAGGTATTTTAAGTAACCCAAGTGTTGAAATTCCAAATATTTGGAAGCCCCTTCTTGAGTTGAGTGATTTCCCTTAGTATATAAGTACGTAGGAATCGATTGTAATTTGCACCTGAAGACAGATCAGAGATTGTATTGTTCGAAACGTCGTGTATTAATAAAATATAGACAATGGAAGTCCGAAACACAGAGTTAATTTCAAACACTTGATTGTCTCAAACTTTCAAACAAATGTTTTTAGGTATCTGCATTCTCCATTACACATTGGAGACCTGGTAGCCAATTTCATGCGCAATTGCTTGTAGCATTCTCAGAGAATGCCTAAGTGCAATCTACAAGGTCATGTTGGACTTTTTTACTACTTTCACTATACTTTCACCCATTTTCCACCTACCTTTATCGCTTAGGTATCCAAATTTGCCCTCAGCAGCACTTTTTCCACTTATTTTTTATGATTTTTTACTTTTTTTTTTAACTATTGAAAACATTCACGACAAAACGCGGTCAATCCCTTCTGGCAGTGCTGGTTTCATATATTTTTTACATTTTTTTCACTTACACTATGTATATTTTAACACTGTCTGTATTTTTTTAAACTTTTTAAATAAAAGTGTCTTATGTTACGAGTCTTTCATTTATTAAAAAAACTTACGGAAAATGGCTGTGGCACACTAACAATAATTTGCACTGAAATACAAAAAAATCTTGTTTTTTCGTTTTCTTATTTATTTATTCCTACTTTTCAACAATAATATAAAAAGACTACTGCCTGAATCAACATGAATGCATTGCATGGTTTATGAGCAATCACATTTCACATGCACCTCTGTTATCACCAGCAAAAAAACAAACAGTAAGTAAACTATAAAGATACGTGAATAGATTTTAATTAACGTTTGGTTCTGAGCCAGGTAAAATAAAGTAAAATCATAAATTAAGTCACATCATTTTGGACAAATTTTGACCAGCTTAAAATTACATTACAAAAAACATATCTTCCCCTTGAATTCTAAAAAAAGAGCGGTGAAAATATTGACACATTTTTCTGTGCCGCAAGAAATAAAAGACCGAAAAAGAATTATGATGCCATGCTACCACCGATCCCCCACTCTAATGATAAAATGGACACCATTATTTAACATTGCCAAAATTGGAATAAAAATAAGGAGGCGTAGATTTTATTTTGGGACGTCACTTTGGTGAAGACAGCATCAGAAATGCTTTCTATTTATCGACGATTTATGACAAGGTGGAGGGCGGGGTGCCAAATTTGGCAAAAATTGTGTTTTTAATTTATGGAGTGCACTCAGAGCCATAAATTACTTCACACCATACTTGCCAACTTTTGACTCCCCCCCCCCTGTCACAAATAAAATTATTACTTATACAGGGTTCCTTAGGGATAGGATTTCAATAAATCAAACAGAAATGGCATCGAAAGTTCTGCGCGCACAAAAGAAACAGGTATATTGAGCAATGGTGCCAGTTTGTTATTATCTCCGGACTGCTTTCATGAGAAAAAATTGTCGTCACTCTTTCATTGTGAGCATAAATCATAGTTGCAGTAATAACCGTTGACAAGATGTCTGCAAATTCCGCTAGATGGCGGCCACACCATGAGATGATCGAGGAAAAACTGGGATTCACAGGCACTGCATTTTTATTTCCTTTCGAGTCGCTTCAATTTCGTAAATTTTGTGTTTTTGAAATGCCGTATACTCGAGAAGAAAAGATTTTTATTATTAAAAACTACATAAAGAGTGACAGTGCGGACGAGGTCATTGGGCTTTTTGTTTTTGCGTTTCCAGATCGACCGGTTCCTGTGGCTCAAACTGTCTACAACATTTATCATCGTTTTGGAAGGTACGGGTGCATAAATGGTTGTAGAAAGTGTTACCACGACGGCGAAATACCAGAGCATCCCGTTCTTCCACACAGGGTGGAACGAGACGAAATGGTGTGCGCTTACGTTGAGGCACATAAACCATGTTCGACGAAACCGATTGCGGAGGCACTGGATATTCCAGTACTTGCCAATGGATCCTAAAAAAATACGGCTACAAGTCGTTTAAGATTGGGAAGTCGCAGGAATTGCAACCAGGTGATTATTTTCGCCGGTTAGAATATTGTGAGGTTATGAGGGATAAATGTGACAGGAACGAAAATTTCCTATCAAAAGTTTTGTTTAGTGACGAGAAGACATTTGAACTTCATAGCTCTCACAATCCACAAAATAGCGGCTAGTGGTCCCGCGAAAATAAACATCTGCACGCAAGTGTTAGAACGCAACATCCTCAAAAATTAAATGTTTGGAGCGGTATTGTCGGGGATCACATTATTAGACCCTTTTTCATTGAAGGGAATTTGAATAGCCAAAAATATGTTGATCTTCTCCAATACCAGGTTTTACTACGGTTGAGGGAACTCAACATAAATTTGGACGAATTGTGGTTTCAGCAAGATGGCTGTTCATCCCACAATTCACGACAGGCTACAAATTACCTTCGTCAGGTATTTGGTGATAGAATTATTTCCACGTATGGAAATATCCGATGGCCTCCTCGATCACCAGATCTTGCGCCAAATGACTTTTTCCTATGGGGTTGTTGGCACGACAAAATTTTCCAACACCCTCACTTACGACCTACGACTATACAGGAGTTGAGGGCGAAAATTTTGGAGGCGGGCAACTCTATCACCCCTGAAATGTTGGCTGCTACGCGCCAAGAGTTTTACAATATATTGTGAGGCTCAAGAAGGGGACAGATTTGAACATCTAATCTAATTAAAAATTAGATGTTTTCAGGTCCAAACCACAGCTTTTTCTTGCTTAAAGGAGGCGGCAGGGTCCATTATTTACAATACTGAGCGATAAACTCGTGAGGTTGTTAACATTAGAAAGAAATATCTTCGCTTTTAATTAAATTTCTTTCCATTCTCTTCTACTAGTGACATCTATCCGGAAACGGCCAAACCATGCAGCTAGCACTAGCAGCCAAAGAAATCAATAAACGGCGCTGTTTTTCCTGCAGAGCTTTTTGCTTGCGATATTATTGATTTTCAATAAAGCTGGCCCTACACTACATTTGATATTTTCGAGGTGTTTTATGACATGATCTCGAAACATGTAGCGAACCAATTCTTCAAAACTAGCGGGAGGGTAAAAGCGAAAAATAAGGGGCTGCCAATATTTGTAACACCCAAAAAGGGGTGAAAAGATTTATTTTGCTCTGTTTCTTTACAAAAAACGTTTTTTTCACGAAAAACTTGAGCTCTGCCTCTTTTTTTACTTTTTTCTTCAACTTTCTCGAAATTTTCGTCATACCGTAGAAAAAAATTATTTCCCCCATGGTCATACTCTACTTTTATTCGAAAAAATTTAGAAACAGAGAATGGATCAGTTTTCCTAAAACGGGGGATCTTCGTTTCGAGTGAGAAGATATTCATTAAATTAGCCGAAACGCAAAAATGTTAGAAAAACAAAGCACGAAATAAAGATGGTGCCGCTTACAATTTTTTTTCAAAAATGACGTAATTTCTGGAACGCAAAGAAATAGGTCTAAAAAGTATAATTTTTAAGAAAAAAATATCAATTTTCTCGCCCTCCTCCACTGGGACTACAGGGGCCGTGCACAAATTACGTAATGGTCATAGGGGGAGGGGGGTTACAAAACGTTACGTAGGGGGGAGGGGGGGTTTTCGACAGCGTTTTCATTTGTGTGAAACTAAGAAAATTTGGAATGAAAATAAGTGAAAAGTTTTTTTTTTTTTTGGGGGGGGAGTGGTCTTGAAATCGTTACGTAATATTAGGGGAGTGGCGTGTAAAACCGTTACAAAACATCTGACTGTTCCTCCTTTTTGATTTCGAATCAAAGTGCAAAACCCGGGTTGGACGTTCGAAGGCGTCAACCCGTCCTATTTGCTTGATAAAGTTTCTACGGAAGTATCTCAGTCGATTTCTCCGGCCGTGTATGAACGCTTTAGGTTAGGCATTTGCATGTATCTCAGTCCCCAGCCTGTAAACAGTGCGTAAGGACAATGGTTACAAAATGAAAAGCCGAAAAATATTTTTTTTTACGATATCTTTCATCAGTTTGGTATTAAAGTCGAGCAAAAACAATTTTTATTCCAGTCCTAAAGGTATGAAAATGGAAAACATTAGAAAACAACAACCTGGAATGGATTTACTACGTGTAAGATGTAGTAACAATATCGCCCCATGCCCATCCTTTTCTGCCTAATGTGTGCCGTTTGTCTGCGTCTTATACACGGCTGCTTGGCCCCCCAAGGATTTGCTTTTTCTCTCTCTTAAGATACACCAGAATGCCAATATTTCAATGCATTATGTAGAGGGTTTATCTGAACAATTTAAAAATAAAATCTTATTAATTTTTTATTCAAAGTCCAGGATATTACCAAAAATTGGTGACATCAAAAACGGCTAGAGAAAAATCATAGATTTAGAAAGTGCTTTTTCTCTTAAACTAAAAGTAGTTTAAAATTGAGAGTGCAAAATATGTTTCTTTTCGCTAGATATAGTAAAATGGTATGATATTGCTTTTCTTTATGTGCTTTGAAACGTTAATATTTTGTTTGCCTATATAGAAAAAAGTTCTTGCGTTCTAATGAGTGTACACGTTAATAAAAATCGGTCGGTGGTAGCTTGGACATTTATTTCTCACCCAAGAAAAAATGGTTTAAGCTTTTTTAGCTCCTTTTTAATAAGGGGGGAACGGGGGGGAGGTGTTTCAAGAAACGTGACGATTTGTGGAGAAAAAATGGGCGAAAGAGTCCGTGTAATATAATTTATGGATGGCACCTTTTAGTTCATTACACCTCTAAATGTCTCATGCAGTATCCAATGTTTATGCTGTTTGTTTGTTTTTTTGTCGCGATAAGAGAGGTGTGAAATGCTATTACTAAAACCAACGCTGTTGGGTCTACTTCGAATATTACCTATTATTGAAAAGTAGAAATAAAAAAAGGATAAAATATTCAGTTAACAGAAATAAGAAGCTAAAAAATTATAAAGTGTTAAAATAGAAAAGTGACAAAATAGGTACTAGAAATAAAGCTGACACCGGCCCTGCCGCCGAGATACCTAAAGCAACAAAGGTAGGTGGAAATATTTGCAAAAGTAGTAAAAAGCCATTATTTTCGCCACAGGCTAACTTAATCTGGTAGATTGAACATGAGCATTCTCTGATGAGATTGCCATAAGCAATTGTGCATGAAATCGGCTACCTGGCCGTAATGAAGTGAGAAAGAAAAACGCTTTGTCCGATATATCGCGAGTGTTACTTTCATTTTTGTTTAGTTTATTAGATCTAATTCGAAAAGAAAACAATAACCTAAATACCGTGGCACAATTTTTTTCATTAAATATTTAAATGAGTTTTGAACTTGTATAAAATCACTTTGTCCTTAAAAACATTTGTGTTGCTACCTACTTAATGTTACAGAAGTTGTCAAGAACTTTACCGTAAGCACTCTGTAATTAAAAAGGCAATTAGCAAGTTAAATTTAAAAAATAGCAATTAGGCATCGAGCTTTATGCGGTTTAAAATTTTAATTCGAATTAGAAAATAACAGGCTTTCATTTCCGATATAATGGGATAATCAATAAGCATCAAGGCATTAAGAAGTAATTAAATAATTAACGCCGGATTTTAAATCTTTTTACCAACTACAAAGCGCCTATTCTAGAGGCTCCCAATAGGCAATTTCGGCAAGCATTCCTTGGTATAACATTTGGTTAACCAATTGGTACCTGTGTTTTAGTAATGACGTAACATACTATTTTCTCCCGAATTCGTTCGGTAGGCCAAGAGAAACGAGCCTTAAAAAAACTTTTCTGTTTGTTTTTTGTGGTTATTTTCCTATTTAAGTGGTTTATTTTGCTGCACAATCTTCCACAAGCTTTAAGAATATTTGTCAGTTGGTATACAAATTTTTCGTCACCTGTTGACCCCTCCAACAAACGTAAACATCAGAAATATTCACCTTTGAGTAATCTATGGGGTAACTCAGCGTTTTCGGTAAAAGTAAACGATATTCCATTTAGGAAAAAAGTTACCCTGTATCTGCCGTTTAAATTCATTACAGCTGAAAACAACAAAACTTTCAAATCCAACTTATGGGACTCCCTAATTTGCTGACCAGATGAGATTTTGCTGACCAGGTATTTCTAAGCTGAAATTCTGCTGATCACCATATACACGTTGTTCCTGGAATCAAATAGAATACCCCTATCCAAATTTTATCCCCCCCCCACCCCCACCTCTGTGGAAATATTCAAAAATATAATATAAAAAATTCTGAAATTCTGCTGACCACTGTATACAGGTTGGTCCTGGACTCAAATAGAATACCCCTGCACAAATTTTACCCCCCGCCCCTGTAAAGATATTCACAAAAATAATATATCTCCGCAGGGGTGGAGCAGGGTAACTTTATCCCCCCTACTAAAATTGTGCAGGTGTATTCTATTTGAGTCCAGGATTAACGTGTATATAGCATTTTTATATTATTTTTGTAAATATCTTCACAGGGGGGGGGGGTAAAATTTGGACAAGGGTATTCTATTTGAGTCCAGGATCAACGTGTTTATAGTGGTCAGCAAAATTTCAGCCGAGAAATACCCGGTCAGCGAAATCTCATCTGGTCAGCAAATTAGGGAGTCTCCAACTTATGTTTACATTTCTAAAGCATGATATGAAATGATACCAGAGTCAGAGAGTCACGGTGACGTCATTATTTTTGTAACCGAAATTGCCTAATAATTTTGATAGTTGCTGTTTTACCAGAGGTGGACAATTCATATTGCTCTCTTTCTAGTTTTTTTATAATGAATAGTATAAATAAACTGATGTTTTGTTGTCTCTTATTATAATTAGCCCAGGCAGTTTTTGCCAGACTGTGATTTAACACCTATTGTGACCTACCTGTCTGTAGTTCCCGTACCTCCAAAGTTCCTTCTAATTCGGGAATTTTCAGTAGCCCCAAATTTTATTTGTTACTTATTTCTTCTTCTTCAAGTGCCATGCTCTCTTCGAACTTTGGCTATCATCAACACGATCTGCACCCTGTCCTCTGCTTTTCGGAAAAATGTCGTAGTTTTTACTATAAAAACTACATAAGTTCTATGAATACCATACCACTAAGATTATTAAGCCATGATATCCGTCTACGACCTGGACCTCTTCTACCTCCAATTTTGCCTTCTATTATCAATTTTAAAAGTTTATATTTGTTATTTCTCAAAATATGGCCAAAATATTCAAATTTTCGTTTTTTGACGATAAATAAAACTTTAAGCTCTTTATTTATTCTAAGGAGAACATCCACATTAGTTACTCGGTCTATCCAAGATATCCTTAGTATTATACGATAATACCACATTCGAATGCCTCCAACTTTTTGTACATGGTCTCAGTCAGAGTCCATGCTTCCATGCCATAATATAAGATGCCAAAAACATATCATCGAAGCACACGAATTCGGAGAGTAATATTAAGATCGCGATACACAACACTGATTTCATTTTGATAAAAGATTATCTGGCCTGTTCAATTCTTGCACGAACGTTTCCTCGCGTTCGACTTGTAGCCCATTGACTTCTAACATGCCTCGGCTGTTCTTTTCCTTGGATATAACCATCCATTTTGTTTTTCTAACATTTAAATTAAGCCCGAATTAAGAAGTTTTGGCAGCAATTTGATTCAACAACTTTTGCAGGCCTTCCAGCGTGTCTGTTATTATGACAGTGTCGGCGGCATATCGTATGTTGTTGATTTTTATGCCGTTTATGGTCAGAATCTCTTCGCAGTTATGAAGCGCATTATCTATTACTTTGTTACCATAGATATTAAACAATAGTGGAGACAATATACAACCTTGGCGTACTTCTCCTCTTATTTGGACCTCTTCGGACAGTTGGCCATCAGCCTTTATTTGAGCAGTATGATTCCAGTACAGATTAGCGATTATCTTTAGATCACGGTCATCTAGACCAACTTCTTTTAGCGGTTCTATAAGCTTTTCGTGTTGGACTCGATCAAATGCTTTCTCATAATCTATGAAACAGGCATATACTGGCACCGACACATCCCTAGACCGCTGAACTAACACTTGAATGCCAAACAAAGCCTCTCTTGTCCCGAACCCACCACGAAATCCAAACTAAAGCCCGTAAAGGATTCCCATTTCCCGTAAATTATTTTGTGGCTAATTAGGCGGTAATCACTACACTTCTTTGCTGACTGTTTTTTAGGCAGCGTAACAAAGGTTGGCCTACCGCCTTTCTGTTTTTAGCTGAAGATATTACGTGTTTTACTTCCCCTGGTGTTATATCTATGTATCTATATTATTACTTATTTGCCTCAATAAATATTCGAAAGTAGCCGACGTTGAACGGCACCACTAGAAAATTACTTTAAATGTCACTACAAAAGTGTGCGACATCGTAGTTGCATAATGATGTGGCAGTGTGGAGGAAATAACTTTTTATGTCCACTTCTAAGTCACAATTCCTTTAAAGTTTGGGACATCATAGTTGCATAATGCTGTGGCAGTATGGAGGAAATAACTTTTTAGACCACTTCTAAGTCGCAACTCCTTTAAAGTAATATGTCTGTAGTTTTGCAAGGTCCAGGCGGTATTGTGCTTATACGGTGTACAAGAAGGCAAACGCAAATCCACTCTGTTTGTAATTCAATACCACGGATGTAGAAACCTTGGATTGCTAATACCTATGGGAAATTTTTATGAAAATCACTGCCGCGTGTCTTCCGCCATTTTCGCCGCCATTTTGTGGAGATTTAGGTTGGCGACATTGGTTTCCTTAATTTTAAATAGTATTGTGGGAACATTGACTGTCAACAGTGTCAAAATATGATTGAAATTGACATTTTTTTGAAAGGATATTTTTGTTGTTGTTTTTTAATACATACGCTCGGTTCAACCATTGCTGCTGGCGCTCCCGCTGAAGATACACCTTGATTACGTTGATCTGAATCTGCACAGGGACTAAAATAAGGTGACCAACCGTCCCGGTTTGGCCAGGACAGTCCCGATTTTTAACCATTTGTCCCGGGGAAAAAATCCGTCCCGGATAGTCCCGATTTTTCAGCAAAAGTTCCGGGTCGCCCCGGTTTTGATACCACTGTATTTTGTAACTTTAAAATCACTGCAATTAAAAAAGCGGATGTTCTCTGCCATCTATGAATTTGAATTGAGACCTTACTTAAATTATTTTTCTTTAATAAGTATTTTGGAAAATACAATATAACAAAAAATACATGATATAAAATATATTGAATGGCCGGAGTGTCCCGGTTTTGCATCTTTAGGAGTTGGTCAACTTAACTAAAACAGCTAAGATCCGATGCACCAATATGATACAGTAATAAAAAATAAATTAATAGAGGGAGATACTGACTTTGATAATAGCATATATGCCTCAGCTGAAGCCCTTAGCACATGGAGTCGAGCATAGAGTTTTACAATATTTGAAGACCTTGGCGGAAAAACCTATTAACTAACAACTGTGTCGACCATACCTTCCCTATGTTAACAAGTTATTACTAAGATATCTTTGAGTTTTTTATAGCTCTATCTTTTATAAAGGATGTGGGATTTTGCTCAAAACTGCATATGTTGTAGGTTTCATTGTCCTGATAAAAATCTATCATTGCTCTACAGTGATATGATATGTGGTTTTTGAGATACTGCGTTCAAAGTTAAACATTCTGGTATTTTGGCTTTTCCCTAAAGTCAGTTTTTTGTACTTTTTGTGAAAATATAAATAATATTTATGAACCAAATTGTAGTCCGAGAATAAGTAGCAGAAAAATGTAGGTTGCGTCGCACTGGCACCACAAACATGAAAAATATTAAATTCATATGACCACCACTTAGTATTTAACAAAAATGCTTTAAAACAAAAACTTTTGTAACATTTTTAGCCATTTTTGTTATTTGTTGCTATGGGGCAATGATAGATTTTCATCAAGATAAGCAAAATCACACAGAAAGCCAGTTTCCATAAGGAAAGTGCATCATCCTTATAAACGAATCTACGAAAAAAAATGTCAAATGCTGCAAACTTACCAAAACTTAAGGATATCTTAGTAATAACTTTTTCTAATGAGTTCTTCAGAATCAGAAAACCGTTATTACAAAAATTGTTAACAAAAACATTGTCACAATTGAATAAATAATCGTCAAAATTAACATTAAGGTAAATTTAACCTAAGAATGTCTTTAAAATGTTATTTAGATATTAAACAATGTTAACATTAAGGTTTTGTTAATAAAGATTAAAAAATAAATATTGATTTTTCTTTATTTGTAGTAAACTGGTAAAACATCTTATAATTACTGGTCTTAAAATCTCAAAAAAATACTGGCTACAATATAATAAAATAAACTACTTACTTAAAAATTATATTAAATTAAAATTATAGAAAGTTACAAACACATGGAAATGACAACAAGAAAAAGAAAAAATAATATCTGATAAAATACATATTAAAATTAATGAAACTCATGAAGTATTGTTCTAATTTTGTAAAAGTCGATGTGCCAAAGATGTACTTTTTTGTGATCGCTTGCCATCACTCTGGTTTTCAGCTGATCGATATATGCTATTATCAAACTCCGTATCTCCCTCTATTCATTTATTTTTCTTGTCTTCTAGGCCTATAACAACGTCGGATTTATAAACTGTTGGTGCATATCTGTCCCTAGACGTTTTAGTCCCTGTTTCAGATTCAGAGATCAACTTGATGAAGGTTTATCTTGAGCGGGAGCGCCAGCAGCAATGGTTGACAGTACCCTTTGAGTTTATAAATTGGGGGTAATGTTTCCATGTTGTAATTTATTTGTTCAAAACTTGCACATTCGTCAGACCAAATGAGAGAGATTATCATGGCTGCTATTTTGTAATGACAAATTATTTATTGTTTTAGCAATAATGTTATCAGACGAAGGCTACGATATCTGGATGGGAAACTACAGAAGCACATATTATTCTGAAGAACATGTAAATTACACAGTTCGAGATCCAGAATTTTGGGATATAAGGTATGGCTGCCTAACTGATAATTGATATTGCCTATTTTTTAATTTATTTTTTTTTTAATCTTGAAAGTTTAGGTTTACATGTAAAAATAGGCTAGTATTAGTTGGTTAAAAAAAATGTACGGTACATAGCCGGAAACTCACTTTTTTACAACAGGCGGGAAAGAACACACTTTCCGACAATTTTTTGTTTGGAAAGTGTAAATACAAAGCTGGGTACAAATATGGGACCATAAAATAAAACATAGATCCGAAAAGGAAGAAGAGACCGGAAGGTATATATTTTATTTTCCGGTACGACTTGTGTTTTTTTTTGTTTTTTTTTTTGTTTTTTTTTTATATATATATTTTTTTAATTATTATTTTTTATTTTTAAAATAAAAAGTTTATTGGTTACCTCTAGGTGCAAAAATAGGCGAATATTAGTTGGTTGGCTGAACTTAAGACACGGCTCGGAGCACCATTTTGATTTTTTTGCAGAATAAGCCAGAATTACTTTCCAATCGGTGGAGATCTTTTTTATTTGATATCCGTTTCTATGGCGTTAAAAGCCACTTATTTTGATTAGTATTTAATATTTTTATGTTCGGCAATGGACTGGTCAGCAGTGTGTGTTACAATTAGGGCTGTATTTTATTTATTTTTAGGACTGTATTTCTTTTTGCTTTTTTTTTGTTTGCTCTTTTCTGTTTAGAATTTTATGCTTTTTACTTTCCTTGAGTGTATTCAATTCTTTAATGATTATAATTATGATTATTTTTGTTATGTTTCAGTGCTTTTTTGTTTTAGTCCTTACCATCTCCAAGCTATGTGACAATACCTGTAAATGCTAATTTTATTTTGTTAATTCAGAAATTTAAGTCTGTACTTTTTGTATATTTGTTCAAATTTCAGTTGCCTTACTTATTGTTTTTTTACTGATTATATTTTGTACCTTCTCACTTACTAAAATTTGTGACTAAAAAACCTCTTTTGGTTCTTTTTAATTTTACTTTGTAAGTTAAGTTCTAAGAGTGACATTTATCCAATATTTACATATGGTAACCACCTTAGATAAAATTAAGCAAGGCTTTCTTAATAAATATGTATTATTTTGGACAATAAAGCTAATTTGGAAATTGAAAAAGCCAAAAATTGCGATATATGGGTCTTGGCCTCCACAAATTTGATACGTCTCTGTACCCAAATGGACGATGCAACCATATCCTGGCATATACAGGGTTCGACAGATGTTGTCTAGGGTACTTAAAAAGCGTGTATTGAACAAGAAGCGCAACTGCTAGTAAATGAAAGCGAAAGATATTCTCAAGTAAGATCCCGTCAAATATAACGGTAAATATTGTCTTCAAAGGGCGTAAAACAGTGATTGTGAGTGTATTTTCTTATTTTAGTTTGAAATTGGAATCCGCTAAATTAATGCCGATTTATTCACAAACTTTTATTACCGATCGACGCGGCACTTTCAATAAAGATGGAAAAAGTCTGAGCCTAAAACCAGTTACGCTAAAGTCTCGACTATACGAGACAATTTATCTTAGCAATCTTATCTGACGAAATATCTTGTTAAAATAAATTTAGAACAAAATTATACTTTTTTATTATTATTATATGGTATAATTCGCATATTCTAAAAATCTAAAAAAGTGTCAAAAAAGCAACATTTTAGTACTTTGTTTTCAATAAAGTAAGAACTTCTACTTTATTTTAAAAAAATTCCAAGTGCAGCCGGATTTCATTGCAAAGAAATACTCTTTAAGTATATAAAAACAAGTGTTTTAAAATTATTTTAACATAAGTAAGAAATAAATAACTTTTAGATGTAAAAATAAAACATGAAAAAATATGTACAAAAAAAATGAAAAAATCAAGCATAATATTAGTAGGTTCAAACACGTACGACATAAATAAAAATCAGCAAGTTTTCTACACAACAATTTTATATATGTATAGTTAGTCTGTCTAAACAGCAACAAGTTTTTAAACTGTGAACTTGAATGATATCAAGATTATTCTCTTCTGACTTTATGCGAGTTGGGATTTGACTCATTTGACCTGAACATCCCAAATAGTTCATTCTGGGGATGTCCCTAGGATGTATTGTGCTATTAAGGTGTAAGATTATGTTGTTTTATTTTTGTTTAACTTTGAAACTACATTCTATTTAGTACTTACACGCTATGTTTTTACCAATATTAAAAAATTACAAAGAAAATATTGAAGTAAAACTACAGCTTTTTACTACTTAGTACTTCCTACTTAGTACTTTGCCGTTATTGGCAGTTTGGAAAGCAAGTACATAAAAAGTACTATTTTTTAATTCGTGTTTGCTGAGTAGACGAGAACTGTCGAACCCTGTATACAGGGTGTCCCAAATTCGATGGTCACCATGGGGACCGCCTTAACAGGATGAGATACGAGAAGGTTTAAATTAGGGCAAAGTTGCGCAATTTGACGCTTTGCTCAAAACCAAAAAAAAATGGTACAAATTCCGGTTAGTTCCGCGAAAAAAACCGAAGTCTTTATTTTTAGTTTTTATTTTTCTGCGCCCTTATTATTAAAGCTGTCAGAAAACGCTTATAACATTCTACAGGCACTTTTTTAAGATTTATCTAATGGGAGGTCCATTTTCGAGATTTGATATTTCAGTGTGACAGAACCCAATGAGCATTTTCAGAAACTTCTGGTGACAGATATTTATATAATTATTATAAAGAGGGTTCCATTGATACCCTAGGATATTTAGAAGTTTCCTACAGGAATTGGGTTTGTATATTTGTTTTATCAAAGGCTCTAAATTGATGGTACTCTAAAGTAACATAAAACTGGCGTTAACAATATTTCCACGGACATCTTTATAAAAATTAAAGTCATCGGTTCAAATGTTATATAAATTGGTGTTAACAATGTTTCCACCAACATATTTATAAAAATATAAGTCATCAGTGACAAAAGTTATATAAATTGGTGTTTGAAATCTTTCTGTCAACCCACTTATAAAACTGTAAATAACTATCAATTAAAGATATATAATAGATTGGTTTTTAAAATGTTGCTATCAACCTACTTATAAAACTTAATTAATCAACAACAAATTTATATAAGATAAAATTGAAAATATTTCGAGAGACACTTATAAAAACTTGGGAACTCACACACAATAGTTATATAAATTGTTGTCTGTAATATTCTTATGAACTCATTCATAAACCTTTTTTGCCCATAAGGTTTTTTCTATAATGTTGTTATTAATTTCTTTATACAGTGATTATAATACAACTGTTTTTAGAACAAAAAAAACAATTTTAATTTATTTTGGCAATTATAATAACAAAACAAACGCGATTTTTTAAGGTTAATTTTGTGACATCAAAAGGCGCGTTTTTGCGAAATCAAAAGGAGCGTTTTTGCGACATCAAAAGGCGCGTTTTTGCGAGATACCATACCATTATTATCTTGTTTTAATTAAATCAATCTGAGAGAGATAAGACATCCAAATCTTCTTGAGATAGTTGCCGATGACAGATATCGGGATCGAATGCATTTTACACCCGATTCCCACCAGCGTTTCCAATGCGCAGTCACCCTGACTCAAAAAACTCATCACGTGGTCCGACATGAACTTGTATAGGCAAATCTCGCTTAGACCACGTGATACGTGTTTTGATTCGGGGGACCCACGAATGAGAAACGCATAAATGGGAACCGTGTTTTAGAAAAAGAGAACAATATAGTAACCGTGTTAAGGTTGCAAAAACGCACCGTGAAACGTCGAGCGCATATGCTGATACTGCTGGTCGGTGGCAAATGTGAACACCCCGGAAAATACTCGCCTGTACACCCTTCGACCCCGCAATCTAATTATATTCTTGAGATAGTTACCTCTGATAGTTATGCGGGCTTGAAGTGTGTGTTAAGTTCGCAGAAACAGACCATCAGTGTTCAACACTGCGCCATCTGTAGCCCTTTGTTCCAAGTAGCATCATTTTTTAAAAGGGTTATAAAATAGTGTTGACGAGGTAAACAGTGGTATAGTTGTATTGTTTTTTTTATAGAATTGTCGGAAATTTTCGCCATTTTGGATTACAAAAATAGGTTTTTGGCCTAAATAAAAACGTTATTTATGGGGTTTCAACATGTGTTCCAATCGAAATATTGCTTGTTAGGGTTAAGAACAACATACGAAATTCAATATTTGTCCCAGAAAGAATAAAATGCGTATGAAAAAAAAAAAACTGATAGTTAAATGAATATTTTTTTTCACGTTTTCTCAAGTATTTTTGGAGCCCATGAAATTTACGTGAGTGTATTCGAAAACTATACAGTACACACGGGACCGCAGCTGATTTTCAAAGTAGGATGACTTGAAAAACAGCTTTTATTTGACTATAGTATATAAATATTCATATTCCTCTTTCAGCTTATCTCACTTTCATTTTTATTTATTTTAGAAGATTGCTAAACACCATTTTATAAATTTTTTTATTGTAAAAAGAAAAAGAATAATACATAACCAGCAAAGGGAAAAAAGATGGAAAATCTATATTTCTAAATCCATAAAAACCTTTAATTTGTTATGTAGTGTTGTTAGAACAGTTGTAAAACCTTTTTATAATAATGTCTATACTTGAGGGCTCATAAGGAAGTTTTATAAAATCTATATGTTGTTTCTCTATCCATTACTATGTACCATAAATTTTTATAAGCTGGTGTTGAACAGTTGTTTTTCAAGTCTTTTTTACTCATTTAAGAGATATATTAGAGTTATAAAATTATCACCAACACTAAATAATATAACTTTTGGTTATTTTATGAAGGTTTTATATTATTTGCTGTAACTTTTATATAGACAAAAATGCTTATTGGGAAGCACAGTTAAGTTCATTTGTTCTTATGGACACATACTTTTTTTTTCCTACCGTTTGGTTCATAAAAAATCACGGATATTTTACTACCTCATTTTGACAAGTACCTGACGTTTTGAGTTCATTGACCATCATCAGCCCAAATTCAAAGATTAAAAAACAAAGAATAAAACGTATTTTTAAAATATTAGGTAAAGTTATTTGTTATTTACAAAATATCTTGAGTAAGTTGAAAGCTAAAATTAAATTTGGGCTGATGATGGTCAATAGACCCAAAACGTCACGTGACTTGTCAAACTAAGCTTGCAAAATGTTATCTGTCATTCTTTATGAACCAAACGGCAGGACAGAAAAAGGATGTGTACATAAGAAAAAATGAACTTGACAGTGCTCCTGTCACACTGAAATGTCAAGTCTCAAAAACGGACCTCTCAGGTATATTCTAAAAAAGTGCCTGTAGCTTTTTTTGGCAGATTTAAGAATAAGGGCGCAGAAAAATAAAAACTAAAAATGAAGATTTCGGTTTTTTCCGCCTATCTCCGGAACTATCTGAAATTTGTAAAGTTTTGGGCAAAGCATCAAATTGCCCAACTTTGATCTAATTTAAACCTTTTCGTATCTCCTTCAGCATCGAATTTGAAACACCCTGTATTGTAAAGCACTTATCAGTACATATAACTTATTAAAATTTAGAGGAGATCTTTTATCTTAAAATGGTGACTGCAAAAATCTAATGCAATCGAAAATGTTTGCAAAAGTTACGAGTGATTTATTAAATTTTACTAAATTTTCGGATGAGCCGTCGCAAAGGGGGGTCCAATCCTTCTCTCTGTGATCGCCAAACTGTTGTTATGAACCCAACGTCTCGTTAGTTTTTAAAAAAACTTTTTAACCGAACATAGAAATTTAAACTCAAGTAACCTCAATTATTGAGGTGCTTTCTTTATTTTCTCGAATGACGGTTTGGAAAAATATTTGCTTTTGCAGCCATACGCCCGCGCCATCGGTAAAAACCATATTTGCTTTGCTCTTGGGTGATATCGGTCCATTTATCGTTCTGAATTTTATCTTTTTGCGTACATTTCAACCGTTCTTGATTGCAGTATTCTACAAAACATTATATTAAATAAACCTCTTGTTTCATTTTTGTCAGGACCTATTTGCTAATATTTTTTTAATTTGGTTTCTTAAAACTGGTCCGGTAAATAAAAAATATGCCAATTTTAATTTTTGAAAGCACAAACAAATCTTTAACACTTTAAACATACAAAATCATAGATAGCCATGGAATATGTCGCTGTCACTGTTCAGAAAAGTCATACGAATTCTGTCTTTCCTTTTACATGATGAAAATTTTCGACACTTTTTGACGTTTATTGGTACGAGTAGCAGCAATATAGCTCCGCCCAGAGACAACATAGTAACTAAGGAGACTAACAGAAAGAAAGGGGCGCGCAGGAATTACGTTCCTGTAGCGCATAGCCAGCACCACCTAGAGGATAAATTTTTTCTCTTGTATCTTTCTCTAGGTGGCGCTGGCATAGCGCATTGCGTCGGAGAGTGAAAGTAATGCTTGTATTAAGTAAAAACCTACATTGTCCCGTCCATCTCTATCTATATGATCATAAAAGAAAGACAGAACATTTTTCAATGTCGAAATATATTTTTTTTTGCCACCGCTTGTCAAAGTTTGTCAAGCCTGGCAAGCGGTTTTTTTAGATTTTCAAAAGTGAGTTATTTTAATCAGTTTTGGTTGGAAATCGTGCGAGTTTGTGGGATAAGCTATATAGTGGATTAACAACTTATTATAAAGTCTAAATTGCTATTCAAATCAGGCTAGGTCACTACCATTAAAGCTAGAGAGCATTCAATTTTGCCTTCTATTATCAATTTCAAGAGTTTATATTTGTCATTTCTCAAAATATGTCCAAAATATTCAAGTTTTCGTTTTTTGATGGTAAATAAAACTTCAAGCTCTTTATTTATTCTAAGCAGAACATCCAAATTAGCTACTGGGTCCATCCAAGATATCCTTAATATTCTACGATAACACCACATCTCTAATGCCTCCAACTTTTTGCACATGGCCTCAGTATCTTTTATTTATTAAATAAGTAAATGTCTGTAAAAAAAAATTAACCAACAGAATATATGTCCTGTAGCCACCGGCTGCGCTCGTGTAGCCGTCAAATAATGTTCCCCAAGTTTAACACAGTATCGGTTACTCTCGCGTAGCTATTACCTTCTCTATGGCTCCGCCGTAAAACTAATTCTGCAGAATATCTTTAAAATATTAAATTTACAAAATGTTATTTAAAAAATGACGTAGTTTCTCTTACAACATTAGGATAAGTATTAGGGACGTTGTGTTTTTATTTTAAATGAGGCAATAAGTAAAAATCGCTACTTTCCAGAATTGTGACGGGTGAGATTTTGTGTCGTTTCTCAAGATGCTCGACTTATGCTAAATAATGTGTTGTATTTATGCCAGCCATTGCAATATTACATAATTATAGGAAATAAATTGACTCGGCAACCCTGTTAAATCGTCTTAATTTCCGGAATGGTGATGTGTTTCAGGATTTTATTTTATTGCTAAAATTAATACTTTATCTGCCAAGCCAAAAATTGTTCATCACATTCTTTTTACGGCCACTTGCACAGACTTTTCTCTAATTGTCCATTAACTAATTCTCTCTTTAACAATGAGTGCAAAAAGGATACAATCAGATGTGTTTGTGACCTGCGCTCCCATTGATAAAGAGAGAATTAGTTAGTTAAGACAATTAAAAAAAAGTCGGTGAAAGTATGTGTCAGACACTTATTTTATTAAAACCATTTCAATACTTTTTTTCTCGATCACGTAAGAACATAGCGAAATTCTTGTTTTTTCCTGTTTCAGAAAAGTGCATATTTCACACGAATATTGATTTGTTATTGTCGCCCTTATGGGGACGAAAATTTTTTCTTCTTTCCATTTTGCGTTACACTTATTAATAATCCTAGAGGATGTGTGAGTCGAATGTTTTTACGAACATAATTTTCTATCTAAAGGCGAAAATACTTTCTTCTCTAAAGAGGAAAATATTTTCCTCTCCATGGACGAAAATAAAAAAAGTTGATTTTTACAAAAATAACAAGAAAATTCGGGTTAATAGATAGTTTTTGGTCATGAAATTTAGATAACTTCGCCGGCACTATTAGACAGTTCAAAATAGCCTATTGGGTACAGGTTTTACGTCGACGGTCCGGTTATTTGACATTTAGGGTGACTTAATAGTTTTAGTTTTCCATTTCTCAAATAAAATTCGTTTACTGCGGTTTTTCATTTCGAGACAAAATGTATACCTAATTAGGTTCTTCCCTTAACCATAAATGATGTTCAAATGTCAACAGTGTCAAATAGCGTTAGTCGTCGTGTGTTTTGGTCACGACCAAAAACTATGTATTATCTTGGGGTCGTAGGGAAAATAGCGTACCTACATAACTCGTTAGAAAGTGACATTCTTAAACTCGTGTGATATATTTTTTTTTAGTGAACAAACTCACTATTTTTTTTGTTTTTTTCTAAACTGATCAATATTTTTTAAAACTTTTTTGCTTTTAGCATGGATGACGTCGCTTTAATAGATCTACCAGCGATGTTCCACACTATTTTAGATAAAACGGGAGGCCATCACAAAATCATCTATATTGGTAATGTAAAACCATATAACTATGAAATAACAGACATTTACAGTGGGGTTTACTAAGATCTAAAATAGTACCTCCCACAGGTCTAAATATTTACGCCTGTGGGGGGTACTAAATTTTAAAACCAATTTTCAAAAAAAATACCCATACAGAAAAGACACAAAGTGATTGATTATTTTGTATTGTTATTGCAACTAAAAAACTGTTTTTTTTCTCAAAATATACCATGTATTAGGAGAAAATGCCCTAAAACTAATTTTTTTTGACAGTTTTCAAAATGGCAAATGGTGAATACGCCAAAAATTTGGCACATAATGACTTCATTATCTGTGTTTGAGGTTATAAAGTTGGTGACTTTTTAGACCACCTCTGAGAGGTGGTTTAAATTTATAGCCCCCAGAAAGGATTGTTTTGTGGCAATTGGAAATAAGGTTGTTTATTTCTCTAAAAAATATTCGGATTAGTTTAGCTAATCCATGGTCACTCTTTGTTCGTTTATATGGGATCAACAGAGGAAAATAATGGATTAGTTAGCCAATCGCAATTAAGTGCCTACGGTGCATTTAGGAGTTAATAAGCCAAGTTTTTCATTAACCAATAAAACACCTCCAATTTTGTCCAAAAAAACAACTGTATTAATTTATTTAAAAACTGAAATTAAAACATTGAGGTTATCTAAAAGCTTAGTCAAGAAAACTTTCCTTACCCAAAGCCCACTCATTTTAAAGCTATAGCTTTCATCAGTAGAGGTTGGTGCAAGCCAAGGTACAAGCAGAGGTAAGAGATCCGAACTCGCTGTTTGTGATTTGAACGCAGCTAATATTTTGAAACTCACATTTCGACAGTGACAGAAATTGGAAACAAAACTTGCATTTAAGTTTTTGTAATAGATTCATAAATAAAAACACCTTTTAAATAAACACGAAATTAATCTATTCCTTATTTTATTATTACCCATATAAATATTTGTGTGACATCAAGTATTAATCGGAAAAATTAATTAACAAGGGTAAGTTTTACTTAGAGTGACATATAACGCGTGGGTTTAAATTTTTTAATTTTCGTTTCTTCTAAATTAAAACTTTCTTCCTAAATTTAACAAAAAATTGTGTTAAGATGATTATTCAATATACAAATTTGTTAAAATTCTTCTTGTAAATCAAACTATGTCCAAATCTTAAGGAGGGTTGGTTTAAAATGCTTAAAACCAAAAATTTCACTTAAACTCAGGACCGTTCTAAAATATACTAAGCCCTTTTAGTAAATCCCACCGTAAGGCTGAACTTCCATAAGCTTTTTTTTCCGCGCGGATTTTGCAATTTGACCTTGTCTGTCAGTGAGTAAAACAGTGACAGAACGATTGGCACCTTCACCATAACTTGAAATGCGCGCGGAAAATCTGCTTATGGAAGGCTAATTTAAGTGTCTAATATAACGTTTCTCAAAAAAAAAGCCGTATCAATAATAAATCTCTCAAACAAGTTAGCCAGGGCTTGATTCTGGGTGTAATCGAACGATCATATTCTGAAAAGTGACCACTTCTATTAAAATCCAAAATTCTGCATTGTGCGACCGGTCCATCGCACAAAAGTAAATCAAACGACGTACAGTGGTTCGATGCAATACTTTATTGAATCTAACATTTGTGTTACTATTTTTTACTTACTTAGTTTGTTGCTGATATACCACGGTTTAGTTAAATCATAGGCACTGTGACATGTTTTTAATATTTATTTTAAACATTTTTTTATAGGAGCGGACCCTTTAAACAATTAATAGCCATTTGACTTACCTTTTTTTAATTTTTTTTATTTATTTTCTATATTTTACAGCGTTTCTTAAAACCCTACTTATTTTGGTTTTTCTATTATTTTCTATTATTTTTTTTGTAAAATTCACATTGATTTAAAAAAATTCTCAAATACGCAACAAAATTGAAATCTTTAAAAACCATAAACTAATAAAACAAAAACGGCCAAAAACACTAAATATTCCTATGTGTTCTCCTCCATTATTAAAAATTCTAATTGAATCTAGCGAGTTCCAAACAATGATTTTAATAATTTAAAAAAACAACAAAATGAATCTCGTGTCCGCAAATAAAAATGAAAGTAAAACTCGTGGCATATCGGACAAAGCGTTTTTGATTCTCACTTCATTATGACCAGGCCTCCAATCGGAGGAATCGTCAGGGAGTCATAGGATTATACCTGGCAGTTGAAGCTACACAGTGACCATGTACACCTCTAGAATTTAAAACAAAAAGTTTGTAATCTTTGGGGCAACAGGTGACGTACACAGTTACTACGTCCCCAAGGATTACAAACTTTTTGTTTTAAATTCTAGAGGTGTACATGGTCACTGTGTAGCTTCAACTGCCAGGTATAGTCCTATGACTTCCTGATGATTCCTTATAAGGATGAAACAGGTCTGTAGGTGTCTGGATTCTCCATTAGACATTGGAGGCCTGGTCGTAATGAAGTGAGAAACAAAAACGCTTTGTCCGATATGCCACGAGTTTTACTTTCATTTTAATAATTTATTTTTACCCAAACAGTCACAAGTGCGAAACACTTACATGAGACAAAATAGTTTCTAAACTAAACAGGTAATTTATGTATTAGTTAAGAATCCATCGGCGGTGCACCACGTAAAACTTTATTGGGAAAAGAAGAACTTCATCTCTAAACAAATCTCTCCCTATTGGTTGTCACGATCAGTCATGATGTTTGGATACCGTAAGCCCTCAACAGTAGCCTATGTTTCAAATTTTGTGCAAATATCTCAAAAACTGCAAGAGCTATAAAGAAAAAACTAAAAAAATGGCGAAAAATCAACGCTTCGTAGCAAAGTGTTTGCAGATGGAAAAAAATTGTTATTATTTTAACCTGAACAATTCGGGTCTAAAATTTTTGCACTAAATTTTAATCCGTATTATTCAGTTTTGAAATGATACTTCATGCCCATGTAGTGTAATTTTTTTCTCAAAATTGACTAAATTAATTATTTCTTAATAATTGAACTTTAAGTTAAGGTAAATGTTCAAAATTCTCTATGCCTCGATCCACTGTGCGACGTCCTACTCTCGGTCAAGTTTGCCGTAGCATGCGCATTAGCGAGTAAAATATCGATCGGTCACGTGATGGTTTCGTCCAATATCGTGCTCTAAAATAATCTGACATTCGGACAAGCAGAACCAAAAATCACACGAGTGACGTTTTTTACACGAGCTTTCCTACAAGTCCCAACCAACACCGTTCTTAACTAAAAAGCCTGTTAACTCCTGCCGCCTCAGTGCCCTTTAGCCTAATGTGGCTGCCATTTTTATAACCAAATTAACAAGTAAAACACGGATTTTCTGTCTGTTTGGTGTCAATATGGCACCGATCATAGGCCAAAGGATACTAAAACGAAAATGAGTTAACTGGCTTTTTAGTTGAGAACGGTGTTGTCCCAACTACTGGGTCTAATCGCGACAACAGCTTTGTGGTCCAAATCGTCGGTTTAAATCGGTTTCCCTCACTTTTGCCCGATATTGATCGAAAATAATTATATTGATCTTGACTAAAGCACTATTTTAGCCACTAGTTGTGAAAACTACTTTGTTGAGGTTTTTTTTACTTTTTAATTAGGACATTCTCTTGGCACCACTTTTGCCCTGATGTACGGCGCTGAGTATCCCGAAGAAGCCAAAAGCATTATGAAAATGTTCGTGCTGATGTGTCCTGCGTACACCCTTGCCAATATGATCTCACCGTACAAAAAGCTGGCACCGTTTGGCAACTGGATTTTGGTAAGTTAGTAGTAGTAGTAGTAAGAGGGCGGCCCGTAGGCCTGGCAACTAGGCCTCTTCATGGGCTCTTTCTGCCATACCCCGTTTCGCACCCTTACCCTTCCACTCCCTCTCCATTTCTTGCCTCTCTCTCTCCGGGCCTTCCCGCCTTCGTTACGAAGGACAGCACGTCAGCCCATCTTAGAGAGTGTAGCTCCTCCTCTTCTATTGTGGGGGCACAATCTGACGTACCCGTTACACTCTCCTATCAGGTGCACTGCTGATTCCTCTGCCCACCCACATGTTGGGCAGGCGGAGTCGTCCAACACTCTGATGCATGTCAAGTGCTTGCGCAGCCGATTATGCCCTGCCAGCATTCCTACTAACAATCCAGTGTCCTTGCGAGTTTGTCCCAGGAGCCATTTAGTTCTGGGTAAGTTAGTAGATAATTAAAGTAAATATTTCAACGTCTCCACACAACTATGAGATACTTTTAGTGTCGTAAATTCGCAGGGATTTTCAAGAGAAAGCTGCAAAAATGTTATATTTTTTATATTTGGCATAGTGATACCTAATACCAAAAGCTAACGTTCCAGTCAAGGATCCCCATTTTCCGTCCTCAGAAACCAAGATGGCGGCTATCAAAGTTAGGAAAAAATGGCTTTCTTCTTAACTTAAGGAAACAACGAAAAAAACCCGTTTTTTTACTTAATCGTCCGTCATTTTAACTGAAGCAATAAAATTTATTTATTTTTGATACGAAAATTTAAATCTAATTAAACTTATCCTACAACTGCTTTGGATTGTGCAAAATTGCTAACGTGCAGAAAAAAAAATGACGTGTCTTAATTTTAGTAGCGGCCATCTTGATTTGGGGACATGTGTCATTTTTTTGGAATTTTTGAGACAAGCGTCTTCGGTTTAGCACAAATTGATACATTGCATGAAATTACTATAAATATGACACTAGAAGGAAAAATTACTTTTTTCTCGATATTTTGGCCGCCATTTTGAACATCAAATGTCACATTAAATCTTTTTTAGAACTGTTGCAGAGACAAACTCATCGCTAATATCATTTACTAAAAAAAAAATATATTTTTTTAATGTTGTCTACTGGTTAATAAGGTCTCTTATATTTTTGACATATCAAGCACCATCTTTGCACCGGTTTATAAACTCTATTTTTTTTATTTTGAGATCCAGAAGCTGGTCAGTAGCTTTACTTCATTTAAAAAGTAAAAAAGAACCAAAGAAAAACCAAATTTTTGAAATCTTACTGCCATTTTGTTTTGAAGTGACGTATGTCAACTTTTTTTATATTTCGATTTCTTTTTTTTTGAAAATGTGGAAAACACATTGGCCATATTGGTTTCTGGGGCAGGCAAATGGGGGATCCTCGACTGAAACTTTAGCTTTTGCTATAAGTTATTTCTATGCCAAATATAAAAAATATACCCTTTTTGCAGTTTCTTTTTACGAATTTAGTCCACTATATAACGGACCTGCCCTTGCATTTCCCGAGAAAAATGCGTACCGATAATAACTCTCCTAATCACTTAGCCTTTAGCCTGGAAATAATTCAAAGGCGAAGAGTCTACAAGGCAGGTGCGTCGATTGCGTCAGTAGTGAAAGCAACTGACAAATTAAAGTGTTGTCTAGATTTAAACATGGACAAAACAAGAATAGAAAACAAAAGGTCCAAGATGCAAAGAGAGGGCATGTGCTTCGCATATTTATTTAAATAACGCACGCACTCACAGAAAATAACGCCACAAAATTTTAAAACACGAAAACACCGCAATAACATAAACAAAATGGCAAAACCACACCTCGACAAAAATGTAAACATTTCGACGATGCCGAGTTTCCTCAGGAAATAAATGCAATTAAATAAAATCAAGGCATAGTTTTGTTAGTGCATGCGCAGTAGATTTTTCGCCCATGACCTAAGCCAACCGCGATTGTTAATTTTCTTCTTTGTTTTTCAAAGTTATTTTCGTTACATATTTTGTGACACTTGGGTCATTATGGTATTTCATAGTTATATGGGTGCAGGTCACTAAATACATAAGGGCACCAACAGCTACCTTCCTAACGCGTTCAAACTAAAGCCAAAAATTTTTTTACTTCTTTTGGCCATATTTCGGACGAAGTCCGTTTTTGTGGGAGATGCGATGACAGAACAGTTGAATAAATAAATAAATTAAATAGCTTTATTTCCCTAAAGTATTAAGCCCTTTACAGAGCCACGTAATAAATATTCTTAAACAAAAAAAAATACTTAATTAATCCAGAACTATTTCAGAACTATGTTGGAAAAGCCCTAATACCAAATGGCCAGTGATGCTTTGGCCCGAATTTGGCTACGTATTTTTTTTAAATTAAATTAAAGCGCAGAGCAATTTTTCTCTAATGTTGTTGCGATAAACTTGCGTACTTTTGCAGTTTTTTAGTATTGTTCAACATTTATTTAAATTAACCTATTTACATAAATAAATAAAAATACTTGTTTAAAGTAAGAAAAGGTGAATTATTACTTGAAGAGTTTTTATTGACTTTTTTTGTTAATGTGGTGTGTACATAAATTGATAAATACATGAAATATAAATTATAAGCACACCTATCTGTAACCTAGCACCCGACATAAAAAAAAACTGTCAAACAACCGGTGTATGTAGTTTATAACAAATTTTTCGGTACGGCGTTTCGACATTTAAACTAAACGGTCAATTCGAACTTACCCCGACAACAAGCTGCTATGAGCACCATCTCGTTCTAAATGTTAGAGAGCGAAGGAGACGGAGACATCTGCGGTGTGACCCCTTTGCGAAGAACGATTAGTTACCGTCCTTAAAAGAAATGCGGGCGAGACAATTTCTAATTACTTAGGCCACGCCCACTATCCATGGTTTAGCCCTCGAAGCCTGCCGTTTTCGCAAAAGAACAGATTTTTCGGGGCTGCAACCTTTTAACATCGACAGGGGCCAGCAGACAATTCCCAAGGTGCGCTCCCTTGACCTGGCCAGAGCTGGACGCCCTAGCAGGACATGCAAGGTCGATTCCTCATCCTATATGCACCAACGACACTCTGGTGTCGATTCTTGAATCGAGGGATGGTCACATATGGGATTGTTCTCACGAAAAAATTTCTAGTCTGTATTCTTGAACGCGCGAGGAGTGTTCCCGTCCATCCAAAATTCGCAGGTGAACGTTCTACTGGTATGAGGCAGGAGAATGGCGCTGTAATCGACGAAACTTGCGCAGAATGCAATGTTTGGTTGGTTAATTTGTAACCTAACCTTTGTTTCATTATAGTGATTCGGTTTTTATTTCGTTTGTCTTTTTTTATATAAATATTCTCGGTAAAAATGATGGAGCCAGAAGAAATATGGCTCGTGAGAGATTCCAATACAAGACGATTTGATTGAAAAATTACAGTTTCGAAAAACCTGGCAAGAGAAATAATGGCCATTTATGGTTGAGGGCTGAAGGGCATCAGACTTGTCCATTGACACAAAAGTAAGCAATAAATTAATATACCTAGTGCAATATATAGTATGTTTTCACATCATACTCAATACATATTCTTTTTCTTTCATAGAGCATGTTCTCTGTTCTGACTAAGAGCGTGATAGATGAAAGAACAAAATGCTTATTCTTTTATACATATTGATTGAGTATAATGTATAACAAATTGAGCTACATAACATCCCCTGGATATGTATATCCAATGGATATCTGTCGGCATATATACATTCATCCAACATCCATTGGATGTGCAAATGATATTCTTTTAATGGACATACATGAACGCCTCTAATGGATATTTAACTTTTATCCCATTTGTAATCATACTGGATCCAGTGATGTATATGTGCTCCATCAATGTATATCCATTCTATATGTTACCCATAAAAAATAGATATACATTTATTGAGTTGCAACAGACATCCAAATTTGCGAGCAGGACAAAAAAAAAGAAACCTGCGAGATGGTACCGGTTACTGAAAGAAGACCGTTCAAAATACAACACATGGTTCCTACCAAGAAAGTGTTGGAAAACATGTATGCCACACATTGAGTGCTCCGAGCTGTGTTTTAGTTTTTACAAAAAGTGCCTTCCATTCAAAGTTCACCCAATTATGATGTTTATTTGACAACAAATAAATAACTTTACTGTTAAGTTTTCTTTTGTTTTTTTAGTGTTACATTTAGAATTTTTTCTGTAGAAAGCACATTAAACCAATTAAACAAAAAGTGGAGATTTCACATGACCCATTTTGAATGTCGCTTCGATATTTCCTGAACTAAGGTCACTGACAGAAAAAAAAGAATCTCCACATAACATTTAAAAAAAAATCTACAGTTGGCTGTATCTATAGCCAAGTTTAATATTGTAAATTAAAGAATTTAATAACTTAAAAATGATTTCATTTACACTCAGTTATGTACAAGGTGACCGCTTATAAAGTCCCACTTAGAAAACACAAAAAGCTCAATCAAAAAGGGAATTACTCATAAAATTAGGTAGATTTCTGTCACAATTTCAGTTTTTTCCCACACTAGATGCAGGGTAGCCATGAGGGTCTCTTTTTTTAAAACAAAATCCAATTTTTTTAAAGTTTTGATTCAAAAAATATATCATGTAGGGTTTATCTGTGGCGGTTGTCGGGTACCAACTTATTCAAAGTCGAAACAACCCAAAAAAACACCACTTTTTGACATAAAAAAAATGGAGGCACCTTCTAGGGCCCCTAAAGGACCCTGAATCCTTTTCTGGCGTTTTTTTTAAGGGGGGGGTTAAAGTATTTTTTTTGTTTAAATCTGTTTCAGTTGGGTTGGTTCATTTAGTTAAAAATTACTAAATAGTTACTGTCGGCTCTTTAGCCTCACGATTATTCAGCGGAATTGTCGGCTCTTTAGACACTCTTTTTTTGGGAACAGGAAGAAAAGATTAGTTTTACAAAATATAAAAAAAGGACCTTATAGCCTGCGTGTAAGGTGGAATAAAAAAAAATTAAACAAAAAGTAATTTTTTTAGTAGTTTGTCATATGTTTATTTTGCACCTTCAGTTCAATGACTATTTTTGGATAACTGATAACTGTCAAAAAAATAAGGAAAAAATCACCGAAAATATTTTGGTTAGTTTGAAATTAGTTCAATCGCTCAAAAAGCAAACTGGCAGCATTGGACATGTTTGGGCTGCATTCAAGAATACGAACAACCAGCGACGGGGATGGGATCGTTCCCTAAGATTGTTCACATCTTTTAAGTGATCATCCACCACACGAACGTCCGTCTAAAATTCAAGAATCGACACCTCTGAGTCTTCGGCAATTCCCAGCGTCTCTAGGTGCTTGTTAAGGAGACGGTGTAGGTCAGTTAAGCCACACTCCCCCTTGAAAGTTAGTGGAATAATTTTGAACTAATTTTGTACAACTATATTTTAACCCTAATTTCTGTGATTTTTGATATCTATTCTAATAGGGGGGTTTAGCCAATTGACATCCAGTCAGTTTGGAAGGAATAGGAATATACTAGAAACGATACTGATATTTTCGTTTTGTTCTTACAATTATAGACTTGTTTCGTCCATAATGGGCGGCTACTCTTCGAACCGACCAACCACCGTCTAATTTTGCTAACATTGGGGCTTTTTCGAATTTGTTTAGTCGGGGCATTGTTAATAAGGACACTAATCCTAGAGCAAGAGCTTGCTCTAGGATTAGTGTCCTTAATTTTTAAATACAAGCGTATGACAACAACCAAATCTGACGGTGACATTTTTTGTCAATTTGAAATACCTAAAATGTTACTGAGTTGCGAGGCCCATAATACACTATACAGACCGCTTCAAGCTACTGCGAACATAGGGCGGAAGAAGTCTAATTTGCCAGTGTACGTACATGCAGAGACACCGCACGCCTATCAGTGAAGCAACCAACACTCAGGCTTCCGATCGCCATTCGCTGCGTATTTAGTACGCCTCTAACCACGGTGCTATGTGGAGCGTAGTCAATGAAACCGGAATTTGTTCAATAAATACGCAAATTTTTATAACGTAATTTTCTTATTTTTTGTCACTGATAAATAAGGGCGTTTTATTGTCAACTGCTAAGATTTATCAGTGACGACGTGTTACAATGAAAATAATAAGGAGAAACAAAATAAAAGCAAGTTCTCAAAATAAAATAATACATTCTAAAAACCAAAAAGATTCTCCCAGTCAAAAAAAAATTAAAGCAAATGTTCGAAAAGTCCTCCTTGCTCGGCTAGACAATATCCGAGCCTACTATAAAAACCCCTTCTAACGTTTCCAAGCATGTTAGGGGTGATAATTTGAAAAGCTTCTTCAAAAACAGATAGAAGTCATTAGGAGCAAGATCGGGAGATCGAGCTGGCCATAAAATAGTTCCCCGTGTACTTATAACCCGATCAGGAAATACATTATCAAGATATTCCCTAACAAGGCCAACATTGTGAGCGGAACAACCATCTTGTTGAAACCATGTTTCACCAAATCTTACAGCTAACAACTGCCTAGCAGTTGGAATAATGTGCTGCTGCAGTAGATCCAAGTATCTAGGACCATTCAAATTGCAATTGCCGTTAATAAAAAATGGCCTAATTACGTGTTCCCCTACAATACCCCCCCACCCAAACATTTAGTTTTTGGGGATACTGTGTTCTTACGTCAAAATATAAATGCAAATTTTCCCTCGACCAATATCGAACGTGTGTTGGGTTATGACGATTTGACCATTTGACCATCTGCACTTTTTCGGCAACTTCGTAGACATCCATTTTTAGTTTTAAAAATGTATTATTTCAATTAAGAACTTACCCATCTGTTTCTCGAGCAAGGCAGAAATAAAACAAAGTAATAAAAACAAAATGAATTTCCAAAAGATAACACTGTAGCGTGCTTCGAATCCACCTCGGTCGTACGGCACGGAGAGTAAATTGGACTTGATTCCCCCTATATGAAAATATTGACATCAAAGATTGCTTTCAAATATAATTTTTATATTACAATAATACGCTCGCAGTAGCTTGAAGCGGTCTGTATAAAATTGGCGTACGCATTTTGCCTGGCCGGAAGTGTACATCATGGCACAGAAACCTCAAAAATAAAAACATCGAAATATGGTTTATACAGGGTTCCTAAGCAAATCCTTAGGGGGCCAAGCAGCCGTGTATAAGACGCAGACAAACGGAAAAGCACATTAGGCAGAAAAGGATGGGCATGGGGCGATATTGTCACTACATCTTACACGTAGTAAATCCATTCCAGGTTGTTGTTTTCTAATGTTTTCCATTTTGATACCTTTAGGACTGGAATAAAAATTGTTTTTGCTCGACTTTAATACCAAACTGATGAAAGATATTGTAAAAAAAATATTTTTTGGCTTTTTATTTTGTAACCATTGTCCTTACGCACTGTTTACAGGCTGGGGACTGAGATACATGCAAATGCCTAACCTAAAGCGTTCATACACGGCCGGAGAAATCGACTGAGATATTTCCGTAGAAAATTTATCAAGCAAATAGGACGGGTTGACGCCTTCGAACGTCCAACCCGGGTTTTGCACTTTGATTCGAAATCAAAAAGGAGGAACAGTCAGATGTGGGGCCGTGCACAAATTACGTAACGGTGATTTTACCAATTTTTGACCCCCTCCCTATGTAATGTTTTGTAACGGTTTGGCACGCCACTCCCCTAATATTACGTAACGATTTCAAGACCACTACCCTCCCCCAAAATAAAAACTTTTCACTTATTTTCAAACGGTATCGAAAACCTCCCTCCCCCCTACGTAACGTTTTGTAATCCCCCTCCCTCCTATGACCATTATATAATTTGTGCACGGCCCCTGTAGTCCCAGTGGAGGAGGGAGAGAAAATTGATATTTTTTTCTTAAAAATTATACTCTTTAGACCTATTTCTTTGCGTTCCCGAAATTTTTGAAAAAAAATTGTTAGCGGCGCCATTTTTATTTCGTGCTTTGTTTTTCTAACATTTTTGCGTTCGGCTAATTTAATTGAAAAATTTTTGCCTGCAGCGCCCTTTATCTTCTCACTCGAAACCAAGTTTTAGGAAAACTGATCCCGTCTCTGTTTCTAAATTTTTTCGAATAAAGTAGAGTATGACCATGGGGGAAATAATTTTTTTCTACGGTATGACGAAAATTTCGAGAAAGTTGAAGAAAAAAATAAAAAAAGTAGCAGAGCTCAAGTTTCTCGTAAAAAAAACGTTTTTTTGTAAAGAAACAGAGCAAAATAAATCTTTTCACCCCTTTTTGGGTGTTACAAATATTGGCAGCCCCTTATTTTTCGCTTTTACCGCCCCTCTAGTTTTGAAGAATTGGTTCGCTACATGTTTCGAGATCATGTCATAAAACACCTCGAAAATATCAAATGTAGTGTAGAGCCAGCTTTATTTAAAATCAATAATATCGTAAGCAAAAAGCTCTGCAGGAAAAACAGCGCCGTTTATTGATTTCTTTGGCTGCTAGTGCTAGCTGCATGGTTTGGCCGTTTCCGGATAGATGTCACTAGTAGAACAGAATGGAAAGATATTTAATTAAAAGCGAAGATATTTCTTTCTAATGTTAACAACCTCACGAGTTTATCGCTCAGTATCGTAAATAATGGACCCTGCCGCCTCCTTTAAGCAAAAAAAAGCTGTGGTTTGGACCTGAAAACATCTAATTTTTAATTCGTTTTTCCTCGATCATCTCATGGTGTGGCCTTCATCTAGTGGAATTTGCAGACATCTTGTCAACGGTTATTATTGCAACTATGATTTATGCTCCCAATGAAAGAGTGGCGACAATTTTTTTCTCATGAAAGCAGTCCGGAGATAATAACAAACTGGCACCATTGCTCAATATACCTGTTTATTTTGTGCGCGCAGAACTTTCTATGCCATTTCTGTTTGATTTATTGAAATCCTATCCCTAAGGAAAATCTTAGGAACTCTGTAGATACTTCAATGGTTATGAAGTTGAAAACACCCCGTTTGACAAACGAACGTTTAGATATAACAAATTGGTCGCTACTCGCGATTTCATAAATAATTGCAAAAGAAAACTAAAACCAAAATTTCAATCCGAAAATGTGAGGTTAACCTTTTTCCAGTTCCGCTGTTGCAGTCATGTTCCATTCAAACAGCACCGGTACCATTTTTTTACGGCACCAGACCAGTGTCAGTGCGAAACTGGACACTATGCTATTATTAGTTAGTAAGATCTCGGACAGCGTTCCTTTTTCTTAGTTTGAAGAACAAACCTTACGCAATATTTTACACTGTTTTTCTTTTAATTCTAGGACACAATTCGAGACTACAGAGCTGAAAGAACTGTGTCCGAGGGCAAAGAACTGCAAAGAATAACAGTGCCCTTATGCATGGAGTCGCCTCAATTAATGAAACTTTGCATGCAAGGGTACAACTTGTTTTACGGACCAAACGCTGACTACGGTCCGGTAAGTCAAAACCCAAAAGACACTAATTTTTTTTTTTAACAAATAGGGCAAAAAAGTTTTCTGTCCTTTTTTACCCAAAATTAAAGAGAAATAGCGGAAAATAGTAATATTGAAAAAATGTAATTATTCTTGTCTGAAAATTAAGTCATTTCCGCCAATTTTCATCAAGTAATTGCGAAAAAAATCATTTTGTGCCACTTTTCCGCACGTCGTGGGCGAAAAAAAATTTTCACACACGCTGTTGAGCAAAAAAAAATTTTCACTCACGCTGTTGAGTAAAAAATTTTTTCACGCACGCTATTGAGCACGCTTGTTGTTGAGCACACTGTTGCTCAGTGATGAATCAGGAAGACTCGAAGTCGACGATGGTGATTAATAATTACCATAAAAATTAATTTTTTAAGCCTGTTAAATTTTATTTCTGAATAGAACATAAAATTCGTAGTTTTGACTATTCTTTCATTTTTAGTCTGCTCGGTTTAACTAAAATAATGATGTTATGTTGGGAATTTGGAACCTTTGGTTGCACTAAAACAAAATTATGATTGTTTTCCACAAACCAAAACTACACTTTTATGCACTCGACGCGCGTTTCGCTAACAACGTTAGCATCATCAGGAGACGATAAACAATGAACTAAATTAATCTACGCTCTATATTATATACAATCCTTTAGTGGGCGGAGATAAGACTAATAAATTGTGATTGATCACGATTTTTAATCCTATCTCCCCTCAACCAAAGAATAAAGTGTACTAAACGGGTTGAGTCCTCCCCGCCCACTAAAGGATTGTATATAAGATAGAGCGTAGATTAATTTAGTTCATTGTTTATCGTCTCCTGATGATGCTAACGTTATTAGCGAAACGCGCGTCGAGTGCAAAAAAGTGTAGTTTTGGTTTGTGGAAAACAATCATAATTTTGTTTTGTTAAAATAATGACAAAATATTTTGATATTCCGCACGCTCGTAGGAAAACTGTTGTAGCTAACGCGTGCGGGAAGTATTTTCCGCACTTACGACTTGCCCGAACTCCGCTGGCGCGTCAATCGTGCAAACGACGGTGCGTGCGAAAAAGTATAACTTTCCGCACTTGTTAGGTAACTAACTACTAAAAAGATCGTCAAAATATCAAACTGTCAAACATCATCAAGTAAAATAGCACATCGCCATGGAAACGATTTCATTTACCAGCCGCCTTTATTTATAGTGTAAAGATGGTGTGTTGCGAGAAGTGCTCTTCGTTCGAGATTTTTAAAAGTATTTTTATGTTTTTCTTGGATTTCTTGATAAAGGTATTAAAAAAATAGTGTTAACAACTCGCGGCTAAACTGTGCTTTTTGTTACTCGTGTTTTTAAATACCTCGCTGCGCTCGTTATTTAGACCAACGCTAGCCACTAGTTGTTAACACTACTATTTTACTCTGAATTAGAAGTAATATTTTCGTATTTTTTTGGGAATTGCCTTTAAAATAATTTACCAAGCAAGTCTACGTGTGCTGACAATGACATGTTTTAGGGTTTTTGTCAAGCATTTTGAAGTTGTCCAAGTTTTGTTTTCAAAAATTGATGTTTCTACCACGAAGCAAAGGGTCCTTGTCAGAAAATAATAAAAAAAATTAAATGCAACTATCTCTGAAACGAAAGCGTTTACAAAATTATTTTTTACTAATTCCCGTTCAGAACAACAAATTCTACCTACAGTTAAAGTCTTTCTAGGGAATTTTGAATCACCCTGTATATCGCGTCCATCATAAAAAAAGTAAATCAACTAGTACTTTTCTGTAAATTTTTGCTTTTGCTGTAATTCTTACCCACGGCATAATTTTTGGAGAAAAAATAAAAATTAGGTACACATTAGATAAACAAAATTTTGCATCGGATCTGGAGAGGGTTTCGTCTCTTAATAAAAGTCAACTACCTACCTATACCTTTTTTTTAAAAGAACATGTTTATTGATCTTCGGAATTTTAATCAGCATAAAAAATTTCATAATTTTTGGTTGCTTAGTTTTTCAGATATTAAATTTAACAGTTTTCGCAACTTTTATTACCAGATATGGATTGGGCTTAGTCCATATTGTCTATGGATTGACTTTGTCCCATTCGTCGTAAATCACCCCATTGCTTAAAACTAAAGTATAATTGTAACAATTAAGTACGTCAGACAAAATTTTTAGAATTTAAGAAATAGGATCCGATACTTCACAAAGAATTTTAAACACAAGTTTATACTAACTAATTCTTTTCAGGAGTAATTTGCCAATATTTCTTAAAATTTAGTTTCTTATTACTGTTGCAGTAAAAAAAAATTATGACAATTTTAATTTTTGTAGGCAGTTTTTGTGAAAACCCCTTATTTTATTTAAAAATGTGTGTTATTAGGCTTATTTTTGTGTGTTAACAAACCTTTAAAACTTTTAACATACAAAACCATAGATCGCCATGGAATATGTCACTCTCACTCTCCAGAAAAATTTTACATGGTGAGAATTTTCCTCACTTTTAAATGGTTATTGGTACGCGTAGCAATTTAGCTCCGCTATATAACTAATCCTGCAGAACTTCTTTAAAATATTAATGTGTATTGTTTTGCCACTTTGTAGCTATAAATAAATAACAACCTGCTCGTGTATTGTTTTCAGGAAATCATTCCCGTATATTTTAACCAGCTCCCTGGAGGCACTGCCATTAAAATTTTGAACCACGCTGCAGACTTGGTGCTGGGCAATTTCAGGAAATACAACTATGGCAAGGGCAACTGGGCCAAATATGGGCAAAAAGACGCTCCACTGTTAGACATCAGAAAAATCGAAGTTCCTACCTATATTGTGTATAGTGCGCAAGACTGGGCGACAGACGAAAGAGTGAGTAAATTATTTTATCTACGACCAACTAATAATACTAATTTTACAACACGATTTTAATGGCTCATTTACGGTCCTAGGATAATAATAAAGCTTAGACGTAAACCACAAGATGGCGTGACAAGCAATTAAACTTTACTTTATAAGAGCACTAAGGCTGGAATTTATAGTCGATCCTTAACGCCTTCCTTCGGTGAGAATTCCTTGAAAGCTCCTCATTGAGTCCTTTTTCGCGCAATATGTGGCAACGTTGCATTTTTGCTGTTTTTTTTTGTTGGCCGATGTCAGGTTTGAGCCAAAACAGGATTTTGTGTGGGGAACTGTCAAAAATGTTAGGTTATTTTTTAGTTTGTGTGATTTTACTGATTTTGTTAAATTGCATGTTGTAGTTTTTAAAGCTATATCAGCCAAAAACGAAAAGAGATCCGAACTCCTTTTTTCAAAGAGGCAAAGAAGTACTTGTCTTCACTGGTGGCAAAATTTTCCATATTGGAATCCAAGAAAAAAACAGATGCATGCCACATCACTTCAAAGAAAACAAAGGGCATGGGAAGAAATTACGAAGTATTACAACAGCAATTTTTGTGCATGATTGAATTGAATCATTGGTTCTATTAACAGCCCTATACAATTGGGTGTATACAGACCGCTTCAAGCTACTGCGAACATAGGGCGAAAGAAGTCTAATTTGCCAGTGTACGTACATGCAGAGACACCGCACGCCTATCAGTGAAGCAACCAACACTCAGGCTTCCGATCGCCATTCGCTGCCTTTAGCCGCCGTTCGCCTTGTATTTAGTACGCCTCTAACCACGGTGCTGTGTGGAGCGTAGTCAATGAAACCGGAATTTGGTCAATAAATACGCAAATTTTTATAACGTAATTTTCTTATTTTTTGTCACTGATAAATAAGAGCGTTTTATTGTCAACTGCTCAGATTTATCAGTGACGACGTGTTACAATGAAAATAATAAGGAGAAACAAAATAAAAGCAAGTTCTCAAAATAAAATAATACATTCTAAAAACCAAAAAGATTCTCCCAGTCAAAAAAAAATTAAAGCAAATGTTCGAAAAGTCCTCCTTGCTCAGCTAGACAATATCCGAGCCTACTATAAAAACCCCTTCCAACGTTTCCAAGCATGTTAGGGGTGATAATTTGAAAAGCTTCTTCAAAAACAGATAGAAGTCATTAGGAGCACGATCGGGAGATCGAGCTGGCCATAAAATAGTTCCCCGTGTACTTATAACCCGATTAGGAAATACATTATCAAGATATTCCCTGAAAAGGTCAACATTGTGAGCGGAACAACCATCTTGTTGAAACCATGTTTCACCAAATCTTACACCTAACAACTGCCTAGCAGTTGGAATAATGTGCTGCTGCAGTAGATCCAATTACCTAGGAACATTCAAATTGCAATTGCCGTTAATAAAAAATGGCCCAATTACGTGTTCCCCTACAATACCCCCCCAAACATTTAGGTTTTGGGGATACTGTGTTCTTACGTCAAAATACAAATGCAAATTTTCCCTCGACCAATATCGAACGTGTGTTGGGTTATGACGATTTGACCATTTGACCATCTGCACTTTTTCGGCAACTTCGTAGACATCCATTTTTAGTTTTAAAAATGTATTATTTCAATTAAGAACTTACCCATCTGTTTCTCGAGAAAGGCAGAAATAAAACAAAATAATAAAAACAAAATGAATTTCCAAAAGATAACACTGCAGCGTGCTTCGAATCCACCTCGGTCGTACGGCACGGAGAGTAAATTGGACTTGATTCCCCCTATGTTCGCAGTAGCTTGAAGCGGTCTGTATAATCTTGAAATATATTTTTAAAACACCAATATCGTTTTTTGAACGTCTTTTCAGAAAACCTCTCAAAAGGGTTGTCAAAATTTCTGAGGTATATTTTTTCAACTTGCTGATATGGTGAGAGGGGTTCTTCTACTTCTACCATATCCTGAGTAGTAGTCCAAGAAATCTTGAAGTTGGTCCATTATTCAGCAGAAAAGAACCCAAAAAAACTACTCTTTACAAATCACACCAATAACAATACATAAAACCTGAACCTAACCTAAAAAATACGAACCAAGGCCTCATTCAGGTAGCTTCCGAGCTACCTTGCCTTTACTCAAACTTAAGGCTTTCTTCAGCGACAAACCACTCGTATTTTCGCGTGTGCGGTTTGCAAACCACAATCAATTGTATTTGAAATGGCGCATCATGTGTAACGTCATACTTAACTAAACCATAAACCAGGTCATTTTTGCGAGTGGGTTTTCTTACCATGACGTCAGATCAAACTAACCTGTCAAACTACTTCTTGCAGTTGGTTTGTGATTGTACTTTCAAATTGAGGTTAGGGGGTCTTCGCTTGGTGACGTCTGTGTTGGCTGATACATTTTTTTGTGCATTTTCATTGTATTTATAAATTATTCTTTAAAGTGAGACACAGGCCATCAAAAATTTTAAAAATCCGACAAAAAAAAAGTTACATATATCTAAGGGTCCTTAATATATACGAGTTTTATTTTTTTCGTATTTTACCCACCATTTATAAACCCGACGTTACCGTTCAACGTTGACTGGGACTCCAACGTCGAGTTTATAAGTGGGGGTTTGCCCTTCTCCATATTTATGTGGGTGTAAGTAATAAGAAAGAACTTTTTATTATCAAAACAGATCACCCATTGGTGTTTGAAAACATAAGAAAAGGCACCTTACATATGTATCTTATAATTTTCCTGTTGCCCGGCATTACTAGTAAATTTTGCTAGGTAGCATATATCTGGTACACTTGGATTGCTTTTGATACTTACCTATTTAAAACATGCAATTGCAGTGTGCCTAAAGGTGTATACGAGTTTTGCTTTATTTTTCACAGGAAATTGCCACAATAAAAATCTGTGAAGCATATCGATTTTTTTTTGTAGACTAGTTTTTGGTAATTATGCAACATACGGTTTTCTGCCATTTTTTATTTTTTATGAAAAATTCTTTATGGGGGCACCTATATACTAGGGTCCCTATAGGACCCCGAATCCGCCGTCGCCGATTGTTTTTTTTTTAAATTTTTTATGTTTTTTTAATTTTTTTCACTAAAACAACCCAATCCAACACAGCCAACCTATTCCAACTCAACCCAAAACAATGAAAAAAACACATTACAACCCCTCCCCCGGCACCCTTTTTTCTCTTAAAAAAACCGGCGCCAGCGTATTTGGGGTCCTATAGGGACCCTAGTATATAGGTGCCCCCATAAAGAATTTTTCATAAAAAATCAAAAGTGGCAGAAAACCGTATACTGCATAATTACCTAATTTTTTACTGGTTTTTGGTCTCTTTGTTTTTTTTCTGGCCTTCACGCCTCTAAATGCTGTTGAAATTGTACTTCTAAATTTTAATAGGGAACCTACCCAATGAGCATTTTCAGAAACTTCTGGTGACAGATATTTATATAATTATTATAAAGAGGGTTCCATTGATACCCTAGGGTATTTAGAAGTTTCCTACAAGAATTGAGTTTCTATATTTGTTTTATTAAAGGCTCTAAATTGATGGTACCCTAAAGTAACATAAAACTGGCGAAAACAATATTTCCACGGACATCTTTATAAAAATTGAAGTCATTGGTTCAAATGTTATACAAATTGGTGTTAACAATGTTTCCACCAACATATTTATAAAAATATAAGTCATCAGTGACAAAAGTTATATAAATTGGTGTTTGAAATCTTTCTGTCAACCCACCTATAAAACCGTAAGTAACTATCAATTAAAGATATATAATAGATTGGTTTTTAAAATGTTGCTATCAACCCACTTATAAAACTTAATTAACCAACAACAAATTTATATAAGATAAGATTGAAAATATTTCGAGAGACACTTATAAAAACTTGGGAACTCACACACAATAGTTATATAAATTGGTGTCTGTAATATTTTTATGAACTCATTCATAAACCTTTTTTGCCCATAAGGTTTTTCCTATAATTTTGTTATTAATTTCTTTATATAGGGATTATAATACAACTGTTTTTAGAACAAAAAAAAACAATTTTAATTTATTTTGGCAATTATAAAAACAAAACAAACAAGATTTTTTAGGGTTAATTTTCTGACATCAAAAGGCGCGTTTTTGCGACCTCAAAAGGAGCATTTTTGCGACATCAAAAGGCACGTTTTTGCGAGATACCATACCATTATTATCTTGTTTTAATTACATTAATCTGAGAGAGATAAGAGATCCAAATCTTTTTGAGATAGTTGCCGATGACAAATATCGGGATCGAATGCATTTTACACCCGATTCCCACCAGCGTTTCCCATGCGCAGTCACCCTGACTCAAAAAACTCATCACGTGGTCCGACATGAACTTGTATAGGCGAATCTCGCTTAGACCACGTGATACGTGTTTTGATTCGGGGGACCCACCAATGAGAAACGCATAGATGGGAACCGTGTTTTAGGAAAAGAGAAAAATATAGTAACCGTGTTAAGGTCGCAAAAACGCACCGTGAAACGTCGAGCGCATACGCTGATACTGCTGGTCGGCGGCAAATGTGAACACCCCGGAAAATACTCGCCTGTACACCCTTCGACCCCGCAATCTAACTATATTCTGGAGATAGTTACCTCTGATAGTTATGCGGGCTTGAAGTGTGTGGAGGCGGGTATTTTTCCTAGTATGTGTAGTATGCTGGATCTCTCGAGGAATGCATTTAGGAAAAGAGAACAATGGTAACTATGTTAAGCTCGCAGAAACAGACCATCAGTGTTCAACACTGCGGCATCTGTAGCCCTTTGTTCCAAGTAGCATCATTTTTTAAAAGGGTTATAAAATAGTGTTGTAGAGGTAAACAGTGGTATAGTTGTATTGTTTTTTTTATAGAATTGTCGGAAATTCTCGCCATTTTGGATTACAAAAATAGGTTTTTGGCCTAAATAAAAACGTTATTTATTGGGTTTCAACATGTGTTTCAATTGAAATATTGCTTGTTAGGGTTAAGAACAACATACAAAATTCAATATTTGTCCCAGAAAGAAAAAAACGCGTATGAAAAAAAAACCGATATTTAAATTAATATTTTTTTTTTTCGTTTTCTCAAGTATTTTTGGAGCCCATGAAATTTACGTGAGTTTATTCGAAAACTATACAGTACACACGGGACCGCAGCTGATTTTCAGAGTAGGATGACTTGAAAAACAGCTTTTATTTGACTATAGTATATAAATATTCATATTCCTGCTTCAGCTTATCTCACTTTCATTTTTATTTATTTTAGAAGATTGCTAAACACCATTTTATAAATTTTTTTATTGTAAAAAGAAAAAGAATAATACATAACAAACAAAGGGAAGAAAGATGGAAAATCTATATTTCTAAATCCATAAAAACCTTTAATTTGTTATGTAGTGTTGTTAGAACAGTTGTAAAACCTTTTTATAATAATCTCTATACTTGAGGGCTCATAAGGAAGTTTTATAAAATCTATATGTTGTTTTTCTATCCATTACTATGTACCATAAATTTTTATAAGCTGGTGTTGAACAGTTGTTTTTCAAGTCTTTTTTACTCATTTAAGAGATATATTAGAGTTATAAAATTATCACCAACACTAAATAATATAACTTTTGGTTATTTTATGAAGATTTTATATTATTTGCTGTAACTTTTATATAGACAAAAATGCTCATTGGGTAGATAGGTCTAGAGTCCATGTGGGTATGCATTTTTGACATATTTGCATAACTGTCTCTAGGTTAACAAGGCAGCACCATAGTTTTAGTATGTCCAAACTTTTATTTACATAAAAGTGAGGTTAGAAGAAGGCACAAAATCAAAGAACGTAAATTGGTATACTTTATTTGTCAACCAAATCAGCTGTTAACCAGTGAGTTAACCGTGACGTCATGGCTGACGTCATTATCCTAACAAACCACCGAGTGGTTAGGATCATGAAAAATTCGCCTTATAAAATGCATTACCAAAGGATCCTCAATGACCACTCAGCCTTAAGGAAGCCTTGAGGATCGGATATAAATTCCAGCCTAATTGACGCCGAAATGTGAGTTATTTTTCTATATTTTTAAGGCAATAAATATTTATTAATTTTACGCATTTTTAAGAAAAAAAAACCTTGCTTTTAAAAAGATATATGAAAAGTCCTTGATAACCTTATTTGTTTTGAGGTTTTAGATAGAAAGTCATTGAAACTACAGGTTATGAAGGTTGCTGACTTAAGATTGTTCGCATTTATTATTTTTAATAATTTCTGATATTTATGACGACATTTTCATTGGTCGTAGTTAAAATAAAGTACACTAACTCGCATGTTATGGTCATTACACGCTCAGATAAATTAAGACTCCTGTGCCTCGCGTGTCATACTTCACCTTTGCGTTTAATAACAATAATAACATGCTTGTTATGTAAACTACTATTACACATTCATTGATGGTAAACCCTTTTAATTGTTTTCAGGACGCTTTAAACCTCTACCGAACGCTACCCAAACAAGCAAGATACGGCATAAGGAAAATAGACCTTCCCGTATTCAATCACATCGACTTTTCGATAGGAAGGCACGCGCGAGAAATTGTTTACGAACCTTTAATTAGAGTTATTAATAAAGCCGTAGAAGACTAAAGCTGGATTTATACACTCTACGATCTTGTTAAGTTTGTGGTTGACCGTTCGCGCTTGCGTTGCTTTTTGAAGTGACACGGTGACAGTTTTCAGTTCAGTTTCCTGCCAATTATAGTAATTATACTGATTTTAAGGTTTTTCTCACGAAGGATGCCTCTCTTATAATGTGGTTATATCGGGCGGCGGACAAAAGATCGAAAAATAAAAGGTCGAAAGACAAAAAGGTCGAAAATCCAAAAGATCGAAATTACAAAAGACCTAATGCAAAAAGGTCGATATTACAGAAGGTCGAAACTACGAAAGGTCGAAATTACAAAAGATCGAAATTATAAAAGGTCGAATGCACAAAGGTTGACATTACAGATCCCAATAAACATTTGGAAGTGACAGCGACGTCGCCTCAGGCGACCCGATGTCGACTGCTGACGTCGTATGTCGTACCTGAAGACTCAAATTGCTACCTAAAGGGAGCATACGAATTTGGTTCGTAACGACGTAAAGCAAGAGAGTTTATTAAAACTGACGTTAAAATTTTTTGCTACAAATGTAGAGAAAAATTGGACAAGTTAACAAAGTAACATTGATTATAATTGACTTTTAAGGAATGTTCCACATCGAAATTTTCATGCGACGGTTATTTTACTGATAAATATAGTAAGGTTAGGTGGAAAAATATGCGTGGGCTTCAAAAATAAGGGAAATTTGATGTTTTTTTCTATTTTTTGCAAAAAAAAAAGTTTCAAACTATGTTTTTCAAGTCATATTTTTGTACATATCATAAAAACTAGAACAAAGTTATGATTGTTTTCCACAAACGAAAACTACACTTTTTTGCACTCGACGCGCGTTTCGCTACATCGTTAGCATCATCAGGAGACGATTAGCGAAACGCGCATAGAGTGAAAAAAGTGTAGTTTTGGTTTGTGGAAAACAATCAAAACTTTGTTTTAGTGCAACCAAAGGTTCCAAATTCCCAACATAATAAAAAGTAGCATTACAAATACAAAAATTATGTTATTTGATCATAAATAACCGCTAAAATATAAAAAGAGGGCAAATTTTTAATGGCGGTCAGCGTTACATCCTCCGTTTGGCAAATAAATGGCGCAGTTACGTTAGTTATCAACGACAAAATTGCGAACGACGAACGATGTTTGGCTCTAACGTTTTTGGTAATGCCTAAAAATATACAAGGAAAGAATTCAGATACTTGCACAAGAACAATAATAATCAATTAACTGAAATCTGTTTAACCTAATGCAAGTATCTATCTCAATCAGACACGCTGGCTGACGACACATAATAGATAGGTGCCAAAAATAAGTTAATCCAGACTGGGCAAATAACTCTTTGGTTTTACTTACCACTGTGTTTTTTATATCCATAAGTAGTTTATTCCTTTTTCTATAAAATGTGTTAGTATGCCGTAGTTCTTTTTAAGCATATTTTCAAAAATCGATTTTATTTTAATTTCTAAATTCATAACCTAAAGGCGAGGTTAGGTTCCCAACAAACAACTTTCGTCACTTTTTTTTACGAAATTGGCCGTTGCGGCATGACGTTGAACCAAGGTAGGAATCTGTTCAGAAAAATTGACCAAATGAACAAGGGAAGACATCAGCGACGTTCAGACGTCGGAATTTTTTACTTAAAATTATTTTCCACTCGAAAACGTCGCTGCCCAATGAGCATTTTCAGAAACTTCTGGTGACAGATATTTATAGAATTATTATAAAGAGGGTTCCATTGATACCCTAGGGTATTTAGAAGTTTCCTACAAGAATTGAGTTTGTATATTTGTTTTATTAAAGGCTCTAAATTGATGGTACCCTAAAGTAACATAAAACTGGCGTTAACAATATTTCCACGAACATCTTTATAAAAATTAAAGTGATCGGTTCAAATGTTATATAAATTGGTGATAACAATGTTTCCACCAACATATTTATAAAAATATAAGTCATCAGTGACAAAAGTTATATAAATTGGTGTTTGAAATCTTTCTGTCAACCCACCTATAAAACCGTAAGTAACTATCAATTAAAGATATATAATAGATTGGTTTTTAAAATGTTGCTATAAACCCACTTATAAAACTTAATTAACCAACAACAAATTTATATAAGATAAGATTGAAAATATTTCGAGAGACACTTATAAAAACTTGGGAACTCACACACAATAGTTATATAAATTGGTGTCTGTAATATTCTTATGAACTCATTCATAAACCTTTTTTGCCCATAAGGTTTTTTCTATAATGTTGTTATTAATTTCTTTATACAGTGATTATAATATAACTGTTTTTAGAACAAAAAAAACAATTTTAATTTATTTTGGCAATTATAATAACAAAACAAACAAGATTTTTTAAGGTTAATTTTGTGACACCAAAAGGCGCGTTTTTGCGAAATCAAAAGGAGCGTTTTTGCGACATCAAAAGGCGCGTTTTTGCGAGGTACCATACTATTATTATCTTGTTTTAATTACATCAATCTGAGAGAGATAAGAGATCAAAATCTTCTTGAGATAGTTGCCGATGACAGATATCGGGATCGAATGCATTGTACACCCGATTCCCACCAGCGTTTCCGATGCGCAGTCACCCTGACTCAAAAAACTCATCACGTGGTCCGACATGAACTTGTATAGGCAAATCTCGCTTAGACCACGTGATACGTGTTTTGATTCGGGGGACCAACGAATGAGAAACGCATAGATGGGAACCGTGTTTTAGAAAAAGAGAACAATATAGTAACCGTGTTAAGGTCGCAAAAACGCACCGTGAAACGTCGAGCGCATACGCTGATACTGCTGGTCGGCGGCAAATGTGAACACCCCGGAAAATACTCGCCTGTACACCCTTCGACCCCGCAATCTCATTATATTCTTGAGATAGTTACCTCTGATAGTTATGAGGGCTTGAAGTGTGTGGAGGCGTGTATTTTTCCTGGTATGTGTAGTATGCTGGATCTCTCGAGGAATGCATTTAGGAAAAGAGAACAATGGTAACTATGTTAAGCTCGCAGAAACAGACCATCAGTGTTCAACACTGCACCATCTGTAGCCCTTTGTTGCAAGTAGCATCATTTTTTAAAAGGGTTATAAAATAGTGTTGACGAGATAAACAGTGGTATAGTTGTATTGTTTTTTTTTATAGAATTGTCGGAAATTTTCGCCATTTTGGATTACAAAAATAGGTTTTTGGCCTAAATAAAAACGTTATTTATGGGGTTTCAACATGTGTTTCAATCGAAATATTGCTTGTTAGGGTTAAGAACAACATACGAAATTCAATATTTGTCCCAGAAAGAAAAAAACGCGTATGAAAAAAAAACTGATAGTTAAATTAATATTTTTTTTCGCGTTTTCTCAAGTATTTTTGGAGCCCATGAAATTTACGTGAGTGTATTTGAAAACTATACAGTACACACGGGACCGCAGCTGATTTTCAGAGTAGGATGACTTGAAAAACAGCTTTTATTTGACTATAGTATATAAATATTCATATTTCAGCTTCAGCTTATCTCACTTTCGTTTTTATTTATTTTAGAAGATTGCTAAACACCATTTTATAAATGTTTTTATTGTAAAAAGAAAAAGAATAATACATAACCAGCAAAGGCAAGAAAGATGGAAAATCTATATTTCTAAATCCATAAAAACCTTTAATTTGTTATGTAGTGTTGTTAGAACAGTTGTAAAACCTTTTTATAATAATCTCTATACTTGAGGGCTCATAAGGAAGTTTTATAAAATCTATATGTTGTTTTTCTATCCATTACTATGTACCATAAATTTTTATAAGCTGGTGTTGAACAGTTGTTTTTCAAGTCTTTTTTACTCATTTAAGAGATATATTAGAGTTATAAAATTATCACCAACACTAAATAATATAACTTTTGGTTATTTTATGAAGGTTTTATATTATTTGCTGTAACTTTTATATAGACAAAAATGCTCATTGGGTATCAACAACACTAAAACGCCAGAAATTTTACTAGAAGTCACTTCCAATTTGGTGATCGTCGGATGACGTCTCCGGTAAAGACTTCCAAATGCCAACGAAAACACGACGATAATTCGAGGTCGTATGAAGAACTACAATATATTTTACCTAAAGTGAGGTCGCGATTGATGCAAATTTGGTCGCACTTCAAGAACTACGATATTTTTTACCTAAAGTGACGTCGCGATTGGTGCAAATTTAGTCGGAAGTCAGAAAAATGTTTATTGGGAAGGTTGAAACTACAAAAGGTCGAAATAACAGAAGAACGAAATAACGTAAGGTCGAATCTCAAAATGGCAAAAATAAAAAAGGACGAGGTTCTGATAAGTTTTATCCCCCTCCTCTTGCTTAGAATATGTAGGTTGACTTTTTTTAAAACCATCCAGGTATGTCAATAAATCTGTTCAAATTAGGGTTGGATTAAGACAGGATAGGGTTGGGTTAGTATTGTATTAGAGTTGAGTTAGTTTCAATTCAGTATATTTTAATATTTTGACCTTTGTACATTTTTAATCTTGTGTAATTTCAATCTTTTCATGTTCGATCTTTTGTAAATTCGACTTTTGATATTCGACCTTTTGTAATTTCAATCTTTTGTAACTTCGACCTTTTGTAGTTTCGACTGTAATGTCGACCTTTTGTAATTTCAATCTTTTGTATTTTCAACCTTTTGGTATTCGACTTTTTGTAATTTCGACCTTTTGCAATTTCGACATTTTGTAGTTTCGACCTTTTGTTTTTTCGACTTTTTAATTTTCGATCTTATGTTTTTGACCTTTTTGTCTTTTTACCTTTTATTTTTCGATCTTTCATCCGTCGCCCGGTTATATCATAAAACTATGAGATACTATGCCCGTGCATTTTCCGAAAAAAAAGTCGTAGCGATAATAACTTTCCCAATCAAGTTCTGGGCGCGAGTAGACTGCCTCAGGCATGCACCTTCGCCTTACATTATTTTCTTTGTTCTTCAAAGTTATCCTGCTGTCAGAAGTAAAAACCCCGTGAGCGACCTATACTTGATTTGTGGAAAAATAGAAAAGAAGCTTTGAATTGTAATAAATTCTTTAAAAAACTTTCTAGGTGTAATACAGACAAATTATTTTTTGGCTATAGATAAAGATTCAAAGTATCCCAGCCCAGCCCAGTGTGTCGGCATCGGCGACTACACTCTGGCCCGATGTTGGTCAGACTGCAATTTTCAGTTTTCGGTCAATAATCGGCAACTGATGGAGGTCCACATTACTACAGTCGACTTTATGCCGACACCACTTTAGCACCGGCGATGGTCCGATTGGAACTTTGTTTAATCGGTCGAAAATCGGCAACTGACGATGGCCCGATTTACTATAGTCGACATTATGCCGAAGCTCACTTTAGTTGCTTTAGGGCCGACGACGGTCCGATTGGAACTTTGTTTAATCGGACGAGAATCCGCAACTGACGATGGCCCGATTTACTATAGTCGACATTATGCCACCGCAAAGCTTATCTGCTTTGGGGCCGATGATGGTCCGATTGGAACTTTCTTTAATCGGTTGAGAATCGGCAACTGACGATGGCCCAATTTACTATCGTCGACTTTATGCCGACGCCTACTTTATCTGCTTTAGGGCCGACGACGGTCCGATTGGAACTTTGGTTAATCGGACGATAATCGGCAACTGACGATGGCACGATTTACTATAGTCGACATTATGCCACCGCAAAGCGTATCTGCTTTGGGGCCGATGATGGTCCGATTGGAACTTTCTTTAATCGGTTGAGAATCGGCAACTGACGATGGTCCAATTTACTATCGTCGACTTTATACCGACGCCTACTTTATCTGCTTTAGGACCGACGACGGTCCGATTGGAACTTTGTTTAATCAGACGATAATCGGGCCGCTTTAAGCTACCACCGACGGACCTCCGTCAATCGCCGACATTGGGCCGCTTTAGGAAACCAATGTCGGACTTGAATAGTTTACCGATGTCAGGCTGAGACCAGCTTGCCTACGTTAGACCGACCAAATTAAGCAGCTTTATGGGCGGATGGTCGGTACCATGCGGTTAAACCATATAGGATCTTAATCGTACGGCGACGGTATGCCGATGTCAGCAAAAAGTAAAATTTACCATTGGTCCGACGAGGGGCCACAGTTTAACGCTGCATCGGCAAACATAAATTGGGCGTACATCGCAAAGCGGACAAAAAATACTGCTGGTCCGATGTCGTAAATCAACGTCGTGCCGATGAGGACAAATTCGGCAATCGACATCGGACCGACGAAGGCCGGAAGGAACCGTGTTTGCTGGGATGAATTAAAGTACTAAAAAATAAAACACAATAATTAATAATTGTACGTTTTGCAGATAAAACAATGCACATACGGTAAAAAAACTCATATCCTATTTGAGCAGTTCTGCTGGGCAAAAGTCATAAATATTAAGAAGCACTGGCGATATACGTGGTTATAGCTTAACCAGTTACGTTAAAGTCACGAAGTAAATTGTTGAAATAAATTTAAATCAAAATTATTCTTTTTTAAAAGAATAAAAAAAATTAAAACAACGTATCGTATCTTTCAATCTGCAACCAACCCTCTACTCTTTCTACTACTGCACTTTTTGCAACCGTGCTCACGTCTTGGTTAACTTTAAAATCAGTTTCGGACTTCCATTGTCTATATTTTATTTATACACGACGTTTCGATCAGTACAATCTCTGATCGAAGAGATTGTACTGGTCTCTCTGATCGAGGAGATTGTACTGATCGAAACGTCGTGCATAAATCAAATATAGACAATGGAAGTCCGAAACACAGAGTTAATAATAACAGGGTTTTTAAACTATTTGCTCGATAACGTTGCCTTCATTGCATCTAAATTGAATAGCGTTCTTATTCAGACACATGCAACTGTCGAACCCAGTATTCTGCGTTTTCACGTGGAACTGAAACGTTTTTAATACCTTTCATGAAAACGCGGCCAACTTTTTTTTCGTTAGACCTGCGCAAATTCAATACCGCTCTTTTTTGAGAAAAACAAGTAACCTATCAAACTGACTGATGATACCAATAATAAGCTGTTGCAACTTCCAATATTTCTGCAAAAATTAGGTATATACCTTTATTTTAATTTTATTATTGTGCTGTAAACTTATTTGGCTTTAAAAACGAAAACAGAGAAGTAAAATTGGCAAAAACTAACCTCAAAATACATCAAGCAAATATCAAAAGCTCAAATCGTGTTCGAAACGCGTTCAAACCGCTTCACGACAACCGAAAAGTGAATCGTATTGAAAAATTTGAAAACGTGTTCAGTTCCACGTCAAAACACGGTAATTATATGTCATAGTTATCCATAGTCCATAATCCGCGGCATCCTTAAAATCCAACTGACACAAAGTTTGCAACCGGATAATAGGTGTAGTAACTGGAAGTGGATCTTGAATTGAATAAGTAGAAAAAGCTTTTTGGAGAAAGACATAAACACCACTTACTTAATAGCTGTTGAAACATCGTGAGGAAAAATGGAAAAAAACCAACGACGCCTATCGATTTAAAAAAAATCATTATTAGGTGTGGCATCTGTAAGTTTAAAAAGAATATTAATGATAAAAAACTGCATTAAAATACTTATTATCTAAAAGCTTTAAATATACATTACTAACAATAACTATAGTAACGTACAGTAACATTAAAAATGCAGACAATTTTTAGCATTTAGTGTTTTACCAGATGTAAGCGACTCGATTTGGCAGTTGTTAAGGAAATGTTGATAATTTTTTTGTGTGTTGGCAACCAATGGAAATAAATAATAAATAAATGAGTAACCAAAAGATAGATCAATAAAATTTTTATATTGTACCTACTACTAACGTTTTTGATATTTCTGTATCCACCTCATGTTTTTTTGTGAAAAGTTGACATATTTTGCTAACCAAAAAAGTCATCTTTATTCAAAAACTGTCTGGGGAAATTATAAAAGGAGACAACAAGACATCAGTCCATTTCATAAAATCTGTTTTTCATGCAAATAAGAAGAAAACTCGAAAAAGAGGTAAACAACAACTGTCAAATATATCGAGGGCCTCTAGCAATAAATTTTAAAATTAAAAATATTAAAATTAAAATTTATGGTTAGTGCACGTTAATTATTGTTTTTACATTTTGTGACTTGTGTCTCGACTTGTGAGATTATGGATTTTTGTTTGCTGTAAGTCTTTTTACGTAATAATTATGTTACTGTAGTTTTTTATCTATATTCTTTTTAAACTTACTTGATAATGATTTTTTTTTTAATTAATCGAAACGCGTCGTGCAATAAAACGTTTTTCTGAAGGTTATTCTCGACTTTTGGTTTTTCATTTTTCCTCACGATACCACTTACCCTTAGCAACCTTCCACTTTATGAGATAATTGCGGACCTAGAAGAAAAGGTCTGTGGAGATACTCATACCAGATTACCTAAATTAGTTAAAAAGTTACCGTAATGTTACCATAATTTTATTAGATTTAGTTATTTTAATACTTTGATACGCTACAACTTAAATATAAAAAAGAGAAATACGAACCTTTGTTCATAAAAATATTTATTAGAAAAATTTTAATATAAGAACAAAATTTGCAGATATAAGTAAACTAATTGATAATTAAGGATTTATCCTAAATAAGAGACTCTGATTAAATAAATAGTATATTATTTTTAATTTTGTTATACTTTTTACTACATGATTTAAATATAAATATTAGGTAAATAAATATATGCACAGTTTATTTAGTAGGGGGTTTGGACGGGAAAGGAAAATAGCGTTTTAAACGCATATGCTCAGTTATTTGAACAGTCTTTGGTTTTTTCCTTATTATGCTTTTTACAAAAAAAATAGTCTATAACAAAGTTGCATAACTTTAAGCATCTTAAATTGAACACCCTGTATATTTTTTAAAACTTTGATAGATCTTTTATTCCTCATTCCAAAAATATACCATATGTAACCTTTGTCTTGAACGGTCATTGCACATATTTAGAAAAACTTTGCCGTAGGAGCAATGTGTTGAACAAAGAACACCCTAAACTATTTTGCCCTTGTGGCAAATTATTTTTTTGAAACCGCTAAAGATAAATTCTACATTTTGGCGATCAGGAAGAAAAGATCTACCGAAGTTTTAAAAAATATACAGGGTGTTCGATTTAAAATAAGAAGTTGATGTCTAAATTTATTTAAAGTTATGCATCTTTTGTTTGAGAATATTTTTTGTAAAATGCAAAATAACAGAGAAAAAAACATTTATAATGGATAACCCTGTATATGATATTAGATATATGCACCCCGACAGATTTAATATGGTTTTTGCGACACTATCACTGTTGTGACGCAGGAGGACACATCGGACTCATGTAGTATGGAGGCAACTCAATCAATAAGTTCTCTTAGATTTTGAATTAAGCAAAACAATTTACAGCTAAACGACAATGAAACTCAAGTAATAAATTTCAGAAATAACAAAGCAAAAGTTGAAATTAATGAGGTTGACCTTCTGGCCTTATACATTGACAAGGAACTTAACTGGAAAACTCATTGAGAAAGTTGGCCGGGGAATATGTGTCAGTATTGGTGTGCTTTAAAATTAATTTGCGATAATTTAGGTATACTACCTCAACTTTGAAGCCACTAAAATTCTGGTATTACAGAAGAAAGGCCAGTTGCAAGCAAATACTTGTTGATAATAAAATCCTTACGCTGTTCTCTTTGTATATCCTGGAATGTGTCAATTTGGTTCTTTAAAACCCAGATTTATTTCAAGGGTTGCAAGAAAATCATAATTAACAGAAGATCAAAAGCGACACTATCACTGTTGTGACGCAGGAGGACACACCGGACTCATGTAGTATGGAGGCAACTCAATCAATAAGTTCTCTTAGATTTTGATTTAAGCAAAACAATTTACAGCTAAACACCAATGAAACACAAGTAATAAATTTCAGAAATAACAAAGCAAAAGTTGAAATTAATGAGGTTGACCTTCTGGCCTTATACATTGACAAGGAACTTAACTGGAAAACTCATTGAGAAAGTTGGTCGGGGAATATGTGTCAGTATTGGTGTGCTTTAAAATTAATTTGCGATAATTTAGGTATACTACCTCAACTTTGAAGCCACTAAAATTCTGGTATTACAGAAGAAAGGCCAGTTGCAAGCAAATACTTGTTGATAATAAAATCCTTACGCTGTTCTCTTTGTATATCCTGGAATGTGTCAATTTGGTTCTTTAAAACCCAGATTTATTTCAAGGGTTGCAACAAAATCATAATTAAGAGAAGATCAAAAGATCTTGGGAGGAAAGAACGAAAATTCAAGGTTGGATGAGTGTCCCACAAGGAACACACAAAAGACCAAAGCGAAAGGAGTCAGTGGATTCACTAGTCAACCTCAATTATTCATAATTTGCTAATAATTCAAAATCATAATTATAATACGAGGAGCAGAAAAAATCTCAAAGATAAAATTTCGCATAGTACATATATACAGAGGAATACTAAGGTCGCCATATTAAAAATGTAGAATAAATTGCCAAAAATTTTAGGGATCTGCCATGTAAAACCGTAAAAATTAAATGAAAAAATTATATTTATCTGCAAAAGCATACTATTCCGTAGATGAGTCTTTTAATGACAGTTGTAACGGTATGACTTAAAATCCCTGTTTATCTATATTGTATTTTGACTGGATATGCCCATTATGGTATCATGAAATAAATAAAAATTTTACTGACTTACTTAAATACGATTTGACAACACACAACTTGAGTCTGTACCACTCTGTTGATTGATAATGATTATTTCAAAGTCAAAATTTATTTTTGTTGTGTTTCCAATGCCAAAGTGTGCTGCTTTTGGATGTACAAATTATAATTCAGATTTACAAAGGAAAAAGATTTAGAAAAAGAATGGATAATTGCCTGCCAAAAACTCATGTTTTAGGAAACACTATACGTATATTTTGGGATAGTTTAAAATAAATTGAACGCGCGGTCCAAAATAACAGTGGGGAAAATAAATACCTTCTCCACATGCATTGTATTGGTATCAGGACGAACGGTGACGTCAAACCGAAAAGGACATGGTACGAATACTGATAAGAAAAAGTATATCCAATTAGCTCTTGTATGATAAGAACTTTTAAAAAAAGTTTCTACTTTGTTTCGTTTTCCACGTCCATATTTCCATGTTCATTTTCCTTGAGATTTTCAGTTATATTTTCCGTAAAATCATCTTCTTTAGTTGTAGTTGTTTGGTTGTCTTCAGTGGTAACGGTTAACTTGGTGGTAACGGGTTGGATCGGGTCGGGGTTTTTAGATACTACGAAGGGATTTCGTGGAGTTGTCGAATATTCGTTGTGTTCGCAGTATCTAAATATAAATAAATAGATTTAACGAAATAAGATTATCCAAGGGATAGTGCCCACTTAGATTGAATAAAGAAAAGATAACCGATGGGACCTAATTTTCGAAGCCGCGAGCGGAATCGATCACTCAACAGCCAAAGAACATCAAATGCATGCTCACAGTTCAAGAATGACCGCGACAAAACCAAAACCAAAGGCTTGTTTCCGCGACTGCATCACACCCTACATATCTATAACGTTTTGAACGATATGGAATTTATTCTCATTCAAACAGTGGTTATTATTCGTCAAGGAGTTTTCGTTGGGTATCTTTTTTCTTTATTTAATCCAAGGTTTCCCATAAAGAAATTTGACTGCTTTTTTAAAATTGTATTTATTTCGATTAAATCCAATCGACTAAAAATATATTAAGAGATTTTTACTTGTTCTATTACCAAAGTTCAAATTTAAGCATGAATATCTTTTTGACCAGTAGATTTAACGAGATGCCTTAAAACTTACCTTCCGTAAGTTCCTTCACGACAAACACATCTGAACTGACCATCTTCTTTAATAACTGAAATGCACATTGCTCCATTTTTGCATGTGCCTGGGTTCTTCTCACAATACGTCAACTCTAGGAGGAAGAAAAATTAAAAAAGGATTTGCAGGTGGTAAACAAAAACAAAAGAAAAGCGAGCATTCCCTCAAAAAAAGGGATAAAACGTGAGGAAAACATCTAAAGAGGGAATTATGAAAACTCTGTGCTTCGAACTTTCATTGTCTGTACATTAATTACACACGACGTTTCGATTAGAACAATCTCTGATCATCTGCAGGTGCAAACTACAATCTATTCCTAAGGCTACAAAACTTATACCCTATGGGAAATCACTCAAGCGTGTAGTTTAAGAAGTTGCCTCTGCCTAAGGAGGGGCTTCCAAATATTAGGAATTTTAACACTTGGTTTACTAAAAATATCCCGATTCTGCCCAATAAAGGCAGCTTTCAAAAATTATCGTTCCTTCCAGTGTGACTCCTTGTGCAAAACCTTTGCTTCTGTCCACTTCATTGGATGTTGTTTATGTTCGGCGATTCCTGATTGCGTTGTTTCACCTCTTAGGTATTCGTCTGATGCTCCTTAAGCGTGACAGATAGTGGTCTTTTTGTTTCACCTATGTAAGATTCACCACACTCACAAGGAACTTGGTAAATGCATTCCTTATTTTGTTCGTTTTCCGGTTTTGTTTTACTAGGAAGGCTTTGAATTGTGTTATTAGATTTAAAAGTATTTTTTATATTAAAGTTTTTCGCTACTCTTTGAGTTTTCTCTGATAGACCTGTCTTGTAATCTCTACCCTGTTTGCTGAAATTTTGAAGGCAAGACCGCTTCATTTGTAGAAAATTCCAACCATTTTGTCAATTCGAACCAGAGGATAGATAGATGTCAGTTTTGATGTCGAAAGTCTAGACACCAACTCCTTTCTCCCAATAAAGGAATCGCAAGATATTATTAGACAGAGACTGGTTGATGACGAATTCCTTTATGAACGTACCATCCTGCCGCTGGAGAGACTGATGGAGTTGTTGAAGAGCTGTCTGCATAACTCTTATTTTCAGGTGAAAGATTTTTCTCAAGATGACGATCTGCCAATGGGTTCATCGCTTTCGCCAGTGGTGGCCAATGTATACACGAAGTGGTTCAAATTACACGCGGTTGATACCGCAACATATAAATCTAAGCTCTGGCTAAGATATGTTGATGATACTATTATTATCTGGACCGGGAATGACTAGCAACTTTCAGAATTTCTTCACCACCTAAATAACATAAAACCCACCATTAAATTCACAATTTAGTTTGAGCAAAATTGTTAAATTCCTTTTCTTGATGTACTTGTCAAACGAGTGGAAAGCGACATCAGAACAACAGTCTATCGCAAACCCACTCAGACAGGACAATACTTAAATCAAGATTTAAATCATTCTGCTACAACCAAACGAGGCATAATAAGAACTTTGTATAACAGAGACGTTCAAAGTTGCAGGATCTGCAGCAGAATGGTTACAGCCTTAAATTGATAACAGTTACTATTTTTAAATTTCAGCAAACAGGGCAGAGATTACAAGACCAAAACCAGGCAAATGCATTTCTTACAATTCCACACATTATACATCCCTTAACGTAACTAACGAGGATCAGCTGGAGCTGTCACGCATTAGTCATCATTTTAAAAGTGCACCTACTTGATTGGACGACTCAATAGGGATAAGGCTACGAATGTTGATAAATCGGAAAATTAACTTTCAGTGTCTAATAAATTTTAGATTTTCTTTGTTGTTAAATGGAACAAGGGGAATTTGAATGAAGTTCTTTGTGGATTATAAAGAAAAAAGAAATTCGTAATCCGTAGAGAAATTCCTTTGAATTTGAGCAGTCATTTTTTATTTTTATTGCCAATGCGAGATTCGATTTTTTTATTTTATTTGACATTACAAACCTTCATCACAGAGCATGCCACCCCACCCTTTCATGCAGATGCACTCCCACGGATATCTGCAACTTCCGTTGGCACATCCGGGATACGGAAAGCACTTCTCGCAGTTCTTGCCCCACCATCCCACTTTGCATCTGTAAAAGGAAAACATCCTCTAAGTGAACTTTTAATGAACTTCAAGCCAGACTAGCCAATAGACACTTAAATTTGCACATTAGGGAGTGCTTAATCGTAATCGTATCTCAGTGCGCATGCTTAGAATGGATAGGTCATTCAAAAGCGACGACTACATCCCAGCTAGCAAGAATATGTGAACAGATATCTTAATCACGTCATCATTAAGTCAAATAGGTCAAGGTCAAATTTTAGTCATTTAATGACGTTATTAAAGAGTCATGTGTATATAACATGAAATAGAACTTGACACGTCATAATTTGACAAATAGTACTTTTAGTTATGTTGGGAATTTGGAACCTTTGGTTGCACTATAACAAAGTTATGATTGTTTTCCACAAACCAAAACTACACTTTTTTACACTCGACGACGACGACAAACTAAATCAACATACACTCTATCTTATATTATATCTTTTAGTGGGCGGCGATAAGACTAATGATTTGTGATTGGTCACGCTTTATAATCCTATCTCTTCTCAACTAAAGAATAAAGTGTACTAAACGGAATAGGGCTTCACACTTGACTTTTCTGTTCGTCCGTATTTTAAGTGTGCTAAGTGTTCTTTGAATCGTGTTTGAATAGAGCATCTCGTTTGGTCAACATATTTTTTGTCACAATCCATGCAACTAATTTCGTAAATTTCACTTTTTTCTAGAACTGTAGTTTTATCCTTGGGATTTCCTAGTAAACTTCTTATTGTGTTTCCGGATTGATATACTAATCTAATTTAAAACGGGTGAGTATTTCCCCAGAGTATGGTTCAGGTACGATGTGTTTGCAGTATTTAACACTAAAGTAACTAGTGTTGAAAATTTTATGGAAAAAATAAATAACAAATTTCCAACAATTAAATTTACTTATGAAACAGAGAACAACGGTACACTGCCATTTCGAGACACTTTAGTTATAAGAAATAAAAATAAATTAGAATTTGACCTATACAGAAAAGGAACGGCCACCAACAGGTATATTCCAAGTGACACTTTGCATTTCTTATACCATAAGCTTGCAAGTTTGCACTTTTTACCATATAGATTAGTAAATTTCCCCTTAAACAAAGAAAGATTTGAAGCAGAAAAGAATAGGATTAGGAATATAGCTGGCGAAAACGGTTACGACGAAGGCTTAATAAATAAGCTGATAAATAGACATTCTTTTCAAAAGACCTTTCAATCCGGAAAAATAATAAGAAGTTCGCTCTATTCAAACACGATTCAAAGAAGACTTAGCACACTTAAAATACAGAAGAACAGAAATGTCAAGTGTGGCCGAGCATGCTTTTGAAAACAATCATAGATTCACATTAGATAACCTAAAACTCCTAAAAAGTGTACCAAAGACTTTTGAATGCATATGAAAGTATGGAAATCATTAAATCCAAAAATAGTTTAAATAAAGATAGAGGCCCATTCCGTTTAGTACACTTTATTCTTTAGTTGAGGGGAGATAGAATTATAAATCGTGACCAATCACAAATTATTAGTCTTATCGCCGCCCACTAAAAAATAGTATGTAAGATAGAGTGTAGGTTAATTTAGTTTTTTTTTTATCGTCTCCTGATGATGCTAACGTTGTTAGCGAAATGTGCGTCGAGTGCAAAAAGTGTAGTTTTGGTTTGTTATAGTACTTTTAGGTTTTGAGTTAGATTTTTAAATTTCTTAAATGATTTGAAGTACAATTAACCATAGCATAACCTCATAAACTCTTATTTGTGTCATAAAAAACAAAACAAAAAATTCTAGACATGGGATGATATACGTAGAGGTACGTTTACATTGTATTCTGCAAAGTAAATGCAAAATTGGTTTTAATTTAAAATATGTACTTGAGATTTAAATGATATTAACAAATATACAGACATGTATACAGGGTTCCTAAGATTTTCCTTAGGGATAGGATTTCAATAAATCAAACAGAAATGGCATAGAAAGTTCTGCGCGCACAAAAGAAACAGGTATATTGCAATGGTGCCAGTTTGTTATTATCTCCGGACTGCTTTCATGAGAAAAAATTGTCGCCACTCTTTCATTGTGAGCATAAATCATAGTTGCAATAATAACCGTTGACAAGATGTCTGCAAATTCCGCTAGATGGCGGCCACACCATGAGATGATCGAGGAAAATTAGATGTTTTCAGGTCCAAACCACAGATTTTTCTTGCTTAAAGGAGGCGGCAGGGTCCATTATTTACGATACTGAGCGATAAACTCGTGAGGTTGTTAACATTAGAAAGAAATATCTTCGCTTTTAATTAAATTTCTTTCCATTCTGTTCTACTAGTGACATCTATCCGGAAACGGCCAAACCATGCAGCTAGCACTAGCAGCCAAAGAAATCAATAAACGGCGCTGTTTTTCCTGCAGAGCTTTTTGCTTCCGATATTATTGATTTTAAATAAAACTGGCCCTACACTACATTTGATATTTTCGAGGTGTTTTATGACATGATCTCGAAACATGTAGCGAACCAATTCTTCAAAACTAGCGGTAGGTTAAAAACGAAAAATAAGGGGCTGCCAATATTTGTATCACCCAAAAACGGGTGAAAAGATTTATTTTGCTCTGTTTCTTTACAAAAAACGTTTTTTTTACGAAAAACTTGAGCTCTGCCACTTTTTTTATTTTTTTCTTTAACTTTCTCGAAATTTTCGTCATACCGTAGAAAAAAATTATTTCCCCCATGGGCATATTTTACTTTTATTCGAAAAAATTTAGAAACAGAGACGGGATCAGTTTTCCTAAAACGGGGGATCTTGGTTTCGAGTGAGAAGATAAAGGGCGCCGCAGGCAAAAATTTTTCAATTAAATTAGCCGAACGCAAAAATGTTAGAAAAACAATGCACGAAATAAAAATGGCGCCGCTTACAATTTTTTTTTTTAAATTACGTAATTTCGGGAACGCAAAGAAATAGGTCTAAAGAGTATAATTTTTAAGAAAAAAATATCAATTTTCTCGCCCTTCTCCACTGGGACTACAGGGGCCGTGCACAAATTACGTAATGGTCATAGGGAGGAGGGGAGTTACAAAACGTTACGTAGGGGGGAGGGAGGTTTTCAACAGCGTTTGCATTTGTGTGAAACTAAGAAAATTTGGAATGAAAATAAGTTAAAAGTTTTTTTTTTTTTGGGGGGGGGTAGTGGTCTTGAAATCGTTACGTAATATTAGGGGAGTAGCGTGCCAACCCGTTATAAAACATTACATAGGGAGGGGGTCAAAAATTGGTAAAATCACTGTTATGTAATTTGTGCAAGACCCCACATCTGACTGTTCCTCCTTTTTGATTTCGAATCAAAGTGCAAAACCCGGGTTGGACGTTCAAAGGCGTCAACCCGTCCTATTTGCTTGATAAAGTTTCTACGGAAATATCTCAGTCGATTTCTCCGGCCGTGTATGAACGCTTTAGGTTAGGCATTTGCATGTATCTCAGTCCCCAGCCTGTAAACAGTGCGTAAGGACAATGGTTACAAAATGAAAAGCCGAAAAACATTTTTTTTACGATATCTTTCATCAGTTTGGTATTAAAGTCGAGCAAAAACAATTTTTCTTCCAGTCCTAAAGGTATGAAAATGGAAAACACAACACGGCTGCTTGGCCCCCTAAGGATTTGCTTAGGAACCCTGTATATCCAGGAAAGTATAAGCAAAAAAAACTCAATTTTTAAATAGAAACAGAGGATATAGAAACTGCATCCATTAAACTAATATAGTAGTAGTAGTAGTAGTAGTAATAGTAGTAGTAATAGTAGTAGTAGTAGTAGTAGTAGTAGTAGTAGTATTAGTAGTAGTAGTAGTAGTAGTAGTAGTAGTAGTAGAAGTAGTAGTAGTAGTAGTAGTAGTAGTGGTAGTAGTAGTAGTAGTGGTAGTAGTCGTAGTGATGAAACAGTCGAACATTTTAATGATTTCTTTGCTAATATAGGAAGAAACCTGGCTCAAAAAATCGACTCACCCAATCAAGAACAATACTAGTACGACTTACCTACATTCCCCAGGCTTTCGACAGTATCCGTGCTCTTTATGACAGGTTTTGGAGCACAACGCTAAAATAAACATTTTAATATTAGCGGCATTCACCAAAGAATGAAACTGTGTGGTGGATTAATTTTATTTTACATTAATGTCACAACCCCGGAAGCCACCCTGATTTTTAAAAAAACACAAGCGCTTAAATCTGGTAAACAATGAAACCAGCCAGAATGGAAAGTACTGATATTGTCAGATTTTGTCAATTTTTTACCATCAAGAAATTATCATGATTTTAACCAAAAACCAACCATTTCATTAATTAGAATTTTAGATGGTTTAAAAAATTACCAGAAAATCACACCTTTTTGTTGCGTTTTCTTTTGCAAAGTTTTTTGCCCATTAATCACGCAAAAACGGCTGAACCGATTTGTATAAAATTTGATAAGAAAATTTGGTGTGACCTGGGTCTTAACTTAAGCTGAGTAAAGAAAATATTTTTTTTTGGGATGAAGGTTTTTGGGGGTAGCTCCGAAGGATGTAATAGAGGAATGCTCAAAAACAATAGGGGTGTGCGCGTCAACACAAGTAAATGACAGACGCAGCGACGGCGTCTGGATTCGTGCTTATCACTATTCGGAACCTCAAAATTAGTGGAGGATCATGAAAATCTCGAAGATGATTACATTACTTCCCTTAGCGTGGAAAGTAAAAATTCAATTTTATCGCCGTCTTACTTTTTTGCCCATATATGGTTTGCAGTACACTTTAGACAAGCTAATTAAATTCTCAACACCGACCCATGGCAATTATTTTCAGAATTTAATATTTTTTACCACTTTCTTCAGTATGATTGTATAAATCGTTATGTGAGCCAAATGTTAACTCGACATATGTCAATAAAGCGATATATATTACATGAAAAAACACTTACGTATGTGACAAATTACCCCCGTCCACCCGGGATAACACTTGCACTCTAAGGGCTTCTCGCAGTATCCGTGAACGCATCCCGGCATTACTTGGCACTCCCGGCATCCTCGGCCGGCCCAGCCGAGTTTGCATCGGCATTCTCCAGGCTGCTCGCAGTAGCCGCGGGTTGTGTGGCAATCAGCTCTGCATATTGCTGAAAAATGTCAACATCCTAGAGTTATTATTTTCAACGTGGAGTGATTTATCTTTGGTATATGCCGCGGTTATTAGGGAAATTTTGGAACACTTAAAAGTTCGACAACTTTGACAGCCGTTGTGTCAGTGTTTAAGAACGACTACCACTACGACGCATCGATTTTACCAGAGTTTTACGAACACTTCAAAAACTGTCACTTGTAAAAAAATTTAGATGTGGGAAAAAATAAAATAAAAAGTTGGAATCTGGTAATATTTTATAATTTTTTTAATTAATTGCGCCAAAATTCTCTAAAATTAACCAGAAAAATAACCACAACCACAACGAAATGGATTCGTAGCTTACGGCAGTAGTAGTGGTTAATTCCCACAACGAAATGACATTTAGCTATTGCGCAGACTCAGTAATTACCACATCAAATAGGTGTTCCAAAATATCCCTATTATTTCTGTCGACAACAGCAAGTGTGACGGGATATGATCACCCACCACTCAGGAATAATAAATGAATGAAATGGGTCGCTGAAATGCATCGGTAAAAGCATAGGAGGAAAGGAATATATTATACAGGGTTCAACAGTTCTTGTCTAGAGTGCCGAAATAGCTTGTATCGAAAGGAGGCGCAATTGCTAGTAAATGAGAGCGAAAGAGATGTTGCCGATGTCACCCACAATTAACTAAAATATTTTTAAGTAAGATTCAGTCAATTTTAACGAAGAATGTTGCCTTCAAAGGGCGTAAAACAGTGATTATGAGTATTTTCTAATTTTAGTTTGAAATTAGAATCGGCTAAATTAATTAACATGCCCATTTATCCACAAAATTTTACTACCGATTGACGTTGCTCTTTTAATAAAGCTGCGAAAAGTCTGAGCCTGAGCTCCCACAACCAGTACCGTTAAAGTTCGGACTCTACGAGACAATTTATAGTAGCAGTCTGGCGTTCTTACGACATATCTTGCTAAAAAAAAAATAAAAAAGAAATGCAACACCACTATATATACAGGGTTCCTAAGATTTTCCTTAGGGATAGGATTTCAATAAATCAAAAAGAAATGGCATAGAAAGTTCTGCGCGCACAAAAGAAACAGGTATATTGAGCAATGGTGCCAGTTTGTTATTATCTCCGGACTGCTTTCATGAGAAAAAATTGTCGCCACTCTTTCATTGTGAGCATAAATCATAGTTGCAATAATAACCGTTGACAAGATGTCTGCAAATTCCGCTAGATGACGGCAACACCATGAGATGATGGAGGAAAAACTGGGATTCACAGGCATTGCATTTTTATTTCCTTTCGAGTCGCTTCAGTTTCGTAAATTTTGTGTTTTTAAAATGCCGTATACTCGAGAAGAAAAGATTTTTATTATTAAAAACTACATAAAAAGTGACAGTGCGGACGAGGTCATTGGGCTTTTTGTTTTTGCGTTTCCAGATCGACCGGTTCCTGTGGCTCAAACTGTCTACAACATGTGTCATCGTTTTGAAAGGTACGGGTGCATAAATGGTTGTAGAAAGTGTTACCACGACGGCGAAATACCAGAGCATCCCGTTCTTCCACACAGGGTGGAACGAGACGAAATGGTATGCGCTTACGTTGAGGCACATGAACCATGTTCGACGAAACCGATTGCGGAGGCAGTGGATTTTCCCAACAGTACTTGCCAATGGATCCTAAAAAAATGCGGCTACAAGTCGTTTAAGATTGGGAAGTCGCAGGAATTGCAACCAGGTGATTATTTTCGCCGGTTAGAATATTGTGAGATTATGAGGGATAAATGTGACAGGAACGAAAATTTCTTATCAAAAGTTTTGTTTAGTGACGAGAAGACATTTGAACTTCATAGCTCTCACAATCCACAAAATAGCCGCTATTCGTCCCGCGAAAATAAACATCTTCACGCAAGTGTTAGAACGCAACATCCTAAAATATTAAATGTTTGGAGCGGTATTGTCGAGGATCACATTATTGGACCCTTTTTCATTGAAGGGAATTTGAATAGCCAAAAATATGTTGATCTTCTCCAACACCAGATTTTACTACGGTTGAGGGAACTCAACATAAATTTGGACGAATTGTGGTTTCAGCAAGATGGCTGTTCATCCCACAATTCACGCCAGGCTACAAATTACCTTCGTCAGGTATTTTGTGATAGAATTATTTCCACGTATGGAAATATCCGATGGCCTCCTCGATCACCAGATCTTGCGCCAAATGACTTTTTCCTATGGGGTTGTTGGCACGACAAAATTTTCCAACACCCTCACTTACGGCCTACGACTATACAGGAGTTGAGGGCGAAAATTTTAGAGGCGGGCAACTCTATCTCCCCTGAAATGTTGGCTCCTACGCGCCAAGAGTTTTACAATAGATTGGGATATTGTGAGGCTCAAGAAGGGGACAGATTTGAACATCTAATCTAATTAAAAATTAGATGTTTTCAGGTCCAAACCACAGCTTTTTCTTGCTTAAAGGAGGCGGCATTATTTACAATACTGAGCGATAAACTTGTGAGGTTGTTAACATTAGAAAGAAATATCATCGCTTTTAATTAAATTTATTTACATTATGTTCTACTAGTGACATCTATCCGGAAACGGCCAAACCATGCAGCTAGCACTAGCAGCCAAAGAAATCAATAAACGGCGCTGTTTTTCCTGCAGAGCTTTTTGATTGCGATATTATTGATTTTAAATAAAGCTGGCCCTACACTACATTTGATATTTTCGAGGTGTTTTATGACATGATCTCGAAACATGTAGGGAACCAATTCTTCAAAACTAGCGGGAGGGTAAAAGCGAAAAATAAGGGGCTGCCAATATTTGTAACACCCAAAAAGGGGTGAAAAGATTTATTTTGCTCTGTTTCTTTACAAAAAACGTTTTTTTTACGAAAAACTTGAGCTCTGCCACTTTTTTATTTTTTTCTTCAACTTTCTCGAAATTTTCGTCATACTGTAGAAAAAAATTATTTCCCCCATGGTCATCCTCTACTTTTATTCGAAAAAATTTAGAAACAGAGACGGGATCAGTTTTCCTAAAACGGGGGATCTTGGTTTCGAGTGAGAAGATAAAGGGCAAAAATTTTTCAATTAAATTAGCCGAACGCAAAAATGTTAGAAAAACAAAGCACGAAATAAAAATGGCGCCGCTTACAATTTTTTTTCAAAAATTACGTAATTTCGGGAACGCAAAGGAATAGGTCTAAAGAGTATAATTTTTAAGAAAAAAATATCAATTTTCTCGCCCTCCTCCACTGGGACTACAGGGGCCGTGCACAAATTACGGAATGGTCATAGGGGGGAGGTGGGTTACAAAACGTTACGTAGGGGGGAGGGGAGTTTTTGACAACGTTTGCATTTGTGTGAAACTAAGAAAATTTGGAATGAAAATAAGTGAAAAGTTTTATTTTTTGGGGGTGGGTAGTGGTCTTGAAATCGTTACGTAATATTAGAGGAGTGGCGTGCCAAACCGTTACAAATCATTACATAGGGAGGGGGTCAAAAATTGGTAAAATCACCGTTACGTAATTTGTGCACGGCCCCACATCTGACTGTTCCTCCTTTTTGATTTCGAATCAAAGTGCAAAACCCGGGTTGGACGTTCGAAGGCTTCAACCCGTTCTATTTGCTTAGGCATTTGCATGTATCTCAGTTGCCAGCCTGTAAAAAGTGCGTAAGGACAATGGTTACAAAATGAAAAGCCGAAAAATATTTTATTTTACGATATCTTTCATTAGTTTGGTATTAAAGTCGAGCAAAAACAATTTTTATTCCAGTCCTAAAGGTATGAAAATGGAAAACATTAGAAAACAACAACCTGGAATGGATTTACTACGTGTAAGATGTAGTGACAACATCGCCCCATGCCCATCCTTTTCTGCCTAATGTGCTTTTCCGTTTGTCTGCGTCTTATACACGGCTGCTTGGCACCCTAAGGATTTGCTTAGGAACCCTGTATATGGATATTTATTTGAATGAAAATTCTTTGTGTATCTTATGTCAAAAGAAATATTTGGTAAATTTTTTGTCTTCTAACCTGTCCTTTTTTCACAGATTTTTTCTATTCATTTTAAAAAACAACCAACACATAAAATACCTTTTCTGAATATTTTATATCATTTTTCTCGAAGTTTTTGGTCTTTTTAGATTGCTTACAGTTTGCTTAAAAAATAAAAATGCCAAGAGTTTGCGGTCGCAACAATTTCATCATTTAAACGACTTCGAGAAAGGACGCATCGTGGGCATGAAAGAGGCTGGTTTTGGTTTACGGGAAATTGCAAGAAGGGTTAATGCCAATCCATCAACAGTGTTAAGAGTTTGGAGAAGATGCGGGTTCTGGACGCCCTAGATTATTATTCATCTTAGACTTTTTGCTCTCAGAAATCGACAGGACATTTAAATAAATTTTAATGTTACGTAAATTGCGTTATAGAACGTTTACCTCATTTAAACGATGTAAATATTACATAAAATATTTTATATGATAGTAATGTAACATTTTAAATTTAAACTTACGGTTCAATTCAATAAAATTTAGGACTTTAATTTGACGTAAATAATTTTACAGGAAAATTACATAACATAGATGACATAATTAATACATAAAAATTTGATTTAATAATTATGTAAAATTTTAAGTGTACACTTAAGTAATAGTTATGTAAATTTTATTACTTTCATTTAAAGTAAATAAATTTATGTAACGTTTACGTAAATTATATTACTCAAATATTACATATAATTTTTTATATAATAAGTATGTAATATTTTTTATGTAAAATTAAGGTCCCACTATTTACGTTATATTTACGTAAATTTGAAGAATTTATTTATAAAGTCATATTATTTACGTAAAATTAACATTGCTTATGATGACTTATATTTACGGTCAAAGTTTTGACGTAATTTTTACATATTTTTTTATAAAAATATTTTTATATGAGATTTACGTAAACATGATTTAACATATTTTACATAAATATATGAACCTTATATTTAAATAAATATTAGGTTAAAGTCACAAGTGTGTTTATTAGGTAATTACATTTTTTGTAGTTTTATATTGAAAGATGACCCTAGACAGGGATTTTTTTTGCTTGTTTGCTGCTGTCAACTATTGGGAAAAAAATGTCTACTGTTTTATTTACGAAATCTACTGATTTTTTTTATCTATTATTATCTACTGCTTTCCTTAAATTCGACCTCGCAGCGCTGGTGTTAAAACAGTTGGCGTCTTTTAGTTAAAAAAAAAAGTAAGTCGAGGCCCGTGGTTTGTAAACCACGTTAAGCAGGATGTTCTGCCCAGATAGGGATCGAGTAAAGTTCCGAAACTAAACTGCCTTTAAGCAGAGAAGGAAGCAAGCAAAAAAGCAAAACTACACTTTTTTGCATTCATTCATTCGCATGGTGGTTTGGGTAAAACAATCATAACTTTAACAGAATGAGAAATAAATTACCAATGTTCATAGTGGAGTTAAATATAAATAAAAAGAGAGTTTTACCAACAGAAAACTGTTGGATTTTTCGCCTTCTCCACCAGTTCTACCACTGAAACACGTGTCTGCGTCTAAGTCGAGGTCCGTGGTTTGTAAACCACGTTAAGCAGGATGTTCTGCCCAGATAGGGATCGAGTAAAGTTCCGAAACTAAACTGCCTTTAAGCAGAGAAGGAAGCAAGCAAAAAAGCAAAACTACACTTTTTTGCATTCATTCATTCGCATGGTGGTTTGGGTAAAACAATCATAACTTTAACAGAATGAGAAATAAATTCCCAATGTTCATAGTGGAGTTAAATATAAATAAAAAGAGAGATTTACCAACAGAAAACTGTTGGATTTTTCGCCTTCTCCACCAGTTCTACCACTGAAACACGTGTCTGCGTCTAGTCTCCAAGTCGCACCCGGTATGTATTCTTGTGGTACTCTGGTGTATTTTATAAAGTTCGTTTTTTTGCCATCGATTCGTCATAGTAGAAAGCCCGACTGGTGGATGGACTATGTGTGAAACCAGTCAGTGGTAGAACTGGTGGAGAAGGCGAAAAAACCAACAGGTTTCTCTTGGTAAAACTCTCTTTTTATTTTTATTAATCATAACTTTGGTATAGTGCAACCAAAGGTTCCAAATTCCCAACATACCTTTATTAAAAAAGTTTAAATCTACTTTTACAAGAAAATAAAAAGCCAAGATTGGTCCATTTTAATATAAAAAAAGACTGTTCTGGATCTTCTCACTCCAATAACTGCATCCCCAGAAAAGGTATTTTAATTTGAACCGTAGCTTGTATATTTGCTCTTAGGTTTGGTTACTTTTAAGAAGCTATTGGACACTATTAGAAACTAAGAACTAAAACAAATGGATGTGCCTTGACATATATCTTGGGTCTCAGGCGTTTTTTGATACTTTAAGGCCAAGAAAAATCTTAGTGGTTCATTTGTAACATTTTTTTTAAATCTAAAACTTCATTCTTGCTGACATGTTAGACACTTACAGTGGGATTTACTAAGATCTAAATATTTACACCTGTGGGGGGTGCTTTTAAAACCAATTTTTAAAAAACACTTACCCATACAGAAAAGACAAAATTGATCGGGGATTCGGTTTTTAGCAAAGTGTGAGAAAGGTAGACTTTGGTTCTCTATTAAGCGATGGCGTCGCAAGAAAGTTCACTGAATTGTAAAAGTAGTTAATTAATTGCGAAGTCATTGCGTGACTGGCCCGAAAAACTGATTTTTTTCTCAAAATATACCATATTTTAAAAGAAAAAACAGGTTGTAAAATGGCAAATGGCGAATACGCCAAAAATTTGACACATAATAGCTTCATTATTTGCGTTTGAAGTTATAAAGTTGGTGATTTTTTAGACCACCTCAGGGTGGTGGTTTAAATTTATAGCCCCAAGAAGGGATTATTTTGTGGCATTTGGTAATAAGTTCGTTTATAATTTCCCTAAGTAACCGTTTTTACAAGAATTAATTTACCTTATTTAATATCCTAAGTTGTTCATTAACCAATAAAGCGCCATATTTTGAATCCGTTTTTAACACAAAAAATATATTTATGAGGGCACTACGAGGCAAAACAAACATAAGTGAAGGTCACTGATTATGCACGAAAAATATACCAAACAAAACAACCGAATACAACCATATTAATTTATTTACAAACTAAAAGTAAAACATTAAGGTTATCTAAAAGCCCAGATAAAAAAACTTTCCTTACGCAAAGCCAATTTATTTTAAAGCTGTGGCTTTCATCAGTAGAGGTTGGTGCAAGCCAAGGTGCAAGCAGAGGTAAAAGATCCGAACTCGCTGTTTGAGATTGAACGCAGCGCTGATATTTTTAAACTGACATTTCGACAGTGACAGAAATGTAAAAAAAACTTGCATTTAAGTTTTTTAATACATTTTATAAATAAAAACACCTTTTAAATAAATACAAAATTAATCTACTCTTTAATTTATTATTACTCATCTAAATAGTGGTGTGACATCAAGTACTAATTTAAAAAATTAATTAACAAGGGTAAGTTTTAATTAGAGTGACATATAGCCCCAATGTTAATTTATTCTACAGAGTGTTTACTATTTAAACCCCGCGAGGGTTTAAATTTTTTAATTTTCTTTTCTTCTAAATTGAAAACTGATTATCCAATAAACAAATTTATAAAAATTCTTTTTATAAATCAAACTATGTCCAAAACTCAAGGAGGGTTGGTTTAAAATGCCTAAAACCAAAATTTTCACTTAAACTTAGGACCGGTATTAAACTAGACTAAACCCTTTTAGTAAATCCCACCGTAAGTATCTATTACCATTTGCACCGCAGTGTTAAACCTGGTTTAAATTTAATTATTGTTTAGAACATGCTTCTTCTAAACATTAATTAAATGTAAACCAGAAACACTGCGGTGCAACTGGCAACAAACCCACATAACAACAACACAAAATAATTTAAAAAACCTAACTGTAACACATGTCTATATGTGACACTTATAATCTTCAAGGACAAGGTGTATGATAGATTCAAAAAGGAAGAACAGTGGTTCTAACACCCGGGTCCCACTTGCGACCCTCTCGTGAGTGCTCACTCACGCGTCACATGATGTCACGCATGGCTCCAGAAGGACCCTCCGACAACCAGGAGGTAATACAGGGCACCGATTAGGTACCGAGTGGAACCTCTAAAGATAAGGATCAACAAAGAACTATTTAAGGACCCACTAGATTTTCTTCAACACAAGAGGCCCGACAGGAAACTGCACAAGTACCCTTGGACACTCTACAAACGCCTACGAAAAAGGTCAAAATCCTGGTCAGCATAGACGGTCTAACCGAAACAGTGCATTATTATTGAAACGACCCGAAAAAACTTGACAGATAAACTTTCTGTGTTGTCAGAAATGGTTTAAAAAGTTACAAAGTTTTGCTTTAATTTATAGCCAACATTCTGCATATTTTTCTGCCAGAAGAATAATATTTTTGAGCAAAGTTTAATAAATACTGTTGCTTTTAATACCAGTATGGCCATCAAAATGGGAGGCACTTAAATTGTAAAAGCAAAAAGTATTACAAAAACTAAGCAAGCTAATTTACAACCAAAAAGGTGTTGACAAAACGTTTTCACAGCTTTACTTTGGTCATAAAAGTTTAGAAAATCATTTATATTAGTATTTGAAAGAAGAAACTAACCATTGGAGTACTCCAAATTTACAGGAGAGCCGTGCCGTCTGTGTGGTCCGTAATAAGAAAACCTCCTAATATTGTTGTTTTCAAAATTATGGGGCCAGGACTGTGTTTCTGAAACAAAACACAAAAATGTCCTTTAGTAAAACTAGCGATTATTATTACTAAAAATGAAATTATTTCTCCTCCTCTGATCTTAGCATATAGATAGATTTTTAATTATATTAATTATATTTTTAATTCCCAGATGTTAACAATTTTTATATTGGATAATGCTATTTTTTAAATTAGCTTTCTTAGTTTTTTTAAGATTTTTTTATTTTTTTTTTGTTGATTTTGTTGTTTTTACTATTTTTATACTATTCTTCAAATTAACTTTCTTAAAAATTAAGAAATCTTTCAATTTTTTTAAATATTTTTTGTTGTTTTTTTTTAGTTTAAGCCACCAAACCTAAACGCAAGCATATCTCACCAGTGATCTTAGGTTTTAAAATGAGTCTAATATTCTGCCCGGGTCCCGAACTATAAGGCACTCTTCTAAACGAATAGTCCAGGGGAGTTGTCGAAGCGGGCGGCCTTAAAATGACTGGAGGTTCTTGGACGACTTGAATTGGTGCTTGACGGTCGCTGGGAGGTTCCCATTTGAGAAGGTGTTTAATTTCTGTTTACAAACAAAAACTCATATACTTATAAACTAAACTAATCATCTAAATCCAGGAGGGTATGAAAATTTTTAAAATTTCAGCCGTTTTAGGCATGTTCGATGGCCGATGGCATACACAAAATATATACCTAACGGGTAGGTATATCCTTTGACAGTAGTCCCACTAAACATCAAAATCGTATTAAACGTCAAATACATGTTGAAAAAAAAATGTTTTTTTTCAAACACTAAAATGTGTTAGAATTAATGCATCTTTTGGAATTCAAAAAAATGTAGGAAAACTTACCTCAAATTTTAAGCAAAAGCATGACTTAAAATATATATTATAAAAAACATTAATAAACAAACATTTAAAGAACGTTAATTTTATTAACATTAAAGAAAAGACCATTAATATATGTTTATTTTTGATATGTCATTAACCAGAGAATACTTCGAACATGAATTTAGGATGGAATAAGGGTATAAATATAATTGTTTTTTTGACATTAAAAGGCCACCATAAAAATTTGTTTATTTAATGAATGTTTTTTTCACTTTAAACTTTTTAATACAAATTATTAATTAATGTATGGGATTAACTAAAATTTATTTATAACATCCAAAAAAGTCCATTAAGATATGTTTTCTTTTAATTTTTTATTTTCTAGCGAAAAACGAAATAAAAAGACCCTTCTAAAACATTCTAAATTACTTCAAAAATCAGTTAGGTATGTTTATTTAAATTAAAATGATTTTTTATAATCTAAAAGGTTCTTTTATACAACCTACTTCTTTTTAAGGTAATTATGCAGTATACGGTTTTCTGCCATTTTTGATTTTTTTTGAAAAATTCTTTATGGGGGCACCTTCTAGGGTCCCTAGGACCCCAAATCCGCCTGCGCCCGATTTTTTTTTTAACGAGAAAAAAGGGTGCCCAGGGGGGGTTGTAAAGTGTGTTTTTAATTGTTTTGGGTTGGTTTGGATTAGGTTGGGTTGGACTGTGTTGGTTTGGTTTGTTTTAGTGAAAAAAAATTAAAAAAAACCAAAAAAAATAAAAAAAAAACCAAACGGCGCAGACGGATTTGGGGTCCTAGGGACCCTAGAAGGTGCCCCCATAAAGAATTAAAAAAAAAAAATCAAAAATGGCAGAAAACCGTATACTGCATAATTACCCTTTTTAATATTGTTATCGTATGACAACTTCTTATTTATTTAATTTCTACCAAAATGTTATTAAAAACTCGATTTGTTTAATTTTGCATTTTATAGGCCCAGCAGTCATCAGCTGATTCTCTTCAATTTCGCCTCCTAGTTATCGCGCAGGCCGGAAAAAAACGGTACTGATCCAGTGGCCCAGAAGGTCCTTATTTTCTTCATTTTCTTTTCTTAACATCTCGATCAAATCCTAGAAAGTTCAACTATACTATTTCTTATGCTGCACTTTTATTCACCTTAGTTCTTTTTCTTCGAATTCAAGATATTATTTCTTGCCTATTTACTTTTCTGTACATTGGTGTTTAGCAGACTCTGCTTTCTGGCCTTAGCTTTAGTCGCCACGGCTAAAGATAGAAATAAAAGAGAACATGATTTTTGATTGATAAGAAATTGTAACCTCAATTTTTTTGACTTGATCTTTGTTTTTTCCTGTTTCAAAAAATTATTCTGGCATTATTTCAAAAATCAGTTATGTTTATTTAAATTAAAATTATTTTTTATAATTTTCGAATTAAATAGATTACGATTGCCTAAGTAGTTTTTGTGATGGATAACCCTCTCTTTTTATATATTACTTTTAGATAGAAGTGTGGTTATGGCAGAAAACCATATACTGCATAATTACCTTATTTTATTATCTGAACTATTCTTCTAAGAGTGTGTACTTTGTATTGAATAGGGTGCTCCGTAGATTCCTCCATGGATTCCATTGACAATATCTCTGAAAGTCTCCCAAAACGTTAAGACATTTTTCTGATAGACATGCCTTCCCTATGTGAGTCAACTATCACCCATGCCAGCCTACTTTACCTGATGATGCTACAGACCTACCTCCAGAGGTGCTGCTTAGAACCTGCTGTGACCAATGCCCTTGTCATGCCTGTGTTGGACAGCTTTGAGAGGCTTGCCATCAATTGCAGAGTTTTGTCTACTGAATGTCATAGACTCAGGCCTGTATTCCTACCTACCTTTGGAAATGTATACCCCATGTTGTGTGTTTTCTGTGCTTTTTATTCCGTGTTTATTTAAACTATAAGCTATTAAACCTAGTAAGTACCGAAAAAGCACATTACCTAAAGTTAAAATTATTTAACTGTACCTTAGCAAAATGTTACCTTTCCTTAATTTACCCTTATAAATATAAAGTTTAATTACTTTAACCTTAAATTAACTTACCTACAATTCCCAGGTGTACCTTTGTAGATTTTATGGCGGCGACTAGATGTCATGATTCCCTGATACCTCGAAAAAAATATAAGAAAGTATTTATTTTCTTAAGCCCCTAAGTTGTGCACAATTTTCGACGATTCTACACAATTGTAGAAAATTTTTAGACAACATTCCTTCCCATGTAAATATATTTTTTTTTTTTAAATGTTATATATTGGCAATTGTAAATAAAATGACATTTTTGATTTTAAACATTCCTGCCGTAGGAATCTTTAGTTTAGAAACAAGGTTATTCCACTTAGTTATAGTTTAAGGGATGTTTTTTTTTGTCTAAGAATAGTTGACTATTTAAAAATAAGCGACAATGAGAAAGTTAATTTTTTTGTATTTAATTAAAATGTTTTCAAATAAAATGTTTATTTTTTTTGACTCTCTTGTTTTAACCAAAAGTTATTTAACTACCAGCAATAATAAATTTTCTTTAAATTAATTTAAAAAAAATTGTTACTTATTTAAACAATAAGTTTATAAACAGAATGTCTTATTTCTTTTTAATCTATATAATTTTATTTAAACAACAAAACTTATTGCTGGATATATTTCTGTATTTTAGTGTCCTGGCTTACAATTATTATTTTAATATAAGCACAGTGGCGTTCGTTACATACTAATTTTTTTCCAAAACATATGCCCCACACCTTTAATTGTTCATGCTAGTTTAGCTACGGTTTAGTGTTAGTGTTAGTTATTTCACAATGTTATGGCAGTAACTTTACAGACACATCTAGATATGTATCGATTGCAGTCAGCTGTTAGGGCCTCATTATAAACATGCCATATAAATCAGAATCCGAGTGTATTTTGGCTTTGTTTCAAACGCGTTAGGTATACGTATGAGAATACATTTAAATAATCTGCTTTTTCTGTCTAACTGTAAGTATTATGTACCTATTTAAATATGTTAAATTTATTTTAACAATAATGGCATTTTTTTAAATAATTTTCTTAGTTTTGTTAAGTATATGCGGACATTGACTAAAATCGAGTTTTTGAAGGCATAAAAACGGATTTAATAGTTATATTATAGCTAGGAACTAAAGTGACATAAAATTTGTAGCCTGAACAAAGCGAGAGCTACATTTCGCTGAGTGATAAAAATGCGTGGTAGGTTTAATAATTATAATGTATACTATTTTTTGCACTTTTACCTAAAGGGTTCAAGGTCACCTTGTTTTTAGTATATTTTTTAAATTAAAATTTACTAAATTTAATTTTAACTCCCTAAAATTTTATTTTACTCTAAAATTTCATTTTAATCCCTAAATTTGATTTCTTTGCTTCTTGCTTTACCAAAGAACTATAAATAAATCAAAAGTGAAACATTGGTCCAGTGCAAAAAAGTTTTTATGAATAACATTTTCTTCTTTGTCACGTTTTTAGTCCCAGAAGTGCAAAAACATTTTTATCTGGTTAAAAGTATTACCAAGTTAACCAAACATTGTTTAATAATTTGAAATTAACTCTGTGTTTCAGACTTCCATTGTTTATATTTTATTTATACACGACGAGACGTTGCAAACTAGTTTGCACCTGAAGATGATCAGAGATTAAACTGATCGGAACGTCGTGTATAAATAAAATATAGACAATAAAAGTCCGAAACACAAAGTTAATTTCAAATTGTTTAATAATGTTATAAAAACATTTTTTTGTCAATGTTAGAAAAACATTTTTTTTCCCATGTTAAAAAAACAAATTTTTTTCAGTGTTATAAAAACATTTTTTTTTCCAATGTTAGAAAAACATTTTTTTTTAAATTATTAGAAAAACATGAAGTTATTTTTCTAACGTCAGAAAACGGGTTATTAAGCGCATTTTTCACAGTGAATATAACGTTAGAACTAACATCCAGGCTAACGTTATGTTTTCCGACTATATGTTATTTAAACGTTATTAAAATGTTTTTTTGTTTAGTGGGGTGTTTACTTTTCAAAAACCAAGCAGTTTTTGTTTTTTTACGTAAAAATATGTTCCGCCCAAAATAAAAATATAATCTTATTGCGTTTTTAATCATCGAAAAATTAATAAGATGTGAAAGTGCCAAGGCAGATGTTTTCTCTGGATGATACTAAAAATTTTACAGGTATTTGATTTTCTCTGTATACAGAGCGCTTCAGGCTACTGCGAACATAGGCCGAAAGAAGTCCAATTTGCCAGTGTACGTACACGCAGGGACACCGCACACCTATCAGTGGAGCAACCAACACTCAGGCTTGCGATCACCGTTCGCTGCTTGCGTGTAGTATGCCTCTAACCACGGTGCAGTATGGTTAGTCCATGAAACCGGAATTTGGTCAATAAATACGCAAATTTTGATAACGTAATTTTCTTGTTTTTTGTCACTGATAAATTAGAGCGTTTTATTTTTAACTGCTCAGATTTATCACCAACAACGTGTTACAATGAAAATAATAAGGAGAAACAAAATAAAAGCAAGTTCTCAAAATAAAATAATACATTCTAAAACCAAAAAGATTCTCCCAGTTGTCGGCTAGACAATATCCGAGCCTATTATAAAACCCCTTCTAACGTTTCCAAGCATCTTAGGTGTGATAGTTTGAAAAGCTTCTTCAATTTTAATCCGAAGTTATTCCAGATTATTAGCCCTTTCATGCCCGTAAACTTTATTTTTGTTATAACTTTACAGATAGAAGTCATTAGGAGCAAGATCGGGTGATCGAGCTGGCCATAAAATTGTTCCCCGTGTACTTATATCCCGATTGGGAAATACATTATCAAGATATTCTCTAACAATTCCAATATTGTGAGCGGGACAACCATCTTGTTGAAACCATGTTTCACCAAATCTCACACCTAACAACTGCCTAGCAGTTGGAATAATATACTGCTGCAGTAGATATAGGGCCATTCAAATTGCCGTCAATAAAAAATGGCCCAATTAAGTGTTCCCCTACAATACCCCCCCCCCCAAACATTTAGTGTCTGGGGATACTGTGTTCTTACATCAAAACACAAATGCAAATTTTTCCTCGACCAATATCGAACGTGTGTGAGAAATCCATTCAATAATGGAAAAGTGCTTTCATCTGTGAAAAGAATAGATCTCAGAAAGTTTTCATCACGAAATTTCCATCATTGTTTTGCAAAATTCCATCCATTAACTTTGTATTTATTTAATAAGGGTTTTGATCTATCGGAACTATGAAAAAACTTTAAAAATATTTCATCGAAGGAGGTCATGTAAACAAATGCGGCTAAAAACAGACCTGAATCCACATCATCATCCACATCCACACAATCATTTACTGATTGGCCATTAGCGAAGTACCGATGAAAACTGCAGCTTTGAGACTTTTGAGTGTAATCTTTCAGTGGAGAGTTTTGTTTGATGATTAACCTTTTAGATAATATCAATGTTTTGATTTCAGTTTGTAAATAAATGAATAGGTACATTTGTTTTGGATTTTTTTATTGGAAACAGTTTTCGTGCATAATCAGTGAACCTTCGCTTATGTTTGTTTTGTCTCGTAGTGCCCTCAAAAATATATTTTTTGTGCTGAAAACAGGTTTAAAATATGGCCTTTTTCTTGACAAAATTGGAGTTATTTTATTGATTAATGAACAACTTGGGATATTAAATAAGGTAAATGAATTCTTCTAAACACGGTTAATTAAACCACCCCCCTGAGGTGGTCTAAAAATCATCAACTTTATAACCTCAAACACAGATAGTGAAGCTATTATGTGCCAAATTTTTGGCGCATTCACCATTTGCCATTTTGAAACATATAAAAAAAAATGTTTTAGGGCATTTTCTCCGAAAATATGGTTTTTTAGTTGTACAATACAAAATAATCAATAACTTTGTATCTTTTATTTATGGGTAAGTGTTTTTTGAAAATTGGATTTAAAATTTAGTACCCTTTATAGGTGTAAATATTTAGACTTATGGTGGGTACTATTTTAGATCTTAGTAAATCCCACTGTAAGTGTTTTGACTGGAACTTGTAATTGCTAAAAAAATTTGCACTTTTTGAATTTGGTATAGTAAATTTTAAACAAATTGTTTGAAATTAAAAAAAAAATTTAGCCCTTATTTAAGGGTCGCCTCTGGGGTTTGATATTTTTATATTTCATAATATTTGTTACACCAAATTCATGAGTTTTTAACCTGAAAGTAAGAGTTATGTAAACAGCACTGCAACAACCCCATCACTCCCTTCAGCGCCAGGCTGGTACGCATGGTATGCATATGGTGTATCTTTTGAAATTTGAAAATGGTGAAAATTAGATGCCTCCCCCTTACAGCCCCTAGGGGCTGGGGCAAAGTTGAGGATATTTAAAATTGAGAAATGGTCCGCTGCCACTGGTGGTGCATTTTTGTTGACATTGGCTAAAAGATAAGTGAAATATAATTTTTTAATTGCAATCGACAACATTTTTAGCCCACAACCTAGGAGCCTTGTTAATAGCCACTAAATTTTTGTCGGCATAATGAACTTGTAGGTAATAGTATAAACTACCAACTTACATGTGCAAATGAGCATGGAAGGTATGAGGGATAGTTTAAAAACACTTTTTGCTACCTGGTGCCCCCTGTGCCGGAAGGCCAACATATGTGCCAAATTTCATTGCTCTAGTTTAAACTCCTGAATTAAAAAAAAAATTCACACCCTAATCCTTTATGACTGCAACATTTTTGGAACTGTTAGCAGGTTAGACAGTGTTGGTGGGTCCATTAGTAATCGATTAGAACAGGTTTCGTCAAATCCTCATCAAAAGTCCTATGGAATACGCTATGGCCCCTAAGTACTATACGGCTTTAAAGAAAACTTTAGAGTACGGGATAAACTACTACTATTTTTGATTCCTTGTTGTTAGCGTATCTTTGATGCGTTTTTGAAAGCATCCTTAAAAAAAGAGTTAAAGTTGTGCCAAACCGATTCTTGTTTAGTGCTTGATGCACGCATGTTTTTTTTCATGCCGCTCACTTCTATTTCCTTTCTTGTCGAAAAAAGTGAGGGGGCAATAGAATCGAAAATAGTGAAACTGTGTATCAGGCATTTATGAAAACCGACGAAAACATAATAGTTAGGATACGCTAGCTGCGTACGAATACTGCAAGGGTGGTCGTAGAAATAGGTGAGACTTAGTCGACGTTGTACTACGTATCCGTTCTGAGCATGCGCATTAAGATTCGACTATAATTAAGCCTTCTCTGTTTTTGCAACTATTGTCAAAGCTCTACATAACTTACGTTCATTGCAGAAGATTCCATCCCAGCCTTCTTTACAAATGCACTCGAAGCTTTTATTGCAATACCCGTGTTGACACCCCGGCAGTGGTATGCACTTGTCGCAATTTTCTCCCCAGTATCCCAGTTTGCACAGGCATTCGTTCGGTTTGTTGCAGTACCCTAAAAATAAAAAAAATATACGTAACTCTAACGTCATGAGTAATAATAGGAAATAAAAGCCAAACCCCCGCGTAAACACACTTGTGACTTTAACGTAATAGTTATGTAAATCTAAGGTTCATATATTTATGTAAAATATGTTACATCATATTTACGTAAATCTCACATAAAAATATTTTTATAAAAAAAATTATGTAAACATTACGTCAAAACTTTGACTGTAAATTTAATTTATCATAAGCTGTAAGTAAGTAAATAATATGACTTTAAAAATAAATTCTTAAAATTTACGTAAATATTACGTAAATCGTGGGGCCTTAACTTTAAGTAGAAAATATGACATACCTATTACAAAAACAATTACATGTAATATTTAAGTAATCTAATTTACGTAAACTTTACATAAAATTATCTACTTTAAATGAAAGTAATAAAATTTACATAACTATTATGTAACAATTTAGACATTAGGTATTAGTTATGTCATCTAAATTATGTAATTTCCCTGTAAAATTATTTACGTCTAATTAGAGTTCTTAATTTAACATAATTATTATATAATCAACTGAAGCGTAGGTTTAGAAATAAAATGTTACATAACCAGTATATAAAACATTTTAAGTAGGATTTAAATCATCTATATTACGTAAATGCTCTATAACATGATTTACGTTGCATTAAAATTTTGAAATTATCATAAATATTATGAAACAGTTTGAACCTTAACTTTACAATTTTACATATTTATTACATAAAATGTTTTATGGATTATTTATGTCATTGAAGTTATGTAAATTCTCTGTAAATGATTTACGTCAAATTAAAGTCTTAAATTTTACATAATTATTAAGTAAGTTTATATTTCAAATGTTACATAACTATTATATAAAACATTTTATGTACTATTTATATCGTCTAAATGAGGTAAACGCTCCATAACGCGATTTACGTTACAATAAAATTTACTAAAATATTATGAAAATAAAAGAAATTACCACTGCTTAATAGTTTCTTTCTAGTAGGTAGAGATGGCGCTAATGTCATTATGTTTCCTGTACAGTGGATGATTATATTATATATATATAAAGAGCAAAGATATTTCAAAATTAGAATGCGGACTTTGAGGTATTGGCAAGATGGTGGTACTTCTCTATCAGAATAACCTCTTCCGCCACTTAAACCAGCCCGTCTGGTTAACTTTGTAGTTTGCCAATGTCGGATCACATAACACAGCAACCACCGACGGACCTTCGTAAATTGGCTGCATGGTCATGTCGGACTGAGATAGTTGATACTTTGCGCATGTCATGCAGATTAATGTGACTTAAATTTTACCTTTTTAATAACTTTTTGTGACCTTAAATTTATATACCAAGGTAAATCTGTTATATAAAATATACGTAGTTTTTACTGAATTATGGAAATAAAGAAAATTTCAGAATCTTAAATCGTGTTCAAATAGCTTCAGGACTACCGAAAAGCAAATCGTACAAAAAACTTATTCGATTCCACGTGAACTTTGAATAGCGAATTTTGAATAGCTAAATAACTAGACAACATTTTAAAAAAAAATTCCTCCCTGGAATAATATTTTGCTGGATTTTATCTATTTTGGCCTACTGAATCCGGATCTGAGCTTACATTTCCGATATCAGCCTCCAATGATAAAGGAGGGACATATACAGACCGCTTCAAGCTACTGCGAACATAGGGTGAATCAAGTCCAATTTACTCTCCGTGCCGTACGACCGAGGTGGATTCGAAGCACGCTGCAGTGTTATCTTTTGGAAATTCATTTTGTTTTTATTATTTTGTTTTATTTCTGCCTTGCTCGAGAAACAGATGGGTAAGTTCTTAATTGAAATAATACATTTTTAAAACCAAAAATAGATGTCTACGAAGTTGCCGAAAAAGTGCAGATGGTCAAATGGTCAAATCGTCATAACCCAACACACGTTCGATATTGGTCGAGGGAAAATTTGCATTTGTATTTTGACGTAAGAACACAGTATCCCCAAAAACTAAATGTTTGGGGGGGGGTATTATAGGGGAACACGTAATTGGGCCATTTTTTATTAACGGCAATTGCAATTTGAATGGTCCTAGATACTTGGATCTACTGCAGCAGCACATTATTCCAACTGCTAGGCAGTTGTTAGGTGTAAGATTTGGGTGAAACATGGTTTCAACAAGATGGTTGTTCCGCTCACAATGTTGGCCTTGTTAGGGAATATCTTGAAAATGTATTTCCTAATCGGGTTATAAGTACACGGGGAACTATTTTATGGCCAGCTCGATCTCCCGATCTTGCTCCTAATGACTTCTATCTGTTTTTGAAGAAGCTTTTGAAATTATCACCCCTAACATGCTTGGGAACGTTAGAAGGGGTTTTTATAGTAGGCTCGGATATTGTCTAGCCGAGCAAGGAGGACTTTTCGAACATTTGCTTTAATTTTTTTTTGACTGGGAGAATCTTTTTGGTTTTTAGAATGTATTATTTTATTTGGAGAACTTGCTTTTATTTTGTTTCTCCTTATTATTTTCATTGTAACACGTCGTCACTGATAAATCTGAGCAGTTGACAATAAAACGCTCTTATTTATCAGTGACAAAAAATAAGAAAATTACGTTATAAAAATTTGCGTATTTATTGACCAAATTCCGGTTTCAGTGACTACGCTCCACACAGCACCGTGGTTAGAGGCGTACTAAATACATGGCGAACGGCGGCGAATGGCAGCGAATGGCGATCGGAAGCCTGAATGTTGGTTGCTTCACTGATAGGCGTGCGGTGTCTCTGCATGTACGTACACTGGCAAATTAGACTTCTTCCGCCTTATGTTCGCAGTAGCTTGAAGCGGTCTGTATGCTTTGATAATGGGAAAAATTCAATAAAAACCCGCTTTAACGCCGACTTAATAAAATTAAACAATTCAAAATTACAATACATTTTATTAACAGTCAGTTAGGCACAACATAAACATTTTTAATTATATGTCCAATAAATTTAATATTAATTTATCTCTTCGATGTCTTTCTTTTGTAAGAAGTTCTGGATGTTTCGCGTATTAGGGTCCAGTAATAATTGGCTAGCATATTCGGGCTTCATTTCCTTGTATACTTTTTCTCTATGGAGAAAATATCTTCTTGAAATCCCCAATGAGCATTTTCGGAAACTTCTGGTGACAGATATTTATATAATTATTATAAAGAGGGTTCCATTGATACCCTAGGGTATTTAGAAGTTTCCTACAAGAATTGAGTTTGTATGTTTGTTTTATTGAAGGCTCTAAATTGATGGTACCCTAACGTAACATAAAACTGGCGTTAACAATATTTCCATGGACATCTTTATAAAAATTGAAGTCATACGTTCAAATGTAATATAAATTAGTGTTAACAATGTTTCCACCAACATATTTATAAAAATATAAGTCATCAGTGACAAAAGTTATATAAATTGGTGTTTGAAATCTTTCTGTCAACCCACCTATAAAACCGTAAGTAACTATCAAGTAAAGATATATAATAGATTGGTTTTTAAAATGTTGCTATCAACCCACTTATAAAACTTAATTAACCAACAACAAATTTATATAAGATAAGATTGAAAATATTTCGAGAGACACTTATAAAAACTTGGGAACTCACACACAATAGTTATATAAATTGGTGTCTGTAATATTCTTATGAACTCATTCATAAACCTTTTTTGCCCATAAGATTTTTTTTATAATTTTGTTAATAATTTCTTTATATAGTGATTATAATACAACTGTTTTTAGAACAAAAAAAAAACAATTTTGATTTATTTTGGCAATTATAAAAACAAACAAGATTTTTTAAGGTTAATTTTGTGACATCAAAAGGCGCGTTTTTGCGACCTCAAAAGGAGCGTTTTTGCGACATCAAAAGGCACGTTTTTGCGAGATACCATACCATTATTATCTTGTTTTAATTACATCAATCTGAGAGAGATAAGAGATCCAAATCTTTTTGAGATAGTTGCCGGTGACAGATATCGGGATCGAATGCATTTTACATCTAATTCGCACCAGCGTTTCCCATGCGCAGTCACCCTCTCAAAAAACTCATCATGTGGTCCGACATGAACTTGTATAGGCAAATCTCGCTTAGACCACGTGATACGTGTTTTGATTCGGGGGACCCACGAATGAGAAACGCATAGATGGGAACCGTGTTTTAGAAAAAGAGAACAATATAGTAACCGTGTTAAGGTCGCAAAAACGCACCGTGAAACGTCGAGCGCATACGCTGATACTGCTGGTCGGCGGCAAATGTGAACACCCCGGAAAATACTCGCCTGTACACCCTTCAACCCAGCAATCTAACTATATTCTTGAGTTACCTCTGATAGTTATGCGGGCTTGAAGTGTGTGGAGGCGGGTATTTTTCCTGGTATGTGTAGTACGCTGGATCTCTCGAGGAATGCATTTAGGAAAAGAGAACAATGGTAACTATGTTAATCTCGCAGAAACGGACCATCAGTGTTCAACACTGCGCCATCTGTAGCCCTTTGTTCCAAGTAGCATCATTTTTTAAAAGGGTTATAAAATGGTGTTGACGAGGTAAACAGTGGTATAGTTGTATTGTTTTTTTTATAGAATTGTCGGAAATTTTCGCCATTTTGGATTACAAAAATAGGTTTTTGGCCTAAATAAAAACGTTATTTATAGGGTTTCAACATGTGTTTCAATCGAAATATTGCTTGTTAGGGTTGGGAACAACATACAAAATTCAATATTTGTCCCAGAAAGAAAAAAACGCGTATGAAAAAAAAAACCGATATTTAAATTAATATTTTTTTTCTCGTTTTCTTGGAGCCCATGAAATTTACGTGAGTGTATTCGAAAACTATACAGTACACACGGGACCGCAGCTGATTTTCAGAGTAGGATGACTTGAAAAACAGCTTTTATTTGACTATAGTATATAAATATTCATATTCCTGCTTCAGCTTATCTCACTTTCATTTTTATTTATTTTAGAAGATTGCTAAACACCATTTTATAAATTTTTTTATTGTAAAAAGAAAAAGAATAATACATAACAAGCAAAGGGAAGAAAGATGGAAAATCTATATTTCTAAATCCATAAAAACCTTTAATTTGTTATGTAGTGTTGTTAAAACAGTTGTAAAACCTTTTTATAATAATCTCTATACTTGAGGGCTCATAAGGAAGTTTTATAAAATCTATATGTTGTTTTTCTATCCATTACTATGTACCATAAATTTTTATAACCTGGTGATGAACAGTTGTTTTTCAAGTCTTTTTTACTCATTTAAGAGATATATTAGAGTTATAAAATTATCACCAACACTAAATAATATAACTTTTGGTTATTTTATGAAGGTTTTATATTATTTGCTGTAACTTTTATATAGACAAAAATGCTCATTGGGTCGTTCTCCCTGCTGATACTGCTCCCAAATTCTCGGGAAAAAGATTCCAAATGAGAATGGAGAAAGTGACATGTTGCATCTGAAAATATGATAGTCCGTGAGTAGTTCTTCCACAAGTTCGTGATAATTTTATGATTTATTATTTCCAAGAAAATTATTGCACTTAAAATTTTCCTGAAGTTCGAATCTTGAAACAATTGCCTAATTTGGGGACCAACGAAAATTCCTTCTTTAATTTTGGCCTCACTTGTACGAGGAAATTTTTGTCTTTTAAATACTTGAAAGCATTTCTTTCTTTTTAACATTTTTGGTCAGGCCTAGCTTAATGTGAAGTTGCGGTAAATATATTTTTTCTTTCTAAACTAATGGTTCTCGTGTCAAATTTTTAATGTCAACTTCTGTTGTTTTAAGTGGAGTCCAAACCTTAATTTTATAATGTTTATCTCTTGCGCGGCTGTCCTGTTCGCACCATTAA